>FR997825.1:26134501-27469003 GCA_905475405.1 Schrankia costaestrigalis
GTGGTACGCAGGTGTCAGTCCCGAAAGATGGAAAACACAGGTTCTCAAACAAAACGTACATTGTTCCTTCGTCACCAATAGATCTGAGGAGAAATCATCATAACAGCCCATTAATGCCCCACTACAGGGACGGGCCTCCTCCCGTGTCGGAGGGATACTTGGCCTACTAACACCACGCTGGCCATACGGATTGGTATAGGGTTTAATTTCAAGTTTTCCTTCTTTTTGTTTCGTAAAGATAGTAGTTACGGTTAGCCCCTTAGTCAGTTTTTACGACACCCATGGAATGAGATGGGGTGGTGACATATTGTATTCTTACTCCGTCACCACACGGAAAAATACTGAGGAGAAATACTAAGGAGGAACTTTAAAATCTCCATTAGGTTTGAATTCACATCACACAGATGAATTGGTGACACTACTTTATCACCTCTCAAATAGCATTTAGAAAGTTATTTTTTTAGAAATTTATTCAAGCAAGCAAAATATGTTAGGTGTGTTATGCAAACAACGAATGCATTTGACAAATAGTTGGCAAAATATAACAAATGTTTGCTAAACAAACCGAGCGCTCAGTATGCTCTAAGAATGAGATTTAGCTTATATCTGTATGTAGATAGGGGATGAAATACTTAGCGTTTTTAAAGATAAGTCTTTTCATTTAAACTAAACTTAGGTTTTAATTCTAAAGAGTTATTACAAGTTATTTAAGAAAAGTTTTAGTTCTTTCCGTGTGGTGATGGAGTAAGAATACAATATTTCACCACCCCATCTCATCCCATGGGTGTCGTAAAAATCGACTAAGGGACTATCCGTGAATATTATCGTTACAAAATAAAAAGAAGGAAAACTTGAAATTAAACCCTTTACCAATCCGTCTGGCCAGCGTGGTATTAGTAGGCCAGGTATCCCTCCGTCACGGAAGTAGGCTTGTTCCTGCAGTGGGCCATTAATGGGCTGTTATGAATTAATGAGGGACGGTGAGTTTTCAGTTCCTATAGTTAATATTCACGGATAGTCCCTTAATCGGTTTTTACGACACCCATGGGAATTTATGCATACAAAGATTTGACTTGACTTGAATTTAACCAAAGTTCTTTGTATCCCTCAGAGATCATCAAAACGACGATTAGGTATTGAAATAAGGGATACTAAAAAAAAACGAATTGCTAAACTTTTTGTTTAATCTAGGTGCATGATACGTACCAGCGCCTTTTCTGCTTAAGCGCCATTCTTCGACCTAGATACCAAACAAGTTCTAGCCTCGATATTAAAATTTGTACATTGCTTTGCACAAATAAAAAGGGGATAATATCTTCAATATTGCATTCACTAAATGACGTCATCTATGACGTCCTGCGTCGCCGTAACAGCCCATTGATGTCCCACTGCAGGGACGGGCCTCCTCCTGTGACGGTGGAATTCTTGGCCTACTAATACCACGCTGGCCAGACGGATTGGTATAGGGTTTAATTTCAAGTTTTCCTTCTTTATATTTCGTTAAGATAATATTCACGAATAGTCCCTTAGTCGGTTTTTACGACACCCATGGGATGAGATGGGGTGGTGACATATTGTATTCTTACTCCGTCACCACACGGAGAATAGAATGTTGTATTCTAGAAATGTTGTATGGGGGAGCTTAATATTTTATTATAATTGTTCGTTAGCTTACAAAACGTATATCTGTATATTAGATACATTCATATAAAGTTATTAGTTAGCTCTATTGTGAAATATATAATGTACGATGGGTGAAACTTTGCAGCTTATTCCACCTGGGGAACGTAATATCCAATTAGCGTGTAAGGTTAACAGAATAGTTTTAGTTTGTGTAAGTTGTAGGTTTGCATATACAGGTTTTAAATAAATATAGACAAGGTTTCGTTTTGTTATTCGTTTTCTATGTGTAATATGAAGTGGAGTTGAGTCATGAAAGATAGAAAGATCATGAGAGTCATGAAGAATAAAATATTTCTTCATGACTCTCATGATCTCGTCTTTGTGTGTATAACAGTCTGACACTTGACAAGGAGAATATAGACAATTTTAATTTAGTTTCAACACGCGCGCCGCGAGTTGACAAGGTATTGCGATCTCTGCATTTAAGATGTAATTATTGTTTTATTTATTACTAAAGTCTAGTAGTGTTATATATTAAAATGATCCTCAAGATTATTGCTTATAGAATATCTAAAAATGCAATGGTTTGCGAGTCTTTTGTTATATTTTTACCGGACTTGAAATGGACACGTAACAATTTTTTATGTTGTGTTTTCAATTTTACAATTTAACATTATAATTACGTTATTTTACTAAAATATTTATTGTAATAGGTAGTACAGTTAATTTATTACTATTATTTCGTTCTTATCTGAAGAAAATATGACGGATCCATTAATATTTTTGTTGTTTTAAATTTACGGTCGGCCATATTGCCGTAATTTTATTAGCAAAAGTGGCTACAGATATGTGGGTATTTGTAGATTGTTTAATTATTGTGCTACCCACTTATTATTTATTTGGTATCAAAATAAAGCTTATATAACCTACTATAATATGGCAGTAATGATTTAATAGAAATATGATACCATAGATTCGGAAATACGTGTTAAACAAATTTTTTGCCTAAATTTATCGTAGTTTTGCAACTTTATATTTTTTTTTTGAGTTTCGGGCTGATGGGTCTACTTTAATTTAAATATACCTAGATGCCTTATAGTTTTAGCTTTATAGTGGAATTTTTATTTTGCTGTAGTTGTAGTAGTTTAGGAGTAATTACATTTTATATCGGCAACGGCATGACGCGCGGAACGCAGTTAGGTCGCTATAGCGGGCCGGACGTTTGACGCTCTAGCGGTCCGCGAGCTCGGGCGTGTGAGTGGTTAGTTAGCTCTATTGTGAAATATATAATGTACGATGGGTGAAACTTTGCAGCTTATTCCACCTGGGGAACGTAATATCCAATTAGCGTGTAAGGTTAACAGAATAGTTTTAGTTTGTGTAAGTTGTAGGTTTGCATATACAGGTTTTAAATAAATATAGACAAGGTTTCGTTTTGTTATTCGTTTTCTATGTGTAATATGAAGTGGAGTTGAGTCATGAAAGATAGAAAGATCATGAGAGTCATGAAGAATAAAATATTTATTTATGAGAGAAATTTGGAAGAAACTTTGGAAGAAACTGACAAGACTGACTTTAAAAACAACAGTTTTTTAGAGTAGTTATTATTAACTGTTTATTTTACCAGACTGTAATAAGACGTGTGTTGTAATTAAGTAGTTTTCTTTATAAACAAAAGTATAAAAGCATGTTTATCAGTTATTCAGTACGCATAGTACAGGGTCTTGTACAAGACTAACTCCCGGTTTCCAAATGATTGATCAAGTAAAATCAAGTGTTAAAACGATCATTTTTAGGAACTAAAATTTTTAAAAGTTTTTACACTTGATTAGTTGATTTTTACTTGATCAGTCATTCGGAAACTGGGGGTAAGTTAATAACTAGGTTGTGTTGTTGTGAATGCAAGAGGAATATTACTATTTTAATTATAAAAGTATGTTTCGTAGACGTGAAAAGTTAACAGTATAAAGTAACATTTTTAATAAGGTCAGCTCTAAGGATACCAATGTCTTCTATCTATTATTTTTAATTGAACCAATTCAAACCTGTGAGTCAGGGTAAACAGCGTGACATTGCAAAAGGTACCAACTACGTCACTTGATGAGTCTTAAGGGAAAAATAAATGTCTTGAGACCGGCAACGAAATACCCAGAAGAAAATGAAGCTGTAGGAAAACTTCCTTCGTGACATTGAACGAAATTTAAATGAAAGCATAGGCTTATTCTTGAAATGAAATGTAATTTATAATTTGAGAAATCATAAAAATACTTAACAGTTAATCATGACAATGTCGTACGAAATCCAAGATTTTAGAACTTATTTTTAAATAGCATGTAAAAAGCTACAACGTAAGCCTAATGCCTAAGAGGTTAAATGCCATAAGTAATGTAATGTGTATGTCAATGTTTTAAACTTAAAAACAAAGTCAAAGATTTCAAACAGCAGTAAACTTAAAACAAAAAAGTAGTAAAACTCACCAGTGACAGAAGTGGCGAACTGCAGAAACTCGGGATACTTGTCGATAAGTCGTTTGATTACGTCAATTTGTTCTAAAGTCAGCTGCACTGCGTCTTTGTTCTGCGTGGCGCACGGCACGAATGCGGACCAAAACTGTGGAAGAACAAACAAGTTGTAGAGTCTTTATATTAAAAGAATTTGTCTTTTAGATGTAGGAACACAGCGTTATCTGATTTCAAAAAGAAAATGTGTTCTGAGTAAGTGATATAGGAGGGGAATAAACAATTGTATTGTGAAAAGTTCTTGTTCATTATAGGGTTTTGAAACGAAACCCAATGCAAGGGTAAAGCATATTTTTTTTTGCCCTGGGAAACATTTATTTTTGTAACTTAACTATAGCAAAGGTGGAAAAGACGATTTAGAAACTAAGTTTAAAAGTGATTACCTGATAAAATAATAAAAAATCAAAACCTGTTTTAAGAATGCGAGTCTTTAAAATCTCGTAGGTTACGTACCTATTGTCAAAATATTTTCAGTAAAACCTTAGAAGTTAATTTCTAAAGAATAATGTACGAAGATAGTCTAGGCGTTGTTATAGATGCAGGAACACAGAATACGAAGGCAGGCTTCTCAGGGGAAGCGTATCCTCGTGCTTTGTTCCCGACCACAGTAGCCAGGTACCTAAACATTTCGTGCAGAATTGCATGTCGTAATTGCACTTCGGTCATCAGTCTTAGTTAATTTAGACTAGCCACTAGAACCAGACAGAATAGAGTATTATGTATACCATTAGGGAAAACCTATTTGTGCTTTAAATATACTTCTTTTAGAGAATTTTTACTTTCAGACCGTACTCACAAATGTATTTCTACAATAAATTGATCAAGGAATACTCATCGGATAAACAAGATATTTTTAATAACACTATTGTTTTGAGTTAAGTAAGGAAAAAAAGAGTACGATGAATACGGAATAACCCAAATAAATAATTTGTGTTATTTTAATACATAACCGCTTACTAAAAGTTTTATTTCAATGCTAACGACACTTACATTTATTCAAAATGTTTGAAGCGATCAGCAGTTTACCGTGCCAATATGTCTATAACTCAGCGTATCCGTTACTTTGTCAATGCAGCACTGGTATCATTCCTACATAGCGGCATAAATTGCGTTATGGAAACTGTAGTACGACGCCATACTGGCGAGACGGATAGGTATTTATAGAATTTATTTTTGCTTTACAATGTGATATCTCTTAAAACTAATTACCAAAGCAACTAATTAACAATATGCTGGCACATTTTGTACCACCTCCCTATGACTTTGAGTCATTTTAACGTAGTGTTTTTGGCTAGACTGAAAAATGAAGGCGAAGCAATATTATTATGTCATTTTATTATCGATGAACTCATATCTATGTTCCCGTTTTCAATCAGATTTAAGGGTTTAATATTACAGTCACATTACAAAAACAAATACTTTATGTCCATAGGTTTCGTCGGACTGGTCTTGATGATGGTTATCCACTTGTTACTTTCGGTAAAGAGGCAATCCAGAAAAGAGGAGTTTCAAACCTGAAGTGGCCTGTTGAAGATGGTCTTATTAAGGACTGGAATGATATAGAGAAGCTGTGGCATCATATCTTCTACAAGGAGTTGCATGTCCCTCCTGAAAACACCAAAGTTATGTTGGTGATACATCCTATGATGCCAAGAGAGGATAAGTAGGATATTTTAGTAATTTTTTATTTAATCTATCATAACACCAGTTTAATGTTTTCCCTCGCAGAAGCTGATCAGCTCTAGTTTGGAAAGGGACATGGTCTATCAATACTTATTAGGTTACCACGGAGATTAGAGGGAAAGGTAAAGGGTTTTTTAAATCAGGTTTTTTTTCTTTAATTGTTTGATATACCTTATTTAACCTGCGTAAAATAATAGAAGGATACCGTGTAGGCTTAGTCCACCAACGTCTATCTATCGCATAACTTACAGATTTCTAGTTGGTGTCAATGTCAAATTGCAAATCCGAGCCAGTTTCAGAAATGTAAGTTATCTTTGCATAATAGCACCACTCAGGAATTGGAAATACGTAAACCAAAAAATCTTCACTTCAGTAAGAGGGGTTTTAAAAGGGGTAACTGGTCGGAGGGCCAGTTCCATTGGGCCGAATGACCCCTAACCCAAAATGCCTATAATGCTTTATGGTGGTAACGTTAATAACTATTTGTTCAATCCAGGGAGAAGATATCAGAAATATTCTTTGAGTCATTCACCGTCCGCGGGCTGTACTTAGGCAAATCTCCGGCGCTGACACTATTCTCAACTGGTCGTACGACAGGGGTAGTTTGGGAGAACGGACATGGTAGCTCTTATGTTGCTCCAGTTTTTGAAGGTTTCCACTTGAGGAATGCTACTGTGTCATGTCCTATAACTGGGCAGATATTGACTCAGAGCTTGCAGCAATTACTCAAGAATGTTGGATATTCATTCACTACCCAAATTGAATTTGATTTGATGGAACAGATGAAGGTAATCCCATTGCACACTTTTTTTGTATTCCTTTCACTCAATTGACTGGACCGATTTTTGTACATTTTACTGTTGGCATAGTTTTAGGTTACCATATAAATACGACATGGTTTAGTTAAAAATATTGGATGAGAAAGAAATTTAAAAAAGTCCGCATGGATGTCGTAACGTCCAAAACCAATAACAATGTTATAATAATTAAGCACATAACCCGATTATCAGAGGCTTCTATTAAGATGAGAATAAAGTACATGGAGGGCATCCAGACTCAACAACATTTATTTCGTTTTTAATTAATTGCAATCATGCTCTAAACATCCACCCTGCGCGGTCCTGTGTCTCCCTCATCCATCGGCTTCCCGCCGTCCTAATCAGGTCGTCGGACGTTTGGAGTAGGCCTATGTCCAGCAGTGGGCGTCTATAGGCTGATATGATGATGATGATGATGATGCTAAACATCAAGATGAGGGAGGCGCAGGACCGCGCAAGCTGGCAGTACTTGGAGGAGGCCTATGTCCAGCAGTGGACGTCTATAGGCTGATATGATGATGATGATGATGATGCTAAACATCAAGATGAGGGAGGCGCAGGACCGCGCAAGCTGGCAGTACTTGGAGGAGGCCTATGTCCAGCAGTGGACGTCTATAGGCTGATATGATGATGATGATGATGATGCTAAACATCAAGATGAGGGAGGCGCAGGACCGCGCAAGCTGGCAGTACTTGGAGGAGGCCTATGTCCAGCAGTGGACGTCTATAGGCTGATATGATGATGATGCTAAACATCAAGATGAGGGAGGCGCAGGACCGCGCAAGCTGGCAGTACTTGGAGGAGGCCTATGTCCAGCAGTGGGCGTCGATTGGCTGATATGATGATGATGATGATGATGCTAAACATCAAGATGAGGGAGGCGCAGGACCGCGCAAGCTGGCAGTACTTGGAGGAGGCCTATGTCCAGCAGTGGACGTCTATAGGCTGATATGATGATGATGATGATGATGCTAAACATCAAGATGAGGGAGGCGCAGGACCGCGCAAGCTGGCAGTACTTGGAGGAGGCCTATGTCCAGCAGTGGACGTCTATAGGCTGATATGATGATGATGATGATGATGCTAAACATCAAGATGAGGGAGGCGCAGGACCGCGCAAGCTGGCAGTACTTGGAGGAGGCCTATGTCCAGCAGTGGACGTCTATAGGCTGATATGATGATGATGATGATGATGCTAAACATCAAGATGAGGGAGGCGCAGGACCGCGCAAGCTGGCAGTACTTGGAGGAGGCCTATGTCCAGCAGTGGACGTCTATAGGCTGATATGATGATGATGCTAAACATCAAGATGAGGGAGGCGCAGGACCGCGCAAGCTGGCAGTACTTGGAGGAGGCCTATGTCCAGCAGTGGGCGTCGATTGGCTGATATGATGATGATGATGATGATGCTAAACATCAAGATGAGGGAGGCGCAGGACCGCGCAAGCTGGCAGTACTTGGAGGAGGCCTATGTCCAGCAGTGGGCGTCGATTGGCTGATATGATGATGATGATGATGATGCTAAACATCAAGATGAGGGAGGCGCAGGACCGCGCAAGCTGGCAGTACTTGGAGGAGGCCTATGTCCAGCAGTGGGCGTCGATTGGCTGATATGGTGATGATGCTAAACATCAAGTAGATAGTTCAGATAGCCTTGGCCTAGACCTTGGCGCCGTCATCAAAAAAGGGACATACGTGATTTGAACTTTTGGCGTCGTGCTTATCATCAGCATAAGCATACTCCTCTTTCCAGGCAGTCAATAAAGTACTACAGACTCGCTGAATAGCATAAATCCATACAAATATATTATGTTACAGAAAGACCTATGCTATGTATCCCAAGACTATGATGCAGAACTGCGTCAAACCCAAGGGGTTGAAGAATTCAAGTCTAAATTCTATCTACCTGATGGGCAATACGTAACTTTGGCAGAGCAGAAGTTCCAAATGGCTGAAACTTTATTCCAGCCAAAACTCGCTGGTTATAACTGTAGAGGTCTGATTGCTTCTATCATTGCAAGCATGGATCTATGTGATCTTGATTACAGGTACAGCTTTTTAACTTTTAAAGGTATTTTAGAAAATTTAATTGTAATGATATAATTAACAGACATCTTCGACATCTCTATACAACAGTTACCGAATTCGAAATTCGACCGTTTCAATTCCATGTGTGATCCTGAATCAATTTTATTATTCCATTAATTTCATGTTTTTTAAAGTCCTAGTTGTTAAGGAGCAAGCTGTCTAAAGCTTTCGTTACTATCAAATGTAGGACAGTTGCTAATGCAGTCAATTAATAATTTACCCTGTGTTGCAATTAAGTCTTCGCAACCAAGTCGTAATGCCTAGTACAAGGATTATCTTTTTGAAGAAATAAATAAAGATTGCACCACACCCTATTCCAAAGGCATAGAATAACATCGTATATTTTACTGTATAGAAAACATTTCAGTGTAAACGAGGCTTCATCCCACAGGATATCTTTCAACAATCGAAATTCAAATTTTATTCCCACACTACGGTTGGTTTTGATAGTTGTGCGAATACTAAAATGATGCCTTCGGGGACTGAAAGAGTTTCCGAATGTGTCTTTTACTTGTGAAGCTACGTAACATTAGGTAGTACTTCAGTTCTTTGAAAAAATAGACTTTTAAGTATACTATTACTCATATAATCGAATATTTATTAGAGGTGTACTTCCTAAATAGGAAAGGACACATAGGAAAGCAATCTACTAAAAATACATTAAAACATTGCATAACCAGAGCCAGGGACACCAACTCATGCTGTTGGCAAAACACATTCATGGCAAGCCACGAACGTGCTTTACCCAAATTGAGTAACTGTCACTTTGTCATATCATTTATAGGAAATGGTCATTTGAGCAATTATGAAATACATTAAAAAAACTACATTTTACTAATTCGTGCTATGTATTTATTTCAGAAAAGAATTTATAAATAACATAGTATTATCTGGAGGTTCCTCATTATTCCCTGGTATCATGGAGCGTGTCCAGAAAGACCTTTATTATCAGTTGAAGTCGGACACAAGACCCAACATTGACGCTATACCCTCGAGGCAGTATTCTGCCTGGGTTGGAGGGTCCATGCTGGCTTCTATGCAGAGCATAAAACCTATTTGGTTAACAAAAGAAGAGTATGACGACGCTGGTTCAGATCGTGTTAAATATAAGTTCTTTTAAAATAAATATTACTATGGAAACTATTAAAAGAAATAAAAGTTCTTTTATGTAATTATAAATTTGTTTATATACTGATGCGAGGATTACCTGCAGAAAGTGACGGGGTAAAAATACAATGGTATCACCACCCCATCTCATCTCATATTTGACGTAGGGAAAGTTCGTAAGTTATTTAAACTGTCATGGTCACATTCACTATTAATAAACGAACTATCTGAACAGTGTCCGTTCCTGTCAGTTCCTCCGTAATCATGGCGTTTGTAACAGCGTCGAAATATCGGAAACTTGAAAACCCTAAAACATGGAAAATATCCCGACAGTTCGTTTATTAAAAGTTCGTAAGTTATCATCCATTTAAAAAATAAAGATAACTTAATTCAAAACCTATACTAATCACCCAACCATTGTTATAATTTAAGCTGAGTTTCCCTCCGTCACTGGAGAAAGCCCGTCATAATATTGTAAGGGAAGAACAAAATTAGATTTGTATAAATAGGTTCCATTCTCATTGATACCAACTTCGGTAACATCGGCTAGACGTATTCATAATAGATTTTCGATAGCTCTATTTATAAACGAATCTAATCTTACAGCAGGGGATCAAATTTTATATTAATGTATTTATTTATATATTTGTTTGACTTTTTAAATACATTTGTATAAAGGCGGGCTTAATGCCTAAGGTATTTTCTTCCAGTCAACCTTGGATGATGCAGAGATAGATATGGTAGGTTTTAGGTTTTGTTTATTCTTACTGATGTATTTTAAATTTAATTTCAAAGTTAGTTACACTAATGTCTTTATTGTCAAATTTTACACTTTTGTCTTTCAAATATTGTCAAATGACAATCATCGGCAGTACCGATATTTTGTTCATAACAGCACACCGAAAAAGAACTTTATAAAACGAAATTAGGAGATTTAAGTACCCTTCTATTAAGAAAATCTACTTCAATTATTGACTTAGCCTCTCTTATTAGTTTGTCAGTTCTGTATACTATATAGAATTTCAATTTTGTTTAACACCAAAAAACGCAATGTAGGTTATAGGTATAAATTAAGCCAAGTCAGGTACTTACTGGAAGTAGGCGTTATTTGTTTAAAAATGAATGAATAGTGTCAAATTTAGCCAAGCAAAAATTGTTATAAATACAGAGAAAACAGATACTCCAGTAAAATAAGCATTCAACCTCGGAATGGAAGCGAATAAGCTGTAAAGCATAAACCTTTGTTTCGGTGTACTAATGACTGGTAGAAAAGTCTCATATGATCACGTGTCTGCGTCATATGTTATTCAAGGTCAAAGGTCACGAAAATCAGTTTTTTTCCGTTATCTCGTTTTCTATGGGAAATACGCATTTAACGTCCTTATAAATATTGTAGATCATAAAATTGTCTACAATTAAAAACTGATTTTGACCTTTGACCTTGAATAACTTATGACGCAGACACGTGATCATATGAGACTTTTCTACCAGTCATTAGTACATCAAAACAAAGGTTTATGCAAATTTACAGCTTATTCGCTTCCATTCCGAGGTTTGCCCCTATTTAAGCCTTATTTGACTGTACTAAGATAATAATCCTAAAATTCTAAAAGAACCTAAGTACTTTGTGACGAGAATTTTGAAAAAAAACTCGTCACAGAGCATTTTTTTGTAATACCTAACATAGACTAAAAACATATAAATATCATCATCATCATTATAACATCCCATTATTGTCCTCCTGCAGGGACGGGCCTCCTTCTATAAAAAACATATATACTCGAAAAAAAAAAGGATCTATTCTCCAATGTATGTCATGTCTTCGTAGAAACTTATTGAGTGGTTCGCAGCCTTTGATCTTAGTTTAAAGCTTTACGCGCAAATTGTATCTGTCCCTCTATCGCAGATCAGAAGGATGAACTAACGATAAGCGGATCTCCTCGTTTGTACGCATTTCCTTTGATAATAAAGATAAATAAAAAAATATTTTTCTTTCATCGAGAGGTTTCTTTCCCATTACATTTTATATACCAAATAAAACCTTTTGAAATTTTGCGCATGGTGACGAAGTAAAAATACATTATTTTTGTCACATCGTAGTCGTATCTGACAAGTCGTAGCCGAACAAGGAAAATTCACAGATATTATCGGTAAACAAACAAGGAACGTTGACACAAAACAAGAAAATGATCGTCTGGCGAGCGTTTACCGAAGAGGGGTCCACCTCTAGCGCAGAAGACAGCAAACGCGTATTATTAAGAAAGTTACTGTTATGCAGATTGGGAGATCCGTTTTCTAGGAATCAGTACTCGGGAGGGAGTACCTACGCTTTCTGACGTGCTGGCTCGTTATGAGTGAAAGAGAAACACAGTAGCTTTTATTCGCTCTATTGTTTTCTGTAGTTTGAAATACCTACCCTAACTGTACCAGTCTCTAAACCAGTATGTACAGTCGGCCCCAAAAGTCGCTGAACACATTTTAAATTCCAAAACTGCTGAACACTAAAAATGTCATAAGTCAGTGTCGCAACAAGAGTAAAGAATAAGCTTTACATACAAAACGACCATAACACGCTGAACACGGTTATTCCAAAATTAGCTGAACCCTAGTATTTCAAGAGTAGTGTTCAGCTACTTTAAAATACTAGTGTTCAGTTACTCTAACTTTACTTACTTTAAGCTTATTCTTTACTCTTGTTACGACACTGACTTAATAACATTTTTAGAGTTTAACAGTTTTGGAATTTAAAATGTGTTTAGCTGCTTTTGGGGCCGACTGCACCTGTACTAGTCTCTAATACAAGGCTCTATACTTGTTTTCGTTTGATAAAAATAGCCTCGAGTTCACATAACTAATAATTGTCTGTCATCCGCAGAGCACATTCAACAACGATAGAACAATTTATTCATCTGTAATCTTTTATATATGAAAAAATAAAATAAAACAGTGCATCAGGCACTCCAATTATTGGAAAGAGATAAACAAGTTTCATAAATCTCTGTACAAAATTAAATATGTATTCACAAATGTAATTGAGTATTCATTTTTACAAGTGCTGCTTGAATTGACCATCGAAATACCAATTGGTGAATTTGCATTATTTCTTTATTTTGTGCACTTTATACGCTCCGGGCGACTGAATGAAATGTAATCGTATTATCTCAGATCTACTTGATTTAACACTGAGGTGGATAAAATATCCCGTTCATGTGCAATTCGTATGTGGATGAATTAAGTTTTCGTACGTATTGAAACTATTTGGAACAAATTTGACGACCTCGGTGGCGCACCGGTAGAGCCAGCGGGTGCCGCGCATGAGGTTGTGGGTTCGATCCCCACGCAGGACAATAATTTGTGAGATCTACAAATTATTGTCCTGAGTCTGAGTGTTCTAATGTGTCCGTTAATTGATGTTTGTAAAAGGTCCCCGCGACACAGTGCATGATCCCTAGTGCGGAAGTTGTCTTTTTTATAAAAGTAAAAAAAAAAATATTTGGTGAAGGAAATACAGCAGAAAATTCGAGAAGTGAGTGTCAATTTTAGTGTATTCAGAGATACTGGCTCTTTAATAACATTAATAACACAAACGTCTTTTTAGGTAAAAGAGAAGAATAGAAGTAGCTCGTAACATAAAATAAACGCCCACTGCTGAACATAGGCCTCCTCCAAACGTTTCCACCCTGCGCGGTCTTGTGCATTCCTCATCCATCGGCTTCTCACCGTCCTAAGCAAATAACTAAAATAAAAATCTTAAAAAGGTTAATATAATTCTATAAGGTTAAAGATTAATACCTATTAGTAAGTCGGCCGACAATTATTTCTCTTGTCAAAAGGCACTCAGAGTTCAAACAAAAATTATTTCTATCTATAAAATATAACAAACTGTCCTCCCTAACTAGTATCGAGAGGTCGTGAAGACGATGACAAATCGTATTATCTTGACAATCCATTACTGCTGTAATTTGCACTCAAATAATTTAATTTGTTCATGTCTACAACAATTATATACTTGTTCAGGAGTTAATCTACTTACTTCGTTAATACATTTTAAAGTCAGAAGTTATTTTTTATATCAAACAGCAAATGCCTTTACCATTGGTTTCTTTAAAAAGAAGTTGTTAAGTTTTACATCCTAGAAATTTTACTAGCTACTATTCACGCATATGTAAACCCAGTTTAATATTCCTAAAAGGTACATTCAGTATTAAATCCAGCAATTGTATAAAAAAAACTTAATACAGAAACAAATACTTATTTGAAAAAAGATATTTTTTTAAGTCATTTCTCGTATGTCCATCTCAAGGTCATTTAATTTTACAAACATAAAAGAAAGGTTCAGGTTTAGGATATAATCATATTTGTGGATCAAGATTTTAAAAAGAGTTGTCGTACTTTGGGTTTAAAATAGAGGAAAGGGAATTTGAAGAACATAATTATTATCACGTACCATTTTCATTTTGCTAGTATTCCATACTAAGAGAAGTTTATGATGCCACGCTAGTAGTTCTTGCCTTGATAAATGTTTGGGTAATTTTCTATTCAGGGGATGTATTGTCACGTATTCTTGCTTCTTAGAAATCTAGGTTGCATTATAAGACATGGCTTTAAGATCTTACGTGACATAATTCTGTAAGAAAGCTTAGAGAATCTGTTTTGATAAAAGTTGTTTCTAATTTTACCAAATTAAGTTGAGAGGTGGACCGCCGACCTCAAAAAGGTCTCTGGGTCGGACTGGAAGCGGAAGGCGCAGGACCGAGTTCTGTGGCGCGTGTTGGGGGAGGCCTATGTCCAGCAGTGGACTGCGATAGGCTAGTTGATTGCTGATTGAAGATGTTGAAATACAGGGTGGATCGACAACCTAGTTAGGACGGCGGGAAGCCGATGGATGAGGGAGGCACAGGAACGCACCAGGTGGCAATATTTGGAGGAGGCCTTTGTCCAGCAGTGGATGTCCACTGACTGATATGATGATGATGAAGAAATTGACATTTTTCTTTTAAGTATTGTTCGCTAAGTATTCTTAGAGTTTTAAGACATCGAAATCTCAAGCTAACCAAAGCCACGACTATTGTACCCTGTGCCAAAACGTCAAGCAAAATACGGTTAAACAGCGTGTCGCGTTAACCGCTTTCCGCTTTATAATAATAGTTTTAAACCGAGCTAAATGATTTTTGCGGGTAAATAGGTAATGTACGTACATTTAATTGTGACCTGTACGTAAACTTATGTAGAAATTTGAGGTATTATTGTATTAATGTTCATTTTATTTTTTATTGTTGAACATATTATATGTGTATAGGGGAAGAGGACGACCAAAGAAACAATAGATGGATTGGGTAAAAGACGATATGACTGCAAAGAGTGTGACTTGTGAGATGACGTCCGATAGGAAAGTATGGAAGAATAAGACATGCTGCGCCGACCCCAAATAAAATAAGACAGAGGAATGATGTTTGTATTAATTTTCAGAGTTTCGTTATGTTTGTTACAAAGTTTTAAATAGTGAACGGCTATCAGTTAGGATTATGATTTTGATCTTTATGTAAAAGACAACAGGTTAAAACATACTTAAATAATAATAATTTATTAATATACAATAATACAACACAAGGTGGCAATATTTTGAGAAGAACTTTGTCCAGCAGTGGACGTCAGTTGGTTGTTATGATGATGATGATAGGCTTAGTCTCCATCATCCTACTGCTAGTCTAAGGCCTCTACTTATGTAATATATTTTAAAAATCTAGTAATATCTAGCCTTTAAATAACACTTAAAGTTGGCATATATTTCATTCTGTCTGTATATTGTTTGACATCCAAATGGATGTATGGTTTTATATTTGTCCATTCGATGTGGCCAATCGTCGGTTATACGGCTTTTAAAAGCGCCCAGGCTCGTTTTCAAATAAAAAATCTATAAGCTGCAAAAAAGTTATTAACCGCATCTATGTTCAACTTTCCAGTATTTGATGACACAGTTGAGGGCTGCTACGCAATGATTTTGGGTTTGATTCCCGCTCAATGCAAATCCTGCATGCATGAACATAAAATATTGAAATAGTCGGGGTGTTTCCTATATGTAACATGTTATGTATATACAAAAAAAAATAAGAAAGGTTTATTTTTTGTCTAGTACATAGTTCAAGCTCCGCTTAGTTTGGGAACAGGTGGCGTTGTCTGAATGTTTCAGGAAGAAAACTGGTATTTTTTTTTGTTTATTTAAAAGATAAGAAATATGAAAATTATCTGTATTTAGGTATCAAAGCTGTCCGAGTGGTCACGGACGAAGCATATAACATTACTAGCGTTTTGTCTTAGGTCTTAGATCGCCAATCCAAGGCGAGATTTTCGTAACATAGTATTCTCATAGATAAATACTTAAAACAAACTCAAAACATTTTACCCGGCCGGCGTGGTACTAATACGATAAATTAACCTCCATCACATTATGAACGCTATCCTTGGATTGGCAAATTAATGATTTGATAAAAAGCAGAAGAAAAGGTATTATAAAAGGTAAATACCATAATTATTGTAGAGCTTCACCGTACATTGTTTGTATAATCGACTTAGCGGCCATTTGCTTTACACTTTTTCTGTCTGAAAAGTTTTCATTGTAACTATGAAAACGTTAGCAATTTGTAATAAATTATTTTTAAACTAAGAACATTTTCTACATTCATAACAGCCCATTAATGTCCCGCTGCAGGGACGGGCCTCCTCCCGTGACGAAAGGATACTTGGCCTACTAATACCACGCTGGCCAAACGGATTGGTTTAGGGTTTAATATCAAGTTTTCCTTCTTTTTACTTCGTAAAGATAATTTCTCATGGGATGAGATAGGGTGTTTACATATTGTATTCTCACTCCGTCACCACACGCAGGTGACGAAGGTATTTTTACATTATGTTATTATGTTTTAATGATAAAAGTGTACACATGGGCTTGAAGGAAACTACGTTATGTAAGTCAATGTTTATAGTACCAGTCACCAGCAGATATTTCGTAGCAGATGAGGTACCCAAATACTTCTGAACAGTTTAAAATGTCAATAAGTTCTATAAGGTACAAGCGATCATTAATATCTGAACATTAAACAAATTGACTGTTTACTCATTTTAACAATGAATGTTCAGATATTAATGGTCACTTGTAGTGTATAGAACTTATTAACATTTTTAATTGTTCAGGAGTTTTTGGGTACGTTCACCATAACAGCCCATTAATGTCCCAATGCAGGGATGGGCCTCCTTCCGTGACAGAGGGATACTTGGCCTACTAATACCACCCTGGCCAGACGGATTGGTATAGGGTTTAACTTGAAGTTTTATTTCGTAAAGATAAGATTTACGGTTAGTCCCTTAGTCGGTTTTTACGAAACCCATGGAATGAGATGGGGTGGTGACATGATATTGTATTCTTACTCCGTCACCACACGGAAAATATTTAGGTACCTTATTTGTTACGAAATATCTGCTGGTGACTGGACTATACGACATTATGTGACGATAACGCTGGTTACCTGCAATGCGTTTGTGCCCACATTTTTGAGGTTGAGAAATCGAATCAAACCGAAAACGACAGGTGATTGTCTAGATCTAGGATGTTCTGTAGAACTACAAGGAGAACCTAGATCTAGACAAACATCAGCGATAAAAAAGGAGATTATGAAAATGAATAATAATTTGTGTGTTTTTGTATTACACGTATTTTAAAAAGAAAAAAGAAATGAAAGAATTAAAAGAAATTAATTTAAAATAATTTTAAATACGTGTAGCTCACACCCGTTGTTTTTTCAGTAAACTGGAAGTACTTATAGAATTTCACGAAAAGCATTATGTTTAAAATAAACCTGAAATTCTTGTTGCGATATTCAGTAGTGTCTATCAGAATTTTTATTACTTATATTATGTATTTAAATAAATTGATTCAAAATGTAAGCTTATGAATCAATTGTTAAAGGCAAAACGACTGCTTCGGTTGCAAGGCAGCCGTGATGAAAATCCACGCAGGATATAATTCTTCGTTTCAAAAAACCTTGTCTAGCGGCACAAAGACAGAGCGAGAGTTATTCTTAAAATACAAAATTTTGAAATAGGTAGGTGTATATTAGCTTTGCCCCATAGCCAGCCAGGACCTTTAAAACAATTTCCTAGACAGATCAAAAACAAACTTCATTTTACGATGACATAAGTATAAGACCTAATCTTAGCATTCCATGGATTCTCCGTGCGAGTGCCGGGTCCATCGCGTGATAGAGGACGGAACACTTGCATAACAGCGTCTGGGACTTACGACCCAGATGTAGGTTTAAGGAGGCCCCCTTACAACGCGTTAGCGGTCACCTTCACTGTCTGCTATGTTCCGTCCCCTACCTATCCAAATTTGGTAGGAACCTAACAATGCCGTTTTGGACATTCGTGATAGTAGAGAGCTTACTGAAGTTCTCGGCAGTCCTAGTTCTTTTAATAGATTGTAGAGGGATTTAGATGGTGTACCCCTCGCACCTATTTCCACGGCATACAGAGTAACCCTATAGCCATTTCTGGTTATCTCATTTGTCAAGTCAAAGTATTTATTTGTCTTAATTGCGTGGTCTTTAGGGATGTTAGTGTCCCACGGTACCGTGAGCTCAATTAGTACTACACGCTTTTTCAATTTTGAGTAGAGGAATATGTCTGGTCTCAACGGCGACACGCAGATATCCTCCGGGATTTTGTAGTGTGTTTCATACGTGTCAACCAGTAGAGTCCAATCGTCTGCCGGACTCAGGACCGAAAAAGGCTTGTAGGTGGTCTTTTTAGTAGTGCCTTCCTTAACAAATTGGATGTTTTGTCTTTCATTCGTAGTCAGTCCATTTCTAGCTCTGGCAATCGATAGACTCACTGCCTCGCGTATAATCCCTAATACTTTGTCGTGACGTTGCGAGTAATGACCCCTATCCAAAAGCACTTTGCAGCCTACCAATAAGTGTCTTGCCGTACCAATTTCTTTGCCACATTCCGTGCATTTTTTGTCCGTGGCTTTTCCCCATCTTACAAGATTGCTTTGATCGGGGAGAATCAATTGGAAGGCGTTGAGGTAGAATTTAAGTAATGCTGGTGACCAGTCGTAAAGCAAAGTGCGCCACTTCAAGGCTAAAGGTATACAGGTCCCCTAGAGTAACCCATTCATTTTGCATTTCTAGGTTCATTGCGTGCACTCTGTAGCTGTCGTTCTTATCTTCGGAAAGTAAGTAAATATTTGTATATTAAATAAATTATTAATATTTAATTAACTTCCAGGTAGTACTTGAAGTTATTTAAGAAGATTTTTCGTAATGAACCGTGGAATGAGAAAAAAGTCTTCAGTTTTATAATAATAATTTATGTCAATATTCTCAACGTCGAGAGCCGTTTAAGGAAAAAACTTTTTGTAAAAACTGAAAATTTTATGCGAGAAATAAGCAATTATGGTGTGTAAAAAAATTCTTTGATAATTAATGAAATACAGAATACGATGAGGCGGGGTATGCAGAACTGTAATTAGGAATAATGACTAAATTACAAAGGCCATCAATTACCAAGCGGACGAAGTACCTAATACGTACTATTATAATTATGTTATCACTAGCCCATATAGATAGAAACTTGACACAAAACTCTATATTAAATCAAAGGCTATATTAAACTGGCCTGCGTTGCATTAGTGGGGTAAAGTCATAAGAGGAGCTGACAATGATAAAATTAAACTCCAAGATTTAGACCAGGCCCTTCGGTGTATATTTATATACTGAAGGGCCTGGCCTAAATCTAGAGTAAGTGGTATTTTGTATTTACAAAATACCACTTAGTCTTCACTTTGAAAGATTACTACAAGCTTAATGTAATTATAGAGGTAAACTCAAAACAAACATTTAACCAATAAGCCTGTTAATATTATCCCAAGCCACCCCATCGCGGTTTTTTCACTTCAATTGACTTAAAGGATATCTAGACTAAAACCTAATTACTTTTACAGACAGTTCTAACTTCGTCCGTGTAACTCCTATTTAAAGGTTGATTCTGGTACAATACTCTTGACGACCTCTGTGGCGCAGTCGGTATATTACATGGCTGCTATGCAGAGGTCTCGGGTTCGATTCCCGCTCAATGCAAATCTTTGTGTGCATGAACATGATTGTTTGCATTGGTCTGGGTGTTTCTATGTAATATGTACGTATTTACAAAAATATGTTAATGTTTGGGACTAGGCCATGTGTAAATGTGTGAGGATTATTTATTTATTATTTAATACTGTGAAAAAGTGTAGGATTAATCGCAGTTACGACGCCATAACAGATCTGATAAATCCGGAGACTGTTAATTGAAGTAAATCGTCTACTCAAAATGCAGTGAAAGTATTCCTTAGTTAACACATAGTTGCACAGTCTGAAGTTTTAATGAACAGGTGGAATGCAATACATCACGAGAACGAGAATCTCGGCTAGAGATCATTATCATTCGGAGAGTTTATACGATTGTGTTATTGGTAGATTGTTTGCTTTCTTTGTGGGTAATCGACTAAGTTTCCATTGATATTTTCATAAGCATTATAAAAGACAATTCTACGTGTGGTGACGGAGTAAGAATACAATATGTCACCACCCCATCTCATCTCATGGGTGTCGTAAAAACCGACTAAGGGACTATACGTGAATATTATCTTTACGCAATGAAAAGAAGGAAAACTGGAAATTAAACCCTATACCAATCCGTTTGGCCAGCGTGGTATTAGTAGGCCAAGTATCGCTCCGTCACGGGAGGAGGCCCGTCCCTGCAGTGGGACATTAAAGGGCTGTTATGATATAAAAGACGGCTAAGGTAAAGCGCTTCCATAATGCTTCAATGTGTAGTAGTAGCCTCTATCATCCCAGTGCTGGGCAAATAAAGTCAGTGTGTTTGAGCCCTGTTCAGCTTATCTTGCCACCTCCGCGACTTTCCTACGAGATAAGTACCGAAGGAAAATGTTTCCTACATTAAGGACAGCCAGACTGGTTGGTAGGTACCAGCTTTTGTATCAGTTATCCTGATGAATTGTCTGCTTTAGTAATCCCAAAGTTACCTTTTACGGATGGGGTAGGATTCTAAAAGTGTGACGTCGTGCTTCGTCCTCTCGCCTCTCGCCTCACGGCAGCGGCGCGAGCGCGCCGTGGTGGGGGCTACCCAGCGGCCGCTATATAAAGTAGACGCGGGGCGCGGGCCCTTCCCTTTTTGTTCCGGCTTACTGAAGATAAGTGTCTGCCTTTCTATAGGGCAGCCTTCGAACCTCGTGCTTTCAAATCCCCTAAAAATCCTTCTGATTAGACCGGCTTGCTTATTTTATCTATTATTGTTAACGTAGTGATTTCTAAATTATAAAACTAGTAATATTGTATATACTCAATTATTTACGGAATAATACTATATTGTCGTACTTGAGTTGTTTGCATTTATCTCCCTATACCACCCCACTACGTCACAAAAGCTAATATTCCTATTCAACATAGCCATTTTGAGGATTTTTATACAAAATCAAATCAAAATCCGTGAATATTACCTTTACATAGCAAAGTATAGGCATAAGTCGTGCAAAGGGAAAGAAGGAAAACTTGAAATTAAACCCTATACCAATCCGCCTGGCCAGCGTGGTATTAGAAGGCAAAGTATACCTCCGTCACGGGAGGAGGCCCGTCCCTGCAGTGGGACATTAATGGGCTTTTACGATTTACAAAATCCTTAAGTATCTATAATCAGGTACCAAGTCGTCTACGTCCCTCATCCGGAACATTGTTGTTGTAATGTATTTAATTAATGATAGCTCTCAGTCGGACCGCTCTCTCGTATTTATTTTTAAGCATGATTGATTGTAACACACATTTTCAATTAGTATACAAATTCACCTTTTAATGTAAATGGTTCAGTTGTAACCAATGCGTTAGCTACATTACCTCCGTGTATTTAAAAGTACGGCTAATTAAGTAATTAAAATTGATAATGTTATGCTTGTTAATTATTTACACGCGGGAATTGTTGGATGAGATGTGAGGAGGTTTCGAAAGAGTGGAGTGGAGTTGGGGACGCGTATGGCCAAGTGGCCGTGTGGTGACGGAGTAAGAATACAATATGTCAACACCCCATCTCATCCCAAGGGTGTCGTAGAAACCGACTAAGGGACTATCCGTTACTATTATCTTTACGAAATAAAAATAAACTTGAAATTAAACCCTATACTAATCCGTCTGGTGTGGTAGCGTGGTATTAGTAGGCCAAGTATAGGTACCTCCGTCACGGGAAGAGGCCCGTCCCTGCAGTGGGAGATTAATGGGCTGTTATGATGGCCAGGTGGACTGCTCACAGCTGAGAGAAAGAGGTCGAACAAGGTATGATACTGATTTCGCTAGATAGGACAGAGTGGTAGTTCTAGTACTCTGGTGGAGAGAAATGTAGTTTCCGAAGATAATATAAAAGTAAAAAGCGTTTATTAACAAAAATAAATAAAAGAAATTGTACAGCATCCATTGGACCCACACTAGGCAAGCCTGTCTTCTGAGTACCAATTTTGTGTAGGATAATGCCCTCACAGTCTACGCTAATCAATGGACACACTTGGATAACTAGCTATTTGTCAAACTCACAAAATTTCAAAGATTGTCGCTTGTTTATCCGTTTACTTTAGTTTGCAAAAACCTTGTAGTCGACAGTCATAAAAGTCTATATTTTCATTTTGTTATAAATAATTTTCTAATTAAAAAACCGACTTCAACAGGAGTCGGTTAAAAACCATGCTGATAACAATTTCTAAGATTCGTATTAAATAAATTTCTGCAGTCGTCTTCATCATAAGATCATGTTTGTGTAAAGTTTTCATTAATACGAATAAAATAAGCCCAAACACTAGGTAGCTGCTATATACCGTTGAGAAGTTTCCTCGACCCTCAGTCGTCTTCATCATCAGATCATGTTTGTGTAAAGTTGTGTAAAGTTTCCATCAATACAATTAAAATAAGCCTAAACACTAGGTAGCTGCTACATACCGTTGAGGAGTTCCCTCGACCCTCAGTCTTCTTCATCATCAGATCATGTTTGTGTCAAGTTTCGTAAAGTTTTCATCAATACAATTAAAATAAGCCCAAACACAAGGTAGCTGCTATATGCCGTTGAGTTGTTCCCTCGACTCTCTGTGGTCTCCAGCATCAGACCAGTTCTGACTCTTGACTATTTGGTAGTGACGTCAGAGATGCACGTATATGACAACATTTTACATAATGCGTCCCTACAATTTTCAAGAGATGCCCTCGATTTCTCTAGGATCCCGTCATCCAGATCCAGATCTGGTGACAATGGGACCAAATGGGAAGTATACCCAATCGAACAAAAAAAAAATTTTTCAAATCGGTCTAGCCGTTTTCGAGAAATCAGGTAACAAACACAAAAAAAAAAATAAAAAAAATAAAAAAAAAAAAAAAATACAACCGAATTGAGAACCTCCTCTTTTTTGAAGTCGGTTGAAAATGTAAAATCATAAATTTCGGGCAAGGCTTTACAAGTTATAGGCACGTGAAAGCACCATAAGTAACCGCGCTGGTAGGTAATCAATCACAAACTAGTAAGCCCGGCTCCGGTTTTGATTCCCGGCCCTATCTGTTCGGAATTAACCGGAACGGTACCGGAATACTAATTACGTTCTTTGAAAGATGAATCAGGGAGGCGTTTCTACTGCTTGACTTACCTATTCCTTTGTTTTTGTTTTGTTTTTCTAAAGATTGTTTTTGAGTAAATTAAGTGGGCTGCTACCGTAGGTTCCAAAAAAAAGCAATTTTATTTAATTAAATTTAATTATAAAAGATTACAAAGTAATTAAGGTAAACTAATTATAACAATGATAATGCTTCGAAGTGTGAAACAAATATGATCGGAAATTATTACTAATAACTAATGAAGGTTCCGGTGTCATCATCGGTCGTCACGTTGAGCTGACGCTGCAACCCGTGTCGCGAAGAGCCGTGTGCAATGTTGTTTCAGGTCATAGCTAACGCAGCGATCTTCATAGATTAGGCATGCGTAACACCTCCCCCCATAGAACAGCCACCACCGATGAATTTCGTAGTAAATTGAGGTGGGGGATGTTGCTGTCTCGTTCTTGGTTCTGGAACGGCGTATATCTCCTTAAGTTCTATTTCTTTAGGTTGGATCTGTGCAGAAGTTTTTGATCTTCTATGAAATCTTCTCATTAGTATGATGCTGATGGTTATAAGGATGCAAATCATTACTACATAAAGTGGTATTGTAGTATGATATAGTGTGCCATAATCAGTATTTTCTTCGAACTTAACTGCAGGAAGATGGGAGATTTTCATATTGGTTGAGTGAAGATGGTCCAGATTCACAGAATTCAATTTGAATGTGGCTATCGATGTATTGTACTGCGGTTCTTTGGGCAGATTCATTATTGTCATTACTTGTCCCTTTATTCGATCCTTAACGTTGGAAATAATCAATTCAGATGTTTCTAAATAACACGCTTGCGGAATAACTACCAGAAAACTGCCTTGAAATTCCTTGTAGAGGTCTTGTCCACAGGAAAGGTGTACTTTTGTAGGAACTGGAAAGTTTATGGTGTAATGTCTATCATCCAACTCTTCATAGGCTGGTTGCTGTAGAGTCACAAGGACAGGACTGCAGATATGGTTCCGTTGTTGTGTGGTAATAAGTTGATGTATACAATCTTGGGTTGATCGGCTTTGTAGACTTCGTTTTTCTTCACAAATGAACCAGTTACTGGTCTTCGGGCATTCAGCCTCTATGTGCTTGAAATCTTTCTCATGGATGGCTAGGAAAGGGGATGAAGGTATAAGGATCTCATGGTTTCTGTTAGGTATAATAGATAATTTATATAAATCGTATATATTGGGCATAAATATCGGAACCTTATATACTATAACTATTTGATTTCCTACATAGTATGAACCTAACTTAATAATATCATAATATTCCCTAATATCTATATCTATCAATTTATTTTTACCATATAAAGTAGTTAGTCTATCAATTAAGCCACTAATTTCTTGCGTGTTAAGGAAGGAATGATGCATAGTAGAAACTTTAATAAAAGCTAACGCATTCTGTAATCTAGTCAATTCCTGCGAAATAAAATCTATATTATCACTAAGTATTATTAAGATTTGGGCCAGATGGGCATATTTAATAAGATCATTATCTCTATTAGCGTCGCCTTTAGTTATTTTATTTAGTATGATTTCCATCTTATGTTGGTTTTCTAGTATACTGCCTATTACATTAGAGTATTGCGCTGTCATGTCTTTAGTTAAGCTAACGTGATTATTAAACTCAGCTAATAATTTATTTTCGTTATTTTTAATATTTTTAATGGCTTGGTCATAATGTAAAGCATCGGTATAGTCTAAATTACCTGTTATACTTTTAATAACAGATCCAAGACCGTCGATGAGTCCTCTTTTGATTCGGTTTACTTCAAAGGTTTGAAGTTGTTCCGATACAATATTGAGTTTAGAAATGAGATAAGTTAAATGAGGCTTAAATAAAAATTGAGTTCTATTATTTAGTTCCGGAGTAATACTAATTATCTGATTATTAACGGATTGTACATTTTCCTCTAGTTCTTTCAAATTGACATATTGCAAAAAGGAGTGGTAATGGGAAAGGATACGAGTCTGACCTAACTTGAATGGTAATAAACCAGGTCCATTATCAAGACTTTCAAGTTTTATCTCCTGTGCTACTGCTGTTTGCAGGAACAGATGTAACACCAAGATCAGTCTACAACAATTTACTACTGTTAGGAATTCTTTTCAATCTATGTTTAGCTATAGGACCTCGTTTTTTCTTTGTATAAATGTGAATGGGAAGGTCTGCCATGACTACGTCATGAGTATAACGTGGAGCTAATTTTTGTCGAGATGCAAAAGGGTTTTTAACATATATTTGTTGCTCGGGACTGTAACTAATTTCGGGTTCTCTATGAGCATTACGATTATTCATTAAAACTTCTCGGGAATGGTTACTTAAATCATGAATTAATTTATAAGTTTCAGTCATCTTTTCTTTATGGTTAGTCACATATTGTTGTAGTAAATGAACAGTCAGGTCAATGTCATAAGCATCACGGGGATCAAAATGTCCTGTTATTAACTCTATTGGTCGGCATTTTGTAAAACTATGTATACTATTGTTATAAGCTAAAATGGCATATGGTATAAGATTAATTACAGACTCGTTCTTCTGTTTGACTTTTAGTATTCTAAGGTGTTCTAAGATAGTTGCATGGAACCTTTCTACAATTCCATTTTCATTAGGTGTATGTGCGGCTATTTTATGGTGTTGGATTCTATGTAACCGTAAGAATTCAGCCATGAGTTGATTATTAAACTCAGGTCCGTTATCAGTAACTAAAGTGATGGGTATCCCGTGATGAGTGCAAAAGTTAAGTAAAGCTTGAACTACACTGATAGCAGTTCCGTCTCTCAAATGGTAGGCTTGCGCGTATTTAGAAAATGCGTCTACTATGGTTAGAAACTTTTCACTTTGTATTGTTAACAAATCAAGATGAACGAGTTCGAAGGGCTTATTAGATGAAGGTACTATTTTAAATTGTTGTTTAACTGGATTACGATCGTATTTTGCTTGCCCACAGATCGTACATTCATTAATAAATTTAGTTATGCTATCGCGCATCTTAGGCCAATAGTATTTGTGAGACAGAGCTAATACAGTTTCATTTATACCGCGATGGTTAGTTTTGCCATCGTGATATTTGTTAATAATTTCCTGTTGTTTCAAATAATGCTTAACATTTTCTACTTCCTTTTTAGTTAGAACTAATTGCATTGCTGAACTTTTAAATGTATTCTGAATGATGGGAATTATGGAGTACATGGCCAAAGGTGGGTTAATAAGCAAAGCTGTTTTAATTTTTGGGTTAACATATTCCTTAATTGCGTTTATCACGTCTTCCTCTAAAGTCGATTCTGACAATTGGATTGTAATGCGAGTATGTGTATCAAATGGCTTACTTACTACAGGGCGTGACTTAATATCTCCGACAATATTAAAAATAATTTGCTTTGTAAATTTGTTTAACGGGTAATCAGAAATAGGAATGTCTAAAATTGGGTTTTCATTGTCCGTATGGACTGTCATAGTACTAGAGTTGTTAGAAGGATCTGGAGCTGTAATTGTTCTAGAAGTATCTAATATCTGAGTATTGTCGGAAGGGTTCGCTACAATTGATAGAAGTTCTTCATTGTGAATTTCTATTCGCGAGAGTGCGTCGGCATTGGTATTAGATTTACCTTGCTTATAGATAACGGAAAAGTCATACTCGCTTAACTTCAGGCGCCACCTGGTAAGTCGCGAATTCGGTTCCTTTAAGTTCATAATCCATTGTAACGGCTTATGATCTGTAATAACTGTAAATTTTCGACCAAATAAATAGGGCCTAAAATATTTGGTTGCCCACACAATAGCTAAAAGTTCTTTCTCTATTGTGCTGTAGTTTAACTCGCTTGAATTTAATGTACGAGATGCGTACGCTATGGGTTTGTCAGAACCTATAGGACCTTGGGATAAAATAGCACCTATAGCTACGTTAGAAGCATCAGTGGTTAGTAAAAATTCTCTAGAAAAATCTGGATACTGAAGGATAGGGTCGTTAGTTAATAAGGTTTTGCAATGATTAAAACAGTTTATGTAAGGTTTGTCTAAAGTTATTTTTGAACCCTTTTTAAGACATTTAGTTAATGGTTTGGTTAATCGTGCGAAATCAGGGATAAATTTTCTGTAATAACCTAATAAACCGAGAAAACGTTTGATTTCAGTTGGAGTTTTTGGAATGGGGTATTTTTCTATAGCAGAAATTTTATCTGGATTTGGTTTCACGCCTTCTTTACAAATAACATGGCCAAGAAAACTAGTCTCAAGTTTTAAGAACTCTGACTTGTCTAGCTGGATTTTAAAATTTGATTCGCGTAATTTAGTGAAAACTTTTTCTAAATTAATTATGTGCTCCTGCAATGACGTGCTGAAGACAATAATGTCGTCTAAATAGACCAGGCAGATTTTATGCTGAAGATCTTTAAGCACATTATCCATCACCCTTTGAAAAGTTGATGGAGAATTTTTCAAACCCATTGGCATTCTCAAAAATTCGTAATGACCATTTTCTACGTTGAAAGCAGTCTTTGGTATATCGGCAGGGTCCATTTCGACTTGATAAAAGCCGCTTGCCAAATCCAGAGTGCTAAAATATTGGCATTTACCTAATTTGTCAAGGACATCAGTTATGTTGGGAATGGGGTATTTGTCATCAATTGTTTTCTCGTTGACTTTTCGAAAATCTATGACAAGACGCCACTTCACTTTGCCTGAGGCATCAGCTTTTTTAGGTACAATCCAGATAGGAGAGCTCCAGGCTGAGTCAGAAGGTTGTATGATGTTCTGCTCAAGCATTTTACTAATTTGATCTCTGACCTCCTGGCGGTGAATGTAAGGGTACCTATAACTTTTAGTGTGAACTGGGATCTCGTCAGTTGTTCTAATTTTGTGTTTAATTTTATTAGTAAATGTTAGTGACTCCCCCTCAAGATAAAACACATCGGCGTACTTTGCACAGAGGTTTTTTAAATTAACAAGCTCTTCGGGATTAAGATGATCGGTACGTAAGCGAGATAAAACATCTCGTGCACGGTCAGATAACTTTTCTGCATGTGAGGTTTCAATGTTAAATAGTTCCGCATCTATTGGACGATCCATAGAAAAAATAAGATCGTTGGATGAAGTATTTGTTATTTCTACCCAACCCCTATTATTCGTTACTTTAGTTAAACAATCAGAGATAAGACAATTACAGATGGTCTGATGATGAATCAGAACTTCTCCATCCGTACTGTTAATTGGTAGTCTTAATAATTTTGAAGAATTAGCAGGAACAATATCTTCGTAGAGATTAACATTACGAGAGTCATATAATTGTATCGGTATTTGCGCACTTCTAGTTATTAGTAATTTACTTTTTAAGTCTATCTTTGATCCCCAATTTTCTAGTAAGTCAAACCCTAAAAGTCCGTCAAAGTAATCATGGAATTTATAAACGAATAATGTAATGTTATTTTGTTCATTTAATTCTGGAAAACAAGGTAAGGTTATTGAATGGTCGTTCCTACTGGTGCCGTGAACATTTGTTACTTCGAAAGGTTCATAATTTAATGGCATGTGACTAAAATATTTAGTTACAGCGTCAGGGCTAATGAAGGATTGATTAGCACCTGTATCAATAAGTAATTTTAATGGTGGGTTACTAATCTGTATAAAACCTAGTTGTCGCTGTATATGAAAATTTAACTCTATTTTGGTTTTTCGCACCGGCCTGTCTGCTGAAAATTTTCAGTCGAGGTTGGAACCTCGTTTACCTCTTGATCTATAATGGAGTTGGAAGGCTGTTCACAATAACCATAAGGGTCATTATCATAATATTCTGGATTACTGTAATAGTCATTATACTCCTCTGTTGGGTAAGTATAATATTCTTGTTCATAGTTATAATTTGAATAATCGAAATCGTTATCATAGTCTAAATAATTCATATTAACTTCCCTAGTCTTAAAATAATTATTAGGAGGCGGGTTGCCATGAGTTCTCCAGTCACGGTTAGTAGCTGGTAAAGGTTTTGGAACAAAATGGCTCACTCCACTCATAGGACGTGGTCCATTAAATGGTTGTTGAGGTACAGGCTTATAGTTAGGCAATTTAAAAACATTACTATTAGGATTATAATTATTTGGAGGGTTGCGCATAATTTGCTGCGTCCTGGAAGGACCTTGGCCTGGTTGAAATCTATTGTTAGGCCTCCAGCCTTGCATTGGCTGTTGTTTTGAGGTACCAGGCATGTTAGCCATATGCGGCATTAATTGCTTGGATGCCCCAGGAGCGTTAAAGAAAGAATGTTTTGGAGTAAAATTATTTTGTGGCGAGTGAAAATTATTAGTATGTGTATGGGACCAATCTTTTCTATTCAAAGAGCCCCCTTGATTACGATTTTGAAGGTAAAGAATATTTAATTCGTCTTGAACGAATTCTAGCGCTTTCTCCATTGACTCGGGCCTCATACAACGCACTCTAGATCCTAAAGGATCTTTTAAGCCTCTTAAATAAGCTTGCAAAGTTAATTTTTGATACAGTATACGTTTAGCATCAATTGTTGTAGGCACTGTCTCGTGAAGCGAAACATATGTCATAATGGTACTAAAAAGATTTTGACATCGTTCATAGTACTCTTGTGGAGTGCTAGAACCTTGAGTCTGCATGGAGAGATCACTATACAAAGCGGTCTCATCGCGGTGATCTGCAAAATTATTTATTAGAGCTGACCTTATGCCTTGCCAATTTTCAGGAATACCGTTTGAGTTAATAAACCGCGCGGCGGAACCCGTTATTTTATTTAGGATACCATTTATCAAAGCTAAATTAGTTAATTCATAACCCGGAGAGGTACAAAAATGAGTTATTACTAACTGATCACAAAGGTTTATGAACCTCGTTAAAACGTGTGGATTACCATCGAATTCCGGTAATAACCTAAGCGATTTATAAATTACATCAACGTTGGATTGAGTCATGGTTTCGTCTAAATTCCTATGCTCGTCAATTACGCTTAATCTATTTAAATTTCTATATTTATCTAACCTAATATTACGCGATTCCCTAGGATGGAAAATCTTGATAAGCTTGAACTAATACATAAAAGAAATACAATACCTAGAATAAAATATATGATATATCATGAACAAAAATACTTCAAAATATGTATGTAATAAAAGGAATTTTTATAATGTTCAATATTACGTTTTAAAGTACGTAAAAGAAATACAATACCTACTTAGAATGAAATATCATATATCATGAACAACAATAGAACAAGATATTATAATGTAATAAAAAGGAATAATTTTAATATTAAATGTTACTTAAGGATTAGGAAGGTTAGGACTTGAAAGATTCAAGGACTTACAGCATTGTCTTTTTTCTGGACGAATCGAAGTCTGGATTCACCTCTGGTCTGCAGCGCTCGTAAGTTCTGGATAGCCGAAGTTCTTTGCTTGATGCACTGACTCTATTTATCGACTATCCTACCGGCTGCGCCAATTAAGTGGGCTGCTACCGTAGGTTCCAAAAAAAAGCAATTTTATTTAATTAAATTTAATTATAAAAGATTACAAAGTAATTAAGGTAAACTAATTATAACAATGATAATGCTTCGAAGTGTGAAACAAATATGATCGGAAATTATTACTAATAACTAATGAAGGTTCCGGTGTCATCATCGGTCGTCACGTTGAGCTGACGCTGCAACCCGTGTCGCGAAGAGCCGTGTGCAATGTTGTTTCAGGTCATAGCTAACGCAGCGATCTTCATAGATTAGGCATGCGTAACAAGTAGGCTTTAATCTATACTATTATTATAAAGAGCTAAAGTATGTTTGTTTGTGGGTTTGTGACGTTGTAGGGGGTAATCTCTGGATCTAATGAACCGATTTTTTTAGTTCTTTTTGTGTTGAATAGCCCATTTATCAGGGAGTGTCATAGTCTATATCGTATCACGCTATGACTAATAGGAGTGGAGCAGTAATGAAATATGTTTAAAAACGGACGCTTTTTTTTCGCCACCCAACGAAGTGGGCACGGGTCAGCTAGTATATAAATTGTTTTATGAATGACATATTCATGCAGATAAAGATATATTGTTATACTTTGTTAGCTAAACTAAAACTAGATATTAACTGACTAGTGTTCAGTGTGCTGGTATATAATGTATGCATACATACTCTGCTTAGTTTGGGCCTAGATGGCGTTTGTAATTGTACAACAAGGAGATAAATATTGTTTCCGCTTACATTACTACTAAATTATGATTTCTTGAGACTTATACCCTAAGTGTTTCCTATTTTCCAATTATTACTGTAAAATATCATAATTTTAGTAAAAAGTATTGATGTCATAAATTTAATAAAAAAAATCAAAATGAAATTCAAGTTTTAATCTGGATTAACAATTCAATAAATTCATCAATCCTTTATAGTATTTTCATGGAAAAACGAGCAAACGCCATTCAAAAAGCTCGTAATTTCATAGTAAAGGAAGCCATACTCTAAAATATTTCCTATAAAAAAGTTACAAAGCGTAATCCCTTGTCCTGCGCGGAAATCGAACCGGAAAATGTATACTGCATATTCCATAGCGAGGAATGTTGGTCCCTTTTTGAAATAAAAGCTTTTAGATTCGTGTTCTTTTGTGTCTTATGGAAAAGGTAACATACAGCCTTTAAAAGGTTGTTTCATTATTAAGTGTTTTGGGAAAACAAGGAGGCTTGTCTGTTTAGGAGTGTTATAGGTTACGACGCGGAAATTTTTGTAGTATAGTGTAAGTCTTTTTTTTATTTATTTATTTCCTGTCATTACCTTGATCGGTGTACAAAGGTGGACAGGTTATGATTAAAATAAAACAGTGTAACCAACCATTTTATTCTGTGGTTTACAGAAGTGGTTTAAAATTAAAGGGTGATTCGGCAAGCATACATTTGTTATTAATGCGTCATGCAGTGGCTTTCACCACGATACAAGAATTATAATAATGTTGAACACATCTTTTAATTAAAATTAACCTTAATAGCTTGGGTATAACTACAAAACTTTTTAAAGAAGAAAGATAATGGAATACAAATAAATATACTGGAGACAAGGTTCTGCGTTATCTGAGAATACGTCTCCGATTCTATGACCGCTAAGAAATCGAATCCCAGTCCCCTAGTTGATCAAATCAGACCATTTATAATATCTCCGATTGCTAACACTGATTGACATAGTACCATAATCCAATCACATATAGTAGATAATTGGTAGTACTGCGTCGGGTTGCCGGTTCGTTACCCGGCTGAATTATTCATGTCACGGATATAACCAGCTTCACTCGAGGTAGATGATAGTAAGCCAGAATGTGATTTATGGTACATAAAGTTGGTCTAAGAAGATAATAGCTTAGTCGGAGCTTTGCTATATATTCTGTGATAGTTTTTGCTCCTATGGTTCAACTTGATATATTATATTAATACTAGGAATATTATAGGGAATTTGGTTTTGATATTGATAGAAAAAACTCTCACACTAAAGTTTAGTTAAGCATTTTTGCGCTGCGTTTATTTCTACTCTATGAAAAATCTTAACTTTTACAAAATAAATTCAAAATCTTTTAACTGTGCACTCCGCTTAAACACAGTGACTACTAATTATTATAAAAAATAAGCCTGATATTAAAAATTTAAACAAAAGATAAATATTGCTTAATCAATTACTTTAAACATTCCAAAATCTGCAACATGAACTAGCTTACGCTATGGTAACTATGAAAAAAAACTATATTCAACAATTTTTTTTTAAACTTTTGATAATACTCTTTGATAATACAAAGTGACTAACAAAATAAGAAACATAAAAAAATACTAAGCCTTACATACCCTACACACAAATAACAAAAGAAACCATTATTTCTAAAATAATTTCCTAAAAACTCCAAAATGTAAAAAACTTAAACTAAAAGCGCTGCGTAATATTTTGATGCATGTATTATTTTAGATCAAAAGTGCACTAGTAAAGTCCTTCCCTATATATTTGCTTGTCGTACACAGAGCAACTAATCAAGCTAGACACTCATGTACCTTAATACCTTAAAATAAGACACAATTTCAAATGAAAATGTTTAACTTGATGTGTTGCTGTGTGTACATTGTTTACACGTTCCCGTTCACGTAATAATTCTTACCCACTGCCATAGAATATAAATTGTTTAGTCGTAAATCACTAGAGGACCCATAGGCTTATAGGGTAGTGGCCACTTTTATAGAGTTAGAGAGAGTTTTATACATATTATACATCTATATACCGCGCATTTTATGTTATCTGATATCAGTGACTCAGTCAATAAAAACAGAATCTTTACACTGATTTGTTGTTGTTAGAAAAACGCACTGAAAACGCACGGCAGCCGTACGGCACGAAACGGCTAAAGTGAAAAAGCCCTTATACATCGACCACACGTCGCGTCGGACCATCATCGTTGGACAATCGCGAGATGAGACTGCCTACTTTGCGTTTTTATTGCTGAGCTTTCTTATAGCAACTAAGTAATAAGTTTTGTCAATTTGTTTCTTGTCTTATCTTTTAAAGTAAAGAATGATAAAAAAGAAAGTAAAATATTAAAAACACAATAATGTGTACATATTATAAATGTTGTTTCTGAAGGGTTCAAAACTTTAGGTGTTGTACTGCAAAACGGTAAAGAGTTTAAAAAGCTTTAAATATGATTTTAATTAATCATATTCGAAGAATTTCATTTAAAGTTTTTATATAGATTTCAAATTTTAATTTTATTTTTTAATTTATATTGCCAATGTTTGTTTTTAATTTAGTTTGTTATTAATTTAGTTTGTTTTTTATATTCGCATGCTGTGGATTCCTATAATTAAAGAAATACACGCGATGTTCCTGTAATTTTATAAATTAATTTCTGATGTATTGTTATAAATAGCCTTAATTATATATATATATATATATATAATAGCCTTTGTTATAAATAAATAAATAAATACAAACAAACACATGTATGATATTAGTAGATCCTCATATCTCTATCGAGACGACCCTCGTATGATAATGTATTCCCCTCTTCATCCTGTCGGTAAGCGATCTGTTTTATTCTACCCGCAAAATTTTAATTACAAACCGCAGCTTATCAAGTTGTAACTATAACGTAATGTTGTTTTTTGTAAGGGTGTATTTTATACACGACAATTTTTTTTTTAAATTGGACTACTAGAATGACTTTATGGTGCCTGATGTTAAGTATCCAATAGAGTCCAAGAATGGCGATCACCATGCCAGCTACAATATTTGTAGAGGCATGAATGTCTCTACTATGGCGGCTTCAGAAGATGCTTAAGAAGTTTTATTTTGATTTTATAATTTTTAAAATCTTCAAACCTAGGAATAACTGACTTCAAAAGATTTGTTAGTGGGAATAACCCCGATAACTTTTCCATATAGCTGTAACTTTGGACTAACCGCTACATTAACCACCAATCTTATCAGGAAAAGCAACAATTATGCCACTCGGTGAGTGACAAGGCAAAGCGAAATCGTCGTTGCTTTTTAGTTTTTTCTTACCTATTCAATATAAACAAGCCTTTTTCGTTCACAAAGTAAGAATACAGAATAATTAATGTCGAAAAATAAGATATTACTAAAGAAGGCTTTTACAAGTACATAATATTATATTGTTAAGTTATAATAATTATAAACGAAAATAATTAAGAAAATTGTTTTCTTTATATCAGTCTATAGACGTCATAACCAGGACTGCTAGACATAGGGCTCCTCCAAACGTTTCCACCCTGCGCGGTCTTGTGCCTCCCTCATCCATCGGCTTCCCGCCGTCCTAACCAGGAAAATTGTTTTACTACATTGTAATATGTACTCTTCTTATTTTTAACTTTTTATATTTTTATGATGTTTTAATAATAACATTTCCATTGTAAAATCACCTTTACGTAAGCACACAGTGACGCACGGAGCTTCTATATTTTTTGTCACAAAACAGTTGCGGAATGAAGTTGGCGAGATTCTTCCTTGTTTAAAAACGCTTTAATTATTATAACAGGCACGTAAGATCAAAGCTCGGGGATTAAAATGTTTTACCGAAAATGTAAAATGTTTTTATAAAAACAAAGTGATATTTTTTTAAGTGTACGTCTCTTATGTTTTGAAATTTTGCTGCTGTAATGAATATTTTTGTATTTACAAAAAATCTCTGTTGCGTATGAAACTAATGTATAAGGTATTTTATGTGACATTTTTCGCTAGGAATTCTGCCCTTTTACATGAAAGACTTTGTGTCGTGTATATTAACTGGGATAATAAGTACGCTGCAACCAAGAGATATGCTCCCATTTTTCACTAACAAAACAATTCATAAGCTGTGAAAGTAGTTTAAAGTTTGTGAAAAAATTGGCTTGTTTGTATAAAGTACAACAATAAGAGATTATTTTAAAATTTATGATCAGGTTACTTTCAATCAGTCAATTAAATCTGAGTAAAGGCTAAAAAAAAAGTATTAAGGATAGTGGTTTTAAGGAATTGTTATTAAATTATTGGTAGGCATGCGGAAAACCGTGTATATGGCTCCTAAGAGCTGTGTAAGTCTCTGCAGTGGGACATTATCAGGCTAATTAACCTAAAGCTTAATTTCATAAATGAAATAAATCAAGTAATTTACAAATGAGTTAGTAATTACATTGTGGTTGTTCTTTTGTAAATATATCTCTCAGAGGAAACTCTCTAGAGTGTTTCTCTTTACAACGAATTGCTTTTAACCTGTCAACCTTCTCGTTGTATTTATGAATTTAATGGTTTTATTTGAATTATAAACTATTATTATCATCATAATGGCCCATTAATGTCCCACTGCAGGGACGGGCCTCCTCCCATGACGGAAGGATACTTGGTCTACTAATACCACGCTGGCCAAATGGATTGGTATAGGGTTTAATAGGGTTCAAGTTTTCCTTGTTTTTTTTTCGTAAAGGATAGTCCCTTAGTTGGTTTTTACGACACCCATGGGTTGAGATGGGATGGTGACATATTGTATTCTTACTCCGTCACCACATGGACAATTTTGACATAATACCTACTAATGACCACCATCTGACCAGCAATGTGGTATTAAGTCTAAGTAAGTAATTTTTAGGCATCCTCTAGTCACGTTTCCTACTTCTGTACATTTCCTATCATATTACATTCTCTCAACGTATCAAATCAAATTAGCTTACATCTCTCGATTACTATCTCAACATCTAGAATCAATTCGCACTTTCTCTTTTTTAAATTATCATCCCAACTCTGATTTGTCACCAAGCACACAAAGGGTTATACGGTTCACACTTTCAACTATTGTTTCAACCAGATAAGGGTTAAGAATGACCCCAAATTTTTCACTAGTGTACCATTATGATGATGTTGACCCTGCCACATATACAGAGTATTATTAATGAAGGGTACCCAAGGGTCAAATTGTGAATATAAGTACAGATTTAAATTGAATTGGGATCAAAGGTTGGGAGTGACAGTTTTACAAATTGTAATTGTTTATGTCTTATCGTGATGGTACTGTGAAAAGGGTTATCATATAATTGGCTTTTGTGATAATTAAATTAATTGGTCGTTTGTTTACGATGATGGAGTGGCGTGGAGGCGGTATAGGAAAACAACGTGTTATCACGCCAGTTTATGCATTGAGTGTCGTAAAAGCCGACTTAGGAAAATATCGCTGGTATAAATAATTAATCTAACTAGCTTGGTATAGGTTTTTTACCACAGATGGAAGTTGCGTCATAATGATAAAGTTTTAAATGGTGCCTTAGGGTTGTAGCACACATATCAAAACGTAAAGGCACAGGCGCCGCCTCGCCTTTTTCCTCCGTGTCAAACGTCAAAAATCTGATTTCATTAATTTCCGATTAGTGTGCGTTGCAGTAAGGAGTTTTATACAAAGAATACTGAACGGCTCGAGTTGATACGGTGACGATCCGTTTACGTTAGGTTATATGTGCTATGAGCCTTAAGCTCATTTATTGACCATCTCTCTATTTTTTTATCTCTCTCTGTGTGTACGTGTGTGTATCAATAGTAAGTATGTACGATAACTAACATAACATTAAAACAAATTTAAATTGGATGCTTGCCAATATTGCCAATATCAGTAAGTAATAAGCAATTCAAATAATTTTTAATGGTAACGGATATTATTCATTAAAATGATTATACTTATACATAATTTGTTATTGGTTTTTAATATTACTTTGCAAAAATTTGGTAATAATTATCTCCTAATAAAAGTTAAAATTAACACAGGACAGGCTTGCCTAGTGTGGGGCCAAAGGTAATGTTTAAATTATGTACAACTTTATTGTAAATAAACGCTTTTTATTTTTTATTTTTTTTTAAATAAGATTTTTGGTTCCAATGTTAGTAACCTAGATTAATTGATTTTATTATTATGTTACTGTCAGTTATTAAAACACGTAAAGTATTTTTACAGGCCCAGGATAATAAATAAATATTCCTCACACATTCACACAACGCCATTTAGCCCCAAACTAAGTAAAGCTTATACTATGGGTACTAGACAACGGATAAACATACTTAAATACTTTTTTTTTCACATAATCATTTGTATGTCGCAAATTCATTCTTGTGTATAAGATGGCTCATTAAAAATTATTTCTACTGATTCCCAGTAAATACTTGCAACTGTAAGATTATTTCTTTAGTAGTTCATTTGTAACATAAAACACTTTTAGCATTGAGTGTACTGTGTAGTAAAGTGTAAAAAATTCCAAGTATTCAGGATTAAATGAAGCTTGTAGAGTTGTTTATGAAAAGGCACTAATTACATAAATTGCCGCTATTACCCATTACCTTCGATGTACAATCGGTAAGGTTGTACTTGAGTTAACTTTTTTAATTGCAGCGTTTAAAATGAATGAAAGTTGCTGCGTAAAATGGAATGAATAGTTAGGTACGGGTGAATAGGGATTAAGGAATAATTTATACAAATTTTTATTGCATTTTACTAACACCCTATTAAATTGTCGTAACAGTTAAGACCTCAATTAGTGTCTTACCCCCTTACTCATTCAACGCCTTTTAAATTTAATTACTGTTTGGCAAGATTTTTATTAGCAAAACCAACCTTATACCAAACAAAACCGTAAGAATTTAAGCTAAAATTGACTAAAATGTACTAACCGTAAATTACGAAGTAAAAAGAAGGAAAACTTGAAATTAAACCTTATACCAATCCGTCTGGCCAGCGTGGTATTAGTAGGCAAAGTATCCCTCCGTCACGGGAGAAGGCCCGTCCCTGCAGTGGGACATTAATGGGCTGATGATGACAAAGAATTATTTAGCGAAGGATTTGAGATGACGACCTCTTGCACGGCAGCTAGTACCACGACCGCCGCGCCTCCGAGACGCTCTGATATCAAGTTCTACTTTGTTTTGTTTTCGTACAGATTAATCTGCTTTTAATTAGTCAACTTTTACGACACCCATGGTATACGACAATTGAGACACTACAATCTTCTTCCGACACAATACAAAAAATATGAATAAGACAGTAAAATAAATACATTTAGGTCCGATTACTCGCTACTGTACTTGTCAATGTGTAAATCGGGCTTTAGTAAACGAATGTTAACCCGTTGACTACATCCGAAAGGTGTTTGCAACAGCTCAATACAAACCCTGTAACTGTTTACTATTATTTAAAAATGGCTTTTTAATAAAAAAATCTTTAACAATATTATTTGGTATATAGTTGATATTTAATAGCTTCAGCACTTATTACACCTTATGTAATAATGACGGTAGGATGCAAAGACACTTAATATTCTTCCTCCTACACAACACAAAACATATAAACAAGACAGTAAAATAAATAGGTATAGCAACTAATGTTAACCCGTCAACTAACATTGCGTAACACTTCACCCGTTATTACGTGCCCACACCTGTTGACTTGATATATTGTGTGAAGCATACACCGCACCGCGCGTTCAACGAAAGGTGTTTGCAACAACGCAATGCACACCCTTTTACTGTTTATTATTATTATTAACGAAAACGGGCTTAGCGTTTATTTAAATATATAAACCACATTAGCAACTTGTTTTTTCCACATGACTTAAAGGGAGAGTAACGTTTATTTATATTAACCACATTAGCAACTTGTTTTGTCCACATGACTTAAAGGGAGAGTAATTAGTTTTAGCATGTATTTTCGGTCAATTCTAATCTTGTTTAGTCTAATGACATTAACCATTTTGAGGTTAGCTGTACTTTTAGATTTGTATTCTTTGAAAATGCCATAGATGACGTCAGAAAAATCAAAGTCAAATCTGCTTTAGCCTGATGACTGAATTAGTTTTCATTTTAGAAATGCTTATAGTTAAAAGTGGGTAAAACATTACATCAGGTACAAAATGTTTTAATTATACAACATTAATGTAATTGTTGATTAATTTCAAAACTATTATATTTATTAATACATCTTAATTCTGAGTACAGCGCGTCGATATCTAGGTATACACTACCCACTATTTATAAATACAAAATTGAAAGTAAATAAAATATAATGAGTGACCGCTCATACAAAATATTCTAGCAAAATAATTCATAGGAACCTAATCTTTCAATATATTTCTGATAACATTTTTTGCCGAATCATAAACATTGATTAGCTATTTAAATTAAGTAATATTTAATAAACGTAGTTTTAAAGGCACAGAAGAATGAAAAAGAAAGGCACAATGAACACCAGACTCAGATCAATAATTTGTGAATGACACAAGTACACATTGTATCTAGATATCAAAATGTTTAATGCTGTATTCGATTAGAAATGGCGCGTACCCTCTCATTGGGTTTCTATAAATTGGTACGTTGAGAATTTGCGTAAGTGTCCCAAATTACCATCATACCAACGCTTACAGTGTTGCAATGTGCTTTAATTGGAACATAGTTTGAATTTCTAAATGTTTGTCGAATCCTAACGGCTAATATTGTGTTTTATCATCGCAAATTATGAACCAAGATATTATTTGTTCTGTTTTAAAAGACAACTTGTCACTAGTGATCAAGTATTGAATCGTGGGGTCATTATAACACATGCAATTAATTAACACAAAGAACATCCAGGCTCATGACAATATCACACAGTCTAGCAAGGGAATAGAATTCGCAATCTAGTGTACGCTAACCATAGTATTATACGCAATGGCAAACATTGTGCCACCGTCAATTTACGAAATGAAATATGGAGTTTTATTTTCGAAAGTTATTAATTTAATACTTCACAAACAACAGTTTTAGAAATAGATATTAAGTGTATAATAATAAGTACTCAGAAAACAATGTTTCCTCTCCACTTTGTGAAGGTAGGCGTAAATGCGAGGGCGTACCTTATTTCGTCTAAAGATCCTACTAGACCTTGAGCAACCTAATATCTATTAGGCTCGTGTGCGAAGAAAGATTTTCGGTAACTTAGTAGGTATGGGTATTTTTTTTTTACAAAAAACAGACACTGTTCATGCCTGGATTGTTAAGGAAGAATCACAATCTCACAAAATTTACATTGTAAGGAAATTTAACCCAATGTTTCCTCTGACGGCACTATAATAAACTAATATATTCAAAATTTTTGACTATTTGTAGCTTTAAAACTAATAATAATATTGCTTAATCAGTAAAAAAGAAAAACGATTTCATTACTTTACCTAACAACTTCATTTTAATCCAAAATCCTTCTTACCACAGAAAAGGTATAACAAAAAAAGCAACTCAAATTACATTAGGTAAAGGAAAACAAACGCAAATACCACATTAGCAAAGATTATGTTAAGGGTATCCCTTTTTTACCCCGATCGGTGTTTTTGCACCCACAGTAGCGCGCGGGGGGTTAATTTGAATTTATGTTGGCAATAAATATTTTTGCTTGCTACAAAAGAGTTATTGGATACGATTTATTACCCCTACACTTTAAAGGATTATTTTTTGTTAGTATTTACAAAAAGTTTGACAGTTCATCTTTGGTTATAACAAATGAAAAGAATGATCTCTGTTTTACTATCTAGTATAAAACGAATTAACTGATAAATATTATTACATTGATTATAATTCGCTTACATGTTATGTTACGCTTTATGTGGACGAGGCCGAATCTGTTTGCCAGAATCGTGACAAGTGGCGTTCAGTCGTCTCTGCCTACCCCGGACGGGATAAGGCGTGAGTTTATGTATGTATGTAATTGTGACATAATATTATAACATTGATCAGAGATCAATGTAATTATGAGGCCTATGTCCAGCTGTAGACGTCAATTGGTTGAGATGATGCTGACCTGAGATCAAAAACGGGCTTAGTATTATAACTAGTATTATTTGTATTATGAATAAAATATACATTTCTAGAATACGAACAGTCTTTTCTAATTATTGATTGTTAAAATTAAGAATTACTTCATGCCCTTTTTCATTGCAAAACAGAAATCGTAGATCTTGCCCTATCTGATCTCCACTATTGGCACGGCAGCCACAGACTACTAAAATCATTACTCTTAATCAATTTCCTGTATCTCCTTCACAAAATAGAATACCCTCAAATAACAATCATTTTAAAATTAGAATTCCACAAGAGAGTAATATGTCGATATGCTTCAGAAGAATAGAGAGAGCGGGCATCGTTCGCCGTCAAATATTTTAGCACATGATGGACGCCAACAGCGTACCGTTACGACTGAACCGTATATCACCGCGCCAATTTTAAAGCTGCAGCTTCAAAGAATTGTAGCCTTTACTGCTAGAAATAATAAAAGAGAAAATGTATCGAGAATAAAAAGGTTTTAAGATATATTGTCTACTCTCCTTTTTATTTGTCAAGATGAACACATTGATCCTTCTAAAGAATTTATGTGTGTTTTTAGTTTGGAATTAGAAATCTTTTGTTGAAATTTCTTAAGATTACCATTTATTTGTAACTAAGTAATTAACAATAATAACTTGCCCATTGGATGCTCCGTGTGGTGACGGTGTAAGAATACAATATGTCACCACAACATCTCATCCCATGGGTGTCGTAAAAACCGACTAAGGGACTATCCGTGAATATAATCTTTACGAAATGAAAAAAGGAAAACTTGAAATTAAACCCTATACCAATCCGTCTGGCCAGCGTGGTATTAGTAGGCCAAGTATCCCTCCGTCACGGGAGGAGGCCCATCCCTGCAGTGGGACATTAAAGGGCTGTTATGATGGATGCTGGTCAGGTGGACTGGTATAGAGCTTTGGGTTAAGTAACATCTATGAATTTTCCTTGAGTGGTTATACAACAAGAAGAATAAAGCTTTACAGAAGGCAAAGTCTAGTGGCTATCAGTAAAGTTTTCTTGATAATAAATGATAATAGGATTGTGTTCATAAAGTTATAGTCATATCGAGAATGTTCGCCTTATTTTAAAGTTATATAATAGAAATAATGCCCTCGTAGACTCTCCGTGTTGAGATATATCGTACATATACGTTCCCAGTGCAGTGTACCATATATGGTACACGTGCATTGTTTTACTATTGTGTCTGCTGGCGGCACTGTGAAAGGGTTAAAACAGTCTGCCTGGCCAATGTTATACTTGCAGGCCTAGATTTGGGAAGTAATTGAAGGGGTACATTTCCTAAAGTAGTATTTTAATAGATTGTTTTAAATTTTTTCCAATTAATTTATTGTGTTTAAAATACTTACTGCTATTAAAGAGTTAATTTAATATTAGATTTTAAATTATCGCGATTTGTATATAATACTATTTTTACGGGTCTTACTCGCGGTATATAACTAAGTAAGTATATACTTACTAAGTATCTAGGCTAATTAGTATATACCGCAAGTAGGACCCGTAAAAATAGATAATTTAATATTGTTATAAATCGTTAGGAGAAATGTGTATTCAATTACAAAATAAAGTGAAGACAAAAAAGTACAATAAATATAATTAATCCCAGATCATATTTCAACACACTGATAAATTAAACAAATTAGTTGTCAAAGAAAATTAACTTCATCTTAAAGCAGTGAAACGAAAACATTCGTAATTAGATTTATTATTTTAATTGCTACTAACGCTGCTACTTTTTGATGTTTAAGAAAGATTTTGGCTTGCGAAAATTAGACTTTAAACATTAATGAATAGAGTAGATTTTTGAATGATGTAGACCTCAGATTTAACAAGTTAAATCAAATTTGGGACGTGAAGTGGAACTGTATGAGTGTTCAAAAAGGCTCTACGTATAAATGTTTACGAGATTCATCAAACTTCAGAGAAAAGATAACTTTTAAACTATTGCATTGAATGTTGACACAAGAATAAAAGATAAAATGGGAATTACATTAATGGAATAGAAATGGCAGTATCGTGACAAATGCCTTTCTGTCGTCTCTGGCTACCCCGCACGGGATAAGGCGTAAGTTTATGTATGTATATATAAATAGAAATGTTAGAATTATATTTGTAGTAGTAGTCTTCTTTTGGGCATTCTTTCAGAATATAAAATGGAATAAGCCTAATGATGCTATTACAATAATAATTATGCTAAAAAAATAATGTTTAAAAATATCTTCATAATACTAAACATTAATAAAAAATTCGTGACATCTTTTAAATAAATAATAATAGTCAATGTCTTAAATTGTTAATAAGGTATTACACACCTAAACATAAATTACTTAATAATAAGGTATGAATTTTATAAATATCATAGTCACTACCAGAAAGAATGGTAGTAAGAATTTTAACCAGGAATGGAGAGAGAGAGAGAGAGAAAGATCTATGTTAGTTTTTGTATAATTTATACACATACAAAGTAACTGTGGTGGCTAACCACCCGTTTGGTGACGGAGTAAGAATACAATATGTCACAACCCCATCTTATCCCATTGGTGTCGTAAAAACCGACTAAGGGACTATCCTTGAATATTAACTATACGAAATAAAAAGAAGGAAAACTTGAAATTAAACCCTTTACCAATGCGTCTGGCTAGCGTGGTATTAGTAGGCTAAGTATCACTCCGTTACGGAAGTAGGCCCATCCCTGCAGTGGGACATGAATGGGCTGTTTTCTTGAAAGTAACTGTAGATAAAACAAGTTTCAAAAGAGTGCTATATTGATAATTTAAAATGTATAGGTAGAGACACTAACCTGAGCTCCGACCATTCCCGTCTTAAGCCTCGGTAGATCAGTGTGAGAATACTTGGAGATGGACCAGGGTTCCACCATCGTCAGATCAGTATTCAGCTCAAAGTCGTTGATTTGGTTGCGCAGAAATTTTCGGATGTTCCACGGTAAATCATTATGCCTGCAAAAGAAAAACACTGCGTTTAAATACAATTTTATTTATACAAAAATCTCTGCTTTTTGTCCAATGAAAACGTAATCTAAAGCGAAATCAGATTATTCCACATAAGGCCTAGTGTATCAACTGGATGATCAAATTGGAGTCATCATCATCATAACAGCCCACTTATGCCCCACTGCAGGGACGAGCCTCCTCCCGTGACGCAGGGATACTTGGCCTACTAAACCACGCTGGCCAAACGGATTGGTATAGGGTTTAATTTCAAGTTTTCCGTCTTTTTATTACGTAAAGATAATATTCACGGATAGTCCCTCAGTCGGTTTTTACGACATCCAGGGTATGAGATGGGGTGATGACATATTGTATTCTTACTGCGTCACCACACGGACCGAGGACGGAATTGGAGTATTAGGTCCTAAAATAATTTGGCAACAACTAATATCGGCGTCATACTACCTAACATATTATTTGTGCGGTTTCTTTACGTATTTTGTTAATCAAAACATACCTATTAAATCCAAATAAATTATAGGGTTACCATAAAACCACCTGGAAAAATAGTTCCCGCATACGGGAAAATTCAGCCTGTCTATGCATTTAATAAAAGGCTTAAACCCCGAAAGCCCTGTGTTTAATGAAAAGCGAAGAGAGGCTTAGTAAACTACTTATCGTAAAAACCTTTCCGCCATATTTTACAGGCTTTTTTTTTATTATTCAATAAATATAAAGTTATTGTAGTTATAGGGAAAAGGAAATAATAAAAGAAATTCAATATCCTAAATGTTATTGTACAACGAGTACAGAATAAAAATTTACGATCTGTAAAAAAACAAATTGTTTAAAGATTAACATGAAGCCAGGGATCATGTCGGGGTTCGAGACGATAAAAAGATTATGTTTTTACAAAATTAGTATCCTTATTTCTTACTAGCGTCTTAAACACATAATAAACATTTATTATAATAAGTATCATTGTAATAAATATACTGGTTCAAGGTTTAGTTTGCATTTTATTAGAAAATAGGTTTTATTTTATTCCTGTTTTGAATCCCGTACATTTTTTTAAATGTCCAGTATTGCTAGGATTAATAAAAAAAAATTTACTTATTTATTTATTTAGGTAAGGTACACCAACAGCATACAAATAAAACATTTTCTTAAAATTAGATAATACACACATCAAAAAAGTCTAAGCAACATGCATGATATTACAAATTTACCATTTATATTAATTAATTTCTAAGTATTTACTCACTCAAAGTGTATAGGTAAGTAAACTTCAAGTGTATAGGTAAAAAAAATTCGATTATGTTTTGTTTTTTTTTTCATAAAATTCAAATGACTGCGAATTTGTTTGAATTTGAGTGCATGTTAATTGCTACGTTTTAGTCTTGATTTTATAATTTTACCAACCATTTAAATACAGTTGGCGACAAAATTGAATTGTTAGATATTCTTTACGTCATGGAGCGACGTCATTTGACGGCAGATGAAATGCAAAGAGCTGTAGGGATGTTGCAAGCGGGAAGTAATCAATCTCAGGAATCTCGACATTTTGGTATTCATAGAAGTGTTATTTGTCGTCTTTGGCAGCGCTACAATAATACAGGGGAACCCGCTGAACAGCATCCAGGCCGTAAAAGGAGTACAACCACTCGGCAAGACCGGTACATACAACTGACTGCAAGACGCCAGCCGATGTTAACCGCTCGAGAGATAAGTTTGAGGCTACAAAATTCAAGTGGTGTTGATGTAAGTCCCCAAACTGTGCGAAATCGACTGCATGAGTACGGCCTACGAGCTCGACGCCCTATCAGGTGCCCACCGATACGTCACGGGAATCGCGCTCGTCGAAATGAATGGTGTAGAGAACGCATAACATGGACCCAGGAACAATGGGATAAAATTATGTTTTCCGATGAGTCGCGATTCGGGTTTAGGCCTGATACAAGAAGGGTGCGAGTGTACCGTCGACCCGGAAATACTGAAAGACTCAGGTGCGTTCAGGAAGTTCATCCATACAGCGGCTCAACAGTTATGGTATGGGCGGGTATTATGAAGAACAGGCGAACTGAGCTCGTTTTTGTAAATGGAAACATGAACGCTGAAAATTACGTTGAGGATATTCTCAGACCTTATGTCCATCCATTTGCACAAACCTTTGGCTCCGATTTTACGTTAATGCATGACAATGCGCGTTCACATACAGCTCGGCGAACCAGTGAATACTTGGCAACGGAGAACATCCAGGTATTGCCCTGGCCTGCACAATCGCCAGACCTCAACCCCATCGAGCACGCATGGGACATGCTCCAGAGACGTGTTTTGAAGGACTTGGACGGAGTGACAACAACCCAACAGCTGAAGGATTTGCTACAATTCCATTGGGAGCGAATACCGCAAGATGACATAAACAGTCTCATTAATTCAATGAATAATCGTTGCCGACAAGTTCTGAATAGCAGAGGAGGCCATACTTTGTATTAAATTGTCCTATTCTTTCACAATAAATTCATTTTCTTAAGAAATTTCAATTTGTAAAAAAAAAGTTTAGTTTCTTATGTACCTGTATATTCTAATATTGTTAATTTCTGTTATTAAAAGAACTTATAAAGAAAACAGCTGTTATTTTTACATCATAGAACCCTAAAAATATTATTTTAAAAATAAAATACAACGTTATAATTAAAATAAATGGTAAAATAAATTAATATAAATGGTAAATTTGTAATATCATGCATGTTGCTTAGACTTTTTTGATGTGTGTAGTTCTGTCTATATACTTATATGTATGCCAGTTACAGGTATACGCATCATTCGGTACATTTCGTGCTCATAAACATAAAAAAGTATTAAATAAGGAAAAAAAAATCGACGATCGACAAAAATAAATTATTATCGACAATGAACGTTAAATTTCGTCTAAGAACGATCATACAAAATTAAAAATAACTATCTTGCAAGAATAAGCTTTGCTTAGTTTGAGATAAGAAAGCCTTGCATAAAGGAATCAAATTATAATATTAAAAGTGATGGAATATTGTTCAATGTTGAACTATATTAGGTAGCTTTTAAAAATATATCAAATGATTTTGTTTTATTAGAATAACATCACTTGCGTGCATGTTTTAAGTATTACATTGGACCAGAGGGTCGTTTTCGACCCATTAAAAAAAACAGCCTTCTGGCACTGCTACCTGAAAATTTCACTTAATATCTTTATAATACCCCTTTAGGTACTCACATATCCAAAAATGAAAGATTTCTGAGAAAAAAATAGCTCTGGGCATATATGTGTTAAAGACTAGTGAGCTCTGCCGGTAGTCTGTAATCTTTATGTGCAAGAGTATAGTTACAACAATGAATTCTAACTAACACACCCTGTAGAGCGTGCATATTCTGCCATGCAAACGAGAAAATATTCAATGTTTATAATTTATTTACACGATGGCGCAGTAGAATGTTGACTAATGAATCTACCCTGCTACAAAACTTAGTTTACTTATTTGTTTCTATTATATATATCATTCGATACATGACTATACCTGCATGTCAATTCTCATACCTTAAAATCGTGCTGGTGCTAGCTTATGGTACAACTTGTAAAAGGCTCAAATTACTAGGTTTCAAAAAAGAGGTATAATTCAAATGTTAACCCGTTCTTCATATGGGATACACAGGTCTCAAAGTGGAAAGGTTTGTCTAATATAGAAAAAGCTAGAGATTCCTGGCCACATTCGTTTCAGGGGTAATATTTGAATAAGGAGAGATAGATAAATAGCTTAATTTTTAATATTTGTAAATAGTACTTTTTATACTATATAAAAAAGCAATTTGACTTTGACTTATAAAATACTAGCTTTTGCCCGTGGCTTCGCTCGCTTTAAATTTGGGGTAGCAAAAAGTAGCTGATGTTACTTTCCATCCCTTTAACTATCTTACTAATAACTCTGTTGACAGAAATATGCCAAATTTACTGCCTTTCAGTTTTTCTCTTTCGATTTTGGGAACTATACACATTTTATCTATGTTTCAAAGGCTTTAAAAACAAACTGATCCCCATACCAAATGCGTTAGAAACATAAATATTTTGTACGTATTTCTGTGTCAAAATCCTTGCGGTAAATACAACGAATACCCTTGATTTACATCACAAAAAGATACTTAAGTCAGGGTAAGGACCACCCAAGTATTGATTAGTATTCCTATCAAAACCAATGAATGAAAACGCAAAAAGGGTTTTCCTTTGATAGTATCCTTTTCTACCTTCTTGGTTGGGAGATGTGTGCCTTATATTCAACTTAATGTTCCGCGGTAATGTCGTTGTGTATTTATAAATAGATAGAGTGTAATCGTTCGTTGAAGGATTAATTTTCTTTATTATTTTTTATTCAATTTAATAAATTGTGACGACCTCGGTGGCGCGACGGTAGCGCAAGCGGCTGCCGTGCAAGAGGTTGTGGGTTCGATCCCCACGCGGGACAATAATTTGTGAGATCCACAAATTATTGTCCTGGTCTGGGTGTTCTTTGTGTCCGTTAATTAATTGATGTTTGTAAAAGGTCCCCGCGACACAGGGTATGATCCCTAGTGCGGGAGTTGTCTTTAAAAAAAAAAAGAAGAGGAAATTAACAAATAATGGCGGCTAACGGGTAAACATACGCTAATATCTTGCTAATATCATGTTAAAGAAACCCTGTTAAAGAAATAGTCCTCCTGCAGTGGCGAAGTAAAACTTGGCCTAATACTAAGGTGTCTTGTCCAGACACATTGATGTAGGTTTTGTCATATTTTCATTTTACCTAATTTTGTTTTCGTACAAATAATGAATCTGCTAGCTCTGCCATTAAAGGGTTAATAAACGAGTGCGCCAAAGTTCACCTAAAATTTCAACTCCTATAATTGGAAGTCCGAAAATGTTCTTCCTAACATTTTTCATCCTAACAATCGCAATTCCTAATTTTTTTGTTCCTAATGTTAATAATCCGAAGCATTCAACTTCATAATTTCAGTAGCAATAAACATCTATTATACTATTATTTGTTTTCCTATATTTTCTCAACATAACCATCGTTTATACTATAATTTAAAGTCATATCATTTTTGTTTAGATTTCTTTTTATTCATAATAATCAATATTATATACATTAATTTTGCGTAACTTTGTTGACAACATGAAGGTATAACATAATATACCAAAGACCAGAGCAAAACCAGAGTCCCTATCCAATCATTCAGTCAAGATCCTGAAAACCTATTGGTGGTAGGGGTAGTAACCCCTACTGGGTCCTATTTATAATTATTGGTTTAGGTTATGGTAGAACTGCGACCCCAATGCACGAGCCGAGCGAGCGCAGCGAGCGTGCCGCGGCAGCGGCCGGCGAAGTGCCAGAACCGAATTGGTCCTTTACTTATTGGTTTAGTTACGGTTACGGTAAACTCTCAGGCCATAAGCATAACCGTGAACGAGTTATGTTTTATGGATTTCATTCATTTAAGACAAAAATATTCTAATAATTTTAATAAACAATAATTTAAAAAAAAATGGCTTAATGTAAAAATGTAAAAAGTTGTTTTGTAATCACAAGAAATAGTATAAAAACAAAACTTTTTATTACTTTCACTTGGTAAATATTTCTTTCTAAGTATGAGAGAAAATATTATGGTGAAAATGTTTAGGGATAAAAGCGTTATGATAAAAAACATTAGGAGTTTAAATATATTTACATAACGATATTATTAATAACGACTTTCGGAAACATGAGTGTTATGAACATCGCCGGTAGCAATACAAATAGTATGAATGAAAACTTTAGGATTAAAAATTTTAGGAAGAGTGATCATTCGGATTACAAATCGTTAGGAAGAACATTTTCGGAAGAAGAACTTTAGGTGAGCCAATATGGACCCTTAATAAACATTATGCTAGTTTGGTATTAGTAAAGCTTTATTTGTAGTGAGATAATAAAACATTATTTAAAATTCAATGGATCAGACAACACAAAATCAATACCAACAATAGTTTAGTTCCTAGGTGTTGATTCCATTATCGTATCGAATATGAAGTGACGTAAATTATTGCATAAACCACAGTCTCGTACTAAGCCGCAGTGACAGCTAGACAGTTACCGCAGCCGGAGTAAGGCCCTCGCTTGAAACTTCGTAATAAACCACCATAATGGAATATTAGAATATTGTCTTGATAGTAGTTGACAATGTATTTTTAGAAACAATTTCTTAAGATAATAAGATTAGTTATTGTACTTATAATCGATAAACTTTCTAATTGTAACCCTTTTAGGCTACAAGTTTCCATATAGAAATACCTCTATTGGACATTTCGGAACAAATAATTTATATGCGTTACATTCATTTAAAAATGTGATATTGTTTTGTATAAAACTTTTAGTATGAACGACCGCAACGGAATATATTTGAAAGAAGACATAGGCGGGCGGAAAGGCGGTGTTCCGTCTAAAAACGCTGTGTATTCTAAGAGAATCTTTATTTATTTCTTAGGCTTCCCACCGTCTTAACCAGGTTTTTGATCTACCATGTGAGAGATATTATATTAATTACTAGCTTCGCCAGATATAAATATAAGGATATTTCATCATCATCATCATATTAATATCAGCCAATCGACGTCCACTGCTGGACAAAGGCCTCCTCCAAGTACTGCCACCTTGTGCGGTCCTGTGCCTAATGATATTTAGTTAGTAGATAATTCACTTATTAAGTCTCGGATTTCTTAATATAAAAGCCTAATTCTACTATCTTGAACCAAAACAAATAAAATAAGTATTTCATCAACATCATAATCATGATATCAACCAAACGTCGCTCACAGCTGGCTACAGGCTTACATACAATGTTTCAACTTTTCTCTGTTCTGTGCCAAATCGAAAATCGATCTCTTTTACTATCTACTCTAACCGTACTTCACTGTTTGACATCTGTCACACAGGATATCATAATTGAAATAGAGTTGAATGTAATCAAGAATGAAAGAACATGAACAGAAATATATGTTTTACATCTTATAGTGTCTTAAATTTTCATTAACATCAAAATAGATTACACAGCGCCGCTGTGTACAGATGTCCACAAATATTTATTAATAATTTCTATTATTTATTAATTAATAAATTGATCTGCCAAGCCAAGTGGTGTTCAAGTAGGTAGGTACGCATTTATGAGACATACATACGGTAAGTACACATTTTTTATATAAGTGACAATAATCTCAAGTAGTACCTAGTATACATTTGAAACAGCTATAGGCATTTTCGCATATTAATAATATGGCGAAAATGCAATGCCTGTAAGCTTTGTAATTACCGGAGGGTTGTTTTACAATATTTAAAGTCAATAAATGCGGACAGACTCACGTAGCTTCGTGAAATATTTACATTGTGTATTCATATGTTGGAAGGTTAGCAAGGATCGGTATTGTACTGTGTATGGTTCCGCGTTATGGACACGTACGGAACTATACTTACTAATATTATTAATAGGAAAGTGTGTCTGTGTGTTTGTCTTTCTTTCACGGCAAAAGGGAGCGACGAATTGACGTGATTTTTTATGTGGAGGATGGTATGTATGTTATAGTATGTTGTTTATTGAGTGTATAGTTCTCAAAATCGAAAGAGAAAAACTGAAAGGCAGAAAATTTGGTATATTTCTATCAATAGAGTTAGTAGTAAGTAAGTACTGATAAAGTATTTTGTGCATATACTTATTTTTCTAATTAAAAAAAACCGATATCAAAACTAGACGGTTTTTATACATAAATGGTAAGAATATTAATAGATTAAAATCAAATTTTATTTAAATTATCCGGTCTTGCTTTATGTATAAATCAATCAACTAGCCTACTGCAGTCCCCTGCTAGACACAACACGCGCCACAGAGCTCGGTCTTGCGCCTCCCGCATCCAGTCCGACCCAGAGACCTTTACGAGGTCGTCGGTCCACCTAGCTGGGCACGTCCTACTCTACGTTTGATTTATTTATATTTGCTAAAAAAATACTAACTTCTGCGGCAACAATCCTTTAAAAATACAACCGAATAAAAACATGCAAAGCTAAAAAAATAGCGAGTATCTTCACAGCTGAATAGATAAAGCAGCCGTAGATCAATACAAGAAGGTAGTGCAGTTTAATATTAGAAGCCTTGCAGTCAGTCTCCTTTGTCGCACACTACATGCATCAACTGTCGTCTGAAGCTTATTTGGTTTTGTTACGAAACTCAACTCTGCACTAGAATTAGAACTGTGTGGCGCGGGGACTTTTAATGACACGCGAATTTCAACTAAAAATAAAAATATCTATGCTCAAGGCAATAATTTGTTCAAAACCAAACTAATCTAATACATTAATGATTCTTTTTCTAATTTTTATTTTAATTAAAATTTGAGAAATAAACTAATTTTATTGATATTTGAAAGTTTTAATTTAGCTAACATAACAGCTGAGTTCTACGCTAGAAAACAATAAAAAACTAAACGCGGTTAATGTCAAATACAAACAGCTATAACAGCCGTAGATCAATATTAGAAGGTAGTGCAGTTTAATATTAGAAGCCTTGCAGTCAGCCTCCGGTGTCACACACTACATGCATCAACTGTCGTCTGGAGCTTATTTGGTTTTGTTACAAAACTCAACTCGGCACTAGAATTAGAACTGTGTGGCGCGGGGACTTTTAATGACACGCGAATTTCAACTAAAAATAAAAATATCTATGCTCAAGGCAATAATTTGTTCAAAACCAAACTAATCTAATACATTAATGATTCTTTTTCTAATTTTTATTTTAATTAAAATTTGAGAAATAAACTAATTTTATTGATATTTGAAAGTTTTAATTTAGCTAACATAACAGCTGAGTTCTACGCTAGAAAACAATAAAAAACTAAACGCGGTTAATGTCAAATACAAACAGCTATAACAGCCGTAGATCAATATTAGAAGGTAGTGCAGTTTAATATTAGAAGCCTTGCAGTCAGTCTCCTTTGTCGCACACTACATGCATCAACTGTCGTCTGGAGCTTATTTGGTTTTGTTACGAAACTCAACTCAGCACTAGAATTAGAACTGTGTGGTGCGGGGACTTTTATAGATACGAAATTATTGAACAAAATAACCAGTCCCGACACATTCGTTTGTGGATCATAGAAATAGTCTTGAGCGCGATTTGAATACTGGGTTACCAGCTAATTATAACTTTTAAACTATCGCGTTTTATTGTATAACTTAAACGTGAGATAGCAGGACTAACCACACACGTCAGGGCCTCCTTAGCGGCATTCTAATTTGCTTGACGTTTCGTCATAGTTTACAGTAGCCGTGGTCGTCAGTTAGCAACCGTTTAAATAATAATAGGTCTTCACCTATGCTGCCGTCAATAGCATAGTTGCAGTAAGTACGCTTTATATAGTTTTGAGAAAAACGCGGTTAAAGTTTTGGGTTGAATTTTCTAAATAAATCCTTTGTTTGAAATCGGATCACAATGGTTGATACCTTAAATGATAGAAGACTTCAGCACCTATCTTTAACTTATTAAAAAACGAAAACTGAGTAATTGTAAGAAAAAATAAACACATTATTGTTGTTATGCTATGTATTTCCTAAAGGCTCTTTTATAGGGAACACTTAGCATAAGTACAGTACAAACCTTTGCCTCATTATTAGTTTGTAGGGTTACTTAGCTTAAACACAGTAAGTGAGTGTTTTACTGTATTTAAGCTAAGTAACCATACAAACTGATAATAATTCAAAATGTTTATATTATTAGGTTACAGTGATAATAAAACAACTAGTTAATGGTTTTAACATTGCATTTAAAATAAAGAATGTAGCATATTATACTCTCCAAGTACAACTTGAAACTTGAGCTTAAATCACTGTTTACAATATTGACAAACGAAAAGAGTGTCTAGTTCTTGTTTTGTGACGAACAATTATCTGGCCAAATCACCAAGTGACTTTTATTCCGATGGTGTATAAAAAAGCTCTGAATGTTGAAACAATGTCATGAACATTTCGGCCTGAAATCGCTTCATGCCATAAGACAGCGTGAGGATTATTTTCTTTATTAGATTTACATAAAGGAGCAAACGTTTTATAACGTAACGCAATAATTCGAGGACAGAATATTGCTACTTTGTAGCTGTCCATGCGAGGTAGCATTACCACCTTTTGAAGATCTACACACAATTAAACGGTGTCATTATACACTTCTCATCAAAAAAATCGAAACTGTCTGCAAGTTTGTGTTTTGTATGAATTATGAGAAAAATGTGTATATTTAGGAATAAGTGCTATGTCATTTAATAGGGAATATGATGAGGTTTTCAAATAATAATGTTAACGTTCTAAATTCAAATTTAATTTTCGTAGATTTTGTGTTTTGTTTAACAAGTCGTTTTTACCCTGTACGTAGTTTGACGGAAATTGATAAAATTATACACATACATGAAATAAAAGCTAGGAAGCGTTTATTTAATGGCTCATATGTCCCTCCCCAAGGTCTCATTACTGCTTCTGTACGGTTCTTCATCGATCGGATGAGAGTCACGATAAAATATAGTGGCGTTCTGTTCTATTCCTCTTGGATTATATTTTACAGCTGGCTAAGTGTTTTTAAGACATGATCTCTTGCACTAATTCGTCTTTTTTACTTATTGCATAGATGGTAAATCGGATTCATGTCCGGGCTTCTTGCTGGCCAATCAATAATAGAGATATCTACTACGGTATCATAATCTCACACGACGCTCGCTTTGTTTGCCCTAGCATCCTTGTGCGTAAATGTAAAACCGCGGTCAATAAAATGTGCATAGGGTATCACATGAGCTTTAAGACACTGTTCAATGTCCCTATGACTGTTAAATAAGGGGAGACGTGACCCAAAAACAAAGACAAACTCTGTTTTGTCGTTGCCGCTAATTTTTCCCCAAATAGTCCACGAACCACCACCATGGATGACCTTTTTTTTTAATCCAGCATGGTGCAAAGTATTATCCATCTCTTCTGTAGACCTTAGTCCTTCCATCCTTACCATACAGTATAATTTAACACTCATTAGAAAGGAGAAATTTGTTCCACTAGATGTATGACCATTTTAGGTAATTGCGTGAAAAGTTAAGACACGCTTTTCGATGATCTGCAGATAATTTCTCCATATTTGCTGGCTTGTATGGTAACAGTTAACGTTCCTTCAACCTTTTTCTAATTATAGAGTCACTTATAGCTACCATAGGTTCATCATGAAGCTGCTGCTGCGGTTGAAAGACATTAATGCGTAGATTTTGTAACGAAGTTGTAACAATAAATCGATCTTTTCGGTCAGAAATCACCTATTTTCTGCCAGATCACTAGATGCAATCTTTCAGCTGTTACACGCTGACTAAGTCCAGAATTCAGCAATGCCACCACTTGGCGGTTTTTGTGGGTGAACATCGCATGGATGCGTTAATAAGAGGCGCGAGGAACTCCGGAAGCGGGTTACGGGTTATTAAATAAACGCTTCCTAGCTTTTTTTTCATTTACCTGCGTAATTTTATCAATTTCCATCAAACTACGTACAGTGTAAAAACGACTTGTTAAACAAAACACGAAATCTACGAAAATTAAATTAAAATTTAGAACGTTAACATTATTATTTGAAAACCTCATTAAATTACCTATTATGACATATAACACGTATTCCTAAATATACACATTTTTCTCATTATCCATACAAAACACAAACTTGCAGACTGTTTCGATTTTTTTGATAAGAAGTGTATTTATGTTCTTTTAAGTTTTTCTTATCTAATTTCTAATTTTGGCTATGTATAAACAGACTTTGGCGATGTATAACATAATTATTACATGTAGCACAAATTGTATTTGGAGTTTGTGACCATTGTGACCCGATTGCAAACGAAAGATTTGTGTAAAAATTTCGATCCGAAACTTTAACCACCTTTTTCTCAAAACCCCGCGCCCTCCTCGCGCCCTCGTAGTAGGGTATGTAATATTACATTATGTAGGTATTCGGGGAACAGATTATTATATAATTTATTATTCTTTACTGCTTGTAATAAAAGAGAAATTGTACGACTTTTAGTTACAATAACATATTACGTTCACAGTGAAGCAACTTTACTGCAGTATATTCATGACGTGGTATAATATCGCAGCTATGTAGACATACAAGACCTAGACAAACACTTCTTATAATTAGTAGTAAGATCATATTATACATATGTTCTGCTTAGTATGAGTACAGTATAGCTAATTTACTGTTCACGTGATTTGTGCACCTGTCCGCTATCGCTACATCCCGCTGTCTAAACATGAACACAGGATGGCTACATACTGTCTGTATAATAAAAGTAACCATTACGTTAGATTTGATTACGTTACTTAACATAAAATCAATATAGTATCATACTGTCCTTGTGGTAAGTATTAAGGAACCAACGCTAAGGATCAATTACTAAGCATACATGCAGTATCGCTGCATACTGTTTGTAAGACTAGATATACACTTAGTAAATATTGGGAAGCTGCTTAAGATCAAAACAGTATATCTTCTTAAAGCTTTTATGATTGGCCTATATTCTATTTTTAAACTGTTAATGACCAAACATATTAGCAGTATATATGTCATACTGCTCTTATGCAGTGAGAATCTAAATGAAACTTTTACCGTAAGTGTACAGACTGTAATCATGCTTTGTGATGTAAAAAAATTGGTCGACTTACTGCAAATTTCTAATTGTTAACTTTGGATCAAAACACGATACAAATAAATGAGTTAGATACAGTTGTAGATCTCGTTATCGTGATCACGGCTGTATACCTAACTCAATTTTGACAAAAACCCGACTTACTGTAACTATGCTATTGACGGCAGTATGAAATTGCCGTTTTTATTTTTTCATTTTTTTGTCGTTAAAATTCAGTCTTTAGCCTCTATTTTCTTTTAAAATCAATCTTTGCATAAAATCTCCATACAAAATGGCAATTTCATAGGTAAAGACCTCATAATGTTTACCAGTTAACTATAGAGCTTTTAGGGGTTTCTGCCGAAGATATAACTTGTATACTTAAACATTTAAAAAAAAAACGAGTAACCGATAATGTCCTAATCAACATCATCAATTGATTTAAGATTAAGCTAGTAAGATAAAAACATTCCAATATCTTACCCGTCAGTAAGCGGCACTTCTTCCAATATCTGCTTGGCAATGTCCAGCCTCTCGCGATCATACGATGCCGCGGCCACCACTATGGTGATGGCGAGGAGGACAAAGGTCATCGCGCGACGTTCACAAGGGTTCACCATCCTGGCTGGAAATAGAAGAGTCTTGTTAATTAAAATTGATTTTTATTGTAAAAGCTATAAAGTTCAAAATATGGTCTGGTCTAAGCTAGGTGGATCGACGACCTCAGAAAGATCATACGGTAGGACTAGATGCGGAAAGCGGAGGTCCGTATTCTGTAGCGCGTGTTGGGACTAGAAGAGACTTGAGTCCAGCAGTGGACTGCGTAATAAGGCTAATATATTGAGAGCTAAATAGTGTCTTTACACGTTATTTAGTATTTAGTTTCAAGTGGAGTAAGTCCTCATATAGAAGTACATTTACGATAGTTTTCCCGACCTTTATAGAACCAAGATGTTAAAGCCTTTTTTTTACTATTTTAAATACATGTGAGTTGACATACATTTTCCAATTTCAATTTCTTTTTTTTCAGTGCTAGACACTATTTTTACCGAAAAACGCCTTTAATTCAACAATTAATATTGTGTGTCTATTAATAGCATCAATTTAAACGGTCTATAATAACATTAAACCGCCAAGAAAATGTTTTGTCAAACGCATAAGCAACTTTACGGCGCTTGTGCACGGTAAGAAAAATCGCCGTGTCTACGCCAGACAAGACAAATCTTCGTGTAGACGTCAAGAATTTTGCCTTTTTCGTACACGAAAACTTTTCTTGTCTTCCGCAGACAAGACAATTCGGAACGTGTACACGCCAGGATTTTTTTCGTACAGTCGTCAGACGGGCGTAGGGCGCGCAAGTAATAACAAATGTGATAATCAGTGTGAGTTTCCTTTAGTAAAAATGTTAACTAGAAAGCAAACAAGTATGATACCCTACTACACCGCTCCCCGCCCCTCCGCAACAACGTTCGCCGTGTCTTGTCTTGCGCAGACAAGAAAATTTTCTTATGCATCGCCGGCGCTGTGTACACACGTCGTGCTTAGAAACGACACGAATTCTTGCGTAGGCCCGGCGATTTTTCTTACCGTGTACAAGCGCCGTTAGAGTATAAAATAATTCACATACCGTACTTAATAGTATACATAAATCATCATACACCACACTACTTTGTAAATTGAGACACTTTAATCTAAGTTACCGCATCTTTAACCCTTCCTCATAATAATATAACTAACACAATCTAGTTATAAACATTCCACAGGTAGTCCAAAGTCTACATATCAAATACTTTAGAAAGAGACAAATATATAAATATCAATTCGTAAGAAAGAGATGGTATCATGTTTTGTGTCAGAAACCAGGTAATCCCGGCTCCTGTAGAATACATAATAAAGGTCCTAACAAGGGAGCTTTAAAAGTAATTAAATTGTTTGAAAAGATTATCTTTTTGCGCGAAATTTGTGTCTCTTGTTGGATTAAGGGACGACCTGGGAGTCTACTTGAATGTTTTTGAAGGGTTTCCTAAGTTGTTTTGTAATTTATGTGCCCTCGGATATGGAAGAGGAAAAACAAACAAGTATTGGTATTTTTAAGAGAAAACAATTTTCCGTGTAGCTATAAAATGGTAGCTGAGTAACGAAAGATAAATTTTAAAAGTTTAATTTTAAACAAACATAAATGTAAATTCATGATGGATTAAAAGGATATCGAGAGTAGACGATGAATAAGGAGAGCACAGAAACATAAAAGAAATATATACAGTATTTCGACTTCGTGGCTTTGCGGAGTAACAGTCGCGACTGTGCCGCAGTAACGAGCGGGAAAGTAGGTAAATGTAATTATCGCATGTTTGCGTACCGCGCAGCCGTAGGCATTTATAATAAATATTCGACCGAGATAAACTACTGGTTGTACTGTGACAGAAATGCTTAAGGATATTTTTTGAAACCCATGTCTAGAGACGATCGTTAGGAGATTTATTTCATAAAATTTCGCTCTTTAATGGGTAGGGAGAGACTACAGGACGGAATATTCTACGATTGACGAAACCTGCTCTGCTCCACTCTCTTTCTTCGCTTACCGGACCGATGTAAACATTCATGTTCAAACAAAGATTTGCATTAAACGGAAATCGAGACCTCTGCGTAACAGCTATAGACTATAACTACAAGACTAAGATTTTCGTAAGAAACGCACCCAAGACCTCTACGTAGCACACTATTAATATCTTCCTATATACATACATAAACTCACGCCTTATCCCGTCCGGGGTAGGCAGAAACGACAGAGTGCCACTTGTCACATCCTGGCAAACAGATTAGGCCTCGTCCACATTCATTAAGCGAGTTATACAAGCGCGTCGTCATACCTTTCTACTTTCCAACTATCGATAATAACGATACCTTTGGCTTCTAGATATAGGCGATAACTCAGCTATTCAGCACGTAAAGAATTATTCAATGCCTTCACCAGGTCGACAAGTTAAATAATTCTACCACAGCGGTGCTGTCGTCAAATAAATGACATTTCGAAAGAGGACTGTTCGGACACGCTCACAACTTATCGAACATAAACTTTAGTTACTCTTTTGACAACTTTATTGGAATGTTTGGGGTGTTAAGTTTTATTAAATTTTATTGTACTTAAGTACCTACTACGTTTTAACCGCATTTTATCTTCGCAAGTTATGCATGTTATATTGTAAAATATAAGTTTTATTTATGGTTCCATTATTTTATGGCTTTATAATCTAATGTCAATATAAATATTTGACTAAAATACTTCTAAAAGATCTTGTAATGTTTTTGATCTGTGAGGCCGCTTACTCGAATTTAGCGGGCAGCGGCGGCAGGCGCTCGTGTTCGCAACGCCCCGCTCCCGCGCAGCTCTGTTCAAGAACTGGGTAATATGTACGCGTTACAAACAACCTGCTGCCCGCTACATTCGATGCAGCGGCCTTATTTTAGCCTTTAAAAATTATATCAATTTTTTATTTATTTTATCATTCATAACACTGATAGATTAGGTCAGATTGGTTTACGTAGATTGTGTATGTTAGTGTTATGTTATTACCAGTATACTTATTACTTAAAAGTTTATCCTGAGTTTTTCTTTAATTTAGTTAAGTTTAGTCTTTTAAATTCATGTTGATAAATATTTAAGTTCAATCAATCAAATCATCAACTAGCCTATTGCAGTCCACTGCTGGACATAGGCCTCCCCCAACACGCGCCACAGAACTCGGTCCTGCGCCTTCAGCATACAGTCCGACCCAGAGACCTTTTTGAGGTCGGCGGTCGAATCTTTAAGTTGTCGTTTTGAAAATAAATATTATATTGCGTTACTTTCAGATTAATTATTTAGTCTTAATATTTGTAATCATTGTATAAAAGAATCAAACAAGCTCTCTTAGCCGATAAGTAATTGACTTTCTTAGCATTAGACAGATTTTCATTAATTAATTAATTTGTGGTTAAATGGGATTTCACTAATTGATTTAAATTCTTTTGATAAATAAAAAGGGCTTCAAACATTCTTTGATAGCAATAATCATTATTACATTAATTTGTTTTCAGGTTTTGATTAACTAACTTATTCTATCTTTCAGTCGTCTCTGCTTACCCCGGACGGGATAAGGCATGAGTTTATGTATGTATGTAACTTATTATGTTACTGTTAATAACAGTCAAAGGCTAGTCAATTGTAAGTTAAAGATATATCTTATTACAAAAGGCGACGGAATACATGAAAAGACTACACTAATTAGACTATAAGGCCCCAGGACAAAAAAATGGAAACGTTTGAATAATGGCACATTGTATTAAGTATATATTTCTTAGAATCCTAATGATTATGACAATAGGTACATGATCCCAAATTAAAATATTTTTACGTAACCCTTGATGAAACATAAAACATAAATTCGATTGAAAGCATAATTTATTTAAAATACAATACTGTGAACAAGCATCAATCACAACGGATATGAAGTTAATTAACCCCAGTAGTAGCTATGTTCATTTTTCAATAACTTTTTTAACAATCATACAAAAACGCAGATTAATCTAACAGACTTTTCATTATTTTTTTTAATAATTTTTGTTTAAAAAAAAGATAGCAATTTCTGCTTTATAGTTTTAATTAATAATTATTTGTTTACAATCTATTTTTGACAAGCCCTGTGGGTTAGTTGTTACTCGGCCATGTAACTAATTGGTCTCAGTTCGATATTCTCTGCAAACCTTTCTGTTCATGAATGTTACATAGATCTGTGAGATTGGTCATGTATTATAATATGCATTTTTCATTTAAAAAGCCACCTAATTAGGATCTAGATGGCTTTGTTTATGTGTAAATATAACTCCTAATTAAATAAAAAATTGTCCGTGTGGTGACGGAGCAAGAATACAATATGTCACCTCCCCGTCTCATACCATGGGTGTCGTAAAAAACAACTAAGGGACTAACCGTAAATATTATCTTTACGAAGTAAAAAGAAGGAAAACTTGAAATTAATAAGTCAGGCCAGCGTGGTATTAGTAGGCCAAGTATCCCTCCGTCATAGGAGGAGGCCCGTCCCTGTAGAGGGACATTAATGGGCTGTTAAAATGAAATAAAAAACAATATTTTACTCTTTTGAATATCAAACACGCTGTCTTTGACTCAGCAAGCTGTTAAGTCAAGTCAAAATGTAATTGAAACTTTATATACTTAATTATTTGTTAAACTAAGACATATCCTAACCAGGTATCGTTTAGCTAAGAATTATAAAACTTAGTTTCAAAATGTCTCCGGTGAGTCTCCAAAGTTTACAAGTTGAGTTTCTTAAAGTTACTTGAGAAGTTGTTAAGTTTGTAACGTATGCTACAAAATGAACTATGTACTTGTGTTCTTTTTATGTTTTTTTAACTTTTTGTAAATAGTTTACTAAAATTTCTTGTTTTTTTATATTTATGAATATGTTTAAGAGATATTTCATCATCATCATAACAGACAAATAATGTCCAGTGCTGGACTTGTGCCTTCCTCAACTCTCAGTGTCTTGTAGTCTCACCTATTTCACCATGTGAAAGGTGTTTCGAAAGACGCAGGGTGGGGACCCCGCGTCTTCCGTAAGAGACTCTTAGTACTATTTAACCCTTTAACTGGTATAAGTAACTTCGTTTTTCATTGGTTTTGACCTTTATTGCAAGGTCATTAGAGTTGCTAATTAGGTGGCAATATTTAGAGGAGGCCTATGTCCAGCAGTGGACGTCAATTGGCTGAGATGAATGAATAAAAAATGAATAATCACCTTTACCGGTTAAAGGGTTAACATAACTTTTACCTTTTTCTGATTGCTTTAATCTGGTTTGAAAGTAGATAAGAGTAAAATGCAGAAAACTTTGAACTCACGAAGAATTTAATCAGATGAAAAATGTAGGCGTTGAAAAAGGTTCACTTTCCATGAAGGAAGCTTTAAATTCAAATTCTAACAAATCATCCACATCTATATTGAGTACTCTACAGAGTTATTTACTAATTGTAGGGTTTCAATGTCAGCTGTATTTGATCCCAGTAATAACCCTTGATAATTCACCCTAGACGATATAGTACTACTGCAAATATTAATTGTAGACTGTGCAACATCAAACTACAAAATAATAGATACCAGATTTTGAATTTATTTCGGTTTTGCCTTTCCTTTAATTAAGGCAGTACAAATATTTAAGAATACGACCTCTGTGGCGTAGTGGTTGTATAACATGACTGCTACGCAGAGGTCTCGGGTTCGATTCCCGCTCAATGCAAATCTTTGTGTGCATGAACATGATTGTTTGTATTGGTCTGGGTGTTTTATATGTATAATATGTATGTATTTACAAAAAAAAAGTATTTAAGTATGTTAATCCGTTGTCTAGTATCCATAGTACAAGCTCTGCTTAGTTTGGGTTTAGATGGCGTTGTGTGAATGTGTGAGGAATATTTATATTTATTTTTTATAATAACAATTAAACTTTAGGAGTTGTATGACCAGCAGTGAACCGCGATAGATAGAATAACGACCAACAACTCTAAAATTATAACCTCTTTTGAAAAAACTAGATTACTTAAAATGCAGGTGATTTAAACAAACTCGCGCTATACCATTGTTTAATGTTCAAATTGTGTACAGTCATTTGTCATTTAGCGCACAGAACAAAACACGATAAAAACATCTATTTCACCCCAGGACGTGTATGAAACCAGTTTTAGTTACATTTATGCGAAGGCCACCCATCCTCACAAACTAATAAATAACGAGAGCTTACCATTTATTTTTGAACTAAAAAACTCTTTATGAGGTATTTTTACAACTTGTAGTTTTTGTCTGGCTATAATTTTGTTCTTCTCCGTGTGGTGACGGAGTAAGAATACAATATGTCACCACCCCATCTCATCCTATGGATGTCGTAAAAACCGACGAAGGGACTATCCGTAAATATTATCTTTACGAAGTATAAAGAAGGACAACTTGAAATTAAACCCTATACCAATCCGTCTGGCCAGCGTGGTATTAGTAGGTCAAGTATCCCTCCGTCACGGGAGGAGGCCTGTCCCTGCAGTGGGACATTAATGGGCTGTTATGATGATTCACTAACTAACTCTGCCTAACCCTATTAGAAAAAGGGATAAGTTTATTCTCTGCGTAGTAGCTAACTTTCTGTGTTGAAACCGATAGAGAAAGAATTCATAAAGGCCAGCGTGGTAGTAAAACAATCTATCCAACAAAACCTTTTTTTTACGTAATCGGAGCCCCCCAGCTAGGTGGACCGACGACCTGATAAAGATCTTTGGGTCGGTCTGGATGCGGAAGGCGCAGGAGCGAGTTCTGTGGCGCGTGTTGGGAGAGGCCTATGTCCAGCAGTGGACTGCAATAGGCTAGTTGATTGATTGATTGAATGAATGGGCTAGCAGGTCACCTGATGGTAAGTGTCCACCGCCGCCCGTGGACACCCGCAACACCAGAGGAATCACAGATATATATATATGAGAATTTCCAGTGAAACATTAGAATATAATACTCTATGATGTACTGTCTATTTAAACAGACTTGCTCTAAAACGTAAACATATATGGCGTCGTGTCAACCACAGACTAAAGATTTTAGTCTTTAATCTTTGAAAAATGTATAGGAATCAAGGACAAAATTCTATAATCTACAAATGTCAAATCGTAAAAATAATTTTATCTGTGAAATTTTATGTTGGAAAAAAATACATTTATTTAAAATTTACGAAAGATAGTGGATAAATCAAAGTGATTTACGTGTTTTCTATTGCATAAACGTTTAATGCTACTTTCCAGAAATTTTCATCCATATCAAAGTGTGCGATTGATGTCAAAACTAGTGAATTTGCAATATGTGGTGTTTGTTTACTAAATAAATCAAGTAAGGATAAATACGGTATAAGTAATCTAAGTTCATTCCACACACAATAACACTAACTCATATCTACAATCAATACATAAATCGTAAGGTATTTACGTACATTGTTATCTCAAATAGTTACGCCGCATGTTTATTTACCTACCTACTTATTGTTACGTTCCAAGTATCGAGGCAACTAAACAATGAATTAATGTTGCTTGAAACTTCGGGAACGATAACGAGGCTATAGGATGATTTGATAACAGTTAGTGTTATAATAGAACGGTAATAATTGGAATATTTAGTAGATATTTTGGTATTTGTTGATGTATTGAAGGCTTGCGGGTTGCCTTGTTTAAATGGACAGAATGTTCTTGGATTTTGGTTGTATTGTTACCGTTTCTCTATGGGAATAATGTTAGTTTATCTAGCTGTGTTTTTATCCGCACGAGGTGGCAATACTTGGAAGAAGCCTAAGTCCAGCAGTGGACGTCGCTTGGCTGATATGATGATGATGATCTCGGTGTGTTTGTGGTTTAATATAGTCATCATGTTCTGCATTTTATTAGGTCTTTAGTGACAGTTTTGTAGCGAAGAATAAATTAGGTTTAATGTAATCAACATCCAGCCATAGGATACTAATAGGTTTGTATTAGATACAGTTATATGACCTTAACGAATCTAAATGAAACCGCAAATACAGTGCAGATAAGGCAACAGATGGTTATAAAAAAACCAACCTTACTTCATCGTTACCACTTCTGCGGTGTCCTAGGTGGGCGACGAAAGCGACGCGACGCGACGCGACGCAATGCTACACAAGTGTTCTATGTGATTACATCGCGTCTCGTCGAAGACGGTCACATAGAACACAAGTAGGGTACGCCCATTGATTTATAAAAAACCCAAGATGCACATTTTCAAACAAAACTAACAGCCAAAAGTGTCACCAAATTTAACATACGCAATAAATACGTATAGTAATATCGTAAACATATATTTTTTTTCAAATTCAATCTTACACGCATGACATAAAGTTGTATTTAAAAAGTAATGCACATAAAGCAATAACATTTAATGATTGACGTTTGCCGGTAGAACAACGCGATACTAATTTAAAAAAAGTGCACAATGCGCCTATTTGTTGCGGACGTTTTTGGGAAGTGGAGTGTGTATCTTTGGTTTTTTGTAAATCAATGGGTACGCCCCGTTGATTTAATCGCGTACGTCGCGTCGCGTTCGTCGCCCACGCAGGTCACCAGGTTACATTTTTCAGACAGAAACACGCTTGTACGACTTCATATTTATAGAAAGCACAGCCACTAGAAGTCACTATTCATAGACAGCACATTTTGTCGAATCATAGATGTTGCGGGAACATCTATTTACATCTATTCTTTAATTTATTGTTTACTAAATCGTATTGTAGTCGTATCATACAAATATGTTTCTGTTTGGCTTTGCAGACACTGTCTAGAGCGTACCTCTAAGACTAACTTTAAAGACAGAAAAAAAACAATATAAAATATTTTCTAATTCACTTACCTCTAGCTAAAAATCGTAGTAACTTAATTTTCTTTTTGGGTATTTGATCTGAAACAATCGAGAGAACAATTAATTAGATAAGTACGTGAACAGAACTAGTTGAAATACTTTTATGTCTTTTTACTTAATTTAGTAAAGCTTTTAAACTAAAATGTATTTACTGTAACTACATTGACTTTGAACGTATTTATTATTGCTAATTTCATTATAATACGTGTTTACGCGACGCGACGTGACGGCGACGCGACGTACGCGATCAAATCAACGGCGTACCCTACTTGTGTCCTATGTGACCGTCTGCGACGTGACGAGAACACTTATTGCGTGTAGCATCGCGTCGCGTTGCTTTCGTCGCTCACGCGGTGTCCTACGTAGTGGGAAATTTAGAAACTGTTATGATGATGAAGAAACAAAGTGCTAATTCGCGTGTCCCAAACTAAACAATAACTACAGTATTGCATATTAAAACCGCCTCTAAATCCTAAGTCTTATGATCGATAGTCATGTAAAAGTAATTTGTTACAAACGATCTTCTATTAGCGTATAATGTATGTTTAATGTGACTCCACCGCACAGAGTAATTACAGATAAGGAAAATAAGATATTTTTTCTTGTTTATCCTTAAAGTGTATGTAATAGCGTATATAATAGGATTATTTTCCTTAGCATAAGGTTGTTAGAAATACTGATTAAATGGAACAAAATCATGATGTATAACTTCGGATATATCCAAGAAATAAAATTATTTGGATATTTCGCAAAATATAGATATTTTTAAGATAATTCCTGCATAAAGGAACAAGCCCTGTGTCGTAAAAATGTTTACAAAAGTCAATTTAACATTTTTCAGTTTTGCTAGGCTTATAGTAGTACTCCTGCGACTTCGTGCAGGCTGTCGCATACAGAGCCGCTTTACCACCGAGGCAGTTACATTTATTTCTTCTCTATTACTCCGTGTAATGACGGAGTAAGAATACGATATGTCACCACCCCATCTCATCCCATGTGTGTCGTAAAAACCGACCAAGGGACTATCATCTTAACGAAATAAAAAGAAGGATAACTTGAAATTAAACCCTATACCAATCCGTTTGGCCAGCGTGGTATTAGTAAGCCAAATATCCCTCCGTCACGGGAAAAGGCCCGTCCCTGCAGTGGTACATGGATGAGCTGTTATGATGACGATGATTCTCTATTTAAATACTTCTACAAAGTATTATAATAAATGTGGTCTAACACACAGACAATTCCACAAAGTTAAAGTTCCCCCACATAAGCTTATAACTAACATAATTCATCTCAGCACATTTCGGTGCCAGAGGGAGCATCAATTTGAGCACTTCAAGGCTTTTAAGCTGCATAGTAACATAATTTACGTGAACTGCGTCTTGTCGAAAGTGCAGCGAAGGCTATACGGCGATACGTTTTCGAAACTGGAAGCTCATGTTTCATAGGGAAGCTTGGAATAATGCTTGCATACGTTGTTTATTTAATTATTTATTTTTAATGAGAATGTTATTACAGAAAATTCGGTTTACTAATGTTTGCCATAATTTAAAATGCAATAATTTCATATGCCGTAATGGTATTTGCCATAATTTCATTAGGAATAATGCTTCAGTTGCCATAATCGTGAAATGACATAAAATGACTTTCAATAATTCCATTGGTCATAATCGATCAAGTGTCATAATAATTTAAATCTGGCAAACAAAAGTTATCACTGTTGAGTTGTAATAGCAAACATTATTAGTATAAATGATAATAGTCCAAGTAAATATTATGGCCGGGGGTGATTATGGCAAACAATATTAGTGCAAATAAATTTGTGGAAAACAAGAGAATACCAGAAAACTCACTAGGCAAACATAGGGCTACAAATATCAGTGGGCTGCCTGCCAGCCTACTGTTTGCATGCTTTTGAGCTAGCCATAAGTCGTTTTGTAGTCTGGGTGGTTGAAAGTGCGGGTTACTTGAGTGGTTTTTGTCCACTCTCTTTCTTGCCTATCTTTTCATAGTAGAGAGAGTAAAAATTCTTGTAATAATGCTTGCAAAGATTGCACGTTCCCAGTGCAGTGTGCCATATGTGGAACACGTGCATTGTTTTAATATTGTGTCTGCTGGCGGCACTGTGAAAGGGTTAATCTGATCAGATTTACCTCTGGTGCTATTTTCCCAATAAGCAAAAGCTTCCACGTTTCTAATTTGTACCTTAAAGTAAAAAGTAATTGTCTGAAAAAGTAATGAATTCTTATTCTAATTAGTAAATACATTTTCTGTTACATTACAAAAATAAATTAAAATATCCCAAACATTTAAAACTTCGTTCATAATATAATTTTGAACAAAGCATAATCACAAATATTTCCAAAAATATAACAACACTGAAGAGAAATTGAAAAATAAATTGATTCATAAAGCTTAAAACTTTTGTAACGAAACAGTTACACACAAGACGTAAAACGTTGAAAGAAGTAATTTCAGCAAAAGAATAATTTATTTTTTCTTTGAAGACGAATCTGCATGAATGTTGTTTGGTATAAAGTTAAGAAATATTAGGGAATAAATAATAAATCTCCGTGTGGTGACGCAGTAAAAATACAATGTCACCACCCCAGCTCATGGCATGGGTGTCGTAAAAACCAACTAAGGGACTATCCGTGAATATTATCTTTGCGAAATAAAAAGAACTAAAACTTGAAATTAAACCCTTTACCAATCCGTCTGCCAGCGTGGTATTAGTAGGCCAAGTAACCCTCCGTCACGGGAGGAGACCCGTCTCGGCAGTGGGACATTAAAGAGCTGTTATAAATCCTATTTTCGTGTTTATGAACTACCGTTAGGCTTACTTCTACTGTTTAATATCTGCAGACATACACTTCTAAATTAATCTATGCTTAGTTATTGGCCAACGCTTAAACTTTTTATCAGAGACACTATCACACTCCATCTACTCTTAAAGAAACCCGCTTACTCTCATAGCTTAATCCCTTATTCAAATACATGTGCTGATATATTCGACAATATCGTCAATGAATCTCTAAACAGTTGTGTTTATAGCAACTCCGTACTCTCGGCAAACAACGTAGGTACCTATTTCTTTATTACTTACTCAAATATTTCTTTTTCGAAACAAATTGAATAGTGATTCAGTTTTCCATACAGAAATATACCTAGTTTGCGGTGGACGCACATGTATGGAAAACTGGCATAACTATGCGAGCTAAGCTAAACCAACTTAGTTTAGCCGGCGATGGACGTTCGGCTTTAACGCCCAAAACGAGTTTAGAGCTGCTAGGCGCTAGGCTGTTAGGTTGTGAAAAATAGTTTTGGTATGTTGCTTCTAAATAATTGAAAAATAATAATATATTTTAACTGTGTTTTCAATGCACAAAGGTGGTTTTTGTAACAATTGGTAGTGAGTTGTAAGATAAAAAAAAAATAAAGTATTTTAGTGTTTTTTCTGCAATATTATACATTGAAGCTCTTTTTTTCTACTCCTATTTCAGGTAATGAACCATTAACTTACCAAACAGTTACTTTGATGAAGCTGTCTTACATTTTTAAACAGTTACGGAATGTAGCGAAACCTGTTGTCATGAAAACTGTCTATTCTGCTCTCTGTCAGTCTATTCTCACCTACTGTATTACTTCTTGGGGTGGAGCAGCAAAAAGTCACTTAATCGAACTTGAGCGTGCACAAAGACTCATATTGAAAATTAGTCTTTCTAAACCTAGATTATTTCCAACCACTGAACTCTATAAGCTAGCGGAAGTGTTATCTGTTAGGCAACTCTACATTCTTTCAGTAATTCTTAAGCAACACAAGCTCCTAGAATATGATCCAAATAATCCAGCACTCACTAGGCGAAGGAATTTTCAAATTTGTCAAACTGAAGGTGCAAGAACTGCTTTTAGTGGCAAATATTTCTTCTACCAAGGTGGGCGTCTCTATAATCTTGCTAATAAACTACTCAACATCTATCCTGACCCTGGCGGGACATGTAAGATTAAAGTGAGTAATTGGCTTCTCACGCTAGAGTACAAGGACACAGAAAATTTACTAAACAGACACTGAGACATTAGCAATCAAACACACACACACACACACACACACACACACATGCACACATATACACACACACAAACACGCATACGCATGTTCACTTAATTAATAATTAATAAAATAATCACACAAATCTATTATTGTCTTCTAATAATAATATATCTGTAATTAAGTAAGTTATAAGTAATCTCACTGTTTGCTAGGATGGAGACCAGGAGACCCGTAACACAAGTCTTGACTTAGTATGGGCTCCTGTCTCCCTGTCAACTTATTATGTTAAACTTAATCTTGTTCTATGTATTTGTTGGGAGAAAATAAATATTTTTTGATTTTTTGATTGATTGATTGATGACTTTACTACTGTAACTTACTTACTGAACAGTTTTGTCTTTCCATACAGATAAATAATAAATTGTTTTTTTTTAAGCTGTTACCTATTAGTTGTCATTGATACTGGTTTCATATTGTCTTGTTCCTTCCTATGTTTTCCTTATGTTCAGCAATCATATTGACGATAGGTACTGCCAGATGTCCTAACCTTTTATTAATTTCGGTACAATTATGCTGGTACTTTTTTATTATGCCCACCATCTGCCGCTCTAGTAATCCCAAAGTGTCGCAATCACTGCCAATGCAGAAAATTAGTCACAAAAATGTACATGTATCCCATCATTTGTATAAATAAACTTTACACCACAGAAACGAAAATACATAGACAACAAAACAAGCAATGTAACTGAGTAAGTAAAAGGACAACGCAAAACGCGGACATTATTCTAACAGCGGACGTGTATAGGAACTTTTGAAAGTTTTTCTTGTTACCGCTACTGTTGCTTTGTACCAGAATTGTGTGTCCGCCTTGGTCATTTGATGCTTGGTTGTCTAGTTTAAATATTGACGTAACTCTTAATAGCTTAAATATTTTGGAGACATAAACCCCGGCAGCTATTTCTAGTTATGTCACAAAAGCATAGAACGCAGTCGTCGGTCTCGTACTGCCGGTAGTATTACGTCCAACAGTAAAACATGACGACGCGACGTACGACTCTCTTAACTTAACTATCTGCAAACCATACAATGTTAGATTCACAAGACAGTTTGTTCAACACTGCAAAGCTTTCTCTTGCGGGAACATATTCTAATGTCGCCTTTATAAAAGTGTATACGTTTTATCGTGGTTATTGATTATTCCTAAAGTCCGATTTACACATCGTCAAAAATTAGGATGGAGATCTATTCAAATCAACTTAATCAACAACTTACTACTTAACTCGCTACTGTACTTATCGATGTATAAGTCGAGCTTTAGGGGAACAGATTTTTATACCATAGTGGCTAGAGGAGTAGTACTTAATATAGTTTAATTTTGACTGTTCATACTCTTTCCGTTTTTTCGGGGAAATAGCCGATGGTGCAGAAAAAATCAACCGTGTATTAGAAGATGCCCAGTGATTAAGCTCGACGGGGGGTGTATCGACGATCTGATAATCATGGCGGGAGGTTAATAGACCAACGATACAGGATTGCATTAAACAAGCGTCTAGAAGAGGCTTGTTTGATTTATTTGACTAATATAATGATGGACAAGATCGCGCAGGGTGGTAATGTTTGGAGGAGGCTTATGCCCAGCAGTGGACGTCCATTGGCTGATATGAGATAATGATGGAACTATGGCAATCCATGAATGATCATCATCATCATAACAGCCCATTAATGTCCCACTGCAGGGACGGGCCTCCTCATGAATGATATTGTAAGATATTTCACAGGTGCAAACTGAAGATAGTGATTTCTTATTTGAGATACCAATAACTGTCAGTAGCATTCGTTTGGTAGCGGAATCTTACAGACTCCACTTGCTTTCAAAATGTCCCTTGCACAGGACATGTGCATTGGTAGCCATAAAACCGGATATATCACACGTTATCAGTAAAGACGAAGATATCAATGCGTATATAAGTCAATTTAAATAGTACATGAACATTGCCGTATTTTTATAAAAAAAGATACCTTTTATTTAGCAGGACGTTTTGGAATACTTTACAATGGCCGTTGACTACAGGTGATAAATACAGCTTGAGATCACGACTAGTGTAACCTGTCTCTCCTGAATCTTCTGCTTCCATAAAATATTTATAATACGAGTAATACAACGCTATAGCTTAAAGTTATGAATATGTTGTTCTGTTACAAGTAAATATCGTAGTCTATACTCATCTTTATAAGAACAATCGGCCCCAACTCTTATAACATTTTGCTACGTTAAATCGTAACACAGGTAGTAAAAGAATACAAATATTCAATACTTTATGCTTGCTGGATATGAGAGAAAAAACTATATTTTTTCGGGCGGGCTTCTCCTAAACCGTGAGTTGAATAATAAATAAGTTATATTATTGAATTGTACGTGTACTAAACCTTCATAGAGGCAGTTATGAGATTTCTGACATGACTCACGGATTGTCAAAGTTTTGTTTTAGATTTTTTCTAACTGTACCTTACATGAATACTAAATGTCAATTTTTAATATAATAATAGTAATATAATATAGTGATAAAGAATAGTGTTTAAGTATGTTTATTAATTTTTCCTATAGTGCAAGCTTTGTTTAGGTTAAAATAATGTAGCGTTGAGTGATAGGGCTCTTTCAATTTAGCCGTTTCGTGCCGTACGGCTGCCGTACGTTTTCGGTGCGTTTTACAGACGGCAAACTAAAAAACAGTAGGTATCTATAGTGTCGAGCGTTCGCCGCACGGCAAGATATGTAATATGAAAACAATGGAACGTAAGTTTGCCGTTCGAAAAACGCACCTAAAACGTACGGCAGCCGTATAGTGTTAAATATTGATTTGTTTTATTTATTCAATTAAACTTTTACGTGTAGAGATTTTCAAAGAGGTGTGTTTGAAAGAGGTGAAATAAATTTTGAATTCAATACTAAGCCATAAATTTGTGGAATAAACTTAATCCATCGTATGATATTGGGTATTTCAAAGGTTTTACAAAAAAAGTATGAAATTTGACCAGATCGACAAGGTGTGGGCGACCGAGTGAAGTTATTTTTTGACTACCATCAGTCGACACGGCCATTTTGTCAATAAGAACTAGTGAGCATCACTTAAAATAAAAAGTCAGCAGTATTGGTATGACATTTAAGTAAAAATCTTAGCACGAAGTGAGTGTCCAAGCCTTTTGGGACATGAGACCCGCACGTTTTGCTCCTCTCGCACTAACGTATTCTTAGACCCTCAATGTAAGGGAGGTATATAGACATCGCAGGTACTCTTATACTTGCTAAAATGAAACATATTTTTGTAAATATAATTGTAAGAAACCTAATTTATCTTACCCTTCTAATCTGAATTAAACTTAAACAGTTTTTATTTTATTTTAATCATACAATAACTAGCATTATAAATACTGTATTATTAGTCCATATCTCCAAATATCCAATCCAATAGATAAAAATAGGCACTTTTGCATGAGATTTGTACTTTTACTAAAAAAAAAAGATTAAAATTACCAGAATCTTTTTTTTTTCACAAAACCGATAAAAATAAATACAAAATGAATAAGATATTTGAAAACATTTCGGCTGTGCTTAGTAGCAAGCCGTTACATTAATTCCCCCGATCCCGTTACCAATATGCGGCTATTGGTCCGTCCGTCCGCTGTTACTACTCGATCCTCCGTGAAAGATTTACGCGTGAAAATACTTCCGACACTGAATTGGATAACTGTGGTCTAACCGTCAGCTTTCGGAAATCGAACGATTCTATTCGAATGTTTGAATTTCAAATGGTTGAAGTAAGAATAGCAGAACACCGAGCAATCAAACTGTTCTAGAATCCTAAGTTTGAATTTCAATGGTTTTAAGTTTCGAATTCGTTCGTTTGAATGACTAAATTTAGTCTATAGTTAGAAACGGTTGCTCTTCTGCTTTAATAATTTAGATGCGAAAGGAACAAATCAATATAGGAATGGACGATTGATCTGACATTTACGTATTTTTAAATACAGAATGTAGTGTTGGTGTTGGTACTTATAGACAAACGAGTTTTTTTCTTTTATTGTCGACTATGCAATAAATAATATAAATTTACAAGTAAAGCTAAATATCAAACAACGTGTTCGTATTTTTAGATACTATTTTTAATCTCGATCTAGGACTGAATATGACAAAAGACCGATTATTATTGGTATGGTATTTTCTGAGGCAAATTGATACTACTAGTTGCTTAACCATTGTTTTGCATGAAGGTACTGATTCATACATTGTTCAAGCTACTGCAGCAGGTACCGTAAATGTGCCTTTAGAAATGTCTGAACAAGCTAGTTTGGTACCACTTTTTGTGAGAACATGTACCATAAATGTGGCTTTACCTTAGAAATGTTCGAGCCAATGTTTCAAGAGATGAATTACACCAGCCTGGTTCTAACTATCAAAGCTTAGGTACACACAGCAACACATCAAGTTAAACATTTTCATTTGAAATTGTGTCTTATTTCAAGGTATTAAGGTACATGAGTGTGTAGCTTGATTAGTTGCTGTGTGTACATTGATACATTGATATCATACTGAGCTGAGGTAGAAGCAGATGATTGGCTTTAGCTTATATTACAATATTCTAAAGAGCTTTTACAATGTAAGCTAGAACCTAAATTCTGATTGAATATCTTCCTAGAAAAGAACATGGGCAGACATATAATAATAATATGTTTTATGTCATACAGTGTCTTAAATTTTCATGAATAGAAAAGTTAATTAGCTTAAATATTATTAACTAAAAAAATAATATTTATATCTGTAAAGGCCACACAAAAATTATGTGAATAAAATAATTAAATTTTTTTTTTTTACGAGTGAATTGCATACCATTTGATGGTATGCAATTCACTCGTAAAAAAAATTATCAGTATGTACTTAACATTTTTGTATTAGTAAAATAATTAAAAATCATTCCTTATTTACCTCCACGTAACCTTCATGTACTTATTTACCTAAATTAATTATTTATTTATCATATTTTAGGATAGTCTACTATATAAAAATAAGTCGGGTTTTCCTTCCTGACGCTATAACTCCAGAACGCACGAACCGATTTCCACAGTTTTGCATTCGTTGGAAAGGTCTCGGGCTCCGTTAGGTTTATAGCAAAAAAAATTGGAAAAATTTCAACGGAAAAGCGGGAAAAATCTTTTTCACATACACATAATACAGCGCCATCTCTGATACATAGCATGTACTACAAACGCCGGTACGTGATACATTGTTTGACAGCTACTCATTTTTCTCTGCTCAGTTAATTTCATATTATTGGTATTGTTTTCACTGTGAATTGCAAAAAAAAGGAAAAAAATAAGTTTTTTTCCTTACATTTTAATTGGAAACCATCAACATTTAAATTCAAATCAATCACGTGTATTGTGCAAATTTTTATTCAATTTGACCCGTTAAATATGTTGAATGCATGTACAATTATACTTAAAATATTATTACAATAATATCTGTGGCTACTAAAATTAAGTTGGGATGAACGGGTGCCTGAGAATATTAAATAAAAGAATACGGATAAAATTTATTTCTTACTAACAAACCCGGTGGACTCCGTTTCGCCACCAGATGGCTTTGTTTTATGTAATGTTTCGCAAAAAAATCTAATAGTGACAAGGAACCCCAGTTTCAGATTGGCCACAGGTGTTTTTCACTGATGCACTTGGTCGCATGTATACTGTGCATCCTAGAAATGATGAATGTTTTTATTTGCGACTGCTGTAATTGGTAAATGTACGTGGACCAAAATCATTTGCGCATTTGAAAACTGTGAATGGCCCCCAATGCTAAACATATTAAGAAGCATGTAAACTATTGGGTTTGCTGGCGAACGATTCTCATTGGGATTTAACACTTGCGGATTCAGTAGTTTCATCAAATGCGTTCCCAATACGAACGCTGTACGCAATTATCATCACCACATGTTCTTTTTCACAACTAATTCAGTTATGGAACAAATACAAAGACGACATAATATGTGAAGATATCTTGCATCCCTTGCGCATTCAAACGAATAATCTTGACATCCAAATAACCGATGAAATCTACAATGAAGGATTGATTCTAATTGAGGATCAATGCTTTACTATTACTAACAAACAACTGATTGAAGTAGGAATGATTGCGTCAAATCGTTCGATGCACGATGCATTAAACCAAGAATTAAATTGAGAGCTGCAATACAATATTGATACATTGCTAGAATTCGTTCGAAATAATCTGCCGTTACTAAATGAACAGGAAAAACAAGTATACGAAACATTAATGCAAGCGGTGGACAATAATACTGGTGGTCTATTCTTCCTGGACGTACCTGGAGGAACAGGGAAAACATTTGTTATATTCGATTAAGATGTGACACAGCTTTGGCATTAGCATCATCTGGAATTGCGGCGATTCTTCTAGATGTCGGTCATACTGCACATTCTGCGCTTAAGTTGCCACTCAATTTAAACACAATTGATACTCTTAAATGCAATATTTCCCGATCCAGTGCAATGGGAAAATTGTTGATGCAATGCAAGCTCATTGTTTGAGATGAGTGCACAATGACCCATTAGAAATCACTTGAAGTACTTAACTTCACACTAAAGGATCTTCGGCGAAATAACAATATCTTTGGCGGCTTGATGATATTGTTAGCAGACGATTTCAGTCAGACGTTGCCCGTGGAACGCCTGCAGATGAAATGAATACTTTCCTGAAGGCATCAACTTAATGAAATAACGTAAAAACATTATCGCTGACCACTTATATGAGAGTTCAACTTCAAAATGATCAAAGTGGTGCACAATTTTCCAAACAATAGTTAACTGTTGGAAATGGAAAAGTCCCAGTTGATGCGACATGGTGGGAAGCCGATGGATGAGGCAGGCACAGGACCGCACAAGATGGCAATACTTGGAGGAGGCCTATGTCCAGCAGTGGACGTCGATTGGCTGATAATGATGATAATGATGATGCGATATCTGGATTAATTACTCTTACCAACGACTTTTGCCGATTTGTAGGCTCTCAATTAGCTCTTATTGAAAATGTTTTGCCAAACATTAGTGAGAATTTTAAGAATAATAATTATGCTTGGTTAAGTCAACAAGCAATTCTTGCCGCATATAATAATAATGTACACGCACTGAATTTCACCATTCAGTTAAAAATTGCTGGCGATTTGGTGACATACAAGTTCTTTGATTCCATAACAAATCTCGATGATGTAGTAAATTATCCAACGGAGTTTTTGAACTCTCTAGAATTATCAGGATTTCCACCACGAATTACTGTTGTGAAATGAAATGTAATTTTACCTTTTTAAATATAAAACAAAAAAAAATTTCTTCATCCCTTAATGATCAAACGAAATGATACATAAAACAAAACCATCTGATGGCGAAACGGAGTTCGCCGGGTTTGCTAGTTACAAATACAAATTATTTCTTATGTAGAAATTAAAATAGCAAAAAAGACAATAATTGTGAACTGCATTTCTGGTCCGGTTGCTATGACGTTTTGTTTGCTGTGACCAGCCTCCAAGATACAGCCTCCTGCAACTCATAATGATGGGTAAAGTCGCGGGAAAAAGAAAAATTGGACGAAGGTAAAAATCTTGGCTGAGAAACATTAGAGAGTAGACCGGCATAGCTCGCGCAGCTGAACTATTCCGCAGAGCTAAGAATAGAGAGGACTTTGCCAAGCTGGTAGCTGACCTTCACTTGTTGGAGAGACACCTTAAGAAGAAGAAGAAGAAATATGTTGTGACGTTTACTCTTCTATCTTTGGTGTTCTTTCGTATTTTGTAAAGATTGAATTTAAAAATCTTTGCTTCTCCCACTTACTTAATGAAAAAAATTACAATTACTTATGTTTAGCAATAGATTTTATGTCTAGTTTTTTAAGTATTTTTTCATATTATGACGCATCTTTTGAGCACAACATAAAACAATGTAAGGAACTCTGCCATCATTCTTCAGGCATTTTGACGATAGGCATTGAAATAGAAGAAGTCTTCTTTACAAAATTAAATGATGAATGAATAAATTATATTTTTAAATATTTTTAAAAACATAATACACTTCTCATCAAAAAAATCGAAACAGTTGCAAGTTTGTGTTTTATAAGTATTATCTGAAAAATGTGTATATTTAGGAGTATGTGTTATAATATCATTTAATAGGGAATTTAATGAGGTTTTCAAATAATGATGTTAATGTTCTAAATTCAAATTCAATTTTCATAGATTTCGTATTTTGTTTAACAAGTCGTATTTGCCCTGTACGTAGTTTGACGGAAATTGATAAAATTAGACACGTTAATGAAAAAAAAGCTAGGAAACGTTTATTTAATAACTCGGATACCATTCTCGACCTCTCATTACTGCTTCTGTACGGTTTTTCATCGATCGGATGAGAGTCACGATCAAAAATAGTGGCGCTCTATTCCATTCCTCTTGGATTGCATTTTAAAGCTAGCTAAGTGGTTTTGAGGCATGATCTTTTACACTAATTCGTCTTTTTTATTCATCCCATAGATGTTTAATCGGATTCATGACCACGCTTCTTGCTGGCCAATCAATAATAGATATATCGACTTCAGTAACATAGTCTCATACGACGCTCGCGGTGTTTGTCCTAGCATCCTCGTACATAAATGTTAAACCGGGGTCAAATAAATGTGCATAGGGCATCACAAGAGGTTCAAGATACTGTTCGATGTACCTATGACTGTTAAAAAGCGCAGACGGGACCCAAACACAAAGACAAACTCGGTCTTGTCGTTGCCACTAATTTCTCTTCAAACAGTCCATAAACCGCCACCATGGATGGCCTTTTCTTTTAATCCTGCATAGTGCAAAGCGTTCTCCATCACTTCTGTAGACCTTAGTCCTTCCATCGTTACTATACAATACAATTTTGCACTCATCAGAAAGGAGGAACTTGCTCCACTAGATGTATGACCAATTTAGGTAATTACGTAAAAAGTTAAGGCGCACTTTTCGGTGATCTGCAGGTAGTTCCTCCCTATTTGCTGGCTTGTACGGTACAAGTCCACGTTTCTTCAATCTTCTTCTAATTGTAGAGTCACTTACAGCCACCATAGGTTCATCATGAAGCTGCTGCTGCGGTAGAAAGACATTAAGGCGTAGACTTTGTAAGAAAGGTGTTACTATAAATCGATCTACTCGGTCAAAAGTTACTTGTTTTCTGCCAGATCTCTAACGGCGCGTGAACAAACCAGTCTCTTGATAGCGTTTGCAGATTCTATGAAAAGACGAGAGGCTAAGATACAATCTTTCAGCCGTAATAACCTGACTAAGTCCAGAATTCAGCAATGCCACCACTTGGCGGTTTTTGCGGGTAAACATCGCATGGACGCAGCAATAAGAGGAGCGAGGAACTCTGGGTGCGCGGTACGGGTTATTAAATAAACGTTTTCTAGCTTTTTTTTTCATTAACGTGCCTAATTTTATCAATTTCCGTCAAACTACGAACAGGGCAAATACGACTTGTTAAACAAAATACGAAATCAATGAAAATTGAATTTGAATTTAGAACATTAACATCATTATTTGAAAACCTCATTAAATTCCCTATTAAATGATATATAACACATACTCCTAAATATACACATTTTTCAGATAATACTTATAAAACACAAACTTGCAACTGTTTCGATTTTTTTGATGAGAAGTGTATATTATAGATACAAATATAATAATAAACTAAAAAACTATAACTATAAAAACATCGTTCGTAATTTTGCTTTCCTAGATATAATAGCGTCGAGTTTTCTGACCAATTACAGTTAAATTCAATTCAACTGGAATTGATCAGAAAACTTTGTTCGTAAATGAAATGACAAACATTTTTGCTTTACCTGCTCTGTGTAAAATGTGTGCACTTTTCATTTATTTTATTTGCAAAAGAGTTGAGCCTCATTTAAACTACGTATCATTTACGTTTAAACAAGTGTCGATGGGCTATGAAATAAATCTGATAAGTCATCATTATTGTGAATATTGTCACTAGTAAAAATTTCAATACAGGGAAATTATCGCTGGGCATTAAAAAACTAAAAAGAAACTTAAATCTATAAAATATAGGTACATCTTAACACCAAACTTAATAATCCTTAAAACTCGGAACTTTGCACATAATTAAACGAAATGAGAGAAACTTTATAAAATATGATAGAACTTCGTGTACTACGGTATAACTAACAAAATGTAAAATAGATTATGGAATAGAACGTGTGCTACTGTGATTATACATAAGAACACCACCTTATCAGTTTGGATGGGTTTCGTAAAGCTATGGAAAAATTCGCTGATAATTCTTTACGAAAAACAAATGGGAAAACTTTACAACAATCAATTAAACAAATCAATCAACTAGCCTATTGCAGTCTACGGCTGGACATAGACCGCTCCCAACACGCGCCACAGAACACGGTCCTGCGCCTATTTACTTTACATAAACTGTATACTAATTTGTGTGGCCAAGGTGGTATTAATTGATCTTTTTTTTATAAATAAATAATCCTTACACATTCACACAACGCCATCTAGTCCCAAACTAAGCAAAGCTTTTACTTTTACTTTTACTATGTCTATGTACTAGACAACGGATAAACATACTTAAATACTTTTTTTTTTTACCTCCTCACATGACGGAGGGATACTTGGCCTACTAATACCACGCTGGCCAGACGAATTGATTTAGGGTTTAATTTCAAGTTTTCCTTCTTTTTATTACGTAAAGATAATATTCACGGATGATTCTCCGTGTGGTGACGGAGTAAGAATACAGTGTGTTACCACCCCATCTCATCCCACGGGTCGACACCCAAGTCGGTTTTTATGGCTAAAAACTGACTAAAGGACTATCCGTGAATATTAATAGGCATTGCGCCAATAGTTTATCTTACATTTTAGTACTCTCCTAAGATTATTTAAGTATTGACAAGCGTAAAACAAGTTACGCTTACGCATAGCAGTAGTCTGAATACTTTATGTTGCGGTACTGGGATTCGTGACATATTTATAAATTAGTGTTTCTTTATCCTAGGTTTTATGGCATTTCATGTGTTATTTATTCATTAAAACCTTTTGTGAAACAAAGACCTTAAAAAACCTTTTCCCACGCCTTACACACCATCCCTTCTAACGCCATGGGTTTTAAAGATAAAAAATTTATAACTAGCAAGTAGTAAGTAACGTCAGAGCAGGTCCTTTTAGGATATCACCCGCCCTCGAATGACTTACTTTAATCTAATCGGTGAAATATAACGGCAAATTCGCAAGGTTTTATATTGTATGCATTAAGCATGTGACTGTTATGTCTTGCGTGAAATCAAGTCTTAGTAAATCGATAAATTTTATTAAATTTTACACTCATACTTATTTTTATTAATATAATAGCTGAAATTGGCTGATTGTCTCTTTACAAAAGTCGACGTGCAATATTTACGGCCGGGTACTGTACATTCATTTTCACATTCTTTAAGTCAAAGTGCTTCACTCGTTACTTTCAAGTATTGAAATGATCAGGATTGCTCGTGCTCGTTGATACGGAAACGTTATCACTTTGAACTGAGAGCTGTCGTCAAACGAATATATTTATTATGAGCGTGTCTAGCAATATAATATACTGTACTAGCTATTGCCCGCGGCTTCGCTCGCGTTAAATTCGAGTCCAGTTTTAGGAAGTGTCAGGTCCGAATGGGGCAAAAAGTAGACTATGTTACTCTCCATCCCTTCAACTATCTCCACTTAAAAAATCACGTCAATTCGTCGCTCCGTTTTGCCGCGAAAGAAAGACAAACAGACAGACACACTTTCCTATTTATAATAATAGTATGGATTTTGTAAGGAAATAACGTGTATTAGAGAGATACATAAAGTATATTTATATGCATATAAGATGATTAAGAATGTCTTAAGGAGATAGGAAAGTGTTGCAATATGAAACAGGCCGATGAAGCCAACGAAAGGTTGAGAAAATAGAATAATAGATATACAGCAGAATGGCACAGGATTGCAAATAGTGAAAATGTTTGGAGGAGGCTAACGTCCAGCAATGGACGTCAATTGAGTTATATGAATAAATAAATGAATTTATATTTAGACACACATAACAGTACTCAAGTGGAACTTTAAAAATATACTGCATGGATTACGTCATAATTCCTTTGAAGTTGGTTAAACGATTCTTCTTCTTTCGAGTCGTAGATATACAAAAATACATTATAATTTTTAAACATAACCAGCTCAGAATTTGGCCACAATGACTGCCTTGTCAGTAGCGTTCATATTAAGGTTTTTCTCTGTGCAGCTCTGTGGCCAGTTAGGACAATGTAGAAGGTGTGCCATGGTTAAAAGATGAAGTTATTATTTCAGATACGAGAAACAAACCCTGTTTAAGCGGAAAGATAGCATAATACGGTACTAGTCTGAGCCATTTAATAAAATTCTCGCGAAAACAAAAGTAATTGCCACTCTTACAGTTCATAAGTAGTTTAACAAACACTTATGACAATAACAACAGGCGGGCCCAACTACTCAGACGTAACACCACTAAGCGGTCACCCATCCATTGAACGTCCGCGCCGTCACTGTTTAACCAGGCTTATCGGTTATTGATGCGTGGTTACAAAAGGCTATGAGTATATCTGAGAGCGTATAATTTCTAGCCAGCAAGAGTTGGGTTATTATTCTGGTGGACCGACACGACCTCATAAAGATCTCTGGGTCAGACTGGATGCGGAAGGTGCAGGACCGAGTTTTGTGGCGCGTGCGACTGCGATAGGCTAGTTGATTGATTGATTTAAAGAGTTGGGTAGACCTAGGTTAGCATGGGCACACTTTGAGTTAAAATTAAAAAAAAATTACTTATTATTCGGATTTTACCCAAAAAGCTTAGGTAATACTAAGTTAACCCAGGTAAACCTAGGTTTAATTAATTTTCTACCATTACCCGTAACAGATACATTGTCTACCAGTAAACTGACATCTTTATAGGGAAAATAGCATTAGCTTTTTACAGGAAAACAACAATTTTGGAGAACATTTTCCTTAAAAATTTTCAACATCGGTAGAGTTTACCAGCCATTTTTAAATTACGATTTTCTTCCTGATATAAGGAGTTATAAGGAGATATAAGGAAAATTGAGAGGAAGAAATTTAAATTGTAAAACAATTAACAACCTCAATAGAATAAGAATACTATACACTAACATTTCTTCTCAATAATGACGACCAAAGTAATGACGACCTCTGTGGCGTAGTGGTTATAGGTATAACATGACTGCTACGCAGAGGTCTCGGGTTCGATTCCCGGTCAACGCAAATCTTTTTGTGCATGAACACGATTGATTGCATTGGTCTGAGTGTTTCTATGTATAATTTATGGTATGTATTTACAAATAAAAAAGTATTTATGTATATTTATCCGTTGTCTAGTACACATAGTACAAGCTCAGCTTAGTTTGGGACTAGATGGCGTTGTGTGAAAGTGTGAGGAATATTTTGTTTTTATTTTATTCTCGTTCTGTTAGGGTCGATGACACAATATTCTTAGTAATTGCAAGAGAACATAAAACTGGAAACAATCTCCTTACCAACTCATCAGGCCAGCACATTAGGGTCTCTCACAGCAGTGGTATATTTAACGACCTGGTAAAAAGGGCCATTACATTAAGATAACTTGGTATCATCACTTCATTTCATTCCTTGGGTGTTAAGCGAAATATCACAGATATTATCGCTCCGAAAATAGGAAATAATAAAACGTTGCCATGAAACTCTATAGTAATCTGTTTTGCTGCAGTGGGCCAAGCTCCATCCATCAGTAAACAAGTACCCATACAGCAGTGAGACGTACAAAAGTCACTAAATAGAACAATTAAATCTATGCCCTTAGCGCCTTAAGAACATTTTTGAAAGTAGAAACTCAATACTAGGCGTTTCAAATAAGAATATACGAGTCAATGACCTCTATTTGTCAAAGTTCGATTAAAAAGTATGGACGCTTTACGAATTTCTTTAAGTGGCGTCACTATATTATGGCGCAGTGTCATGCACATTCTAATTTTAAACGAGTAGTACTTGGCTAGAGAACTGTCAGACCAAAACTTTAACAAAAAAAAACTAAAAAATAGTTAATATACTCACTTTTTTCAAGTTTACGATGCGAAGAACTATTTTAAAAGCATTATTGTGTTAAAGTTGGCACTATTAATATAAAGATATATTTTTAACGCTACTTTAAGCAGTTACTTTAAAGTCCGTTATAACTAAACTTATGCTACTCTTTTAATGCTTTTATACAAAACCACAGCAAGAATATCTTTTGGCAACAAGGTTGGGCAATTTTCGTATTCTCTATGGCATTATGCTCGGAAAAGTTTCATAAGTATATACAGGATAAGATTTTATATTTTACTACAATAAGCTGAAAACACTACTAAACAGATTATAGTTATAACTTATATTAGGTATATTTATATCCGTCCAATCCGTCTGGCCAGCGTGGTATTAGTAGGCCAAGTATCTCTTCGTCACGGGAGGAGGCCCGTCCCTGCAATGGGACATTAATGGGCTGTTAAATAAAGAATAATGTATAGGTACTACCGGCAAATAAAAGCAAAAGGTCGAAAAAAATTTAAGTCCAAAGGGAAGGCCTCTGCTTTGCGATGGGACGATAAAGCTAATAATAATAAAAAACAAGCAAGCCTAAGGTGTTGGTTTTTATATCAAAGTTATTTTGAAGAATGCACAAAATCTGCTTATACGGCCCTTTGCCAGCTTTCACGATCAAATGATAAGTAGAATAGTCACTACAAAAACAGTCAGTGGGAATATATATTTACTAGCTCATGTCCGCGGCTTCACGTGGTTTAGGTAGCTTAAATGTTATTCTACACCCTAAGCTACCTATATTCCAAATTTCATCAAAATCCGTGTAGTAGTTTTCGCCTGCGGAAGTAACAAACATCCATCCATCCATCAATACACCCTCACAAACTTTCGCATTTATAATTAGGATTTATTGTGTACAGCAGTTGTTATGTTTTATACACAATAAAATAAAATGGCGTCTATGTAAATTGCTGATTGCACAATATTTTAAGGTGTCACAACATGCGTAATTTCCAATACGTAACACAGTAAAAATTAAATGATTTGAATTATAACTACGTAAAACAAAAATTAACATTTAATAATATTATTATGCGACTCGGCAAACGTAGTGTAGGACGCCCCCCAGTTAGGTGGACCGACGACCTCATAAAGGTCTCTGGGTCGGACTGGATGCGGAAAGCGCAGGACCGAGTTCTGTGGCGCGTGTTGGGAGAGTCTAGTTGATTGATTGAATATTATTATGTTTATGTGTTGGTGCAAACTATTAAACGAAGATTGTTAAAGTTTTGTTAACAATGTATAAACATTGTTATAACTTTAAGTAACTATTTAACTACGTAATACCCCTCCTCAATAAAAAAAGTTAAATCTAAATAATTAATTAACTCTTACCCTTACCCGCAGATAGGAATGTTAAATAACTTAATAATCCCAAAACAACAAACTTTAATGAATTATGAACGTTATTACTTAATAGTTAAGTTCCAAGTTAGATTACAAAGTACCCACATATATGTTGCTAGATAACGAAACAAGGGAATATGTGTCACAGGCTATCAATTATAATTAATGGTATAGGATTAAGCTACGGAATAATGATATGGCGTACGTTTCAACCGCCTGTGGTATTCTGACATGATTTGGTAGGTTATACCAAGAGTTGATATTTGGTAATTATTTTAGATAATACTGAGTTGAGATGGAGTGGTGACATCCTGTTTTAATAGACAGACGGCGACACAAATAGTAAGTATATAAAATACAAGCACGTGTATTTTAACATATTTACTAATCCTTTTACTTATAAACGTCTCTTAAATTGTAATCACTGTTTAGCGAGATTTTTCTAAGTAAAATCGTATAAATTTAAGCTAATCAATTGACTAAAATTTAAGAGGCATTTTCGTTCCCGTTAGAAAGCCGAAAGATTTGATATTTACATTTACTTTAATAAATGCACTAGCCTATCGCAATCCACTGCTGGACAACACGTGCCCCAGAACACGGTCCTGCGCCTTCTGCATCCAGTCCGATCCAGAGACTTTTTCGACAGTTACTTATTTCGTACCTGATCTGAAGCTTATTATAAATTCTGTTATACAACTTTAAAACTTAAAATATCATCTCATGTCCACCTTTTATTCTTGTACCACGAACACGCAAAACTTAGCATACATAAGGTTTTTAGACGGGTAGCTGGTTCCGATGTGGCATCAAGAAATTATGTAAGGTGCATATTTCTCTCTCAAAAAAAAGATAAAAACAATGTTTTCTTAGAAATCTTACATCAAAAATGTTTTACCAATGACTTGAAAAATATTAAGAAAAACATGGGAGCTATTGAATCGTTTCTCTAAGCTTTTAATACAATACAGGAAAAAAGATTGGCATACAATTATTTATTTTTTCCTTTACTATGTTTGTTTTGTGACATTTTCAATTTGTGAAAACAATTTTGTAATACAACAAAAAATAATTCTCTTTTATTGATAAAGTTATATTTTTTCTTTTGCCTACCAAAATAAAATATGAGGTGTTATTGTCAGCAATAACTTGTGGAGTAAACAAATCCCAAGCATTTGTGTTTGCGGCGTCTAACGCAGTTTTACGACCACCAAACAACGTCACAAATATAAAGAAATATTTACCAAATAGATTCAAAAGATTATTTTAAGATTTAACGACATCTTTGTAAACATGGTCACATAATATACATAATAATATTAAGACCACAAAGTTAAATTTATTTTCCTTATTTTCATAAAAAGGGAAAACAAATTTTCGAGATGAAAAAGATTGTAGATGTAAACAAATAATATAATTGTACTTGTTTATGTAGAGATCAGGGTAGGATTTAATATAAATCGGATTAGTGGTGAAAGGCAATGTTAGGGGTCTCAATTTTCTCTTGAATTATGTACGACAGATATAAAACTTTTGTTGTTGGTATAAATTAGCAAAGAAACAGTATAATATTGGTATCTTATACTGCATAAGTAGTAGGTACTCATTGTATAAGTATTAATTTAATCGTAAAGTAAAGTTTTTAGCGCTTAATGTTCAATGTAATCTATGTATGATGAAGGTAATATGTGTGTTTTAATAAAGTGACCTACTTTATAGCTTATACAGCTTAACTGATTTTTAATTAATGTAGGTATCATTATGTTCGTATTTATTCTCCGATGTATCTTGCGGAAAAATTGTAATAGCTGACGTAATTTGTAAAAATGGCAAATCATTTGGGACCAGCATTATCATTCCCCTGCCCTTATCCCATTTTTTTTGGGTCGGCGCAGCATGTCTTTTTCTTCCACATGCTGCTAAAAGTTTTGGCTATATTTTACGGTCGTGCCTGACGCCAACCCTCCTTGGGAATGCTGTTGTTGGTGGATTGCTCCCTCCCAGGAGGTTGACCCGAGGTGCTAGGTGGTATGCACAGGGTCGTGGTATTTTAAGAAGGGATAACATGTTTTTTACTTTTTTATAAGCACTTTTTACTGTATTGTATTATAGTATTAAAGCAGAGCGTTATTTAATCCATAAACTTTTCTTTACTGAGACTAGCCTACATTTTGTTGATAATTTCCTCTAGGAAGTAACAAACTTATAGTGTAGTTTACCTAGGCCATTTCCGCACTTAGCTGCCTAGATGGGCCATTGTGCGTTACAAACGTATATAGGTTACGATAACTGTTTCTATCACGTATGCCTTGTGCTTGTTAGCCACCACTATTAAACTAGATAATAGTATGTGGATGAAGTAACTAAACAAAAGTTTACAATGAAAAAAAATACCATTCCAATATTTAAAACTTAATAAAATAATATTAGTAAACGTTACTAATTACAAAAATAAATATGTTTCCTAATTATTGTCTAATATTCATAGTATAAACACTGCTTAGTTTAGGGTTAGATGGCGTGGTGAGAATGTGTGTGGGTATATAGTATAAAGTAAGTCATCATCACCATCTCAGCCAATTGACTTCCACTGCTGGACATAGGCCTCCTCTAAGTACTGCCACCTCGTGTGGACCTGTGCCTCCCTCAACCATCGGCTCCCTCCGATATAAAGTAAGTAAATAAACAAAATTGATTGACGCAATGTGGTATAATAAAAGGCCAAATTCCAAACCATTACTAAAAGAGTCTCTCTGTTATCAGCCTTATGATAGTCTGCCAAGAGATTCTTTAATCAACCATTTATAATTATCTCGTTAAATTCATTGAGTCGTTTGTAATACAGTTATTTACAATCCAATGATTTACATAATTAATATTAGATTATTAATTGGATTAGTAATCGTGTTTGCGGTGTGCCAGTTAAGCCTTCTTAACGAATTGACCTCAGGGATTAAACTGCTATGTTTGCATTTGACCACTGTGACACGGAATTTAATGCGGGGTTCATAATGTGGTTTTAATTTGATATATTAGTGTGATAGAGGGGTACTTTTTGGTTCTATAGGTTGTCTTTTATCCGTGTGGTGACGGAGTAAGAATACAATACGTCACCACGGAAAAGGAAAACTTGAAATTAAACCCTATACCGTTTGGCTAGCGTGGTATTAGTAGGCCAAGTATCCCTTCGTCACAGGAGGAGGACTGTCCCTGCAGTGGGACATTAATGGGCTGTTATGATGATAAAAGACAAGTTCATACAAAGATATTATTCCTTCGTATAATAGAGTTATAGTCATGTTTGTACAAACAGTAAAGTTCATAAAAAGCACTATTATTCTGTATGAGAAGTTTATTAGCTTAACTGTATTATTCTTTGTCTATTGTCGTTTTTCCTTCGTTTTATTTCTGCATTTCACTTCCAACCGGCCCACAGTGAACGACCCCCATACAAGCATGGTCGACAAAAATATTTAGAGCTTGTAATTATGTGTTAACGATATCTTGACGTATGTTTTATCATAATAAACATTTTACAGTAAGTTTTATGGCTTCACTGTTCAACCAGTAAAAAGCTGCATTGGAAGTCAAAAAAACGTTCATAACACTTTCCACTTAGGAACCATTTTTCGTTTTATTTGTTGGAATTTTGTGCTATCACCATTTTTAAACGCCTGGTCGACTCTTCAGTAGCTCACCTTATTATTAGTTAATCAAAAAACTGTTTTTGTTTGTTATTTTTTGGGTGTTTTACCCATTTATCGAAAAAAAATTTTCTCGAGAGGTAAATACTGTGTTCCTAAAAAAAATATAATGAACACCAGTGTGCTGCTTAAAATTATTATTTTTATAAAAAGCATGAATGTGGCTATAATATATAAAAAATTCAGCCTGGGTACCAGAGGGTAACTATAAGTTTCGCTCTAACAAACATAGAAGATGTAGAAAATTTAAGTATCTCACTCTCGAGTTCCACTGTACATATCTCAATAACCTAACATGTTTTTACACTTGTAATATATAAATAAAATACTACTTGCCAAGCACTTCACGATTCATAACAGATAATTTCAATATCTTTATAAATAAAACTCGGAGATGTTAACAAACACGCATAACAAAATCGACAATTTATTATCAATTTAACCACTTTCTGACTTTCAAAAAATCATATAAAAAAAATGTGAGGGTTTTTAGAAATAAAATTTACGAGGTCATGTTAGTTAAGGTGTTGGCTATCATTATAATTAGTGCAATGAAAGAAATTCGTTGACCCTTTTGTCGAGCATGATCGGGTCCTATCGTTCACTGTGCGGCCAGTGAATATCTAAATGGGTGGTTAAATATTTTCATTATTTTCTAATGTGAATATAGTTTTGATGGCGTTTAGAAATATGTAACAAGATTATATAAAAAATGCCAAAAAAAGTCCTTAATGAACTAGGTACAACCAATTATTTTAGATAATGACTCTTCTTTGTATGAATTGTAAGCAATTAAATAACGGACATCTGTACACAGCGCCATCTGTTCCCAAAGTAAGCTAGGCTTAACCTGCTTGTATTATGGGTAACAGAATAACGTTTAAACAAACTTTAATACTATTTTTTTTGTAAATATATACATATTATACATAGAAAACACTCAGACCAATGCAAACAACCATGTTCATGCACATAAAGATTTTCATTGAGCGGGAATCGAACCCAAGACTTCTGCGTAACAGTCATGTTATATACCGACTGCGCCACAGAGGTCGTCAAAGCAATTAGTAAAGACCATTCACGGTGATTGGCATGGCTTCTGCAATAATTACAAAATTAATTAAGACTATTTATCTACTAAGACTTTAGTAGTTTTATTTGTCACAAGTTCATTAGTTGAATAAAGTTTGTCTGCTTTGTAATATTCAAACCTTTGAAAGATTTTCTCGTTTTTTTAAACAAATTTTATTGATACTACAGTCCTATTCGTCATAGCGTGATTTTATTAAAATCCATATTTTACACGATAACACAAACAGAATTATTCAGTTCCTGATATTATCCTCCAAACAAAAAAAACTTTACAAATTTTCAATACTATTACAAATGCAGTGGGAATTGCTCACGTTAGATCATTGTAAATCATCCGTACATGTATCACTGTGTAACAAAATTATTTTGTAATTGGTTGCCATGGTAACAATATTTTATTAATTCAATACATTTTTTTTTGCTAACGCTACACATGACATGCTACAACACTGTAGATTTAATAAACTGGACAAGTACGAGTTGTGTTTTGAATGAGGGTTCTGTAGAAAATGAATTAAAAATAACTTAATAGCCTAACCGTCTTACTAATAAACATTTACACACTCGTTATAACAAGGTTATAACAAAAACGTTACTAATAAACACACTCCGCTATACGCCTGTTATAGCGGTGGTGTAAGTTGTACGTCATTTTATACAACTGTTATACAGTCGACAGACCTCGTATAACAAGTGCATAACTTACAATATTGTGTTGATTTATCTCTAATATAGATTATTTACATTATTTTGAAATTTTTGACGAAATGGAGAGTGAAGAACCACCAAGAAAGTAAAAACTACTAATCTCGTTATAATCCGTTTATTTTAGATGATTGTAAGTTTATAACCAAATAAAGATTTACGAAGGCGTATGCAAAGGAAGTGGTAGATTTAATCCGTGGTGAAATCGAACAGAGTACTAGAGGTCGTGTCTTTTCAAGAGATCTTCAAGCTTACCATTTTATTCATATGCCACGAACTCTTGAAGTGGAAGAGGAAGTCATAGCAGAATTTTGTAATATGTGGCTTTAGAAACGTAACAAATGCTATTGCCTGATTGCACACATATTAAGATCAAAAAGGTTGGTGGTGACAATACTATATCAATAGAAAAGGAGTGTGTTCAATAAACGTATAAGTGGTATGCGATTCCAGCCTATTAATAAAGGACATTGTAGTACACTGGAGGGGAAGTACTCATGATTCCCGAATTTTCAGAGAAAGCCCAATACGGCAAAATGGAGAATTTCATGGTCGGGTGATGCAGGTTATGGACTAACAGGTTGTTTGTTTACACCTGTACAAAATCCTGCTAATATTAAGGAGGAGGCCTACAATAAGATTCATATACTGACTAGAAACCCTGTAGAAAGATGCTTTGGTATATGGAAACAGAGATTTCGATGCCTATTACACGGATTCAGTGTATCATTAGAAAATGTTAAACTATATTTTTGCACTTGCGCTTCTGCACAATATTGCAATGAAAATAGGGCAAAATACAGAAATAATGGACATCGCCCGGTGACCCCGTTTTGAGACATAGACCACAAGAACTCAAAATAATGCAACTGGATAAGTTGCAAGGCAATTATTTATGAATTATGTTTTGTAATATAATTAATTAAGTCAAATAAAATACATTTTAGTTATCAATTTTATTTATTTTCTCTGTACGTATTACATTTTCCAGTTCTAAATTTTTCATTTTTAACTGCTGCTCTTTGCCTTGGAGTAAATGTTCTTCTTCGGCCCACTCGTGGGACTGTGTGTTATCACATTAATCCATTTTTAAAGCTTGTTTTGTTACAAAATCACACCATACATTAGCCTATCGATATTGTCACTATTTAGTTTTCGAGGTCAACTAAATACCTTTTCTAATAAATCCCAATTTGCAAAAACGCTTCCTCTTCTTTGCTATTTATCTATAATCACTTGATTCCATTTTAATGCTTATTTTTATGAGATTGTAAATCAAAATAAACCGCGCAAACAGAATACGAAATGAAATCTCAAAAACTCAACCGTTTTGACATATTTTATGAGACGTTCAAAAGTAATGTCAAAATTTGCTAATGTAAAAATATGTAAAAGTGTGTAAAATTTTGCGTTTATTACGATTTCTAAGTCGAATTTCAACATTAGGGCATTACATTAATATTCTTTATGACATATTAATTTATTAAATATTTTTACAATAAGAATTAATAGGTAAAAATATGAAACTAATTTAATGACATTTTTGAATATATTACTTTTTAGAATGTTTCTGACAGTATTGCCAGTGGTCAGTGTCATAACTATTTAATAGTTACTCAATGCTTATACCTGGTTTATTAGTCAAGTAGTGTATAAACAGCTATTACGCTCCTATTCAAGGAATAACTATTCATGTGTATAACTACTGTATAAGAAAATTTTTATTAGTAAGACAGTAAAAATTTAAGTTTTTATTTGTTTTCAAAAAACAACTAAGTACCGCATTTAAGATCGATCTCTGTCTTGCAGGAATTTTTTACATTGAACTTAAGACAATAATCTGTGGGTTGATTTTAAATAATTATTTGCGTAGGATTTGAGCACGAGACAAAATCTAATACTCTTATTTTATCAACGATACATGTATATAATATAGGTAGGTAGATATAAAATACGAATACACTCTGGGTATTAACGCAGTAAACAGTTTCGAAATGATTTTACGCCGCCATAATTTTGGCGATCGGACCACACGTGCTTACCGGATGTACATACACCGGCTAATCCCCAAACACTCAAGCCCCTTACAGCGGGTTTGCAAGTGCAAACCGTTTGGTGGCTTTTCGCTCTTGTGTACGGTCGAGTATAAGCTGACTATACTTTTTTGTATAGTGTTTTTACATTTACTACTAGGTATCTGTTTACCATTATTAATATTTTCTTCGCCTTGAGTAAAACTGGTTGCGGAGTGCTGATTTATAAGGAGCTGAGCCCTAGGGGTTCATACTTTTTTTCAAATTTCTTTATTTCCGTAATTCAAGGTACATACAGTTACTACATTCACAAAGATTTTTATGAGGTGTCAAATGTTGACTTATTTTGTACTATTGAAATTATACACTGTATCACAAATGTCGACACCTTATATTTCTGCCTATACCTCATTCACAAAATGGCGTGAGTTTATGTAAGTATGCAGTTTCATGTATTTCGTTCATTACTACCTAACCTTAAAAGGTTTTGTTATTCGTATTGTCATTTGAAACGCATAGTAAACACTAATTGGGCGTGCTAGCTGTGACGTGATGCGATCCCATTTTGTGAAGAGCATATGGATTGGATTGAAATACCTTTTGTTTGCACTCGTATTTGTACATGCTGTAGGCTTTTTTTAGTTAGGAACTTTTGTTGGAAATGTATGTGTTGGAAAAAAAAACTACAGCAATCTTTGTTGATTTTCAGAAAATATAGACGTCACAGGGTTATCTTTAGTGTTCGTTTTTCCAAATGTATTTTGCATTTTCAGATTGGTTTTAAAAAAAAAAACAATTTTATGGATGCGATGTTTAGATACACCGTGTGCTCATGTTGTTGTTTCAATTTTAATATTGTTGATGTAGTCCAGTCAAAATAAATATCCAGTTTGCATTAATTCCCAACAAGCTGGATTTTTGTGCAGGCCTTGAATACGTCATTTCACACAGCCCAAACCGCACAACGCACAGCCCAAACTACTGGTGGGATCTGGCTGAATTTTGACATGCAGGTAGATGTTATAACGTAGGCATCCGCTAAGAGAGGATTTCGATAAATTCGACCCCTAAAGGGTTAAGAAATGGGGATGAAAGTTTGTATGTAACTTTGTCAATTTATAACCGATTAGGCTGAAACCAAGCATGCATATGCTACTATATATATAGAAATAAGCCTAATTATTAATAATACTTATAAATACGGGCGAAATTGCGGGAAACAGCTAGTGTGTGCATATAGTCAAAATACGACTTTCCTGCGCTCTAAAGTCACAATATCTCAAAAGCGATGCTTTGTAGGAGAAAAGTGTTCAGCTATTTTTTGTAGACAATTTTACGATCTACAAACTTTGTCTGAACCATTTTTCGATAGCTCTCGTTGTTTAAGAGATATATGCAAAAAACGCAAATTTGTGACCTTTGACCTTGAATAAAAAACAACGCACAAGCGGGATCGATGGGAACTTTTGACATATCATTTGTAATGACGTACTCAAGCCCTGCACAAAAATCCAGCTTGTTGGGAATTAATGCAAACTTTAATCATAATTTTGTCTATTTTGACTGGGCTAATGGTCATACCTAGAGTGACGTAAAATAAAATTGACATCTTCACCTTTTAATATCTCAGTAACAGAAAATATCTTAACCAATTTATTCCGTATATAGGCTAAGTTTTCTGCCAGATCGGGAAGTAGTCAACATTCTTTCAAATTATTTTAACTTTTTAAATTTGTATCAATCAAATAGCCTATTGCAGTCCACTGCTGGACTCTCCCAACACGCGCCACAGAACTCAGTCCAGCGCCTTCCGCATCCAGTCCGACCCAGAGACCTTTATGAGTTCGTCGGTCCTAGCTGAGGGTCGACTAATTTATATGAATCAGAGAAAAGGATAAATCAAACGTGTTTGTTCCCCCTTCACAAAGGTTAAAAAGTAAATCAACAATGTCAAACTGAACACAAGAGGTCATATCCAATCTCTCGTAGGTACGAGTATATATTTTATGTTGTCATAAACTTTTTATAGTTTATTGTATTCACGAGGGTTATAGCTACTAGAAATAAGTTAAATTTTCCAACTGCTTTTCTTTGCTCATACCTGTTTTATAAAATGTGATTGCTTTTTAAGTTTTTTTTAGTAACTGGAACTGTGACTATCTTATGTAGTAATTGATTATTAGGGGTATTATTGATTGGTAGGGGGATAATTAGGTATTTATTTAACAGATATGTGCGGTTAAAGTAATTTTAAGTAATTAAAACAAAATAATAAGGTTTTTCAAAAACGTCTTTTAAATGCAGAGAAAAATAAAAAAAGTAGCGTTGTAAAATATTTGCTTCATTTAACATCGAATGCCGTTTTGTAAACAAAAAATGAGAAACATTATACTTACCTATTACACAATAAACCAAACACTTGATCCAAATGCCCCCTTCACGCTGTATTAAACCTAACGTAGAACGCATTAAACATGGATTAAAAGCCATATGTATTCGAGCACAAATCTCCGGACGTATAAAGTGATTTGCGTCAAACGCGTACATTTAGAAATGTTCGTAATCATTTGGCAAATAATAGTCCACTCAATGTTCTAACGAGGCGTCATACGCTGCTTGTAACTAACTAACGTATAGAGATTAATTTCCTGATGTGGTGATGGGTTAGTATAATCCTCATACATTCACACATCGCCGCCTAGTCCCAAACTAAGCAAAGCTTGTACTATGGATACTGCACAACGGATAAACATACTTAAATACTTTTTTTTTTTAAGTATTAAGGTATAGTTTCTCTACTTTATCTCATACTCAAGATGTCCAAATAATACTAAGGCATTACTTTTATGGAAGCTTAGGTGCTGCTAAAAATACATTCTTTGCATATCTCCTTCGTAATTGTAAATACCTTTTAGTATTTAAGTCAAAACTAAGATGTTAAAATGTACGGTAACTTCAAAAATCTTTTTTGAACCTAAAAATTATCAAAGTTAAATTTCTTAAGCGAACTTATTTATTTAAAGACTAAAATGTTATCTAACTATAATTTTAAAGCTTAGCCTTCAAGTATTAGATGCATATAAACTTCATTATTACGGCGCTTGTAAACGCTAAGAAAAATCGCCGGTCCTACGCAAGAATTCGTGTCGTTTCTAAGCACGACCTGTGTACACAGCGCCGGCGATGAATAAGAAAATATTCTTGTCTGCGCAAGACAAGACACGGCGAACGTTGTTGCTTTCTAGTTAACATTTTTACTAAAGGAAACTCACACTGATTATCACACTTGTTATTACTTGCACGCCCTACGACCGTTTGACGACTGCACGAAAAAAATCCTATCGTGTACACGTTTCGATTGGTCTTGTCTGCGGAAGACACGAAAAGTTTTCGTGTGCGAAAAAGACAAAATTCTTGACGTCTACACGAAGATTTGTCTTGTCTGGCGCAGACACGGCAAATTTTCTTAGCGTGTACAAGCGCCCTTACCATTTATGTTCTTAAATTATTATACCTAAAATATTCAATATAATGTATTTCTAAATTCCTATCACGTATAATATGTCTACACCATCATCGCTTTTTTCGTTTTATCATCATATTATAAATATTATAGTCACACTATAATACATACATACATAAACTCACGTCTTATCCCGTCCGGGGTAGGCAGAGACGACCCCGCCCACATAGTCACTGCACTAGTTTTAAAGCTAATGAATTCAATTTGCAAGTCCATCTCAGTGACAGACAGAGGGACAACTCGACATCTCAACTTCTATAAGCGAGTTGAACTTGATAATTGTTTAATTGTCCAGATATTGCATTAGTGAGGCATTGGAGAGCGCTATGTATGATGTTTTGCATGACTTTTGTAGTTTTTCTTCTTCTTAACAGCCCATTATGGCCCACTGCAGAAACGGGCCTCCTCTAGTGACGGAGGGATACTTGGCCTACTAATACCACGCTGGCCAAACGCATTAGTATAGGATTTAATTTCAAGTTTTCCTTACGTAAAGATAATATTCACGGATAGTCCCTTAGTCGGTTTTTACGACCCATGGGATGAGATGTGTCACCACGACACACTGTATTCTTACTCCGTCACCACACGGATAACTTTTGTAGTTAATTAGTGGAAATGGAATAAGAATACGAAGAGTTTGTAATCAGGCATAAAGTAAATATTAATTTTAATGAAATTTAGTATTTGTTAACGCTTAATCCTTAGGCAAAGATATTTTATACTAACTTTTATAGTAGCTAACTGGATGAAAAAAGTAATTGATTTAGAAAGAAGGTTAAGCTTTTCTTTAGATGCTAAACAAAGTAAGCACGAAGATGCATAAGCGTTGTCTAAAAAAAATGGCATACCTACAATATGACAGCATAGTCAACTAAAGGAGTCTTAACTAAGTCTCACAGCCGACTCCTTAAGATTCAAATGGTCAAACTAAAACTTACTCCTAACAACAATCGCCACCGATAAAACTACAAAATTGAATACCACCCTGTTGTCTAATTAATAGAGATTAGTACTAAATTGAAATATTTATTTATTAGTATTAGTTTGTTTAAGATTAACTGACCCGTGCCCACTTCGTTAGGTCGCGAAAAAAACGCGTCCATTTTTTAAACATATTTTATTACTGCTTCACTCTTATTAGTCATAGCGTGATACTATATATAGCCTATGTCACTCCCCGATAAATTGACTATTCAACACAGAAAGAATTTTTAAAATCGGTTCATTAGATCCAGAGATTACCCCCTACAACGTCACAAACACACAAATTTTACCTCTATAATATTAGTATAGAAGTATAGATAACTAGCTGACCCGTGCCCACTTCGTTGGGCGGGGCGAAAAAAACGCTTCTCTTTTTAAAACATATTTCATTACTGCTCCTCTCTTATTAGTCATAGCGTGATACTATAGGTATAGCCTATGGCACTCCCCGATAAATGGAATAATTAACACAAAAATAATTTTAAAAATCGGTCCTATAGATCCAGAGATTACCCCCTACAACGTCACAAACTTACAAACACACAAACTTTACCTCTTTATAATAAATTAGTATAGAGTATTATCCATGTAACGATGGATTAAGAATACATGGTATTAATCAATAAACCAATTAGCCTATCGCAGTCCACTGCTGGACAAAATGCCTCTCCTAACAAAGGCCACAGAACAGGGTCCTCCGCCCTTCGAATTTAGTCCGACCAAGCGATCTTTTTGAGGTAGAATTAATTTATAGTACATACTTACAGGTATTTTACTCCGTGTGGGGACAGAGTAAGAATATAATATGTCACTATCCCTTCTCATTCCATGAGTGTCGTAAAAACCGACTAAGGGACTATTCGTGAATATTATCTTTACGAAATAAAAAGAAGGAAAACTTGAAATTAAACCCCATACCAATCCGTCTGGCCAGCGTGGTATTAGTAGGCCAAGTATCCCTCCGTTACGGGAGGAGGCCCGTCCCTACAGTGGGACATTAATGGGCTGTTATGATGATGACAGGTATTTAAAATAAAAATAAAAATCTTACTCCAACCAAAATGTTGATACTAAGAAAATTCATCTATACTATACTAACATCGCGTTAGACAGATATTTTACGTTAGTCGCGCATTATTTTAAAACTGAGATATCTTTCAAACTAATAATCGGATCTCATCGCTGTGAAGGTCAATTTTGTTTAAAATTAAATAAATATAATGATTAACGTATTTATTTTGATAAGGGTCGATACCATATACACAAAATACCTTTACAAACAATGCATTTCTTTAAATCAAATTTGATTATTATAAAAAAGGTCGTAGTGAGTCAACCTTAGAAGATAGATATATGCTATCGTTGACTTAATTGTAAAACTTTTTTAAAGGTACAATTCTTTAATACATCATTTCAGTATATCTCCAGACGTTTAAGCAGCAGAAGCAAAATAAACGTTTTTAAGCGTCCCTTTTATAAACATATTTCATTACTGCTCCGCTTCTATAAGTCATAGCGTGATACTATATAGCCTATGACACTCCCCGATAAATAGACTATTCAACACAAAAAGAATTTTTAAAATCGGTTCAGTAGATCCAGAGATTACCCCCTACAACGTCACAAACACACAAACACACAAACACACAAACTTTACCTCTTTATAATATTAGTATAGATATAGATAAGTAGGTACTGTACCTATTCTTTCACAAAGACAAAGACCTTAACAACGTCATCTCTATTTATAAAAGCATTTTTTTTATTTTGTCAACGAAGCACATTTTAATATAAAACTCGTAGGAACATGTAATTATTGATGCATGAATATTTAATAGCTTTGGCGACGCCGTCATGTTCATGTTATACCTCAGTCACATAGGAGCGTAACGTGAAAATAATTACTTTTTAAAATTCAGCTCTTTTGAGAAATTTTTTTCGTGTTTACGGATAAAAAAGTATGTGGTATCCCTTACTCAACCCAACGGTGTTCTTATAGACAATTGTGGGATAATTTTCTGTTAATATGTCAATGGTAGCAACAAAAAGAGATAATAATAATAATATGATCGAAGAAAAAACACTGAAGGAACATTTTGCAAGTCCGTCTTTGCCTATAGCTGAGATAAAGATTAAAAGACCTTACAATGTATTAGCGGTCACTTTTACTGGTTTGTTGCTTCTTCGCCACCTAGCCTAATTATGGCTAATGATGCTGCCAGTAGAGAACTTGCTCGCTAGTAGAGACTGTAGAGAACTTCTTAAGATATTCACTAGAGCCCGTTAATGTCCCACTGCAGTGACGGAGGAATACTTGGCCTACTAATACCACGCTGGCGAAACGGATTGGTATAGGGTTTAATTTTAAGTTTTCCTTCTTTTTATTACGAAAAGATAATTTATTCACGGATAGTCCCTTAGTCGGTTTTTACGACACCCATGGGATGAGATAGGGTGGCGACATATTGTATTCTTACTCCGTCACCACACGGAGAATTAAGATGTTTAAAAGTTTTAAATACGAATACTTCGAAAAGTAAAATATATCAATTTACCAAAAACATGTTTAAATAAAAAAGTCTTATCTCAATACTGTAAACAAAGTCGCAACATGTATTATTCTGTAACACAAAGACAGTTTTCCTTTTACCTTCACATACGAGTAAGACGTAAAAATGTTAAGGTTTTATTCAAACATCATGACTCATGTAGTGTGTCTATGCATAAAATGTATCTTCGATGTAACATACTCGATTACCGCACGGAACAAATATTTCTATGAGCCACAGGTAGGGGTCGGGATGTCACGAGTTATTTATGTCACTAAGTTATACATTTACGAGACTCGAATCTTAGGTACTATTTTAATTTTATGTAACTAGTAAATATGGGTAATTTTAATAGTAATTTTCCATGTGGTGACGGAGTAGAATACAATATGTCACCACCCCATCTCATCACACGGGTGTCGTAAAAAGCGACTAAGGGACTATTGTCGTGAATATTATCCGAAATAAAAAGAAGGAAAACTTGAAATTAAACCCTATACCAATTTGTTTGGCCGGCGTGGTATTAGTAGGCTAAGTGTCCCTTCGTCACAGGAGGAGGCCCGTCCCTGCAGTGGGACATTAATGGGCTGTTGTGATGAGTAAATATGGGATAGTTTTAAATAGTTGTTATGTATGTATATACAAGGTAGTAATGTAAGTTTTTGATAAAATGCTACACTAAATTAGTAAGTTTTTTTTTTTAGATCTTTTCTCCAGGGGTATTTTGGAGTCCCATACGAAAGTCTCTATACGGCTAGGACAACGAGAAGAAAGTGTTCGATTGTCGGAATATCTTACATATAGTTATTTTAATAAGTCATTTTTTTATTAAACATAACTAACATGGTAATACTAAGAATAACAAAGGTATTACAACCCACATTAAAGAAGCAAGCTACAGCAAGCCAGTTTTTACAAATAAAACACCACAGATTGAAGCCACAGATATGAAAAATGCAATTGAAATGTAAAACGTATTCTGTAACTTAACACGTTAGTGTTATAAAAGGGAGGCACATCAACAAAAACGTTGTGATACGATGAAAATATAATTGTTTTATTCTGTACAGTTAGTGATGCTTACTTTGAAAAACACATGAACGCAAAGCCTCCATTCTTTTGTATGAGTTAGTTCAAACGACTGTTATGACAATCGTTTTTTAGGATAGCGTCATTTTATTCTTTTTAATGAAATATACAATTGTACATTATATACTTGTAGGGAAGTTTGTTTTTGTGTATTATCGTTTTACCCACTTTTTTGGGTAAAGAAAAATGTATTCACACAGTTACTATCGTTCTGAGTAGTAAATCAACTTTCTTCTTTTTTATACTACTGTCATAGTATTATTATAATTGTATGTTGAGCCATCGCAGATACAAGTCATTCCTTGTTATATACTCGTAACCCCGAATAGGTTATGGTGGTTAATGGTGTTTCAGTTGTTAGACCGGTTTGTATAGGGATTCCGACCAATCTGATCACAAAGCCCAAGTCAGTGGGTGTACGGCCAACAAAAAGCTTTTCACGTTCGAAAAGAAACAGGTCATTTTGCAATCAGGCTTATTTTTACAACTAATTTGACGACGTCTGTGGCGCAGTCGGTTTATTACATGGCTGCTACGCAGAGGTCTTGGGTTCGATTACCGCTCAATCTTTATGTGCATGAACATGATTGTTTGCATTGGTCTGGGTGTTTTTTATGTTTAATATTTATGTATTTACAAAAAAAAAGTATTTAATAAGTATGTTTATCCGATGTCTAGTACCCATAGTACAAGCTTTGCTTAGTTTAGGACTAGATGACGATGTGTGAATGTGTGAGGATTATTTATTTATTTATATATAATTATTTAAACCTTATATGTGATATCTCTTTCAAAAACATCACCCCTAACTAAATACTTGTTATTTTTTCTAATTTCTTTCATTGCCTTCTTAAAATATATTATCAACTAGCCTATTGCAGTCCACTGCTGGACATGGGCCTCTCCCAATACACGCCACAGAACTCGCTCCTGCGCCTTTGATTCTTTAAAATATATTAAATATTCTCAGTTATTATTGTTTTAAAAGTATTATCACGAGCGAGCGACTACGCTTAAGTGGCTCGTTACAACTTATGACAGCTGTTTTAGTAAAGCAACTTGTTTTACTATGTTAATACAATATTCTAGAGTTTTAATAGAATAGTAATTAGTTTGAGACTAACGTTATAAGATATTGATAAAAGAATGAATAGTGAAAGGGAGTTTTTAAGAAGGTTTTATTACGCAAAAGACTCATTTTCTAGCATATTTTTATAGACGAAAAGCACACAAAGTTAATGGACATTATAGCCCTCTAAAGGAAAAACTTGCTGTATTTCCAAAAATTATAGAAGATGAAAAAAATAGATAACACACAACGACGTCAAAAGAAAGGATGATAGATATAATTAAACTATATTTTACACATTTCCTAGGAAACCTATACATTTTCTAAACAGCAATCGGAATTATGTGATATAGATGGGTTCCGCGGGGACAGCGGGACGAGGGGAATGTTAATGATTTATATTCATTTATATATTTAGAAATAATATGTTAAAGTCGAAAGTGTAAAGAATTTATTTCTTTATATTGAAGATCTGGCGCATGGCGGCCGCTGCGCTTCGCCCTATAAGGGTCACTGTTCTAACATAAACTAAACCATTCGATGAAAAATGCAGACTAATAATGATTAGTCTACAATATAATTACTCATAGAATTTTTGATAGGTCAGTGCTGACGTCATAGAATTAGTATTTACATAACAAACGTGCAAAGCAGGGACGGATCTATATAACTATAACGTGTAGAATGTATCGGAATCAAAATCGAATGTATCGGAAGGAAAATCTTATCTAAGGCTTCATTCTAAAGTATTGTACATACAATGAATTTACACATTACAAGTACATACGATAATGTTTAACAAAACCCTCATCCGCCCTCGCATTTCCGAACTGATTCACTTACAAACTTTTAATTAGTAAACGCAAGTATAAGATGTTACGGCTCTACAACGAAAATTATTCGACATACCCTTTGATCAATGTTGTTTAAGTTTGTTAACAATATGTTATATACCTAATTAGTTATCTACTCCGTGTGGTGACGGAGTAAGAATACAATATGTCACCACCCCATCTCATTCCATGCGTGTCGTAAAAACCGACTAAGGGACTATGCGTGAATACTATCTTTACGAAAGAAAAAGAAGGAAAACTTTTAATCAAACCCTATACCAATCCGTCTAGCCAGCGTGGTATTAGTAGACCAAGTATCCCTCCGTCGCGGGAGGAGGCCCGTCCCTGCAGTGGGACATTAATGGGCTGTTATGGTGAAGTAATACTTTATACAGTGTACAGTTTATAAGGTAATCAATACATCGTGAAGTCCAGCAGTGGACTTATACCTGAGGTCTTCATCAGGTTTAAGTCTTTAAGAGAAAAAAAGGGATAATCAATATATCAGTCGCAGCACAATCTCTTTCCCTTCCGCACTTAGTCTACAGCCCGATTTACACTTCGACAAGTACAGTAGCGAGTTAAGTAGTAAGTACGAAGTAGCCCCCTCTCTCAAGCCTTGCCAACTTAACTCGCCAAAAAATAGTATGGAGATCTATTCAAATCAACTTAATCAACAACTTACTACTTAACTCGCTACTGTACTTGTCGATGTGTATATCGGGCTTAAGTATCATTTTATTTATTCACGCGCGCGGCTGAGTAGTAGCTGAGCCACTATGTCAATTAACTCGTTTACAGCACACGTTTAATTTCCTAGAAAAGGATAAGCTTATTTTATTTTATAGTGGAATGCGATCCCTTGCATATTTTTCCATTTTATTGATAAAGTAGGTTTGACAACCCGCAATCCCTTGAATGCTAGCCGCCTATCACAACCGCCGCACCATCTCCTTCTCCTGTTCCGTGTATCATATATGATACACTATATTAGTAAACTCAGTAAAACCTCAGTAAACTTTGCCGTTAAACTTTAACGTGCATTATGTGATCACTATAAAAACGCTGACATTTCATAAGCGTCACTAAAGTGTCCTATATGAAATAAAAAAACTTTTCATTTTCATATTACACTTACATTATTGTACTTTTGTATCTACTGGTGGGACGAGCAACCTGGTAATTTATGTTCTAGAATTACTTATGACACTTTTGTATTAACAGGTTGCCGGTAGACACAATGTAAATGTATGATATACAACATATACGGAACGGAACAAGGAAAGACATTATGTACACGTCAAAGGAAAGGTTCTGGAAAAGGCTACTGTATACAATCATCATCATAACAGCCCATTAATGTCCCACTGCAGGGACGGGCCTCCTCCCGTGACGGATTGGTATATGGTTTAATTTCAAGTTTTCCTTCTTTTTCTTTCGTAAAGATAATATTCACGGATAGTCCCTTAGTAGGTTTTTACGACTGATGGATAAATAAAAATAATACACGGGTCAGGTAAATAGATAAAATAAAATACATAAATACAAACACACTCCTGAAACCTGTAGCCCTCAACAGTAAACTACAAAAAAAAAGAACTCCTCTATCCAAAAACTTATCCCTGAAACTACAACAAAAGGGTCCCTAAATACTCGACAGTTCATTGTAGCGTTCACAATGAGCCGCGTGCCTGTAATTGTGCCTTTCAAGCTCAAGTTTCTAGCGGTGAACGGTGTCTCTAGACAAATGGATAATACGCTACGCTAGAACCGACTAATATATTTATATCGTTATTACGCACTAACAAGAAGAAAAATAGATTCTTGTCATGGTTATAATAAATGGTGGTAGCTCCGTGTGGTGACGGAGTAAGAATACAATATGTCACCACCCCATCGCATCCCATGGGTGTCGTACAAACTGATTATGGGACTATCCGTGAATATTATCTTTACGAAATAAAAAGAAGGAAAACTTGAAATTAAACCCTATACCAATTCGTCTGGCCAGCGTGGTATTAGTAGGCCAAGTATCCCTCCGTCACAGGAGGAAGGCCGTCCCTGCAGTGGGACATTAATGGGCTGTTATGATGAAGAAGAAAAATAGATTCTTATTATGGTTAGTGATAAGGTACGTACCTAATTACTTCTTCGACGACCTCTGTGGCGTAGTGGTTATATAACATGACTGCTACGCTGAGGTCTCGGGTTCGATTCCCTCTCAATGCAAATCTTTGTGTGCATGAACATGATTGTTTGCATGGTCTGGGTGTTTTTTATGTACAATATGCATGTATTTACAAAAAAAATGTATTTAAGTATTTTAATCCGTTGTCTAGTATCCATAGTACAAGCTTTGCTTAGTTTAACACTAGATGTCGTTGTGTGGATGTGTGAGGAATATTTATTTTCGTTTATATTTAGTTTCGGAAGGCAGATGACATTGTTCTATGGCGCGTGTTGGGAAAGACCTATGTCCAGCAATGTACTTTCGTTTAGGCTAGTTGATTGATTGAGGAATTTTATTTTTACTAAGATGTTAATGTCATATAATTATTTGTATTTCATGTATAGCACGAGATCAACTGTCAAAGGTTTTTAACCCCCTTACTCATAAACGCCTATTATACTTAATCACTGTTTAGTGAGGTTTTTATTCGCAAAACCAACCTTATGTCAAATAAAACGGTAAGAATTTAAGCTAATCAATTGACTAAAATTTAAGAGGCGTTTATAAGTAATGGGGAACAATGTTTTGAATTTAAGCGGAGAAGTAAATAAACAAGAAACCTGTAATTCGCAGTTCAATTACGTCAGACAAAACTATTTGCACAATACGGATCATTGCACAGCATTCGCAATTTCCTACAGACATAGAGCTAATGTCAGCACTATTTCTCCTTCTTCCTACACTACATTATACACATGACAGCTATCCAGATCTCACATCATTCCAACTTGATATACTTGAGAGTTTCCAGAATGCATGTAGGTATAAGGTTGATATTTGATCTCCGCAAATATGATCGTGTTTCCGAATTTCGAATCAAACTCAAGTTGCTACCCGTACCGCCTTTGCTGGAATGCATGTGTTCAAACTATTGCATCAAGAATACGTATATCTACATCTACACTATTCCTTTTCACCTCTATAATGCATATACTCGTAATATCCTGAGACTATCCTTTTTACTATCTTTCCTTGTGAGATAAGATTTCACTGATTTTCATGATAAATTATTTAAAATGAGTAAAATCTCCATATACCAAAATACAATTAAGTCTAACTAATAGTTAGTTATATAAGAAAATAAATATTTTAATTAATTACTCGAAACAGTTTGTTTACCTAATTAAACAATAAACTTTAGACGGGCAAAGATTTTATTTCTTCATAGTTTGAAAAATTTAGCCTTATACCACACTTGCCCAGTGACTGTGTGTCAGTTACTTGATCCATGACTTTTTGTGTCAAGTTTTCCTCATTTTTTCACTTATCGTCTAATATTCACCACAGAATTTTTTTTCATTTACTTTGCATAAATTGTGGTAAAGACGAATTCTTTTCCATTGAACATTTACAATAGGCAGTTAAACCGCATCATTTTCAACCGACTTCAAAAAGGAGGAGGTTCTCAATTCGGTTGTATTTTTTTTTTTTTTTTTATTTTTTTTTTTATTTTTTGTCTATTCCACGCTCAGCAAACGGTAAGAATTGAGTAAAAATCTGAGTGAAAATGCAGCCAATAGGAAATGCAATATCTTTTCGGATCGCCGGCTTGATCTCTGCAAACTACCTAAATACTTTAAGAAAATAAATTTCAAACATATTCTGGTTTTATTCCGTTCTTTGTAAATTTCATTCTATCTTTGAATTTTCTAAGGTATTACCAGTTCAACTAAGGTGACGGAGTGAATAATATATTCTGTCACATCCTCTTTTCATGGCAGTCGTAAAAAGCGACTGATGTAAGATTGTTTACTAAATAAAATAATATTTGTGAAATGATCACCAAAAGAGGGATAGGAACCCAGCAGAGTTTCTTATGGCTGTCTTCTCTGACATGGTCGTGTTCCGAACCCTCAGTAAACTTAGCCTTTAAGTTAGACGAGCATATGTGATCACTATAAAACGACTTTCACAAGGGGTATCGTTATATCTTACGTGAATAAATGATTTTTTGTTTGTTTGTTTGTTTGCAGATATCTGTTTTACTTCGTTTTTTTCTTAAATTATCTTAAAATATTCTAAAACAACACGTCTAGCCAGAGTAGTTTTAGTGGCCTAAATTTATTTTTGTTACTAGAAGAGACTCGTTTTGTGCAGTAGGCCTTTTTAAGGGCTGAGATTTACTTATATACATATTTTTATGTTTAGAATAGGTAGATACTTGTTAAACATATTATTAGTTGATACAAACACGCAAGTTTTTCTCACAAATTTTATTAAAAAGAACAGTAATACTTTCTTAAAAAAACCTTTTTTGTACATTTTCGTAAAAAAGCAGAGTGATAAAAACGAAAAACGTAACGTCACCTTATCACCATTCCAACGGTCAACCCTATTCAATCTACGGTCACTGATAAGACGTTCCAAAATTTTCAATTTGGTTCGGTCAACTTCGTGTGATTTCGGACACTATCGGGAAACGATCACAAGCCGGATATTTTGTCGTCCGGTACCGGACAGAGGCCTAGATTAAACACGAAGACACCGAGCTATAGGTTAGTGAAGTAACACTTTAGTATGCTAATCAAATACTGATATCAATAGGTGATATTTTAATTAGCTATTTCGGAATAAATAAGGCTTTTTAATATTAAACGTTAGCAAGAGAGTCCGTGTGGTGACGGAGTAAAAATATGGCTAGATGACAACGGATAAACTCTCACAGTCATTATCATAACAGCCCATTAGTGTCCTACTGCAGGGACGGGCCTCCTTACGTCACGGAGGGATACTTCGCCTTCTACCACGCTGGCCAGACGGATTGGTATAGGATTTAATTTCAAGTTTTCCTTCTTTTTACTTCGTAAAGATAATATTTACGGTTAGTCCCTTAGTCGGTTTTTACGACACCCATGGGATGAGATAGGGTGGTGACATATTGTATTCTTACTCCGTCACCACACGGAGAACTCTCACAGTACTATACACATAACCCAAAGAATATCCATCCCAAACTATTTCTCCATCAATCCTACTATAAGCACGTTGTAACTCCACGAGCTTAATTCCTAGTCGACCGTAAATCACAGCCTCTTTCAGAATAGAGCTAACAAACTTGAATAGACTTACTTTAATTAGATCTTTATTGGAAACCTTAATTAAGTAGTAATTATGCTAATTAAGTAGATTTAGTAGGAGAATACACTTTGTGATTGTGTATTACTGTGTTTCTAGTTGCTAAGTTTATATTTTACAGTTTTACTAGGAAGTGAATTAAATATTCCTCACACTTTCACACAACGCCATCTAGTCCCAAACTAAGCAGAGCTTGTACTATGGGTACTAGACAACGGATAAACATACTTGAATACTTTTTTTTTGTAAATACATACATATTGTCTAAGGAAATAGTTTTCCGCCAACTAGAAGAAGTTAACTTACGAGTATACCTAAAAAAGCGATACTCAATACATTTATTGCCTGAATAAAATGAAAGTAAAATCTAAATTTCAATCGACATTGATTAAGTAATAAGATTACTCTTTGTTTATGTAACAGCCCATTAACGTCCCACTGCAGGGACGGGCCTCCGCCCGTGATGGAGAGAGCCTTGGCTTACTAATACTACACTGGCCAGACGGATTGGTATAGGGTTTATTTTAATATTTACGGTTAGTCCCTTAGTCGGCTTTACGACACCCATGGTATAAGATGAGGGTGGTGACATTGTATCCTTACTCCGTCACCACACGGACACTAACGCTATAGTACTTACGGTTATTAGTGAAAGGGGCGACAGATCTATCTGTAACACAGCTATGATTACGTACCTGTAAATAAAATGGAAACCATTAAAATAAGTTGAAAATTTGCAATTCCCTTGTTGATCACGTGGTTTATGAATCAGAGCCACGCAAAGGGCAATGGCCATAGCTAAAACAATATTAAAATTTCTTGTAACTACGTAATAAAATGGGGAATAAGAAACCGTATGAACTATTTAAAAGTTTCAAGTGCCTTATAATGAAAGTATTTTAAATTCATGTTTTTATATTTTTATAAATTATTATAAACACTTTTTAGTTGAGGTTTGTCCACCTTATCTGGCATTTGTCTAATCTACATCTTTCGAAATGTAGATTTCAAAGATGGAATAAAACAGCCATTCTAAAACCTTTTGCCTTAAAAACCATCGGTGAAAGGCGCTCTATGCTAAGCTAAAACAAGTAATCCTGAGTGGCATTATATTACCAACTAACTTTCTTGTAGATCTCATTTCTTATTTTATTTTGACTTGTAACTAAAACCCGTCATAGCTCTCTCAAGGAGATATAGATACATATTTCTAGCATTTGATTTCCTTTAGCTCATAATAATCATCATCATAACAGCCCATTAATGTCCCACTGCAGGGACGGGCTTCCTTCCGCTTTTGGCTTTAGGGATACTTGGCCTACTAATACCACGCTGGCCAGACGGATTGGTATAGGGATTAATTTCTAGTTTTCCTTTAGCTCAATGGTAATAATATTAACGTGTATATTCAAAATCCTACCAATATAGAAACTAAACGACACTCAAAATAGAATACAATTTAACCTTATACACATCCTAACATATCAATATTCGTACAATTCCCATATCTTTACGCTTCAGCTATACTATAAATACGGATACATTTACTTAAATTCTTGTATACACATACCACGATCAAATTCATATTGAACAAAATCACAAAACCAATACTACGTTAAAAATAACATTTGGGTGATATTCGTATTTGAGACAGAAAAGATCATGTTTCTACTTGGATAGACAAATAAAAGGTAGTATGTGTTATATAGAATCCTTTATATTCCAAGTAATTTTAGATAAAGGTGGGTAGTTTTATTTGAGCTACGTGAAAGACTATTATGAAGGCTTCGTTTTGGTATTTGTTGTATACTACGCGGTCACATTATCTAGATACCTCGCTGAAATGTGAACCTCGCGTCCCGTTCTCCTTTCAACCCCGGCGCTCGCCCCGGGCGCATCAGTGATTCGTCCGACGGAACGTGACGTCATCGACGCCTGGTCTCGAGATAATGTGACCGGGTAGTAGTTAAGTACTGTTATTTAAAATGAAAATAACGTAAATGATTTTTAATAAATATTGTAATTCTACAAAAAGGCTACAGACGGCTACACAAACCACCTAAACAGCCAAACGGCCTTCACTACATGGATATAGCCCTCCTCCTTTACATACATACATACATAAACTCACGCCTTAATCCGTCCGGGGTAGGCAGAGACGACAGAACGCCACTTGTCACGATCCTGGCAAACAGATTAGGCCTCGTCTATACATGCAAATCATACATACGCGTCGGTTACGAGTACTCATTATTTGGCCCTTCCCCTTTACTTTCCTATAAATACTATTCTAATATTACACTACACTGCACTATTCTGTGCATTTCAATTTCATCCATTTATCCAACACCATCATGACTAGGTCGTCCGAATTTAGTTTAAGTAGTTTAATCATCCAGCTCCTTCCCTAATCTCGATTACGTCTTTTAATTTGCGTAGGTATATTTCATAATACAACTTTAATCAGTTTTTACGACAATCTTACGATAAAAAGTTTTCCATTAAGTACCTTGATCTTAGTTTTATTATATTTTATTAAGAAACGACCTCTTCCCACACAATATTGTTCAGAGTATTTCAAGTATGCTATTTAAATACTGTAAAAGGGGTAATATTTCAAACAAAGGGACCATCTGGTTTTGTAATTAGAGATTACAGAGACCCCTTCAGTTGCTTTGAACACAATCTGAACATTTTTAAGAGAAGGATATTACATTTTACAAAAAATGTAAATATAGTAGAATAAAAGGTTAGAATAAAAACTTTTCTAATATTAGCTAATTATAATTTCTACCGATTTATTTTTTACGTATTCTTTTGGCTAATGATTACATGCATACCTACATAAACTCATGCCTTTCTCTCACGAGGGGGAGTCAGAGACCTCTGAGCGCCTAGATAATTACTACCCGGTCACATTATCTCGAAACCTGGCGTCGATGACGTCACGTCACGTCGCGTCGGACAAATCACTGATGCGCATCTCGTGGCGAGCGCGGGGGTTGAAAGGACAACGGGACGCGAGGTTCACATTCCAGCAAGGTCTTTAGATAATGTGACCGTGTTATACAAACCACCATTTTGCAATCCTTTTTTTTTCCTTTAGTGATAATTACGTCATAGAATAGGTTGACTTATTAAAGAGTTAACAATTAATTGAATACATTTTTACTGAGTTTTGTCATTGTATGTTTTCCAATAAAAAAGTTTGAGATAAAAGAAAACGTGCTTCCTTCTATTGACATTTAGATAAAAGTTTAACCTAAACAACTTGTTGCTTATAAAGCTTACGAGTACAACGTACTATTTAATCAAGTGAGATGTATCACAACCAATAGAGTGTGAAAAACTTGTTACTATACTGATCTGTATTCTTTCTACGTGTGGTGACCGAGTAAGAATACAATATGTCACCACCCCATCTCTTCCCATGGGTGTCGTAAAAACCGACTAAGGACCGACCGTCATTATTATGTATAAATCCTATATCTTACTTAAAATAAAGATGACATTACATTACTCCTTGTCAGATATCATGATATCAGATTTATGTTTATCATAAAATACTTTTACAACAAAACCCAAATTTCACATAACATGGCTGTCCAAGACAAGTAAAATTATTTAGACCGTTAGTCGAAACAGATCCGTCGGTTCCCGAACCGATTATCCAGTGTGATCGGAAAACGACAAATCAGCTAGTTGAATGAAATTAAACTTTATACACACCGTAGAAGGTAGATATTCCCATGTTGGTAGACAATAAAGATTGGTTTTCCAAGCAACCGAATTTAAACTCTTTGCGTATTAAGTTTAAGTTCGATTTTCTATTGATCAAATCAAACAGAAAAGGTGACAAGGGAAATTAATAATTTAATCTTGGAAACCTTGAGTAATTGCATGAAAATATACCTCCGAGTTGAAATTGGTGGTTTTCGATTTTCCTTTTGAACAAATCTTTTGTATAAGAATGAACAAATGTATGGGATTATGAGCTTCTCATTGTTTGCACGGTAGGTATATAGGTATAGGAAAAACCTCATATTTGCTTATATTAATTGCATTGAAAACCTTATTTCATATTTCAAATTGAAATTGTAGTACTGATTTATTATTTTAAGATTTTATATTAATTTCGTATAGGTTTTTATTTTTTGCAATTTCATCACCATATTAGCGAATCGACGTTGGTCGCTGGACATAGGTCTCCTTCAAGTATTGCCACCTTGTGCGGTCCTGTGCCTCCCTCATCCATCGGCCCTTTTTTATCTTTTTTAGCAATTTAATTTCTTATTTTCTTGGTGTAGATTTTTTATTATTATTTAGGTTCCAGCTGAAAATCAGCGATCTATGACGGTCATTCCACAATGGAGAATTACACTAAGAGGGAAACCTTTCCTTATGTTAAAAATAAAATGTTATACCTACCTATACGAGTAAATGTATTAAGTTTAAACAGGGTTCTGACATGCTTTCTTTGAATATTTCATTTACAAAAATCTAAATCTTGCATTACGCATGGGATCCACAAACAATAGGCTTCAGCTTGAATGTCCTTATAATATTGATGTCAGTAAAAATTCTCCTTAGTAAGGCGTAGGGTAGACTTATTAAAAAAATAAAATGATAACAATAATTTAATTAGTGCAGCTGTGTGACCCTACCTTTACATCAGAGATATGAATAAGCGAAATATTAATTAAAAGCAACAATGCTATCCATTTGTGGATTTAATTAAAGCAATAAATAATTGGTAATTGATTGTTTGTGACAATCTAATAATCTATAGCAGAGGTTTAGGAGATATCAAAGGACATCCTGCAGGGAGGTTGTCAAAGTCTAACTAATACTCAAAGATGGGACTTGTGAAGAATAAAGAAATACTATATTATAACGAATGTAACATTGACGATGTCTGTGACGTAGTGGTTAAATGCCATGGCTGTCGCGAAGAGCGGTTTGTTTCCAAATTCAATAGGAAATTTTGAGCTCAAAAACATAAATATTTACTACAATCTGAATTCTTTATAAGACCTATTTACATTATTTCCCAGAATCAAAACGTCATTTCAGTTTATGCAGTAAAAAGTCTAGAACAAGCCTTATTTCAATCTGGAAGTGCTCTAAAAACTTTACAACTCAATTCAATAAATTCAAACATTTGACTGATAATTAACGACAAGATATTAACATTCCCATCTCAAAACTATTCCGCAAACACAGAGATGCAAAATTTTAATCTCGAATAAGTATAATAAGCAAATTCAAAACTGCAAATAGTCATAGTCTGCAAAGTTGGTAGCGAAGATAAAACCGTATTATAAGTAAGTAGAAGTTAAGTTCACCGTCCACAAACTATCTCAATTAACTTACAACTAATTACCTTAAGTAATTATCGCAAAGTTGAACTACTTCTTGAAAAACTGATATCAACAAGTGGGACTTTAAAAATTGTGTTTTAAGTTATCTTGTATAGTTTGCTTAGTATTGCTTCAATGTTAAAGTGTTAAGCGCCGATTACACTAGACTACATGTAGTGTCCTACAAGATGTAGTGCACTACTAGTCTAGTGTAATCGGCGCTTATATGTAATTATTTCTGTGATCCGCAACTTTTTGTCTTGAGTCTGGACGTTTTTTATGCATGCATGTTACATTGTCTATAAAAGGCTTGGTGACATGAGGCTCAGGTAAATGCGGAGAGTCCCCTTTTTGTCAAAATCCACATTTTTACTAAATTCTTAAAACAAACTATTCACTTTCGAAAACTATGATCGTAGTTTTAATCTCGATATACTTAATATCTGAATATTTATGTTGCAATAGACATAAAGAACATCCAGAATCAGGACAATTTATTAGATTATCACACAAATAATTATAATTGTCCTCTTGCACTGCAGCCATTTTATTATTAGGTACTTGGCTTAGGCGAGCGATGAAAACCAATTAGAATTATTTCAAAATAATTTAGTAATATATTGCTTGTGTAATAAACTAAAATAGTAAATTAAATCTACTCTATTTTATATTTCCAATACCCAGAAATGTATAATTAAGTAAATGAAGACACAGTACAACCAGTAGTCTATCTCGGCCGAATATTTATTATGAATGCCTACGGGTGCGCGGTACGTAAACATGCGAAAGGGCTGCCCACCTCCAGCTCTTTAATTACATCTTCCTACTTTCCCGCTCGTTACTGCGGCACAGTAGCGACTGTTCACTCCGCAAAGCCACCGCTATTGTGAGCGTGTAGGTATAACTCGCGTTTCGTCCGTTTCTATGAAGTCGAAAGACTTTATATATTTGTACTATGATGAAGATTAATAAAACAGTAGTATCGCGTTGTATATTTGTCTAAACAGTCAATTGAAAGCAAACTTAGAATACGTCTTATCAAAATACTTGATAAATTGACATTTCAATTGGCAACTAAAACGTTTTCCATGTTTTGATATAACGTCCAAGTTTGAATATTCAAAATTTATTTTAACTTTAGTTAGCTTTGTTGTTTCTCGATAGTCAAAATGTTGGAATAGTATTCAGGGGTATTTGTTTTTGAAAATGGTTCGCCGTTTGAAAATATTCTTTATCAATAAAGCGTAAATTAATAGCTCTTTTCTGCGTATATTATATTCTTATTCTGCGTATTTTTCTGCGCCATTTCCATCAGTTTGGATATAGTCAATTGTAGTGCTTTTAAAAAAAAAGTTTCCCAGGACTTTCGAAGAAACTGCTTTTTTTCTGGATCAGTTAAAAAAGCAACATTGTATGTGTACTTACATTTAAGATAGCGCTGTTTAGTGAATAGCGCAAAGCAATAGTAAAATTGTCTAGCTCGGCAGCGTGACTGTCGCAGATGTGGCTACTCCGCATGATATCGTAGCTTAGATTTTTTTTTGATTATCATTTTACTGAGCATGGGTGTTCTTCGTGTCTGGTAAATTAATGTTTGTGAAGTCCTCGCGACACAGTATGTTTTTATATAGAGAGAAATAAATTTAATTTTAAGGTAGCCTATTAAGGCCCTGAGCAAACGAAGACACTTACTTATTGTTGCCGACACGGCACATCAAACAATTTCGGCAACAAAAAGTGTCTACGTTTGCCTTAAGGTGTCTAGAGGTGGCACAGACGACATGAAATTTAAATCGGTCATATTTTCGCGCGTACATCATTTATCCACTTGTACGTCCCTGTACCGCGTCCCCAAGAGCTAGGCAAGCACTTGTCAGGGTTCGATATACCTACGCAACATTTGTCACTGGAAATTAAATACTGTCATTTTCCGTCTTTAAAACGTAAGGCAGGTTGCAATTATAAAAAAAAGTTAATTATTAAAGTTTTGATATTATATGTATTTATTACTTGTTGATTATTATACTTATGTAAATAGATAAAAAGAACAAATTTCAATGGGGTCTACTGAAAACTACGTTTTAAAAAATAACATTAAAAAAAAATTTAAAACTTCAACGTCTCTGGCATCAATAACAAACAAAGCCGTTATATAAACCTAACTTTCATGCAGCTATTTTTTATTTTATTTATTTATTTCAGTAACAATGTCTTACAATTGTGTTTGAACATACAATTATTACACAGGAAATTAAATATAAAAATTACAATTAAAATTAATTAGTTAAAAATAAAAAAACAAAATACATGCATTTGAAATAATAAATCAATATTAACATTAAACATGCTTGGAATTAATTAAAATAAATTATTTAATATGTCAACAATAAAATAATGGTAACATTACAAAAATTAAATTAATATAAATAATAATTAAATGTATTTAAGTTATATGTATGTATAAGAAAATTTAGCCACCAGTGAATTCGTCCACCGAGTAAAAAGATTTATCCAATAGGAAGGCTTTTACCTTTTTTTTGAACAAAAGTGTGTTATACACGTCTTTTTTTAATTCAATTGGCAATAAATTGAATAATCTAACACTCTGGTAAAGTGCACAATGTTTTGCTATATTTAATGTTGGAGTAAAATTATTATTTAAGTGTTTCCTTCGCGTGCTTTCCCTGATCAGTTTTTCATCTTCAGTCTCATAATCAGTTATGTGTTTTGACAATTGACTCAATACAGTTAGAATGTAAAGCCCAGGCACAGTTAAAATACGTAGACTCTTAAAATGTTCCCTACAAGATTCCCACTGTGGGATCCGAACAATAGTTCTGACTGCTCGTTTTTGTATTATAAAGGCTCTTTCACAATTGTATTTATAGCTGTAGCCCCAAAACTGAACACTGTACCTAATTCGTGACTCTACCAATGCGAAATACACTGTTTTCAATTGATTAACGCTAACTTCATCTCTTAAACTTCTAAGAGCATAACACGCGGAAGATACTGATTCCTCAATTGTAGTGATCTCCTTTTGCCAGTTTAGCAGTGAATCAATGTAAACACCCAGAAATTTTACTGTATCTACGGGTACTATTTTATCTCCCATAAATTGTATATCTAATTTGTCAGAATTTCTCGATGTTGATTTGAATAGCAAAATGTTAGTTTATTTTGTGTGATAATTATCAACTTATTTGCACTAAACCATCTACTAAAATCATAGAGAGTAGTGTTAATTTTTTCGTTAAGCGTATCTATATCTTTTGCACTTATAATTGCATTACAATCATCTGCGAAAACTATTAGCTGAGGATCTGAACTTAAGCTACTCGAAAAATTTAGAAGGTCATTTATGAAGACCAGGAACAGAACAGGACCAAGGATAGATCCCTGTGGTACGCCTGTTGTGACAGAAAGCAACTTTGACCGATAAACAGTATGGCAATTCGTTTTATCAAGAGCCTTGATTTCTACGTACATTTTACGGTTATGTAAATATGATTTAAATAAATCTAAAACCCCACCTCTAAAACCATAGTGTTCCAATTTCAAAAGAAGTATCTCATGATCCACACTATCAAATGCAGAACTTAAATCCAGAAAAACCCCAGCCACTTTAAATTTAGAATTTAATTTTTCAACAATTTCACTAATCAAAGCCTGCAAGGCATCAGAGGTTCCAACACCGCTCTGATATCCAAATTGCCTCCTATTAATAATTTGATTAGAAACTAAATGACTAAATAAACGCGATTTTAATATTTTTTCTAAAATTTTGGACAGTACTGGTAGGACGGAAATTGGCCTGTAATTTTTTGGATCAGTTGGTGAACCTTTTTTATGCAGTGGTATCACTCTAGCGATTTTAAACTGTTCAGGAAAGATACCCTGCTCTAAACATTTATTGAAAAAACAAGTAAGTGGGATTGCCAATATGTTAATATGGGTTTTTATAATTGTTATTGGCACCTCATCATAACCGCAAGAAGTCTTAGAAGGCATTATTCTAACCATATTCGTTACTTCCCTAGGTGTAACGGAAGATAAAACCATATCCTTTGTGATTCTTTCGCAGCTATTTTGTAGGATGTCTATTGCTTCAATTTCGTTGCTCACGTATACAGGTTGTTGGTAATTGAATTGATCAACAAAAAGATTTGCAACACAAGTCGGATCATTTATTGCCATGTTATTAGAATTTAAAACTATACTATTTTTTATTTTGTTGGAGGATTTATTTCTATGCTGATTCACCACCTGCCATATTTTTTTACCAATATTCTTTGCATTTGCGAGTTGTTTACATAAGGCTACAAAGTTAATTGATTTGTTTGTTTGTTTTTAAAAAGACAATTCCTGAACTAGGGAGCATGCCATGTATTGCGGGAAATTCACAAACATCAGTTTAACAGGTACCAAAAACATCCAAACTGAGGGTAATAATTTGAAGATAGCAGGAAGAAATATCTCTGACAGTAAAATTCTGACACACGTTTGATAATGTAACAGGGACGGTGCTAATGTAACTAGTATCCACATATTTTCAAAGCCTCTATTATTTATCCCAAAAACTGTGCACTTTATTTAGAAAAGCAACTAATTAGTCATACTAGTGTAATTTGGTTAGTATTGTGGTTACTATGATTTCCAATCAAGTGTAATTTAATCTCGATTACGGAGCATGTTTGAATTTAATAGTAAATTGAAAAAGATTTTTGGCATTTTGGCATCGACGCAATCATTGAACGTCGTAAGATTTTTGAGTTGTTCTTTCGAGGGCTTATCTTGAAATCACAGGCATATGACAACTCGGAAGAAACGTATGCTTTTAACCCTTAGTATCGTAAAGTTCGTTCAGAATGACCATACGTTAAAAAAAAGGATATTTGGCATTCCATTGTTATAAATTTACGTTTAAAATTACGACTTTTTCCTATGCAAACTTTTCTTATAAACGCTGGATATCTATAGACGTTCGAATCACAGAAATAATGTGGGCACATAAATACTAAAAAAGTTTGGCAGCAGAGTTAGGCAAACCTTACGCAAAGCGACCCGACCGTATAAGTGTAACGTGTGGCCGTAAGTCTAAAACATCTATGTAAGCTTACGTCTTTATTAGTTAAAAAAATACATTCTTGATCTGAAGTACAAAAGTTATCCGTGCTTTAGAATAGTGTTTTCCATACTATTCCAGACTATTACATTACTTTACCACACAGTATTCCAACTCACGGATATTTTATTATATGTGGTGTCACCACTCTATCTTCAAGGGCGTCGTAACTTTGACTAAGGTAATGTTTGCAATACCTTGCGATCATAGTAAAAGAACCCAGAATCAGTTCCCTGTGATTTGTATTGAACTGGACAATGAAATCATCACCAACAACAAGCTTTGTGTTCCGTGACATTATGAAACAAGAACATACACACCGACAGAACCACCCGTGCAGTGAAACATAATAAATATTCTCTGTGAAGAAAGATATAGGTTTTATTATTCCAATTTATCGTCACGTACTGTATATATTAACTAAAATCAAAAAGAACAAAGATATTTACTTTGTCTACCAAGGTTGTTCATATAACTGTAGTCACATTTATTTAGTCCGTTCAATAGAGAGAAAACTTAGCTCCCTGAGACCTATCTTAACATATTCTTTGTCAACTACAAAGGACAATAAGTGAAAAACATTACCATACCAAATTGCTATCTATGTTCAAGTAGTAGGGTCAATGTTTCCTTGTAAGAATCCTGAATGATTTTAAGAACTCCATTCCATTGTAACTCCGCAAAGTAAAATAGACTAAATCGTTTTAAAAATAAGGTTGTTTTTTCGTTTGAGTTTAAATGTTTTGCTACGTTGTCTATATCTATACCGAGTCCGTTTCACTACCTATATAGCAGCTATTGAATTTTTGTGAATCAAGAACAATTTTATTCGGTCCTAGTCTAATAAAATGGCTTTGTTCGCGAAGGTAGTAAGTTGACTAAAAAATATTTTTACAGGGCATTTGTTTGTAGGAAATTTTATTTCTGTTAGAACTTTTACGTATTAAATTTATTACTATGTTTTGGAACATTTTTTTGCCCAACATTTCGTTGGAGAAGAAATATTCCGAAGCGAAATTCGATTCTTGAAAAATATAAAATTATAATTCCACTACGTAGTATTGAGTACACTAGTTACAATTGAATGTTCCTCAATATTATAATTTCGCTTGCCTATAGTATAATCAGTAGAAACCTGTAAGAATACATGAATCCATGTTTACAACCTAATTCCTTCCCAAAGGAAAATCGGATTTAAGAACTGGCACAAAAAAGTTCTTTACGAAAATCAAAATTAAACATATTTTAATCCAGCCATAATTAGTCAGCATGGTAAAAGTAGATCAAGTTTGTCTTCTTCAAGACCCGTCCCTGTTAAGGGGCATTGATAGGATATTACCCAAATATTCCATAATTTGCATAAGAGCGTTTATAGGGTTTACTAGCACCGCCAAATAAAAAAAAAACCTTAATTCGCAAATTGGATCAACATTTAAAGTGTTGAGAGTGTGTTATACAAATACTTTATTTATTGCCTTTTTTCAAGACTCGGTAAACAGCATTTTGCATTATTGATCCTATTCACAAATTACGTTTTTTTTCTATTAGCGACGCTAGTGAGCCACGTATAAGCCCTTAATCCATATCAGCCTATGGACGTCCACTACTGGACATAGGCCTCCTCTAAAAGGCCCTTAATACCCATTACAATTAAAACATCAGTACACAAACAACATTCTGCTTAAAATCAATGAGTACATATCAATTAATGTAACATGTAGAGGAACGAGCTCTCCCTTGTGACACAAATCTCTTTTGGGAATTCAATTCAGTTGGACGCGTTGAGGCAATTTGCATGTAACGGGTTGAGTGCGGAGTACGGGAACCGGTCATATCCTTCTATTACTCATGTTATGATCATTTGAAGGGTTAAGAATATGTAATGGCATTGAAATGCCTGTGGCACGGATATTGCGTTAGCAGCTGGTTGCGGGTTCGAATCCTGATCGAAATGTTGGTGTGATCAACCAATTAATGTTCTGAGCCTTGATGTGGCTTGTTTTTGTTAGGTTGATGTTTGTAGAGTCTTCGAAATTGAGGGAAGGATCCAAAGTGCAGTAGGTATATTTTTGTAAAGAAAACATGAATAAAAATTAACTAATAGCTACTATACCCTTCCACTAAAGCACTGTAATTTGTTTTTACTATTGCTTAAAGTAATAGTATTCGATTTATCGCTCGCACTCACCTAGACGGTATCTTGCAAAAAAGAACTACTGACTCGACGGTTACCTTAGTCGATATTTACAACACTAGACAAGAGATAAGACAGTGTTAATTAACAAATTGACATAGTAGGATTTAAAACCCCAACCAAGTGGAAGACTCACGTGTACAACAAACTTCTCCGAAGTTGTTCATTATAGCAGCTCATTAAAGTCCCACTGCAGCGACGGGCCTCCACCTGTGATGGAGGGATACTTGGCCTACTAATACCACGCTGGCCAGACGGATTGGTATAGGGTTTAATTTCAAGTTTTCCTTCTTTTTATTTCGATAAGACAATATCCACGAAAAGTCCCTTAGTCGGTTATTACGACACTCATGGGATGAGATGGAGTAGTGACATATTGTATTCTTACTCCGTCACCACACGGAGACTTAATACATAAAATATCTTGTATTTATCCATCAAATATATTAAAACAAACGGAGTTGAAACCCTTGAGAGTTTAATTTAGAGGCACACACAAACACTTTAATGTTAGAACACATCATGAATAACTTCCAATTAGTACGTAATACGATTATTATAGAACATGTGTGACGCGACGCACATTCACGTCGCCATTCTCTTGGGACGACAATGGATGTATTTAGGGAAATGTTTAATGGAAATACGGATTAATTTGTGATTTTTGAATTTGTAGAATGTTTCGTAATTTTGGGATAGTAATGTATTAGAACTTAGTTTTTTAAGATGTGTGGAAAGCGTCTAAAACATTAAAATTTATACCTTTTTTAATAATAAATAAAACTCGATGTCACCATTTTTATACTATTTTTTTATATATTTATTTACGCAATCTTATTTCAAGTGAATAATTGAGAAATTCAATGCTTTTCTTTAAATAAATCACCTCTAATGAAGATACACACTATAATGAAATGTTTAAGTTCATACAGATCTTGTATTTATCCATCAAGCATATTAATACAAAAGCAGTAGAAACCCTTGAGAGTTTAATTTAGAGGCACGACACACAAACACTTTAATGTTAGAACACATCATGAATAACTTCCAATTAGTACGTAATACGATTATTATAGAACATGTGTGACGCGACGCACATTCACGTCGCTATTCTCTTGGGGACACGACAATGGATTCATTTCCAAGTCTCTATGTTACATTATAGCAAAATGTTTAACGGAAAATACGGATTAATTTGTGTTTTCGTAATTTTGGAATAGTCAGGGTATTAGAACTTAGTTTTAAGATGTGTGAAAGCGTCTAAAATAGATAATTTGTTTACCTTTTATAATAAATAAAACTCGATGTCACCATTAAGATACTAATTTTAATATTTAATTACTCACGCGATTTTGGTTCAAGTGAATAATTGAGAAATCTCAATGTTTTTAGATAAAAATAAATCACCTCCAATGAAGCTACACACATTATAAATCTTTTTTTAAAATTAAACAGTAAACTAATTAAGCAATTAATTCGTTAACAATAATCCAGAGAAATTAAATAATATTTTTTGATAAAACTGAATTGTTACCCATAACCAGCGGTTACATAAAATAATTGATAAAATACAATCGAAATTAGAACCTCTTTTACTTTTCAGATTCTGTTAAAAACAAGAAAAAAAATATAATAAATTCTATAAATCTATTCAATGAACGAATTCTTTAGCTATAAAATTGTTACTAATAGTTTTTTTTAATAAGCATTTAATCGCTAGCTGGATATCTAATTGTATTATTTTAAGTGATACCACTCAGACCTTTATGATTAACTTATGTATATTTGAGACCCCAACCTTTTTTTTTTATAAATAAATCAGAAGCACCGAGCAGTTACAGCCTCAAGGGAGCCTTCGCAAATATAAAGTAAAACCGGCCGGACTCGTAACTTTGCCCGAGTAAACTTTGTTCCGTGAGAGATTCGAACCCACAACACTGGTTGCGGACTAACTTATGTTTGAATTTTGCCAACTCTGACAAAACTAAGCCATAAAGTTATCGGGTACAGTTCACGATATAATGAGAAGAATCGTGCTTTAATTTTTTTTTTTTTTAATTTGTATAAAATCGCTGTTATTAGTTTTATTTTAATGTTTGAATTTTATTTCTCAGTATGTACATTATTATTACACTAGTGACCCACCCCGGCTTCCCACGGCTGCAATGTTTATACTTTATTATGTATGTATTTCAATAGTACCTGCACATAGATTTCTCTTGTACCTGTTGGTATGTAGGTGGAAGAGGAGTCTCGAGGAGTAAAGTCTATGAACGAATAAGTTTTGACGTTGGTCGTGTCGTTTTGAAATGTGAGTGCGTTACTTAAATCTAATGGCAAAACCGTTAGAAAATTCAGTTGTTTAGTTTTAAGATTTCAACCTATATTAGGACGGACAGACAGCGACTTTGTATCATATACTTGTACTGATGATACTGTAACATAGTATGCATCATTAACATAACGTTTTTGTCTTAACCATATTAAATTACCTCCGTGGTATATACAGATTATATGCGATATGCGTTTGTCACGCATATCAGCCAATCGACGTCTACTGTTGGACATAGGCCTCCTCCAAGTATTGCCACCCTTTGCGGTCCTGTGCCTCCCTCATCCATCGACTTCCCGCCGTCCTAACTAGGTCTTCGGTCCACCGTGTGAGGGGTCTCTCTCGTGTGTAACATAATAGGTATATTTTCAGCGTAGATGATTTTTGTTGCGAGGACACACATGAAATTAACTTCATACCTAAATCTTTTTTTTTGTAAATACATATTATTAAACTAAGATACACCTAGAGAAGACAAGATATAACATGCAATCGTGCACCCCATTAAGTGGTCAAAGCACTATTTCACAAGAAGTTATGCATAAAGAGAATTATGTTTTATACATACCTACACATAATTTTGTAAGAACTACTATCAATATAAATATTAGAAAAATTATCTGTAGGGTAAACTAACCCGTAGCATACAACACCCAGGGGAAATGTTCTGTGAACTATTCATAACTATCACAGGCATACAGATAGAGTGATCAAATATATTAATGATGACAACATTTAGATAAAATATTCAACTTTAATCAAACATATGGTTTCTTGGAGACTATACTTAATATACTTTATAGAAAAAATTGTGACTGTCATTATATAGGGTGGAAAGTTTCAATGGAGCAGTAAAGGGAGGTACCTTATTCGTTGCAGCTACAAGAAATTGGTCTTAGGAGACTATAATTTTACAAAAGAAATCATTCCCATTTACAGATTTTCAAAAATGTGCAAGAAACGTTAGCAAGAAAATTAACATTTTTAAAAAAGGAATTAATAATTCATTGGTCTCCTAAGACCAATTTGTTGTACCTGCAACGATTAAGTTACCTCCCTTTACTGCCCCATTGAAACTTTACACCCTTTATACCTGTCAATATTCCTACACTTTTACTTATACGTTCATCTTATTTTCTATACCTGACCTTCTGTCCACCTTGTCGTTAGCAGAATCTTGGGTCAAAGATAGAGCAATTGTAATAAAATTATGATAAGTAAGTAGGTTTAAATAATGTAAAACCAATATTTGTGATGGTCAAATGTTGTGAAGAACTCCCATAGTTATCAAGACCTACATTTACTACAGTAATGTTGTATAAGAGTTTGGCCGTGGCTGAATTATATGGTAACTGACTAGTACGTATTCCGGTTCTCTATTTTGTCTCATAATTTTTATATCCATAATCTAGCGTGTCATAACACTATTTACTACTTTTTTTTACTAGGACTATTTTCCAGAGGTACTGTACACTATTTATTTATTATAATTTTTTAATTCGGTTTTTAAATTCTAATTTCTAAATTTTTCTTGTGATTTGACTATTTTTTGTTTTATAAATAAGCAAGTAACTGTAAATGTGTTTATTTGGGATTAGTGAGCTTTTAATTATTATTAATTTTAGAACAAGATTGTATAGTATTTATATTTTAATTTAGAATAAGATAAAACTTCACTATTGTATTAGGTGCAAACCTGTAAAGATAGTGTTAAGTATGAAATAAATAAATAAATAAATAAATAAAATTTGTCCGAATCATCATGTGTCCGAATGGTAACTAGCCCTAAAATCATGTCGGTTATCCAGGTTCGGGTCTTGGACTTGTTTTCCATTTACCTATTGTATCTTTACCTAAAATTAGACTTAATTCATCTACCTCTGTCTGTAAGTTACCTTTCTCAACCTTGCTCCCCACTGAATGTATATAATATTACTTTATCAAATTTTGATTACTAGTCTCCACAATAATAAAGAGATATTCTTCACAAAACCAGTTTCACAAAGGCTTAATTAGAGCTACTTTAACTTTAAAACGAGTAGCCACAAGACGGGACTAACTGGAGTATATTTACATAAATCAATACTATCGAGAAAAGCCGATATCTATGTAAGTCTTGTTATATAAAACAATATTGCTTTTATTCTTTGCTTTAATTACTAGATTCATCTTAACTTGTATTAAATAGCTGGAGATTTTAAATTTTGTGATATGTTGTTACACACTCTGCACTACTTATAATAATCCTATAATATAATAATCCTCACACATTCACACAACGCCATCTAGTCCCAAACTAAGCAGAACTTGTACTATGGGTACTAGAGAACAGATAAACATACTTAAATATTTTTTTTTTGTAAATACATACATATTATACATAGAAATGCAAACAATCATGTTCATGCACACAGACCTCTGCGTAGCAGTCATGTTATATAACCACTACGCCACAGAGGTCGTCGTTATACCGAGCTATAATTACTGTAAATGCCTAGAAAGGCACTAGTGCGAAGGTAATTCCGCGGTTTAATCCCTCTTCAACTCTCTCTCTCTCTTTTGTACCACATTGAGTTTCAAAGGATTACAAAATGTTTCATACTACAAGAGATTAACGCTGTGCTGTGCAGATGAAATGGAAAATTACAGGCCTATTGCGCTCATACCCATAATTTCAAAAATTTTTGAAAGGTATATATATAATCAGCTTAACAAATATTTAGAAAGTAAAAAAATCATCTGTAGAGAGCAGAAAGGATTTAGAAAAAACATGTCCATTAATATGGCCGTTTACGAATTCCTACATAGGACAATAGTAAATATGGATAAAAGAAATCCCGTTTGTGCATTGTACTGCGATATGACGCAGGCGTTTGACTGTGTAGGCCATAGCACCTTAATAAATAAACTTGGCTGTTATGGTATTAGAGGAAATATTCAAAATTTACTAGCGTCATACTTATCAAACAGAAAACAGTTAACTGCCATAACAGGAATAAATTTTAAAACAAAGAAAGAAATAACAGCTTATTCTAACGAGCGTGTAGTTAAATACGGAGTTCCGCAAGGAAGTGTATTGGGTCCACTGTTATTCAATATATTATATCAATGACTTGCCTAAATCGGTTGACAATCCTATAACTCTCTTCGCAGATGACAGCAATCTTACAGTGGAATGTAAAGCAGTTGACTCCTATGAGCAGGACATAACTAAATCACTATCACAAATAATAGAGTGGATGGAGAGCAATAATTTACAAATTAATCTAAAAAAAACTCAAATTATGCATTTTAGTCAAAGAACTCAGCATCAAACACAATTTGGTATAAATTATAAAAATCATAAAATAAATGAAGTCGATAATGCTAAATTTCTTGGTCTCCATATAGACAACAAACTAAACTGGAAAGAACAAATATCACAGCTATCTAAGAAAATAAGCAGCCGTACATATGCTATATATAAGCTTGTTCCGGTAGTTAACTTAAGTGCTTTACTGACTGCTTATCACGGCCTAGTCGAATCAATACTTAGATACGGCATTATCTTCTGGGGAAACTCAGTCGATAAGAATATAGTGTTCAAACTTCAAAAGCGATGCATTAGAACAATGTTTAGAATTGAAATAATGGATAGTTGTAGACCATTCTTCATAAAACACAATATTTTAACCCTTCCATCTTTATATATTTATGAGACAGCTGTGTTTGTGAAAACTAACCCGCTATTTTTTAATAAGCTTTCAGACATCTCTATCCGCAATCGCCGAGATAACCATAGATTATGTATGCACACTGCTAAAACAGCACTCTTAAGTAAAAGCATAATATTCTGTATGGTGCCAAAAATATACAATAAAATACCGAATATGTATAAGACCCTTGACAACAATGGGTTTAAACGTAAATTAAAAGATTGGTTGGCCAAAAAATGTAATTATAGCACTGAAGATTTCCTAAATGATAAAAACATAATGTAATTCTCTTAATTATTAATAATGTAATTCTCATAATCATAATTATTAATTTTCATAAATCTTAATGTATTTATATTGATATTGTTCTTACCTACTGTTGAAATTGTTATACTTAATATTATATTGTTTATTAATTGCTAAGCACTATTAACTCGCATGATAAGACTAAGTTAAAATTTGCATGTCTATCCAGACAGAACATGCTGAGACAATTTTTTATTGTAACACCTTATGTACACATGTTGAGACAAATAAAATATCTTTATCTTTATCTGCTTTTACAAAACGGGATGGTGACACCGTTCTACGCTTACTCCATCACCACACGGAGACATAATAATATACGTATCTAAAAGTCAAAGATAAATAAATATGTTGTGGGTTCCTTTGTATCGTTGTAAAATAAATCACGAATTCACGTATATATCTGCCAGTACCTAATAACTTTTTGTCGTGAATGTAACAATATTACTCTGTTCAACCTCACGGAATTGTATTACACGAGATCCACGCTTTTCCTTTGATTACATTCGCCGACGAATTTAAAAGTCAACGGCTTCGTAATTTTGTAAGATTATAATTTTTTGTATAGAATTATGAACATCAGAAAAAGTGTATAGTAAAAGCTAGCTTAGAAAAAGTATAAATGGCTTGATAAAAATGTCTAAAAAGACTGCTAGACATAACAATTTTATAACAGCCCATTAATGTCCCACTGCAGGGATGGGCCTCCTCCCGTGAAGGAGGGATACTTGGCATACTAATACCACGGTGGCCATACGGATTGGTATAGGGTTTAATTTCAAGTTTTCCTTCTTTTTATTAAGTACGTAAAGAAAATATTCACGGATTGTCCCTTAGTCGGTTTTTACGACACCCATGGGATGAGATGGGGTGGTGACACACTGTATTCTTACTCCCTCACCACACGGAGAATAACAATTTACAAACTTCTTAAACATTGTGAGTCGTTATAATTTATTTCCTTGTCATTGATTTGTGCTGACGTCATAGGGCTCTTTCAATGTAGCCGTTTCGTGCAGTACGGCTGCCGTGTGTTTTCGGGTGTCCGTGACGGTAGCGTACACAAGAGCTGTATCGAGTTGGTTACTATGCCAAAAAACTCGGTGTAAATACTGCCTAATTAGTGTAAAAATAAAAAAAACTCTTCCTCTTTAGTTTAGGAAATAAACACCATTTTCAATGGGTACGCCAGCGTCACGATCAAGCTAGCGTACCCATGGCCGTACTCGAAAACGGCTAATTGTAAAGCAACAGAAGTTACACACAAAAACTCGGTACAAACTCTGCCCCCGCTATGCAAAATTTCATAACAATTGCTCTTGTAGAAACAGAGATATTGAACAAGACTTTTAAATGACAGCGTTATGGTAGCGTACACATAATAGTTCTGATTACTTCTGATAGATAGGGAACTTTTCTTTTGATAAATGCTATATGAAAAAATTCGGTGTGAAATTCTGACTCTATTAGTGTAAATACTTTATGCAAATTCGCAGTGGAATATGTCAAAAATCCATGTTATTTTATGTTCATAGTACTGGTACAGATATGCTCACAAGTGATTTGACAAGTTTTTTTAAAATACAGAATTAAAACTGATGAAACGTGATGAAATACTGAACTAGGAGTATATTCACTTTATTAATTTCTAGATATAGCCCTGATAGAAAATGAAATAATTGGAAAAATTCAAATAAGTAGCTTTATAAGAAAAATAACGTTTGTTTTGCCAAAAACAACAATTTTTGTCACAGTATAATTATATAAGGTTCTGTTTTGAAAATATTAATGACAATTTACATTAAAACAGGTTATGATTTAAACATATTTATTAGTTAAAATCTTAGAAAATATTTACAAATAATAACAATTGTACAATTATTAATTATACATATATTAAAAATCACAGTATAATCACATTTGGTATTGTTACAATAATCACAGTTTGAATTAAAACAGCATTTGTTGTATAAAATGTAATACAGGTTATGATTTATTTATGTTTTGTTATAATAATTACAATTTACCATAAAATAGGTTATGATTTAAACATATTTATTTGTAAGAATCAGTCTTAGAAAATATTTACAAATAATAACAATTTTTATTTTAAAAATTTATAACAATAAATTTTTAACTTACGTAATAAATTCACTGCCACAAAAAAAAACAACAACACATCACAACAGGGTCCGACTAGTCACATCACAAAGAAATTATGTGAGCGGGTTTTTTCGCACATCCTTACCCCGCTCACCCCTTATCCTCACCCCCCGATCATGTTAGCTGCCATAAGACGTGCAAGCGCGAAGGAGAAAGTATTAGGTATATTCTATTTCTAAATTTGTTAAATCGTTAAAAGAATGGTTAATCGAGAAGACATTTTACTCCGTAACAGAATTTTTAAATGTAAAAAAACTTGACATTTCTTCCTTTTTTGTATAACAATTAGTAATTATTATTGACATTGACTTACCTTTGTAATCTGACATCACATTTAATTATTTTTAATTCTGACACACAATTCTATTTTATAAATAAATAATAATATCGACACGGTGGAAAGGCAAAACGAATGATACGCCATTTGGCTAATTGTTCAGGAGAGCTGTTTAAAGTTTAAATTTTAACAAAAATGATCATAACTTCTTTGTTTATTAACCAATTTTTTTGAAACTTTATAAGTAAATCAAGTTTTATGTGCTCTTTGTTTTGTATTCAATATAAATTAATTAAAGTCAATAAGGCAAGAAAAAAGTGGCGTATCATGTTTCTGACATTTTGAGTGAGTTGGGAAAAACACTTCATAAACCATCAATAAAAAAAAGTTGGTAGGACAAATTAATTCATTCACAAAACCTCCGCAAAAACAGGAGGGCGAAATTAGTTTAAATGCCAAATGAAAAAAAAGGCGTAAAAGGAAAAATGCTTCATTTCCCTTTGATAAAACAAAAATAAAATGGAAGAATGTTTTATGAGTGATGTCTCTTATAGTTTTAGGTCGTTAAAATGAATTAATGACCATACGCGGTTATGTAGTTTACATGATGTGCATTTCTCGGATAGGGGCTTAAGTTGATCTCGTGGTAAAGGAATAGACAATTTAATTTATTATAAACTTTTTATTTAGTATCTTAATTAAAAAGTACGATAGGAATAACAACTGAAACGCCGTAGCTGTTACTTTACTCTCGAGGAAGAAAACGTGTTACGACATGTCAAAATATAACTTAGCGGGGAAAAAGTATTGAAAGACCAAATTAAAAAATTATTTGGAAGAGCAAATTGCATGATGTGCCATCTTCGTAAAAAAATAAGTTTGGTCAGTAATTTAAAAGGCACCTTCAATATTTTCATATCAATTTATTGACATTGTTAAAAAAAGGTATCGAAAAACGGTCGTTTAAGGGGAGGGTATTTTTGAAATACCCCCTTTTATACCTTAAATGAAACGCCAAAAAATGCGTCAGAATGACTTCTAACCTAGACAGATCGATAGAGAATCCAAAACTCTATCGAACTGCATATAAAACTCATTTTCGACCAAAGTGGCGTTTCATTCGTTTTGCCTTTCCACCGTCGATATGTAATGTATGTGTGTAGATGTAAAAAATTATAATTAATTGATATTATGTATTAGCTAGATCTTAAGTATTTGCATGCCCAAGTTGGACGAAACATGTAGATCAACCACTTTTGTACTACACCTTGTAATACCATGTTTTTGCAAATAAAGAAATTATGAATTATTATGAATTATGAATTTCACATTACCATTTGAAAATGTTCCATTCCAGACAAACCAACTTTTTACAGTCAAGTACATAAATAGGTAGTTAATAATTTTAATATTTATGTCAGAACAAATCAATCTAGCTTATATTAGCAAATAACGCTATAACTTTGTTTATAATTTCACGAATACATTTTGTTCGCTACTGTACGTCAATACATTTGTTCCTAGAACTTTACATAGATTTTTTGACATATACCACTGCGAATTCGCATAAAGTATTTACACTAATAGAGTCAGAATTTCACGCCGAATTTTTTCATATAGCATTTATCAAAAGAAAAGCTCCCTATCTATCAGAAGTAATCAGAACTATTATGTGTACGCTACCATAACGCTGTCATTTAAAAGTCTTGTTCAATATCTCTGTTTCTACAAGAGCAATTGTTATGAAATTTTGCATAGCGGGGGCAGAGTTAGTACCGAGTTTTTGTGTGTAACTTCTGTTGCTTTACAATTAGCCGTTTTCGAGTACGGCCATGGGTACGCTAGCTTGATCGTGACGCTGGCGTACCCATTGAAAATGGTGTTTATTTTCTAAACTAAAGAGGAAGAGTTTTTTTTATTTTTACACTAATTAGGCAGTATTTACACCGAGTTTTTTGGCATAGTAACTAACTCGATACAGCTCTTGTGTACGCTACCGTCACGGACACTGTTTTCGGTGCGTTTTTCGAACGGCAAACGTACGTTCGTTTGTTTTTATACAAATCTTGCCGTACGTATAATTGGTTATAATATTACTATACAAAATACAAAACTATTTTAATTTTATTTTATTTGAGAAACCAATAGATATAAACAGTAATAAATAATTATTTTATACCCAACATAAATCATAAATCTATTTTATTCCTTTTCATAACGGTATCGCTTACCCACGCAATCTTGTTTTGTAAAACAATATTTACCTGTAAACAAACAATGAAACATTATTACAACACATAAAATACACAATATTATTAATTAATTCATAGAGCCATATGATTAAGCATAAAAACAGTTGAGTTAAGAAAATATAGCTATATAGCCTATGACACTCCCCGAAGGACTATTCAACACAGAAATAATTTTAAAAATCGGTTCAGTCGATCCAGAAATTAACCCCTACAACGTCACAAACTCACAAACAAACACACAAACTTTACCTCTTTATAATATTAGTATAGATATAATATGTATTATGGTAGTTAGAGTAAAAGTATACAATATAACATCATAGTAAAAGTACAAGTCCCCCGGTAAACACATTACACCTCACTTATCAAAGAAGTGGTCAGTCAAGCCCGTCATTAGTTTGTTCCTGTCTTTATGCTTAATAGGAAACATAACAGGTGTAAACTACTAAAACGTTGGTGAACACTAAGCTTTACTTTTAATAGATATAGAGGTTTAGTAGGAAAGAAAGTATTTTATGAATAAATTTAAATAAATAAAATAAAATATTGACGGACATCTCTAAACAGCGCCATCTGTTCACAAAGTAAGCTAGGGTTAACCTGCTTGTGTTATAGGTAACAGAACAATGGATATTAATATTTATATACTTTTATTTTTGTAAATAGTGCATAATTATGTATTATACATAGAAACAGACCAATGCAAATAAACATGTTCGTGCACACAAATATTTGCATGGAGCGGGAATGGAACCCGAGACCTCTGCGTAGCAATCATATGACCACTACGCCACAGAGGTCGTCATATATATTTCAATGTTTTAGTATGAGTGGCCGCACAAGGGTCATCGGACATCTTTTTTGTTCTTCAGTTGTCGTAGCGTGGTCGTAGCCTTTGACACAAAACTAGTTACTTTGTAAAAGACTTTTTTAATAAAAAAGTTAATTATAACTGCCCTTAAATATTCCATTGCAATGATCAAAGAATTATCATAAATTAAACGAGTTTTAAAAACTTTGATATTATTTATAGAGACACCCGGATCAACAAGATATTGCCAAGTTATCCTGCATTTAATACTAGAGTAAATTGCATCTTTCAAGGGTACATTAAAAACCCAAGAAGAAATGTATTACCCAAGACAATACAAGCCGCTGCATTGCCTTAGCAGTCCCAAAATTGCTTAGTATTCTGTTCAGTATCAACACCTTGGCTTAAAGTGCACCGGTCTTTTGTCAAAACAATAATAGTTATATGAAAAAAGTGTAACCTAATTATTGTATCCGATTAAAAATAATTTAAAAATAATTAACCTGAATATTTGACTACAAAAACATTAAAAGTAATAAGTAACTAACATAATTAACAAACTTCACAATACGAGAAATAAACCGAGTTGCTTGTCTAGCCGAAATGACATCAAACTAATAGGTACCCCCCACGACCTAACCCCACGTTATAAATTGTCACATATGTTTGTTCAGCCGAAATTCTAACAATATAGATATGTTTATTTCATGCCACGTCCGTTCTCATTGTTTGTAAAAACAATACCGTTTTTATACAATACGTAAATAATAACGAAAAGAGATAATTACCGTTTATTATCGGTATTTTTACGGTTTATGAATGATGTGGAATTATTTATTAGTTTTAAGAGCGTATTGTTTGACATTGCTAAATATGTTTTAAATCATTTTAATGGTATACTTAGATAGTACTTATTATAATAATTATGAAAGTATAAGAAATATTATTTCTCATACGTTCATACAAGGTCATTTCGTCACAACCTAAAGCAACTGTTTTTTATAAACAATGATGATTCATGTAGAACTCAGCGAGAAATGGTATCTGTGCCTAGCAGTGGGATGATAGGGGCTAACATACATACATAAACTCACGCCTTATCCCGTCCGGGGTAGGCAGAGACGACAGAACGCCACTTGTCACTAACACTAACTAAATAACTCTGTTAGCTAATTTAAGCCAATTTATGCTCTATCAAATACTTAAAACAATAGTGTTTAGTGTCAAATGCACTAGAATTGTATTCAATAAACTATGTTTTACCACCGACATTACTTGCGGTCGACTGACTCAAAGTTGTTAAATTCAAACCGGTTAGGAACGTCATAGTTTCGACATGAATCGCGGTTTATTTGGTGTGAGCATTTCAAACGTTAACACTTTAATTAATTTGAATTTAAATGCTACGATGAATTAAACGAGGACTTACATAAATTATATATGAAAACTATAAATATGTTTTCTCATTTTTCTTATTATAAATTTAAAGTTTAATATTTAGTTCAGCAATCGAGTGCTTGGCGAGTCAAATGCAAGGTGATATACTTAGCCAAAAAGTTCCGTAATATTGTGGAGAAATATTAACACCAAGGCTAACGCGCAAACAAAGTTTACTGAAAGGATACGGAGGAGTATTTCTGACCCTGCCTTATTTCTTTTTCTTTCGTTTTAAGTAAACTAATAATTAAATATAAGCTTAATTTTGTAGGTACAAAAGAAAGTTATTAAACTATTTAATACACTACGCGCTATGATTTAACTATTTCATAACACATATTCTCAGTGCCAATTGAGTTATAGCAAACAAAAGGGTTGCTATTAAAATGTCTACAGCATTCAATAGTGTTGTAGGTTTCATTCCAAGCATGTCACACGTCAAAACAACAAGTTTGTATAGCGGGTAATTTTGTTGAGAGAGCAGCCTACATTCAGTGTTCTCCTTTGTATGAAAATCGTATTAAAAGCGTTTATATGGCTTACTTACTAGCGCCGCCAATTGAAATAAAAACATAATTCGCAAATAGGATAAATAATGTAAAATGTTGATAACAAAGTATTGAGAAAAGGCACTATAGTATTTATATAAGTCTCCGTGTGATGACGGAGTAAGAATACAAATGTCACCACCCCATCTCATCCCATGGGTGTCGTAAATACCGACTAAGGGACTATCTCTATATATTATCTTTACGAAGTAAAAATAAGGAAAACTTGAAAATAAACCCTATACCAATCCGTCTGGACAGCGTGGTATTAGTAGGCCAAGTATCCCTCCGTCCCGGAAGGAGGCCCGTCCCTGCAGTGGGACATTAATGGGCTGTAATGATGACACTCTCAACACTTTAAATGTTTTTTACATTTTTACATGTAAAATTAAGATAAATAATAAAATCAAAACGTCAAGTTTGACGTTTTTTAATGGAAAACATTACATGAACTGTCACTTTAAAAATTACAATAATGCCGTTTTAAGCTTAGTTACAACACGATCACATTACTTTAAAAAATGTAAATTATAAATACAAGAATACCTTTAGTGACAATTGACAACTAAAAGTTAAGATAACCGAGTTTATAACGATTTTTAGTTTCGAGAATTGACCTACTGAATAAAAATAGTAATCCTTACTTTTTCTTAACCTCTCACCTAAATAAGTCTTAAAAACAAAACGAAAAGAATCAACTTTAAATATTTCATTTCACAAAAGAACCAAGGTACCCAAAGCACAGCGTCCTAGTTAAATGCCGCCGTAAATAACGTATAACCGTACCGTTTACGAACAAAAGCCTTATAAGGGTCCGCTTCTCCTAATTGAGATTTTTAACGTTCAAGCTATACTAAGGTTTTTAGTGTCGAAGGGGAAGCGTGAAAATATAACTCTGTTAAGCCTTACTGAGAGAAAATATTCATTATCATTTTACATATAGCTCTTAAAATACCCATGGCAGATACGACGAATTTTACCTAATAATAGTAAAAATTTTCTAATTTTGTTATATATAATAAATATTCCTCACACATTCACACAACGCCATCTAGTCCCAAACTAAGCACAGCTTGTAACGGATAAACACACAAAAATTAATATAGTTAAACGTCCGGACTAACAAAACTATAGGGAAGTAGAACTAGGGTTCCCCTTTAGCAGACAGGAAACCCGACGCCTATGTTGTTACCGTTTAATTTTAACAGGGATTCACGAACTGTATGTGAACCTTGTTAGCAGCTAGCCCCGGGGCAGATAAAAGTGGTAGCGAGATAGAGCGACCAAAATATTATTATCACATACTATCACTTAACACGTAAACTGTCCTACGTGACAAATTGCAGGCTTTTAAACTGTATGGTTACTATGTAGCTACCTTTTTAAACTTACCTTTTTAAGTTAGTTATTAAAAACAGTTATAAAGTTTTCAGAAACTAAAATAAATACTAATAAAATAACAGTTACCTATAAAGATTTTTTCCGAAACTGAAATAAATTATAATGAAGTTATTGGAGAAACTATGAAATCTGTTATTCGTCTACTTTGCGAGAATCGAGAACCTGTTGTTCATATTTGTCCAATAACAATTAGGTTAAATAAATTCTACTCTACTGTATGTTTAAAAAACTTATGTTACTTGCGTTTTTTTTCTACGTATGTGTAGCCTCTGATGCAGTATACCTCAAACGGTATGATTTATTCTTCAGAGAGAGAATGATACTTGTTCTTGTTTCTAGTGAGCATTAATTGTATATAAATATTTAAGGACATCTATACACAGCGCCATCTGTTCTTAAAGTAAGCTAGCCTTTACCTGCTTGTGTTATGGGTAACAGAACAACGGATATTAATACTTATATACTATTTTTTAGTAAATACATACATAATAATACATATAAACACTCAGAGCAATGCAAATAATCATGTTCATGCACACAAATATTTGCATTGAGCGGAAATGGAATCCGAGACCTCTGCGTAGCAGTCATGTTGTATAACCACTACGCCTCAGAGCCGTCATTTCAAGGTAGGCAGCGGCTAATCTTTGCTCTGTCATTGTTGGGATCCATAAGGGACGGTTAACACTTACCATCAGATGGGTCTCTTGCTAGTCTTTCATATCAAGCCAATAAAAAAACGTACCCTCATAACAGCCCATTAATGTCCCACTGCAGGGACGGGCCTCCTCCCGTGACGGAGGGTTACTTGGCCTACTAATACCACGCTGGCCAGACGGATTGGTATAGGGTTTAATTTCAAGTTTTTCTTCTTTTTGTTTCGTAAAGATAATATTCACGGATGGTCCCTTAGTCGGTTTTTACGACACCCATGGGATGAGATGGGGTGGTGACATTCTATTGTAAAAAAACGTATACCTGTAGCATAAACGTATCTTAAAAATGATTAAACTTTAAATAAAAACTACCTTCATTTGACTGACTCATTCAAATCAAAGAACTAATTATTTCTTTTCTTTGTCCTTATTAGTTTTCTGTCTGGGTGCATTAGATTCACTTTTATGTGTCGCTGATGTTTCCTGTTCAGGCATAACACCAAACACATCTTCAGTTAATACGACATCATAAGTATTTTGTGTTTTAGTCTCACTTTTAGCTGGTGCGTCCTTCTGAGGGTCAGTACCTTCACCAGATTTCTCACTATCATCACTCATATTTGGTATCAGCTCTGCTTAGTTTGGAACTAAATGGCGTTGTGTGATAGTGTGAGGAATATTTATTTATTTATTATTTATTTATATTAAAAAGCATAGAGTTTCTAAATAAACAAATTACTTAAATATTAAACAAATGGTTTAAAATTGAATGTTTACATCTTTTGCATCGTGAAGTCCGATAACTACCTATGTCAACATGTTAGTAGCCACAGACTAGTACAGTAATTTAAAACTTTATTAGGCTTTTCATAATTACCTCAGTAAACAGTTTTTAATTCAACTGCATTTATCCTTCTTGTCTGAAAACTAATTCTTCGGAACACTTCATAGTGAAGTACCGAACCCAAAAATATTTAAGAATAATATTTCCTTTATTTCACTAATGAAAAACTTACTACTAATGCGGTGAGACGAGACAACACTTATTTTTACTAGCTACATTGTCATAGGGATCATCATAACAGCCCACTAATGTCCCATTGCAAGGACGAACCTCCACCCGTGACGGAGGGATATTTGGCCTACTAATACCTCGCTGGCAAAACGGATTGGTGCAGGGTTTAATTTCAAGTTTTTCTTATTTTTATTTCGTAACGATAATATTCACGAATAGTTCTTTAATCGGTTTTTACGACACCCATGGGATGAGATGGGGTGGTGACATATTGTATTCTTACTCCGTCACCACACGGAAACACGACATTATTATAAAATCTACCGAAATTTTAATCCATAGTTACAAAAAGAGTGTACTTAAGAAAATTCTTGAGTGTTCATCGTCCTTTTTACCGAAATAAAACAAAAATTAATATCGAATTTTTAAAGACAATGTTATTTGAAATTGTAATTTAGATCATTACAATATTTTCATTCTTAAACGGTCCGTTTAATATTCTTGTTACTTATACATAATTCAAATGACGAGGAGTAATGATACCGAGCAAGGATTACCTAAGTGCTTAACAATAAGATGCGGTAATACAAGAATAATTGATTTTTTGACTTCTGATTTTCAATTTTGTAACATTGTATAAGTACTTAGTTTCAATAAAATAAAAAGTAAACATAAAATCATAATAGGTACCTATGAAACTGCCGTTTTATTTCTGCTTTCTTAAAAACTGCGCGTCTTTAGACTCTATATTCTTTAAAACATATTGTTGAGTTAATTTTTGTTATTTAGGAAATATAGAATATTCCCAACATCTAACAAAAGATAATAAATAAAAATAATTATAATTTGTATTATTAATATACCTGTGAACATGGGTAACATTTTAAAAAGATGATTTTCCCATTTGTTTATTTGTAACTTATTCCCTGATACTTCTTTTTTTTTAAACAAAATAGTTACTTAGCTTAAATGTGCGTTCTATTATGTTTAATAAATATTTAAAAATCTAAGAATCTTTAAAAAAATCTTTATACCAAACGGCAATTTCATAGGTAAAGACCCAATATTAAGGTTTTCTTGATTGCTATTTTCAATTACACGCTTTCGTTTAACTATTGTTTCACAAGCAAGAATGAACCACAACAATGGTTCATTCTTGTTTAGGTATATTCACTCACTAGACATAGTTATACCCCACGAATACTGGAGGGTATTTTGCAAACTATTTAAACGCTGACTAGGCTTGGTATCGGATTTTGCGTCCGACATTTTATCGATCAATTAACCTTAGTACAGGTTTCTTAATTTAAACAAACATTCAACTATTGAAAATCACAAATAAGTAAGCCAACAGAAAATAAGTGAAGTTTATCGTGTTTTTATGAACTTCCATTAATAGATTCCTGAAAAGTGGCTGTCTGGCCAAGCTAGCCATTAAGTAGTATACAATCATAGTACACCCCATAGTAGTGGGATGTATTAACAAAATGTACAAGAATGGGTAGTGACCCATTCTTGTACATTTTGTTTAGCAGTCAATGAGTAATGACCAATGAATGAGAGTCACAGAGATATACAGAGATTACATATCTGTAACATATTTGAATAAGTATTTAGTTTTGCAGAACTGTTTAGCACTCAAATATTTTAACAGAAAGTACATTCATATTTTGTAAGTAGTACCCAAGTTTAGCAAGCGAGTGACAATGAAAGCTCTATTTGCTGGCTAAAGACCCCTGAATTTATTCTCGACCCATCATCGAATTCAAACTTCTTGTCAGTAATTTAATTTAATAACATACTTTATAGCAGCCCAGTAATGTCCAATGCAGGAACGGGCCTCCTCTCGTGACGGCGGCCTACTTGGCCTATTATAATAACCACGCTGGCCAGACGGATTGGTACCTACAGGGTTTAATTTCAAGTTTTCCTTCTTCTTATTTCGTAAAGATAATATTCGGTTTTTATGATACGCATAAGATGAGATGGGGTGGTGACATATTGTACTCTTACTCCGTCACCACACAGAGAAAAAATATACTTAATACACCTTTATTAATCTCACATTAGCATAAAATCAGACGTGGCACAGTCTTTATACTTTATGTGTTTTAGAACGCGTGTTCAGTGTTCGGGACGTAAATGGCGACCGGTCAATGATAAACGAAGTATATAATGTTTAATGACGCAATAAATAAAATGTGCTGACTCAGCGAGGGTATTGTTTATTTGGACATTTTTAAGGGTGCCACATTTGAGGGCACGGATTCGATTTGAGCCCTTTACCTATATGATTTTGAAAAAATTAACGCGTCGATTATAAAGCATTTTGCCTCTCTCTCAATTTTTACTATAATTTCAACTTACTCCAGCTTGTTACTTGTGTTCTGAGAAAACAAACTTTTGAAATAATAAAACTACATTGATTCTCTCGCAAAATTTCTCCACTTTTCAGAATTGTTTCAAAATAGCACACCGTCATGATAGATTAAAATTAGCTTAGCAGAGACCGCGATCAAACTACTACGAACTTTTAGCTAGGTCAACTTCGAGACATTTACAACATTTGTCCATAAAATGTATTCTGGTCTTTCTACTGATTGGCCAGAAGCATACTTAAATAATATTTAAATTAGTACTTACCAAAAATAATCAATTGTTTTCTTGATACTCAAACACAAATATTATTTTTGGGATGAAACAAATATTTTATACTAAGATTTATTTATGTATTAAAGAAAAAACAACCTCTGTGGCGTAGTGGTTATTATACATCTCGACTTCGATTTCCGCTCAAAATATGTGCAAGGTCGCAGTCCGCGCGCCGGCCGCGACGTGTAAGCTCACAGTCCGCGCGGTGGCCGCGAGGTGTAAGCTTGCTGTCACCGCGAACTCAATATTTTTTAAGACATTTATGATTGAACAAATAAATAACCTAAAAAAAAAACAAATAAATAATAACCTTAAATCTGATTCGAGACTGGAGGGAGGAATGCAGTGTAGCGAGGCGCGAGAGACGACAATGGTGCGCGGGCGACTTGCGACGACGCAATGACGTTGTTTCGCTACCGACTCGGAGTCGGCGCGTAATGAGCATGCCGTCGGCGCGCTGTACGCATAAGGTCCGCTCGCTTGCAGCACGCGGGCTGCGGGTCGAGTTGTGTGGTAGCGGCAAGCGCGCTGACTGCCCGCCGTTGGCTTTTTCATATTGACATTATGAAATATATTATACTACACACGATTTAATGCTCTAAATTGAATGACAAGTTAAATGCTGGTGTGGAGCGGTGCTGTTGCGGTGCCGTTATAATGTGCCATGACCTTAAGATTAGGCACAACACTGCGAAGAGAAAGTCCCAACTAAACCCTCAGATTTACATCATAAATTCCAAACATATTTGCAGTAAAACGCGGAATAAGAATAAAATAATATTACTATGTTTATATTCTGCCCTTATTCTGCCCTTTTAGACCCCGCATACCAGTTTGTGCCTAGATATTGTAGTACATAGAGTAGCAAGACAGACGATAAACCCAACTAAATTCAACTCGTTGGGAGACATGGGTAGTCGTTTGGTCACATAACTTCTAAGCTTTAAACTATGTTAGGTACATCTTATACTTTACAATAAAGGAAAATAAAATACTTGTGATAAAAGCATTTGATAAGACATTTTATTTTTCTCCGGGCGTTCTTTTGATTTAATTTGTCATTAATACGTAATGGGACCTTATTGCAGTATATACTGAAATCAGTTCTTCTTAAAAGCACAGAAAAAATTTCACTACGAAAGCATCTTCGGGTTCGATTCCCGCTCAATGCAAATCTTTGTGTGCATGAACATGATTGTTTGCATTGGTCTGAGTGTTTTCTATGTATAATATATATGTATTTACAAAAAAAAAGTATTTAAGTATGTTTATCCGTTGTCTTAGTACCCATAGTACAAGCTTTGCTTAGTTTGGGACTAGGTGGTGATGTGTGAATGTGTGAGGATTATTTGTTTATTTATTTATCTTCGTTGATTGACTATTTTTTGTGACTTCTTCTGTTATAACTAGAGTGAAGCCCAATATAATAATTATTAATACATAATGCGACCTTATTTCGGTCAATATATTTTTTTTTTTATAAAGACAACTCCCGCACTAGGGATCATGCCCTGTGTCGCGGGGACTTTTACAAACATCAATTAACGGACACATAGAACACCCAGACTCAGGACAATAATTGTCCTGCGTGGGGATCGAACCCACAACCTCATGCGCGGCAGCCGCTGGCTCTACCGGCGCGCCACCGAGGTCGTCGAAATATTAAATTCAGCTTTGCCTACATGCAATAAAAATATCACTCTATGGAGGCATCTTTGCAGAGCGAGAGACCAATTGTTTTCTATAGATTGGAGACGTACCAATTAATAACAGCCCAATAATGTCCTACTGCAGGGACGGACCTCCTCCCGTGACGGAGGGATACTTGGCCTAATACCATGTTGGCTATTGACGATTTGTATTGACGATTATTGATTAATTTGTAATATACGGATTGCTGTAGGGTTTAATTTCAAGATTGACATCGTAAAGAAATATTCACGGATAGTCCTTTAGTCGGTTTTTACGACACCATGGGATGAGATGGGGTAGTGGCATATAGTATTCTTACTCTGTCAACACACGGATAGCTTTTAAAAGCATAAAAAAATACCAATTAAAAGCATTTAAAATATACATGTAGTTTCTTCACTGTAGTTGAATATCATTTTCTATTATTCTTTTGAGGCTTAGAGAAGAGAATTTACAGCATTCTCTTCTTTTTGAAACAATATTTTACTTTTGAAATGTATTTAAAAATCACTTTAAAATTTAGGTGACCAATTTCTTGAATATCAAAAGCTTTACATAAGCTATCGCTTGCATATTCTCCAGACTTATTAATGTGGTTATTAACCTCTTAAATTGAGCCATAGTCTATGTCATAGTTCATTAGGTCAAATTTCAACCTTAAAGGTCGCTAGCCTATTGGCTGTTGGCTCACGATCAATAAAAGGGATATTAGGGGATTAGACATTATCATCTTTAAGCCTTTGCACGTCACATATATATTGAAAATCTCTGTTAGCATTATAATATAGCAAATATAAGGCTTCTTTTGCAATATAAAGACACGGTAATAAAAGACCATTTCGAACTTAATGGAAAGCATGAAAACTATCCTGAAATTAAGGCAACGTATATTGTAGTCAAAAAACAACTTAACTCCTTCGTAACCACCTTGCCGGTCTAGACATTTGTCAGACCTTGCTGAAATGCTTCTTTACACTACGTTTGAAGGCCCCGATAGAGAAAATACCCTAGCCGAAAGTTTGCTACACAAACTAATGTACTAACACAACTTAAGAGCGTTTACAGGGCTCACGAGCGCCACCAATTGAAAAAAAAACATTATTCGCAAATAGGATAAAATAATGTAAAATGTTGATAACAAAGTCTTGAGAAAAGGCAATAAAGTATTTGTATAATACACTCTCAACACAGACAGTGTTGCGTGTGTATCTTTTTCAATCAACTAAGTTCCGCATTCGAATAAATAACGGCTTTACATTATTTAAAGCCGTTATACATTTGGCATCGCTAGTGAGCCACGTAAAGGCCTTAATGACTTTTCTTTAAGACCCAAGTCACGTTTTGCGCCAAATAAATAGGTAAATTATTTCGACCATCGTTGACACAGTACTTCTTATATCTATGATCGTAGAATGTATTAATTACTGTTAATTGAAACCACATTGTTACCTTTGCATTACAATCCTAGCAAAGCAAAATGTTTTAGTTTATTCCTCGAAAAACGACGCGTTGTAAGTTGTGTGTTTCTTGCAAGACCTTGCTGTACATTCTAGCTTACAGGAGTCGCAGTCGTGGGCTTGTGGGTTATAATAGTCGAATGATCCATACTACTACTACGACCGGTTTGAAGTGTTACTAGTTTTTAAAAAATGACTTCAATTTCTTTTTCACACAACGCCATCTAGTCCCAAACCAAGCAAAGCTAGTACTATGGGTACTAGACAACGGATAAACATACTTAAATACTTTTTTTTTTGTAAATACATACATAATATATATAGAAAACACCCAGACCAATGCAAACAATTATGTTCATGCACACAAAGATTTGCATTTGGGAATCAAACCCGAGACCTCTGCGCATTCGTCTATCTATGAAGTTTAGATACGAGAAATGTATCCATGACAACGTAAGGTTAAGCAGCGAACACACTTCAGGGGTGAGAGTGTAACTTGCTGACTGTGTACACCATCATTTATTATTGAACGCATGACGCGGAGGTTTCAGAGGCAAATTGTCATTTTCCCCTAACTTGTGTAACTTTTGTGAGAGTAGTGTGTATAATCTATAAATAATTGTAGCGATTTTCGTTATGATTATAATATGATCGAAGATAAAATTATAATCTTAACTTCCAAACCGAATATATTTAAATGAATGAAAATGAAAATGAAAAAATATTTATTAACAAAAAAGTTACAAGGATGGGCTTCCCAATAGCCCCACACTAGGCAAGCCTGTACTGTGGGTACGGTGACGATTACCACATACTATTTACAAATTGCCCGGTCGACATTAATATTTATAAGTAATTCAAAGAAATTAATAACAGTAAAACAATTTTTTTTTATTGAGGTCATGTGAGAATATCTGTGCATAGATGTTTATATGTATATAATTATGCGATTAAATAAGGGTATTTTTGATAAATATATTATTATTTAAATAAGTAAATAAGAAGAAAATATAAATAATTAATGTATGTACAAGTACATAAACATATATATAAACAAACAATACATTAACAATTGTGCAACAGGAGATTTTCAGTGCTATCATAGGTCATTGTACTAAGCCATTTAGATATTTTAGCCTCTTTTAAGGAGCTCTCCTTAATGTTACAAAACTTTGCCACCTGGTTGTAGATGTATCTATCTATATTTGGGCTAAACCGTCTTGCAAATGATGTTATAGTTTTTGGTACCACAATCTTGTACATTCGGCGTTTGAGAAGAGAATATAAATCTATTTAAGGTATATTTAGAATATTTATTTTAATTGTCAATTTATTATCATATTATTATAATTTGGAGCTTATACTGTGATTGAAGTACGCTTATAATTAGCATAAATGTCAGAAAAGTTCCAATAATTCATAACTTTAAACTAATATAAATACTATTTAGTAGCTATACATATTTTTGTGATACCAGGATGCCTATTATTTCATTACTGGAATCCTGGTTATACGTGGAAAAACATAGATTCAATTTGCCTCCCATAATAAAATATCTGTTAATCGAAAAATACCTAAAATAAGCAAATATTTTATGCGAGTATACCGGTGTAGTGACGGAGTAAGAATAAAATATGTCACCACCCCATCTCATCCCATGGGTGTCGTAGAAACCGACTAAGGGACTATCTGTGAATATTATTTTTACGTAATAAAAAAAAAGGAAAACTTAAAATACAACCCTATACCAATCCGTCTGGCTAGCGTGGTATTAGTAGGCCAAGTATCCCTCCGCAACGGAAGGAGGCCCGTCCCTGCAGTGGGACATTAATGGGCTGTTATGATGAAGAAAATATTATTATAGTTATTGTATAAATGGAGTACTACTTCCGATTACAATTCATTTTAAACAAACAACGAATAAAAGAAACACGCAATCGATTGTCAGATGTTAACGAGTTTCTAGAATATAAATATTGTGTATTTATTGTTTGTACAGATTGTTTAAAGCTGCTTTATCAGGAAAGTGTAATGTGAGGGGAACTGTGAAGTCGTGTGAAATTATGATGTTTTTCATTTAATTAATAACAATAGTACTGTAATTCAAAAGGTTTTTTTTTCCACATTCACACATGCCATCTAGTCCCAAACTAAGCTTGTACTATGGGTACTAGACAACGGATAAACATACTTAATTACTTTTTTTTGTAAATACTTAACTCAATACTCAATGCAATATATACATATTATACGTAGAAAACACTCAGACCAATGCAAACAATCATGTTCATGCACACAAAGATTTGCATTGAGCGGGAATCGAACCCGAGACCTCTGCGTAGCAGCCATGTAATATACCAACTGCGCCACAGAGGTCGTCACATGAATACTTACAACATACAAAGAACACAATAATTACTAAGCAATTTGCGCCTATCAAGCAGATGGTTAAGCAACGCCAGTGCGGTCTAAATACGGATGGATGACCACTAGAGAAATATGAATACCTTTGTAACTCCTCAAGTGACTTAGCGATCAAGGCGTCTGAGGCAGCAGTTGCCAAAATTTCAAGATAATTCTTGCCTCGAGCTATATATTAGGTCCAAATTTGTGGTATTTTTTTGATATTTTTCATTTATTAATTACACTAAGTACTCGACCATGATAGCAATAAATACAAAGATAAATCTCGAACTAGACTAAACTAAAACTCAATACTAACAACATTTGACGATATTTATTTTATATCGCAAAACACAGAAAAAAATAAACTTTATTCCACGATTTCCATTAAGATTCCCTTGTTATTGAATCATTGAACCGCGAAGGTTGTATCTGTTTGAAATGGAATGCAAGCAAGAATGTTATTTATTTCACACAACTCCATCTAATCCCTAACTAAGCAGAGCTTGTACTATGGGTACTAGAAAACGGACAACATATCTATTTTCATATTTTTTTTGATAATGCTGAGACCAATGCAAGCGATCATGTTCATGCACACAAAGATTTGCATTCAGCGGGAATCGAACCCGAGACCTTTGCGTAGCAGCCATGTAACATAACGACTACGTCACAGAGGCCGTATATATACTAATATATAAACTGAAGAGTTTAAACTAAGAGGCTGTCAAGGTCCTTGTTTTCTTTGAGTGCTCAACGAATTTGGCAAAATGGCTGCCGGCTGTGGTCACTTACTGTAAAAAGCAAACCTGTTATAATCCCTTGTGTTGCCTAAAGGCATTTATAGCAGCAGTACTTGGTGTTCAAAAGCTTTTATCTATACTAATATTAGGTAAAGTTTGTGTGTTTGTGACGTTGTAGGGGGTAATCTCTGAATCTACTGAACCGATTTTTAAAATTCTTTCTGTGTTGAATAGTCCATTTATTAGGAAGTCTCATAGGCTATAAAGTATCACGCTATGACTAAAAGGAGTGGAGCAGTAATGCCAACAAAGTGGGCACGGGTCAGCTAGTATTAGATAAATTTATTACTTATGTTTTTAGGTTAACTTCCTCAGTAGCAATGTGGTCGTGTCTGCGCCTACCGTGCACAAGGTTGCGGATTTTAATAATAGTTATCATGAGCCTGAATTTTCTGATTGTGTTCATTGATTTTTGTATAATCTGAAACAATTCGACTCATGGGTACACCTCTAGAGTAGAGGCTATCCATTTAAAAATACTTGTGCTTACCGGTTCTTCACAACGGTTTCGTTCAGCACGTTCCCTTTGACCATTTTCAAATAATTTCCCGCAAGCTTTATATGAGTTTATTACTTTAAGCACTTACGACACTTAATACGATCCAAAAGGCAAAAAAAAATTAAAAACTCAGACACAGACTGGTCTGCAGGTCAGAATGTGCAATTCAATACTAAATAAATAACTTACTAAAACCAGAAATGGCTAGGTATATAGGGTTACTCTATAATATGTAAATAGGTGCGAGGGGTACACCAGTTAAATCCTTCTACAACCTATTAAAAGAACTAGGACTGCCGAGAACTTCAGTAAGCTCTCTACTATCACGAATGTCCAAAACGGCATTGTTAGGTTCCTACCAAATTTGGATAGGTAGAGGACGGAACATAATAGACGCTAACGCGTTGTTAGGGGGCATTCTTAAACCTACATCTAGGTCGTAAGTCCCAGACACTGTTATGTAAGTGTTCCGTCCTCTATCACGCGATGGACCCGGCACCCGCACGGAGAATCCAATGCTAAGATTAGGTCTTATCTTATAAATCAATCATAGCTTACACTATATTATACACGAAGTATATAAACATAGTCATATATCCAACAATATAAATAAAAATTGCTCATTCTCTTGCACGATACAATATGTATACAAGGAATAAAAAGAGACTTTATGAGGGGAGACAACGTACCCTGTAGCTATTTGCCGGTCCCTTTTGTGCCTCTAAGACGTACCTACAAGTAAAATAGAAAACCTTGAATAAAAGGTCCTTTCAAAGAATGGTCATAGCTTTGAAGGTTGTACTGACTTTTATAACGTCTTTACGGTATGGTTTAAAGGAATTTATTAACGGGAAGATTTCAATTATAAAGACATTTTATGCGAAGATTTCTGTGAAGATTTGAATTAATAATACTTGAGATGTCATAGTAATGACTCATCGGGATATAATGGTTCTGTTAAGTTAATAGGTAGGTACTATTATTACAGTATTTCTAACTATTTTCTTAATAATTTAATAGATTTCAACGCATAACCTATGTCAGACTTTTCGTAGATTAAAAAATGATTACGTGGAAGCCAGGAAATCAATTTTTACTTTTTATGGTTACTTCATCTTATAAGTTAAATAAATTAAATAGATAGGTATATAAATGACAAACATTTGAGCCGGAAGTTTGTCCTTTGCCCAGTCCATGATATTTCGTACAATTGTTTACACATTAGCTTTGTAAAGTACTTTATAATGGTCATAAGTTTGATCCTTGTAAACTTTGTGTATATAAATAACGCCTTATAAGTAAAGTTGTTTTATAAAAACTAATATTATTATCTTAGTATTACTTAAATTGTTGTGTGGTGACGGAGTAAGAATACAATATATATCACCACCCTATATCTCATCCCATGCGTGTCGTAAAAACCGAATAAGGGACTTATCCGTGAATATTATCTTTACGAAATAAAAAGAAGGAAAACTTGATATTAAACCCAAAACCAATCCGTCTGGCCAGCGTGGTATTAGTAGGCTAAGTAACCCTCCGTCCCGGGAGAAGGCCCGTCCCTGCAGTGGGACATTATTGGGCTGTTATGATGATGATGATGACTTAAATTGTTAGTTCTCCTGGCAGTTAAGACTCTACCTCTTATTGAATTCTATTACACGATAAGTCCCGCACATTAAGCTGTACCACAGAGTGTTAAAATTTACACAGATAACACAAAATGTCAAGAGTCTAGGTTCACGATTACGTCATACAAACGTGTAAGGGATTATGTGTCTTGAGTATACGACTTAAGATGTTATCTTTGCGTGGCTTTAAATGTCGTGACTTTTACACTTGTTAAATATGAACGTGTCAGACAAAAAAGTATTCCTTGTATTAAAACGTATGAGACTATGCCGACCAGACCGTTCCTTAACCAGCCGGTACTATCGTTGTTTTACTTTAAGTACCCGATACGGTCTTAGCACGGTCATGGTATTGTACGGTGTAGTGGGCAGACTACATTAATCTTAAAAGTTCAAACTATATAATACTAGCTGCCCCGTACACACCTCGTTGGGCGGCGAAAAAAAACGCGTCTCTTTTTTAAACATATTTCATATTCATAGCATGATGCTATTATACCTATGACCCTTTCTGATAAATGGATAACACAGAAAGAATTTTGAAAATCGGTTCATTAGATCTAGAGATTACCCCCTACAACGTCACAAACTCACAAACAAACACACAAACTTTACCTCTTTATAATATTAGTATAGAAGTATCGATTATGTACCTTAACTTTAAACAATTCTTTACTATTAAATAAAATTCATAATAATATACCTAATTATTAAATTAATTAAAAATAACACTTATAAAAAGTAAAAGTAACGATAGCAAAAGTTATCGGAGGCTGGCGGGTAGGTTCACAACCCTCATTCTGAATGTTCAAAAGTTTTACGTTTTTATTGTTTGCACTTCATAACTTTATAATTTGCGTTCATGTAATTTATTTTATTTGGAGATGTTGAGTTTGTATTCAAGAGTAAAGGACGTATGAGAAGTTAAATAAATTACTGCATTGTTAAAATCCCAAAACATTTGGGTGCTTGAGGTTTCAATGTTGAAATGGTCTAGAGAGCAATACCTAGAGTTATTTTAGTCAGAAAATCGTTTCTTTTTTCTCTAAAGTCAACCTGTCTCTTTTTTAAATGAGAAACCGTTAATAGGTAGCCTGTATAATCTGCCAGTATAACTAGACAGCCTACAACACTTTTCCTAATCTCTTTTTCTTTTTCAACAAAACATTTAGACACAGTAAATACTGTTTTTTAAATTAACAAAAACCGCTATAAATTACATAAAAAAATGATGACACAATGTTTTACTGATCAAATCCAAAATAAGAAAATTAGAAATGGGCAAGACACAAATGACGCTTATGTGATAGACGATGAGGCAAAAACGTTCTAACGTGTGAAGGTAACATATTTTTAGTTTGTAGGATATTTTATTACTCCGCTTAAAAATGAAAAACAATAATTTTACACTAGGAATACTTATAAAAAAAGAACAAAAACAAATATTATCAAAAGAACATAAACGGATTGTTTCTCTTATAATAATAAATTTTGAAGTAAAATTATAAAAGTTCGTAAAAATTAATTGTTTGTAGGAAAAATAATCGTACCTATTTACTTATATTATTAAGAGGGATTTAAAACTTCATTCCATTTATCAATTGGTCCATTATTGTTTTGTTTTTAAAGCCAAAGCACCGGGAACTTTTATAAAGATTAATTTAGCGGTCACAAAGATTACTTTCTTTGCTCAAGATAATCCATACTAATAGGTATTATAAATGGGAAAGTGTTTCTGTTTTTCTTTCTTTCACGGCAAAACGGAGCGACGAATTGACGTAATTTTTTTAAGTGGAGATAGTTGAAGAGATGGAGAGTAACATAGACTACTTTTTTTTGCTTCTGCGCCCAGGAAAGGGGAACAGTGCTACCCCGAATTATACGCGAGCGAAGCCGCAAGCATAAGCTAGGAATGAATGAATCACACAAATAATTATTATACGTAAGATTCAAATCCTCGACCTCAAGCACGGCAAACATAACCTCTTTGCCAACGATACAGTAATTAGAGAATAACAGGCCAAACAATCCAATAATTAGTAGTCAAGGCCATACTTGAGAACTAATTATTGCATTGTTTGGTCCTAATAGAATATTTCTGATTAGTTCTCCCTCAGTACGTTAAATTGCGAATTATGTTTAATTAGTTATGCAAACTAGATGGGATAGAACAAGATGTTTAGTGTGCTTATGTGTGTTTACGAGGATATGTATGGAAATTCTATTACAATCTCCTGAGGCCTTAGGGGCCACTTGACGACCTCGGTGGCGCGACGGTAGCGCCAGCGACTGCAGTGCACGAGGTCGTGGGTTCGATCCTTACGCAGGACTATTATTTGTGCGATCCACAAATTATTATCCTAAGTCTGGGTGTTCGGATGTGTCCGTTAATTGATGTTTGCAAAAATTCCCGGGACACAGGGCATGATCCCTTGTGCGGGAGTACATTAGTCTTAAGTTTAAAAAAATACTGATTTCAAGATGATGATGAAAGAAAAAATGGTCAATAATTGTCTTCTTTTGTAACGATTTTAAAGACCGAGGAGCTATTAAATTCTTATTTAGTTACTTTTTTATGTTATAGTCTTAGGTATTGGTTGTTTAAAGTAATATTTTGCTAATGGTAATTGGTTACCGGTGCTAATGGACATCAGTAATATCAGAGCCTTAACATCTTGCTTAATCTACTTTTAAGCAGTAGTGTGCAAAGTGTTTATTTAGGTAGAAGGTAACAATAGCTAGAGAAATGACTTGCCTATTTTGTGTCCTTGGGTAGGCAGAGGATTAGCTATGTTCTGGTATTCGGTCTATAATGAGCAGCCTAAGGTTCGTCTAAAATCTTAGTAAAAAAAAAATGAAAACATTGTCCTAAACTAATTCAATATTTCATTAACTACCACCTCTTCTATTGTAGATTTACACACACAACAGCCCATTATTGCACCAATGCAGGGACGAGGACTCCTCCTGTGACGGAGGGATACTTGGCCTACAAATACCACGCTGGCCAAACGGATTGGTATAGGGTTTAATTTCAAGTTTTCCTTCTTTCTATGTAAAGGTTTCTTTTCACAGAAAGTCTCTTAGTCGGTTTTTACGACACCCGTGGGATGAGATGGGGTGGTGACATATTGTATTCTTACTCCCTCATTACCCGGTGAATCTATTATCTATATAAATATCTATTGTAGATTGCTCAACATTAATTTAAAAAACGAAACTTTTCATCTCAAAATTTAGTAGGAGAAGTATTCATATCCGCTAGTAATAAAAAGCCATGCCTTCGCTTCTAGGTGATATTAAACGGCTAACAACAGGCCGACTGGTTCAAATGAAGACATGAATTTTGTTTTAGGCTGAGTTTTCACCGTTTACGTAATTAAGCTTTGTGTACACTGACTATAAAAGACTGACTAAGTTATTTATAAATATTTTAGTAACGTATGCTCTTTAGTAACAATTAATGAAAAAAAAGATAGAAATATAGAGAAATTTAAAAGAGAAATTTAAATAATGGTTGTTAATATTTTTAGTACCTCATTAACTAGGGTTTTTTAATCTGTCCAATTCTAAGAATGTTTTTGTAAATATTTATACCTTTATTTTTAAATGAAAATTCATCAGCGTAATTAAACTATTGTCCGTGGTTAGAAGACAAGAAAGACAACAAAGTGATAGGTTTAAGCGCTAATAATATTATTCTAGTTGTCGTAATTAGTATAGCACATGAGTAGTAAGTAACATATTGATTTACCTACAAGAAAACATATTTTCTTCAATAATCTGTATACACCTAGCATGAAAACTAAAAAATTGCAATTGACTTTACCAACACTTACTACTAAGTTATATTATAAATTTCTTGACAAACTTCAAAATAAGTCTAGCCGTTTTAGCTATAAAGGGCATAAGGATTTGCTTATTTTAATATTTTACATAGCCTGAGTCATCATAACAGCCCATTATTGTCCCACTGCAGAGACGGGCCTCCTCCCATAACGGAGGGATAATTGGCCTACTAAAACCACGCTGGCCTGACGGGTTGGTTTATTTTGTAAAAATAAAATTTACGACACGACACCCATGGGATGAGATGGGGTGGTAACATATTGTATTCTTACTCCGTCACCACACGGAGAATATAAAGCTTGAGTCAATACGGAGATAAATACGAAACATAGGACGTTAAAACTAAAATTTGTCAAATTTTTCAAGTTACTAAAAGTAGCCATGAAAGAGACAAAACTTAACTCACCAAAACATTAACCTACTTCGATGTAGTTTGGTTAAAAAACATGTAAAGAATACTGACAACATCAACAAGTTTGAGCGAAACTTTGAATGATAACAGGTGGTCTTTACTAACACAATATTTCACATAAACACATATATTATACACACACACATTACATACATTTCATAACACATAATATCATATAGTATATAAGTTATATTATTAACACCAACTGGCTATAAACACAATGTAACACCCACGTGTTTCATTAAAACTTAAATAATTGTAATATTACGCAACTTCTTTACAATGTTATGTAATAACATTCAACACTGCCTATTTATAACTCAAATATTTATGATAAAATCATTTGTTTATGACAATAAGTAATACACAAAATAGGATAAGCAATCTTATTATTTTTGCCTTAAGCCAATAAGACTACAGATAAGGAAAAAAAACGTCTATTTTTTTTAATTAATACTTTCTTTTCAAAGTCACGGATTAAGAGGATTAATTTAAACAATCTCTGGATTTATTCATCTAATAAATTTACGTTTTTTTTTAATTTATGTACAACTTTAAAAACTTTCTCTAGAGTTTGTTTTAGTCTACTTTGAAATTAAATAAAACCTTTATTTTTTCTAAATTTCAAAACTGAAAATATTTTTGTTCATCCAACAACCAAAAAATTTCTATTGTAAACATTTCGTGTCATTTAACCGCCGAGCGTCTTAGAATGAAACGTTCGTTCGGAATACGAAATTTAAAAAGGGAACTCTTTTATTTTGGACACAAAAATTACTCTATAACGGTTTATTAATATATTTATTTTTGAATATAATTGTGTGTTAAACAAATAAGTTTTAAGTGACGTACCTTGTTCGTGACGAAGGTTAATTTGAGATGGCATGGGTGCGTCTGTCGCACACCGGTTGCGCGCGGATACTGTCAACTGCTATACAACTGGCGGATTTCGGCGGGATTCTCTCGTCCCCAGTGAGGTGACTATCGATAAACTTGACCTATCGATAACTCACATCTATCTCTTATATTCTTATCACTATTAACTATTGTTTGTACAGTATTTCTTTTCTTAATTATTTGTTGCTCACGAATTGGATGTCTTACACAATGATAACGAAATTTTTTTTATAAAATCATGGTTTAAAAATTACGCTAATATTTAACTGACTTAGATTTGTTTGTTATATTTGGAAAAATCATTTTTTGTTTTAAAATGTATTGTTTAGTACGATAACTCGATATTTTTCTAGTCAAAACACGTAGTTCCATCACTAAGGTTTAAGCATGCGCACTGCCTGCCTCCAAGGATTGCCCAGCAGAATAACCGCGTTGATTGATTCAGCAACTTGAGCGCAGGTTAACACGTGCGTAAGCCACCAACAACTTAAGAACTACCTCCCCTCCCCCAACGGTTTGACAAAAGACACAATAGGGAGAACTTAGAAAAAATTTGCGGCTCAAATTATAATGGCTACTGTTATCTGGGCTTGCTTGTTTTAAACGTTACACCTGTTTCGCGCGCGGAGTTGTTTTTTTATTTGAACTTTTTTTGTGTATTATTGTTGCGTAGATAAGGTATTACCTAATCGTAGTTTTGTTGGTTTTAGACTATGTTCTAGGTTTTAATTGTAGCTTCAATTTTAAGTAAACGGGGATTCAAACAATTTTTAATAAATTTTATGAAATAAATTTCAAATTTGAAATTTGTAATGTAACTTTCAGGAATGAACTGTATGATTTTTAGGATTGTTTTTTTTTTGCTTTAGTGAATAATGATTATGACGCGTGATGAAACTTAGTGCTTGTAAATTTCTATATTTAAATCTTCTATTGATAATGTTTTTATTTATCATAGGATTTTAATCCCAATACAAAGACTGGCGTGGCCAAAATAGTAGACCCAGGAAGTGTGGGTTTAAATCATGTCAATAATTTTTGCATAACTTTTTAGGTTTATTTAAAAGCTACATACATACATAAATTCACGCCTTATCCCGTCCGGGGTAGGCAGAGACGACAGATCGCCACTTGTCACGATCCTGGCAAACAGAAGTGATTAATTAATTCTCTTATTTCTCTTCATTGATCTGTTTAAAAGTTACCTGTAATTAAAAACTAAAAGGTAAAATATAACACGGCCATTTTTAGATCAAATTTTATTTAACATGCTACGTAGGTTACAAATTCATCGTAGCAAATCCCGAGGGGCTTCGTGCGTAGCATCGTAGACAATCGTAGACGGGCTTACGCAATGTCATAGGGGGCGAGCCTTTCGCCCTTTGACGCCCACAATTCTAACCGCAGGCAATTTCAGGAAAAAGTATTAAGAAGTATTTTTTTTGACGTAGTCTTTTAGGGTCACAGTCAGCGAAATTGAAGGATATTGGGTTTTATTTAAGGTATAAAGGTGATATTTAATGGCCCATCCTTGCAGGGGGACAAGAATTAATTTTATCATTCATCATCTTCATCATATCAGCCAATGGTCATCTACTGTTGGATATAGGCCTCCGTCAAATATTTTTACTTTATACGATCCTATGCTCCCTTTATCCCCGGACTACCCGCCGCCATAACAGGGTTGCCCCCCGTTTATGAGGGGTCTTAAAGATAAAGGTTCTGTCAGTAATAGAGGAAAACTTAGTATTAAGTAGGTTTTACGTTCAGAGTTCTTTCTTCTGATTCCGAAAAAGGGAACAGATATTATAACATGTGTATGAAACACATGTTATAATATCTGTTCCCTTTTTCGGAAATGAGCATGTAATGGGATAGTGATCTCTAAAAGTAGTGTAGGACGCCCCCAGCTAGGTGGCCTGACGACCTTAAAAAGGTCGGTTGCAGAATGCTTAGGACCATGCCCTATGATCCGTGTTGGAAGAGGCATTTGTCCAGCAGTGGACTGCGATAGAATTAATTTGGATGTCATTGTAATGAAAACTAGTTGCACTGTTTTATTCGAATGTTTTAAAGTAATAAAGCCCTGGTGAAATGTAAAAGTAGAGATAAAGTGTAAACATTACAGTACGTTACACACGGCACGCTGCGGTTACACGTGTGACATTAGCATCAGAGAACACAATAGCTCACATAACATTTAGAGATGACAAAATAGTTGCACTGTTTGACGTCAAATGTATACAGTTTTAAAGTCCAGGTGAAATGTAAGAGTAGAGATCAAGTGTAAACATTACGGTACGTTACACACGGCACGCTGCGGTTACACGTGTGACATTAGCATCAGAGAACACAATAGCTCACATAACATTTAGAGATGACAAAATAGTTGCACTGTTTGACGTCAAATGTATACAGTTTTAAAGTCCAGGTGAAATGTAAGAGTAGAGATCAAGTGTAAACATTACGGTACGTTACACACGGCACGCTGCGGTTACACGTGGGACATTAGCATCAGAGAACACAATAGCTCACATAACATTTAGAGATGATAAAATAGTTGCACTGTTTTACGTCAAATGTATAAAGTCCAGGTGAAATGTAAAAGTAGAGATAAAGTGTAAACATTACAGTACGTTACACACGGCACGCTGCGGTTACACGTGGGACATTAGCATCAGAGAACACAATAGCTCACATAACATTTAGAGATGACAAAATAGTTGCACTGTTTTGACGTCAAATGTTTCCGTTCACCCTAGAAACCCGTGTTAACACACGGGTTCGGTTACAGTTAACACTGTAACTTACATACATAATATGTATGTATTTTTCCATTAGTTTACGCTTGGTTCTATGGAAGTATGCAAATACTACTGAATAACATAATATACGATCCTTATAAACCAGCTTTGATTCGTCTAATTGTATTTATATTATAATTATTCTTATTTTTATTCTTCGACGACCTGGTTAGGACGGCAAAAAGCTGATGAATGAGGGAGGCACGGGACCGCGCGGGGTGGAAACGTTTGTAGGAGGCCTGTGTCTGGCAGTGGCGATTCTTAAACTTGGGTGTCAGTTTCGAGTGAGCACTTGTTTTTATTTAAAGAAATGATTTAGGTCTATCTAGGGCGTTAAAGTAAAATTTTTAAAACCTAAACTTGCCATCTCTAACCGTTAAATACTCCCACAGGTAACACGTCCCGATGGATTATATAATTTAATGTATATGTAGTTCATTAGCTGTTTCTGTGCCTCACAGTTCCCTAAACATGTGCATACTAATGTTCATTTAGTTTTACACTGTATGTTTGTTACGAGATTTTAGTTTTAGTTAGTTACATTGTACTATATTATTATTTAGATTTTATAAAGACAAATCCCGCACTTGGGCTTGGTATAGCTCAAACTTCCAAAATCTCTCTTGGTCCAGCCATCCTGACCTTCACGGATCATGCCCTGTGTCGCGGGGACATTTTACAAACATCAATTAACGGACACAAAGAACATCCAGACCAGGACAATAATTAGTGGATCTCACAAATTATTGTCCTGCGTGGGGATCGAACCCACAACCTCTTGCACGGCAGCCGCTTGCGCTACCGTCGCGCCACCGAGGTCGTTATTATTTATGAACACTGTATTGCTCAGTAGATTCTGCTTACTCCGCATGGGAAAAATGTGTAAATTTATGTATGTATGACTATGTGTGTTACTCTGCAGTATATGATGGTTAAGTATTAGTGCCTAGGATTTGCAGTGTTCATGGTCTGAGGCCAACAAGGAGATGCGCGATGTCCCTTTTAGAAGATGGCTCAAGTTCAAGAATGGTGTAGCATGATAACTAGATAATGTTGAAGTTAGTTATTCATGATAAGAGTTTGACAGCCCTTTTATGGACTTGTCCTTTCTTACACTTGAGCACAAAACAACTTGGTAAAACATCAGTGTTTTCACCATGTCATCTTTAGATATTTGTGGACACTGGTAGAAACGAATCTAAGTTATTTCACTACCATACGTTGTATATTTCTAGTACTATATTTTTCATTTTTTTATTTAAAGGCTTTTATCTTACAAAGGTATGCCAGCCTCATCGTTTCCTAATATTAAATAATCCCACCACCAAATAATTCTAATACTAAATATTATTAATAGAAGAGAGAGCTAGCAATGCAAAAACCATTTGGTATATTCATTTAGCTTCATTAGAATCAGGTAAAGATAATGTTTTAATAAATGCTCCTATGTCATATTTGTTAACTTTTAACGCTTGCATTACTACCTAGTTCTCTCTCCTTTCTGTTTTTTTAGTACTATATTTGCATCAGTTTGATAGTCATCATATTGCTATGGCCTAAAGGCCTACGCAGACCGGGACGGCATGGCAAGGGTTTTTTAATTTTTACAAATGGAAATTCAGCCGTACTGTTACAGAAATACGACATAAATTGCTATGCTTTAAAATTTTATCGCATTCGCGGATTTTATCGCACGGCATTTTTCATTTTAAAGCATAGCAACGTATTTCTGTAACTGAGTACGGTTGATTGTCCATTAGTAAAAATTAAAATCCCTTGCCATGCCGTCCCGGTCAGCGTAGGCCTTAAGCAGTTCTACACTACGCCTTACTATACGCACACAATAATTGTTTCAAACAAAAGTTTTAAATCACTACTTAAATAAAACTAAGAGGCAAGCAAATATTTTCGTATGTGTTTTAAAACACAATACGTTTTAAAAGCTCGCCACGTCCATGTTAATGGAAGAATAAAATACGTTTCGTTTCTCATTTTCTGTGATCGCAGTAGCGACTGCATTTTTCACTCATTCTAGAGTAACATGATCTGGCACAATTTGGTCGTTTTATTCGATTTTACATGTTCTTTTAAGAAAGTATTTTAAAGGTGCTGATAGATTTAAGCGTTCACTTGTCATGAGCATTCTTGCGAATGTTACATTACAAAAATACGGGATCATATTTTTATCAAGAGTTTTGGCGAGCTTTTTTTCGAAAGGACAGATTGGTTTTAAACAGATCAAGTCAAGTCTGACATCTTTATGAAGAATAACTTTGACAAGCATCAAATAGAGCGTCCGCTAGAATTCTCATGATGTGTATCAATATTTGGGTCTATGCTTGGCACGCCTCGTTGGTTAGTTAGGCAAATATTAAAACGGTGACTGTTCAAGGTTATCCATATCAGCCTATGGACGTCCACTACTAGACATTCTCTTCTCCAAAAGTTTCCACCCTGCGCGGTCTTATGCCTCCCTCATCCATCGGTTTCCCGCCATCCTAACCATGTCGTCGGTCCACCGTGTGAGGAGTCTCCCCACCATGCGCCTTCCACTGCTCGTTATTCAATGTTATATTACAAGTGAATTCTAAGTCTATCACCACCTTAAGTAAAAGTATATTCAACACACATCGTATTTACAGACGCTTCGAAAACAAGTTAGATACAAACAGAGCTGGTTGATCTCAACCAATACGTTGATATTAGTATTCACAGCAGGGACGTAACGAGATGTATTCTTTGTTGGATCTGGCTCTACATTAAGTTTAAATATACTTTATATCAATGTAAATAAGGTTATTGTTTTGATATTTAGACGTGTATTGAAAATTGTATTTAGTTTTGTGAAAGTCTATTTACATTCAAGTCTGAAGTAAGGAAGTGAGAACTTCTTCATTTTCGTTTGATTAATTTTCTTTCACGATGTATTAGTTTATAATCCGATACTTACCTGTGTGTCTTTTTTTAAAGAGCGGTCTGGTGTGTTTTCTACTCAGCTTTTTTTCAGAGGTCCGAAAACATAGTTTTAGTCAACAATAGTTGCTATGCTATAGACTTCTAAGTAATACGTCCGTTATTTTTAAGATAACTTCGTCTTGGTTTTAAAGGAAAATTCTGCCAACCAATTTAGACAGCGTATTATTTATTATACTTTTATATAACTATGCAATCTTTTTTCTAACTGTAAGGCAAGTGATTCAAACTTGCCACCTTATTCATGGCAAACTGATATTGCGAACGCTACGCTACCATGGAAGTTAAAAATCTCATAAGTTTTTCTGCATAGTTAGAAAAAGAACCAACAAAATCTTTTTAAAAGAATCAACGATTTATAAAACAAACGAAGCTCAAAAATAGTGATACAATTTAGATATCTTTCTAATATAATTTCACAACTGTTACGATATTCCCTCTATTCGTTGGACTGTAACACTCAACTAACAAAACGTAAAAAGTTCGCAAACTGAAAAATGCTCCAACCACAGATATCTTAGATTTCTGTGGCTCCAACTCACAAGATTTTTGTTCAAAACTCGACGAGCGCTTCGAAATATATGTTTGAAATAGCAACTTTGTACTCTAGTAGGGTAGCAATAAATGAAATGTAAAAAAACGATAATTTTATTAGTATGTCTGTCTACATGTCGCAGGGAAATGAGGAAACCAGGGATTTCACGAAATTACTAGGGATATCACGAAATCCCGGTAAATGTTGAAAATGCCTTCACTTTGGCGTTATGGTTACAGTTCTAACCTAATCTAACCTACAGAAGTTGGAATCCTTGGGTTTTTTAACCTACGAACAAAAATATGAGCATTTCTTTTCTGGTAGAAACGAGATTTCGTCATATCCCTAGGGATTTCGTGAAATCCCTGGTTTCCTCATTTCCCTGCGACATATACATACAATCAATGTTGTGAAGTTAGCTATTGCTTCTTTTTTGATTTCAAAAAGGCAGGAAAATGAAACTGTAGAATTGTTTAGTGGCGCGTGTTGAGCCTATATCAAGTAGTGGACTACGATATTATGCTAATTGATGGATTAAATAAAAATCACAATTTTAAACTTAGTACGCTTTTCCAAACCAATGACATTATCTTAATCACAGATATCTGAAAAAAGGAGATGTGCCCTGAATGTCATTTTGTATGGAAACCTAATGTCGCCAGTTTTATTAACACACACAGCAATAGAATATACGAATAGACTACTGTTCTCAGTTACATCTAGATTATCAATGAACGCAATACTCTGTCTCGTTTTTTCTTGAAATATCTCCCTTACACGGTGTCACAGCGAACCAATCAGCGCTACTATATATATACAACTAAAACAAACTTCAAAAAATTTAGATAGAAGAACTACTACAATTTAAAACTACTACATTCAAAAAAATTACATTTATGCTAGGCGTTGACCTTATCGATAAATAATTAATAAAATTTATCGATAGACAAGACTTATATCGCCGTCCCCAACGAACAAAACCGTAATAGGAAAATGACAATTTTACAGGAGGGCATAAAAACTAAATATCATAAAAACTAATAAACTTAAGAAAAACTTTCTGGTACCAAAAATTGGGTGTTTTTTTTATGCATCCGATTATGAGTTATTTATTATGAAAAATGTTTATTTATTATAAGAAAAGTAAGAAAATGTCTATTACCGACTCATATAAAGGAGAATGTTAACGCAAACTAACTTTACCATAGTGTTCGACTGAAATCACAAAACGGTCTTGCTATAGTTATAGTGCATTGTGATATTGTTGAAGGGAAATATAAATGTACTTTGTATTCGTAAAATGTCTTATCAATTTTATTCGATGATTTAACTGAGCTCAAAATTACGGTAAAGATATATAACGCGCTTCTTCGATAATCCTTTTTCAGACGTTAAGGAAGGTAAGCGTTAAGACGCTACTTTGAAAATTTTCGAGTTGAATTCGGCCGTGGCCAGAGGGGCGCGCCCCTCGGCGCGCGAATGAGACGGATATACTCTCGCTCACGCGCCGCGTCGTCGTCCCGCCGGCCCTCAAGGACACGTTATCGCTCTGTGCCATAGTACAAATATATACAGTATTTCAACTTCATAGAAACGGACGACGAAACGTGAGTTACCTACACGCTCACGATCGCTGAGGGAACAGTCGCTACTGTGCCGCAGTAACGAGCGGACTGTGTGTTATAATTTGAAACTAAATATATTATTCATATGTCAATTTCAAACAAACATGGCTGATATACCTAAATACCTACCTTACTAAATGACTTAGGTATTTAATATTATAATAGTATTTTGTGTATATCACGAAAACGGTTTGTTGTACTTAGGTCAATAATAATGAAAATTTAGCCCCCCTTTATGTAATCCCCCATGCGTGTCTTTCACTTTGATCTAGGTAAATTTAAGCAATGACATCGATGTCATTTTTTGAATGGATTGGTGAAGTGACCTCGATGCCTTTATTTTGACGTTAAATAGATCTAATAGACCTGTTTAAAGTTTGGTTTTGGTTATCGATAAATTCAATTTCAAACAAACATGGCCAATATAATAAACACAGTACCCGGCCGTAAATATTACACATCGACTTTTTCTCTGACGCTCTACGAAGCCGAAATTGACCGATTGTATTTTTCTATAGGTTGATATGCAATATAAACGGCCCGGTACTGTACCTACTTTACTGAATGACTTGTTAAGTACCTTCTTAATATTATAATTTAGTATTTTATTTATATCACAAACATGGTGGATATAAATACAAACATATACATGTTTCTTTAAATTAAATGTATCAATCATAAAACAACACGTTTTTTACAGAATATATTTTACATTTTTTACAGTTATTTATTTAAATATAAAATAGAAAAATAAAAAGTATTAATTTACAATTACAAAACTAAATGGAAACACAAAGTAGATCGCATGTTTACTATTGTTTACGTACCGCGCACCCGTAGGCATTTATAATAAATATTCGGCCCAGTTTGACTACTGGTTATACTGTGACGTCAGTCCGCGGTAGGTAACAGAAAATTCTGTTACAGAAAAACCTACTATCTACCGGTCTATTATGTATATACATGTAGCCCCTATTTTTTTTTAAATTTACACCCGCGCAAGGTATTATGAAGGCACAAAACACATCCAGATTTAGAACAATAATTTGGGGATCACAAAAATAATTTGACCGCCTCGGGGTATCGGTCGCAGTGCACGAGGTCGCGGGTTTGAATCTCACGCAAAATAATAGAACTTTAAAAAAAATACAATAGCCCCACTATGTATTGTCCTGTGTCGCGGGGTATTTACAAACATTTACTTAGCTGACACAAAGAACATCCAGACTCAGGACAATAATTTGTGAATCGCACAAATAAAATTGTCTTACGTGAGATTTGAACTCTAGGTGATTTTCCACCTGAGGGGCGAGACGAGGCAAAATTTGAAATCTTTATGTAAAAATGAACCGTATTGCTTAGGAAATAGAGTATATATTAACTTTGTAACAAAAACACTCGCTTCTCGCGATAGGCCTATTGTTGTTTGTTGCTACTTTTTGTTTGTGTAAAAATGAACCGTATTATTTCTCATGTAGAGTTCAAAATACATTAACAAAAAACACGCATGTCGCGATGTCAATTTTTGGTGGAAACAGTTCGGTGTGATTTTAATTCTCGTCTCGTCTCGCCCTTTTGGTGGACTCTTCATGCTGACTTACGATTACCGATTACTGCGCCCGCCACTGCCTAAGGCAGACAGTTTTTTTGTGTGATCCACAAACAACAGTCCTGAGTCTGATCGTTCTTTATGTTCGTTTGTTTCATGTTTGTAAACGTTCCCGCGGTGGAGTGCGTGAGAGTTCAAATCTCACGTAAGAAAATTTTTTGTGTGATCCACAAACAACTGTCCTGAGTCTGGACGTTCTTTGTGTTCGTTTGTTTCATGTTTGTAAGCGTTCCCGCAGTGGACTGCATGAGAGTTCAAATCTCACGTAAGAATTTTTTTTGTGTGACCCACAAACAACTGTCCTGAGTCTGGACGTTCTTTGTGTTCGTTTGTTTCATGTTTGTAAACGTTCCCGCGGTGGAGTGCGTGAGAGTTCAAATCTCACGTAAGAAATTTTTTTGTGTGATCCACAAACAACTGTCCTGAGTCTGGACGTTCTTTGTGTTCGTTTGTTTCATGTTTGTAAACGTTCCCGCAGTGGACTGCATGAGAGTTCAAATCTCACGTAAGATAATTTTTTTGTGTGATCCACAAACAACTGTCCTGAGTCTGGACGTTCTTTGTGTTCGTTTGTTTCATGTTTGTAAACGTTCCCGCGGTGGAGTGCATGAGAGTTCAAATCTCACGTAAGATAATTTTTTTGTGTGATCCACAAACAACTGTCCTGAGTCTGGACGTTCTTTGTGTTCGTTTGTTTCATGTTTGTAAAAGTGCCCGCGAAAGTAAAAAGTATTATTTAGATCTTATCAGTAAGTACCTACCTACCTAAGCTTGCAAATAAAATAGGTACGTAATATTATAGTACGTTTCAATTACGTGATCTTGACGAAAACGGTTATAAAACTTATAACACTTGAGCATATAGTCTAAAATCGCTTATATAAACAAACGCTTGCATTATCAAAAGGGTCAACAGTAACTAGGTACTTAGTTGAGTTATGGCGAACTTTACCTAAGTTTTATAAAAGACATAACTACAAAAATATTTTACGATACAATGTTATCGAAATAACTATTATAAAATAATACTATTATTTACTGATAAAAGAGAACAAAGTATTAATAAAAACTTAGGTATAAATATTTTAAACCTAACCTATATATTTTACCTACGATATAAAATTACGCGATAAAATTCAGTACGAACGGTGAGTCGACATGCACAGGTCCGGCGTCGAAGAGGGCCATCGCCCGACTGAATCGTCGACCGTACTCATTCTGTATCGATCGTTAACTTATCGGTATAAGGTCTGAAATTGCGATGCGCCCGCAACGATCCGGAGCGCTTAGAAATTGCTAAAATCTTATTTGATTCATTAAAAATTATTGGTTGTAGTTATGTAATGATATTCTACAGTAATACTAATATTGATGTTACGAATGTATTTGAGTAATTCCTAAGCATAATGATAGTGTACTTTCCGTGTAATATGTAAAAAACTGTTTTTGTAGAGGTGTTTTCAAAAATAAATATGATCGAGCCAAAATCAAGCTATCGCGTTTTGGTAATTACAAAAACCTAGTTAAAGGTATCAATTTACCTATATTAAAATTCTAGATCAATAGGTCTTTTCATATTCCTGTAGTAGTTGATGAAAGATAGTGCATTTTATCAATGTATCATCTTAATTACATACAAAAAAAAATGCGAATGAAAGGAAGACAATGGATAATTATTATATTTATTCTTATTATACCATATTTATTATTATACCAATAATTTGTCAGTATTATCTACTCCAAAGTAGATAACACCCAACAAAAAACAAAGCGTATTTTAGCGATCGTTCTAGCTTTTAGCGTCAAGATCTAGATCAGGGAAAATTCTGTCATTTGAGTGGTTACATTTTAGGGCCGAGAGAAACGCCACCGTAGTGATGAACACAACTGATTATTACGGTAAAATAGGGGTACTACTAAGTGATGATAAGGTATACAAACTTGTATCATACAATCCCACGGCCAGAGTGCCACGAAAAATACGCTCACTAATCCAAGATCATGGACTTTTTCACAGAAGACGAGTACGAACGATTAAATAAACCAAAATAGCAGTAGCCACCTAAGTTATATGGGCTACCTAAAATACATAAGTCTAACGTACCATTGCAGCCTTTCGTAAGTCAAATCTCTTCTTCTACTTACGACCTTGCGAAGTACGTTACGTTAGTATTACAGCCACCTGTGATAAACACCGTCTTTTGTGAAGGATTCGCGCCCCTTTGTCTAGTCAACAAGGAATCTACGATGGAAACCTGACGAACTGGTTGTGAGTTTTGATGTAGAATCTCTTTTCGCCAATATTCCAATCAAAGAATGCGTTGAGGTAGTTAGAGACAAACTAAGTGACAATGATATGCCCCACAAATATGTTAATCTTCTAAAACACTGCTTGGATGGCAACTACTTCCTTTCCAAGGTCAATACTACCTCTAGATTGATGACGTCGCAATGGGAAGTTCAGTAGCCCCGGTACTGCTTAATCTCTGGATGGAACATTTCGCAGAGAAGGCCCTGAGCCTTGGCCCAAAAACTATCAGGCTTTGAAAACGTTATGTTGATGACATCTTTAGCATAGGTAGGAAGAAAGCAAGCAGGAGGTAGGTCAATATATTGCACATCTTAATACTCTCCATTTAAAGATGCTTTTAACGTATGAAATGGAGGCGGACATGTCATTGTTTTTCTTAGATGTCAAACTAGCCATAAGACTAACTATATGGGTCCATATCACACAGTGTTTACAGTAAACCTATACACACGGACAGGTATTTACACGCAACGTCTTATCACCACCCGCGCACACCTATATAGTATAGCGAGAGCTATACCATAGCACTTAAGAATCATTATTCTTGCGTATTTACCATTATTCATCCATTGTAAAGGGACCAATGAAAAGGGAGAGACATCCTGGAGTGAACAGGACCTGCGTACGTCTCTGAAAGGCGTGACAGATAAGATTGGCTCCATGTTGAGAAACTTCTCTATAAACACTATATTCACCCCGGAGGCCAAGGTTAATAGTATAGTACGTTCAGTAAAGGATGTCCTTCTTTTGCAATGTCCTGGATTGTACAAGATTGACTGTAGCTGTGGCAGCTCTATTATTGGGCAAACAAAGCGGAAGCAAAGAACCGACAGACCAACAAGTCAGCAATCGCCGAACACCTGGTGAACGCTGGCGCTATTCACTAGATAGAATTTCATAAACCTCGGGTAATCTCCACCGATTGCCACTATTATACTTAAGACTTGTGCGCGAGGCCATCGAAATCAAAAAGTCCCCTAGGAGCTTTAACCGGAATGACGGTTTCTAATTGTCAGCAATGTGGAATCCAGTGATTTCAAACACAAAACTTCCCTTTTTTTAACGGTCGGGTAACGTACAGAACAGCTATTCGGTCAGTTTTATGTGTAGAACCATTAAAGTAACATCTCAAGATACGACGGTAGATGATAATAATCTAATCGCATCACCAGTCAGCTTGCGACCACGGCCAGGGCAACCTGTGCCGAAACGTCAAGTTAAATAAAATGCGCGTTAATATCCCTTTTATATAATATTTATAATAATGAAACGCGTACTAGCATAGTTTAAACGTTATAATTAGTATATAAAATTAAAACACGTATACTAATCATACTCTTTTGCATTGTACTAACTTCTTGAGCAGAGTAGAAACCATAACAACAGTAAATAACTGTCTGGTATGTGCCGGTACTTAGTTAAAAATCAAAAATAACAACAAAATAAAAACAAATATACCTACTCTGATTTACCTCTTTACCTGTTATTGTTATTAACGCTTCTTTTCTTCAACATTACGATTGAAGGACGAAGCATTAGGCATGGTTCGTCCTTCAATCGTAATGTAATAAAACTGTCTGTCACGTAGGGTGTGAGAGAGAGCAATAACACATTGCGATAAATATGAATGCGAGTTCTCATCCGAACGATATTTTGTTGGCGATTACTGGCCACGGCGTTGTCATTTTTCCCTTGAGCAATATGGTAATAGTAGCTTACTCTACAACTTTGATTCAAAAGATTTGGTAATATGCTTTTGCGGTAATAATCGTTTCAAATTGTCTACTAAGTGTTCCTGGAACAATAACTTAAAGATCATAACTTTTTTAATTATCTTAGAAAGTATTTATCGCAGGGCCCTAAAAAAAATTTGAGTAATGTAATACAGTCTGTGGATAGCGAATATGCAATAATAAAAAAAAATGGTTATAGCTATTACCATAGTGTTCGTTGGGGACGGCGATATATTATTAAAAATTAAATACTTATCATATACTTAAATAATAATTACTTTTATATAAATATGTATTATATAATACAATACTTTTGTAAAATAATATTCACGACAGTTTGTGTAAGATCGTACATGTCGTGAAACAAATTAATCCGTGAACTGATGTCGTAATATCGCAGGTTGAAGGAACTCAAGCGTCATACTTCTTTTGCGTCCTTATTGTCGCAGCAGCTTGTAACATTTTGACTGTTGTCATACAAAAGTAACGCACCTATGAGGGAGAGCTAGCGATAATTTAGCCACAGTCGGTAAAACCTAGCCGACTTTAAAACACGACTTTTTCCGCACGTGCTTGTCATGCATGATCTACTTTTCATCGCCAATTATCAATCTCTTCAAAAAGCGCTTTGTTTAATTACATCATGGTTCATTAAATTTCTTTGAGTGAGCTTGTGTGGCCCATATTTTGAGCTTTGGGCCAAAACTGTTTTGTAGTCAATTACAACTTATAGATGTAAATTTTTGGATAGTTGTATAATATAAGACTAAGTATACAGATTATTTTTTGAAGCAGGTAACAGCGTGTACAGTTCATTTATTCAAGCATGTGCATGCGCATGCCAAAATGCGCGAGCAATATTGCGCCTAGATAAAATTAAAACAATAGCATGAATATAGGAATTGATAGATGAGCATTTAGTCTGATTTTAAGCAAATCTGATAAAACCAGTTAAAAGCACGCGTGTGCTAATAAATGGATGAGCGTTTAAAAAAACTTTTAAAACCACTCTAATCAACATTTTAAACCTTTATGTTCTAGAGTACTTACTCCACCTTTGATTTAGGATATTATTTCAACATTGTAATACTTATATTGAAATTACATAATTTAAACAGCGTAACACAACATTTAAAAAAAAAAACTCATTTAACTTAATAAAACTTTTACAATTTAAAATTCCTACAATACACGACTTTTTATCGAAAACGATAGATAGTCGTAGTCATGAACGGATCGTCACTATCGTTTGGTTGTTAGAGCGATCACGGTTAGCAACCACTTGTCATACGTAATATCGTTGAGCGAATAGTTCATTGCTTCATATATCATTGAATGACTAGTTTAGACAGCATTAGAGAAGCAATGTATATGTTACAAGAATATTATAGTACTTAATTGTCCGAACATGAAAATAACATAGGGAGGACATTGAAGATTATTTTTTCATGATTTTAGAGGTAAATACAATAAAATACATGTACTAGCATACGGTAAGTGATTCCATTAGTAATAAAGATTTTTTTATTGCTCTTAATTTTACAGGCAACCACTGAACAACTCGGCATTTTATATGTTATCTCGGTCGTTGTCAAAACACAGCTAAACCTAGGTGACAGCCATTTTTAGCTATATAATCGGTCTAATCATATTGCGTTGACAAGAAAACCCCGTCATACCACTTCTCCTTTTATTTAGATTTCTGTGATCTTAATCCTCACATATTTATATTATACTACGACGCTTTTTATTTTCTTATTAAACAAAGCTTGTAATATAAGGTACTAGGTTGTTTACAGTTTTTATTTTTAATATTGTACAGCGTACACGACAAAACAACTGTATCAAACCTGATGAAAAAAGCAAATATATTCCAGGAATGAAGACAAAGGGTGTATGAAATCGCTTCCCCTCGTCAACATCACTTTGTTGATTTGAAAAGTGTGCGCTGTATGGACACAGGGTAATCCCCAAACACGATATACAAGTGGTAACCGCTTAGAGGGCTTTGCACTCGCACACACACCAAAAAATGCGATGATGCTCCGGAAGCATAAAACGAAATAGATCGATAAGCTTCGAAGACTACATTTGACGCTCATCAACAATGATGAGACGGTCTTCGTCAGAAGACGCGGTAAAAACTATTTTTCAGGAGTGGACTGTAAAGGTGCGGTTCAGGGAAGAGATTTGGGAAGGTGGGAAAGACAAAGAATGAATAAATATTCTTCACACGTTCACACAACGCCACCTCGTCCAAAACTAAGCAAAGCTTGTACTGTGGGTAAATACTTTTTTTTTGTAAATACATACATATTATACATAGAAACACTCATGTACATAGAAACACACAATGCAAACAATCATGTTCATGCACACAAATATTTGAATTGAGCGGGAATCGAACCCGAGACCTCTACGTAGCAGTCATGTTATAAACCGACTGCGCCACTACAACTTGCCTGGGGTAATGGCTGGCAGCACACGTGACGGCTTCTCCTTTCTTCCGATCCTTGAGTAGTTACCGCCGATACCTAGGCGGTTATTAGTCAACCTATCTACCACGAGTAAAAGATGAAAAAGGGTTTTACTTCTATGGGACTATCATCATTATAACAGCCCATTAATGTCCCACTGCAGGGACGGGAAACATCAAATTAAAAGACACAAAGAACATCCAGACTAAGGACAATAATTTGTCGATCATACAAAGAATTCTCCTGGGTGAGAATCGAAACGTCGACCACGTGCAAGGTAGCCGCTTTCGCGACAGTCGCACCACCGAGGCAGTTGTGGTATGGTAGGTGGCGAAAGGGATAAGAGTTGTATTCAAAACCAATGATGTAATAGACATAAAGAAAATTCACCATAATTTATGGGCTTATAAATTGTCTAGCTTTAAATTTCTTTTCGCAGCTTCTATTTTTAACTTTTTAAACTAGTCAAATATATAAATTAGTTAATCGGAATTTGTTAGACTTTATTGTTTTAGACTCACAAGGATATAATTGATGATATCCTTTAGAAAAGGCAAATGCGTACACTCGAAACCGACGGGCATGTATGAATAAATGTTTTTAAGGAGCGTAGCACATCGCACTCAGTTGTTTCTGCCTACCCCCATGGAAATAAGGCGTGAGTTTATGTATGAACGTATATTGAATTATAATTATTTAATCTTTAGTTTGATAATAATGTCGTTATAATCAATGTCCACGACTTGGTTATACGAGTCTCAATATTTTAAGATGTTGTTATATACTTTGCCTTGTTGGTAATATATTTAAGAAGCTTCCAAATTCAGAAAATTATTTTCAATGATTCTTTTCATATTTTAACGCAACAAGTAAACTTTCTTGGCTTTTTTTAATACATGTTTTAATAATTACTAGGATTTCTATACATTACTTTATCTTAACACTTTTCTATAATTGAATACACTTTGATGATTTTAGATCTTTTGTACTTTCGAAATATATTATTAGTAATCATGTTAGCTTCGAACCCATTTCCCGATAAGTTCCCGACATGTTTGTAATCAAAACTTACTATATAAATATTAAAATATATTCCTTTTTCTCTTATCTCAATTCCAATAACAGCTAAATATTATATATATGTATATCTAAGCTAAAAGTTTCTTTACTAAAAATTCTTGGCGTAATAAGAAATTATCTAGAGCTGTTATTACTAAAGCTGTACGTAAGAATAGATCAATTAATCAAGTACGTACTAATACTACTGCTGATGTTAATGACAGCTCCGTAATGATCTGCATGACATGCACTTTTATAAGCTGCGAAGAAATTCTCGTAAAAGTAAAATCATGAAATTATAATTAAAATGATTTTTATCCTTAAAGAGTCTGCCCACAGTATCATACCATGGCCGTGATAGGACCGTGCTATGAACGTGTATGAAAACGTATTATGCCCACTAGACCGTTCTGTAACCGGCCAGTACCGTCCGTCATTGTATTACTTTACGTGCCTGGTACGGTCCTAGCACGGTCATTGTATAGTACGGTGTAGTATGCAGACTCTATTATTCGTTGAGATTAAAAATATATAATTGTATATGACCAGGTGCCTTTTCCAATGTTTGAGAGATACTTGACCTGCTAAAACACGTCGGGTCGGCTTCAAGTACTCGTTTAGAGTGTGTTTTGAATTTTGATTTCCTTGCATTTAAATGTTTTGCAGAGTAAGCAGGTATCTCACGTAGTTGATCTATGTCCTGATCAAGGTGGCAGGAAGTCGATGGATGAACATGTGCAGCAGTATAAGTCTTTTGAATGATATTATGATAATGATGATAATGAAATAGCCAATCGCAGTCCACTGCTGGACATAGGCCTCTCCAACACGTTCCACAGAACACGGTCCTAATGATATGTTACAGTTTTAACAAGTTTTAATGGTAACAAACAACAACTGAAGATAACGAAATAAATGTCTTATTATTTATAGCTAATTTATTTGTGGTGTTTATGCAATTAAATTGCTTGAAACGTGTAAATGTTATAAACATCTACCATTTTAGTATAGTTTACCATCAATAAGATGATGACAAAAACTATTATCTATCGTGAAGTTTGACATTTATTTGGACATTTGACGTTTGGCATATACGAGTAAAGGTTAAAAGTAGAAAGTGAGGTAGCTGTATAATACATGGTGTTTGGTACATCGTTTGCCAAATTGAAATAGCTGATAGAAGAGGTCATTACCCGTCTTTCCTCACTCCCCTAGCTGGTTTTATCCTCAACATATTTTAGATATCGATGTAAAGCTATTTTTAAAAGAAAAACCCAATATTTACCATGAACACTTAATTTTTTTTTTAATTTTCTTCTGTGAGTCCTCATAATTATGTTTTGGTTTAAAGTTTAATACTAGGAGCATCAAATGAATTCATAATAGCTCACCAAAAACGTCAACTTTTTGTTTATTGACTTATTATAACTAATAGAGACAGGTAAAATTTAAAGATATAATCAACTTCACAGTACAATAAAAAAATAAATAAAAGAGAGAAAGTTCTTCCATTTTCTGAATAAATGCCTTACTTTATCCTCTTTCCATTGGTATACAACATGTTATAAAAAAGTAAATAGTTTTTCTACAAAACATGATTAATACATAATTCGAAGTAAAGAAAACACGTTTGATGAATAAGCAAAGGTAAATTTACTAGCTATAATTGCTATAATTGATTCATTCTAGCGTACTTACCTAGTTACTTTAGCTTTTTTTGTCACTGCAGTAGGTCTACCATAACACATTAGAGTTAATTTTAATATAAAAAAGAAAAAAAATTTCATCATTTACTATAGCGTCAATAATTACGATTAATATTTTTCATCAAACGTGTTTTCTTTACTTCGAATTATGTATTACACATGTTTTGTAGAAAAACTATTTACTTTTTTATAACATGTTGTATACCAATGGAAAGAGGATAAAGTAAGGCATTTATTCAGAAAATGGAAGAACTTTCTCTCTTTTATTTATTTTTTTATTGTACTGTGAAGTTAATCATATCTTTAAATTGATTGTATTATATTTATTATCAAATACTTGAGTTTTTTAAAATTATTATGACACTTTAGCTTATTATACTTACGTAAATAATATAATAGTATGAATAAATACAGTCATTAGTTAATCACTTAAGTATTTCACAGTTAATGAGGAGGCGGTTACGTCATTTGTTTATTGTCACAAATATAAGGTAAAATGGGGTGATATTAAGGCTTTCATACGGATGACTAATAGCGTGTTTCTTGCAGACTCGCTTTGTGAGGTTTTACTGACAATTTGTATGGATTTTGTTTTCAGAAATAAATGTATGGCTTTGCTTTTAAAGCTTAAATTTTATTGCCTACAACGGTTTGGTATGCTTTAAGTATAAATATTACTTAAGTAAAACGCAGGGTGGGGAGACCCCTCACATGGTGGACCGACGACCTCGTAAGGACGGCGGGAAGCCGATGGATGAGGGAGGCGCAGGACCGCACAAGGTGGCAATATTTAGAGGAGGCCTATCCAGTCCAGCAGTGGACCCCAATTGGCTGAGATGAATGAATGAATGAATGAAGTATAAATATGTAGGGATGTAATAACTAATTGTAACATGTAATAACCGCTTTAGTATGTTCATGTGGTCATCAGTGTGTAAATGTCATGTCATGTTATGTTAGATCGGGCTATATTATATCTGATGCTTCTCTTCTCTTCTTTTCATTATGCTCCTCATGACACCAATCACTAAAAGATAATGTACCCAATTTTTTTTTTTACTTTTTTTTTATAGGCTTTGTCGCTTAGCGACTACATTGCCTAATTAATATTTTTTATTGTAGACTCTATACACGAAATATCATCGTCATAACAGCCCATTAATAGTCCCACTGCAGGGACAGGCCTCCTCCCGTGACGGACAAAATATACACTCATTCAGGAAGACAGAGAAATGAATAGTGAATTCCTCTCAAATGGTTGCAAATTGTCCACTGGCTGTACTGAAAGCAGTAAAATGGTTGTTGCCACGATCAAAGACCAGCGATGATTCCATTGCAAAGTATGTTTACACTGAGCTTTTTTGCTTATGAAATCAAGTATCATTTATAAGGATTCATCATTAGGTATAGGTATCTTGTTAATCTCAGCTTTTGAATTTTACTGCGTATTTCATTTAATTTAGACTTTGTATAATTGAATTTAGTATTATTGCTACTATCAAATTATTAAATAAATACATAAATCTTATATTGTAAATTGCGGGTGTTATCGTACATTGTTTTTATTTTCAATTTATTATTCGTATGATTTTATCATCTTATTTAATGTAAACGCTATAATATTATATAGAGATTTAATTATTGTATGGTATCCTTCATTGTGTAAACGCTATGGGCACCATAATCATATAAACTTATAACTTTTAAACTATCGCGTTTCATTACTATAAGTATAATATTAAACGGGATATTAACGCGCATTTTATTTACTTTTATCTTACTTGACATTTCGGCACAGGTTGCACTGGCCGTGGTCGCAAGCTATTTTCTTTATAACGGCTATTTTCCCCTGGAAAGCGCCTCACCGCCATTGGAGTGACAATTCTTTAATAAACAAATGTACATATTAACTAACTCTGTTCCTACACATTGACATAACTCAAAGAAGTACTTGAACAAACAAGTAAAATAAAAGTTATGTTGTAAACAATGTTTGTATGTAACATACTCGTACAGTTGTATTGTGACGTTTATTATTTTATTTTCTCTACTTTATCATAAAATCATAACAGCCCATTATTGTCCCACAGCAAGGACGGGCCTCCTCCCATGACGGAGGGATACTTGGCCTACTAATACCACGCTGGCCAAACGGATTGGTATAGGGTTTAATTTCAAGTTGTCCTTCTTTTTATTACGTAAAGATAATATTCACGGATAGTCCCTTAGTCGGTTTTTACGACACCTGTGGGATGATAAGATGGGGTGGTGCCACGCTGTATTCTTACTCCGTCACCACACGGAGAACTTCTTGTTTCTCTACTTACTTGTATTTTTCTTTTTTCCTGCATTATTAACAAGCTGTGGGATTGAACGTGGTTTCTCATGGGGTTTTGCTATTGGTGTGTGATATTGTGCTCTGAATCTGATTGTAAATGGTGTTTCGTAAAGTTATTAAGTTCATGACATTTATTAAATAGAATGTCCTATTTTAATTATAATTTATTAATGTGTTTATTTTATCAAAACCAGTTATCTTAATTTAATGTTCATCTTTGTATGTGAAGCACCATAATAATACACAATAATTCATCATCATCATAACAGCCCATTAATGACCCACTGCAGGGACGGGCCTCCTCTCATGACGAAGGGGTACACAATGATCAATCAAGACTAATTTTAGTAGAAGTACCAGCTTTTATAATATGCCTTGCTTAGGAATAGTAGGCAAATCATACAAAATACAATACTCATATCAATATGTTATAAAAAAAAACAAAAATGTTGCCACCTACATGTTGTCCCGCAGTTAAAACAAAACAAAAAACCAAATTTTCAAATATTCGTTCGAAAGCGAATAGTTTTTATTCGGTAGATTGGAAAACAGTTTTTTTTTCAAACGCAGCTGATTCGAGGAGTGATGTATCAAAATAAAAATGGGTGCAATTTTATCAACCGCTCGGAAAATCACCCATAGTTGTTATTATCGACATACAGCATATAAATATAGGGTATTTCAACAAGGACGGGTCGATGTTAAAATGAAATAAAACAAGTTGTGTGTAAGATATTAACAAAATCTTTTTTATAATTGAAAGGCCCATTTATGCCAATTTGTATGAAGTATAAAGTACCTCAAATGTCAGCCACATCTTTGAATGGTAGCACAAATCCGAGTGATTAAATTTTCGATAACTCTGCTGCATAGACCAAACTAAATCTGAGCTAGGCTCTGCGTCGTCTTGGCTTTCAGGACACCAGTCGATTGTGGCTTTTGGGCAACTTAAGCCATAGCCCATAGAAGAAGCCCATAAGAAAAAGTCCAATGAAGTCAAATTACATTACCTCGGTGTCATTAACTTTGAGCTAAAACATTTTAAGAACTTTTTTTCATAATCATTTAGCTTTTGTTCTTGGACCTCTTGGCTTTGAGTTCAATGTACCCTATACGCATGTAGACCCAAGTCCTGAGCCAAAATTCTCCATGTTGAAGTCTGTTAAAGTCCGAGTCTATGTGCACAGCGAGAAAATAACTGCTTCGGTATCTAGTGAACTGAAATGTAATAGTAAAGGAGGCTTGTTCCTGCAGTTAGAAATTATTAGGCCGATGATTTGAATGTTGTTGATTTCATAATACTATGTTTACGGGTCTTACTCGCGGTATTACTAATTAGCCTAGATACTAGTGATATAAATACCTAGGTTTTTCTCCGATGTTTCGGCCGACTTGCAAGGGCCGTGGTCGCGGAGGGACTGATTTCATAGTTGATTTCATACCTGAAATAGTTCTCGTTATGCACAGCTTGATCCCTAATACAGCTGTCGTCTTTTCTCAAACCATAATATTAAAAATTCTACAAAATAATTTGCTCTAAATTTTTCCATAAAAGATAAAACCTTTTAATATTTCCTTTCCCATTAATATAACTTAAAGCTAGAAGGTATAACCATTGAGCTTGACTTTGTCTGCCTCCATTAGCGACAAGTTGGGATCGCACAAGTGCTTTATAAACATTCTGTGTTGCATTCAAGAGGCTCGTAGCTAAACGGCTACGTCGTAGAGCCTGCTACCATCACTGTGCTACAACGCTACGAAACTTTATTTGAAAAGTTTGAATAGCTTTTGGAGGAAGATATTTTAATTTTGACTTGAGTGGTGATGAATTAATATAATAAAAAGGAGAATGGGCAAAAATATATGGAGCTTGGTCCAAATTTCCACCCTTAATAAGAACTATGACCTTGAATCCTAACCTTAAGGAGCTTTAAATCATTGCAGAAATGGAAAAAAAAATTTTGGAGTCCTATACCTTTTTTTTAAGACCAATTTGATCATATTACTTATAGAACCTGATGAATATAGAGAATGCAATGGGAGTCAAAAAACACTGATCGTCATCACCTTGTCGTTTAAATGATTCAATATTTTTCAATGTAGGAAACAAATCATCATAACAGCCCATTAATGTCCCACTATAGGAACGGACTTACTCCCGTGACGGAGGGATACTTGGCCTACTAATAAGACCCTGGCCAGATGGATTGGTATAGGGTTTAATTCCAAGTTTTCCTTCTATATCTTCGTAAAGATTATATTCACGGTAGCCCCTTAGTCGGTTTTCACGACACCCATGAGATGAGATGGGGTGGTGACATATTGTATTTTTACTCCGACACCACACGGACAACAATATATAGGAAACAAATATGAGCCGGTAATTTGTTTCACTACTTAATGGTTCAAAGAATTCCGGAACCTTTTAGTGGGAAACAAAAAGTTTATAATAATTAAGTTAAACCCTTTCTTACGTGGTGGTGTCTGTTCGTGTATTTGGAAACTTTAGGGATGACGAGCAAATAAAGAAATTGAGGTATAGTTGTACATTCAATCATACAAAGTTTAAACAGAAATTGAACCCGGGACCTCAGGGTATAAACCTTTCGAGTAGAACCAGTATTCCTTTATCTTGGCCATTCATGGGTGATAGAGGAACACCGTGGCTTTCCATTCACCGACTCACCATATTTTTGGTACTCCGATACACCTGCTCAACTGGCCCAATGGCGGTTGAATGACCTTTAATAGGTTTCCCACGTTTAAAATATACAGAAAAGTGAACCAAAACACTACTAAACAGGTCACTTTCATTTGTTTAACAGCTCGTCCCTCTGAAACGATTATCCCTTCCATATCAGAAAAAAAATAAGTACCTATGCTTGTAAAATCACTTCAGTTTTACCCAATTTTCTCACTCTAATCAATCTGCAGTACCTTAGCAACAGGACAATACTAAAATAGCCTGTATAAAGGTGCTTAGAGTGTATCAGGTGATCAGTCATCGACTATTACGTATCTAGATAGGTGACATTCATAATGTTTTACTTTATAATATAACGCTAGTTCGTAGTGTGAGGCTAGCAGAAATCTAGTAAATGTGTACTGTAGTTATTCTTGTGACATGAAGAGGTTTTTCCAATTATTTTTTTCTTTAAAGGGACTTTTTTTGTTTTTTTTTTATTTTTTTACTTAACTGTAAAAAATAATGTGTATGTAAAAAAAAAGAGACTAATCTCACACTACAGAGCACGTTTTGTGTTGCCGAAACTTTAAGAGACATTCAATTAACGTACACCATGAATATTCAGACTCATGACAGTCATTATGTTTATCCATACTAATATTATAAATGAGAAAGTGTGTCTGTTTGTATTTCTTTCACGGCCAAACGTAGCAACGAATTGACGGGATTTTTTAAGTGGAATTAGTTAAAGGGATGGAGAGTAACATAGGCTACTTTTATCTTTTTCTTCTGTGTCCAGGAAATAGGAACAGTGCTACCCCGAATTTAACGCGAGCGAAACCGCGGGCAAAAGTTAGTTAAACAAATAATTATCTTTTGTCGGGCTTTATTTAACCCACTACCTCGTGCTCGGCAGCCGTTTACACTCGCTATTCTTCGCCACTGAGACAATGGTAGTAAAGATGAATTTTACGATTCTGTACAAGTTTGCAAAGCATGTTTGAGTAACGGAAATAAGTTTGTTTATTCATGAAGTATTTAGTTTCGAACGCTTATGAGTAAAGTTATAATTAAATTACATTAATATTTAGTATACAGTTAAAATAGGGAGTATAATTAATTATGTATATTTATATACATAATTAATCACGTCACGGGAGGAGGCCCGTCCCTGCAGTGGGACATTAATGGGCTGTTATGATGATGATGATGATATATGTAATTAGTTATGACATGATGATCATGTCCCAAGCAAGGAAGGTAATTATGAGATACTCAAATATTTTTATAATTATTTGTGTGTCCATTCATTTCTTCTGACTGTGCTAAAACTTATTATACTACATTTCCTTTCCTTTAACCTAGGTTGACACTATACCAATCCGTCTGATCAGCGTGGTATTAGTAGGCTAAGTATTCCTCCGTTACGGAAGGAGGCCCGTCCCTGCAGTGGGACATGAATGGGCCGTTATGATGAAACTAGGTTGTAGTATTATAAACAATCAGACTATTTAGCACATCAAAGTAAACTTAACCCGTCCTTTTCTTGACTCTACTTATTGGCAAAAACGAGTCGAGTGGAAACGGGAATGGGTGAAACCTCCACTTTCTCTAGTCTTTATTGGTATAAAGACTAGAGAAAGTGGAGGTTTCACCCATTCCCGTTAATAAGAAAGGCTTTATTACGGGTACCAACCCGTAATAAAGCCTTTCTTATTTATTTAATTAACATACTTGTATTATTATTTGTAACATTTATGAACACTGCAAGTGTTAAAAGAAATATCTTATTGCATACCAACGCCGGAATTCAAAAGCAAATACGTAATAAACCATTTTCTATATTAACGTTCAATTTAAAACTAACTTCTCTACTTAATTAAGTTAAAATTGTAACGAAACCTCGCTCTCTGTAAGGTTATGTTCACACTAGAAATATAATTTTAATATGGCATTTAGCTATTGGCAAAAAATGGACAAGAATGTGTTGAAATGAAAGTGACATTGGTTCCTGTGGAAGGGCAGGGTATAATATTTTAGTAAGTATACCTCCTAGAGATTCAGTTTCAGTTTCTTTATTTTTCAACATAATGTTACAAAATAACAGCTTATTGACGTCAGTTTAAAACTACTTAGTTTAAGTTTACATATTAAAAGTTTTCCAAACTTTACCACCGCTTCCAAGGCGCTAGTAGAGAAGAAGCGGCGTAACAAACTCTAAAGCAGCATTTTTTAGACGTCTCTATAATTTTACAACAATTTTGTAACCGTAACAAAGCGCTGCAACCATTGTATACCATATAAAAACTAAGGATTGCACTAAAGGATCAATATAAATTTTTAAATATCTTAAACTAGAAGATTCGTCCTGTAGGTAGTACACAAAAGTGGGAGCACCAAATCACACTTACAAAGTTTTCTAGTAATAAAAACGTCGCTCAACTAAATTATCCCCTAGATGAATAAGTAGTGTACCAAAAATGAAAAATACTTAATGTCAGGGTCGACCAGTCACCCCAAGTAGCACCCGTTCACGAGTATAACGCAAAGGCCAGCCATCAACCCCCTCGCCATATCGTAGGGAAGGGATTGACCCGGCCTCCACGCCACCACAAACAATGACATTATAGTGAGCATGACAAGTCCTGACAATAGTAATAGAAGAAAAATAAGTACAATTTGGGGAAACACAAGCAGAGGGACGCCCTTACCTAACATCGACCAAAGTAAATTTCTGCGAGTCCTAACTCTTAAATCAAATGTGGACGAGTGTACATTTGTTTGTGTAAAATTAAAATAAGTATATAAACAAAACATTAAGTTAAGATATCATACGAAAAAAAAACGTATTGTAATGTACCTAATACAACTTATGCCATTATTATTAATAGCACATTATGGGAGACCTGCACCAAGCCAAACACTCTTATCCTTAAGGTAATCGTCTGTCCTGTAGTATGCTTTTTTACATAAAGTGGTCTTAACATAGGTTTTAAATTTATTGTCAGGCATACCAAGGACCGACTCAGGCAGCTTATTATAAAAGCGTATACAGTCGCCTTTAAAAGAATCACTAACCTTACTAAGTCGATAGCTCGGAAGGAGCAGTTTATTTTTATTACGCAAATTTCTGTCTGTAATATCACTTACTTTTGTGAATTTATTTATATTCTTCCTGACATACAGTATGTTTTCTAATATATATTGAGAGGCTACAGTTAAAATATTTATGTCTTTAAAACGTTCCCTGAGAGAGTCTTTCCTGCCTAAACAATAAATAGCACGTATTGCCCTTTTCTGTAATATAAAAATTGTTTCTAAATCTGCTGCATTACCCCAAAGTAGTATACCATAGGACATCAAACTATGGAAGTAACTAAAGTATACCAACCTTGCTGTTCCTACATCTGTTAACTGCCTAATCCGTCTAACAGCAAAAGCAGCAGAGCTAAGCTTATTGGCTAAACCAGTGATATGATCACCCCATTGCAATTTACAATCTATTGTAATTCCTAGAAAATTAGTACTTTGTACAAATTCCAACCTATGCCCCTCCAGCATGACATCAACATGTGCTTGCCTTACATTAGGAAGTGTAAACCTTATACATTTGGTCTTTCCAGCATTCAACAATAGATTGTTTGCAGAAAACCAATTTGAGATGGCATTCAGAATATTGTTAACTTTATCTACATTTGCAGTACGCCTAGCCACTTTGAAAATTATCGATGTATCATCGGCAAACAAAACTATGCCAGCTTGTGCTTCTATCATATAAGGCAAGTCATTGACATAAACTAAGAAGAGAAAAGGCCCTAGAATTGATCCTTGCGGTACGCCTATTTTTACGTTTGATCCATTTGATTTAATGCCTTTTACATCTACCGTTTGAAGCCTATCTGTTAAGTATGATTTTAACAATTCTATTGATTTTTGGTCAAAACCATAACGGCGTAGCTTGAGCAAAAGTGTTTGATGGTCAACACAATCAAATGCCTTAGAAAGATCACAGAATACTCCAATAGCATCCTACGAACCCTCCCAAGCGTCGTAAACCAGGCTAACTAGAGCCACTCCCGCATCGGTGGTAGATTTCCCGCCAGTAAAGCCATATTGTTGGCTATGGAAAAGATTATTGGTCTTAAAGTGCAGTAGCATTTGATTGAGCATCACTCTTTCAAACACCTTACTCAAAGCTGGCAAAATAGAGATGGGGCGGTAATTTCCAAGTTCTGCCTTAGATCCCTTCTTAAATAATGGTATAAGTCTACTATTTTCATTAAGTCAGGAAAAGTACCATTGTCTATACATTCGTTAAATATAAGTGCCAAATCAGGTGCATTGATATCAATAACATGACTAAGTAAGCTAACTGACATGCCCCAGTAGTCCTCAGACTTCTTCATTTTAAGATGTTTATATGATCCTAGGATGTCACCAAAATCTATATGTTTAAAGTTAAATTTAGAAGCAGAACTAATATTATTCTCGAGAAGGGCTACAGCACTGTGAGCGCAAGAATTGATTGAAGAAGTCAGTTTAAAAGGAATACTGGCAAAATAATCTTCAAAAGTATTTACAATATCTTTAGGAGAGGTAATATTCTTATTTTCTAATTTAATTCGAGTAACAATATCCCTCATTTTACATTTACCAGACTCTTTATTAATAACTTTCCAAGTCTCCTTCATTTTATTAGGGGCTCTAATTATTTTCCTTTTGATGTGAATGGCCTTTGCCTGCTCACATACTTTCCTGAATATCCTAGAGTAATTCCTAACGTATTCACTAAAACCACTATCTAATCTGTACTGTTTCTGTGCATATAAGTCAAACAGCAGCGATTATAAGTTATGAATTTGTTCTTAGGCTCATACACATTATACGCGTTACATTAAAAAGTACAAAGTACATCCAGACATAAGTGCATCTAGCAAACTAAAATGTTTTGCATTTTATTAGGATCTTAATTATTAAACTCTGAAGAGGGCTTGCCCTGGTATTAGAACAATTATAATTAGGTTCTTAAATCTTACTAATATCCTACTACTTAATATTATATATGCGAAAGTTTGTGAGGATGTATGGATGGATGAATGGACTGGATGTTTGTTACTCTTTCACGCAAAAACTACTAAATAGATTTTGATGAAATTTGGAATATGAGTAGTTTAGGGTGTAAAATAACATTTAAGCTACCTATAAAACGCAGATGAATCCGAGGGCATCTGCTATCTGCTAGTTACATAAGTGATAATTATGATCAAACGAAACACCATAAGTTTAATCAGTCTGCATCCTAAAAACCATTAATTAGCAGTTGTAAGCTTTCTAAACATGATAATAAAGCAAAATTAAAATTATATAGTAACGTTAACCACTCAGAGTGTTTCACAATAAGAAAACTTTCTTGCAACCGTCGAGGCAACGTAATGGAAATCTAAACAATCGAACTAGCGCATGGTTGACGGTAATTGGAAAACTTGCCGATAATTATAAGTGAAGGGAGAAAAATAGTAAGGTTTCCATAAGTTTTTACTTTAAAAATAGCAACTACTATCGTGGGCAGTTTTTCTAGTTTATAGTTTTATTTTTACATAATTATATACATACACTCACGTTTTATCCCGTCCGAGGTAGGCAGAGACGACAGAACGCCACTTGTCACGATCCTGGCAAACAGATTGTTCACTTCGCTTTTGTGGTTCGCGCAGTGTGGAATTTTTATTTATTTAATTTTTGTGTGGAAATCTTTGTAGGAGGCCTATGTCCAGCAGTAGACGTCCATAATATGCTGATAATAATAATTGATGAATAGAAAACCAGACGGTGGAGAGTTTTACCGTGTATTGACTCAAAAAACACTGCGTTCAAATTCCGTGAGAAATAATATGTGTACGATTTAAACCTGTTCTGAATCTAGGTGTATTTTGTTCCTGGATGGATTTTATTATTAGAGTTGTTTTAGGAAAGTAGGAGGATATTTATATATACCACTAAAAAGACGACAAGTTTATGGCTTGTTTGATTGTAAACAGTTAAAGTAGTCAATAGACGTTTACAAAACCACTACTGTCACTCACTCTACCAATCGTTTACTATTAACATTTAACACTAAGGTAACCAGCCTATTACTCTTCCCTAATATACTTATCATAATCAAAATTTTTACATCTTTCATTTTTTATATTTTCTAGAGTGGTCCCACAGGAAAACAACTGTAACAAACAGTATTTTGATGCCCTCTGTGGCATAGTGGTTATATAACATGACTGCTACGTAGAGGTCTCGGGTTCGATTCCCACTCAATGCAAGTATTTGTGTGCATGAACATGATTGTTTGCATTGGTCTGGGTGTTTTCTATATATAATATGTATGTATTTACAAAAAAATTAAAAGTATTTTAGTATGTTTATCCATTGTCTAGTACCTATAGTACAAGCTTTGCTTAGTTTGGTCCTAGATGGAGTTGTGTAAATGTGTAAGGAATATTTATTTATTTAGGAATATTTATAATTTAAATAGAGAACACTAAACCTCATTATGTAAATGGTATCCGTTATAAAAGCTTGCCACACATAATAATATTTTCATTCCATATTGTGTAGGTATTCGTAAAAATTGTAATACACTCAGTCAACTCCCCTGAGAATCCTTGTACTGTACTATGTCAAGATAGATATGATATATTATAAGTATTAAAAGAACAAAGGAAACACATTCTTTTAAATACCATTTATTAGTTACAATATCATTCGAGGCGGGCCCTCGCTATTTATAAGAGCTAACATGATGCGTATATTTGAAATAGTATTCGAGTGATTTAACTTATCATTATTGAATAGACTACAACGTACAAGTACCCGGCGGTAAATATTGCACATCGACCTGTGGAAAGAGATAATCGGCTCATTTCGGCTTCGTAGAGCGTCATCTCTGTCGCAAGAATTACAATTCAAAATATATATTATGAGTTGTTAACACCTCCAAATGTAATTACATGAAAAAAAGTAAATCATAATTTGTTTTAACAGCTCGTAATAGATACCGGACTATTTGTATTTCGTGCGACAGAGATAACGCTCTACTAAGCCGAAATGAGCCAATCGTCTCTTTCCAAAAGTTGATGTCCAATATTTACCGCCGGGTACTGTAGGTAATTATTATACCAAATAACTAAGGATAGATACATAATAATATAAAATAAAATCAGTATAAGAGACTAAGCTTACTATAATAAGTATAAAGCCAAGTAAGTTTTAATTTTAGCAAATAAACTTAAAAACAGCAAGCAAGTTTTAGCTTTATAAGTATTAATAAGTTTAATTAAGTTAATGTTTACGCAAGTAGTAATAAGTTTGTACATTAAAGTAAAGCAACGTCTAGTTATCTAGATGTTTTGAAATAAGTACTGCGATCAAACGTAGGTTTGAAAAGTTATATTCATCTTATCAGGCAATGGATGTCTAAATATTTTCAACTTGTTTGGTCCTGTGCCTCCCGTTGCCTTTATTAAGCTTTTATATGTATATGCGTGGAGTCCACCTACCCTGAGCCTTCTGGTACGGTCGATATTCTCCAGAACCTCTCTGCCCCAAGGGTTGTCAGGTTATAATCGGGGCCTATCTGTATATCAAATGAAATAGTCATTTGAAACTTAAAGTTGGACAATTTAAGTGTTCATTTAAATTTTTGTATACCCGAAAACGAATTGGCTTTATCAGTTTTGACAAAAAATTCTATCATAAGTCAAATTCATTAAGATCGTTATTTAATGTTTATGCGTGAGCTTGACGTCATTGGTTGACCGTAATCAAAACTATGCTTAGATTAAAAGTGCAATCTATTTTAAACTTTCACTTCAACGCATTAAATAATAATATCTACTAACACAATACAAATGTCACTATATTAAACTGTAGAGTTTGTATGTGAAAAACCATGAAAAACCATTAAATGATTTAAAACTAAAGTCAACTTGTTACTTGTGACATTACAAGCTTGTCATTTCAGAAAAACTGAAAATGTAGAATTTAAATATTGGTTGGTAAGCCACCCAATTGTTGGCACCTTAAGAGTGGACTCCGTGTCAGACTAATATATAAAATATCATAAAATGATAGAATACTTTAATCTTTGCTTTTACGTAATCGTTATTATGTGATTGAATAGTATTAAATAAATATTATTGGCACTAATGCCAATAAAAGGATTCTGATAAATTTATTGTTGCTATGTTGACACATGAAATAAATATAATATGATAAAAATAATAAATAAATAATATTTGAACTTGAATAATCATATTGAACTTGAATAATCTATAGTGTTTTATCTCTTTTTACTCATGTTTAACTCTTAAGTGCCAACAATTGTTGGACTTCTAACGATGAGGTGGTTTACCCTAATTTGTTTTATATTATAAAATTACGAAAACTTTAAATTTGAAATATGCGCCATTGACGTCATGCAAGAAATGATAGGGATGGACATAGAAGGAAAAAAGAGAGAAATTCATTAGAATAAAACGTTTTACCGAAAATATGCTCTAGTAACAGTCAATAACGTTGACTTTACTATTTGTTTTTATAAATATCTAACGACTATTTGCTAATACAAGAGAACTGATATGTCAAAGTAGCGTCATGATTAAGATGATGTTTTGCTGTGCGATATTGAACCCAATAGTTTTATGACATGCAACTAACATTAACTCTAGAGGTGATAAAGCCATTTAGTTTTTGACTATACAAAAGTGTACAAAAATTTAAATGATCACAGTAATCAATCTATAACGTGTCAATTATTTTCTTCTGTGTAAATTATCTCATCGTGCCAGTAATGTAGGGGCGGTGACCCAAATGCTATCACTGTTCCAGATTATCAGCACTCCCGAAAAAAGCTAAAAATTTATATTTTTATTAACTAATTTAGGCTACCTTGGCCTGGCTTGCTAATGAAATAGAAAATTAAATCAAATCAAATCAAATCGTTTATTTGTGATACATGGGTTATAAATATACCTACATACAGGTCTTATTAAATATATTACAATTTTGTTCATTCCATGATCTGCCACTTGGGCATACAAATTTATCCTATTAGTACAATGAATTGAATATAAAGATTAATTAATTCCAATAAAAATTACAAATACAAACACAGAAAATTAAAATAAATTAAATTGTAAATTTTAAAATAACGACATTTATATATTATAATTTCAAATAACATCATCAATATATTAATAATTTCTAATGTCTCATCAAATCAAAACCAGAATTAAGTACTAGTCAAAGTAAAACTAAATAATTATGTATTATAATATAGTATGTCAAATGATGTCAAAGAGTCAAAATTTATCATCTAAATATTCTTTTACGCTGTAGTATGCTTTATTAAGTAGAAATTGTTTCAAATGAAATTTAAGCTTGTCTATGTTGGAGCATTTTAATATATTTTTTGGTAAATGATTGTAAATGCGTGGTGCCATACAAAATATACTATTATTATACAGTGCTGTCCTATTTGACGGAAACGAAATTTTATAATTATTTCTTTTGCTCTTGAGGTGCTCAAACATAGATATATGTGAGATTACAAACATGGTTACCTCATAAATGCACATACCCTACCACCTACCCAAATACCCTATAATGCACTCAGAGTGCAATATAATAACATTTTCAGGGTGCTGGTGCGGTTGCCCCGTTGCTGTAGTACTTCAGGCATGTTTGCAGATGCACATATAGAGGACTTTTATGCAATGATGCGTAAGAAAACACTGTCTGTGGTGCAAAGTATGCGGGGGAGCAGCAATGGCATCCTGAATATGATAGCTAGCAGATTGGACTCTGCAGTGCTGAGTCGATTCACTAGTCTCTGCAGTGCTGAGTCGATTCACATGTCAGAGGTGCGGCTGGGTGAGTCGACCCTGGCATGGTGGATTTATTTATTGATAAGATGGTAGTTAAGCTGTTGTTACTAACAAGTAGGTTAAGTTATTGTTACTAACAAGTAGGTTAAGTTATTGTTACTAACAAAATGGACTTTGTGGTCTGAAAATAAAATTTTTTTTTTTTATTTTTTATTTATTTTTTATAAATGTAAATACATGGCAAGGTAAGTAGCTTTAAATTAGATTATTTTGTAATTATTTTCTTGGGAACACCAAACTCTTCGAATTAAAAGTAACGATATTTTAACAAACGCATGTTTTTGTCCTACACATGTAATTTGTTTTGACTCGTGCTTGTGATTGAAGGTAAGTTTACTAAGACCAATATTTAAAAATCGTTGATACATACTTTGTATTATTTCTTTTTTACCTTAAATTAAGACTAACACTTAAAGTGCTGTTAATTGGTAACTTCACCCTATCTGGTGCGTGTCCGATACATGCAGCGGGGATTAATTAATTAATCTGATCGTTTTATATTCGGCTCAAAGGACACATTTTAACACCGTCATTATTATCTGCTGGTTTACAATGGATGAAGATAACGAATAATAAATATTTACTACTTAGTACTGCTCTATACTGATGGTGTAATGGTTTGATGCTTACGCAAGCCAAATTATGCTTTTTTAGCCTTTACATCATCAAATTCTGAGCCTCTTTTTTTGATAATTTTGAGCCATATCATCATCATCATCATCATCATATCAGCCAATCGACGTCCACTGCTGGACATAGGCCTCCTCCGAGTATTGCCACCTTGTGTGGTCCTGTGCCTCCCTCATCCATCGGCTTCCCGCCGTTCTAACTAGGTCGTCTGTCCACAGTGTGTGGGGTCTCCCCACCCTGCGCTTTCCGGTATATATCTTGAGCCATATCTTTACCTATAATATGAAAAAGACGAAATCTATGACTTAGCAGTTATAGTTCAGAACTGTTCAGCAGTGGTTTTGCTATGTTTTATAACACTCTGATTTTGTACAACTTATTAAGTATATTCCAAAACAAAAATAAACAAAATTTAAATCAAACCTCAAACACGCAATTCATATTCCGTGAAACGCCTGACCCAAATGATCACAAAACCTACGCGAAAATAAAACCAAGAGGAAATTAAAAAAGTATTTACGTGCCCCACAATCACGGGGTCGTTAACACATACCTAGCAATAACAAAAGATTTCACCCTACCACTCCCCGTGGGGGGTGGGGGGTGTGGAAAGGGAAATTACTATTTACTTTATAAACTAAACACTTATGAAGGTCTACTTGTTATGTTTATTAAAGGAACATAAGCTTCGCTTGTACTTTAATATAATGTTTGAACTAAATTATTCATGTTGAGATATTGTTACTTTACAAAGAGGATGTTTAATATTATATTTTTACTTTTGTAATTTGTGTTATTTGAATAAAAATTAGTTTTAAACATAGTTGAATTTTTTGGAAGAGGCCCGGTAGAGGATATTCTGTTTGCTAATTCAATGACGATATAACCTGAATTCGATAAGAAATGTTTTGAGAAACGTAACATTATGACACAAAAAATAGCTTCAAGCCAAGATAGAGTACTACTTACTGTTTTGCTCGTGGTGTCTATTTGTAACTTTAAAGTAGAACAACTTGTACAATTTCAAAATGTCTTCGTATGCCGTCTATTCTCAGTAATGCCTTAACTCTAAAACCCACACAAAATTCAAAACAAGTACCCAAGTACGGTCGCCAGCTAAACATGTTTCGATCTCAATAAAGGTACGTTCATAACATACAGTTTTATGTGTTTGTATATCCAGTGCAATCTCAGACACTGGGGAAGTTTGCTCTCATCGTTCTTGGTGATAAGGGTAAACAAATAAAGGAGGGGTAATCATCCCCCCCTTAGGGGAGGCTTGACCCGGTGCTACTAACAACCACCCCTGTAAGTTTGCTATCTTATTGGAAGGCTGTGACTGTCAATTTGATAGCGGCTCGATGAAAATTGTTGTCATCCTAAAATTTGTGTTAGAATTAATTAGAGTAAAATTTGAGTTGACTTTCATTAAGGGATTAAAATATTGAGCCTGTTTTAACAATAAATAGATATTTTCGATGAGTTTACATTTTGTACAATTTACTAAGTAAATATAGTGAAGTAAATGTTACTCATTTACTGTTGTGTGTTTTGAGTTTAGTACCTACATAATATTAAAAGGGAATATTGTCAACCTGCAGAACAAAAGCTACCCCTTTCGATTTATTGAAATTCTTTGTAATCAATGATCTATCAATTCTCAGCCCAAATCACTGGAGGGATCAGACTGAAATTTAATATAAAGAGGGACGTCGAGTCGTACTTAACCGGCGAAGAGAAACTTAACCTACCGGTACCACGCTGGCCAAAAGATTGGCGTAAGACTTATTTCCAACTTACCTGAACTTTAAATCTCCCTTAGTCAAATTTTACGATGACTATAGGAATGAATCATCATCATCAAATCAGCCACCTGACGTCCACAGCTGGGCATAGTTAGGACGGCGGGAATCCGATAAATGGGAGGCGCGGGAGGAATGAATCATCATCATTATCGTAACAGCCCAATAATGTCCCCACTGGCTGGACGGGCCTCCTTCCGTAACGGAGGGATACTTGGCCTACTAATACCACGCTGGCCAGACGGTTTGGTATAGAGTTTAATTTCAAGTTTCTCTTCTTTCTATGTAAAAGTAATATTCACAGATAGTCCCTAATCCGGTTTCTACGACACCCATGGGATGAGATGGGGTGGTGACATATTGTATTCTTACTCCGTCACCACACGGATAAAGGAGGAATGAATGTGTGGAGACAATTCATTGCACAGAACTTTAACCCACAAATGACGGCACGTCTGGGGGGAATGTTTTAATTTAGCCATAAGTTACACACCTATTTAGCGACCCCATGCGGTTAGTTCTTCCAAAGTAATATAAAAGTCAATATAACTCTGTTCTACCTTATAAAGGAGTCTGAATTAAGAGGATTAATAGCTTAAACGTTCTTGTTTAATTCCGTACTATGGGCCGAGAGTTACAGCAAACTAATGACTTAAATTAAGGGAGAGCTGAGCACAACTAAATGAACAGAAAGTAGGCAGGTAGCGTAGTTGATAGAGTTACTACAAGGCCCACAGGTTTTATCTATACTTCTATACTAATATTATAAAGAGGTAAAGTTTGTGTGTTTGTGACGTTGTAGGAGGTAATCTCTGGATCTACTAAACCGATTTTAAAAATTATTTCTGTGTTGAATAGTCCATTCGTCGGGGAGTGTCATAGGCTAGATTATCACGCTATGACTAATAGGAGTGGAGCAGTAATGAAATATGTTTAAAAAAAGGACGCGATTTTTTTGGCCGTCCAACGAAGTGGGCACGGGTCAGCTAGTTAAAAATAATTACATTAATTCTTTACTCATACAACGCCAACTAACGCAAGACATGCTTTTTTTAATACATAGAAAATGCAGATCAAAAATTGATTATAACTTTTAAACTATCACGTTTCATTATTATAAATATTATATAACTGGAAAATTAACGCGCATTTCCTTTAGCTTTCGACGTTTCGGCACAGTCAGCTTGTGACCACGGCTAGTGCAACCTGTGTCGAAACGTCAAGTAAAATAAAGCTAAACGAAATGCGCGTTAATTTTCCAGTTATGTAATACATATTTACAAAAATGTATTGAAAATCAAACCCGTTGCCTGTGTGTACCATCCGCCTCGGACTTTATTTCTGCAACCTTTATAACCTGTCTTCGTAGTAAGAAATAATAAACTGCGGTGATATTTATTATATGTATATCAAACTTTATATAAAAACATTTTCTATACAAACATTACATTTTAACTTTCGTTCGCTACTCTTCCTACGTAGGTACTTATTATTCTGATAAAATCAACAACATTATTATAAGCCCGTGATTATCACTATGCCAACGCATTATTCAAAGCATGTCTGTATTCAATAAAATATAACAGGAAGATATTTTCCCTAATAATGATTTATTGATTAACCCTTTAACTTCTCCCACGCATTAATATCGATTCCAACTCAGTACATAGTACAGTCAGCTGCAAAGAAATCCTGCAAAGAAATCTAACCCCTTTAGCGCGCTGTTATATTCTTAAAGGAGGTTAGGTTTCTTTGCAGCTGACCGCACATGCTAATTATTAAAATAAGGCAATGATTTAATTACAAAACTTATAACTGTACTAAATTTTGTTAAAATGGTGGATAAAAAATACCTAGCACACTTTGTTTTTTACATGCAAGAGAGATGCACACAAACCCTTTTATTAGTATTTGATAAGATAGTTTTCTTTCATGCTCATTCTATAAAGGTTCTTATTTTATTAGAAAGTTATTCTTACAAACTTAAGTTTTACGAACCCTTCTCAGCCTATCAATGATAAGATAAGATAAAATAATTTATTACCAATATATAAGATAAGATAATGTTTCTAACATAGACAGAATGCTTGACCAAATACCCAAAACCCAACTATTTAGTCAGCGCGGTACTTGTGAGAAGGAATGAAAAGGAAACTTATGACGACCTCTATGGCGTAGTGGTTATTTAACCAGACTGCTACGCAGAGGTCTCGGGTTCGATTCCCGCTCAATGCAAATCTTTGTGTGCATGAACATGATTGTTTGCATTGGTCTGGGTGTTTTCTATGTACAATATGTATGTATTTCCAAAAAAAAAGTATTTAAGTATGTTTATCCGTTGCCTAGTACCCATAGTACAAGCTCTGCTTAGTTTGGGACTAGATGACGTTCTGTGAAAGTGTAAGTAATATTAAACTTAGCCTAAGTTTCCTTCTTTAGATGTAGAAGAACTATATTATAACTAGTTGGACATACATAAAATGATGCACTGTTTTCGTTGAAATAATAATTGTTGTTAATCTGCTATCACCTTAATCTGCCGACAGGATGAGGTTGAATAGTGACATCATAAACATAATATATTATTCTTATTCCGTCATAATATGAGGTACATTATCTTTCGTGTATTATTTTAATACTACGAAAAACTGCGAGTATCATACTGTTCTAAACCAACAATTTTCTTAGTATAACTAAGTATCATAAAAGCTAATATAAAAGTACGACGGATGCAATTCTTTATTCACGTTTGTCGTTCTATACAAAAAATAAATATATTGGCAGACGACATTCAATTAATTTCTTTGCCAACTCTTTGTATGGAGGCTTTCGGGCTCCATTAGCCTGTCCTCCCCTACCCCGGGAGAGGACATAAAAGATATATTTAACCAAAGCGAAGAGCATAACTCATGCACCGTCGCCATTTTATATGAATTTTAACTCGATTTGAATGTTTCAGCATTTGCTACATTAAGACAAATGTTGCTGATTTTATTATACCTTTTTTATTTTAACGTTAATGGGATTCATAGGGTTTTAATAATGTGGAAGATTATATTTTTATAATTTGTTAGCTTATATTACTAACCCCCGACGCAAAAACGACAGGGTCTTATAAGTTTGACGTGTCTGTGTGTGTGTGTGTAAATGTGTACATGTCTGTCTGTGGCATCGTAGCTCCCAAACGGATGACCTAATTCTAATGTGGTTTTTTTGTTTGATATGTATATCAGTCGAGAGTGTTCTTAGCTATGTTTGGTGGAAATCGGTTCAGGTCTTCAAGGTCATCAGGTCGTTTGTTAGGTGTGATAGAAATGTTACACGCTCAGTTTACTTATGTGGGATCTGTCATTTGAAACACTCATGTCTTCTGAAACTACTGAGCTGGTCTGCTATTTAACGTAAACTTATTTTCATCTAAAAGACATTGTCACATTGTAGACTAGACACAGAGTACTATTTTATAACGACGCAAAAACGACGGAGTGTTATTGTACCGATTATTTTCGCAAGAGTCGTCTCACCAAACTTCTCAACCAAGTCTCTCAAGCTCAACAAGTGGCAATATCAAAAATATATTTGTATTCCTTTAACATAAAGGTACTTACTTGTATAGATTCTTTCTCGAATATTAACCCAATGCCATCTTGTCACAAAATGATCAGAACTGTGTGCAGATAGCCAATAAGCATACTGTGTTACACAACAACAATATTATACATTCAAAAGCATACAAATTTTTGTGTTTCGCGAGAATTGACCTCTATGAGCCTTGGACAATTTCAAGACCTCTATATTTATAGCCTTGGACAGTAACTACAATGCTCGTCAAATAATAACAATATTATTTCATCATTACAGCCCATTAATGTCCCACTGCAGGGACGGGCCTCCTCCAGTCACGGAGGGTTACTTGGCCTACTATTACCACGCTGGCCAGACGGATTGGTATAGGGTTTAATTTCAAGTTTTCCTTCTTTTTATTTCGTAAAGATAATATACTCGGATAGTCCCTTAGTCGGTTTTTACGACACCCATGGGATGAGATGGGGTGGTGACATATTGTATTCTTACTCCGTCACCACACGGAGAACAATATTATTTAAGTTCACCTTATCGACGGATTTAAATAATTGAGAGGTACCCAAGTAACACATCAAAGCATTATAAGGGCCGAATAAGAGTATTCTTGTATCCTTTTAGCATTTTGAGTTAGTTTTATAGTCGCATTATAAACGTTTATATGGCTACTGTAATGCTTATTTGGGCACAAATTATACAGCTTTATGCCCTATATAGGTTCACAGTAGCTGGTTAATAGCATAGCATTACTGGCGCATTATATTAGCATTATTGTGGTCAAGAAAGATGTCAATCGGATTAAAGAAGCATCATTTTGGTCAATAATATTGCCAATCGCATTAAGAAAGCATTAAAATGGTCAATGAGATAGCCTATTGCATTACAGAAGCATTATAATAGCAAAATTATTGATAGTGAAGATGCCAACGGCATTACAAAAGCATTAGACTAGCATTTAAATGTGCTAAAAGAATTATAGGAGCAATTTAAGTGTTCACACTTAGGAAACTTTATATTATTGCGTGTAAATTATTACAATCAAAAAAAGAATAAGTAAAGACAGTCAAAATAAAACAGTGAGTGACGCCATATTATAGTTTGCATCAAAACAAATTCATCGGATAAGTTTTTGACTCGTTTGTTATTTCTTGCCTTCAAATATTACTGCGCAGTGTAGTTTACTGTACTTGTTTATATAAGTTTCATTGAAAATTTTCACGCGCCTTCGATATTTTGTGGTTTTCATACAAAATGTTTTATAAAAATGATGTGTGTAAAACCAAAACAAATGTGTATTCCTAGTACAGAATAAGTTTTGAATAAATACAATCATAGTTTTGCTTGTACTGTATTAAATTAGGTTATATAAATATTTTAAATGACAATTCCTTTTATAAATAGGTCCGAAAGAAAATATTTTTTGGTTATAAAATATTTACAAAATGGTGGTCAGCCTTAAGCAGCCCGGTGAGCCCAATTAATGCCACCAGCATTACAACTACTCACGTGTGATTGTTTAAAGAGCTATTAGCTACACAACAGCACTCATTTCTTCCTTTAAAATGCAAGCATTATATTGATTCACATTTATGCTGTTCAGCAGCATTAAGCTTTTACTTACCCCTTACAAGTGCTTTTACACAGCAAAAGGCACAAAAAACAGCTTAAAGCTGGATATCGGATTTACATGGCATTATAGTGGTTCACGTTTGTGCTGTAAAACAGCTTCAAGCACTTATTAACTACTTTAAAATGTCTTTGTAGAACCAAAAGCACTAAAAATAGCTAAAGGCTTTACAAAAGCATTCTGATATGCCATTATCCAACTGTTATACAGCGTAAAGCATTACAATGATTTTCAAATGCCATTGTTCAGCTTCAAGACGCTCGGTGAACTTATATAAGAGTTTGTACGGGTCTTAAGCTCTATATAAGTTCACTTGTTGCTTGTTAAAATGCTTTCTGTGTTACTTGGGTAATGATCACCTATATCGTAAGATGAACCACCTCCAGAGATCGAGCGACTCTTAGCCACATAACACCACATTAAGCAGGTCCACCGCAAACTGCCTTAGTGGAACGACGGTAGCGCAAGCAGCTGACGTGATCGAGGTCGTGGTTTCGATTCCCATGCAGGACATTTATTTGCGAGATCCTCAAATTTATTGTCCTGAATATATTTTTTGTTTTGTTTAAAAAGACAACTCCCGCACTAGGGATCATGCCCTGTATCGCGGGGACCTTTTACAAACATCAATTAATGGACATAAAGAACACCCAGACCAGGACAATAGTGACAATAGTTTGTGGATCTCACAAATTATTGTCCTGCGTGGAGATCGAACCCACAACCTCTTGCACGGCAGCCGCTTGCGCTACCGACGCGCCACCGAGGTCGTTGTTGTTTGTGTCCGTTAACGTCCCCGCGACATAGGGCGTGATCCCTAGTGCGGTAGTTTTCTTTTGTACAATGAAGGTAAAAAAAAAGAAAAGATAGACTAATAAAGGATAATGTTACTTGCTTTGCTCGTATAGTTAAAAACAACTTTTACGACACCCTGACAGTGGCGGAGACTATCTGACATTTTAATACGTTTAGTTTCAGTTACCACTTTTATTCCAAGCGAATGAATCCAGTATCATATAATAGTATAAATATTTAATTAACACAAAACCTTTCTTCATAATACAAAGGAAATCCGTGTATTTAGGAGGCTTACGTTAGGACATGGGTTCAACATGCAGAGGCTTTTAGACTATTTTAATTTAAAACGGGACGCTGTCTTACTTAAACACAGTCGTAATTACTTTTAAATTATTATTAACTTGATGTTGGACTTCTTGGCTTTTCTCGCGTCATTACTGACCGTTTATAGTAGTTTTAATCACTAATCAGAATATCGGGATTCCTTTTTCCAACCTCCTTTGGGTTGACCAAACCGCTTGACCGACTAGGCTACCAAAGTTTTTGCAATTATATTTAAGGGTGATTCTTCGAGCCCAACATTTTTGATGTCTGGAGGTTTTTCTTTGTAACTAACAGACCAACCAAACTGCAATTATTTTTTAAACATAGTATAGACAGTTACCTATCTTGCACACGTTATTGTTTTTTAATAATAGTTTTTTATATATTTAAAAAAAAATATTAAAAAGCGTTCTTCTGATTAATATGGTGTGTCCGTACCCCAGTTTCTTGAACGTTAGTAACAGTAACATTTTTTCTTATTAACGAATCGATGTGCGTTATAAATATTACGATAGAATATTAGTTGTTTCTTTACACAAAAAAAATGGTACAAATATTTGCAATAGTTTTTTAATCTATACTATAATAAAACTGTAGAGGTCGAAATGTCTGTTCTTTTCGAAAATTCAGATAAAAATTATCTACAAAATCTAGAAAAAAGTCAAAAAGCACGAAACCACAATTTTTAGACTTAATGTCTGTCTGTCTGTCTGTTTGTCATAATCCTATATGAGATTCGTAGGTATTTAACAGTATCTCTTAGGATTCAATTGATGTACAGCCTAGTGCTCTCGAAGCTTGATTATTGTGACACTGTATACGGCCCTTGTCTCTTGGCTAGGACAGCAAAGCTCACACAGCGAATACAAAATGCTTGTGCTAGGTTCTGTGTGAATGTTCCAAGGAGAAACCACATAACACCATATTTAAATGAACACAAAATCCTAAAAATGACTGCTCGTAGGAAGATTCATCTAGCTGCTGTGATGTTTGGTGTTACCACTAGTAAAAAGCCTAAATACTTTTATGAAAAGTTGACATGGCGAAGGGACCATTACATATACAGTAACCGGACTGGAGTAGCCCCTCTTATAATTCCAATGCACAGGACTACTGCTTTCAGAGGTAGTTTCAGGTATGCTGCAACCCACTGTTGGAATGACCTTCCACCTCCACTCCGCAATCTGAAATCTAAATTTAGTCTAATTAATCATTTAAAAAAAATATTCTTGGCAGGGCAAGTATTGAACTTGCACTAGTGCTGTTCTGGGTAATATTGTTTTAAATTTTAAATTTAATTTGAGTGGTACAAGGTATGACCTTGTTTAATTACTTAGATAAAATAAAAAAATATTATTTTTGAATTTTATTCTCTTTTTCTTTCTGCAAGTGCGTATTTTACAGTAACAATATTATTAGTAAAAGTATTATTACTATTTATTTTACATTTTAATTATTTATTTTATTTATTTAGTTTTTGATTAACACACACAGGCACGATTCACTCATTTACACACAGCTGTTACTGACTAAGTAAGTTTATTGTATCTACTTACACTGGTTTGTCTTCAATATATTTTTGCTTTTCATTTCTCTTCTTCCACTTGAATATGATATGTACTTATCGGTAAGGATGAGCGCTAGGCTGTCCCGGCTACGACTTGCGCGAAAAATGGGTGTCGCGGAAGAACAGCGCTGTTGTGATGCGTTGACGCAACATGACAGTATTGCTGAGCGACATTCCTTTTTGTCTTGTTAGACGAGACACACAACACAATTGTCCAGTCACCAATCGTTTGTCCACTAGTGTCCACCTTCTCTCTGTTTTTTTTTAATTTGTCCATAACTTTTACTTGTATTAGACTAAACTAATATTAACAACAATTTTTCCAGTTCAGGGGTTCACAGATTCATCAAACCAATCAGAGCTCAGACATAAACTGAATTTTTGCTTGTTGGGTTGGCGCCCCTGTGTTGAAGTTTTCAACTTCAGGAATGGCGACGCGTTTACAAACGCGGCTGCCAACCTAACTTTGTTGAATCTGTGTATTTCGTGAACAATGTTTAGCTTTAAGATGGTGGCGGGAATTTTAAATTATTGATTGTTAGTCTATTGTATTTTACAAACTTTGTTCTATTTTATGTGTCTGTGTCTTTCAAGTCAAATAAATTGTTTTTCTTTCTTTCTTTCTTTCTTTCTTCTTTGTTACCGCACATCTTTAAAACGAATGAATATAATCTTAAGACCAATACATTGTATTGTAGCCTTTTTTATTGGGCCTAAACTGAGGTATGTTTCATCAAAATCGGATAAGTATTACTCGAGATATAGCTTGATCTCTTTAGTAGAACAGTCCAATACAAATCGGGGGTCATGAAAAATGGTTTTGTTTCAATGTTTAATAAATTAAAATTTCGTAGATGATTTTTATACACAACGATTGAGCGTAACTTGAAGTTACATTTAGTTTTTGTTTCATTGCAATCGGTTCCGTCTATTAAAAGATATTTGAATTTAATTAATTAATATCAAACAGCGCCATCTTTCGAACTTAGACTGGACTACATCAAGAGTTAATATGCGTGCTGTATTTTTAAATATAAATAAATACAAATAGGTACTAATAACCTTTATTTGTTAATCACAGGTACAAAACATGTTACAAAAATCTGTCTTTCCCTGTTTTGCCAATACTGGCGTACAAACATCAAATTTTAAAGTTAAACTATATACCTACTTAATCATATAAATTGAACTAGCTGTTGCCCGCGGCATCGCTCGCGTTCAGAAGTATTATGATTAATTAGGCTTATTTTTTGTTTAGCGTGTGTAGAAATAAGGGGCCTACAAAACTTCTTTGTACACATATTCTTAATAATTAATCTGTCATTATGCGCTAAAACTATTACGCTATTGAGAGAAATTACTCGTGAGCAAGCAACATAAAACATGCAGTCCATGAGAGAAGCTAAGTTTCATACTAACATTAATCCCCTATTTTTTACCCTTGGGGGTAGAATTTATCAAAGTCCTTTCTAAGGGGGTACCAACGTCATAGTAACTATATGCATGCAAAGTCTCAGCTCGATCGGATTGAAACTGACAAAGTTTAATACAAACTTTCATCACCTATTATATCCCTTTGGGGATAGAATTTATCAAAGTCCTTTCTAAGGGGGTGCCAACGTCATAGTAGCTATATGCATGCGAAGTCTCAGCCCGATCGTATTGAAACTGACAAAGTTTCGTACTAACTTTCATCCCCTATTTTATCCCTTTGGGGGTAGAATTTATCAAAGTTCTTCCTAAGGAGGTGTCAACGTCATAGTAGCTATATGCATGCAAAGTCTCAGCTCGATCGGATTGAAACTGACAAAGTTTCATACAAACTTTCATCACCTATTTTTTCCCCTTGGGGCTAGAATTTATCAAAGTCCTTCCTAAGGGGGTGTCAACGTCATAGTAGCTATATGCATGCAAAGTATCAGGCCTATCGGTTTGATATTGACAAAGTTTCATACAAACTTTCATACCCCTATTTTATCCCCTTGGGGGTAGAATTCATCATTTTCCTTTCTTAGCGGATGCCTACGTCATAATATCTACCTGCATGCCAAATTTCAGCCAGATCCCACCAGTGGCTTGGGCTGTGCGTTGATAGATCACTATGTCAGTCACCTTTGAGTTTTATAAATATAGATAGATTTAAATAACATTCCTTTTCTCACAATCTTATTATAACTGCAATTATAACACACTTATATAATTATTTAATTAATAATATATAGGTATATAACAGACAACATAATAAGTAACACGTTTTTTTTCTTTATAATATCATTTTACACATTATTGCTATTTGTCAACATTGAAAAAATACAAAACTGACAATAAAATATAGAAATACAATCACAAAACATTAAATAATTGTTCAATGTGTTTGTGTTTATTTTATTAAGTAATTAAAAAATACTGCACGCTGTTTATCTACTTATAGATAATAATATAATCCAGTCTAAGTTTAATCAAATATTTTTTGCTATAATATGATACATAAGGAATAGCAAAATATAACATCAAGAAGTGTGTATGGAGTGTTATGAAAGTATTGGATTGTAAAGTGCAGTGTATTAAAACATTTTCAATAACTTTAAATATTTTTCGTAGTTTGTGAATACCCGTTTCTTTAATAATTATAAACTTAATTTATACATGCAAGCAATAATCCGCAAGTCAGTGATATCAGTGTGGCCGTTCTACAGTCTGTTTAATAACTTTTACTTTATTATTGAATAATTGCATCTCTGAAACTCTGAAAAAGTACATTTGGTGTCAGCGCCATCTGTTATCAAATTGTTGTTAACAAAGCAATAAATAAAAACTTAGGATAAAAGAGGGAATTAAGCAATATAGTCATAAATCTAATTGCTGTGATCAACTGCAAAAGCATACAAAATTGAAACATCATTTAGTGATTTATAATTTATTACTAATTCATAGAAGTAAATAAAATAAAGCAGGCTAACTGTCACTATACAAATTAAATACAAGTAAAGCTATACAATATAACATAATCATCAATAAAATAAAATAAAATAACATACATTAAATCAAAACAGTAAAAGTGAACAGTGAAATATAGTAAATAAAATTGCTAAGGGTAATATTAAAAAGTCAAATAAAAAGTCTAACATGCCAACATTAAAGTGTGGAGGCTGTGCCAAATTTATGTCACCATTGGAGGCTATAAAGTGCAAAAAATGTGCTTCTTTTTATCACCGTCTCTGCGTGGCCTTGTCTGAGACAGCCACTGTGCCCTCGGACTGGTGTTGTCCAGAGTGTACAAAAAATAATATCAGGAATAATCAATCAGACACACCTGTCCGGGGTAAATTGTGTACCGTTAGGGATGTCCTGGTTGCGGAGGAGCTCATGGACACCAGTGCCCCCGACACAACTGCCTTAGATATTACTGCGGGCCCTTCTGCTGATGTAGTTGATGAACTTAGACTCTTTAAGAAGGATCTACGTGACGAGCTTCGTCTCATTCGCCAGGAGTTCCAGCAGTTCCGTTCAGAGATAACGGAAATTAAAGACTGTCTTAGGAACAGTGAAGGCCGCCTCGGTAGCCTGGAGGCGAGGGTCGAGGCTCTGGAGCAAAAGATGGATCTTGGCCATCATGAATGCGGGGCCACAACCTTACAGGAAACTGTAAGCAAACTGAAACATCAGATAAATGCACGTGACCAAGAACTACTTATGAATGACGTCGAAGTAGCAGGCATACCTGAGAGCACAGATGCTTACAACATCACTAAGGTCTTATCGGTGAAGCTGGGCATTAACATGGAAGACCGAGATATTGTCCACGTCGAGCGTGTCGGTTCAGGTCGACGTAACCGTGTGGAGGAGCCCAGCAGTTGGACATGGAGGACCTTAGCAAGCAGCAGGGACTTGAGTTCTTTATAATATGACCTATGAGAATCCAGTCTGGTTTTCCGGCATCTCTGTAAAGCTCTATTCCGCATTTGCATCATCAGCTTTATTGTATCAGTGATCCATGGATATGAAGGCTCTCTAAAAACTTGTGTCATTAGAGAGCCTTCATATCCATGGATCACTGATACAATAAAGCTGATGATGCAAATGCGGGATAGAGCTTTACAGAGATGCCGGAAAACCAGACTGGATTCTCATAGGTCATATTATAAAGAACTCAAGTCCCTTGTTTCAAGTTCTATTTACAGGGAAAAAGTGGCTTACTTCAAATTTAACATTAATAATAAAATTGAATACCCTAAGATCTTGTGGAAGAATCTTAAAAGTATGTTAAAACCTAGCAAATTTGAAAATAGTCTTCCAGCGCATTTAACTGACCCAGAACAAATAAACAACTACTTTTTGAGAGTTCCTGGTGATCCGGTATGCTCTCTGTCAAAGCTTACTTACTTTGAGTACCACCGGTATAGTGATGCCCTTTTTGATATAGGCACAGTAAGTAAGGAGCAGGTGTCTAGATGCTTGGGACAGCTGAAGTCGAATGCTGAGGGTTGGGATGGGTTGTCTCTAGAGATGATCACCCTTACACTGCCCTATACTCTGGGGGCTATTACCAAAATGATAAACTGCTCATTTGACACAGCTGTTTTTCCGGAGCAGTGGAAGCTGGGAAGAATCAAACCACTGGCTAAAATTTCAAATCCAACCGAAATTAGGGACTTAAGACCCATAAGTATTTTGCCATGTCTCTCCAAGATCGCCGAGAAGGTAGTGTGTCAGCAGTTGACAGTATATTTGGAGCAGCACAAGATACTTCCTGAAGTCCAGTCAGGTTTCCGAAGGCAGAGAAGCACGGCTACCGCCCTTCTAGATGTGACTGACAGTATCCTCACTGCGCAGGATAAAGGAATGTGTACTGCTCTTGTGTTGCTGGATTTTTCGCGCGCTTTTGATTGTATTAATACCACACTTCTATTGTCTAAGCTCAGATACTATGGCTTTGGGCATAGGACTATTTGCTGGTTCAACAGTTACCTTACCAACCGTAGCCAGAGAGTAGAGTTGAGGTGTATGGATGGATCCAGCAACATTTCACCATGGACTTATGTGAGGAGAGGAGTGCCACAGGGTTCTATATTGGGCCCTCTTCTATTTATTTTATATTGTGCAGACATAACAAAGTGCTTTCGGACTTGCAAATACCATATTTATGCCGATGACATCCAGGTATTCTCTTCGTTTAGGCCAGGTGAATATCAGACGGCTGTGCATGGTCTAAACGAAGATCTTGCAAGAGTGGCGAGCTGGGCACGGGAGAATGGTTTGGCATTGAACCCCACTAAAACAAAATACATGTTGCTTGGGACAAAGAGGCAATTAAGTGTACTGCCAACAACATTGAATGTGTCGTTAATGGGCGAGCTGGTCGGACGAGTCTATGAGGCGCGTAACCTTGGGCTGTGCATGGATTCCGATCTGAGATTCGGCAAACATGTGTCAGAGATCGTGCGTAATTGTTTTTACCGCCTCAAAATTCTTTACCAGATGAGACCATATTTATCAGAGGATTTGAGACTGCAATTGGTAGAGTCGCTCATACTATCAAAATTAAATTATTGCGACACTGTTTATGGGCCTAGATTGCTGGTTAAAACTGAAAAACTTGTACAGAGAGTTCAAAATGCTTGTGCACGCTTTTGTTTTTCTATTCCACCTAAAAGTCACATCACACCGTTTCTTAATCAGCATTCAATTTTAAAAATTAAATCTCGGAGAAAGCTGCACTTAGCGTGCCTCATGTTTGGTGTGGTGAGGCTCGAACAACCAGAATATTTGTATTGTAAGCTGGCATGGATGGCAAGCAGAAGACAGTGTTCAGCAAGGGCTTGCTCACAGCAACTATCTATAGAGCACCATAGAACAACCAGTTTTAGGGGCAGTTTTAGGTATGCAGCATCTAAATGCTGGAACAATATTCCCCCGCCTATAAGGGGCTGCACATCATTGAATTTGTTCAGACACAAATTAAAACAATTTCTCATGGAGAAGCAGAGGATGATTGGTCTCACCATTACAAACACTTCCTTGATATAGCTGTCAGGATGCTACTGTTTCACCTTATTGTGTTGTTTTATTTATTCTTTTTGTGTTGTGTTGTATATTGTTTTTGCCTATCCTTATTCTAATATGCAGGGCTCTTCACTCTTCATTTTTCATTTTTTGTTGTTGTATTTTTTGTTATTTTGCTTACACTTTGATTCTGGTCTGGGCTGTAAAGTAGAAGGGAAAATATGTATGGGTGTAAGTGCAGTTGGTTTCTTGGACTAAATGGGCTTGGTGCCCTTGCAGAAGGTTGTTACTGATTTACCTAAATAAAACATGGTAATTGTTGATATTAGCAGTGTAAAGCGACTGTAAATGTTGACTGTCAAATTAGCACAGTATTGGTAAGATAGACCGAGACCACTACGGTTCTATTAATCTATTTACTTGTAGTTTTATATTAGTTTTAATAAACTTACGATTTAGTGTCATTTGGAGCGGTTTTGATATGCCACACATTGTTGTACTGTTGCAATTAAAAATGTACTACGTGTTTACAGATATGATTTTGACTTGCTGGGTTGTTCTTTGTTTTTCAATTCTAAAAATGTTTTTCATTTTAATTAAGTATCTTAATAATATATGTATTTGTCATGCCACGTTGAAAAACATCACACACGTGTTTACACGTCACACATCACACATCACAGTTCCTCTTCCTTGTTGTCAAAGAGCTGTCAGTTGTCAATGAAATTAAAAATGTCACATAGACAAAATTCACACTTTACATTTTACGAAATATTGTTATTGTTTGTTTTATCTAATTATTTTATTAATAGTATTTTCTGGTATTTTTATATTTATTCACACATATACACACACATATACATATATATATACATATAATATACACAAAATTAAATTTGTAATTGTGTAGTGTCATTTAGTTTAAGACAGGTTTTCTGGCTCACCTGGCAGGCGTGGGTACTTCAGGTACCAACATAATACCAGCGCCAGGATGCTATGTCCTGGCATACGCTGAGTTGGTGACCTTTTTGGTATACCAGGTCACACACAGTATCTGTTATTGAAAAATTGTTAAGTATCCTGTATTCATTTTATATTGTATTCTTTTTTTTTGTTTCTTTCTTTTTTTTTTTTTTTTCTTACTCTGTGTGTTTTGTGAGTTTGTTAATTGTGTAAATTATTTGTGTGTGTCTTGGTTTTCGCCAAATAAATAATTTTTCTTTCTTTCTTTCTTTCTTTCTTTCAGTTCGGCCGGTGTCCAGCAGCGGCCCAGGAACGTGATTATCCGTTTCGCTAGGCGTGCCATGCGTGACACCATGCTACGTGCTGCGCGGGTTCGGCGCGGACTCGATACAAAGGACCTCGACATTGGAGGACCTGCACAGCGCATATACATAAATGAGCGCCTTACGCACCTAAATGCGTATCTCTTTCGTTGTGCTCGTCGTGCGGCCACTAGTCGAGGCTGGAAGTACGTGTGGACAAGGGACGGTGGGATTTTTGCTCGTAGGGAGGATGGACAAAGATACGTACGCATAACTGGTGAGAGTGATTTAAAGGAAATTTTTGTTTAATACTATGTTTGCTTAAACTAGTAAATGTTTGTGCTTTGTATTTAACTGCATTGTTTGAGTACAAACCAAATGAACTCTCACTTTACTCACTTACTGATAATTGTAAAAAAGTTAAAAGCAGTGAATATGCCTGTATATGTAATTGTCTCTGTTATATGTTGTTAGTTTTATTTCTACTTTTAGCACACTGTGTGTGGCCTGGATCTCCAGTATCCTTTTTATTGTTTTGTCTTTTGGTTATGATGCTGAATCGGTCGCTTGGTTTAAATTAGGTAAATATGGTAAATATAAAGATTATTTCTATCTCTATGGTTATTTTAAGTTATTATACAGTTTGGATATGTATAAGGAATCATGCACACTGTTGTTCATTATCTGCAAACCTGGAATATTATGTACAAGTATTGAAACATAAATTTATCTTAAAAAAACATGCAAAGTCAGTTTATTCAAGAAAGCTAATTTGGACTATATTTTACTATTTATTCATCACTTATTATATGTATTTATCATTGTTTTTATTCTATTACTTTTTATCTTTTGTGGGAACATGAATTGCTTTGGACAACCTTGCACATATTGTTTACACCTTTGTTACATACTTTATTTAGTAATTTTGGGTAAAATGATGGTTTACAATAAAATTGAATGGTTATTACATGGAAATAAAACTAATCCCTACTGTTGCTTATTGAGTTGTGTATCACATCAAGCTAACTATTTTATGAAATTTAATTTGATTTATTGTTTATTGAATCAATCTTATCTTATGAAATTTAATTTAATTTATTGTTTATTAAATCAAACTTATCTTATGAAATTTAATTTAATTTATCTTTTATTGAATCAATCTTGTTTTATATATCAAATTGACAGTATTTATTTGTTGATGACAAACAAAATACATTTAATAATACATTCATTGAGTATGATATTATTGTTAATTGTTTTGAATACAATATATCCTCCTATTTATTATGTGAATGTGTTTCAATTAATTATTTATTGGATGGATGTTGGTCATGCAAGGGGTTGGACATGATTTTCGGTTGGAAAATAATGACATAAAAATGATTGCAAAAAAGTTATTTAAAGTTGGTTTTTTGAATGTTGGTTCACTTGGGGGCAATCATGACGATTTTGTGGTAGCAGTTGAAAGCCGTTCTTTTGATATTATGGCTGTCAATGAGACATGGCTTCGACTAGGAGAAGAGGGGCGAGCTCCAGTTGTACCTGGCTACAGTATGAGACACAAACCACGGCATTACCTTTCATGGAGGAAGAGGTGGGGGTGTAGGTTTTTACATTAGACGAGGCTTGAACGTACGCACATGGTCACCACCCACAAATAGTGAGACAACTCATGTCGAACAAATGTGGATAACATTAAATATGAATGGGAAGCGCCTTGCTATTGGGACAGCTTACCGTCCTCCACATTTTGACATTGATTGTTTCTTGGATGCCATTACTGAATCCATCACTTCTATTTCCAGGTGTGACCACTATATTCTTCTTGGTGATTTTAATGTGAATCTGAACATCACTGATGGTAAATCCAAGAAACTAATGGAGTGCCTTAAAAGCCTTAGTTTACATCAGCTGGTAGATGCACCTACTCATTTTACAGATCACAGTCAGACTCTGATTGATTTGGTATGCACAGACCTTAAGCCCAAGAGTCTATTGGTAGAGTCATACTTGTCATTAAATGGACATTCACTTATTAATTGCACTTTTGACATTGAGCGTAGTAAATACAAACCTTATCAGGTCATTTATAGGCCAATAAAGTACATTGACATGACTAAGTTTTGTGCTGACTTGTCAGGCATTCAGTGGCATAATGTGTGCGACATGACAGATGTAAGCTCTATGGTTGCCATATTCAATCAGTCCATCCTCGATATTTACAATGTTCATGCCCCACTGAAAACTTGTGTCATTAGAGAGCCTTCATATCCATGGATCACTGATACAATAAAGCTGATGATGCAAATGCGGGATAGAGCTTTACAGAGATGCCGGAAAACCAGACTGGATTCTCATAGGTCATATTATAAAGAACTCAAGTCCCTTGTTTCAAGTTCTATTTACAGGGAAAAAGTGGCTTACTTCAAATTTAACATTAATAATAAAATTAAATACCCTAAGATCTTGTGGAAGAATCTTAAAAGTATGTTAAAACCTAGCAAATTTAAAAATAGTCTTCCAGCGCATTTAACTGACCCAGAACAAATAAACAACTACTTTTTGAGAGTTCCTGGTGATCCGGTATGCTCTCTGTCAAAGCTTACATACTTTGAGTACCACCGGTATAATGATGCCCTTTTTGATATAGGCACAGTAAGTGAGGAGCAGGTGTCTAGATGCTTGGGACAGCTGAAGTCGAATGCTGAGGGTTGGGATGGGTTGTCTCTAGAGATGATCACCCTTACACTGCCCTATACTCTGGGGGCTATTACCAAAATGATAAACTGCTCATTTGACACAGCTGTTTTTCCGGAGCAGTGGAAGCTGGGAAGAATCAAACCACTGGCTAAAATTTCAAATCCAACCGAAATTAGGGACTTAAGACCCATAAGTATTTTGCCATGTCTCTCCAAGATCGCCGAGAAGGTAGTGTGTCAGCAGTTGACAGTATATTTGGAGCAGCACAAGATACTTCCTGAAGTCCAGTCAGGTTTCCGAAGGCAGAGAAGCACGGCTACCGCCCTTCTAGATGTGACTGACAGTATCCTCACTGCACAGGATAAAGGAATGTGTACTGCTCTTGTGTTGCTGGATTTTTCGCGCGCTTTTGATTGTATTAATACCACACTTCTATTGTCTAAGCTCAGATACTATGGCTTTGGACATAGGACTATTTGCTGGTTCAACAGTTACCTTACCAACCGTAGCCAGAGAGTAGAGTTGAGGTGTGTGGATGGATCCAGCAACATTTCACCATGGACTTATGTGAGGAGAGGAGTGCCACAGGGTTCTATATTGGGCCCTCTTCTATTTATTTTATATTGTGCAGACATAACAAAGTGCTTTCGGACTTGCAAATACCATATTTATGCCGATGACATCCAGGTATTCTCTTCGTTTAGGCCAGGTGAATATCAGACGGCTGTGCATGGTCTAAACGAAGATCTTGGAAGAGTGGCGAGCTGGGCACGGGAGAATGGTTTGGCATTGAACCCCACTAAAACAAAATACATGTTGCTTGGGACAAAGAGGCAATTAAGTGTACTGCCAACAACATTGAATGTGTCGTTAATGGGCGAGCTGGTCGGACGAGTCTATGAGGCGCGTAACCTTGGGCTGTGCATGGATTCCGATCTGAGATTCGGCAAACATGTGTCAGAGATCGTGCGTAATTGTTTTTACCGCCTCAAAATTCTTTACCAGATGAGACCATATTTATCAGAGGATTTGAGACTGCAATTGGTAGAGTCGCTCATACTATCAAAATTAAATTATTGCGACACTGTTTATGGGCCTAGATTGCTGGTTAAAACTGAAAAACTTGTACAGAGAGTTCAAAATGCTTGTGTACGCTTTTGTTTTTCTATTCCACCTAGAAGTCACATCACACCGTTTCTTAATCAGCATTCAATTTTAAAAATTAAATCTCGGAGAAAACTGCACTTAGCGTGCCTCATGTTTGGTGTGGTGAGGCTCGAACAACCAGAATATTTGTATTGTAAGCTGGCATGGATGGCAAGCAGAAGACAGTGTTCAGCAAGGGCTTGCTCACAGCAACTATCTATAGAGCACCATAGAACAACCAGTTTTAGGGGCAGTTTTAGGTATGCAGCATCTAAATGCTGGAACAATATTCCCCCGCCTATAAGGGGCTGCACATCATTGAATTTGTTCAGACACAAATTAAAACAATTTCTCATGGAGAAGCAGAGGATGATTGGTCTCACCATTACAAACACTTCCTTGATGTAGCTGTCAGGATGCTACTGTTTCACCTTATTGTGTTGTTTTATTTATTCTTTTTGTGTTGTGTTGTATATTGTTTTTGCCTATCCTTATTCTAATATCCAGGGCTCTTCACTCTTCATTTTTCATTTTTTGTTGTTGTATTTTTTGTTATTTTGCTTACACTTTGATTCTGGTCTGGGCTGTAAAGTAGAAGGGAAAATATGTATGGGTGTAAGTGCAGTTGGTTTCTTGGACTAAATGGGCTTGGTGCCCTTGCAGAAGGTTGTTACTGATTTACCTAGATAAAACATGGTAATTGTTGATATTAGCAGTGTAAAGCGACTGTAAATGTTGACTGTCAAATTAGCACAGTATTGGTAAGATAGACCGAGACCACTACGGTTCTATTAATCTATTTACTTGTAGTTTTATATTAGTTTTAATAAACTTACGATTTAGTGTCATTTGGAGCGGTTTTGATATGCCACACATTGTTGTACTGTTGCAATTAAAAATGTACTACGTGTTTACAGATATGATTTTGATTTGCTGGGTTGTTCTTTGTTTTTCAATTCTAAAAATGTTTTTCATTTTAATTAAGTATCTTAATATTATATGTATTTGTCATGCCACGTTGAAAAACATCACACACGTGTTTACACGTCACACATCACACATCACAGTTCCTCTTCCTTGTTGTCAAAGAGCTGTCAGTTGTCAATGAAATTAAAAATGTCACCATAGACAAAATGCACACTTTACATTTTACGAAATATTGTTATTGTTTGTTTTATCTAATTATTTTATTAATAGTATTTTCTGGTATTTTTATATTTATTCACACATATACACACACATATACATATATATATACATATAATATACACAAAAGTAAATTTGTAATTGTGTAGTGTTATTTAGTTTAAGACAGGTTTTCTGGCTCACCTGGCAGGCGTGGGTACTTCAGGTACCAACATAATACCAGCGCCAGGATGCTATGTCCTGGCATACGCTGAGTTGGTGACCTTTTTGGTATACCAGGTCACACACAGTATCTGTTATTGAAAAATTGTTAAGTATCCTGTATTCATTTTATATTGTATTCTATTTTTTGTTTCTTTCTTTTTTTTTTTTTCTTACTCTGTGTGTTTTGTGAGTTTGTTAATTGTGTAAATTATTTGTGTGTGTCTTGGTTTTCGCCAAATAAATAATTTTTCTTTCTTTCTTTCTAAGGGGGCCTTTAAAAATGTCAATTTAACGGACACAAAGAACATCCAGACTAAGGACAATAGTTTGTGGATCACAATTGTCCTCCATGGGAATCGAACGTAAGAATACAATATGTCACCTCCCCATCTCATCCCATGGGTGGCGTAAAACCGACTAAGGGACTATCGGTGAATATTATCTTTACGAAATAAAAATGAAGGAAAACTTGAAATTAAACCATGTCTGTCACTATGAGTTCTGACGCAGTCTTTATAGATCTGTCTTTGTAAAGGTCTGTTTTTAAAAAGTTTTTGATTCGTTCGTTATAAGGTTTAAAAAACGATTTTTCAGTATTAAATCGAATTGCGAAGTAAGTAACATCCACCACGCGAACGAAGTCGCGGGCACAGCTAGTAAAAAAATAAATTGTGAGTGTCCGGCACAAAAGTCTGATTCATATTCGCGCGCTTTACTCGAACGTACCTAGCTAAGTACGAAACATCAGGAGATCCCTTCTAGTGCTGGTGGTAGCCAGGGACTCTGCTGACGTGGTCACGACGTTACATGCGGCTGGTTCGTGTTGTTGCGGAGTTATAAATGTAAATATCTGATTCATATTACTTTGGTTCACCTGTGTTTCTGATTACTATGTTGGCTGTTATAATTAACTTAAATGATTTTCAAACTTGAATCTGTTGGAAATATAATTCAATTGGGGACTAAAAGCCTATGTATAAATAGCAATCCTTAATTGTATACGTGTAGTGATTTACCGATGTTAAAAGGCAAAATTTTGATTAATATGTACCTGATTCATACGGTAAAAATACTATATTAATCAGAATTTCACACATATTGTTAATATGGCGACACGGATAATGATGGATATTGTCAAGTTGTCAATGCTTCTAATAACTAGATTTAGGTGTGGTGATAATCATTGTGATTATCAACTGTGATTTTAATAAATAAATGACTGATTAATTAGATACTGACTTTTAATTATCTCGAAAACCATTTCATAAAAAAGTGTGCCTTTTTCAGACATTGTATATTAGGTTATCATCTTTGACAAAAACATGTTTTATAAGCCAAAATGTGAAAAAAAAATTTGCCCATATGAATCAGACAAAGAATCGAATTTTGAAGAAACACCCTTAAATTTGCTTAAAGATATTCTCATGGGCAGGGTACAAAATTCCTTAATATTCAGTGGACTAATTGTTTTCATTTTAGTTAGATAAGACGGAAATAGACCGTGTATTTTAGTCGGCATTAAAGAAATTAAACCACTTAATGTACCCGATTTTAGAAAAAATTTGGTAATATTAAAAATCATTTGAACAACTTTACTTAATTTTTGTATAATACTCGAGGACTTTTTAGACGTCGTCGGCTGCCTGGCTGTTTTTAACTATTTAATATCTTAATTTTTTACCATGTAGGCCACAACAGCATGTCAATTCTCGTTACATACAATTTAATTCAACTTAATTTTAATTTTATTTTAATTTAATTTTTAATTAATCCAAAAGTGGTATTCTCGTCCTTAAACATTTCGTTAAAAATAAAGTTAAAATAAAGTTAAACGTCAAGTTTGACGTTTTTTAATGGAGAACTGTCACTTTAAAAATGACAAGAATGCCTTTCTAAGCTTAGTTACAGTACGATTACATTACGATTACATTATTTTAAAAAGATTTTAAATTTAAATACAAGAATACCAATTGTGTGACAATTTGACAACTAAAAGTTAAATTAACTTAATTTTTAACGATTTTAAGGAACGAGAATTGACATGCTGATTAAAATTATTTTATAATAAAAACATTCATTAAATTGCTGTGTATCAGACTTCTGACATTAACACTACTTCTGTAGTAATGCATAATAATATTCTATGTATGATAACAAGTTGTAAGAGGGCCTCCTTAAACCTACATCTGGGTCGTAAGTCCCAGACGCTGTTACGCCAGTGTTCCGCCCTCTATCACGCGATGGACCCGGCACCCGCACGGAGAATCCTTGGAATGCTAAGATTAGGTCGTATGTATTTACAACAAAAAAAACGTATTTATGTATGTTTATCCGTTGTCTAGTACCCATAGTACAAGCTTTGCTTAGTTTGGGACTAGGTGGCGATGTATGAATGTGTGAGGATTATTTATTTATTTAAATAGTTCCCTGTTTATAGACGTAGTAAGAATAAAACGTATTCAGCACCTTGCAAAGTAATACAAAGCAGTTTAGCTACACAATGGTATGGTATTCGAGGGAACGTCCTAAATCTAATAGAATCTTATCTACAAAATAGAAAACAAATAACAGAAATTAATCATATTAATACTGCTAATGCGAAGGAAGAAATATTTCATTCCTCTGAGCGCATGGCTTCATTTGGCGTGCCACAAGGGAGTGTTCTGGGACCTTTCCTATTCATACTATACATTAATGACTTACCTAACAGCATTGAACAACCTTTGACACTATTTGCAGATGACAGCACAGTGACAGTACCGTGCAATAATGTAGAGACCATTGATTTATAAAAAACCCTAGATGCACATTTTCAAACAAAACTAACAGCCAAAAGTGTCACCAAATTAAACATACGCAATAAATACGTATAGTAATATCGTAAACATATTTTTTTTTCAAATTCAATCTTACACGCATGACATAAAGTTGTATTTAAAAAGTAATGCACATAAAGCAATAAAATTTAATGATTGACGTTTGCCGGTAGAACAACGCGATACTAATTTAAAAAAAGTGCACAATGCGCCTATTTGTTGCGGACGTTTTTGGGAAGTGGAGTGTGTATCTTTGGTTTGATCCAAGAGATATATCATATTGATATTAAAAATAAACATATAGTTCAGCTATATTTTACCTTTTGTAGGCATGCAAAATTTAACATAAGTTAGGAAAATAAATTAAAAAGTTACTTTGCAAAAGTTTTTTTAAAATGTACAGAACCAAAGTCAATTAAGAAGTAAAATAAATTAATAAATAAAATAAAATCAAATAATGGAAACTGATACTAATAGGTTTACTAAACTAATACATTCTTTATTGTAAAAACTTTTTGTCAGTAAGGAATTCGGTGACATTATAATATGCCTTACTTATTAATTCATTCTTTATTACCTTTTTAAAAGATGGCATTGGTAATTCCCTTACACTCTTTGGTAAATTATTATACATAATTGGGGCCATGCAGTATATACTTTTACGGAGTAGGGCAGTTTTAGCAGCCTTCAAACAAAGACGCATGTTGTCTCGTCTTTGGCGTTGCACAACTTCGTCCAAACGTGTAAATCGATTAGGATTTAATTTTACAAATAAAGCAACTTCTAATATGTCGTCGCCTGAATGCTTATTTGCTCAACCGACCATTTTGACGAATTTCACTTTTTAATGCAATTTTATTAAGGATCAAATTGCGGTTCGATTGGTATATAATACTTGCTGTTTGGACTTAAAATACATTATTTATAAGGAATTTAAGTTTTTGAAAACTAACACAAGAGAATTTAAGCTTAATGCTTAATTGCTCAAAGTCCGTAGAGAAACACCAAACGTGCATCCGAACATCGATTAAGTGCTTAAGTATTCAATCTCCTCACAGGTAACCAATCACGACATCGCATTTTGATGACGCAATACGCGGCCATTAATAATTTATTTTGTGACGAAGCTGGTGCTCGCACGCATTTGAGTTAAAACTAACGCGAAATATAGAAAAAACGTATTAATTTTAATAGAAAACAGTACCCGAAAGGTCCGTGACGAAATATAAATCGGAAAATATAGTCACAACTATAGAAAAGAATCGGTAACTTGTATTTTTGTTAACATTTCTTTGCAGATTATCACTGCGTATCGTTAACTTATAGTACAGGATGTTTAAAATTTAATTCTTATAATTTCAGATTTAATTAAATCTTTAAATGAAATTGTGACGTATCTATAAATGAACAGATTGTTTCGAACATTTCGTAAGGTTGTAGGTAAAGTATAACTAATATAATAATAAAAAATATTGCTTTTGTGGGGTGACTGTCAAAATATACCTGCTACTTGCATGTTTGCTAATTGTTAAATGGGTAAATTTCTTAGCATTAAATGGGTAGTTTTGTGTTTACGTATACCTACGCTTTGTGTTCGCAATGATGTTAGATGCTAGATAAGAAGATTAATACTATTTTTTACTCGCCACAGATCCATTGCTCACATTGTACATCTATTTTTATTATGTCCGTTCCTTTGCATTTTCTTCTTTATTTTGGATGAGAAATTCAGAAGTAATTACGCCGTTGAGGGATGAATAGCCTATAAACTAAAGAATTCCTTATGATAACATAAAGAATCGTCAAAAAAGGGTTAATTTTCTTTAAAAAAATCCATTCAAAATTGTTTAAATAGTGTCAGTATATTAATTATTTTTTATACGTATAGGTATGATCTTATCACCGTTTTATTTTCAATTAATGTCGTTTTTATTGTACATATTGAAATGAAGAAGTAGAGTCACGGGAATACCATAGTTCCATTTTATGTTGACATTACGTACGATGAATCAAGAATCCTACGAAAGAAGAATACGACGAATAAGGACTAATTCAAATCAGACACACACACAAATATATGAAAGCTGACGACAAAGCCTTTATGGAATCTCTAAGGTTTTGACAGGATCAGACAACATAAACAATACCAGGCGAAGTAAACGATCTTGTATCGGTACAAAAACAAAAAAGAAATGTATTTTTATTTATACTCGTATTGTATTATGTATAGGTACCTAGTGTAGCAACCAACCACATTCTTAATTTGGACGTAGTTATGCAAAAATGTTCCATTCCACAGTAAGTTGATTTTGAGATAAAAGCATTAACGCGTTTCAGTTGTATTCTTTTTTATTCTAACTAGTAAAGGCCAATACTAAACGTATTATTGTTGAATTATATTGTGTTTAGATAATCGTATGTTTAATTTTAAGCTATTCACTTTACAATAAGAAAAAAATATGTTTTTGGTATTGGAACATTTTAACATAATTAATATTTACATGAACATGAGCTTCAAATTAATTTTGCACAAACGTTCCAGGTACATTTTAACCATCTGTACCCAACCAAACTGCCCCAGATATATACTCCTCGACAACTTCAAGTGTAGAGCCTCCAACCATGATTGGAGTGGGTGCAACATGAACATTTGCCATGATCTTGGTCTTGTCCATGTTCATTTTAAGACCAACTTGTTGAGAGACTACTGTGGCCATCGAGCATTGTGTTGAGGTCCTCTATGGTCTCAGCCATGATCACGATATCGTCAGCAAATCGAAGGTGCGTGATATACTCGCCATTTATGTTAATGCCGAGTCCGTCTCAGTCCAAAAGCCCTAAAAGCATCTTCCAGTTCAGCGGTAAACAGTTTCGGGAATATGACATCACCCTGCCTTACTCTTCGCTGCAACTGGATAGGGCTTGATAATTTACCCTGGAGACGAACTAACATGGTGGCGTTTTCGTATAAGCACTGCAGCACTTCGATATATCATTGGTCAACATGGCACCGTTGAAGAGACTGCAACTTTGCCCATGTCTCGATCGAATCGAAGGCTTTCTAATAGTCCACAAACGCCAAGCACAGGGACCGGTTATACTCACTGCACTTCTGTATAACCTGCAGCAGCGTATGAATGTGGTCTATGGTACTTTAGCCTTTTCGGAAACCAGCTTGTTCGGGAGCCTGGAAATCGTCCAGTCTGCGTTCGAGACGATCCGCGATGACTCTCGAGAACAATTTGTAGACGTGGCTCAGTAGAGTGATGGGTCTGTAATTTTGAAGTAGCGTTCTATCAACCTTCTTGAAGAACAGTACCACCACACCCCTGTGCCACGCCTGTGGCGTTTTTCCCTCGAGTATAACGGAATTGAGTCTCTGAAGATCCTTGAGAATGGGTTCTCCACCGGCTTTCAGTAGCTCGTTTGTGGTTCCGTCATACCCCGGTGCCTTGTTGTTCTTAAGTTGCCGAAGAGCATCACTAATCTCACACAGACTTACGTCCGGGATTCCTTCGGTATGGTGTCGCGTTAATCTAGCTCTAGGATCGACGGCTAGATCACTAGGTGGCTGTGTTGTAGTATATAACTGTCCGTAAAATTTCTCAATCTCCTCTAGAAGGTCAGGCTAGGACGACACTATTCTGCCATCCCCAATCTTGAGCCTATAAACTTGGCTCTGACCTAGAGATAGATCTCTTGCGAACACTTAAGAGCCCTTATTTTGGTCAATGGCTTCTTTAATACTAAATGTGTTAAAGTGCCGAAGGTCGTGAGTCAGTGACTTAGAGATCTGTCTATTGAGCCGTCTGTATAGATCAGCATCGCCTGGAGACTGCAGTGCCATCGTACGCCTTTGCTCCATGAGCGAGAGAGTGTGGTCAGATATCTTTTTTGATTTTCTCCGGTGCTGGGTCTTAAAAGCACCGGTACCGACTGTACGGACAGTTTCCACAAATCTTTCGTGGTATTCGTCCACATCAACATATTTGCTGAGGCTCTCGAAGCGGTTCTGTAATATGACTTGGAAGTTCCGAGAACTTGGATGGACCTGGGATATGGACTGGTGTAGGTAGTAGCGTAGACCTCATCAGCCGACCTCTTTCCAGCCTATGATTGATATTTAATGTGCCTCTCACCATCCGGTGATTGCTTCCGGTTTTCTCCGAATTGATTACTGAGTGAGACATCATTAAATATATGGCGTTTTGTCGACATGCTGAAGTCAATCTAATTATTGGTGACACCATCAGGACTAAGCCAATTCCATTTGCGGCAGCTACGCTTCTTAAAGAAAGAGTTCATCATAAAAAGTCCCTCCTTCTCCATGAATTCCGCAAGCATTTGGCCCCGTGGATTTCTTTGTCCATATCCAAAGAGCCCCACTCTCCACTCATTTCCACTTCTAGAGCCCAACTTCGCGTCAAATTTATAAAATAATGTGGTAACTAAATTCCAACATACCTTTGGAGTCGTTTGGGCATAACTTCGAATTAATGTCATAGTATTTTTTTCAAGTGATATTTTATTGATAAATAGCTACAAAGAAAATAAACTTTTTCTTTACGAGTTATAAATATTTATTTTTAGTGGATGTGTATGCAAACAGTTAAGGATGGAGCTAATTATAGCGTGTTAAAAATAAACTATTTAAAGTTGAAACATTTTTTTTTCGAAACAGGTTTTTTATTTAGGTAAATAATAGTACAAAATTCATGAAACCTTTTAAGTTATCAAATTATGGTATTTAGGTCTGAAACATAACGTTCCACAAATTTTGGAATGTATATGTCTCGCTATTGCAATTTTGCAAAAACGTTCCAAATCTACATGGAACATTTTTTCCAAAATAAATATACTGTTTCGTAAAACATTAAATGTTCCTGTCCTCATAGTACGTTCTAGTTAATTTACACAAGTTATTATTTGATAAAGGTTGTGGGTTGGAACGTAAGTGAAAAAAATATTTTCTGATATAAGCCTTAAAACGTGGAACCTTATTGCAAATCTGACTCTAAGTGTCATAAAAGGTAGTTTGATCACAATAACTCGATTTCGGGTGACTTGTGGGTTGGAACATTTTTGCATAACTACGTCCATTTATGAAAAAAAAATCTGCTGGTCAAAAAACGTTGGGTTTTTATTTATTTTATCACTTTTACCATTATGTGTTGTGAATTATTAATTATTACTACTAAAAGTAATAAATTTCGATCGATTAATCACATTTACCAAAACATGTAATTATTATTAATAATAACCGGTAATTAATAATAATTTTCAATTAATCACATTTACATTAACATAATATATATATCAGTGTTTTTTTTTTAATTCTGTCTTTTTTTAATAATAAATAGCCAGTTAACTAGTTATTTTTTCTTACCACTATACCCAAACACACTGTATTTGGTTATAGGGCACTTAAGTACTAAATATATTCGAATGCAAAATGCTCAACCTCCACTCCAGTAGTGGTCTATCTCCAATTGGATAATTTGTTTTGTGTTTATTTGTTCAACCTCCATAAAAAATTGTGAAAATAAACACAACTGTTTGACTTTTTAATGATTATTTGTAATATATCATTTCATAAACACGTTAACTATTTTTTTAATATTAAACTTTTATAAAATCATATTATTTGCTTAAACTAATCAATAAAACGTCTCTGGTGTAAAATGTTGCAAATGGAGGTTGGACACTTAAGTATTCGTGCGACGATGTATAAACAAGGTAGTGTTAAAATTCTATGTTTTTTAAAATATGGCAGGCAACTATCAATCGGTTCGAGTTTGAACATAGCCCTTATACAGCTTTTTTGCGCTTTAAAAGCTGTTTCTCTTTCAGTAGAATTTCCCCAGAAAATAATTCCATACCGGAGGTGGGTTTCTGCTATACCGTAGTAAGCAGTAAGGAGCGCCTCTATATCTACTGTTGCTGACAATTTATATAATGCATATGCAGATTTATTAATTTTTTTACAAAGAGTATTAATATGTGTTTTCCAATTTAGGCTTTTGTCTATTTCGAGACCTAAAAATTTTGTAGTTTCAACATTTTGCACAACCTCATTATTGAGTTGAATGTTGAGTGTCATGCAATGAGTTCGTTGATTAAAATGTATAATTTTGGTTTTGTTTATGTTAATTTTTAAATTATTTGAGTCCATCCAGTTAATAACTAATTTTAAAGCATTATGGATATCAGTTTCATACGTCTCTACCATTGATTTACAAAAAACCAAAGATACACACTCCACTTCCCAAAAACGTCCGCAACAAATAGGCGCATTGTGCACTTTTTTTAAATTAGTATCGCGTTGTTCTACCGGCAAACGTCAATCATTAAATTTTATTGCTTTATGTGCATTACTTTTTAAATACAACTTTATGTCATGCGTGTAAGATTGAATTTGAAAAAAAAATATGTTTACGATATTACTATACGTATTTATTGCGTATGTTTAATTTGGTGACACTTTTGGCTGTTAGTTTTGTTTGAAAATGTGCATCTAGGGTTTTTTATAAATCAATGGTCTCTACATTATTGCACGGTACTGTCACTGTGCTGTCATCTGCAAATAGTGTCAAAGGTTGTTCAATGCTGTTAGGTAAGTCATTAATGTATAGTATGAATAGGAAAGGTCCCAGAACACTCCCTTGTGGCACGCCAAATGAAGCCATGCGCTCAGAGGAATGAAATATTTCTTCCTTCGCATTAGCAGTATTAATATGATTAATTTCTGTTATTTGTTTTCTATTTTGTAGATAAGATTCTATTAGATTTAGGACGTTCCCTCGAATACCATACCATTGTGTAGCTAAACTGCTTTGTATTACTTTGCAAGGTGCTGAATACGTTTTATTCTTACTACGTCTATAAACAGGGAACTATTTAAATAAATAAATAATCCTCACACATTCATACATCGCCACCTAGTCCCAAACTAAGCAAAGCTTGTACTATGGGTACTAGACAACGGATAAACATACATAAATACGTTTTTTTTGTTGTAAATACATACGACCTAATCTTAGCATTCCAAGGATTCTCCGTGCGGGTGCCGGGTCCATCGCGTGATAGAGGGCGGAACACTGGCGTAACAGCGTCTGGGACTTACGACCCAGATGTAGGTTTAAGGAGGCCCTCTTACAACTTGTTATCATACATAGAATATTATTATGCATTACTACAGAAGTAGTGTTAATGTCAGAAGTCTGATACACAGCAATTTAATGAATGTTTTTATTATAAAATAATTTTAATCAGCATGTCAATTCTCGTTCCTTAAAATCGTTAAAAATTAAGTTAATTTAACTTTTAGTTGTCAAATTGTCACACAATTGGTATTCTTGTATTTAAATTTAAAATCTTTTTAAAATAATGTAATCGTAATGTAATCGTACTGTAACTAAGCTTAGAAAGGCATTCTTGTCATTTTTAAAGTGACAGTTCTCCATTAAAAAACGTCAAACTTGACGTTTAACTTTATTTTAACTTTATTTTTAACGAAATGTTTAAGGACGAGAATACCACTTTTGGATTAATTAAAAATTAAATTAAAATAAAATTAAAATTAAGTTGAATTAAATTGTATGTAACGAGAATTGACATGCTGTTGTGGCCTACATGGTAAAAAATTAAGATATTAAATAGTTAAAAACAGCCAGGCAGCCGACGACGTCTAAAAAGTCCTCGAGTATTATACAAAAATTAAGTAAAGTTGTTCAAATGATTTTTAATATTACCAAATTTTTTCTAAAATCGGGTACATTAAGTGGTTTAATTTCTTTAATGCCGACTAAAATACACGGTCTATTTCCGTCTTATCTAACTAAAATGAAAACAATTAGTCCACTGAATATTAAGGAATTTTGTACCCTGCCCATGAGAATATCTTTAAGCAAATTTAAGGGTGTTTCTTCAAAATTCGATTCTTTGTCTGATTCATATGGGCAAATTTTTTTTTCACATTTTGGCTTATAAAACATGTTTTTGTCAAAGATGATAACCTAATATACAATGTCTGAAAAAGGCACACTTTTTTATGAAATGGTTTTCGAGATAATTAAAAGTCAGTATCTAATTAATCAGTCATTTATTTATTAAAATCACAGTTGATAATCACAATGATTATCACCACACCTAAATCTAGTTATTAGAAGCATTGACAACTTGACAATATCCATCATTATCCGTGTCGCCATATTAACAATATGTGTGAAATTCTGATTAATATAGTATTTTTACCGTATGAATCAGGTACATATTAATCAAAATTTTGCCTTTTAACATCGGTAAATCACTACACGTATACAATTAAGGATTGCTATTTATACATAGGCTTTTAGTCCCCAATTGAATTATATTTCCAACAGATTCAAGTTTGAAAATCATTTAAGTTAATTATAACAGCCAACATAGTAATCAGAAACACAGGTGAACCAAAGTAATATGAATCAGATATTTACATTTATAACTCCGCAACAACACGAACCAGCCGCATGTAACGTCGTGACCACGTCAGCAGAGTCCCTGGCTACCACCAGCACTAGAAGGGATCTCCTGATGTTTCGTACTTAGCTAGGTACGTTCGAGTAAAGCGCGCGAATATGAATCAGACTTTTGTGCCGGACACTCACAATTTATTTTTTTACTAGCTGTGCCCGCGACTTCGTTCGCGTGGTGGATGTTACTTACTTCGCAATTCGATTTAATACTGAAAAATCGTTTTTTAAACCTTATAACGAACGAATCAAAAACTTTTTAAAAACAGACCTTTACAAAGACAGATCTATAAAGACTGCGTCAGAACTCATAGTGACAGACATGGTTTAATTTCAAGTTTTCCTTCATTTTTATTTCGTAAAGATAATATTCACCGATAGTCCCTTAGTCGGTTTTACGCCACCCATGGGATGAGATGGGGAGGTGACATATTGTATTCTTACGTTCGATTCCCATGGAGGACAATTGTGATCCACAAACTATTGTCCTTAGTCTGGATGTTCTTTGTGTCCGTTAAATTGACATTTTTAAAGGCCCCCTTAGAAAGAAAGAAAGAAAAATTATTTATTTGGCGAAAACCAAGACACACACAAATAATTTACACAATTAACAAACTCACAAAACACACAGAGTAAGAAAAAAAAAAAAAGAAAGAAACAAAAAATAGAATACAATATAAAATGAATACAGGATACTTAACAATTTTTCAATAACAGATACTGTGTGTGACCTGGTATACCAAAAAGGTCACCAACTCAGCGTATGCCAGGACATAGCATCCTGGCGCTGGTATTATGTTGGTACCTGAAGTACCCACGCCTGCCAGGTGAGCCAGAAAACCTGTCTTAAACTAAATAACACTACACAATTACAAATTTACTTTTGTGTATATTATATGTATATATATATGTATATGTGTGTGTATATGTGTGAATAAATATAAAAATACCAGAAAATACTATTAATAAAATAATTAGATAAAACAAACAATAACAATATTTCGTAAAATGTAAAGTGTGCATTTTGTCTATGGTGACATTTTTAATTTCATTGACAACTGACAGCTCTTTGACAACAAGGAAGAGGAACTGTGATGTGTGATGTGTGACGTGTAAACACGTGTGTGATGTTTTTCAACGTGGCATGACAAATACATATAATATTAAGATACTTAATTAAAATGAAAAACATTTTTAGAATTGAAAAACAAAGAACAACCCAGCAAATCAAAATCATATCTGTAAACACGTAGTACATTTTTAATTGCAACAGTACAACAATGTGTGGCATATCAAAACCGCTCCAAATGACACTAAATCGTAAGTTTATTAAAACTAATATAAAACTACAAGTAAATAGATTAATAGAACCGTAGTGGTCTCGGTCTATCTTACCAATACTGTGCTAATTTGACAGTCAACATTTACAGTCGCTTTACACTGCTAATATCAACAATTACCATGTTTTATCTAGGTAAATCAGTAACAACCTTCTGCAAGGGCACCAAGCCCATTTAGTCCAAGAAACCAACTGCACTTACACCCATACATATTTTCCCTTCTACTTTACAGCCCAGACCAGAATCAAAGTGTAAGCAAAATAACAAAAAATACAACAACAAAAAATGAAAAATGAAGAGTGAAGAGCCCTGGATATTAGAATAAGGATAGGCAAAAACAATATACAACACAACACAAAAAGAATAAATAAAACAACACAATAAGGTGAAACAGTAGCATCCTGACAGCTACATCAAGGAAGTGTTTGTAATGGTGAGACCAATCATCCTCTGCTTCTCCATGAGAAATTGTTTTAATTTGTGTCTGAACAAATTCAATGATGTGCAGCCCCTTATAGGCGGGGGAATATTGTTCCAGCATTTAGATGCTGCATACCTAAAACTGCCCCTAAAACTGGTTGTTCTATGGTGCTCTATAGATAGTTGCTGTGAGCAAGCCCTTGCTGAACACTGTCTTCTGCTTGCCATCCATGCCAGCTTACAATACAAATATTCTGGTTGTTCGAGCCTCACCACACCAAACATGAGGCACGCTAAGTGCAGTTTTCTCCGAGATTTAATTTTTAAAATTGAATGCTGATTAAGAAACGGTGTGATGTGACTTCTAGGTGGAATAGAAAAACAAAAGCGTACACAAGCATTTTGAACTCTCTGTACAAGTTTTTCAGTTTTAACCAGCAATCTAGGCCCATAAACAGTGTCGCAATAATTTAATTTTGATAGTATGAGCGACTCTACCAATTGCAGTCTCAAATCCTCTGATAAATATGGTCTCATCTGGTAAAGAATTTTGAGGCGGTAAAAACAATTACGCACGATCTCTGACACATGTTTGCCGAATCTCAGATCGGAATCCATGCACAGCCCAAGGTTACGCGCCTCATAGACTCGTCCGACCAGCTCGCCCATTAACGACACATTCAATGTTGTTGGCAGTACACTTAATTGCCTCTTTGTCCCAAGCAACATGTATTTTGTTTTAGTGGGGTTCAATGCCAAACCATTCTCCCGTGCCCAGCTCGCCACTCTTCCAAGATCTTCGTTTAGACCATGCACAGCCGTCTGATATTCACCTGGCCTAAACGAAGAGAATACCTGGATGTCATCGGCATAAATATGGTATTTGCAAGTCCGAAAGCACTTTGTTATGTCTGCACAATATAAAATAAATAGAAGAGGGCCCAATATAGAACCCTGTGGCACTCCTCTCCTCACATAAGTCCATGGTGAAATGTTGCTGGATCCATCCACACACCTCAACTCTACTCTCTGGCTACGGTTGGTAAGGTAACTGTTGAACCAGCAAATAGTCCTATGTCCAAAGCCATAGTATCTGAGCTTAGACAATAGAAGTGTGGTATTAATACAATCAAAAGCGCGCGAAAAATCCAGCAACACAAGAGCAGTACACATTCCTTTATCCTGTGCAGTGAGGATACTGTCAGTCACATCTAGAAGGGCGGTAGCCGTGCTTCTCTGCCTTCGGAAACCTGACTGGACTTCAGGAAGTATCTTGTGCTGCTCCAAATATACTGTCAACTGCTGACACACTACCTTCTCGGCGATCTTGGAGAGACATGGCAAAATACTTATGGGTCTTAAGTCCCTAATTTCGGTTGGATTTGAAATTTTAGCCAGTGGTTTGATTCTTCCCAGCTTCCACTGCTCCGGAAAAACAGCTGTGTCAAATGAGCAGTTTATCATTTTGGTAATAGCCCCCAGAGTATAGGGCAGTGTAAGGGTGATCATCTCTAGAGACAACCCATCCCAACCCTCAGCATTCGACTTCAGCTGTCCCAAGCATCTAGACACCTGCTCCTCACTTACTGTGCCTATATCAAAAAGGGCATCATTATACCGGTGGTACTCAAAGTATGTAAGCTTTGACAGAGAGCATACCGGATCACCAGGAACTCTCAAAAAGTAGTTGTTTATTTGTTCTGGGTCAGTTAAATGCGCTGGAAGACTATTTTTAAATTTGCTAGGTTTTAACATACTTTTAAGATTCTTCCACAAGATCTTAGGGTATTTAATTTTATTATTAATGTTAAATTTGAAGTAAGCCACTTTTTCCCTGTAAATAGAACTTGAAACAAGGGACTTGAGTTCTTTATAATATGACCTATGAGAATCCAGTCTGGTTTTCCGGCATCTCTGTAAAGCTCTATCCCGCATTTGCATCATCAGCTTTATTGTATCAGTGATCCATGGATATGAAGGCTCTCTAATGACACAAGTTTTCAGTGGGGCATGAACATTGTAAATATCGAGGATGGACTGATTGAATATGGCAACCATAGAGCTTACATCTGTCATGTCGCACACATTATGCCACTGAATGCCTGACAAGTCAGCACAAAACTTAGTCATGTCAATGTACTTTATTGGCCTATAAATGACCTGATAAGGTTTGTATTTACTACGCTCAATGTCAAAAGTGCAATTAATAAGTGAATGTCCATTTAATGACAAGTATGACTCTACCAATAGACTCTTGGGCTTAAGGTCTGTGCATACCAAATCAATCAGAGTCTGACTGTGATCTGTAAAATGAGTAGGTGCATCTACCAGCTGATGTAAACTAAGGCTTTTAAGGCACTCCATTAGTTTCTTGGATTTACCATCAGTGATGTTCAGATTCACATTAAAATCACCAAGAAGAATATAGTGGTCACACCTGGAAATAGAAGTGATGGATTCAGTAATGGCATCCAAGAAACAATCAATGTCAAAATGTGGAGGACGGTAAGCTGTCCCAATAGCAAGGCGCTTCCCATTCATATTTAATGTTATCCACATTTGTTCGACATGAGTTGTCTCACTATTTGTGGGTGGTGACCATGTGCGTACGTTCAAGCCTCGTCTAATGTAAAAACCTACACCCCCACCTCTTCCTCCATGAAAGGTAATGCCGTGGTTTGTGTCTCATACAATCAGAATCAGAATTTGTTGTGAGTGAGAGAAAAGTGAATGTGAGTTTGGCTTTGTAGTTCCCGTTCCGAATCCGTACAGTTCTAATTTCAGGAATTCCGTTTGTAGAAAAAACCTACGTACCAAGATTTAGTGTCTTATCTTCAATTCAAACCCTTTTTTACCAACACACTGGTAAAAATTTTAAAATGCTAGAACATACGATTTTTCTGTAAAAAAAGATTTTTTTTTTTTGATAATAAAAAGTAGCCTATGTTCTTTCTCAGGGTCTAAAGATTGTCTGTACTAAATTTCATCAAAATCCGTTCAGCCGTTTAGGCGTGAAAGAGTAACAGACAGACAGACAGACAGAGTTACTTTCGCATTTATAATATTAGTATGGATAAATGATATGGCTCTAACCCCCGGTTTCTGAATGCATAATCAAGTCAAAATCAACTAATCAAGTGTCAAAACTGTCATTTTAGTTCCTGAAAATTATAGTTTTGACACTCAATTAGTTGATTTTGACTTGATCAGTCATTCAGAAACCGGGGGTTAGTCTCAGATAATAACGCGATATCTAGTAACATAAAGGACTAAACATACACGTCAGGGCCGGGGTCGGGACGTGCCCGAGTCGTAGTCGTGCTGCGACATTTACACTTAGCTCCGTTGTCGGCACGGACACGGACATGTGTGATCGAGTCCATTTAAAATGTATGCAACTATTTTTTTCTTTACCCCTGACGGAACATGGCCAGGGCACGTCCCGGCCCTGGCCCGGTCCCGGCCCTGACGTGTGCGGTTAGTCCATATTCTATACAAGAATATGATGGGCTCCACTAAAATTAGGTCTGAGACTGAATGTTATTTTTATCGATTATGTAATCAAACCAATTAAATACAAAAACTTAGAGAAAGATAACAGTAAGGCTACCTAGAAAAGGATCATTTGGCAAACTGCTAATTGCTTAATTCTATGATATTATTACTTGTATGTCCTAGTTAAGACTTGGCGTAAAGACAACGTTGCCTTATTATAAGTTTGTTTTTTTTAACCATTATGCCATAATGTTTTTATTATGTAAAACCATTTACGACATTTTGTGGTGATGGGGTAATATTACATTATTATGTCACCACCAACTCCATATACCTTATCGTACAAGTCAGGCTAAGCAAGCATTTATCTTTGCAAAAGAAGAAATACTCATAACTCTTACTTAATTATGATTGCCTGGTATCTAATTATTGACTGTCTCCAACAAGCTACAGTTTTCATCATGATTATAACAGCCAATTAATGTCCCACAGCAAGGACGGGCCTCCTCCCGTGACGGAGGGATACTTGGCCTATTAATACCACGCTGGCTAGACGGATTGATTGATAGACAGTTTTATTGTATTTATGTTTGTTTTTTTAAAGGGGTTTCAATAAGAAGAAAGTGCAAACTAAGTACGTACTTTTCAGAAATCTAAAGTGTAGAAGAGGAACGTATAAGCAATATTAACTTTATCTTATTACTTTTAAATAACACAAAATGAGAGTACTTATTTCACGCTTACCGTGAAAAAAGAAAACATAGATATATTTACAAATTGATTAATGATTTCTCACGCATCAAAAATCAGCTCATCCAACGAAATGCTGACACAGCCAACATTGCTCAATCTGTTTACTTCAAAACGATCGGTTGAGTATCGGAAAGCAAACGAGAGAGCACAAATAGTAAATGTAAATGTAAATCAGAAAGTGAAGCACAAAATTGTATTGACACGGTGTCCGTACACAGTTCCAGACCAAATTGGTAAATGACTCTGTTCACACGATGCGATGGCTTCTGGAATTATGAGTAACAAAGCCAGGATTATCCATTTTGCTTCTCACTGGTTTACTATCCATTGGGAGTGAGGGTTCCATATTGGGTTACATAAAATTTGAAGTCAAATTTTTGATCAAAAAGAGATTATTATAAACACAAAGCGATAGTAAGCTTTGTGTTCATAATAATCTCTCTTCATAATTTTGTTCTTCATATTATTTTTTTTCATACTTTTTGTACCAAGAAATGTTTATAATTATAATTTCAAAGTTTTTTATTCGTAACTTACAATTATCATATTTATATTATTGCTTTATTTAATAATTTAGTTATTGTTATTGTTATTGTTCAGAATAGCTTAGAATTTTTGTTGTACAGAATTTGAATCTAGCACTGCTTCTGGTCACAATTTTAACCTAACCAAACCTAACCTAACTAACAGAATTTGGAAAATAACAGCACCAGATGATATGAGTTGAAATGTGATGTAAGACAAAGCGCTCCCGGGAGTGAGTGAAATTGATAGAATTACAATGTCACGTGACATGGAGTGTTGTCTGCAGTTATTTTCCTCCTTAAATGCACTAGCTGCTAAAGGAACCTTTAGCAGCTAGTGCATTAAAAAAAACTATTCTCCCACAATAGTAAGCTCTTTAAGCTAATCTGATACATAACCGAATCGATCAGTCGAGGTCCATTTTACAGTCAGTTTTGTACGATAGCTTATTAGCGGAATTTATTTTATTATGTTTATGAAGAAACTTTGCATCGATGGAAACAACGTTGATTGAAAATTCCTCAACGGTTGATTCGAATAATAGGGAGCCTCAAGCGCACCAAATTTTCATCGAATCGCTCTTAATTAGTTTCATTCGTGTGTGATGTCATAATTTGTACTAAGGATTCTAGTGACTAATAATTAAGTATTTCAACATTTATTTCCTGGCTATTAATACATTCATTTAAAAAATTATAATAAAAATTATTATCCTAAAATGTCCACGTCAATCACTTAACTATTTTTCCCAATATGGCACACTTAGTACAGGCTACCTTTATAAACAATAATCGGTCATATCACACTTCACGCTTCAACGGTCAAAGGGTTGGGCAGTGGTACAGGTGGGTGATCACTAGCTATCCTTCCCTTTATTGAACTAAGTAAGTGCTTACAAAATAGGACACAGGAAAATTGTTTTAGTTATTTTTAACATATTAGTTTCTATGACGACGATAAAAATCTCTGTATTTACAGAAAAAAAAAATTGAACTTGTATTCTGTGTCAATCAATGCCTTACCCAAGTAACACAGAAAGCATTTTAACAAGCAACAAGTGAACTTATATAGAGCTTAAGACCCGTACAAACTCTTATATAAGTTCACCGAGCGTCTTGAAGCTGAACAATGGCATTTGAAAATCATTGTAATGCTTTACGCTGTATAACAGTTGGATAATGGCATATCAGAATGCTTTTGTAAAGCCTTTAGCTATTTTTAGTGCTTTTGGTTCTACAAAGACATTTTAAAGTAGTTAATAAGTGCTTGAAGCTGTTTTACAGCACAAACGTGAACCACTATAATGCCATGTAAATCCGATATCCAGCTCTAAGCTGTTTTTTGTGCCTTTTGCTGTGTAAAAGCACTTGTAAGGGGTAAGTAAAAGCTTAATGCTGCTGAACAGCATAAATGTGAATCAATATAATGCTTGCATTTTAAAGGAAGAACTGAGTGCTGTTGTGTAGCTAATAGCTCTTTAAACAATCACACGTGAGTAGTTGTAATGCTGGTGGCATTAATTGGGCTCACCGGGCTGCTTAAGGCTGACCACCATTTTGTAAATATTTTATAACCAAAAAATATTTTCTTTCGAACCTATTTATAAAAAGAATTGTCATTTAAAATATTTATATAACTTAATTTAATACAGTACAAGCAAAACTATGATTGTATTTATTCAAAACTTATTCTGTACTAGAAATACACATTTGTTTTGGTTTTACACACATCATTTTTATAAAACATTTTGTATGAAAATCACAAAATATCGAAGGCGCGTGAAAATTTTCAATGAAACTTATATAAACAAGTACAGTAAACTACACTGCGCAGTAATATTTGAAGGCAAGAAATAACAAACGAGTCAAAAACTTATTCGATGAATTTGTTTTGATGCAAACAATAATATGGCGTCACTCACTGTTTTATTTTGACTGTCTTTACTTATCCTTTTTTTGATTGTAATAATTTGCAGTGTTTAGTTCACTTTAGTTCTAACTGTGAACACTTAAAGTGCTCGAATAAATCTTTTAGAACATTTAAATGCTAGTCTAATGCTTTTGTAATGCCGTTGGCATCTTCACTATCAATAACATTGCTATTTTAATGCTTCTGTAATGCAATAGGCTATCTTATTGACCATTATAATTCTTTCTTAATGCGATTGGCAAGATTATTGACCATATATATAAGAGTCCATAATATATGTATTTTATACCTACCTATATTTGCAAAATAAATAAATATTCTATTCTATTCTATTCTATTCTAATGGACAAATTTAATATCGAGGCATGAGCTCGCGGAGTTATGAGTCAAAGGCTTTGTAGTCGTCAATTGTTCATAAAGTACTCGGGTTTTAAATTTTGTTATGAAAAATACAGGTTAGGTTTGGACAGGGGTCTGTCATACAGTTCATACTTGTTAAGACTTCATCGTACACTCTATCTATCTACAAATTGTAAATTAAAATGTGCCTCTTATATCATGTTTAAGATAGATTAACTGTAATTATGTTTTTTGTTTCCGCGCAAGATGGCAATACTTGGAGGAGGCCTATGTCCAGCAGTGGACGTCGATTGGCTGATATGATGATGATGATGTTTTTTGTGCAAATAAAGTGTTTTTTAATGGTTATCCTAGATGGCGTTGTCCTAGATTGAGTCTTTTGCGAGTTTACTTCTTGGTTCTACGCAAAGGTAAAGAGATTTAAATAACGATGCAAGAGCTATAATGTATACCCAAGTAACACATCAAAGCATTATAAGGGCCGAATAAGAGTATTCATGTATCCTTTTAGCATTGTGAGTTAGTTTTATAGTAGCATTATAAACGTTTATATGGCTACTGTAATGCTTATTTGGGCACAAATTATTCAGCTTTAGGCCCTATATGGGTTCACAGTAGCTGGTTTATAGCAATACTGGCGCATTATATTAGCATTATTGTGGTCAAGAAAGATGTCAATCGCATTAAAGAAACATCATTTTGGTCAATAATATTGCCAATCGCATTAAGAAAGAATTATAATGGTCAATAAGATAGCCTATTGCATTACAGAAGCATTAAAATAGCAATGTTATTGATAGTGAAGATGCCAACGGCATTACAAAAGCATTAGACTAGCATTTAAATGTTCTAAAAGATTTATTCGAGCACTTTAAGTGTTCACAGTTAGAACTAAAGTGAACTAAACACTGCAAATTATTACAATCAAAAAAAGGATAAGTAAAGACAGTCAAAATAAAACAGTGAGTGACGCCATATTATTGTTTGCATCAAAACAAATTCATCGAATAAGTTTTTGACTCGTTTGTTATTTCTTGCCTTCAAATATTACTGCGCAGTGTAGTTTACTGTACTTGTTTATATAAGTTTCATTGAAAATTTTCACGCGCCTTCGATATTTTGTGATTTTCATACAAAATGTTTTATAAAAATGATGTGTGTAAAACCAAAACAAATGTGTATTTCTAGTACAGAATAAGTTTTGAATAAATACAATCATAGTTTTGCTTGTACTGTATTAAATTAAGTTATATAAATATTTTAAATGACAATTCTTTTTATAAATAGGTTCGAAAGAAAATATTTTTTGGTTATAAAATATTTACAAAATGGTGGTCAGCCTTAAGCAGCCCGGTGAGCCCAATTAATGCCACCAGCATTACAACTACTCACGTGTGATTGTTTAAAGAGCTATTAGCTACACAACAGCACTCAGTTCTTCCTTTAAAATGCAAGCATTATATTGATTCACATTTATGCTGTTCAGCAGCATTAAGCTTTTACTTACCCCTTACAAGTGCTTTTACACAGCAAAAGGCACAAAAAACAGCTTAGAGCTGGATATCGGATTTACATGGCATTATAGTGGTTCACGTTTGTGCTGTAAAACAGCTTCAAGCACTTATTAACTACTTTAAAATGTCTTTGTAGAACCAAAAGCACTAAAAATAGCTAAAGGCTTTACAAAAGCATTCTGATATGCCATTATCCAACTGTTATACAGCGTAAAGCATTACAATGATTTTCAAATGCCATTGTTCAGCTTCAAGACGCTCGGTGAACTTATATAAGAGTTTGTACGGGTCTTAAGCTCTATATAAGTTCACTTGTTGCTTGTTAAAATGCTTTCTGTGTTACTTGGGTAAGGCATTGATTGACACAGAATACAAGTTCAATTTTTTTTTTCTGTAAATACAGAGATTTTTATCGTCGTCATAGAAACTAATATGTTAAAAATAACTAAAACAATTTTCCTGTGTCCTATTTTGTAAGCACTTACTTAGTTCAATAAAGGGAAGGATAGCTAGTGATCACCCACCTGTACCACTGCCCAACCCTTTGACCGTTGAAGCGTGAAGTGTGATATGACCGATTATTGTTTATAAAGGTAGCCTGTACTAAGTGTGCCATATTGGGAAAAATAGTTAAGTGATTGACGTGGACATTTTAGGATAATAATTTTTATTATAATTTTTTAAATGAATGTATTAATAGCCAGGAAATAAATGTTGAAATACTTAATTATTAGTCACTAGAATCCTTAGTACAAATTATGACATCACACACGAATGAAACTAATTAAGAGCGATTCGATGAAAATTTGGTGCGCTTGAGGCTCCCTATTATTCGAATCAACCGTTGAGGAATTTTCAATCAACGTTGTTTCCATCGATGCAAAGTTTCTTCATAAACATAATAAAATAAATTCCGCTAATAAGCTATCGTACAAAACTGACTGTAAAATGGACCTCGACTGATCGATTCGGTTATGTATCAGATTAGCTTAAAGAGCTTACTATTGTGGGAGAATAGTTTTTTTTAATGCACTAGCTGCTAAAGGTTCCTTTAGCAGCTAGTGCATTTAAGGAGGAAAATAACTGCAGACAACACTCCATGTCACGTGACATTGTAATTCTATCAATTTCACTCACTCCCGGGAGCGCTTTGTCTTACATCACATTTCAACTCATATCATCTGGTGCTGTTATTTTCCAAATTCTGTTAGTTAGGTTAGGTTTGGTTAGGTTAAAATTGTGACCAGAAGCAGTGCTAGATTCAAATTCTGTACAACAAAAATTCTAAGCTATTCTGAACAATAACAATAACAATAACTAAATTATTAAATAAAGCAATAATATAAATATGATAATTGTAAGTTACGAATAAAAAACTTTGAAATTATAATTATAAACATTTCTTGGTACAAAAAGTATGAAAAAAAATAATATGAAGAACAAAATTATGAAGAGAGATTATTATGAACACAAAGCTTACTATCGCTTTGTGTTTATAATAATCTCTTTTTGATCAAAAATTTGACTTCAAATTTTATGTAACCCAATATGGAACCCTCACTCCCAATGGATAGTAAACCAGTGAGAAGCAAAATGGATAATCCTGGCTTTGTTACTCATAATTCCAGAAGCCATCGCATCGTGTGAACAGAGTCATTTACCAATTTGGTCTGGAACTGTGTACGGACACCGTGTCAATACAATTTTGTGCTTCACTTTCTGATTTACATTTACATTTACTATTTGTGCTCTCTCGTTTGCTTTCCGATACTCAACCGATCGTTTTGAAGTAAACAGATTGAGCAATGTTGGCTGTGTCAGCATTTCGTTGGATGAGCTGATTTTTGATGCGTGAGAAATCATTAATCAATTTGTAAATATATCTATGTTTTCTTTTTTCACGGTAAGCGTGAAATAAGTACTCTCATTTTGTGTTATTTAAAAGTAATAAGATAAAGTTAATATTGCTTATACGTTCCTCTTCTACACTTTAGATTTCTGAAAAGTACGTACTTAGTTTGCACTTTCTTCTTATTGAAACCCCTTTAAAAAAACAAACATAAATACAATAAAACTGTCTATCAATCAATCCGTCTAGCCAGCGTGGTATTAATAGGCCAAGTATCCCTCCGTCACGGGAGGAGGCCCGTCCTTGCTGTGGGACATTAATTGGCTGTTATAATCATGATGAAAACTGTAGCTTGTTGGAGACAGTCAATAATTAGATACCAGGCAATCATAATTAAGTAAGAGTTATGAGTATTTCTTCTTTTGCAAAGATAAATGCTTGCTTAGCCTGACTTGTACGATAAGGTATATGGAGTTGGTGGTGACATAATAATGTAATATTACCCCATCACCACAAAATGTCGTAAATGGTTTTACATAATAAAAACATTATGGCATAATGGTTAAAAAAAACAAACTTATAATAAGGCAACGTTGTCTTTACGCCAAGTCTTAACTAGGACATACAAGTAATAATATCATAGAATTAAGCAATTAGCAGTTTGCCAAATGATCCTTTTCTAGGTAGCCTTACTGTTATCTTTCTCTAAGTTTTTGTATTTAATTGGTTTGATTACATAATCGATAAAAATAACATTCAGTCTCAGACCTAATTTTAGTGGAGCCCATCATATTCTTGTATAGAATATGGACTAACCGCACACGTCAGGGCCGGGACCGGGCCAGGGCCGGGACGTGCCCTGGCCATGTTCCGTCAGGGGTAAAGAAAAAAATAGTTGCATACATTTTAAATGGACTCGATCACACATGTCCGTGTCCGTGCCGACAACGGAGCTAAGTGTAAATGTCGCAGCACGACTACGACTCGGGCACGTCCCGACCCCGGCCCTGACGTGTATGTTTAGTCCTTTATGTTACTAGATATCGCGTTATTATCTGAGACTAACCCCCGGTTTCTGAATGACTGATCAAGTCAAAATCAACTAATTGAGTGTCAAAACTATAATTTTCAGGAACTAAAATGACAGTTTTGACACTTGATTAGTTGATTTTGACTTGATTATGCATTCAGAAACCGGGGGTTAGAGCCATATCATTTATCCATACTAATATTATAAATGCGAAAGTAACTCTGTCTGTCTGTCTGTCTGTTACTCTTTCACGCCTAAACGGCTGAACGGATTTTGATGAAATTTAGTACAGACAATCTTTAGACCCTGAGAAAGAACATAGGCTACTTTTTATTATCAAAAAAAAAAAATCTTTTTTTACAGAAAAATCGTATGTTCTAGCATTTTAAAATTTTTACCAGTGTGTTGGTAAAAAAGGGTTTGAATTGAAGATAAGACACTAAATCTTGGTACGTAGGTTTTTTCTACAAACGGAATTCCTGAAATTAGAACTGTACGGATTCGGAACGGGAACTACAAAGCCAAACTCACATTCACTTTTCTCTCACTCACAACAAATTCTGATTCTGATTGACAAAAACTAACTTCACGCGGGCGAAGCCGCGGGCGGAAGCTAGTCTATATATATATCTCTCTTGCACTTACGGGTCTGCTATTCTTTTATAGTGAGTCTGTCGATTGCCAGAGCTAGAAAAGGACTGACTACGAATGAAAGACAAAACATCCTATTTGTTAAGGAAGGCACTACTAAAAAGACCATCTACAAGCCTTTTTCGGTCCTAAGTCCGGCAGACGATTGGACTCTACTGGTTGACACGTATGAAACACACTACAAAATCCCGGAGGATATCTGCGTGTCGCCGTTGAGACCAGACATATTCCTCTACTCAAAATTGAAAAAGCGTGTAGTACTTATTGAGCTCACGGTACCGTGGGAAACTAACATCCCTAAAGACCACGCAATTAAGACAAATAAATACTTTGACTTGACAAATGAGATAACCAGAAATGGCTATAGGGTTACTCTGTATGCCGTGGAAATAGGTGCGAGGGGTACACCAGCTAAATCCCTCTACAATCTATTAAAAGAACTAGGACTGCCGAGAACTTCAGTAAGCTCTCTACTATCACAAATGTCCAAAACGGCATTGTTAGGTTCCTACCAAATTTGGATACGTAGAGGACGGAACATGGCAGACAGTGAAGGTGACCGCTAACGCGTTGTAAGGGGGCCTCCTTAAACCTACATCTGGGTCGTAAGTCCCAGACGCTGTTACGCTAGTGTTCCGTCCTCTATCACGCGATGGACCCGGCACCCGCACGGAGAATCCATGGAATGCTAAGATTAGGTCTTATCTTCTATCTCTTTTTGGAGTACTCAGATAATGACGTGCGTACTATGGGACTGAGTGGCTTAGAGGTCATAGCGTCGGAGGCATAATCTAATTGAAGACAGGTTCGAATTCTGTCTCGAGTAATAAATACTTTCCATTGACTTTCATTTGAAGACCTCTGTAGCGTAGTGGTTATATTACATGACTGCTACGCAGAGGTCTCAGGTTCGATTCCCGCTTAATGCAAATCTTTGTGTGCATGAACATGATTGTTTGCATTGGTCTGAGTGTTTTCTATGTATTAACATTTGTATGTATGTACAAAAAAGTACAAGCTCTGCTTAGTTTGGGACTAGATGACGTTGTGTGAATGTGTGAGGATTATTTATTTATTCTTTTTGAAATTTCGCGTATCTCGAAAAAAACTGCACCAAAGCAAACTATGCCGAAAATTTGAAGAGTTTCAAATCTTGTGTATTCGTTACAAATATTACAACTGTTTTGAGTATTACTTTGTCGCTACAGTCTTAGGAGACAGTAGTTAATTAATACCAAGTCCTTGCTAAATTAAATATCGATACAAGGTACATCGCCGGAGCCAAGCAGAGGTATTTAATATTTTCACAACCCTCTCTCTATTTATTTTAGTAATTTAGTGAGCTGAATTTATTGTATGTATCTCCGAGTCTCTTAGTATTATATTATTTTGTATTACTACTATAGTTGTACAAATTAAGGAATATCTAAATTTATAAAGATTAATATTATTCGAGCTATGTGCTTATTGTATTTTTTTTTAATGGTAATGACATTAAATGTTTTTTTATTATTATTATTTTCCTAGAAAGTTTGAATATTTATATGAGGTCTATGTGTAGCTGTGTACTGTTGGTTGATATTAATGTACTACCCAGTCACATTAACTCGAGACCTAGCGTCAATGACGTCACGTCGCGTCGGACGAATCACTGATGCGCCCGTGATGGCGGATGCGAGGGTTGAAAGGAGAACGGGACGCGAGGTTCACATTCCAGCTAGGTCTCTAGATAATGTGACCGTGTAGTAAATAAAAGCAAAGTTAAAAGAAACATAAAACCTACATGTCGTTCTGTAGTCTTATCTTATCCCCAGCAGGACAGGGTGTGAGTTTATGTATGTATTAATATTCTATGTGAAAGAAGCAGGTTTCTTCTATAAAAATTCTTACGTGTTTTCCTAGTTAAGTTTTAATATTCATAAACTCCTTCACTTTTCTTTTACGACATCATAAAGATAATAAACTTCAAATAGCAGCATGAGTTAAACTAAATCATATTAGTGGGTAGAAATCATGGATGCATTATGTCATAAACTTTTAAAAAGACGGCATTTCCTTGGTGTAATAAGTAAGATATTAGGTGCATAACAATGAATTTTAGAGTTAATTGTGCATAAGTAAAGCCACGTGCAGCGCTCATCTCCGCAGCCCAATATTCGAACGTTTGCGGTAGTGTGTGGTAAAGATCTCTGCAGCCTCCGAAATTATTTTTGTTATCTGAAAATATTTTTTAGTTTACCTATATAAAAGTAATTTTAAGCTTATATCTATATCTATATATATACTTATAATAAAACTGTAGAGAGATCAATTCTGTACATTGAATATATGTTAAAAATTAATATTGGAGGATGAATGGTGATCGATACTAATGCCAAAAATGCAATCAATAAATTTTTTGTCTGTCTGTCTGTCTGTCTGTCTGTCTGTATGTGCACGCATGGGTCAAAAACTACTGAAGGCATTTTAACCAAACTCAGTACGATTGTAGTCCATACTCCTGGGCAGGTTATAGGCTATATAACATAACGCTAAGACACATATGAGCTGAGCAGTGACGAAAAATTTGAAGCAAGTCGGTTGAAAAAACGCGCGTTCGAGCTCTTATCACCGCATACGTTGATCATACGCCAAAAATATATATTACAAAAATAATGGTCTTCAAAAGATGTACAAAAAAGTCCTGAATAGTATATATCTATCTTTTATAATAATATATTAGCCACAATAACGTGTTTAATCGTTAGGGTTTTCTTCAAAGTGTATTAAATACATAAATATAAATATTGTAATTTGCATAGACATATCTTTTTCAAACTCCCATATTTCAAAAGTACACTTTAATATCTTATTCATAAAAAAAATATATAGAAATCGGTTTATAAACACACAAGATATAGATGAAAGAAAATTTCATTATAATTAAATATAATTAAAATATAATCTTAAGACAAAAACTACTAAAAAGCCTTTCTTAATAGGCTTAAACTGAGGTATGTTTCATCAAAATCGGATAAGTATTACTCGAGATATCGCTAGATCTCTTTATTAAAACAGTCCAATACAAATCAGGGGTCATGAAAAATGGATTACGTTCAATATTGAATGAATTTAAATTTCGTTTCTTTTGTTCACGAGATGGCGTTACCAGTAGTAATCATAAAATAAATGAGTTTTTAAATAATCTATAACTATTTTATTATTAAGTGCTATTAATAAGTTATTCCTTTTAAATGTTAATAAAATTAACCATGAATCGTATGTGTAATATCAATTATAGGTCTTATTAAATTAAATCAATTATAAGTTTACTTGATTGTTATATTTTTGTGTTTTTTAGTAATTGAAACGCAATTTAATTAAATATAAATTGTATTAGTAAGCTATTAATCTAAAGTATCAATTATTCTTTTGGTATTAATTTAGTTTAAACTGTAGTAATTACTGGTCAACGTATAAGTATGCAACAGACTCCACCTGTTTTTATGAAAGTAAATAAATACAAATAAGCTTTATTAGTTAATCACAGGTACAAAACATCTGACAAAAATAAATAGTCTTTCCCTGTATTGCTAATATTGTGGCGGACGAACTTCATTTTTTAAAGTTAAACTATGTCTATACTTAATCATAAATATTAAATTAAATTAAAATAGCATTCCTTATTTTACAATCTTATTATAACTGCAATTATAACACACCTAAATAACCTAATTCTGCCGCACCATAACGTAGCGTGCAAATGTATTCATTCATAATTAATTAGCGATTATCCGTGTGGTGACGGAGTAAGAATACAATACATATTATGTCACCTCCCCATCTCATCCCATGGGTGGCGTAAAACCGACTAAGGGACAATCGGTGAATATTATCTTTACGAAATAAAAATGAAGGAAAACTTGAAATTAAACCCTATACCAATACGACTGACCTGCGTGGTATTAGTAGGCCAAGTATCCCTCCGTCACGGGAGGAGGCGCGTCCTTGCAGTGGGGTATTAATGGGCTGTTATGATGAAATAAGCGATGTCATTTATTTTAACTTACAAATTTGACAACAGATGGCATTGTGCCTGTGACGTCATTTTTAGTATCGCGGTGTTAAGATTTTCCTTGAAAGAATGACGTTCGCTCATGTCTTTCAGTATAAGTTTAGACGCAGTCTTCATAGATATTTTATTTACTATTTATTTACTTTGAAAAGGTTTTGGTTCGTTCGTTAATTTTACAATTCGTTTGTAGGTATATCTGTTTGTTAAAAGGTTTAAAAAAAGGTTTTTCAGTATTAAATCGAAATGCGAAGTAAGTAACAGCCACGCGAACGAAGTCGCGGGCACAGCAGCTAGTTAAAAATAAATGCATCGGACACATTATTATCATAATTTGATTCACTATTCAGTGCTCCTACCTTCTAAATCCAAGTGGTGCTAAGTGGATTCTCAAACAAGGCAAACATTTGAGGGTCTTTACATGTATAGTAAGTTTGCAAACATAATCATCATAACAGCCCATTAATGTACCGCTGCAGGGATGGGCCTCCTCCCGCGACGGAGGAATACTTGGCCTACTAATACCATGCTGGCCAGACGGATTGGTATAGGGTTTAATTTCAAGTTTTCCTTCTTTTTATTTCGTAAAGATAATATTCACGGATTCACACCTTAGTCGGTTTTTACGACACCCATGGAATGAGATGGAGTGGTGACATCTTATAATTGTATTCTTACTCCGTTACCAGACGGAAGCAAATATAATATGTTTTTTAATTGCATAGAACCTAAAGCAGTAGCTCTGCTTATTTTGACATAATATTAATCATCTTCATTAGCAAAAATACGTCGACTGCTTGACAAAAGGTTCTTAGTAAAGCCTACACTTAGTGTGTTTTAAAGCCTCCTTGCGCGCTTTCCTTTCAATTAGCAACATAACCCATTTCAATTCAATTCATTCTCGTTACTCCCATGAATTCAACTACTTGACACCATTTCTGCTACCTTTAATAACTCCTCTGAAATTTGTGTAAGAAACCTTTTAGAAAAGAAAGCTTTCTTTTTTTTTCTTTTGCTATTTAGGTATTCATATTCATTCATTAGTGCTTGTATGATTTCTGGGTCTGGTATTACATAGTCAGTTTTTTTTATGGCTGAACAAAGCTCGTCACTTTGTCAGCTCTATAAAGCACAGACATCATAATTGTCTTTATTTACATTTATCACATTTTATAAAATTTTTGAACATAAAAATAAAAACATTTAAAAATATGAAAAAAGGTAGACCCACCAGCATCGGGTACAGGAACCAAGCTACTGGTGGTTAGTGCTCTAAAGATAGGAACCTCCTTACATTGCGTGCCGTGTCGAGCAGTACTGCCTTCTGCATCAGACCTATGATCCAACTGTCCAGCGCGAGTCTCCTTAGATTTTGATAGAGACTCTTTGGAATAAGTCCTTTCACCGAAATAACTATCGGAACAATGATCGCCGTATCAACATCATAATTAACATTAGACTACTTCAATGTTGGGGAGTTAAAAAAGTTTTTATGTCGCAGAAACCGACTAAGGGACTAACTGTGAACTTAAAATTAAACCCTATCCTAATCCGTGTGGCCAGCATGGTATTAGTAGGCCAAGTATCCCTATTTAATAGACTTTAATGGGCTGTTATGATGATGATGATTAATGTCGAGGAGGTCGCGGTATATGTTTAGTGGGCTAGTAGGTTTGTGGACTCAATAGCAACGATTGACAAGTTTTTGTACTATCTGGTAATGGTTCTCCTGAGGCTAGACGTTCTATGTGTCAGTTTATTTAATGACTAGCTTTTGCCTGCGGCTTCGCTCGCGTTAAATTCGAGGTAGCAAAAACTAGCCTATGTTACCCTCCATCCCTTCAACTATCTCCACTTAAAAAATCACGTTCATTCGTCGCTCCGTTTTGCCGTGAAAAAAAAAACAAACAGATAGACATACTTTCCTATTTATAATATAAAATTTATTTAATGATTGTTTCACGTTATACAATTGAACCACAATAATGTATTTTATATAAAAATTACAAAAGTGTAGCAGTTAATAAACTAGAACTATAGAAAACAATTTCTGTTATGTTGCTACAAAAGATAAAACATAAAACGCGTAGCAAGATATTTAACGCCTCATAATTTTTGCAACGTCTAGGAGAGTAAAAATAAGTTTTTGCCCTAGTTAACAGCAATCATAAATAACTGCACAGATTACTTGCATACGACTATAAAGTACCTACCCGCTGTTTTTAATTGTTAATTTTTAGCTTTTCTCTCAACACTTTTTACTTATTGTTCGTTTTTGACTAGAACCGCTTTTTTTAAATATTTTGTTGTAAATTTGAAAAATAATCACTGATTCTTAAGGTTAACTTTTCTCTAATTATATGGGCTTTAATATCATGTGGGTAATTTTTATAATAAACTAGTTACCGCCCGCGGCTTTGCCCGTGTGGTGTTTTGATAAAAAGTAACTTACGAGTATGTTCTTTTTTCAGATTTCAGACTACTATCATGTACAATTTTGTAGAAATTATTACGACACCGACGGAATAAGAACGGTTTGTTGTAAGTTTTTAGTCCCCTTTTCATCACTTTATTGTCGTTAAAGGTGACTTAGGGATTAAAAGTCCTTATTATTTCTAGCCTATATTATTATGTTAATCTAATGTGTAAGCTATATTACTGTAAAGTTTCATCAAAATCCGTTTATTAGTTTTTGCGTGTAAGAGTAACAAACATCCATCCATCCATCTATCCATCCATCCATCCTCACAAACTTTCGCATTTATAATATTAATAGCAGCTATGATAATACACACATCAAAAAAGTCTAAGCAACATGCATGATATTACAAATTTACCATTTATATTAATTAATTTCTAAGTATTTATTTACTCAAAGTGTATAGGTAAGTAAACTTTTTTGTTATTGATGACATACTGGCTGGTTGTAAAAAAAAAATTTCGATTATGTTTTGTTTTTTTTCATAAAATTCAAATGACTGCGAATTTGTTTGAATTTGAGTGCATGTTAATTGCTACGTTTTAGTCTTGATTTTATAATTTTACCAACCATTTAAATACAGTTGGCGACAAAATTGAATTGTTAGATATTCTTTACGTCATGGAGCGACGTCATTTGACGGCAGATGAAATGCAAAGAGCTGTAGGGATGTTGCAAGCGGGAAGTAATCAATCTCAGGTATCTCGACATTTTGGTATTCATAGAAGTGTTATTTGTCGTCTTTGGCAGCGCTACAATAATACAGGGGAACCCGCTGAACAGCATCCAGGCCGTAAAAGGAGTACAACCACTCGGCAAGACCGGTACATACAACTGACTGCAAGACGCCAGCCGATGTTAACCGCTCGAGAGATAAGTTTGAGGCTACAAAATTCAAGTGGTGTTGATGTAAGTCCCCAAACTGTGCGAAATCGACTGCATGAGTACGGCCTACGAGCTCGACGCCCTATCAGGTGCCCACCGATACGTCACGGGAATCGCGCTCGTCGAAATGAATGGTGTAGAGAACGCATAACATGGACCCAGGAACAATGGGATAAAATTATGTTTTCCGATGAGTCGCGATTCGGGTTTAGGCCTGATACAAGAAGGGTGCGAGTGTACCGTCGACCCGGAAATACTGAAAGACTCAGGTGCGTTCAGGAAGTTCATCCATACAGCGGCTCAACAGTTATGGTATGGGCGGGTATTATGAAGAACAGGCGAACTGAGCTCGTTTTTGTAAATGGAAACATGAACGCTGAAAATTACGTTGAGGATATTCTCAGACCTTATGTCCATCCATTTGCACAAACCTTTGGCTCCGATTTTACGTTAATGCATGACAATGCGCGTTCACATACAGCTCGGCGAACCAGTGAATACTTGGCAACGGAGAACATCCAGGTATTGCCCTGGCCTGCACAATCGCCAGACCTCAACCCCATCGAGCACGCATGGGACATGCTCCAGAGACGTGTTTTGAAGGACTTGGACGGAGTGACAACAACCCAACAGCTGAAGGATTTGCTACAATTCCATTGGGAGCGAATACCGCAAGATGACATAAACAGTCTCATTAATTCAATGAATAATCGTTGCCGACAAGTTCTGAATAGCAGAGGAGGCCATACTTTGTATTAAATTGTCCTATTCTTTCACAATAAATTCATATTCTTAAGAAATTTCAATTTGTAAAAAAAAAGTTTAGTTTCTTATGTACCTGTATATTCTAATATTGTTAATTTCTGTTATTAAAAGAACTTATAAAGAAAACAGCTGTTATTTTTACATCATAGAACCCTAAAAATATTATTTTAAAAATAAAATACAACGTTATAATTAAAATAAATGGTAAAATAAATTAATATAAATGGTAAATTTGTAATATCATGCATGTTGCTTAGACTTTTTTGATGTGTGTATATTATAATAATTCCATCCATCCATCTATCCTTTCATCCCTCCTTACAAACTCTTGCGTTTATAATATTAGTAGCAGCTACGATAATATATAATAATAATTCATATTGAAAACATTAAAAAAGTTTCCACCTGTAAATAATTTGAGTAGAAAACTTTGATCGTTAAATTCTCATGACAACAGCATTTCATATTAAAATGTATTTAACAATAAACGTATAAATTAATTGCTTTAATGGCAAGGTGGACGTCTATGTGGCCGTACAAGAGGTAGCGGTTTTGAATCCATTTGAATTGGATTCATCATTTCACCTCGTTATTTCACCACCACTTCTTACACAAGTGTAAGGACGTACATGAAGAAGTTATAAATTCGATCCCATTTTATAAAAAGGGTTGCTAATTATTGGGCTACTGGAGTTAACTTGAGAAATTTTATCATTATTTGTGTATATCTAAATTTGATTTCGGAGCGTAAAGCCGACTTTCACACTTTGCCGACTTTTGTAATATTCAATGTAGTAGCGGAGTGCCAACATTTAAGAATTTCTATGTATTTGTTTGGTGATTGCCGACTTTCGCGTAATGTCGATTTTTGTTATGTTCATACAATTAGTAGCATTTTATAGACTAATAAATTATGACTGACATTCTTTCCGTAATTCCACGTATGATAGCACTACACATAATAATATACAAAGTTTACATTTGATTTAAGCACTACAGGTTCAAAGGAGATAATTTCTGACATTCACCACATAACAAATATTCTTGTCTACATACATTCTGTACTACGTATATTCGTCAGTCTTATCACCTGCTAAGTCTGAGTAACTAATAGATATTACACAGTCACATTATCTAGAGACCTCGCTGGAATGCGAACCTCGCGTCCCGTTCTCCTTTCAACCCCCGCGCTCGCCACGGGCGCATCAGTGATACGACGGACGCGACGTGACGTCATCGACCCCAGGTCTCGAGATGAGTATTTACTTTTATGCCGACTTTCCCGTTTTGTCGACTTTATGGAAAATATGATACATCGATTACCCTTATGCCGAATTTTCAAATTTCATTGATTTCAGTTCTTTTATACCGGCTTTCCCTTTATGCCGACTTTTATAAGTAATCCCTTAATAGGCTTAGAATGCCAACAAGATAAATTATCTTCGTTTTTAGAACCACAATGCCGACTATTTGTACAGTCGTGTGAAAGACTGTCTAGTAAATATTGATTGAAACAAAAAATATTATTCTTGAATATTATTTAATTAAAATAACAAAAACTAAAATCATATCTTACGAAAAAAAAAAAATTAAATACCATATATACATTAATAATGAACATTTGCGAGTCTTATCAAACATGTGTCTATTTTAATGTTGCTGGTTAAATAGTCATCAACTATTTTATGGTAGCGCCTGTCTCTTAATTTGTATTTATCAAGTTTTTTTTTAGAGATTGGCAAGTATGTCAATTTACTTCGAGCAGCGTGGTCACTGTGGACGCTCTCATCCTTCAATATTTTGATTAGAGCAAATACTGATATCTTTTTAACTTTAACTATTTTATTTAACCGGGCATGCCAACTTTCAACGGCATTAGTAGTGCGATGTGGGTTAGCGTAACAGCTAACTACAGGCAGCACTTCACGGTTCATCCAGTTTTTTACAAAATAATCTATAAATTGATTCCAATTCGTGTTGTTACGGGTAATTTCGAAGTTTATACTATTAAATCCTTCTGGAATATGTTGAACGGGTAAATGGGCTAAGGCAGTATATAAAGATATAATTTTTCTATCACCATCTTCGTTTAAATTATATTTTTTAGCATTTCTCTGGAGTGCTTGTGAAAAGTGGAAAAAACAACCTTTATTTAAAGCATCAGGAAATTCACTTTTAAATGCGTTCATTGCAGGAAATTCATAATCTGTTTGATACAATAATGGTTGAAATTGAGGCAAATGATTTTTTAATAACCTAAATAATCTTTCATACGTATGTTGTTGTTTATTAGGCAGAAGAGCAAACACAAGCGGAACAATAACTGTTGCATCGCTATCGCTCCCAACATCTCCGTGTATGGTGTATATTTGCTTAAAAGGGCGAGGCGCACATTTAAAGTTGCCGTCTCCAAAATAATGCTTAACATATTTTAATGTTTCACGACTTTCCATGCTGCAAAATACAATTATTTTATTGTCTATCCCATCTTCAAATAGTAGAAAATTTTCTCCCAGTTTTGAACTCATTTTCACATCGGCCACAGTTTTGAAAACTGTAGAATAAACTTGTAAATATTGCCTCCTAGCCCTATACAAGCAATTTTCAATGGATTTAAATAATGGAATAACACCATCATATTGGTGATTTTCTTTGTAATCCCTTACAAATCCATCATAGAGTAGTGGTATTGGTCCCAAATCGTCGCACACAAATTTTTTTAGTCCAAATAAAAATTTTTCGATTTCGAACTTGCTCCAATCAGGTTTACATACGTGAATGGACTCCCGCATTACAGTACCATCCTCTTCCATCCACGTAATAGATCCAGAACATTTTCGATTGGAGCATCTCCATATTTGCGAATTATCCTTATTTTTTTTTTCTAATGTAAAACTGAACCCGTACCGCCATAGAGTCCAGCCACCCTAAAAAAATATAGTACATAGTTATATTCGACCCTTCAAAGAATAGGTACAATATTCACCACACAAAAATAAAAAAAACAAAAAAGCTTTGTGTGACCACGGGCAGTAAATTAATTTGGCTTACCTTTTTATTGTGAAAGAAAGTTATATCACCTGAAGTTTTACTCATTTTAAAAATAAACGTATTTATATTTTATTAGCATGCCACTAGCCAAGAAAATAAATGACATTTCACAATTTTTTTTTATCCATAAAATGACATTTAACAAATGAGTTCGTATCACAATTAAGTAAAAAGAATGAATCATATTTTTTACCCTTGTAGGCGTCGCATTTAATTATTTGTTATAAAGTACATATTTAGTATAGATTAATATTGCGTTACGTAGGTACGTGACTGTACAAAAATCGGCAAACCGAAACAAATATACTATAATTTTTAGAAGTTGTCAAAACGGTAACTTTGTTTGAAATAATTAAAAAGTCGGCATAAAAGGACTAAAAATAATGAAATTTGAAAATTCGGCATAAGAGTAATCGATGTATCATGTTTGCTTAAAGTCGACAAAACGGGAAAGTCGGCATAAAAGTAAATACTCCTCGAGATAATATGACCGGGGAATACATACCTACGTAAACAGGTTGTTGTATGTGTCCTGTATGTGCGAGTGTGTTTGTATATGTGTGCCAAGGGGGTAGGCAGATTCCTTGTAATGTCTAATCTATGCTTACATTAATACCTACTATAAAGCCTAGTGTTAGCTGTTTCTATTCCCACGCAGGACAAATTATTTGTACGATTTACAAATTATTGTCCTGAGTCTAGATGTTGTCTGTAATAGTCTCCGTGACACAGGGCATGATCTCTAGTGCAGGAGTTGTCTTTTAATAAAAAAAAAATTGTGAGTTCTAATTAAAATAATTTAATTTATTTCAAAATTTCAAAGCAAAAAGTACCAAGGTCCAGTACAGAGGATTTGTTTAGGGTTTAATTTCAAGTTTTCCTTCTTTTTATTCCGTAAAGATAATTTACGGATAGTCTCTTAGTCGGTTTTTACGACACCCATGGGACGAGATGGGGTGGTGACATATTGTATTCTTACTCCGTCACCACACGGCAGTACAGAGTAAATGCTACTATTATAAAAGACAATTTTACTGGTTCTGACAACAAAACATACTCGCCATCATAATACTAACTAGCCTATCAATGGAGGTTAATTGTGAGGTATTGTCAGTTTGTAAGGGCAGAGAGTGCGATCGATAATCTTAACGTGCGATTAATTGCTCCATTTCCAGGATACCGAGTAGTGTGGTCTAGTGACATAGCGGAGATCGAGATTGTGTCTTACCAAACCTATGTTACTCTCCATCCCTTCAACTATCTCCACTTAAAAAAATCACGTCAATTCGTCGCTCCGTTTTGCCGTAAAAGAAAGACAAACAGACACACTTTTCCATTTATAATATTAGTATGGTATCACTACAATAAATAAATATTAACAAACATGTATATTTATATGAGTGATACATAGGAGCACGTAAAATGGAAACATTTGGAGGAGGCCTATGTCCACCAGTGGCCACTATTGGTTGATAATAATATAATGATGATGATAATATTTGTTTTAACGGTACTTTAATAACTGAGAGGATAGAACTTCTTCTACTAACGAAAAATAACTCGGGCTACTAAACGGAACATTGTTCTTTCTCTATATTTGGAATAAAATCACTATCTTTGCAACTTAGACATGCTGTAAGCAAGCAGTATTTAAAGCAATACAAAAAAAATGCCCTTAAATCTTTTCTAATACAAAAGAATAAACGAACATCTAGTTTAAAAAAAAATCAATCACTTGGCTCTTTGCCAGATGCGCTTTTGTTTAAACAGAGCGGTGGTTGTCTTGGGGACGTTCTGCGTTTAAATACAATGAAAATGCTGATAAATACAAAGTTAAAAGCAATATGGTTTCACTAGAGCTTGTTTTTTCATTTGTCATACATAATATTTGTTTTTGACAATGACATGATCTTTAAGCATAGATATTAAATTGTATTAAATATTCCACACACATTCACACAACGCCATCTAGTCCCAAACAACTGATAAACATACTTATACGTGTTTTTTTTTTAATACATACAATATTATACATAGAGAACACCCAGACCAAGACAAACAATCATGTTCATGCACACAAAGATTTGCATTGAGCGGGAACCGAACCCGAGAACTCTGCGTAGCAGCCATGTAATATACCGACTGCGCCACAGAGGCCGTCGTTATGCTTGTTGATTAAAATCATAATGTATAATATGACTTATTTATTCAAACTTTCGTGCATTACAGGAGGAAGCGAGTAAAGATTTCAATACTTAATAACAATCTATTACTTAGACCATGCTATTTGCTTTTAGCTTTGTTTATAGATTTTTACGAAAATCTGGGTTAGGTACTTCAATAGTCTTTTTTACAGAAAGCGAGAGAGCAGAATAGACGAAAAGTAAAGCAAAAATTTTTTGTTGAATCGATTTTACATCAGTATTTTGTAGCTCCAATGCACGTTTCCTATAAGTAAAACATTTTGAAGTCACCTGAAGTAAAATAAGGTTACAGCCATCTTAAAAGTAAGTTTTGGACGCCTACTTTGCATTCCTCGTAACGTGACCTTTTTTAAACTAGATTTTGTAACAAGAAACGGACAGTGCCCTGAATGTTTCATCACTTTTATTTGGAACTAGCTTATTTTATCTCATAGTGTCTCGAAAGTTTGTGGTGTACTTTTGAAGCGAAAGTTCTTTTAGGTAATCGTAAATAATCGTATTTTACCAGTTATTATAATTAAAGACGATTAAACATATGAAATAGTTCTTATTCAAAAGTAAATATTGAATATAATGAAGATGTGTTTTTAATTTGGCTTTTCGATCAGGGTTGACCCTAAGCAGAACCAGTTTTCGAATTCTGATTCGAAAGGCTGGCTCTTAGGTACCTACACATTTACAAACAGCACTTACACATATTAATGAAGAAAAGTCACATTTAATATAAATTATGATTTAACGGATCAATCATTTTTATTGTTTGAAACGTTTCTTAACACTAAATCAGAGCCACTTATCCTAATCACCCATCTGACGACCTGTATCAGTAAAACAATATCTTGATTAAGTCACATAATAAAGTAGCACAGAGGCGACATAAAAACGTCGGTAGTTCTATTCTCATGTTATTATAGTAAGCACGTCAGCATCATTCATCCATTCATAACAGCCCATTAATGTCCTACTGCAAGGACGGGCCTCCTCCCGTGACGGAGGGATGCTTGGCATACTAATACTACGCTGGCCAGACGGATTGGTATAGGGTTTAATTTCAAGTTTTCCTTCTTTTTACTTCGTAAAAATAATATTCACGGATAGTCCCTTAGTGGGTTTTACGACACCCATGGGATGAGATGGGGTGGTGACATATTGTATTCTTACTCCGTCACCACACGGACAGTATCTGAGTAGGTACTCCAAAAAGAGATAGAAGATGAATAGAAGAGTCGTTAGTGCAAGCGAAATAGATATAGAAAAATGATATGACCCTAAGACTCAGATGGTAACGCGCATACTATAGTTTATGTATACTGTGTACAACGATAACAGTTGATGGCTCATCGCACGGAAGGGTCGTAAAGTAACTTCATTTATCTTCCTAATCAAAATATTTTATGTTATACAAAATGTAAGCCTACTAACTTTTCTTAGACTTCATTGGGCCTAATAATAAAATGTCCTAGAGATTTTACTTTATCAGAATATGTTTATGTTTACGTAAACAATTCTGTCATCTTTAGTTATAGTTTTTGCAAATGCATATTGTGTTTTTGGTTAAACAAGATACTACCAGTAAAAGTAGAAAAGCGTCAATAATTTTCTAATTGAAATTAAAATCCTAAGATAATATGTTCTTACTACATGCGCAAGCAGTTTTGTGAGGCAATGTATATTTATTTATAAGTGAATCTTTTAAATGCAATATATGATCCGTCCATCCATCCATATTCACTAAATGACACAGTTCATACTTTGTACTAGGTCAAATTTTTAATCCTCATTTACGAATAAAAAATCACATTTGATGAAGAAAGAATAAGACGTTCATTTGCTATTTGTATTGTCAAAATTTTCAGACGGTTGCTTTACAACACTGGCTGTGTAGCATTTGTTACAAAAATGTGAATCGAATTAGTAATTTTATAAAAAATGTTATCGAGTAATACTATCCATATAGACTTCAAATAATATCTTCGCAGTAACCTAATAAAATTCATAGCGTATCACAACTTCTTAATTCATATTTTTTATCCTTATTTGGCCCCCTTCACCTTGACGCCCTAAAGATCAAGTTTCATTTTAAGACGTCTTTTACAGCTCCAACTCAACTATTCCAAGGTTTTCGTTTTTATTAGAAATATTCAAATAGGAATTAAGAAGTTTTGCGGGTCCTTTGTTTATTAATGCTTACCTCAGGTTGAAGTGGCTACTTATTATTTTTTATTTAAAAAGTTCCAACTTTACTCGTAAAACTCTGTTTGCTTATAAAACCAGAGAGTTAAACTTTAATCGAGTCACAGCAACGTCAAACTTTCTCATCTAAATTGTGATATTTTCCGATAAATTACTTAAGAGAGAGGAACTTAGTCCAAGTTTTTCGAAAGTGATAGGTTTAAGTAAAATATAACTTGCGGGGAACGTGAGATTACTTTAAGTGTTTGTATTTTATAAAGTTTTTAATTATTCTTTTTTACATTTAACACATAACACCTTTTGCACATGGTCCAATGATCTACACTAGCTTAAAATTATGCTTTTCTAAATCTTTAGTCATATAGCTGTCTTGATGGCATAACTGTCGTCGTTTATGCGAACTGTAACGTGGTCGTGGGTTCAAATACCACGCAAGATAACAGTAACTATGCGTGTGATACACAATTCATAATTTGTGTCAATTAATTTCATGGTTTTATTATTCTTATTATTCTGGTTTATGTACATAAACCAGAAAATAAGTAAGAACAATGATTATTTCTAATTATAATTTATTTTTACAGTACACTCATAAACATAATTGCATAAATACTAATTTTTAAGCCGACTTCTATCAAGGGTTCAAAGCGAACTGAAGACATCGAGTTCTATTTACGAGATATCGGCTTTCCCCCGTAGTATCGATTTATGTAAATATATCGACAGTTATGACCCGCGTTTGACCTCTCACTTTACATTTCAAGTATCGATATAGCATCTAATCTAGCTCTATGCTATCTTGTTATATACTTCAAACGCCTTATACTATGTGCAGTTGTGCCGTATACAAAACCAATTAGGCTATAACCATTACAGGCATTAATTATAAGCTGCAGCATAGGCAAAACGTGACGATGACGCCGAGCCGAAGTAAGGTATGATAAAAGTCCTAGGGATATAACTGCGCATAATACACTAATCATAACATTCTTGTGCTTTTTCTGAACTAAATGGTTATGTGACAATAATCGTTTTTTTTTACTTTTTAGGAACAAATACGTTTTGGGCTAAATTTATCGACCATGATTAAAAATCAGATGCTTTGGAAACCTGTAAGAGAAGAGTTACAAACAGTTGTTGTACGTATTTTATCTGATAATTATAATGATTTTATTTACCTTTAAGTTATTATAAAAGTAATTACTTTATAAAAGTAACAATAATTATTATCGTCAGTACAAGCAAATCCTTTTTTGGTTAAGTTTTCACACAGATTTAAATAAACAAACCTATCTGCTTTATAACATAAGTATAGTTAAGGATGTATGTAAGCAAATTTTGGATCGTCAACTAAACATAACGATCATTGTTATGAACGGTAATATACCTACTAATATCGAACCTCTATAGTGGCAGCACAATCCTAACGATGCCCAAACCGCTCGTACACAACCAGTTAATACTATAATATAGTCAGCAAAGCAATCGCAAAATCGTATGGCGAGCAAAATCAGCTCTTTGTTCGAACTATAATCGGCAAAGTGTACGATGTGCGATTAAAGGCTTATTAGCAATAACTGTTAGCCTTTACGTCTGTAGATAAGAGGCTATTAAGTTTTGATATTGTTTGTTCGTGTATTAAGTTGTATGATTAAGTGTTATCAGCTTTTGTATTGTTTCATTGTTATCAGGTGATAATGTTGTGGTCAGTGTATATGAGTGGCAATACTTGGAAAAGGCCTTTGTCCAGCAGTGGACGACGATTGGCTGATATGATGATGATATGAGTGGCAGGTCATTTACCGCAGCTGGTTTCCCAGTTATATGCTAATGGCAATGGATTATAATGCAAATGTCTAGCCCCCGAAAAGTCTTCCAACTTCACGCAGCACTCTCAAGATTGTTAAAGTTAGTTCTTCTTGTCAATGTCTAATTCGAGTAATTACTATAGTCAACATAGTTTTACCTAACAGATCTCTAAATGCATTTCCACAAACGATACAGTTTATATGAGATACAGAAATGAAGTAAAATAAAATACCTTTGAAACTGTTTTATTCGTCTAGCTTAAGATTGTAAAGAGAACTCACTTTCCCCGGTGTTGTTTTCGTTTTATGATTTATTAAGCTCAATTAAATGAAAGGGAGGCCTACTGTCTGTTTAATATTTAATTAACTCTTAGTTTATTATTCAAGAGTGAAATGATACAGATAGGTAAGAATAAGATGAATTTGAAGTTGAGTTTAATGTAAAATCTTTGACGACCCCTGTGGCGTAGTGGTTATATAACATGACTGATACGCAGAGGTCTCGGGTTCATTTCCCGCTCAATGCAAATCTTTGTGTGCCTGGACATGATTGTTTGCATTGGTCTGCGTGTTTTCTATGTATAATAATATGTATGTATTTATAAAAAAAAATATTTATGTATGTATATCCGTTGTCTAGTACCCATAGTACAAGCTCTCCTTAGTTTGGGACTAGATGGCGTTGTGTGAGGAATATGTGAGAAATATGGCAATATTTGAAGAATGCCTATGTCCAGCAGTGGGTGTCGATTGATGATGAAGTTGTGTTTATTTATCTACCGTGTCTAACACAACAGTAAACAGTAATGATAACAATCTCACTTATTTACACAATACAATATAAACACCACAACTAAGCAAAGCTTATACGGGTACCTACCAGATAACGGGTAAACATAGCATGTACTTTTTTTGTAAAAATATACACAAATATGTCGAAAATACCCAGACCAATGCAATCAGTCATGTTCACGCACATGCAATAATGGGCCTAACAGAATACCAGCGCTGTGTCGTAGTGTATATGACGTTACAACAATTAGTTCAGTTAGGTCCTATTTTGAGTACATTTATGTTTTATATTTAAATTCATTAATGTTTTGCATGTGTGCAACAAAATAAAAAAAAATCTTCCTTTCTTTCTTTCTTTACAAGGTTTTGCATTAAACGACACTTTAGTTAACAATATGTACCTACTATAATTACTATTCCATCGAGGTGCAATTAATCAAATAACGTCAACACTGTTAAATAACGATAGTTTTATAAGAAACAGTGCAAGTTACGTAAGCTTATAACATCGTACATGTTATTACAGAAGGTAGGTAACTAAGTAATAAGAGTGTCCTACGGTTTCAGATTCAGGCAGTCTAATAAGCTAGAGGACACTCGGGAATGAACCGCATGACGGGGCATTAAGCTTTTATCTTATCCTGTCTTTGAAATAGCTCAATACTTAATCATGTGGTGTAGCTAAAGTGTAATGATACTGTAGCATTGGTCTACGTTTTTCTTAGTCACTTAATTATTTTGATAATGTTATTTATTTTAAACACACTATTTAAACATCTTGAAAAGTCTTAACTTTTACAAACTGTACAAAATTTAAATAATATAGAAAATCCGTGTAATTAAAAATATGCTAACTACTCAATGTTTTCGACGCTGCATAGTAATATGTAAAAGATGATAAATATAAGCACTTTTACAGATCAATGTAAAAAATACTAACTACTTAACAACCGCCTAAAAAACTGATCGTCTGTAGTAAATAAAAGATGACCTTTGCAGCCTCAAGAATAAAGTATTTTAGTTTGAATATACATTTTTACAGCTCAATTCCCTGCTCAGAACATTATCTAGGTGAATAGATTGTAAGTAAACAATGACGAGGCATGAGAGGAGAGTCTACCGAACATAATCACATAAACAGAACGTTGTTTCTAACTCACAAAACTTTCACTCAAACGGAAAATCAAAAACCACCGACTCAAGTCAACACATATTTTCAGGCAATTACTCAACGTTCCCAAGCTTAAATCATTAATTTCTCTTGTCACTTTTTTAATAACAAATAAGGAATCTTATTTTTATGTTGCAAGGGTTCATTTTACTTTGTGTTTTAAGATAACTTTAAATTGTAGTCATGGTAATTTCCACCTTCGTTGCAGTTGTTAAAGTCTATTACTGGTTAACTGATTGTTCAAAACAGAGCTCACGTTTTAGTTTGGAATTCGAATAGGCAAGTCAGGGCACACTCACCTGATTGCCGTGACAGTTGAAATGCGTTTATGTATTACGATGTCTTAAACCAAAAGACAACATTAATGTGCTACAACATTGAGCTTTTAGTTGTTCTTTACCGTATATAAGATATTATTATTGACAATTGTAGATATACAATTTATTCCTTCTGTAAAAGTTGGAGTCCAGCTAAAATGAAAAATATTTACGCCTTCTAATCCCAAACTAAAGAACTTATACTATGGGTACCACTACCCAGAAAACAGGTCACTTACAAAAACCTTAATAACTTCCAAAATATTGGAGATAGCTTTACAAAATAAAGACTAAATTAAAGATTATACGGTCCTTAAAAGGGTATCATAAAAATTTAAAATATTAAGTTAATTTTTGAAAAAGTAATTGAAATAAAAACTAAAACTTTTATTGCATTTCGGAAACAGGTAAAAGGTATCCAAAAACTCATTTAATATACGCTGTATTGTGATCATTTGCGGTTTTTACAGCTGTGATACGGATGGGCATGCTTAGGAAAACATAGGAAACACGGCATGGCGTACATAGGAAACACCAAGACAAAATTAAACAACTATATCATACACACGCATTTTCGGCTTGTGCTATGATCCATGTTTTATAAAGAAAAGGTTACGATATCATTTCTTTTAAATAAATTAATAAATAAAAATCATTTATTTGACGTTTTTTTTGGTCGTTGTAATCCAAAATGAGTGTACTTACTCTCGTATAAATATACGCAGCTTCGGTATTGAGAGATCAAGATAAACTGGTCAGTATGCACTTACACGCTATATCACTGGAACGAAGTGCTCGGAAACATCTAGTTTAATTTATATTCAACATTAGCCTTTAGCCGACGCCTCTAACTTTAGTTTTACACCACTTTTTACTTAGTTATGACGTACTGCGAAGTATAATACGTAGTCCGAATAATATTAAGTTAATAAATGTAATTAATTACAGGTAGTTTTAAGTGGAATAACGCAAAAATTTGAAATGTGCGTGAATTCAAGGGACTTCAGTGACGTGGCAGGCGCAACGGTTGCGCTACATGTGTGCCGCGGCAGTGGTTTTTGAGTATATGACAATAATTGTTTGTGTAATGCACAGATAACTTTCCTGAGACCGGATATTTTTTGTTTCAGTTAAATTATTGCGAACACTACTTAAACACTTCTTTTTAAGTCCTTACTGCAGGGACGGGCCGCCTCCTGTGGCGGAGAGATACTTGGCCTACTAATACCACGCTGGCCAGACGGATTGGTAGGTATAGGGTTTAATTTCAAGTTTTCCTTCTTTTTATTTCGTAAAGATAATGTTCACGGGTAGTCCCTAAGTCGGTTTTTACGACACCCATGGGATGAGATGGGGCGGTGATATTGTATTCTTACTCCGTCGCTACACGGAGAAAATATCAATTTAATGGACACAAAACACCCAACCTCCGGGGAATAATTGGTAGATCACGCAAAGAATTTTCGTGCGTGGAATTTGAACCCACGATCTCGTCCATGCAGCCACTACCGCAACCGGCCGCGCCACCGTGACCGTCAAAATTAAGTTACTTATTACGTTACTCTATGTACAATACTAACTAACAATAGGTACATAATTGTTTAAAATTCATTTTTATTTGTAAATTGTCTACGTATAAGTACTTTATAATAAGTATGCATGCATGATTCACATCTAGTAGATGTCAATAAAATCTCTTAAAATGTAACTGCAATTTATTGTATGAAGGATTAAACATCGGTTTTGTGAATTATATTTAAAAAAAATATCAACAAAAGAACTCTATACTATATCCCTTAAAATAGTCCCGTGACTATGAAGTTGTTCTTGAACATAAAAGCGGTCTTAACTTATGGTTTATAGCCGTAATAACCCACTAATGGGACCCAAGTACCCACTTACAGATCGAAGGTAAGCCCATAGAGTCATTATCACTACTGACAACGGTTGAGCAACCGATTTTTTAGGTGACACAAATTTTAGAATTGTATTATTTTTTATTTAATTAGCGTCATCTACCGACAACTCAAGCGAACACCTACACTACATCCTGAATCGCGATATCAACATTCGCACAGCGATTCCGCATATATACAACGTCCAACGAACAACTGTTGGGCAGTTGGCCCGCGGCGGTTGGAGGATCCTCCCTTTTCGTTGGAGGCGTGGTGCTGTTACGTCACCGCGACCTCCACAGTGGTGACCCCGACGTGATGAAACCAACCTTCTCGGAGCGCACCAGCACCTTCGGTCTGAACAGGACTACTCCATATGCTCGCCGTCATGACAAGCCTGGGGAAGCCTGCGACCTCATCACCCATCATCCGACTCACTGGACACACCCCGACTCACTGGGGAAAATGGGGAAGGTGGACACCGCAGTCCGACTCACTGGACCGGCATTTCAGTTCCGACTCACTGGGACTCTGGCATCAGCTCCACAAGAAGTCACATCAGCAAGTTCGACCTCCGGTCTTCCGGGGGGAGTGGTGTAGCGTCATCTACCGACAACTCAAGCGAACACCTACACTACATCCTGAATCGCGATATCAACATTCGCACAGCGATTCCGCATATATACAACGTCCAACGAACAACTGTTGGGCAGTTGGCCCGCCAGGCGCGATCACCTTCGCCTGGTTGGAGGATCCTCCCTTTTCGTTGGAGGCGTGGTGCTGTTACGTCACCGCGACCTCCACAGTATGGAACCCTACAAATATTTAAAAAAAATTACGTTATAATGTTATTATTATTTGTGTTGTTCTGTCTTCTCTGCCTACCCCGGACTGGATAAGGCGTGAGTTTATGTATGAATTATTTTTTTTAAATCTCATTTATTTAGAAGCCATACATCGTATAGATTAAGTCGGCTATTTATGTATGTATTATTTGTACGTTCCAATTTAAAGAAAACTGCTTATTCTAGTTATAAATTGAATTAATGAATAGTATTGATGTATCCAATCTGATGGAGAGCGTCAATACAGGCCAGGCAATAAGGCAATGTAAGGAAGTCATGTAAGGCCTTGAATCCTGTCGCTATCACTGTGCCGGTTTCGTCTGCATTATTACCTCTGAAGGAAAATGAAAAAATGGGCCTTCTGAAAATAAGTGTCTAACGAAAGTTAGACAATATGCTGAGAAGGTTCCTTTTTGTGTGCACCTCTCCAGAATAGATGCTAAGTAGAAATTAATTGTCGTTATTTATAATTGTGTGTGAATTAGATTTAAATGGTATGTGTTTTTGGAGACTGTATATAAATAAAGTATTTTGTTTGTTTGTTTGAAGGACCCAATATTATTAGAAGGCGGAAACATATTATTATGTGCCGGAAGAATAGTTCACATAATGGTTCGACAAACGAAAGAATTAGCTAGCCTTTTTCTTCAGGACGTTATCGGACAAATCGCGTTATATAACCAGTTCGAAAATTTCTGTTGTAAAAAAGGAAAGGGGAAACAAGATAAAATAACTTTTCCAAGGACTCTCCGTGAACTTTATAAATGTAAATGTCAATGATGACCATCATTCACGATATTTCAGTTCCTACACCGTTTCTCAACTAAGTAGAAGCGCTAAAATAATAAATTTACTTCAATATTTACGAGTGTTATTGCCACCAGTGTTGGTTAAATTTATAATCATCTTAACAGCCCATTGATGTCCCACTGCAGGGACGGGCCTCCTCCCGTGACGGAGGGATATTTGGCCTACTAATACCACGCTGGTTAGACGGATTGGTACAGGGTGTAATTTTAAATTTCCCTTCTTTTTATTTCATTAAGATGATAGTCCCTTAAATCGGTTTTTACGACACCTATGGGATGAGATGTGGTGGTGACATTTTGTATTCTTACTCCGTCACCACATGGAGATTAATGATACAAAAAATTTATAATACAAGTAGTGTTATAATTATATAGACTAAACATAATGGTCTTCAAAAGAGTAATGGTAGACAACTCAGTTCTTTATTAGGAGGCCAGATAAAAGTACAGAGAACAATATTGATGGGCAGTACAGTCTCTAATAAGGCGGGAGAAGGTCAATGACTAAAGGAACACGCTGTTGTGATGTTGAAACAAAATGATGAATCTTAAAGAGTTCAGCTTGTATCCTTTGTATGATTGTTTTTTGTTTCAGTAATAGATTATAACCGTCTGTCACGATAAGAAGTACTCAGTATTGACCATATTGACAAACGTTTGAAATTCGACCCAAACTACTAGTAGTAGTAGTGATGGAAAATGGCTTGCTGCATTAAGTCTAAAAGTAGCAAATAGAGATCAAAAATTCAGGAAAACGCACCTATTCAAAATTACTTAAATTTAGTCCCTGGCTTATTGCTTATTTTCAGACCTTCACATAATACCCTTTATTGGCAACAAGAACGTACAGGTTTTTTTTCAATATGAGCAGTTTTATCCGACCCTTTACCAATACCCGTAAGTACCACAGCGTTACATAAACAAAGAGCAATCTTATTACTTATTCAATGTCGATTGAAATTTAGATTTTACTTTCATTTTATTCAGACAATAAATATATTGAACATCGCTTTTTTAGGGATAGGGTGTAAGTCGTTCGGTGCTCTGTACATAAAGAAAAGTTAGCACTTTTGTTAGAATTTGTTTCTATAAATTTAAAGTCCTTTTTTATCCTCTAAACGACTTCATGTGGGAGGGAGTTTATTCTGATATAGACTGGCCATTTGAATAAATACTAGTCATGCATAAATCATGACGAGGGAGGCACAGGACCGCACGAGGTGGAAATACTTGGAGAAGGCCTATGTCCAGCAGTGGACGTCGATAAGCTGAAACGATGATGATGATGATGCATTTATATGTGTCTCCGTGAGATAAGAAAGTATGAATATAATATTACCATTCCTTTGATACATAAATAAACTAATGCCTTGTTCCCATAGGGCTTAGACTACAGGCCGCTATATTCTACAATCCTTATAAACCTGCATTGCTGCGTCTAGATATTATGTTCATACAGGGCCATTGGTTCTGGGTGTGTTTATGTATGAGAGTGTCGATGTTTTAGCATTTATCCATTAATATAGTAAAAATTTGCATCCTTTTACAAATAAAATTAGGATAAAGCATAATGATGAACTATCACATTTTTGCACAATATAATGTCAGTAGTGAAAAGTTCTAGAATGGCGACCGAACACCGGAAGGCGCGGGGTGGGGAGACCCCTCACACGGTCGACCGACGACCTGGTTAGGACGGCGGGAAGCCGATGGATGAGGGAGGCACAAGATCGCGCAGAGTGGAAACTTTCGGAGGAGGCTTATGTCCAGCAGTGGACATTCATAGGCTGTATGGATGGATGGAATGTCAGTAGTAGCATAATATAAACTATGTTTATAAGGCAAATATATAATGACGTAATGGAAAAATCTAGAACAATGCAGCCATTCATGTTCATGCAGACAAAATATTCATTGAACGGGAATCGGAACTGAAAACCCACAAAATTAAAACTTAATTAATATCCATAAATTAAGTTTTAATTTTGTGGGTTTTGTAATTAATTTAAATTACTAAAATTAAATATCAACGATTAACTGAGTTGACGATTATCAGTAATACTGTTTTAATAATTTATTTAAACGACTCAAAATAAATATTTATTTATACTGCGAACATTAAAATACATACTTTTGTTTTTATTATTTAAAAGTAGCTTAAAGAGTTTTGTCCTTTAACCTTTTGCTGTTTTTCATTCTGTTTAGTAACTACAGCGCTTATAACAAAATTATTAATGCTTAAAATATTAATAAAAACATGTTTTTCCATAAATAAACAGTAACTAAGCTGTACAAACAGTAAAAAAATGGGATTTCGTGTTCGAAATTATGTTTCTGTATTTACTTGGAAAATAGTCACGAACATAATTTTTACGAAACGCAAAAATATCAAATCAAACATAAAATACATTTTTGGAAGCCAATATTTTTTTTAATGTAAATACAATTTATTTCTGTTTGACTTCATTTAGGATGTTTTATTTTCAACCGTGTGATTTTAGTATTTTGATTTTATTTATATAATGTTTTTAATTGAAGGACTTAAGTATTTGAACAGACTTAACTTTTTTGTATAATCTCCACAAGGGTAAAAAAACCCTTAATCGAGGGGATTTTTCAACATGTACCTAAGTACTTATTTATTCGTTTTCATTGTGTGCTAACTTGGGGACATGAAGAACAACAATGCTTATTATAGCGATGACTCGTGAATATGACAAACTGTTTACGACTGTATTTTACCTGTAGCTATTTTTTTTTTGCTTACCTTGCAATTAAATTACCATTGAATGGCATTTTATATCTGTATCTAGTTTATTTCGAGTATGTCAGGCTGTTTGCTGAAGTTAAGGAATGTTCAGTCTCAGTAGTTTATACTTTATTAAGACACAAATAATAGTTGTACTATGACGAGGTTAATGTCTCACGCACGGCATTCTATACCAGGGTAACTTAGAGTGCTGCAGAGAAAACAAACAGGCGGTCCACTTACTTGTTTATAAAACTTAACTAACTTTTTAACCGACTTCAAAAAAAGGAGGAGGTTCTCAATTCGGTTGTATTTTTTTATTTTTTTTTTGTGTTTGTTACCTGATTTCTCGAAAACGGCTAGACCGATTTGAAATTTTTTTTTTGTTTGTATGGGTATGCTTCCCATTTGGTCCCATTGTCACCAGATCTGGATCTGGATGACGGGATCCCAGTGAAATCGAGGGCATCTCTTGAAAAATGTAGGGACGCATTGTGTAAAATCTTGTCATACATGTGCATCTCTGACGTCACTACCAAATAATCAAGAGTTAGAACTGGTCAGATCCTGGAGACCACCGAGAGTCGAGGGAACACCTCAACGGCATATAGCAGCTACCTTGTGTTTGGGCAAAACTTTACAAAACTTTACACAGAAATGATCTGATGATGAAGAAGATTGAGGGTCGAGGGAAATCTTCAACGGTATATAGCAGCTACCTAGTGTTTGGGCTTATTTTATTCGTATTGATGAAAACTTTACACAACTTAACACAAATATGATCTGATGATGAAGAAGATTGAGGATCGAGGGAACTCCTCAACGGTATATAGCAGCTACCTAGTGTTTAGGCTTATTTTATTCGTATTAATGAAAACTTTACACAAACATGATCTTATGATGAAAACGACTGCAGAATTTTTTTTAATACTAATCTTAGAAATTGTTATCAGCATGGTTTTTAAACGACTCCTGTTGAAGTCGGTTTTTAATTAGAAAATTATAACTATTATTATTTATGTTAATAGGAAAAGCTTGTGCTATTTTCTGTTCTATTTTATGTGTCTGTATTAAGTATAATTTATCCATCCGTTCATCAGCCAATAGACTACTTATTGCTGGACATAGGCCCCTTTCAAAAAATTTCTGGCACGATCCTGTGCCTCCCTCATCCATCCATCGGTGCTTTGACTAAGTCATCAGTCGTCATTAGGTATAATGTTTCCATTAAATAATGTCATGTTATTCTAACATTACAAAAATATTTGCAAGCATTCACGATACATCATTTTCATATTTATTATATTTGAAGTCATATTATTGGCTGACTTGGTCATAAATGACCACAAGCCTCTAAATAAAAAAAAGATAATAAAAAAAAAAGTCATATTATATCCTAGGGAAATATGAAAAGTACAAATTGAATGTTACAGAAATACGGTATACATATTTGAATTCAGTCACGCGATTTTAGCATTTCGTTGATATAAATTCTCAGCCAGAACGGTACCTCCTCTCGATGAAAGTCATCTTGAGTTTATCTGAAGAAGACGTTTAATTCAAGAACCCTAAAATAATTATTTATTTCATGATATAATCGTTTCACAAGCACTCGTTTGGTAATTAAAATTTAGGCAGAGAGAGGGCTAGAAATTGCCAATTATATAATACTAGCTGACCCGTGCCCACTTTGTTGGGCGGCGAAAAAAACGCGTTCTTTTTTTTGAACATATTTCATAACTGATCCACTCCTATTAGTCATAGCGTGATACAATATAGCCTATGACACTCCCCGGTGAAAGGACTATTCAATAAATAAATAATTTTGTAATCGGTTCAGTAGATCCAGAGATTACCCCCTACTACGTCACAAACATACAAACTTTACTTCTTTATAATATTAGTATAGAAGTAAATATTGTCTAGTGTATGATTTGCATAATATTGATTATATCTTTACATTTATTGTATTGTATATGTAGGTAGTAACTGATTACGAAGACTTAAAGCCTAGCCTAGCTTTGTTTGCCATATTATGTTCTTAATATTGAAATTTAAGAAAGCTTACATTGAACTGATGATGAGACGCCAAAACCCCTTTTGATCGAGGTACCTTAAACGCGAGTTGCCAGTGAAGTGTTATTGCCTAAAAATAAGATTTGCCTAAACAGCTGATTGCCTTAAGTGAGAAATGCCGATGAAGCTGCATGTCTTGTCTGAAATGTGAAGTGATGTGGTCTTAGTGTTAAACTACAGCTAGCAGTCAGTGTCGCAGAGTTTTGGGCTACATAAATTTAGTCTAGTATCGTTTTTGCCATCGATACGCTAAGAAGAAGAAGTGTTAAACTACGGAAAATTAAGTAGAATTAGATTAATACAACACTAATAACTTCACTGGTAAAATGAACTGTAGCTAGTCTACAAAGGCCTTTGATAAAAGTGGTTTTATTTCAAAAGTTGTTTTTCAGAGTCCTAAACTAACATAATTAAAGATCCTTCAAACGGACCCCCTAGCCGGCGTTTATTTATTGTTAGTGTATAGTACAAAGGGGAGGATGATCACAAAGGGGGGCACGTAGGAAAAGCTTACTCCTTATTTTTGACGCGGCGTATAAAGAACATTATGAAAGAAAGTTCTTTTACGTTGAAGCTTCAACTAGCTTTAACGATGAAGGAGGAATACTTGGCCTATTAATACCACGCTCGCCAGACGGAATGGTATAGGGTTTAATTTCAAGATTTCCTTCTTTTTATTTCGTAAAGATAATATTCGCGGATAGTCCCTTACTCTGTTTTGACGACACCCATGGGATGCGATGGGGTGGTGACATATTGTATTCTTACTCCGTCACCACACGGACTGTTATTGTTTGAGCTGCATTATATGCTTTGGTATGAAATGATGCTCTAGAGTTATCCTTTAGAGACTTTATCTGGAGTCTCGTTATTTGACAGCAACATACTTAGGACACCATTCTGTTTTAGTTGGTCTGACGAGTGCAATACGTTGAATTACACAAGCTCAGTGCCGTCATGAAAACGTATTTAAATTAAAGACGTAAAATTAACAGGGTGCATATTCAGTCCATTTTACGAAATGGTTAAACAAGATAAGTAATATTTGATTAAATGTGCTTAAACTTATACCTAAACGTCCACTCTGAGTTATTTGTCATATTCCAGAGATAGGCACAGAAGTCTAACTGTAAAGTGCCTTTGATTAATATATAAATAGACATCGCTAAAGCACACGACATTTCAGAAAAGAGCGTTTTTGTGTGTTAAAGCAGTTACTTCAGTAAAAAACTGGTCGACTTTGCAGCAGCCGTGTGGAAGGTCACGGTTTGAAATTCCACGCACTTTATATCATGGCTATAAACGCAGGGCATCCTTAATCTCTCTTTTACCTCTTTTCTTTGGTTGGCCCTGTGATTCACCACAAGCCGCGTAAATAATAAAGAGCATCAGAGACCAACAGCTTAATGTAAACCAAAAAAATATTTCCTTCTCCTTTCGTATTCCTATATATATATACCTAGTTCAAGCTCTAGATTATAAGTTACTAATGTACATTCAAAATTGTATAGATAAGGTTTAATGGTAAAGATTAAATGAATTTGAATTTCAATTCCTAGTATGAGAGTTATCTTTTTAAAACAGAAAGTGTGTCATGTGTCCTTGGGCGGCGGCGATCACTTACCATCAGGTGACCTGCTGGCTCGTTTGCCTCCCATTATATAGAAAAAAGAAAAGAAAAAGAGATAAATAATTAGCGCAACCGCTGACGAGGACTATAAAGGTCAATAACTATAGTCTATTTTTTTATCTCAGATACTAAAATGACATTTCATGTGTTGCCTGTTTTTTACAACTAATAAATAGTGATGCGGTACAGCCGGTACTTACCGATAAAAATATAGGTTAGTACCGCCGATTACGGTAAATAGAGACTTGGTTGTTTTTTAATCTCGAATACTAAAATATCATTACTGTTACCTTTTTTTGTGCAATTTATGTATGGTGATGTACCACCACTATCAACAATTAACGATAAATTTAAATTTTATACAGTTTTTTGGAAGTAATAATATAAAATGTGCAAATTCTAATTTTAAACTCAGGTAAGTAAATGAAACAAAATTTATTTTTGGTACATAATTTATTTTTATTTGGCTGTAAGTACAATTAATCTTTGAGTCTGCATAATAAAATAATAATAATCTTGTTTCATAATAAAATTAATATATAATTCATAATTAAACATCAATTCTTTTATAGAAACGAATCACCATCCCTGGACAAGGTTATTCTTGTACTGATATTTATATGGTTTTTATTCTTTATTCGTTAAAACTAGAATAAAATGAAACTATTACTTGAAGACATAATTACTTTAACCAACTCTTTGTTTTTAGATACTGCAAGTTGTAAACAAAGACCCCGAACTTCCATCCTTTTCTAGAAGCACATTATATAAAATATTAAAACACCTGCAATTTAAATATATGACCAGAAAACGACGTAGCACGTTAATCGACCGAAAAGATATCATTTTATGGCGTCACGAATATCTTCGAAAAATTAAAGAATTTAGAAGAGAAGGACGCATCATATACTATCAAGATGAAACAATTGTTGGCACCTTAAGAGTGGTCGGCATGTCTTAACCTTTTTGCTAATACGTTTTTACAACTAAAATAAAATTATAAATTAAATAATTATAATTAAATCAAATGTATTAATTACTATTAAGTTTATGACTTATTACAGTTTTGAAAATAATATTATCGATTTTGATCGAATTTGATTGAAAAAACCCGGCCTGATCGAGATATCCCTGTGAACTGCTAACAACTGTGAAAAATAAAATAAAATAAAAAAAATGAATATGTATATTTAAAAGTTCTTATCGCTTTTGGTTTTATACAAAACAAAAAAACTTACGTATCACATAACAATTCTATTCTCAGAATCAATAATCACGGTACCCTAAAACTTGTAATTTTATGTTCTATGAATAGGGCCGTAATAAGAAATCATAGATCCTAACACAGACTTACTTGGAAATAATTACCACCGCAATAGGAAAACTACTACTGTTTTTAATAATCCTAATTCGGACCTATCAAAACTTTGATAAATGGAACAATGTAAATGTTTAATGAAACTATAACAGTTTTTTTGCTCATATGTGTAAACAGTAGTCAACAGTTATACAAAATAAATGATTTATGATAAGTTAAAATACACCTTCCTATTTTTACCCTTTCTAAGAAATCCACATTTTGTACTCAACAATTTTCGTATTTAATTCGATTTCTAACTACGAATACATACCGCAGAATATGGTTTTTAGTTTATGAGATTATTAATTATTTCAAAAAACCTTGAAACAAGTTCAATAAGTTAATAAATTGAAAGTTACAAGCAATTAAACATGCCCAGTATTTTTTCTATTACGGAGTTATACCACCGTATTAGGACGAATCTAAAAAAATCGTGTCGTATTACGGCACTATTTTATTTCTTATTTTTTGGATATAAAACGAGTTACAAATATAAAACAAGCTATTGAAATAGTAAGTATAATAGTAAGAAAATGTTATAAGTAAGAAATAAACCATCTTAAACGGTTTATTAATACGAAAAACTTAGTTTCTAAATATTAGTGTACCTAATTTAGTTGTTCAGCGTTAGTATGGAAATCCCTTTTACGTCGATGCCGTTACACAGATTGATTGATTTTGATTAGTTATCTATGTGCTTTACTTGCAAACGTCAGGTAAATCATGAAGTAATAGATGCAGAATAAACTGATTTCGTTTTGTTGTACGTAAACTAAATAAAACCAGAATAAAACACGAAAATAGAAATACCTCCGTAATAGGACGAGATTTTGACTACCGCCGTAATAGGAGCTTTTACCTTATAGAGACAGGTAAAATTTTAAGATATGATCAACTTCACAGTACAATAAAAAAATAAATATTTATTTATTTATTTGTTAAGCACACCAACAGTATGTATGTTTATGTATTACACATATTTTGTAGAAAAACTATTTACTATTTTATAGGATGTTGTATACCAATGGAAAGAGGATAAAGTACCTACCTCTTCTATCAGCAACTTCTACTATTTGTTTTTATAAATATCTAACAACTATTTGCTAATACATGAGAACTGATATTATGTCAAAGTATCGTCATGATTTAGCTGATGTTTTGTTGTGCGATATTGACCCTAATAGTTTTATGAAATGCAACTAACATTAACTCTAGAGGTGATAAAGGCATTTTTTCTCGACTATACTAACAACCGTAAATATTTTACAATAATTACAAAACGAATCGAAACACAGGGACAGCACTGTTTCTTAAAAGCTGGCTATATTAGTTTTACGTTTGACATTAGTAGTTGTCATTTTAGTGTCCGAGATAAAAAAATAGACTATAGTTGACTTTTGTAACTATATTGTATAGTGAAAGTATCTAGCAGTAATGAACTTGAGCGCGCTCCATTCCCTGCAACATTCTCGGTCTGAAGTTCCCGCGCACAGTTATGTGGTCACAACTACTTGGACTGACCCAGACTTCACACTTCACATATGGCACGTGTGGTCAAACACTTATGAGTAGCATGTAGGTACTTAGTTAATTAAATTATAATAAATACTAATAAAATACAAATAAATAAGTACTTACGAGTACATAATACACCCCTTATTAGTATTCTCCCTGTGGTGACGGAGTAAGAATACAATATGTCACCACCCCATCACGTCCCATGGGTGTCGTAAAAACCGACTAAGGGACTATCCCTCAATATTATCTTTACGAAATAAAAAAAGGAAAACTTGAAATTAAACCCTATACCAATCCGTCTGGCCAGCGTTGTATCAGTAGGCCAGGTATCCCTTCGTCATGGGAGGAAGCCCCTCCTTGTAGTAGGACATTAATAGGCTGTTATAATGATTCTAGGAATAGGCAGAGTTTACTTAGCGTCATATACTACGATCTTCTCAAGCCTCCATTGCATTGCTTCGTCTGCATTCATAATACCATGTCCACTAAAGTTACAAAAATATCGTAAAGATGTTATCATTGGTTTATTTGTTATTTTATTTATTTTATTTATTTAGAAACAAACGGTCATACAGTTATACAAAAATAACATACATAATCTATATATATAAAACTCAAAGGTGACTGACATAGTGATCTATCAACGCACAGCCCAAACCACTGGAGGGATCTGGCTGAAATTTTGCATGCCGGTAGATATTATGACGTAGGCATCCGCTAAGAAAGGATTTTAATAAATTCTACCCCCAAGGGGATAAAATAGGGGATGAAAGTTTGTATGAAACTTTGTCAATTTTAAATCGATCGGATTGAAACTTTGCATGCACATTGTTACTATGACGTAGGCATCCCTTTAAAAAGGACTTTATTAAATTCAACCCCTAAAGGGATTAAATAGGGGATGAAAGTTTGTATGAAACTTTGTCAATTTTAAACCGATCGGGTTGAAACTTTGCATGCAAATAGTAACTATGACGTAGGCATTTTTTTAGAAAGGACTTTATTAAATTCACCCTCTATAGGGATAAAATAGGGAACGAAAGTTTGTGTGAAACTTTCTCAATTTTAAACCCGATCGGATTGAATCTTTGCATGCAAATAGTTACTATGACGTAGGCATCCCCTTAGAAAGGACTTTATTAAATTCACCCCCTATAGGGATAAAATAGGGAACGAGAGTTTGTATGAAACTTTGTCAATTTTAAACCGATCGGGTTGAAACTTTGCATGCAAATAGTTACTATAGTCTTAGTGGTTTCAAACAAAAATTGAAAAGTACTTTTTTATTTATACAAAAATCCAGCACTTAGGATGTTAAGATTAAAAGCGGTAAGAAAAAAATGTATTTTATGTATTTAAATATTATTTATTCATTTCATGTCCAAGATCAACACTCAATTCCACTCCATCTAACGATTTAAGTAGTAGTTAATAAGTAATGTATACAAGTTTTATTTATTTTTATCTTATTTTTATTTTATTTTAATTTTGTATATGGGTTTTAAAGTCCGTAGCTCAGTAGTGGTTCAGCTGAAAATCAGCGCTGCGGTCATCCGTAGCTTAAGCTGAGCTGAAACCTTTTAGGCATCCTTCTACACAGCACTGCACTACACATTATTTTTAATTTTTATTATTTGTTTTTGTTTGATTTTATTTTTATAATTGTTTATGTTTCATTGTTTGGTGTTGTGTATGTTTGTATGCCTCATAAACGTATTTTCTTTCTTTCTTCTTCTTTCTATGATGTAGGCATTTTTTTAGAAAGGACTTTATTAAATTCAACCCCTATAGGGATAAAATAGGGAACGAAAGTTTGTATGAAACTTTGTCAATTTTAAACCGATCGGGTTGAAACTTTGCATGCAAATAGTTACCATGACGTAGGCATCCCCTTAGAAAGAATTTTGATCAATTCTACCCCTAAAAGAGTAAAATAGGATGTAAGTTTGTTTAAATGATCTTACATTTTCGAATGATTGAACTGAAATTAAAGACTGCTACTATGATGAAGACGACCGCTAATATAGGATTTTGATCAATTTAGCCCCTGTTGGGACGTCACGTCTCAGCTGCCAAAAATTCTATGAAGTAACGACTCAGCTGTTAAAATTCTATGACGTAACGACAAAGTTGTCAAAAAAAAACCCGCTAACATTCTATGATGTCACGTCTTATCTGTCAAAAATTCTATGACGTCACGACTTAGCTGTAAAAAAAATTCCCGCCAAAACTTTATAACGTCACGACGTACAGAGTTGTCAAAAAAAAATCCTGCCAAAATTCTATGACGTCACGTCTCATCTGTCAGAATTTCTATGACGTCACGACTCAACTGTCAAAAATTCTTAGAATCATCTTTCCAAAATTCTGTGACATAAGGACTTCCTTACTTAGCTACTCAACGCATTCCTTAGAAAAATGGTTTTGGCATACAGGCAGGCAGACGGACAACAAAGTGATCTCATAAGGGTTCCGGTTTTGTTTAAACATAATTTATTATAATACTTTTTAACGCGAGCGAAGCCGCGGGGAAAAGCTAGTTATATATGAAACAGACCTACAGTTTCCTAAAAGAAATATACTCTTACATTAACTGACGACAGAAATTGTTCAATTAACTAGTGTACATCTAAATTAAACAATATTAAATTAAATCTTAAAACTAATGCAAATTACGCATGCGAGACTAAAGATGATGGCTGAGACTACGCTAATAATCGAGTCCAGAAATACAAACTAAAGCCTTTTTTTTAAAACATTCCAAACTTTCACAGAAAATATCAACATCGACAAGCTTGTCATTATATAATCTACAAGATCGCCTAATGAAACTATTACAAGCGTAACAAGTTCTACTACTATGAATACAAAACAATTCTTTTATTCGACATACTCGTTCACGTCCACGTGGCACTCTGAATGAAATTGCATGCAACAGTGCAGAGGTATCAAAACTACCATTTAGAGTTTTATAAAGCATGGTAGCATCAGCCAATTCACGACGATGACTTAATTGAGATATGCTGTGCTCCTTCAAAGAACTAACGTAATCTGAATAACAATGACCAGTACGGTAGCAGAGAGCTCTTACAAACTTCTTCTGAACTTGTTCTATTTTATCAATATGATTATTAAAACATGGATGCCAAACAGGACTTGCAAATTCTAAATGAGAACGGACATAACAGTTATATAAAATCGTATAGGTTGGTGTTTGACGAAAAGGTTTGCAGACACGTAATATAAACCCTAATTGCTTATAAGCCTTATTTATAATACTATCAATATGTGGGACAAAACTAAGCTTAGAGTCCATAATAACCCCCAGATCACGGATTTCAGTAACGCGCGTCAGGTTCTCATTGCAAAGTGTGTAAGGATAATATTGAATATTTTTTTTTCTTGAATAACTGATGACAAAACATTTTTCAGTATTTAAAAATAAACTATTAGAGGAACAAAAAGTTTCGAATAGTTGAAGATCACCCTGCAATAATTTACAATCATCTACATCTCTAACAACACGAAAGATCTTTGTATCATCTGCGTATAATAACTGACTGGAATTGCTCATATCTTTAGTGATGTCATTAATATATAATGTAAACAACAGGGGACCTAGATGGGACCCTTGTGGGACACCAGAACTCACACTTTTATACTGAGAAACGTAGCCACCTAAAGCTACAGCTTGAGAACGATTTTCTATGTATGATCTTACCCATCGAAAAAGATCCCCACGTATTCCCAGTCGCCAAAGCTTTAAAAGCAGAGTGTAATGACAAATTTTGTCAAAAGCTTTGGCAAAATCGGTATATATAGCGTCCACTTGGGCACCGCTATCCATAGCTTCCAGGATAATTTCAGTGAATGATAACAAATTAGTTTCAACACAACGTCCCTTGAAGAAACCGTGCTGTTCCGGTATAATATGACGCCTAACAGAGTTTGCTAATTGATCAGTAACTATTTTTTCCAAAATTTTACCAAATTGACATAGCTTAGATATAGGACGATATTTTTCAACATCCTGACTGACTTGTCCTTTCGGGATTGGTGTAACCAACGCGCGCTTCCAAATGCTAGGGACACAACCTTCCTTAAGGGATTTTTCAAAAAGTATTGTTATCGGTAAAGCCAAAGCAGATGCACATTCTCTTATTAGCAAAGGATGTATACCATCAGGACCCGCTCCTTTATTACTATTTATCGATTTCAAATATCTATATACAAGTTCTTTGCTTAAGTAAATCGAACTCATATCAAGCACAGTATCTGCACTATCCGGTAAATTTAGAAAATCAAGAGATAGATCTCCAGATTCCACGAAAGATGAATGAAATATATATAAAATATCATCATCATCATATCAGCCAGTCGACGTACACTGCTGGATATAGGCCTCCTCCAAGTACTGCCACCTTGTGCGGTCCTGTGCCTCCCTCATCCAAAATAATCATAATAATTATTTTAAAGAACTAAGCTTTTCTACTTGTATGTATACAATAAATGGTATTATACCACCTTTAGTATAACATGAGTTGGTGCCACTATTTATTTATACTCCATCTTAAACTACACAAGTTTAATATAAATTCAGTACAGTAGCCCACATATATAATTAAACTACAAGTAACATGAATAACGTTAACAGAACGTATTGTTAACAGTCTTCTCTCAACTCAAACAAGACAGATCAAAGGAGAGCTAAAATAATCTACTTTGAAACTTCTTAGGACCGCCTACTTGAGTTGCTAATTAAAACTTTCTAGATGAATCAGCTTAGAAATTAGAGGGTAAGAGATACGGCCACGCTGTCAAATATTTTGGCAGTTTTCTTGTATTAAATCATACTTAAACTTGTGGCGTATTTTTTTAAAATGGCAAATAAATATTATGACTGCGTACGATTAAGTATGGCAAACAATTTTGTACAAATGAAATTATGGAAAACGAGATTATGCCTACAAACATAGTAGGTATGCTAAATAATAAATTACTACTTTTCTGGTGTAAAATAGTTAAGCTTCCCATCAAATTCTCCTCACCACGTCATAAAAATTCATTCACCAGTGAAATTCCCTAGAATCACAGTTTCACTCCGTATAAGGCAGAGATTAGCCCCTGCAATGGGACACAGGCTGCTGTGTAGACATGTGCTGCAAAAAAAAAAAAGCTTAGCTCTAGAATATGCAAGATAACTGGGATGCTAACAACATCAATGATCAGTTATACATCATTGAAAAACACAAACGAACTAAAGACCTCATCTATCGACAGAATCGTCTCAATCAGAGTCTCCCTTCTCCAATCACTTAAGCCCGATTCACACATCGACAAGTACAGTAGCGACTTAAGTAGTAAGTCATTGTTAAGTTGATTTGAATAGATCTCCATCCTGTTTTTTGGCGAATTAAGTACGAAGTAGCCCCCTCTCTCGCGTCTCGCCAACTTAACTCGCCAAAAATAGGATGGAGATCTATTTAAATCAACTTAAACAACAACTTACTACTTAACTCGCTACTGTACTTGTCGATGTGTAAATCGGGCTTTAAAGAGTAATGCAGAAAACGTTATCTCAAAAACAATGTTTCAACTTCCATAGATTAGGATTCATTCACTATTGTAAAAATGTGGGGAGAATAGGGAGGGTGAAATCCCAAGTAACACAGAAAGCATTTTAACAAGCAACAAGTGAACTTATATAGAGCTTAAGACCCGTACAAACTCTTATATAAGTTCACCGAGCGTCTTGAAGCTGAACAATGGCGTTTGAAAATCATTGTAATGCTTTACGCTGTATAACAGTTGGATAATGGCATATCAGAATGCTTTTGTAAAGCCTTTAGCTATGTTTAGTGCTTTTGGTTCTACAAAGACATTTTAAAGTAGTTAATAAGTGCTTGAAGCTGTTTTACAGCACAAACGTGAACCACTATAATGCCATGCAAATCCGATATCCAGCTCTAAGCTGTTTTTTGTGCCTTTTGCTGTGTAAAAGCACTTGTAAGGGGTAAGTAAAAGCTTAATGCTGCTGAACAGCATAAATGTGAATCAATATAATGCTTGCATTTTAAAGGAAGAACTGAGTGCTGTTGTGTAGCTAATAGCTCTTTAAACAATCACACGTGAGTAGTTGTAATGCTGGTGGCATTAATTGGGCTCACCGGGCTGCTTAAAGCTGACCACCATTTTGTAAATATTTTATAACCAAAAAATATTTTCTTTCGAACCTATTTATAAAAGGAATTGTCATTTAAAATATTTATATAACTTAATTTAATACAGTACAAGCAAAACTATGATTGTATTTATTCAAAACTTATTCTGTACTAGAAATACACATTTGTTTTGGTTTTACACACATCATTTTTATAAAACATTTTGTATGAAAATCACAAAATATCGAAGGCGCGTGAAAATTTTCAATGAAACTTATATAAACAAGTACAGTAAACTACACTGCGCAGTAATATTTAAAGGCAAGAAATAACAAACGAGTCAAAAGCTTATCCGATGAATTTGTTTTGATGCAAACTATAATATGGCGTCACTCACTGTTTTATTTTGACCGTTTACCTATTCTTTTTTTGATTGTAATAATTTACACGCAATAATATAAAGTTTCCTAAGTGTGAACACTTAAATTGCTCCAATAATTCTTTTAGCACATTTAAATGCTAGTCTAATGCTTTTGTAATGCCGTTGGCATCTTAACTATCAATAATTTTTCTATTATAATGCTTCTGTAATGCAATAGGCTATCTCATTGACCATTTTAATGCTTTCTTAATGCGATTGGCAATATTATTGACCAAAATGATGCTTCTTTAATCCGATTGACATCTTTCTTGACCACAATAATGCTAATATAATGCGCCAGTAATGCTATTAACCAGCTACTGTGAACCTATATAGGGCATAAAGCTGTATAATTTGTGCCCAAATAAGCATTACAGTAGCCATATAAACGTTTATAATGCGACTATAAAACTAACTCAAAATGCTAAAAGGATACAAGAATACTCTTATTCGGCCCTTATAATGCTTTGATGTGTTACTTGGGATGGTTTGAAACTGAGGAGAATAAGACGATTTCTTACTTCAAATAGATGCGAATACTTAGCTGCATCAGTTATACTTAGAGAAAAATAGGAATAGTTTAACAGTGAAGATGTTTTTATCCGTTCATATATTTTTGAAGCGAAGATCTATTTGTTGCGATTAGGGGATTTATTTCTAGGGATTTTGTTTGAAAACGAGAAAACTTTGTTCTTTACTCAAGTGCTTGATAAAAAAAAAACCAAATGAATATCGTAATCTATTCATATCTTATAGTTCAATTATTTTTGTATTATACACGTCGTTATTGTCATAATAACAGCCCATTAATGCCCTTACGGCCTACCGTGACGCGGGGATACTTGGCCTGCTAATACCACGCTGGCCAGATGGATTGGAATAGGGTTTAATATCAAATTTTCCTTCTTTTTATTTCGTAAAGATAATATTCACCGATAGCCCCTTAGTCGGTTTTTACAACACCCCTGGGATGAGATGGGGTGGTGACATATTGTATTCTTACTCCGTCACCACACGGAGAACGTCATTACTGTAACCGTTTCATATTACAATACATAAATACCGAACAAAGACATCTAAAGCTCTAAAATTAATAATTTTACTTCCTCTGTACAGTGCATAGCCAGATGCAACACTACGAGTACATTGTAACGACCCGTCCACATCTTAATAACTATTATATTTCGTTACTTTATTATTTATTTCTTTTATCATGTAGATAATAGGTCTTTAACTATGAAATTCCCGATTTATATCTGCGCAGTCTTTGGACTCTATATTCTTTAAAAACATTATATTGTTTAAATATTTTTTGTTGTTTAGGAAATATAGTATATTACCAACATTTAATAAAAAAAATAAAAAAAATATTAATATATTATTATTTGTATTAATTTCTTTATTTACATTTTTCACAATTTATTACATTTTTAAATATAAATAAAAACATTTAAAAATATAAAAAAGGGTAGACCCACCGGCATCGGGTACAGGGACCAAGCTACCGGTGGTTAGGGCTCCAGAGATAGAAACCTTCTCACAATACGTGCCTTGTCAAGCAGTACTGCCTTCTGCATCAGACCTATTATCCAACTGCCAAGGTCGAGTCTCCTTAGATGTTGATGGAGACTCTTTGGAATAAGTCCATTAACCGAAAGTACTATCGGAGCAATGATCGCCGAATCAACATTCCTCATGTCGACAACCTCGTGAGCCAAGTCCAAATATTTTGTTTGCTTGTCTTTTTCCGCTTTCACAAGATTCTCGTCATGAGGAATGGTGATATCGATTATCATTGCACGTCGTTCTGACCGCTCTATCACCACAATTACTATTATTATTTGTATTATTAAAAAGCCTCTGAACATGGGTCCAAATTAAAACAGTGGATTTTCCCATTTGTTTAATTGTAACTTCTTCCCTGATACTATTTTTTTCTTTCTTTTAACCACTCACGCGCCCGAGCTCGCGGACCGCTAGACCGTCAAGCGCCCGCGCCGCGACTTCGACTTAACTGCGTTCCGCGCGTCATGCCGTTTCCGATATAAAATGTAATTACTCCTAAACTACTACAACTACAGCAAAATAAAAATTCCACTATAAAGCTAAAACTATAAGGCATCTAGGCATATTTAAATTAAAGTAGACCCATCAGCCCGAAACTCAAAAAAAAAATATAAAGTTGCAAAACTACGATAAATTTAGGCAAAACATTTGTTTAACACGTATTTCCGAATCTATGGTATCATATTTCTATTAAATCATTACTGTCATATTATAGTAGGTTATATAAGCTTTATTTTGATACCAAATAAATAATAAGTGGGTAGCACAATAATTAAACAATCTACAAATACCCACATATCTGTAGCCACTTTTGCTAATAAAATTACGGCAATATGGCCGACCGTAAATTTAAAACAACAAAAATATTAATGGATCCGTCATATTTTCTTCAGATAAGAACGAAATAATATTAATAAATTAACTGTACTACCTATTACAACAAATATTTTAGTAAAATAAAGTAATTTTATTGTAAAATTGAATCATTGAAAAACACAACATAAAAAATTGTTACGTGTCCATTTCAAGTCCGGTAAAAATATAACAAAAGACTCGCAAACCATTGCATTTTTAGATATTCTATAAGCAATAATCTTGAGGATCATTTTAATATATAACACTACTAGACTTTAGTAATAAATAAAACAATAATTACATCTTAAATGCAGAGATCGCAATACCTTGTCAACTCGCGGCGCGCGTGTTAAAACTAAATTAAAATTGTCTATATTCTCATTGTCAAGTGTCAGACTGTTATACATGTAAAGACGCGTTTTTTAATACAGTACCATCTATTGATTAATGAACAATACAATTATTATTATTACCTAAAGATGTTTGCCTATTCAATGTGCCTTTGTGCTGTCCTATACATCCCTCATGTGTCAGCTTCACAGATCCTATAACTGTTAGTCAGATCTTTGCTCTGACGTCTGTCGATACTAAGCACTGCATGCCTGTCTATTGCTATTTGAAATCATCAACGTTATATGCCATAGCAAAAGCTTTCACATTTCTGATATCCACAGCAGTAGCAATAATTCAGTTATCAATTAATACATTGTACAATACGATAGGTTTATTAGCAGAAATAAACAGGAGATTGTGCCAAAAGTAAACTTCTTGGTCAGTCAAAAACATTCTGTTTAAAGATTACTAGCTAAAACGTGCCGTTTTTTAAAAATATTTCATTACTGCTCCACTCCTATTAGTCATAGCGTAATACTATAATATTGTATTCAAAAATTCTTTCTGTTTTGAATAGTCTATTTATCGGGGAGTGTTATAGGCTATAATATAGCCTATAACACTCCCCGACTAAATAGACTATTCAAAACAGAAAGAATTTTTGAAATCGGTTCATTAGATCCAGAGATTAGCCCCTACAACGTCACAAACACACAAACTTTATAATATTAGTACAGATAACTGCGAACTTTCCCGAATTTTAATTTTATAGCAATATTTGGTGAAAACGTATTATATTCGTCACCACACTGATACTAACATCCAATTTTTTTTCTAATTGCATAATACTTAATGTGAAATACGTAGCACTCAAGTTAATGTGTGGCTACCCACATAACAAATATTCCTATTCTCACTAGAAGAACCATTTCTATGTTACCGACATTCTCCCTGCGTTCGACAATCATTTGCACAAAAGTATATTTTTTCTTTAGTACGTTTTAAAATACAATAATAGAGCTATTTATTTCCTTTGTCTTAACAAGCATTGCATAAGCAGTTAATTAATAAACGGTTCTGTAATTCCGTTAATGAACTAGTACATTAGATTCCTTTTGCGGAAGTCGTTATTTATTTTTTACGCAGATTATTACTTAAATCAAATACCTATTAAGCATTTTTTTTACACATAAGCATATACCTGACTTACGGTAAGTAAGTAATAAAAATGGAGAAAATAGTAGACTATTGTTTAGGAACAGACATTCTACATAAGCACTTAAACTTACTAAATGATTAAATTTGCTCCATGACGCCACAAAGTAATTAACCTTAATGCATAACATTTCACAATACAAACTCAAAATATCACATATCATACAAACAACTAGCTAAAATTAATTTCTCACAAAATAATTAAGGTTTCACAACAATATATTATATAATTTTAGTAGGTAAGTAGTTATTTTCAAACAGAGCGTTCATTGTATTAAATACAAAATAGCACTTGAACAAATTCTGTCTCACATTTTGTCCAGGAAATGAAAGCTGGCTGGCTGCTAATAAAGTCGGGGAAAATAGTTTTACCTTTGTAAAACAAGTTCCATTTCATTTTGATACTAAAACAGCTGTCAAAAGTTGAAGCGGTCCACTTAGAGCTACCCGGACGTTTGTGATGCCATTCTGTTGAGTTATTGTAGAGGATATTGTAAGAAATATTATTAGTTATAACTCTTTATTTACATTTATCACATTAAATTACATTTTTAAATATTGATATAAAAAATAAAAACATTTAAAAATATAAAAAAAAGGTAGACCCACCGGCATCGGGTACAGGGACCAAGCTACCGGTGGTTAGGGCTCCAGAGACAGGAACCTCCTCACAATGCGTGCCGTGTCAAGCAGTACTGCCTTCTGCATCAGACCTATGATCCAACTGTCAAGCGAGTCTCCGTAGGTGTTGATAGAGACTCTTTGGAATAAGTCCATTGACCGAAAGTACTATCGGAACAATGATCGCCGAATCAACATTCCACATTATGTCGACAACCTCGTGAGCCAAGTCCAAATATTTCGTTTGTTTGTCTTTTTCTGCTTTAACAAGATTCTCGTCATGAGGAATGGTGATATCGATTATCATTGCACGGCGTTCTGACCGATCTATCACTACAATATCTGGCTTATTGGCATTAGTTATAACTTATCGTTAATGTAGAAATTGAGCAAACGAATCTATCTATACTCGTATTCGGTAACTACAACTTAAAAATCCGTGATCGGTAAATTACAAAATTTTAACTATAATTATGTTATAATAACGTTAAAGAATACAAAAAGCAGGTCTGTCCGTCGGTATGTCTGTATGTATGTTTCAGTATCAGGCAAATACCCGTAGACAGATTTTGGTCTGACTTTCGCTAATTTATTGCCCAAAAACCGATTGATTTTGTAACTTGAAATGAAAAGATAATAATTATTATCTACTAGAGTTATAAACAAGTAACATTTGTAAGTTTCTATGCAGTAGCTAATCATCATAACAGCCCATTAATTTCCCACTCCGTGACGGAGGGATGCTTGGCCTACTAATACCACGCTGGCCAGACGGATTGGTATAGGGTTTAATTTCAAGTTTTCCTTCTTTTTATTTCGTAAAGATAATATTCACGAATAGTCCCTTAGTCAGTTTTTACGACACCCATGGGATGAAATGGGGTGGTGACATATTGTATTCTTACTCCGTCACCACATGGATAGGGCAGTGGCTAATAATAATAATTAATCTTCAAAAGTACAGCGATATTGCACCCGTTCAAAGCCACTGTGGGTAATTAGTACAGTCACGAGCAATAATATGTACACATTTTCGCATTTTGTAAACCAGTTATCTAAAGTTCTGCCAATCCAAAATTGAAAATTCGAAGATTAATTCAAAACTGTACGGAACCTCTTCTAAATTACGAATTCATTTTGATATTGTAATGTCTAGATAAACGTGCAGATAGTTTAGAAAATTTGAAAATGTGTACATATTATTGCTCGTGACTGTACAACATATTAATATTACTCATAGGATATGTTCACGCATCGTGTACACAACTCAAACGTCCACATCAAAGCTCAAATGCACAGGTCTATTGCACAGAGATCAACAATTAATATCGGATATTAATATTGGTTATTTCGTAAATAGATTGATGGTATTTGGTTAAACGGAACTTTATTGGAAGGATAGATTGCTTAGAGGATCTAATGGTTATGCAACTAATTTACCTTTTCATTTAATTGTAGAACACATTCCCGGCACAATATATATGATATGACCCCTCCTTCGTAGGAAATCAAGTACAAGATGGGCTACCCGCTTAATGCAAATCTTTGTGTGCATGAACATGATTGTTTGCATTGGACTGTGTGTTTTCTATGTACTTATGTATTTACAAAAAAAAGTATTTAACTATGTTTACCCGTTAGTTTAGGACTAGGTGGCGATGTGTGAATGTGTAAGGAATATTTATTATATTTATATTTATTACTATGCTTAATAGAGTGTATTTGCCTTGATGAGCACCAATTTCGACGCGCTCAAATAGTTCCGACATTATAAAACAAAATTCGAACCCGCGTTGGTGGATTTCGTTTTTCGCCTTATCAAGAAGTCCAGTCTATCAATATGAATATTTTATGCTTTACAAATTAATGATTGTCCAGTTTATTATTTTTGTTAAAAGTGTGTTTTTTCAGAAAGAATATTTTAAAATGTATTACGTTTTCTGCTACACATACCTAATAAGTACATTTTAAATAATCCCACCAAACTGCAGAGTTGTTTGTTGGCGGGGTTAGGAGGATTTACAATACAGGGTAAGATGGAATGGCGCTAAATTGTTATACTTATACTACTTAAAAATAAAAATATGATAAAATTGTAGCAAAATTTTAAAGTACCCATAGAGAACGTAATGCAAATACTGTCCCACAAAGGATACTAAACTAAAAGTGTTGTTGCTGCCAAAACACATTTTTGAAGCAATTCCAAACCATTAGATACTCTCGTAAATTTTACAAAAACTGGGTTAAACCATAGAATAATAAATAAACTCATCAGACTTAAGTACCGTTAAAAACTTGTTAGTTAACTCAAAATAGTTTCATTTTAGTTGTTTTTGCCTTCATAACTTAAGGCAAATGTTGAATTTATGAAATTTACTTACACTTTTAGTTAGTTTAAGTTCGCATGATATAGGACTAAGAACGCTAGACATCACCAGTTTCTCCACTCCAAAGAAATATGAAAGACAGTTAAGAAAGTGAGTTCTCAAAGATTTAAGAAATCAATGATATCATCATTATCAAATCATTCGAGCACAGCAAACAGACATTTATTTTCTTTTAACCTAAAATGTTTCATAACAGCCCATTAATGTCCCACTGCAGAGACGGGCCACTAAAATGTTTCATAATCTTTAATTTAACTTTTGTCTTTCAATTTAATAAAAACGTATCTAAGCATTACTTACCGCATTTCCTCAACTAAATGGCAAAATTTGTTTCGTTAAATTACTATGAATAATCTAAAGCTATTCTTTATGAGATGTCGCCAGGCACTGGTAATGTTTTAGTATATTTTTCCTCATGTACTTATCTTTATGTCTCTTTGAATGTTCAACACTGTTTTGCTTTCAACAAATAAATGAGGAATACATTTTCCTGGTTGTCATGACATTAACTTTAATAAGCTACTTACAAGGATTTGCCTTCTTGTTTGTTTCATTCAATATTTTGTGTATAAGTACTTCGTATTTCAAAGAAAATAAACGACTTACTGACAACCTTACAAATGAGGTATGGTTTACGCAAATGATATGGTAAAGGGAAGGTTAATTTATTGAATGTACTGATGTAAAGAGCATTGATCTTTTTTGTGATTTTATGAAAAAAACACATAATTTTACGTAAAATCTGAAATAATTATTAAATTATGTACAACTTTATTGTAAATAAATGCTTTATTTTATATATATTCTGAGGAGATTATGTGCTAGCTCTACACTATAATTATGTCAAAACAATTAGAAAAAGCTAGTACACAATATAATTTTCTGTATAAATCTGTTGAGGCTCCGCCTTATTTTTTCATTCTATTTATCAGTAAGTGTATTTGCTTAATGTGTACTAAGAGGCACTACGACCTACTTTATCAAAAATTAAAGTTTTTTGAAATCCATTCAATTCATTCAAAGTAATAATGAGGCAACAAAATCGTCGCTTGTACGTGTCAAAGCACAAGAGCTTACATTCGTAAGCTCTGAGTGCTTCTGTACTAGGCTCGTTACCCTGAGGCACAAGTAACATTGTACCATATCCCAACAGCTAGCAATGCAGATCATATTCTCAAAAAAAAACTCGTTTTGAGTAGGGATAAAACATTGATGCTTTGTAACGTGTATTTTTATTTTTATCTTACCTGGTGTCCTGTGTGGGCAACGAACGGGACGCGACGAGTGCTACGTAGGCGATGAAAACAATGGCGTACTCTAGTTGTGTCCTATGTGACCGTATGCGACGAGCGAGATGCGACGTAACGCGTACTTGTTTTGAGGGCGATCAGACGCGACCCTACGATTTCAAAGCAAAATTGTACTGTGTAATTCGAGAGGTAAAGACCAAAATCACGTAGTACACTTGTCCCGTGTACATCGCGTCGCATCACATCGCGTAGCACCGCGTCTCGTTTGTCGCCTACGCAGGACACCGTGTTTAGTTATGATTTCTTAAAACAACCTCGTTTGTAAACAACCAACATACTTATCAAGGGAACGAAGAAATAGGCAGACAGAGGGGTCAGTCGAAGGGGAGATGATTTACCTTAATAAATGTTACGTCACTTTTGATGAACGACTAAACTTTTCTTCTGAAACGAAAACCGGTCGCGGTGGTTACTTTTAACGAGAAAATACATAATACTATAAATATACATTACTGATACTAGGCGATTCCAAACAAGACAAAATTAAATATGACAACAACTTCAAACTCGTACAATCTATTATAAATTAAAAAACTAATCCAGTCAAAAATCTTAAATCTACTTCCAAAATCAACTTTTTAAATCCTTTAATCGCCGTTTTTTATACTAAGCGAAAGGAAGTATTTCACTTTTATTCATGCAACAATTTTAAAAGAAAAAAAGACATTTAATATCCCCCTTGCAAACCACACAATAGTTCTAGAAGGATGAATAAAAAATTCCATTAACCACCTCAGACCGTTATTGTTCGGATTCATCCGGTAAGCTTATACTACATATCTATGAAAATAAAAATGGCGACCTCGTACTCTCGAGGGGAACGTTTATGAAATGTGTTTTTCTAGACTATTCTAGATCGTACTTAATGCCGTAGTTAGGTACGTACGTGTGTTGCTAGTTATATTAGTTAAATGATTACATTTATGTAGAAGCGCAGATAACAGAGCGTAAACTTATTATTAAATTTTTAGTTTTCATAATTGTACTTGCGATTGTTAGCGAAAACAATAAAATTTATACAAAGAGTGCATGATTACTGCCTGTATTTGTTACAAAATCCATTTAACAGCGACCGTTACAAATATTTTACAGAAGGCCAGCATTGGAATATGATGCACTATTGTAACGTAAGCATTACTGCGTCTAGTTAGTTAATGAATTACAGAGCCTTAGCAAATCTTTGTGTGCATGAACATGATTGCTTGTTTGGTCAGGGTGTTTTCTATTTATAATATGTGTGTATGTATTTATAAAAAAAAGTATCTAAGTATGTTTATACGTTGTTTTGTACCCATAGAACAAGCTTTGCTTAGTTTGGGACTAGATGGCGTTGTGTGAATATGTGAGAAATATTTATATTTATTTATATTTATAGGACAATACCTACTACTCGTGTCCCAGAGTGGCAGCACATCTATGAGCAACGGTTACGTCACCCTCACTTGTCTGTATGTCACCTTAATATTAGAAAAAACATGTGTTATCTACAAAAATGTAAAGTATAATTATTATGAAATCCTTATTCCATTATGACATTTAAAAAGAAAGACAATGGAAAAAATTGGTACTTGAGGCGAGACTCGAACCCGCGTCTCTGGACTATACGCGTCCAGCGCCATGACCAACTACCAAATTTAACCATTGCTTTATACGACGCCGCAATTTTTTGCATTTTCTTTCTTCTTTTCGGATTTTTCTAGTTATACCTAAGCTTTAAGTGGATGGATGGATGGAAAAATATATAATATGTAATTTAAGACATTTAAGAAACAAAAACAGATTAAAAAACTAACACGAAAGCAATTTATTTGTTCGTAGTTCAATTCTATTTGTAAGATCTGGAAGGCTATTAGAAAGCCTCTCTCATTTATTGTACCTACTAGACGCGACCTGCGTCTCGAGTAAATCTTTCATTTGGACGTGCGATAGATCCACCTTGTACACACAGCAACACATCAAGTTAAACATTTTCATTTGAAATTGTGTCTTATTTTAAGGTATTGAGATACATGAGTGTCTAGCTTGATTAGTTGCTGTGTGTACTATAACCGTTCTTAGTAATAACGAGCTACCTTCATAAATAACTAGCTCTGCCGTTCTGCTCTAGTTACGTTTTACCAATAATATTAGGTACATTTTATATATTTACAACTAGCTGTTGCCCGTGTATTCGAATGAAAAGTTTATTAAGGTAACATTTTCTTATCTATTCAAGGTTGCCGTATGAGGCAATTATGGGAAAAACGTAAAATATAGTATCAACCTTGGTAACAAAAACTTTAACTCTAAACAAACCATAACCAACCGGCTAATCTCGCGTGGTTCTAGTAGATCACGTTATCACAACAACAAGCAAGTCCTAGCAGTTATTATTAACATGCTACTAGCAATTAAGATTTCTACCTCAAAGGCATGTGAATCGCAGTAAGGGCTGCCGAGCACGTGGTCGGGCTTCAACTCCCACTTAGCTAAATTGTTTCTTTTTTCTCATTTTTGTATGTTTATTTATTCTTATCAAGCTATTTAAATTTCCACTGTATGTTGCAGGTTAATGACATTAAATAAATAACTAAATAAGTTTACAATAAAAAAAATGAATTATTTATTCAATTACAATTAAGTATAAAATCCGAGTTCAAATATTTAATTAATTTGTGCCGCCATAATTAAAGTTCGAAGAGTAAATTACATATAAAATATAATAAGTAATTTATATTTTAAATCGCACATTACAGCATGGAATTTTATTGCAGGACGCGGAAATTTTTAACACAAAATTGCATGGCTCTTTATAGAAAAATCCGTCACCACACGAAGATTCTTTATACTAGTATGAAATTCTATCGTATCTTATAGTAAAGTTGTTAGTAAATTGACTTTGCAATCTGAAGTAGAATAAACCAATTTTAGGAACGTACGAGTATGTCTGTCGATACGAAACTGCAGCGGAGCGAAACTAAATATTTGTTTATGCATCTGAATATTGACAATACCAATACATAGAATATTGATTTCTTGACTTTCCTTTGATTTATTTATTGAAGTGCTGTCTCATGATGCATATTAAAAGAATCATAAGTTAAATTTATACATAGTATAAAATAAAGTCGCTTTATCTGTCTCTCTGTCCCTCTGTATGCTTAAATCTTTATAACTACGCAACGGCTTTTGATTCGATTTTTTTAATAGATAGAGTGATTTAAGAGGTCGATTTATAAATATGTATAATATATTCATAGTATAGTAGAAAAACCCATATAAATTTAGTGATTTCTAATGTAATCTTCTAATGAAGGTGTACTTAAGTGCCCCTGTGAAGCCGGGGCTGGTCGCTATTTAAACAATATTATATGAGTGTGTTTTGATAGACATCACAACTTACACTAAACAACATGGCGGCACAACTACGGCGTATAACTTAGTTCAAGTTTAACATATTATAACTTAACAATGAGAAAACACAACAGGCAATCTAAGCAAACACCAAATACTATCGTAATACTTCACATCGTCTAAACCATTAGCAATGTAATATAACATTTAATGGTCACGTCAATGGTTTTTGGAATAGGTAATTGCCATGAATAAAATAAAGATATACAAATCATTATATCATCATCATAACAGTCTATTAATGTCCCACTGCAGGAACAAGCCTCCTCGCGTGACGGAGGGATACTTGGCCTACTAATACCAGGCTGGCCAGACGGATTGGTATAGGGTTTAATTTCAAGTTTTCCTTCTTTTTACTTCGTAAAGATAATATTCACGGATAGTCCTTTAGTCGGTTTTTACGACATCCATGGGATGAGATCTTACTCCGTCACCACACGGAGAATATCAATCATTATATCATCGCAGTCCACTGCTGGACAAAGGCATCTCCCAACACGCGCCACAAAACACGGTCCTCCGCCTTCTGCATCCAGTCCGACTCAGCGACCTTTTGAGGTATCCACATAGGCGGGAGCGTACTACACAACGTTAAATTAATTATTTAGTTAATTTATATTAAATACTATATAGGTACGAGTATATTATAGTTTACTTCATTCTTAAATCATGTTTCTACCTTGTTGTATGTATAAGAATAATACAACAGCCCGCCTGTGGACCTATTGTAAATTATAGATGCTCGTAAGTATTGTTCGTGCTTGTGCAGTTTATATTCAATATTTTAAAACAATAAAGTTATTTTGAAGTATTTAACATAAATTTGAACCAATAAATATATACAAAGAAGTAATAGAGGTAACTTAATTTACAATTTGAATTTTACGGCTTTGGTATTTTCATTGATTCAAGGTAGGACGACCTTAGTTACGACGTGATTTTTTTTTAAATACAGCATGTGTGAATCAAATAAAGTAGTAAATTCATCAGAGCCTTCTGTGAACATCACACAACAGAGACATGCCTACTTTACAAATACAGGGTTCTTCAACAAGAACTTTGTTTTCTAGAACATAATAAAACAAAGAATTTAGAGAAAAATGAATAATAATATACAATAATATACCTATATGCTATGTAGAGACCGACTTGAACAAAATAGACTTTTAGTGCTGTCTACTAAACAATATTTATTACATAAGGATGACGTTTTCTCGATATGACCAATACAAACTCAAAAATAGGGAAAATTTAAGACAAAATCTTTTATCAACTCAATTCACTCAGATACGTTCAGTTCCCCGCTTGTTATTTCAAACTTTTTCACCAAGAAAATATAAAGAAAATTATTTAAAGCTATTCATATTCTTTTTAAATTCTATTCTCCTATAATTTTTCAATAGAAAAATCTACCTAACTTTAAAATAACTTAAAATAAAAAAGCAATAATTTTCTTCCGCTCCGGGCCCGAGCTCCGCCCGGAGCGTCGCAAAAGGCGTTCTGCGCAAATTACATTATTATTTCCTCTATAAAATACCGACCTCTTAAAAAATATCTTAGGAATCATTAGCTCAGCATAATGCAAATTTTATTACTAAATGAAACGCAATCGTGTCACAAGCAGATGGGGTCGCATCACTATATCTAACTAGGCATAGATATATTGAAATCAGATACTGCTTACATTAAATGGCAATTAACGGGACATCCAATTCACCTGTTTTTGCCAGCCGTGATCTCAATCTGACTGACAAATTAGTTAGTTAACTAACTCGGCTTCAGATCAAGGTCTGTGCTACCTTAAGCTATAATCCTGGCGAAACGTCAAGCAAATAATCGTTTAGGAATTAACGAGGTGGATACATGGAGATTAGTTTACATTAGTTATTATTGCCTTTTTTTTTCTTTTTTTTTGTGTGAATGTGTGAGGAATATTTTACTGCATAATGTAAAATGGTAGAATGTTACTCCGGGACACCGCATTTATATTACAAAATGCTGTAAGTGTTATTTATCAGCTTAGAGCTCGGGAATCTTTGAGAAAGATATTCAAGGAAATATAGTTTATATTGACAGTCGCACCCCAAAGCATATTTTAATAAATGTTAAGTCATATACCTATAACGTGATTGAAAAACTCATCTAAATCTTAAGAGAGGTGATGTTCGTGCTGGGAATACTAAAAAAACAGGTTAGTAGCATTAGTCCTCAGTTGCATTTGTTTCCCAAAAAAAATCAACCTAATAAAATAGAAGTTTGTACAGTATTAGGTTTTATTTTATTTTTCGGGGAAAAATGCAACTGGGAACTAATGCTACTAACCCAAAACATAAGCCTATTCCTCATTACCGTTTAAATAAAGAACATCAGAGGTTTTTGTCTTTAGGTTTCCACAGTAAACTGCGTAATAAAATTATTATTTTTACTGGCATAATTTAAATCAAAATTTAATTGTTATTTAATAGCCAAAGCATATTCTGGATGATTATTTTAATAACCCAGCCTAGCCCTAGATCCAATTATTTTCTAGGCTTGCATAACGGTTGATGTAAAGTTACTCTCGCGTCTCGCTAACATTTGTATATTCTCATTTAACTACAATGTTTAAGCTTGGCTTTCCGTCTGAGGTCTTATGCTCATTAAAAACTTCAGCTTATACCATATCCTCGGGAAAAGATGGCGGGGTAAGATAATAAAATAGTTCTATTTTTCTATACCATGAAACGGTAAAATAACTTTTGACTTTTACTTTATCACATAGAGTTTTAATTGACAGTATTGTAGTTATGTATGTTTTACTCGTTCAGAAAAAGGCAGAAAGACATGTGAAAGCTTTGGATTACTTTAACGACGTCTCCCTGTTTGCAGGGCAGCATCGTAGCTCTACAGGTTAGGACTTATACGCTTCACTCATTATTGCTGATTAAGTATATGACATAGTTATTATGTATATAAATATAATTATTAGGAGTTGACCTAATTAAAGTAATTTGAAATATTCATTATCCAAGAAAATTGTCCTATGCATTGCTTTTTTTTTAATTTTTGTTCGCTTAACACAACACCGACAAATCTGATGCAAAATCAAACTGTTCTTAAAAAAGCTTTTTAACCGGAGGTGTATATTTGATCTTTATTCAAAGCTCAATCTTTATTAAGTGCCTGCTTGTAACACTAAATATAAGATACGCCTGTACGTTTAGCGCGAGTGTTGTTCACTCGCATATTAATGAAGATTCAAACGAAACTGTTTACCGATTTACTGTAGACATTGTTGTATGTATTTATATACTATATCTTCTGATAGTTTGCTATTGGTTATATCTAAGAAAAAGCGCAACGATTATTGTAAGCAGCAGTTCAGTTTTTTATAGTCTCTATGCCACAGATGTTTTCTATGCGGCTGCCGAGCACGACATTGCAGGTTCTAATTCCACGATTATTTATAAAAATTAAAAATAATGACAAACATTTCGCAAGGTACCATTCTAAAGGTATTTTTTATCAACTTTTAATATACTTAGAAGGTTCTAATACCTGCTTCAATTATTTTGTTTTACTAAAAACATGAAACTAAAATCCTGTCAATATTTATTCAAGTCGATACTAAAAATAGTGCGAATACAGAACAGTGGGCGTGGGGTGAACTGCATTGCGTGGGGTAAAATCATACAGCTCACTGATCATACCGAGATAATTTATGATAATATTGTTATATTAATAAATAGTAACTGTGTAAATATCTACAGCTTCATTAGTATCTTATGAAGAGTATTTAATTTTACTAAATACTGGTAACAAGAATTCGAAACCCCAGAGCGTTCATTAATAACGTACAGTCAGCTCCAAAAGTCGATAAACAGAATCAATTTAACAAAACACCTGTTCAAATGCCATAAGTTATAGCCGCAACTAGGAAACAAAATAGCCTGTACACCAGAAATTTACAAAAGTTGTTAAACACGAGTATTTCAAAAGTATCTGTGCACTAGAATTCCGTAAGTCGCTGTACACCATCAATCAAAATGTCGCTGAACACCTTTCTATTAAAGTCATTCTTAAAGTCGCTGTACATCAAAATTTTTAAATTAGATTAACAGGTAAGTTAATAAATATACTTTTGTCACTTATATTGTACAGCTACTTTTGGGACAGTGTTTATTTATCATACATAATGTATGTGACAATGTCATCCCGAAACAATGCTTCTAAAACAAAATCTAGAATATTTAAATTAAGAACTTCTATGTCATAACTACTTAATGAAAAAGTTACACTAAGTACAAAACATCGTAAAATATGATTCCTGCTTTCTTTAAAAGAAATACATCACATTAGTCAGAAACACAAAACATTTCTTAAAGGTTTTTATATTTGAGGCCACCAGAACCAGAGTGGCCCAGACCCAAAATACAATTATGTGGATATCTGCCAAAAGAGTTTATGCAAAATTTTAAGTTAATGTAACTTAAAAAAAATATGTGGACAGTATGTTTATTATTTGTAAAAATATGATGTAGTTATTGATAAAATTTAGATAAACTATTAAAACAATCGGTATTTTACTTATTTGCCATTTTATTTGGACATGGACCACTATGGCATTTAGCATTGACAATAAATTTAAAAATAGTGTAGTGGGATGGGCCACTAGGTATAAAACTTATAACCTTTTCTTTTGATTTAAATGCAAGTTGGCCTTTTTAAACTTAAATGGGATAAATTAAAATTAAAACTAACTTATTTAATGTGTACCTAATTGTTATGAAATTTATGTTTTATCTTAATTTTTTTTTCTTAGTTTAATTTGAACTTAAGGTTATATTCATTTTAGCTTATTTATAAACACTTAGCGCGTCTTAGGACAATCAGGTATGGTTATTTATTTAATAAATAAGTTTAGTTTAGCCTTTTAAAATAAAAAAATAACATTTCATTTACGTGGGCAAAACCATACATTGAATAACACGTAAACACTGCACTTAGACAACTAGTTTTGAATCGTTTCCAATGCCATTAATACTCATACTAGACTATTTTTGAATGTCAGAACATTGTAATAAACTAAATAAATAAGGCTTCTAATGATATCATCGCACTTTTGGTAATTTTTAGGTTTACATACAAAATAATGGATAAAAAGTGCCAATAATCGAATGCAAATATTAAAGCTTTTATTAGCCAAACTATTTGGAGTATAAGTAAGTTTTTCTTTTCTATGACTCATACGCTTGATTTTTTTGGAAAATTGGCTCAATATCGAATAATTAGACCGACTTAGTTAGTATTCCCCCTCCCCCCTTAGTATTAAACCCTCCAAGGATAACAACACAAAACTCAACATATTATTATAATTATATAAATAAACTTTACATACTAACATATAATGTCAGAACCTTATTTTCTTATGAACGTCTTCTAGAGCTGACGGAAGCACTGAAAAATATAAATTATGATTTAGTTGGACTGTCAGAAACGCGACGCCTGGGCACTAAAATAGAAGAATATGATAACTGTATACTGTGTCATATAGGACTTACGCAGGGACAGTATGGTGTTGGTTTTTTAATAAACTCACACCTTAAGAAAAACATAGAATGCTTCATTGGAATCACTGATAGAGTAGCATTACTAAACCTTGACATACAGGGCAACAAAATGTCTTTTATACAGGTTTATGCACCCACAGAAGCAGCAAATGAAGATGAAATTGAAAACTTTTATTCAAACTTGTATAGGGCCATTAATCTTGCTCATAATACATACATAATTATGGGTGATTTAAATGCAAAAATAGGCATACCAAGAAAAGATGAATACTTAATAATGAAACCACACGGCTACGGAATGAGGAACTTAAGGGGACAAAGACTCATTGATTTCGCACTTGAAAACAAACTTGCAATTTTAAATACTTACTTTATCAAAAAAACCAAACCGTAGATGGACATGGCGCTCACCTAATGGAGAATACAAGAATGAAATAGACTACATCTTGTCAAACAAACCTGCTATTGTTCAAAACATTGATGTGTTGAATCTTAATTTTTCTTCAGATCACCGACCGGTTAGAGCAATAATAGCACTCACTAAAGGTAAAAAAAACCGCTCTGGTTTTAGTAACACCCACAAAGCCACACTGAAGAGCGAGGAAGAAATAAAAAGATATAGAAAATGCATCGTAACCCACCTACACTGCTTTGAAGAACTTAAAGAAAATTCCTCAGTCCAGTCCCAACACGATAATTTACTAAAAGCCATCACACAAGGCCTCCAGGACGCTAGAACTGTTAGAGTTCCAAGTACAAGTACTAGACATAAAATTTTATCAGAAAGTACTTTAGCACTTTTGAAAAAGAGACAATTATTACAAAATACGAAAATGAAAACTAGATCTATGAAAAACGAGCTCTCAGCGTTGTATAAATTAGTAAGCAAACGTATAAAAAGCGACTATACAAGATACAGGTCACAAGTTCTTGAAAAGCACCTAAAAAACTCAGGAAGCTCAAAAAAAGCGTACAAACAACTAAAAACAAACAAGACATGGATAGGCGGGCTAAAAAACAAGGAAATATTTCTAAGTAATCGTAAGGACGTTATAGGAATCGCTACTAACTTCTACAAAAATCTCTACAGTGCTCAAGAGTACCAAAGTAAGGAGGAAAACAACCAACAGCCGGAGAAACGCACTACAAAATGTACACCATTCGACGTAACAGAAGTGACCCAAGCAATAAACAAACTTAAAACAAATAAAAGCCCTGGCTCCGACAAGATCACAAACGAGTGTATAAAATTAGCTGAACCATTACTAGCTCTACCATTAACCCAGCTGTTTAACCGCATCCTAGAGACTTCTATAACACCAACACAATGGTCTGAGTCAGAGATTATTCTCATTTATAAAAAGGGCGATCCAGGCGACGTCGAAAATTATAGGCCAATAAGTTTACTGCCAAGTTTATATAAGTTATTCTCTTCGCTTATAAACCAAAGAATAAGTATTACATTGGAAGTAGAGCAGCCTGTGGAACAAGCGGGATTTAGAAAGAGTTTCTCGACTATAGATCATATCCACACTTTGGAGCTACTTCTCAAGAAATATCAAGAAAAGCAAAGAGCTCTATATATAGCTTACATAGACTATAAAAAAGCTTTTGATACTGTCTCACATCCAAGCATCTGGAGAGCACTACTAGAACAAGGGGTAGAGATGGAGTACATAAATGCATTACGAAGCGTCTATAGCAATAACACGGGTAGAGTAAAGCTAGAGAGAGTCGGTCCAAGCTTCCCCATCCAAAGAGGAGTCAGACAAGGCGACCCGACCTCTCCGAAACTATTCATAGCCATCCTAGAGTCTATAATGAGGGGTCTGAGCTGGGAAACTAGCGGCTTGTATATAGATGGAAAATACCTCAGCCATCTCCGATTTGCCGACGACTTAGTGCTCTTGTCAGAATCAAGTTCGCAATTACAAGTGATGATCCATTCATTAAACGAGGCTAGTAAGAAAGTGGGTTTAGAGATGAATCTTACCAAAACAATGGTAATGACAAATAGCACAGTTAAGACAATATCTGTAGATAATAAAAAATTAGAATATACAAACAAATATATATACTTAGGAAAACAAACCAGCTTTGACAAAGACAGTAACTACTCTGAAGTAGAAAGACGTATTCAACAGACTTGGAATAAATACTGGAGCCTAAAGGACATTTTTAAGAGCAATATGCCAGTATATCTAAAGTCAAAGGCTATGTCAAGCTGCCTTCTACCATGTTTAACCTACGCCTGCCAGACATGGGCATACACAAACAGTGTCAAGAGAAAAATTACAACCTGCCAACGAGGTCTAGAGCGTAGCATGCTCAATATTAGAAAATGTAAAAGAATAAGACATACAAAGATAAGAAGCATTACTAAAGCTACCGATGCCCTCGTGTATGCTCAAAGATTGAAATGGAAATGGGCGGGAAACGTAGCAAGACTGTCTGACGAGCGCTGGACCATAAGAGCTACACGGTGGAAAGGCCCATTTGGTAAACGTTACCGAGGCAGACCGGTTACGAGGTGGGAAGACGAAATAATAAGAACGGCTGGTACAAATTGGATGACAAAAGCGAATGATAGAGAAAAATGGCATTCCTTGGAGGAGGCCTTCACCTGCAGAGGGGTTCTTGCAAACCTTACATAATAATAATTAGATTAGTTAACTTTTTTTTCACTTACTTACAGTTTACTTTTAATATTTAAAAATAGGATTAAGTATAAAGTTTTTGTTCTATTTTTTTTGCAAGAAATAAAGAGGCTTTTTTATTTTTATTTTTATTTTATTTATAGTTAGTATTCCGAAGGATACCTACCTAACATCATATAAGACTAGCGTGTCAAGATCCTATACCAGCACAGATTAAAAGATAAATAAACGATTTCTGTGACGAGGTATAGTTCATGGCTGCTAAGCAGACGTCTCAACTCAATTCATTTCATTAACTTATTGACTTTAATTTTATTCTACTTAATCTAAAGAAGAATGGGCATTTTTGTATGGAAGCCGTCCCCACCCTTGTAACACTTACATCTATACATCAAATGAAAGCCCTTGAAAAGTGAAGCATTTTATTGTATGAAACTAATCTGTCAGTCATGCGAGAACAGAGTTATTGACGATAAGAGAATAAAAATAATTAACGATAATATTACATACTTTATGTTAATGTTTATTATATAAACACGATAAAGTCAAAGGGTATCTTACTAGTAGACGGACCATACATCTAGATCGTCCTGCATCATCCAGAAAATCATCCACAGCATTTTCCTGACTTTCGGATAGATAGCCTTGCTAAACTAAACATTTAGAGAACCATTTAAGAAATGTTCTTTAAGCAGCAACCATTGCTGAAATAGTAAACGACAGAATTTATGTTCCTCAGGCTCGTCAACGGCTCGCCTCAGACTAATAGGTCGATAACCAACCGGTTCGGACTTTTTTTGTCGGGTTTCGGTATTCCGATAACCACGGCGTCTTTCCACTGTTGTGGGAAGACACAATTTGATATTGCGACATTGAAGATGTATGTTAAGGATCAAGAGACGTTCAGGGAATAAATTGATGACTATATTTGTTATTCTTTCTGAGCCCGGTGCCTTTTTAGGGGCGAGAAGTTTAATGTCAGTATGGTGACGGACTAAGAATACATGATGTCATTATCCCCTTTCGTCCCGCGGGTGTCGTAAAAGCCAACTAAGGGAATCCTAACGCTTATGTTATGACTGCTAGAGAAGGAAAACTCGAAATAAACCCTTTACCAACCCGTCTGGCCCGTGTGGTAAAGTAGGCTAAATAACCCTCCAAAATGAAAATGACAACACACCAATATAAACGGCCCCCAGTCCCCGGTCGCTTCGCTATTCTTGGACAAGGTAGCGGCTATGGTAACGGCAGAGTAGGGGGTGCGAAGAATCTCCGGCGAAGGTCAGGCTACCAACACAACCTACCTTTGGCCCTGGCAACATAAAACGTATATCTGGTCGTATAACTGGAGGAAGAATTGAGCAGGTTACGGTGGGACATTGTCGGCTTATCTGAAGTCCGAAGACAGGGGGAGGACTCGATAACCCTTAAGTCGGGTAACATGCTCTATTTCCGGGAGGGGGACTAACAGTCCCATGGAGGTGTCGGACTTTTACATCCACAAGTCTCTTGTGAACAAAGTGGTGAAGATCGATAGTGCCCTAGAAACCCCTGCGAAGTTGGGCCCTAGAAGTGGAAATGAGTGGAGAGTGGGACTCTTTAGATATGGACAAAGAAATCCACGGGGCGAAATACTTGCGGACTTCATGGAAAAGGAGAGACTTTTTATGATAAACTCCTTCTTCAAGAAGCGTAACTACCGCAAGTGGACTTGGATTAGTCCTAATGTTGTCACTAAAAATGAGATTGACTACATCATGTCGATAAAACGCCATATTAAATGATGTCTCAGTGATCAATTCGGTAAAAACCGGAAGCGATCACCGAATGGTGAGAAGCAAATTAAATATCAATCCTAGGCTGGAAAGAAGTCGGCTGATGAAGTCTACGCTCCGACCTACACCAGCCCACGTCCGCGAGAACTTCCAACTCATATTACAGAACCGCTTCGAGAGCCTCAGCTAAGCATTACATTGAAAGTAGTTGCCGCGTCAGGTCCAGTTATCTTTCTAATATACCCAACTATGCATACGCAACGAAGATAGCGCTCAGAATTGCCCGGTTAAAGTGGCAGTGGGCAGGGGACATAGCACGGAGAACCGACAGTCGTTGAGGTCGAAAGGTTCTGGAATGGCGACCCCTATCAGAAAGTGCAGGGTGGAGAGACCCCCCACCACGACCTAGTTAGGAGGGCGGGAAACCGATGGATGAGGATGCCACCCTTGCCATGTTTGGAGGAGGCCTATGTTCTCCTATCAGGCAATTGATGTACAGAAGTAGACATCAATTGCCTGATATGACGTACAAGTTTTTATATTTATGAAAGCTGTGTGTTTTTTATTTGAAAGGCGAAATTCATGGTTATTTGGATGATGTAGGATGTTCTAGATGTCTGGTCCCTCTTCTTGTAAGATAGACTTTGACTTTATCGTGCTTATATAGTAAACATTAGCTTATAGTATGTAATATTATCGTTTATTATTTTTATTCTCTTATCCTCAATAACTCTGTTCTCCCATGACTGACAGATTTGCTGTCATACAATAAAATGCTTAACTTTTCAAGGGCTTTCATTTGATGTATAGATGAAAGTGTTACAAGGGTGGGGACGTTTCGCCCATTCTTCTTTACACAGTTAAAAATTACTAAACTTTGCCACCGCTGTCTAGGTAATAAAGAAGAAGGGATACTTACTACAAACTCTATTACTGCATTTTTCAGACGTCCAGTTTCCATTTTACATTTCAATTTACAAATGTTTACATTTGTCTCGTATTAAATAAAGCAATTGTAAATAATAACAAAACATTTAAAACTCTGGTTTGATTCCCTCTTAAACTTTGTTAGCATGAACATGAAAGTTTGCAAGCTGCTGGCGCTGGCCAGACGGATTGTATACCCTATACCATCAATCCGTCTTGCCGTTAATTTTAAGTTTTCATTCTTTTTATTTCGTAAAGATAATATTCACGGAAAGTCTCTTAGTCGCTTTTTACGACATCCATGGGATGAGATGGGGTGGTAACATATTGTATTCTTAATCCGCCACCACACGGTTTTTTTTTATTATTATATTCCAAAAAACAGACTTAAGGTAGAGACTTAATTATAACCCAAGTAACACATCAAAGCATTATAAGGGCCGAATAAGAGTATTCTTGTATCCTTTTAGCATTTTGAGTTAGTTTTATAGTCGCATTATAAACGTTTATATGGCTACTGTAATGCTTATTTGGGCACAAATTATACAGCTTTATGTCCTATATAGGTTCACAGTAGCTGGTTAATAGCATTACTGGCGCATTATATTAGCATTTATGTGGTCAAGAAAGATGTCAATCGGATTAAAGAAGCATCATTTTGGTCAATAATCTTGCCAATCGCATTAAGAAAGCATTAAAATGGTCAATGAGATAGCCTATTGCATTACAGAAGCATTATAATAGCAAACTTATTGATAGTGAAGATGCCAACGGCATTACAAAAGCATTAGACTAGCATTTAAATGTGCTAAAAGAATTATTGGAGCAATTTAAGTGTTCACACTTAGGAAACTTTATATTATTGCGTGTAAATTATTACAATCAAAAAAAGAATAAGTAAAGACAGTCAAAATAAAACAGTGAGTGACGCCATATTATAGTTTGCATCAAAACAAATTCATCGGATAAGTTTTTGACTCGTTTGTTATTTCTTGCCTTCAAATATTACTGCGCAGTGTAGTTTACTGTACTTGTTTGTATAAGTTTCATTGAAAATTTTCACGGGCCTTCGATATTTTGTGGTTTTCATACAAAATGTTTTATAAAAATGATGTGTGTAAAACCAAAACAAATGTGTATTCCTAGTACAGAATAAGTTTTGAATAAATACAATCATAGTTTTGCTTGTACTGTATTAAATTAAGTTATATAAATATTTTAAATGACAATTCCTTTTATAAATAGGTCCGAAAGAAAATATTTTTTGGTTATAAAATATTTACAAAATGGTGGTCAGCCTTAAGCAGCCCGGTGAGCCCAATTAATGCCACCAGCATTACAACTACTCACGTGTGATTGTTTAAAGAGCTATTAGCTACACAACAGCACTCATTTTTTCCTTTAAAATGCAAGCATTATATTGATTCACATTTATGCTGTTCAGCAGCATTAAGCTTTTACTTACCCCTTACAAGTGCTTTTACACAGCAAAAGGCACAAAAAACAGCTTAAAGCTGGATATCGGATTTACATGGCATTATAGTGGTTCACGTTTGTGCTGTAAAACAGCTTCAAGCACTTATTAACTACTTTAAAATGTCTTTGTAGAACCAAAAGCACTAAAAATAGCTAAAGGCTTTACAAAAGCATTCTGATATGCCATTATCCAACTGTTATACAGCGTAAAGCATTACAATGATTTTCAAATGCCATTGTTCAGCTTCAAGACGCTCGGTGAACTTATATAAGAGTTTGTACGGGTCTTAAGCTCTATATAAGTTCACTTGTTGCTTGTTAAAATGCTTTCTGTGTTACTTGGGAATGGTATGGTGTTCTTGGTATTACTATGTAATACCAAGAACTAAATTACTAAACCTATTTTGATAAAAATGCCATAAGACTAATCAGAATGAAAACTCTTTCTCTTTCTTTCTCTTTTAGCCCCTACATTTAAAAACGTTTTTTCAAATTAACTATCCAAGACCCGCGAAAAACTTCATACTTACATTGTTTTACTACGGAACTCTAGAAAGATAAACTTGCCATTTAAGTCAACTTCAATGTAGTCAGTGGATTCATTCTTAATTACACTCATTGTAACTCCAGTTAGATCTATCCTAAACAAAAATACTATAAATTATGGTAATTTATAAGTATGAATAAGTTGCCGCCAAAAAACAAAAAAATTGACTAATAAATTGATATTCTTCCCTTTAAACTTATTGCAGTACTGCAAACTTTTCGCACGCTTACATAAAATAATAAAAAATTAATACACACTTATTTCTAAAAACACTATTCATTTAATAAAAAGTACAAAAATAATAATCTCTACTCGTAAAAACATAAGTTTCAAAACCAGAGTAACTCATGTCACGTGAGCCAAAATGGCGCCGAAAACCATAGTGACCCAAGTGATCTGGGTCACTGTGCTCTATCGCTATTACTTTAAAATTCGAAATGGCAAAACTCTTTTTTATAACGCCATTTATGATTTTATTTTAAAATTAACTTAAAATCATTTTGACTATAAACTTAGGGGTTTTAAGGGGGCATTGCCGTGCCTAACTAAAAAAATCACAAATTGTGGTCTGGGCCGCTCTGGTTCTGGTGGCCTGATTTCTCATATATCTACGCAAATTATATTACAAAACATTACAACATCTTATTATAATGAACATTTCTAACAACCGTGTGCTTATATGTTATACCCCAAGGAAATAAAGGATAATGTCTGTGTATTATTATCATAATCTGTAATTGATCTAAATATTTTATGTGAGGTAATATTTATATTTTCTTTACCTGGTCGCTGTTTATGACCGCCTTCAGAGTAAAAGGGAATTTTGATGTCATTATAATAATATTATCATCCTTTGAAGGTATCTTAAATTATTTTTTACATAATTGAGTTCTGTGGTAACATTCGTTTAAAAACTATAGACGAATAAAGGACTCCTCTTCTTGCAGTGTCGGTTAAAAACACAGAGCGGGGCCTCTGCTACCCCCGCGCATCGTCACTCTGCTTCTTGACGGCTTGATACGCGCCTGTACAAGGGCATTTCTTTGTAATCAAATTGTATGTATTATTGCAATTAAACCTATTGTATACAGTCCACGCTCTTTTTAATTTAAACTACTGCGAGTATACTTCCGCAATAGTACTTTAATTGTCCCATTGAAGGATGTGGATTGCGATAAAAAGAATTAGAGCTTTTCCTTCTAAGGGTCATAGCTCATATCGACGGGTCCTACGTAGACTAGTATAAGTGCAAAAACACAACTTTACAGGAGAGCAATTTAAAGGTTCAAATACTTATAACTTTGTCAAAGTTCTACAGAAATTACTGAAATTTTAATAGGTTATACCTGGAAATAAGAGGAAAAAACCGGACTAAATATATTTTTATACTTCTTTGTATTTTAGAAAATAGCTGTACTTGCATTTGTTTAGCTTGTTTTGATCAAAGTATCCAAACAAGTAAACTGTTACAAGTAACCACTTGTACTAGTTTACAAAGTTCTGACTTAGTTTTTTAATAATGAAAATAAAAGAAATATACATTATTAATCATACATATGAGTGTAATTTGTAAATCATGAAACTTCGAAATATAGGAAAATAATTTCATTTATCTACTTTTAGCACTTGCACTACTTTACACTAAGAACTACTAAGAAACTAGTTGTACCAGTAATTTATGTAGTTTTGTGGTCATGAACCTGATTTTTTTTAAGTAAAAATAAAACAAACAAACGTACAAAATAGTAAAACACGTTTATTGTGTAACATTAAATGTATTAAAATAAACGTATTTACTATTTTTATAATGACTTCACATTTTGAAGTCCATTTAAGTAATTTTAAAATATTAAAAATTTGACATGATTCTCGCTCAGATAGTAAATATCATCTTTAATAGGTTAAGGAGATATTAAAATATTGAATATCAGTCTTTAACAAGCTATAAACTTTAATAAAATATATACTTGGCTTGTTTTTTAGTAATAATAATTAGTTAAAGTAATCAGTGCTTTCTTTACCATGTTAATAAAATAATAATAATATGTATCTATAACAAAATGTTCGATTCTTTTTAGGTAAGAACTGTACGACTACTAAGACTAATTAAATAGTTGTCTTACAGAATCATTAAAATAAATACATTGCACAATTAATTATGTACCACAACAACAATCTACTAAGTGGTAAAAATAATTTAAAAAAATAAGACTTCTATTAACAAAAATAAAAACCTAGTCAGATACGTTTACGTATATAAAATGTTCTAACGTTTTATTTTATTACAAGAAGGCGTGCAGAATCTTTGTCCAACTTAAAAGATTCCACGGTACCTCACTCATCTCTTGTAGTCTATCTTTCGTCTGGTAGTAGTGCCTTTGCATCAAGAGTATCAAAGGAACATACTTATCAAAATTCTTACCTAAATTGGCAAAACTTTGAGGGTCTGAATAAACTACAACTATCCATGTACTATTCTGATAGCTTATCTGGTTATGATGTCGTAGATATGTTTGTGCACTGAGTATACAAACTTTTATTCATATTTATGTTAGCTAATATAACATGTCGAATACTGTCACAACCAATAAAATTACATGTTACCTGGCCATCTTTTTGTTTAGTGGAAACATTGTTGTCCCTCCAAGTGGATGGACTGGGAAAAGTTGTGAGATACTAATTCTCCCGTGATAGCTTCTCACTTTTTCACAAGATCGATTTCATTGCATAATGTCACGTATTATTCACGGCTGTGCTAATACACAAGTAGTTACAAGTGACAAATTTATGAAAGTGAGTTTTTTTAAATGTTTTGAACAAAAATGTCTTAGCTATATGGCTCTGTAGAATTATATTATCTATAAAGTAACGTTGCTTTATTGTCGTAGCTATAGCTGCAAGCAATTTAAGCCCTAACTTGTAAATAATGCATAAACTAACTTTTTTATGTTAGAAATGTTAAGTTTATTTGCTCCTTAAGAGTTCTTTCATTGCACAACTAACGTAAATTTTAGCTGCTTATTTATTCATTTACCCACAATTTATTAAAATATACTAAAAAGATTTAAAAATCAATAAAGTGTAAAATTTTATTTAAAATATTCCCCATAGTTCTCTACTAGCAATATGCTACCCATTCTCCTACCAGGTGTTATAACACCGATCATTTTCCAGATTTCCCAGAGGACCAGGATTACTTTTTATGTAGTTTTTCTAAAACTTTTGTGACTCAAATACCAACATATCAATTTTTTTTAAAGATCTGAGACCCTTAATACTTTCAGGAGTATATGGGTTAATTGACTCCGAGAACGCTTCATACTTATTATTATTTTTATTTTCACTGATCTGAAACACTCAAAACGTCGTAAAAATATGAATAAATTTTAGAAATTCAATACATAAAGTAAAGTTCGTTGCAGTTACACCCGTATCGTACGTACGCGCTGTATCGTCGCCGCGCGTATACTGGTGCAACGGTCACTTACACTCACGCGTCACGTAGATCGTACGTAACTACGTAAACTAATGCAAGTAACTTATATCAGTTTTGACTGTCTTCTTGCCTTAAATTGTGTTACTTACACCAGTTTACGAGTTTGTATCGCCGAAACTAAAAGAAATTTTAATTTTTTTCTTACTAATTTGAGAAGAATAGTTTATTTTAAGACCATTCATGCAAAAAAGTCATTTTTGTCAATTTGCGGGTTACACCAGTATACGTAGGACCTGTCGATATAACGTAACGTAAACGGATCGGCATCGCCTCGCCTTTTTCCCCGGTGTCAAACGTCAAAAATCCGATTACGTTACGTATCCGATTAGTGTGCGTTGCAGTAGGAGTTTCATACAAAGAATACTGAACGGCACGGGTTGATACGGTGACGTTCCGTTTACGTTACGTTATTATGTGCTACGACGCTACAGAAATGATTTTAAAATAGTTGATTTTCCCGCTGTAGAGAACTTGCGGTAACATTTTGCATTCCTAATCCATCATCAAACGGAATATTATTACAGTTAGTGTGAAATTAAATTAGCAAGAGTTACGGTCATAAAGCGAAGGTTTCCGAGGTTATATTTCAGCGCAAGACCGCGCAGTCGGGACAAGCAAGTTTGAATAAATTATCCAGTTATTGCACCTTGATGCAACGTTTAATTGCATTTCTGGAAACTGTGTCATGCTTGCTCTTACTACTTATAGTTAATAGGCCACTTTACCATTATTCGTATGTATAATACCCAGGGAAGAAATTTTGCATAATTTTATATCTTGAATATTCAATAAGGGTCCATGTCGCGCAATACTGATTCTTATAGCTTTAACTTTGAGTCTACCCTTTAATGTCTACGAATCTAAAAAAAAGCTTTAAATAAGAATCAGTATACAGATAAAGCGCCGATTACACTAGTCTACATGTAGTCAACTACATTTTGAAGGAGACTACATCTTGTAGTCAACTACATCTTGTAGGAGACTACATCTTGTAGGAGACTACATCTTGTAGGAGAAATACTAGTCTCGTTTAATATTCGTTGTTTGACTTTCTCCTAGAAGACTACATCTTGTAGGAGACTACATCTTGTAGGAGACTACATCTTGTAGGAGAAATACTAGTCTCGTTTAATATTCGTTGTTTGACTTTCTCCTAGAAGATGTAGTCTCCTACAAGATGTAGTTGACTACATGTAGTCTAATGTAATCGGCGCTTTAGGAAAGAAAAATATCTCTTTTTTTTTCATAACTTTGTTATAAAACAATCGTCTATCCGTCCTCTACCGCTTTCTGTTTTGAAACGTGCTTAATTATATTCCGCAGGGGCAAGTGCAATCGACGAGCTATTCAAATTGTTCGTTTTGGATGACACAGTCCCGTGAGGACCGCAACTAAAATGAAAATAAATGGCGATCCTATTACGAACATTCGTTTTGTTCTTACATCATGCACCAATACTCAATAATCGCTTTAACTAACCAACGCATTGGAGTGCGGAAATGGGAAAATAAATAATAAATAACCTAGTCCCAAACTAAGCAAAGCTTGTACTATGGGTACTAGACAACGGATATACATACTTAAAATTTTGTTTTTTTTTGTAAATGCATACATATTATACATAGAAAACACTCAGACCGATGCAAACCATTATGTTGATTTCATTGAGATCACACAAAGATTTGCATTGAGCGGGAATCGAACCCGAGACCTCTTGCGTAGCAGCCGTGTCATATACCGACTGCGCCACAGAGGTCGTCAGGTCGAGGAAAACTTAAAGTTGTTATTAGACTTTCTCTGTGGCGGAGTAGTTATCCTGCATGCCTCTACCATAGAAATATGAATTCTGATATCTATGACTGCTACGCTCTATGCTAATGTGTGCATGAACATTATTGTTTTCATTGGTGTTTTTTATGTAAAATACACATGTAGCCGTTAAAAAAAGAAACTACAGGTAAATTAAGCTTTTGAAAAGAATATATTTATACAATATGTCACCACCCCATCTCATACCATGGGTGTCGTAAAAACCGACTACGGGACTATCGGTGAATATTATCTTTACAAAATAAAAAGAAGGAAAACTTGAAATTAAAACCTATACCAATCAGTCTGGCCAGCGTGGTATTAGTAGGCCAAGTATTCCTTCGTCACGGGAGGAGGCCCGTCCCTGCAGTGGGACATTAATGAGCTGTTATGATGATATTTATACAACAACCAGTTATAAAACAAAACACTATTAAAATAATCCATAGTTTACCAATACCCAATAGTTCACAACACCACAAAGTTATCTTAAGTATTCTATTTATCCTCAACAGTAATAACAAAACTATTATACACATTATCTTAAAGGCTCGTTATCGTTTCACAAGTTTCAACTAATATTAATTCATTGCGGAATTCCGTTCAATAACTTTCAATATAGGATCGGCCATCGTAATTAAAATGTCGTCAGTAAATATTATCTTGGACCAAAATGTAATCGAATATTACAGAAACGATGTTTGTGTGATCCCATAATTAATGTCCTAAGTCTGGGACTGAATGTTTTTATTGTTAGTTAAATGAGTCCGTGAGGCAAGCACGTTGGTACCACACAGTCACATTATCAAGCGACCTTGCTGGAATGCGAACCTCGCGTCCCGTTCTCCTTTCAAACCCCGCGCTCGCCACGGGCGCATCAGTAATTCCCCAGACGCGACGTGACGTCATCGACGCCAGGTCTCGAGATAATGTGACCGGGTAGTACGTTAGAATTGCTAACTGCCTCGGTGATCGACGGACGGTCGCGAAAGCGGCTACTAACCACGAGGTCGCGGTTTCCATTCCCAGTCAGGACAGTTATTTCCGTGATCCATAAATTGCTATCCTGAGTTTGAATGCTCTTTAAGTCTGTTAAATTATTGGTATTTGTAAAGTCCTCGCGATACAGGGCATGATTCCTAGTGTGAGTGTTGTCGTTTTAAAACAAAAACATTAAAAAATAGCGCCCTAAGCGTTTTAGTGTCAGTTAAATGTCCGTGTTACGCGGATATTCGCTAGAGTTGTTTAAAAAATCAGTCGTAACACGCTTGAAATATTCTAGCCTCGCTACAAAAACTAACATCCGAACAAAATTCGTAATGTAAATAACATATTTTTGCCGACATTATGTAAACTGGAATCGAACGTAAATATCAACGGACGGTTAAATGGGCAGAACCAAAATTTACAGTTCTTGTTTAGTTTTGTATATGTCGCAGAAAAATGAGGAAACCAGGAATTTCACGAAATCACTATTGTTTTTTAACCTATAAACAAAAATATGCGCATTTATTTTATAAAGAGCACTCGTAAGCGTAACCGACGCGCATGTACTCGTATGACTCGCTTAATGAATGTGGACGAGGCCGAATCTGTTTGCCAGGATCGTGACAAGTGGCGTTCTGTCGTCTCTGCCTACCCCGGACGGGATAAGGCGTGAGTTTATGTATGTATGCGCATTTCTTTTCTGGTAGAAACGGCATTTTCAACATTTAATTTTACTGGGATTTCGTGATATCTCTAGTGAATTCGTGAAATCCCTGATTTCCTCATTTCCCTGCGACATACAAAAGCAACAAAAGCCCACAGGCTGAATAATCAAACGTTATAATATTAGTATAATAGAACAAAAACATTAGTTTAATGAATAATTATATGAATTGAGGATTTCAGTTTACATTTTGTGGCAAATATTTATCGCGTATTTGTTATCAAATGATCATTAAATGGTTCAAACTGATCATAGATGTCTAGTTTATTGCAATGATAATAATATATTACTTTGAAATATAAACAGCTATTTGAGGTTGGTATATTATATGATTTTAGATCTCTCGGTATTTACATCAACATAAATGAATTTATGACTCGCTTAATGAATGTGAACGAGGCCCAATCTGTTTGCCAGGATAGTGACAAGTGGCGTTCTGTCGTCTCTGCCTACACCGGACGGGATAAGGCGTGAGTTTATGTATGTATAAATAACCACAAAGTGTTTTATAGATAAGCCAGGAGAACTAATGAAATTCTTTAAAAATCTTAATTAGTCTTTACGGCAGTAAAGGTTCGGACTCGAGTGGAACCACACCAGGACTGATTGCCATTCACGCAGACGTGTCATTGAGTGGCGACCACGAATTGGCAAACGTTGCGGAGGGCCCCCTACTGTCCAGTAGACATACAACATGGGAAAGGTGACGGAAAATGGTTGGAAGAGGAGGCGGTAAGCAGAGGCGCAAACTTGGGGCGGTCTACATCTAGCAGTGGACTAGTCATGGCTAAGAGAGTACGACGCGACTAAATGTTTCTATGCGCGCAGTCACCACAATATTACGTCACGTAGATTAGTCGTAAAATTAAAGGGCACCTCAAAACTTCAATCGCTTTATTTCAGCTAGAATCCGGTTCTACACAGAAACCTATTCAACAGCTAACTAGCTGATATTTCTATAATACTAGCTGACATGTGCCCACTTCGTTGGGTGGCGCAAAAAGGCGTCCGTTTTTTAAACATATTTCATTACTGCTCTACTCCTATTAGCCATAGCGTGATACTATATAGCCTATGACACTCCCCGATACATATTCAACACAGAAAGAATTTTTCAAATCGGTTTAGTAGATCCAGAGATTACCCTCTACAACATCACAAACACACAATCACACAAACTTTACCTCTTTATAATATTAGTATAGATGACAATGTAGTCACGGTGGGTCAAATATGACGAGTAAGGTATCTGTACCCTCACCTCATCCAATTAAATAAAATGGTTCCTTGTTTTACCTTACGAAGGTTAATTGAGGGAAAAAATTAAAATTCATGAATTTATTTTGTTTGCAAAGATTCGATTGGCGGAATGCTTTTGCTTTGAATTGCAAATGCCTTGTTAATAACGTAGGACTTAAAGCTTCAATTAGAAGGCTGGTGATATTCTTGAGTGGAATTTGTACCATTTTCTTCATTAGTTTATTCTGAGCCTTTAATTCTGAGGCAGTTGGTGTATCCCTTCCTCCAGTGATCAAGGGAAATCTTTAACTTATAGGTACTACCATGGTTACCTGACTTTATTAAATCTGGAGGGTTTATTAATTAAAATATTTAAGGAATTTTATCATTTCAATAATCTCGCGCACATGTCTGAAGTAAAGCTCAGTACTCACATACGATATTACTCGATAGTTTTACTCCAAACCGAGTAAAACTTCAAGTGTGGACCACAAAACAACAACTTGAAGGCATGCATCGAGCCGGCTCGATGGATTTATAAAAAAAGTAATTTCCTTCGCACCTACTCTAGCGAGCTTCACTCGATAGGTGAATGCTGAATGTGTGGACAAAAGTCCTAGACGCGGGTTTTACTCAACATGTTTGCTCGATCGAGTAAAACCGTATGTGAGTACTGAGCTTAATAGTGGCGGTTACAAATAATACTATTACTTAAAAATATTTTATTTATTAGTTGCGTTGTCGCTGCCGTGGCGATGTGGCTACGGTGACGCCACCGGTGGTGGTGTTGTTGTCGCGATGTGGTTGCGAAGTGGCCGTATTACACAGGTGGTCGATAACAACGACAAAATGTGGTACGTGTAAATTTTAATAATTCCTTTTCAATACATAATATACCCCCGACCACATCGCTTCGTTGTAGTGTGGTGGTGGCTCTTAGTTAAACTTGTTGTAAGTCTTTCCTTCATCTTCTTTTAAAGACAGCTACCTAATACAATTTCAATTAGTTACCTTTTCGTCTCAAAAACTTTAAACTCTAAGCAAATAAGGAATCAATTTTAATATTTTAATGATTCTTTTTTCTTATTACAAAGTATTATAACCCAATTATCTGAAAGTCATGCCACCAATTCATCTTATAAAGAGAATCGCAAAAAAACGCTTGAAAAGCCAATCACTTATCGGCTCAACGAGATTTCATTAATGTGCAATCGCACTTCTTCTATCTTTGTTCCATTTTTTAGATAAAATACCGCAATTTAATCTACTTAGTTAGTTTTATATTCTCTTCGTTGTCTCTAATATTCGTCTTACTTTGCAGAAAAAATGTCATGTCTTTGAAATCAAATTGTTCTAGTCAAAACCACATAAAACAAAATATTCAAAAATATTATTAACGCCGTATTTATTGTTGAGTGATTTATTATTTTACACACATAAGGAGCTGAATAAAACACATAATTTCTATTTTGTTTGATTTTATTAAAATTAGAATAACATAAATTCAAATTGTATAATATTACAACTAACGTAACTTAGTTCAATAATATTTCATATTAAATATGCAAATTCTAATACTTGAAGATAAGGTTGCGACTATTTGGCCTGTCTCAGCACGGCATAGAAAGTATACGATGATTTAATTATCTGAAACATAATTAAATTTATATAACAATAAACTTAATTATTAAAAATGTTAATTATGTTATTATTAATTTTCTCCGAATGTGTCGTATAAGGTGAGTAATGTAATCTGCTCCAGAATATTTAAAAACGAAATCAGCTAAAAAATAATCCTTAACACAAAACCAATACCAACCCGTGTTGGTCCCTGGCAGCTTCTATGCATAAATATTCATCTTAACCTTTTGACTGCCACTACAATAAACAAAAAACTTTATTCCCCACACCACGACAACAATTCTTTAATACACACATCAAAAAAGTCTAAGCAACATGCATGATATTACAAATTTACCATTTATATTAATTAATTTCTAAGTATTTACTCACTCAAAGTGTATAGGTAAGTAAACTTTTTTGTTATTGATGACATACTGGCTGGTTGTAAAAAAAAAATTTCGATTATGTTTTGTTTTTTTTTCATAAAATTCAAATGACTGCGAATTTGTTTGAATTTGAGTGCATGTTAATTGCTACGTTTTAGTCTTGATTTTATAATTTTACCAACCATTTAAATACAGTTGGCGACAAAATTGAATTGTTAGATATTCTTTACGTCATGGAGCGACGTCATTTGACGGCAGATGAAATGCAAAGAGCTGTAGGGATGTTGCAAGCGGGAAGTAATCAATCTCAGGTATCTCGACATTTTGGTATTCATAGAAGTGTTATTTGTCGTCTTTGGCAGCGCTACAATAATACAGGGGAACCCGCTGAACAGCATCCAGGCCGTAAAAGGAGTACAACCACTCGGCAAGACCGGTACATACAACTGACTGCAAGACGCCAGCCGATGTTAACCGCTCGAGAGATAAGTTTGAGGCTACAAAATTCAAGTGGTGTTGATGTAAGTCCCCAAACTGTGCGAAATCGACTGCATGAGTACGGCCTACGAGCTCGACGCCCTATCAGGTGCCCACCGATACGTCACGGGAATCGCGCTCGTCGAAATGAATGGTGTAGAGAACGCATAACATGGACCCAGGAACAATGGGATAAAATTATGTTTTCCGATGAGTCGCGATTCGGGTTTAGGTCTGATACAAGAAGGGTGCGAGTGTACCGTCGACCCGGAAATACTGAAAGACTCAGGTGCGTTCAGGAAGTTCATCCATACAGCGGCTCAACAGTTATGGTATGGGCGGGTATTATGAAGAACAGGCGAACTGAGCTCGTTTTTGTAAATGGAAACATGAACGCTGAAAATTACGTTGAGGATATTCTCAGACCTTATGTCCATCCATTTGCACAAACCTTTGGCTCCGATTTTACGTTAATGCATGACAATGCGCGTTCACATACAGCTCGGCGAACCAGTGAATACTTGGCAACGGAGAACATCCAGGTATTGCCCTGGCCTGCACAATCGCCAGACCTCAACCCCATCGAGCACGCATGGGACATGCTCCAGAGACGTGTTTTGAAGGACTTGGACGGAGTGACAACAACCCAACAGCTGAAGGATTTGCTACAATTCCATTGGGAGCGAATACCGCAAGATGACATAAACAGTCTCATTAATTCAATGAATAATCGTTGCCGACAAGTTCTGAATAGCAGAGGAGGCCATACTTTGTATTAAATTGTCCTATTCTTTCACAATAAATTCATTTTCTTAAGAAATTTCAATTTGTAAAAAAAAAGTTTAGTTTCTTATGTACCTGTATATTCTAATATTGTTAATTTCTGTTATTAAAAGAACTTATAAAGAAAACAGCTGTTATTTTTACATCATAGAACCCTAAAAATATTATTTTAAAAATAAAATACAACGTTATAATTAAAATAAATGGTAAAATAAATTAATATAAATGGTAAATTTGTAATATCATGCATGTTGCTTAGACTTTTTTGATGTGTGTAGTTTAGGTATACAAATAAACATTGAAAAGTAATTATTTAGTTGTTTATTTCGCGTTTTTTATGCAACGTATTTTTGTCAAGAGAGTTCGCGTCGTTGGCGTACTGGGTTAGTTTATTTTTCGTATGTCATGTAAAGAGGACTGTGATGGAGGTCAAAAAGAAATTCAAACCTAAAATAACTGAAAAAAGAAGATAAAAAGTCATCATCATAACATTAATGTCCCACGGCAGGGACGGGCCTCCTCTAGATAGAAGATAATATTTATCAAATTTAAAATGAAAGTCACAGTCAAAACCATCGCAGGCTACAATTTATAAGGATATGTGTGAATTCTTTAAAACTCGCAGACGAAGTCGCGGGCAACAGCTAGTTAATAAATAAAAGGCACAAACTTTAACAAAAGTCTCCAGCGAAAGTGGTACGACAAGGCCGGCTACAGGGCGCAGTGGACGCTTGGCGCGTTCCATTACTATGATCAACGACCGCTTGAACTTCAGAGGGGTTCGTGTCCAGTCCATACTGTATAGTGATTCACTTACTCAATTACTCTGAGGATAATACAATTACACGTTATTACAATATGATTGTTTTAATACTTAGGTATCTTAAAAAAGTTATAATATAGGTGGAATACAACAATGAAAAATATTCGAAACAAAGGGCGTGTATATTTGCTGAATCAATCAATCAATCAACTAGTCTATTGCCGTCCACTGCTAGACATAGGCCTCTCCCAACACGCGCCACAGAACTCGCTCCTGAATAAAGAGTTTTAATTATTAAATCACTTATACTCTTGCATCAAGTTCGAGATTTTACGGGCCTAAAATTAAAAAGCTAAGAGTCTCAGCATTTCATATCCTATACAGCGCCATCTCTAAAATGTCAAATTATGAACTTTGATAGATCTTTTATACATTTTTAGGTACAGAATGTCGTTTTCCTGACTGTAAAAGAACGCTTTTACTACCTACTAAGGTACACTTCCACCAAAGCTTGAAATATAGCTTGGAATTAGTTTAACCGGACACAACAGTGATTCTAATTAAGACGGCCTCTTACTAAAGGGACCTACCATAGGTGAATATGTATATTAATATCCTAAAAGCATGTATAAATATAATAAAAATAATTATTACCTCATGGCTGACTTCGCTCCCGTAATAGCAGTATAGAAATAATTCCGCAATTATGCAAATGATAAACAATGTCATCGATGCGAATTCTATAGACAGAATTGTCAACTGGAACATAATGATAAATTGATTATAACATAAGTATATGGGTTTAAAAACCAAATATTTGTACAAGTAACTAGCTGACCCGTGCCTCCTTCGGTGGGAGGCGAAAAAATCGCATCCCTTTTTTAAACATATTTCATTACTGCTCCACTCCTATTAGTCATAGCGTGATACTATACTAGCTAATGACACTCCCCGATAAATGGACTATTCAAAGCAGAAACAATTTTTAAAATCGGTTTGGTAGATCCAGAGATTACCCCCTACAACGTCACAAGCACACAAACACACAAACTACCTCTTTATAATATTAGTATACATAGATATAGATATACTTACGCTGACTGTCTGGTACGCGGCCATGCACAATATCCAACCTCCGATGCCAAACTGTATAAGTATAGCTAGGCCGAATATATCTTGCAGTTGTTTTACTGTCCTGTGGAAGTATATTAACAATTTAAAATAAATAACAAGAACCTCCTGTTAGTTACGTTACGTTTGTATTTTATTAATATTATTATGAAGTAGCTATAACTAGTTAATGGCTGCTACGCAAAGGTCTCCGGTTCAATTTCCGATCAATCCAAATCTCTGGGTATAAACATTAATTCGCTCATGTCTGCCAGTATGTATTTTGAAGCTGTCTCTAAAGTTCTAACTTTAAAAAGGTCTGTCCTTAAAATGGTTTTTGTTTGTTAGTACCTACATAAATATCGTAATTCGTTCGTAGTATATTCGTTATAAAAACGTTTTGATTTCGGACTTAAATCGAATTGCGAAGTAATAACATCTACGCGAACGATGTCGCGGGCACAGCTAGTACATTACTATTATAACATTCAAGTTATCGTGTTATTTGTAATAGTAATTAACGTACTCAGTGATCTTCTTGTAATGTGCTAAACATTCCAGCAGCAGTTGCATTAAGATCTCTTCTTGAGATAACAATGAATGCGACATCATTTCCTTAGCACGCTCCGGTATATTTTCAAAGTTAAGTCTGAAAAAAAAATTGTAATACAATCATACATATTATCCTTTATGATCACAATGTCTACATTGTAAAATGACTTTGAAGCAAAATGCCTCAAATCAATATCTCTAAAGTGTTTTGACTAATTTGCAATACATCTGTATTGTTTCTTGCCTATGCAGCATAATGTCTCAAAATTGAAAACGACTTTAAAGGATAATACACAAAACGCTATTACGACTAAGAATCAAAACGACGATAAATCAAAAATCATTATTATTATTTGTGAATTATTAGAAATGAAATAAAATGTTACTTTAATATTAGTGCTTATTTATCTATATATCTATATATCTATATACTTATAATAAAACTGTAGAGAGATCAATTCTGTACATTGAATATATGTTAAAAATTAATATTGGAGGATGAATGGTGATCGATACTGATGCCAAAAATGCAATCAATAAAGTTTTTGTCTGTCTGTCTGTCTGTCTGTCTGTCTGTATGTGCACGCATGGGTCAAAAACTTCTGAAGGGATTTTAACCAAACTTGGTACGATTGTAGTCCATACTGCTGGGCAGGTTATAGGCTGTATAACATAACGCTAAGACACATAGGAGCTGAGCAGTGACGAAAAATTTGAAGCAAGTCGGTTGAAAAAAAGCGCGTTCGAGCTCTTATCATCGCATACGTTGATCATACGCCAAAAATATGTATAACAAAAATAATGGTCTTTAAAAGATGAACAAAAAAGTCCTGAATAGTATATATCTATCTTTTATATATTAGCCACAATAACCTGTTTAATCGTTAGGGTTTTCTTCAAAGTGTATTAAATACATAAATATATTGTAATTTGCATAGACATATCTTTTTCAAACTCCCATATTTCAAAAGTACACTTTAATACCTTATTCATAAAAAAAATTATAGAAATCGATTTATAAACACACAAGATTTAGATGAAAGAAAATTTCCAAATGTCGCCGCGCCAGTATGAGTACGGCTGTACGGTTGATTTTTGTTTAACGTCCGAAACGGCCAACCGGTGCATCTATATAATTTCATTCACATTGACTCTTAATGCGAACGGACGTGGTTCTTATTGACTCTTCTCGGAATAAGCGCGCTTTAGATATTAAAATACATAGATACGTAGTTGTTAGGTATTAAGTTTAAAGTATCTATCTATACTATAATAAAACAATCGGAATCGGATAAGTAATACTCGAGATATCGCTAGATCTCTTTATTAGAACAGTCCAATACAAATCAGGGGTCATGAAAAATGGATTTGGTTCAATGTTGAATGAATTTAAATTTCGTTTCTTTTGTTCACGAGATGGCGTTACCAGTAGTAATCATAAAATAAATGAGTTTTTAAATAATCTATAACTATTTTATTATTAAGTGCTATTAATAAGTTATTCCTTTTAAATGTTAATAAAATTAACCATGAATCGTATGTGTAATATCAATTATAAGTCTTCACACTAGCCTTTAAAAATATCAATTTAACGGACACAAAGAACATCCAGACTAAGGACAATAGTTTGTGTATCACAATTGTCCTTCATGGGAGTCGAACCCGCGACCTCATGCACGCCAGCCATGTAATGCGAGCGCCGCGCCACTGAGGCAGGTAATTCTGCCGCACCATAACGTGGCGTGCAAATGTATTCATTCATAATTAATTAGCGATTATCCGTGTGGTGACGGAGCAAGAATACAATATGTCACCTCCCCATCTCATCCCATGGGTGGCGTAAAACCGACTAAGGGACTATCGGTGAATATTATCTTTACGAAATAAAAATGAAGGAAAACTTGAAATTAAACCCTATACTAATCCGACTGGCCAACGTGGTATTAGTAGGCCAAGTATCCCTCCGTCACGGGAGGAGGCGCGTCCTTGCAGTGGGACATTAATGGGCTGTTATGATGAAATAAGCGATGTCATTTATTTTAACTTACAAATTTGACAACAGATGACATTGTGCCTGTGACGTCATTTTCAGTATCGCGGTGTTAAGATTTTACTTGAAAAAAATGACGTTCGCTCATGTCTTTCAGTATAAGTTTAGACACAGTCTTCATAGATCTGTCTTTGTAAAGGTCTGTTTTTGAAAAAGTTTTGGTTCGTTCGTTAATTTTACAATTCGTGTGTATCTGTTTGTTATAAGGTTTAAAAAACGATTTTTCAGTATTAAATCGAATTGCGAAGTAAGTAACATCCGCCTCGCGAACGAAGTCGCGGGCACAGCAGCTAGTTTCCTAATAAAGTAGACGAGTAACAGGTTTCTTCAAATAAATGAAATAGTAGCTAAACTCCGTTTTCAAACAGCCCTTTTTGCAGACGACACAGCTATTTAAGCCTTTGGCACCTCCTCCTCCCCCTCGATATTTAGGCGACTCCAATCTGCGTCCAAAGCCCTTAGCTATTGGTTCCAGAAATGGAGGATAACAGTCAACCCCGAAAAGAGTCAAGCGGTAATGTTTCACAAGAAACAAAGCCACAAGACCCTCTCGGCAGAGACACCAAAAGTCAAGACCGAACGCTCTCTGATCCCTTGGGCGAGGGAAGCCAAATATCTTGGTCTCATACTCGACGATAAACTCTCCTTCCGTCCCCACATAAACATGGTTCGCAAGTAGGCCTCGTTTGTGATGAGAAGGCTGTACATGAAACAAGGTTAGGTTATACACGACTTGTATTAGACCAATTATGACGTATGCGTGCGTAGTTTTCGACACAGGGTCTATAGGTTACAAACACTTCAGAATAGGTTAATGCGCAAAGCGACGGGCGCACCGTGGTTCATGCGTAACGAGGATCTCCACATAGAACTCGAGTTGCCGACAATCCAGCAACACATGGAACTCTGTTCCCGTCACTACTTTGAAACGGCTGCCTCTCACCCCAACCAACTAGTGGTTGAGGCGTCCGGGTACATCCCATCTAGATTATCCAAAATTCGTAGACCTAGGCATTCTCTCGAAGAGCCGGATGATAGGATCACGATCGCTCAACGTAGAGCTCACTCGGCTCGAGAAGCTACAACAACAATACGTCCGCGGTTCCGTCCTCACCGTCGAGGCCGGAATACGCGCCGCGTTCGCTCCTAGAGGGCGTGCCTTCCCCACGTCCTGTTAGTCAGTGATAGTCCAGGCTGAGGTTCGTGCCCCACAGGGGATGCATTTTCGTGTTCTGGTCATAAAACTACCTACTGAGATGTTTTGCATTTTAGGTATTTTGGATTTCAAGTAATCTTCACTTAAGACGTTTGCCTTTAAAGTCGCGTTACTTCGTAGTCCTTTTACTACAAAGTCATTTTCATTTAAAGGTGTATTAGTACTAAGTCGTTATGAATTGAGGCATTTTGCTACTTAGTCAATATGCATTTTATGCGTAATCCTTTAAAGTCATTTTTCAGTGCAGACATTGTGATCAAAAAGGCATATTATTACATGCATTAAAATTACGCCGTATTCACTTGGGGGTAGGCAGAGACTACTAAATGCCAAGAACAAGCCAGCAGGTCACCTGATGGTAAGTGATCACCGCCGCTCATGGACACTTGCAACACCAGAGGAATCACAGATGCGTTGCCGACCGTTAAAAAGGGAGTACGCTCGTTTCTTGAAGCTCCCCAAGTCGTAACGGTCCGGAATTATTGCCGCAGCGCGCTTGTTCCACAAAACAGTTGTACGCGGTAGGAAGTTTCGCGAAAATCGTACACTGGATGACCGCCAACTATCAAGGTGATGACGATGGTGGGATAGTCGATTGCGAGTGGTTCTGTGGAGAAATTCGATAAATTCGATGCGACGCTTTGTCGCTTTCATTGCATTCGTCTACATTCATATATAATAATCATCATGCATGCGCGTCGGTTGCGAGTGCTACGTACACTTCCCTTCTCTCAAAGATGTCACCCATATGTCCCTGTAAGTCTGTCTAGGGCGCCACCCTCCTGACATTACCTATTCATCATAACAGCCCATTAATGTCTTACTGCAGGGACGGGCCTCCTCTCGTGACGGAGGGATACTTGGCCTACTAATACCACGCTGGCCAGACGGATTGGTATAGGGTTTAATTTCAAGTTTTCCTTCTTTTCATTTCATAAAGATAATATCACGGATAGTCCCTTAGTCGGTTTTTTCGACGCCCATGGGATGAGATGGGATGGTGATATATTGTATTCTTACTCCGTCACCACACGGAGTACCATTACCTATTACGTTTGCGCTATTAATTTCTCTTGTTCATATTAATGTTTTTACTAAAGTGAATCATTTTTTAAGAATAAGGGGATAATTTGAGTGAAATGTTAACTCACCGTAAAATTCTAAGTTGTGTCTTACATTGGTTAAGAACGGTCGCCATGAATGCATCCATAGTAGTATTAGCAACAGCCACGAGTGTTGTCACGCAGTAGGTATAGGCAAGCACTAAGTAAAACCTACATAAGTATAACAAATTAATGCTAATTTTTTAAATAATATGGCGGTCAACGTCTACTCCTCAAATTAGACATTAACCCCATTACTCATAAACGCATCTAAAATTTAATCACTGTTTAGCAAGATTTTTCTAAGTAAAATCGTAAGTTTAAACTAATCAATTGACTTAAATTTAAGAGGCGTTTATGAATAAGGGGATAAGAGATTTCTGAGTTAATTACAGTGGTAGGATTCAGAAAAGCCAACATAAAACTTAATGACTATCAGGTATTTTTAGTGCCAAATAATTGCATAAAGTTCCTTCTAACAAAGTCAACATTACAAAATTAAAGCAGGGTAAAATTAATTTACTGTTAAATGTACTTCATATTTATAACACCTCTTCATTTACTTAATTATCTTTTCATTTTGTAAAATAAACTTCAACACCACCGTGATCAATCGCTCGTTATGATTCAATAACGTCTACATTTTCTCTTGGTTTTCTTTTTTTCAGAAAAGCAGTACCGTTTGAACGATCTTTGCCGTAAATTTATTTTATTTTATTTTATTTATTATTGTAAAGGAATTAATACAAAAACCAATAATTACTTTCTAAACAAAATCCACTCATAGTTATGGCTAACAAATTTAGCTTTCCTAAGCATTTCAATTCTCGTACCTTAAAATCGTTAAAATTTCAGATAAGCAAACTTTTAGTTGTCAAATTGTCTTACCTATGTGTGCCAATTTGACAACTATAGTTAACTTAACCGATTTTTTAACGATTTTATGGTACGAGAATTGAGATGATGCTTAAAGGAGATGAATAACTAAAAGTTTGAACCAAAAAACAAGTCTTTTGTCAATCCCGAATTTGAGATTGTCACACATTGCAAAATTCTAAAATAAATTTCAAAATAACAAATGGTTTAAGCCGAACGTCCACCGCCCGCTAAACTAAGTTGGCTTAGCTTACCTCGCACAGTTGAGCCAGTTTTTCATACATGTGCGTCCACCGCAAACTATGCCTCATGTATGAAAAACTGGCTCAACTATGCGAGCTAAGCTAAACCAACTTAGTTTAGCCGGCGGTGGACGTTCGGCTTTACAAGTATAGAATAAATATAAAAGAGAAATAATAATTACTTGACAGTAGAATGTTTATAATCGAGGCCAGTCCATAAAGGAAACTCGACCGGCTGCGCTTGATAGTAACCCATGACTGAACGTATGAGCCACATCGTGTTGGTCACGATAGCAGTTCCGGAGTACACGTGGACAAACTGAGAAGCACTCCTTGTAGTTGCACGTAGCAGTGTCTGGTATCTCTCCGATGGCTGGTTGAATTGGTCTTCTGCAGAATAAAATATTCGTAAAGCAATTGACCTCCAAAGTTGGGAAATTTGGAGGAGGCCTATGTCCAGCAGTGGACGTCCATAGGCTGATATGGAAAGCAATTGACGGCCTCTGTGGCGTAGTGGTTATACAACATGACTGCTACGCAGAGGTCTCGAGTGCTCAATGCAAATATTTGTGTGCATGAACATGATTATTTACATTGGTCTGAGTGTTTCTATATATAATGTGTATGTATTTACTATAAAAAAAAGTAATTAGTATCTGTTGTTCTGTTACCCATAACACAAGCAGGTTAAACCTAGCTTAGTTTGGAAACAGATGGCGCTGTGTGGAGATGTCCGTGAATATTTATAAAAAGCAATGTTTAAGGTGTGCATCCTAGACGGCGTTGTTTACAGCTGATTGAATATGTTTAACGCTAATGACTTCGTGGAAAGCAATTGACTAATTTGGTTAACGAGACCAGGATTCGGGTGGACAAGTGGTCAATGGCGTCGGAGACGTATTCTCCGAAGGTTTTTGTCTATTGTCTTTATAGTTATACCTAAGTCTTATAGGATCCGTGTGGTGACGGAGTAAGAACACAGTATGTCACCACCCCATCTAATCCCATGGTTGTCGTAAAAACCGACTAAGGGACTATGCGTGAATGTTATCTGTACGAAATAAAAAGAAAGAAAACTTGAAATTAAACCCTATACCAATCCGCTGTAATGGTATTATAGGTTATTTCTATAATATGTGATTAAACCAATATATTCTCTAAAAGTTTATAATAATTAACTATAATGATCACGTTGTTGCAACCTACCGTCAAATCCCGCAACCATTGCATCTACCTTTGTCGCTTTCACGTGGAAGACAATTTGCTTCGCTAGAGATGTGATGTGGCACAGCAGAAGGAACATAACACTTGCTAACTTGCCCATGTCGCGTCGAACCTAAGTAAGTTCAATGAGTGTCAATAAAAATGAATATGTAAAAACCTTCTCCGTGAACCCATTTCATCCCATGGCTGTCGTAAAAACCGACTCAGGGACTATCCGTGAATACTTTACAAAATAAAAAGAAGGAAAACTTGAAATTAAACCCTATACCAATCCGTCTGGCCAGCGTGGTATCAGTAGGCCAAGTATCCCTCCGTCACGGGAGGAGCCCCGTCCCTGCAGTGGGACATTAATAGGCTGTTATGATGATGTAAAAAACTTATGTTTTACTACAGTTTAATAACAGTAAAATTAACCGTAAAGTTGGAACTTCAAAGTCACTGATCAATCGATGCCCATCTATTTACGTTAATACTATTTCAGCTACTTAAATTTCGTTGGTAAGTTGGTACTATTCTTAAGATAAGTATTACTTTTCTTAAGATACTAGTATTCACTTGGAAGAATACAGAAGTGACAAGTGCTTAATTCAAAGAGCAAAGTAGTAAGTAAAATTAACTAAAGAGCAATAGGACTTAACAGCTGGAACCCCTGTAAGACAAGTGTAGTGTGAGCTGGTCACATACATCATCCGATAACAAGGAATAGATTACGGTTGTACTATAACTATCATAAGATACTAAGATAAGACATTAAGATAGTAATATAGCTATAAGACACGTAGATATTAAGTATATAAATCGTGGTAAGATGTAATTAAAGGAGCATTCAACATGTCATCATAGTATCATTTACTACCCCACTTCTACACCATCTGACGAGTTCCGGTGCCCACTCCACATGGCGACCCTGCCGTAAGAAGTCTAGAAAAGCAGAATGAGATTCGGAACAGGTTATGGATACGCGGAAAACTAAAATAGAGGTACAAATATTAAATTTATTTTAAAATGGGTGGTTCTACTTCGAAGGAGGAAGTAATCATAGCTCAGACAGCTTCTGGTGGATCCAACAACGCAACAGCAACACAACAACAACTGTCAGCCAAAAGTACAGTCGTTTGGTTCATGGCAGCGTGTTTTTTGGTTATTATTGTGAGCGCAGTGGGTTATCTCTACCGAAGGTGCCACATGAACTGGATACAAGGAGAAATAAATAAGAGGGATGTCCAGCGAGTGATGCAGGCATAACAAGAAGGAAGGAAACGTGAGTGAAAATCAGTGTTATTTTATGTTTGTGTACGGAATGTGTTTAAAGACTATAAGTTTATCATAATCGGTTATTATTAAATTATGGAAGTAGAATTAACTACAATTTTTGTACAATTAAAAAATTTAAGAGAAAATATTGTTAAACTAGGACCCAGTAGAAGGGTAGGAAGTAATTTTGAAGGAAAAATTAACGAAATACAAACTTTATACGATAAATTTAAAACAATTATTTCGGGAAGTTGCAAATTTTCAACAGAAATTGTAGAATTAATTAATAAAATAGAGAAACTTTATTTAGAGACTATAAAATTCGAAAATAAGATTACACCGTCAGAAATGGGTACCGAGAGTTTTTCTCTGAGGACGGCCGTGGGGCTATTGCCTAAAGTAACGGGAGAAGAACATGTCACTCAAGACCTTATAGACTCTATTGAGTTATACAGTTCAATGATTAAAGAGGAAGAAAAAAAATTATTAATAAAATTTGTATTAAAAACACGGTTAAACCAAGGGGCTAAAATACGGTTATCAGGAGAGTACGATTCGGTTGAACAGTTAGTAAACGACATGAAAAAACATCTATTGACAATAAAATCAGACGTAGCTATTCAAAATAAATTCTCTAGGGCTACTCAAAGTAATAAGTCGATAACAGAATTCGGGATAGAAATAGAAAAGTATATGATAGACTTAACCATTGCGCAGGCAGGAAACGATAAGGAAGCATACAAAGTGTTACGGCCATTAAACGAAAAATACGCAGTAAAAAGATTCGCTGACGGGCTTCGAAATCAACGTATAAGCACTATCATTTCAGCACAGAATATAACAACATTAAAAGATGCAATTAGGATAGCAGAAGACGAAAGTTGTAATTCCTTAGAACAGGTATTAACTTTTCAACGACAGTTCAGGACAAATGGATTCTACAGGAATAATAGAGGTAGTGGAAATAATAATAATTTCCAACAAAATTATCGCGCAAAACAAAACACAGCTGATAGGTACGTGTTTAATAATACAAAGAGATGGCATGGTAATGGAATTCGCGGACGTAGCGGTTATCGTGAACAACCGAGTCAGCAAGGTCGGCGAGCTGTAGCATGTTTAGAAGTAGAACATACGTCAGGCGATAATGAACTTGACACATTGGAACAACAAATAGAGCCGAGTCAGTTTTTTCGTGAATAAAGATAAACTTAAATTAACGTATAATAGTATAAACTGGGTTTATTTTTTTCTTAATGGCCTACACTCGGAATGGCTAATTGATACGGGTGCGTCAATATCAGCCATAAAAAATGAAATTTTAGAATGTTACCCGGGATGTTACAATATTATTAAGGATAAGGTAGTAGTTAACGGTGTAGGTGGTAAAATACAAGCGATAGGTTACGTGTACTTAAATTTAAATTTCGAACAGTGTTCGTTTATGCATAAGTTTTATGTATTTAATGAATTACCATGATTGTAAATCGGTCGGCATAATAGGTCAAGATTTTTTACAAAAATATAAAGGCGTTATAGATTTCTCAGAAAATAAACTAACTCTTAAGGAATACCGAGGGCAAGTTATTTCGATGCCACTTAGATATTATGATTATGTATTAAGTATTCCGCCGCGTTGCGAGGTAATTAAATATTTTCCAGTTAGCATAACCGAAGATTGTGTGGTATCAAAACAAGAGTTACAGGAAGGGGTTTTTTTGGCCAGCGTAATAGCTAAACCGAAAAATGGAATGATACCTATTAGGATATTGAATACAAAAGACGAGGAAATTGAATGTATTTTAAAAAATATAGATATTCAACCCTTAAGGAATTATAGCTATTGTTATTTTCCGGAGTCAAGTAAGAGTGTTGAACGTATTAAGGAAATATTTTCAATTTTAAAATTAGACTATTTAAACAATGAGGAACGATTAATGATTGAACAGATCTGTGCGAAATATCCAGATATATTTCATTTACCGGGAGATAAGTTGACTGTAACTAATATATATGAGCAATCTATAAAATTAAAAGACAATGTATCACCGGGATATAAAAAACAGTACAGGATACCAATTGCTCAAAAGAAAGAGGTCGATAGGCAAGTACAAGAAATGTTAAAAAATGGAATTATTGAAGAGACGGTTAGTGAGTGGTCTAGTCCTGTGTTAATTGTCCCTAAAAAAGCAGACCGGGACGGGGATAAAAAATGGCGGCTTGTAATAGATTATAGGCAATTAAACGAAAAAATTCAAGACGATAAGTTTCCTTTACCAAATATTAATGAAATTTTAGATTCATTATCAGGAGCTATGTATTTTAGTCACTGTGATTTGTCGCAATCATATTATCAATGTCAATTAGACGAAAAAAGTAAACAGTATACAGCATTTACGACAGACAAAGGACAATATCAAATGAACAGATTACCAATGGGTTTAAAAATTAGTCCGAGTTCATTTAGTAGAACGATGACTGTGGCGATGTCCGGATTAAATTATAATAAATGTTTAATATACCAGGACGATTTGGTTATCTTTGGGCAAAATTTAGAAATACATAACCGAAATTTAATGTCAATTTTTACACGATTAAGAAAAACTAATCTTAAACTAAATCCATCTAAATGCGAGTTTTTAAGGAAGCAAATACTTTATTTAGGACACGTTATATCAAATGACGGTATCTCTCCAGATCCGGGAAAAATTGAAGTAGTAAGAAATTACCCACGTCCCGCTAATAGTGATGAAATAAAACGGTTTATAGCTTTTGCGAATTATTACAGAAAATTCATCCCTAAGTTCGCTAAAATAGTTGCACCAATGAATAAAATGTGTAAGAAAAATGCTGTATTTAATTGGTCAGAAGAATGCGAGGAAGCATTTTTAATACTTAAGGAGGCATTAATATCACCACCAATTTTAGATTTTCCCGATTTTTCCGAAAAAAACACGTTTGTACTGCAAACAGACAGTTCAGGTTTTGCGATAGGAAGTGTCTTGAGTAATGGAAACGGCAAACCCATCGCGTACGCGAGTAGAATTTTAGGGAAAAGCGAGTTAAATTATCCTATTATAGAAAAAGAATTATTGGCTATAGTTTGGTCAATTAAACATTTTAGGACATATCTATATGGTAGGAAATTTATCGTAAAAACAGATCATAAGCCATTAATATATTTATTTAATATGACGGACCCATCAAGTCGGTTAATGAAGTTTCGTCTGTATTTAGAGGAATACGATTTTGAGGTCGAATATGTGAAAGGGAAGGACAATGTGCTAGCGGACGCATTATCTAGAATAAAAATCTCCATTAAAGATTTAAAAGATATGGGAAATAATAGTATATCAGTAATGACGAGAATGCAGAATAGGCGGTTGCAGGAATTGGGTAAAGAACAGGATATTCGGAAGGATAATATAATAGATTCTAGGATAGGGCATCCCAGAATAGTAGAAGTACTGAAGAAACAAGGGAATGATGTGGAATTACGCAGAATAAATGCAAATAAATGGGGAAAATTGATACGTGACAAAAATTGTAAAATAATTATGTCTAAGTCACGAAATAAATTGATGTACGTGCCAGAACACTTAAGTGTTTATATTAACTATGAATCTTTATCAGCTTCTTCCCTAGACGAGTTGCTGAAAGACATAGTAAAGTTTTGTTTTGAACAAAACTTGGAACATATTATTATGTTAAAAAATAATGATAACGAGTATTTGATAAAAGGAATGGCACGGTATTTAAAGGAAAACAATAGTTCATTACAAAAGAACTTTAAAGTATGTATAGTGAAAGATGTACGTAGGATAGAGGACAGGGAAGAAAAGAAGGTAGTCATGAACGATTTTCATATATTACCAACTAGTGGTCATGCAGGGATACGAAGGATGATTAATAATATAAAGAAATCTTTTTACTGGCCAGGTATCGAAAAAGATGTAGTAGAATACGTCCAAAAATGTGATAAGTGTCAGAAACAAAAATTTCAGAAAAATATTAGGGAACCAATGACAATTACGACGACTGCGTCAACAGCTTTTGAGAAAATTTACTTGGATATAGTAGGACCATTCGATAAGGATACGAATGGAAATATATATATTTTAACATTACAGTGTGAGTTAACAAAATTTGTGGAAGCTTATCCTTTAAAAAACAAATCAACCAATGAGGTAGCAAAAGCGTTAGGGGAAAATTTCATTTTGAGATATGGGATACCGCAAAACATTGCTACAGATAGGGGAAGTGAGTTTATTTCCAAAGTCATGGTAGAATTATTCAAAATTTTAGGCATAAATAAAATATTAGCAACGTCGTATCATCATGAAAGTATTGGTTCGCTAGAAAATGCTCATAAAACTTTGGGTGCGTATTTAAGAATTCAGACAAATAACAACTCGTCATCATGGAGTTCTTGGATCCCTTATTGGTGTTTTTCATACAACACAACAGTAAATACTGTAACTAAATATACTCCATATGAGTTAGTGTTCGGAAAATTATGCAACTTACCAAGTAATTTAAATAATGGGAGTGTTGAACCTATATATAATTTCGATGATTATCCTTTAGAGTTTAAGTTTCGGTTACAGAAAGCTCAAGCGGATGCTAGAGAAAACTTGATAACTAGTAAATTGGCCAGGAAAATTGTTTATGATAAAAATAGTAACCCTGTAACATATAAGGAAGGTGATTTAATATTGTTGAAAAATGAGAATGCAAGTAAGTTAGATAATGTGTACAATGGACCATTTTATGTAATAAAAGATGAGTCACCAAATGTAAAAATAAAGTATAAAAATAAAATAGAAACTGTACATAAAAATAGAACCAAATTGTATTATGATAGTTAAAATTAATTATAATAGTTATAATCAAAACAATAAAATTAACTTAGATTTAATTTTATTTTTTTTCTCTGGAAGGGTGATGTAGTGTGAGCTGGTCACATACATCATCCGATAACAAGGAATAGATTACGGTTGTACTATAACTATCATAAGATACTAAGATAAGACATTAAGATAGTAATATAGCTATAAGACACGTAGATATTAAGTATATAAATCGTGGTAAGATGTAATTAAAGGAGCATTCAACATGTCATCATAGTATCATTTACTACCCCACTTCTACACCATCTGACGAGTTCCGGTGCCCACTCCACACAAGCGCAGTTCCGCATAGCAACAAGTTTTATGATTCTGAGCTGAAGAGCTGTTTAGTACTTTCAACGAATTCTCCGTGAGGGTGATGGGTCTATCGCGTGATAGAGGACGGGACACTTGGATAACAGCGTCTAAGACTTACGACCCAGATGTAGGTTCAAGGAGGCCTCTTAACAACGCGTTAGCGGTCACCTTCACTCTCTGCTATGTTCCGTCCTCTACCTACCCTAACAACATTAAAAGTACAAATATTTTGTTTATAAATACCTGATATGAGTAGACATATTCCTGCAGCAGATACAGTACAGTGAGCCCAAGTATGAAAGCACGGTACACTTCATGGAGACGTCTAAGCATATTCCATGTAACACTAGGTTTGCCGTTAAGCTCGTGTCCATTGCGCAGCCGACAGAAGCCGCACCACCTCAAAATACGCAGATGTGTGGTGACGCTCTGCGATGACAATGTCCTACCACTACTTAGACATATGTCTTTGAATAACAGTAAAGAACAATGGGCAAAACGTCCCCACCCTTGTAACACTTTCAGCTATACATCAAATGAAAGCCCTTGAAAAGTGAAGCATTTTATTGTATGACAGCAAATCTGTCAGTCATGGGAGAACAGAGTTATTCAGGAGAAGAAAATAAAAATAATGAACGATAATATTACATACTTTATGCTAATGTTTAATATGTAAGCACGATAGAGTCAAAGGCTATCTTACTAGTAGAGGGACCATACATCTAGAACATCCTACATCATCCAGAAAACCATGATTTTCGCTTTTCAAATAAAAACATACAGCTTTCATAAATATAAAAACTCGTACATCATATCAGCCAATTGATGTCCACTGCTGGACAAAGGCCTCCTCCAAACATTGCCATCCTCATCCATCGGTTTCCCGCCATCCTAACTAGGTCGTGGGACCACCGTGTGAGGGGTCTCTCCACCCTGCGCTTTCTGATAGGCGGTCGCCATTCCAGAACCTTTCAACCCCAACGGCTGTCGGTTCTCCGCGCTATGTCCCCTGCCCACCGCCACTTTAACCGGGCAATTCTGAGCGCTATGTTCGTATGCACAGTTAGAAAGATAACTGGACCTGACGCAGCTACTACTTCCAATGCAACAATAACGAGCTAATGCTAATCATTAATGGAAACCACGCACCTATTCATTATTTATTGCATGAAACTGATGAATTTATACTACCACCCCGACACCGACTCCTGTCATATCCCCACAAAGGTGATTGTGACCCTGATTGGAAGAGGGTCGAGGAGAAACTCGCATCTGTCAAATCCACCCACCTAGTTAGCAGTCTCGACAATCTGGATACTGTAGTGGACACTGAGGCGGCGATCGGCGCCCTGACAGGTCGTCATTAATTAACGATTGCTCTCGGACAGTGGTTATGCTGGAAGACCTGCGCATGCAATTACCCGCAGAACTGCGTGATCTGTTGAGCTGCAAGATCCCTGCCAAACGTGCCTACGACAGAGCCCCCAGCGAGTCCAATAGGGTTAGAATTAGACAGCTTAGTGGCCTGTCAAAGTACGCATAAATGAGTTTCGTCAGTCACGATGGTAGGCGCAATTGAGTGAGATCGAGCCTTTTTATCTCGCTTTCTAGCAGCTATCCCGATCGTTAACGAAGGACGAATACTCTACTATGCCTCCTTTGGTTAGGCCTGATAGGAGGCTAGCGTTCGAGTATGATGACAAGGCCGAATGCCTGGCCAAGAGCCTCGAGGCCCAATACGCAGTTCTCCCCTAGGGTAACAATCACGATATAATATCAATCACACACACACCAATTTCAAATATATGTCGACAGCGAAGTGAAACGGCGAACTTCTCTCCCGGAGTCACCGCTCAAGGCAGAAAACGACGATATACCGTTAGTCACACCTAACGAGGTGGAAACCGTTAAATAAACTTCTCGCCCCTAAAAAGGCACTAGAGGCTCAGAAAGAATAACAAATATAGTCATCAATTTATTCCCCGAACGTCTTTTGGTCCTTGACATGCATCTTCAATGTCGCAATATCAAATTGTGTCTTCCCACAACAGTGGAAAGACGCCGTGGTTATCGGAATACCGAAACCCGACAAAAAAATTCCGAACCGGCTAGTTAGTCGACCTGTTAGTCTGAGTCGAGCCGTTTCCGAGCCTGGGGAACATAAATTCTGTCGTTTACTATTTCTGCAATGGTTGCTGCATAAAGAACATTTCCTATTGGTTCTCTAAATGTTTATATTAGCAAAGCTAGCTATCCGAAAGTGAGGTAAATGCTGTGGATGATTTTCTGGATGATGTAGGATTAGCTAGATGTATAGTCCGCCTACTAGTAAGATAGCCTATATTTAGTTTAGCAAAGCTAGCTTTTCGAAAGTCAGAAAAATGTTGTGGATGATTTTCTGGATGATGTAGGATGAGTTAGATGTATAGTCCGTCTACTAGTAAGATAGCCTTTGACTATATCGTGCTTATATAGTAAAAATTAACATAAAATATGTAAAATTATCGTTTATTATTTTTATTCTCTTATCCTCAATAACTCTGTTCTCCCATGACTGACAGATTAGTTTCATACAATAAAATGTTTCACTTTTCAATTACTTTCATTTGATGTATAGGCGTAAGTGTTACAAGGGTGGGGACGACTTCCATACAAAAATGCCCATTCTTCTTTAAAATGTATTGTGACGTAGTGGGTAGTTTAGGGAGATAAATGCAAACAACTCAGTACGACAATGTAGTATTATTCAGTTAAAAGTTTAGTACATACAATGTTATTAGTTTGTCACTATATATTTAGAAATCGCTACGTTAACACAAATATAGGTATAAGCTAATTTAGTACATACAATGTTATTAGTTTGTCACTATATATTTAGAAATCACTACGTTAACACAAATATAGTTTAAGCAAGCCGGTCTAATCAGAAGGATTTTGAGAGGATTCGATTACAAAGCACGAGGTTCGAAGGCTGCCCTATAGAAAGGCAAACACTTAGCTTCAGTCAGCAAGCCGGAACAAAAGGGAAGCGGCCGCGCCCCGCGTCTTCTTATATAATGGCCGCTGTGTAGGCCCCTCCACGACGCGCTCGCGCCATTGACGTGTAGCGAAGTGGAGCGCGCGAAGATGGACGCGTGAGGCACGTCACATACCCCCCCCGCTAGACCAGAATTTTTCCTAGGGAAAATTCGGCTGCTAGCAGGGGGCGACAGGCTGTTCAGGCACCAACACCCTGCAGGAGCGGTAGATGAGATCAGCTCCGCGGGAGGTACCTGAAACAGCCAAAAGAAAAGGGCAGTACATCCTATTTTAAAAAAAATTAGGGTTAGTAGTTAGTATAGTCGTGTGACGAGTCAGCGCTGTACGGATATTTTAATAAAAAAGGAAGAGAGAAAGAGAGTTTTCAAGTAGGTATACTATGCAGATTAGATTCATTGAAATACGGAACCTATATTGTAAACAAAAGAACATCTGTAGGCTGTCGCCGTGTTATAGAAAAAGATATAGTCAATTAAATAACAAAGAAACAGGTTAACAACCTTCGAACAAAAGATCGTTCGAGCAAGGCCGCATTCCAATGGTTCGACTTATACCTAATATTTAATTAAAATGTTATATTTTAGAACGTAAACAATCTTAATATAATTCAATAAAACATATTAACTTAGTGAGCAGCTTCACCGTTAATTTCTTAATGAAACAAGGAGCTTCAGGCATCGAACCTGTGATCAAGTTCGAATGACCTCTCTTTTTACCACTGTACCAAGGGGTAAAAAAAATATATTTTCTTTTAATCAGCTCGATGAACACCGAGTAACAAAAACAACAAGTTAAAATACAACACGCCACAGCGCAGTCTCGGGCTCGAATCCGAAACCCTGCGTAGTTTGTAGATAAAAATACAAAGTCGATAATATTATTACACCGAGGTGTGAAGGATAAAAGTCGATAAGCGACATGCACGAGAGTGCGAGTAATACGACGATGCCTAAACAAAATAATAACAACTATATGTAGGTAAAATCTATTTATGTTTATTTCAGATATCATTCTTTATAATTTATATTTTTAATATCTTTGATATGCCATTCACCCAGCGGTTTACCTGACATATCGGATAGTTTATAGACCAAAGGCGACTTTTTAGATGTGATTTTACACTTTATAAACTTAGGGGCCAACTTCTTACAAAAATATTTATCCTTATCGCTAAGATAAAAAGTACGTCTCCATACAACATCGCCCACCTGGAATTCCACCGGCTTACGACGGAGATTATAAGATTGACAATTACGCTGGTGAGCCGACAGCAAGGCTGCCTGTACCTTCTCAAAGATTGAAGATAAGTAGCCGAGTGATTCAGCGTAAGAGTCTCGCGGCTCATGGACCATATTGGGGTCAGAGTCAATATGGCGTGAGCCGCAATTTACAAGCTCCCGACCGTAAACAAGAAACGACGGCGAGAAACCTGTCACTTCGTTCACCGCAGAATTAATTGCAAATTGAATCTTTGGTATAAGTGTGTCCCAGACACGGTGATCATTATCTATGAAGGTTGAAACGGCCGTGATTATAGTTTTATTATAACGTTCCACAGAATTTACATGAGGAGTATATAAAGGCGTGTAGTGCAAGTTTGGAATTTTATATTTAGTTAATAAGTTTTTAAAAGTTGAACTAATGAATTGCTTGCCGTTATCGAGTATGACCGTAGAAGGAATACCATGAACTAAGAAAACGTTTTCCTCCAGTATTCTGGTAATAACCTCGGCTGTTGCACGTTTAATGGGAAAAAGTAAACAATATTTCGAGAAACAACAAGAAACGACAAAAATGAAAGTATTTTGCTTCCTCGTTGGAGGCAATGGACCGACTAAATCGATGCTAATTACCTGGAAGGGTTTGGAAACCGACTTAGGACCGCCCATGTGACCCAAGGTTAAATGTGTCTGGTGTTTATGGGCAATGCAAGCTTCGCAAGAATTTACCGCCTTGACCACGTCACTATACATACCTGGCCAATAATAATTAAGATCTAGACGTTTATAAGTTTTAAAAATGCCAAGATGACCAGCCGTGGGCAACGAATGATTCTGAGATATAACCAACGCTCTCTCCTCGGACGGTACAATCTCCTTCCATTGAAATTCTCTAGTGAGAGGATTGAGACTTCTCTTAAAACGATAAAGTTTGTTATCAATTACCTGATAATCAACAAAGGAAGTAGGAGTTTTTAAACAACCGTTATATATTTTTAAATACCACGGATCGTTAGTAGAAACGTTATTAGATTTATTTTGCGTTTCTATACACATAATATTTTTAGAACGAGACAACAAATCCGGCACAACATTGTCAGAACCACGACGGTGCCTTATTTCGAAATTATAAGCAGAAAGACGAACACCCCACCTAGCCAACCGGCCGGTTGGGTTATTAAGCTTTAGGAACCATTGGAGCGCTGCGTGGTCACTATATACTATGAGGGGTTTACCGTTATCTACATAGCAACGCCAATGCTCAATGGCTGAAAGCACTGCGAGCGCCTCGCGCTCGGTAGCACTATAATTTCTCTCTTGGTCCGATAGCGACTTGCTATAGTAAGCAATGACCCTTTCCTCCCCATTCAAGATCTGGCAAAGTACCGCGCCTATGCCATAGTCACTGGCATCGGCGTGTATCTCAAATGGTTGAGTATAATCTGGACAAGATAAGACAGAAGGGGAAATCAAATGATTTTTTAAATTAACGAAGGCCTGATCGGCCTCTGGTGACCAAGAAAAAGGGGGAGACTTCTTTCCACTAGAAGTTAATTTATTAAGAGGAGTAGCCAAGGTACTAAAGTTAGGAATGAACCTCCTATACCACGACGCCGCTCCCAAGAAACGACGCACCTCCTTTCTATTAGCGGGCACAGGATAATTTGCAATAGAATCAACCTTATCGGGATCGGGATGAAGGCCCTTAGAATCGACAACATAACCTAAATATTTAATTTTTTCTCTAAAAAATTTACATTTTTCAAAATTTATTGTTAAATTAGCGTCCTTTAATTTTTTTAATATTAAGGACAATAATTTAATATGCATTTTATAATTTTGCGTAATGCAGACGATGTCGTCTACAAAACAGAATACCCTATTTTCGAACTCAGGACCGCAGAATAGGCTGTCCGCTAAGCGCTGCTGAGTAGCGGGTGCATTGGTAAGACCAAAAGGCATACATTTAAATTGATACGTTCCGCGAGAGGGAATATAAAAGGCCGTCTTACAACGATCCTCCTCTTTTATTAAAGTTTGCCAAAAACACTTAGAAATATCGATGCTAGATAAGTATTTCGCGTCTGACAAATTATCCAATATTTCGGCTATATAGGGCAAGCTATAGGCATCCTTTTTTGTGACAGAATTCAATTTACGACTATCAAGACAAAAGCGCATGTCACCCGTTTTTTTTTTAATCAATATTACAGGGTTCGACCAAGGGCTTTCGGACTTCTCAATCACATCGTCCTTAAGCATTCCGTCGACCTGCTGTATTAAAATACGCTGCTTTTCGGGAGACATGCGATAGTAACGCTGGCGAATAGGGGGACTGTCCCCAGTATCAATCGAATGAGTAATAAGGGAAGTGCGACCCAGACCTCGTCTTTCATAAGAAATATCCTTAAACTGGGAGATTATTTTATTAGCGTTCTCTCTTTGGTCACTTGAAAGATTATCAAGGGAAATTAACTGAGTCGTGTCATCGGAATGTAGTTCCGTGACGTCCACAATTTTTCTATCAACCAACACAGATTCTAATTCGACAGGAAACAAATCAAAACTCCTCCAAAAGTCTATACCAAGTATCAAGGAAATCTTTATGCCTGGCACTATGTGAGTGACAATATAATTAATTTTATTACCAAATTTAAAAGGAAGTACCACACTGCCAAGAGAAGAATATCTATCACCCCCAGCGGTGGTAAATTCTAATGATTTTGTTGAATCAATATTTAACTTGTTTAAAAAATAATTATGACAGTAGTTACGACGCCATAGCAACCCCTTTCTGCCGACGTTGCGTTCACCGATGCAATGTGCGTCATAGTGAATTCTAATGAATAGACAATAATGCATTTTATGTTAATTATGTTTTTGTAGAATTAAGTCAGTCTTGTCGCAATCTTTGTAATAAGAATATCTAAGTAATTAAAGTAATATTAAAATAAAATTAGTTTTTTTTAACTAATTTCCGATCGCGATAACTTAACTGGCGCAGTCGGTAGGATCGCGGCACTCTTGTTTCGAATATATCTCTTTGAAATAAGTGGTGACGGTTCTCAAATCGTACCCTCGCGATCTGATAGAACCTACGCGCGGTCGGGCAACTAGCAGAACCTTTGAAGAAATAGAGGAGCTGCAGCGGCTGACAAGACTCCACGGGCGATGCAGATAATACTGGGGTAAGTACTCTCTTACCGTTCAAGTGTTCCTTGCTATATTTCCCGTGTTCCCATATATTTTTACATTCTGATTTTGTCGTGTGTGTCTGTCTAGAAGCTACAATCGCATTAGGCATTCCATATAATAATTATCACGTACATTTTTTACATTTTATAACTTTATTGTTACTAAGACAGCGCACGAACGCGTCTTGTAACTTGACACAGCTATTGTTCTCGCACCGTGTACTGTGTCAATTAACTTATAAATATGTCGCTTAAGGATTGCGATAATGCTAACTTTAAAATACTTACGGGTTTAATGCCTAAGTACGATGGCAACCCGAAACGTTTAAATTATTATATCAGAGAGGTCGAAAGTATTCTAAGCCTAATAGATGAGGTAGATCGTGCGCACCCCGCATTAATATGTTTGATAAAAAGCAAATTAAGTGGCACAGCAATCGATGCTATAGCTTATGACGATGATTTAAGCAATTGGACCCTTATAAAAGGTGCTTTAATTCGTCGTCTTAGGGAACCGCGTAATGAAATCCAAGTGATGCAGGAACTCACTAGAACTAGGAGACAGCGGAACGAGGATGCCGAAAATTTCGGCAAACGTTTGAGAGACCTATTAGAGACGCTGTACTCAGTAGGTGAACATGTTAACAAAGTTTATTACGAGAAAATGGTTACAGAACAATACATAAACCAACTCGAGTTCCAGATCTCTATAAATGTTAAAATAGCTAGACCCGAGACGTTAGAGCTAGCGATTATAGCGGCTAGACAGGAGGAGAACAGGCTTGCATATAATAGGTCGACTATTTTTAATTCTCCGTCTACGTCACAAGCAAAACCGAAGGAATTACCTAAATTAAATAATAACAATTCATTCCGTAATTTTACTAATAATACACCAAAGGCGCATTCAAACTTTAACCCCACAAGTTTTCGTAACCCTATTGGTTCAAACTTTACGCCCCAACAAAACAGTTTCATTCCTGAACAGTGGGTCCAACCTTGGAAGAACAAACCTTCATCAGGTAACTTTAGATCTAATAACTTTAAAAACAATAGCGGCAACTTCAGGAATCAGCAGAACATCCCTAGGCAACAGGTAAATCCCCCTCAGAAAGTCTCTGACGTCACGATGCGGTCTGTGAATAAACCTGCAACACCAAACTTTGCGACTCAAGAGCTCTTCTACACACCGTGTCACTTAGACCAGATGCAGCCGTACTATAATGAAGGTGAGTGTTTTGATTATAATAGTAATCATGATCAACAAGAGCCGTGCGAAAACGAAGCAGAGGTCTGTTACGATCAGGATTTTACCCCGGGAGCCGACGAAGACAACCAGAGTTAGTAAAAATTAATTTCCTGTATAAAGACCACTTACCTTACATCGAGATACCAGAATTTAATGGTAAGTTTTTAATAGACACAGGCGCTAGTCGTTCTTCTATAGCATCCGACGTTATATTTGGCACTATGTTCGAAAACTGTATAGATATAGAACCCTTTCAGATATTAACCGCTCACGGTGTTTCACAACATAACCAAGTAGCTTACCTTCCTTTACCACCAGCTTTTAAATGTGACTTAACTCATAAGTTCTTGATTTTCGACGTCGATCCTAAATACAAAGGCCTTATTGGATGTGACTTACTGAAACTATTGGAATGTAATATCGATCTTAATAACAACCTCTTACGAACATCTACAGCTGAGATACCGATTCATTTTAATTACCCCGTGCAGAAGATTAGAGTCGAACCAAACTGTGAAAAAATTATTACTGTTAAAACACATTATACAGACGGACAGTACTTACATGACGACTTTTACTGGTCAGATCGTTTAATGTCCCCGGCAGCAATCATTAATGTAACTAACGGTTTATTTAAAACGTCTATTCTAAATTTTAGTGATGAAAAAAAATATATACCCAATAAGTCGATAATTACGCTAGAGAAGTACTCGGAACCTGAAACAGAAAACACATACAAATTAAATAAAATACAAGTAGATAATACTGATAAAGAGCTTTGTGAAAATCTTAATAAAATACGTACCGAACATATGAACGAAGAGGAGAAGCGAGAAGTTACTAGATTATGCTATCAATTTAGAGACTTATTTTATTCTGAAAAAATTCCACTTACCTTTACACATGCAGTTAAACATGAACTTAGACTTGCAGACAGTAGTCCCATTTTTGTACGTAGTTACAGGCAAGCTCCACAGCAACGTAATGAAATAAAAACACAAGTAGATAAGCTTCTACAACAGGGAATAATAAGGGAAAGTATATCCCCATGGTCTTGCCCCGTGCATATAGTGCCCAAAAAGGCCGATGCATCTGGAAAGGTCAAATGGAGACTTGTAATCGATTATAGACGATTAAACGATCGTATAATTGAAGACAAGTACCCTCTACCAAATATTCATGACATTTTGGATAGACTAGGCCGCGCCCAATACTTTACCACCTTAGACTTAGCGAGCGGGTATCACCAGGTAGAAATGCACCCAAATGATATTGAAAAAACGGCATTTACAACCGAGAGAGGACATTATGAATTTTTAAGAATGCCCTTTGGTTTGAAAAATGCACCTAGCACTTTTCAGCGGTTAATGGATCACATTTTAAGAGGAATTGATAACGTTTACACTTATCTTGATGACGTAATAATAATTTCAACAAGCCTTCAGCAACATATGGAGAAGTTAAAACAGGTTTTCAACAGATTCAGAACTCACAATCTTAAAATTCAGTTAGATAAATCCGAATTTGTACAAAAACAGGTGACATTTCTAGGGCATGAACTAACAGATGAAGGACTTAAACCCAATAAAGACAAAATAAAGTCCGTTCTGAATTTTCCTTTACCAAAGACACAAAAAGATATTAAATCTTTCTTAGGATTAGTTGGATACTACAGAAAGTTTATAAAAGACTTTGCCAAACTAACAAAACCAATGACAATATGTCTTAAAAAAAATCATAAGGTCGTACACTCCCCAGATTTCATAGAAGCTTTCAATAAATGTAAACATATCTTAACTAATGCTCCAATACTACAGTATCCGAATTTTAATGAAGATTTTATCCTGACAACAGATGCGTCAGACATAGCTTTAGGCGCCGTGTTATCTCAGGGTAAAGTTGGGTCCGACAAGCCCGTCGCCTTCGCATCTCGTACTTTGTCTGAAACAGAATCCCGGTACTCTACCATAGAAAAGGAATTACTGGCCATCATCTGGGCCATTAAATACTTCAGACCTTACCTCTATGGAAGAAGGTTTACTATTTACACAGACCACAGGCCCCTGACATGGTTAATGTCTTTAAAAGACCCTAACTCTAAACTTACCAGATGGCGTTTAAAACTCGCGGAGTACGACTACACTATCGTTTATAAAAAGGGTATTCAAAACACTAACGCAGACGCTTTATCCCGGGCTAAAATATTCCACCATAGTATAGACTCGTTGGCTGTAAATCTAGATGATAACGACGATGATGACATAATTAACAGAATTTTTGAAAACGCGCGTGCTGAGGCCGCGAATAACGTCACTGTAACTAACGAAAACGTACTTACAACTCCTAGCATCCCTGAATCTCAAGCAGGAACCGTATCTGATAGTATGAGTATTGTATCTCAAAATCCGGAATTAATCTCAACCAATCACACACAACCAGACAATGAAAACACAGGCATTCCTATAATATCAGACGCTATCGATAGGCAATTGAAACAATTTCACATTAAATCAACACCAGGTACGACATATAGAGTTGATAATAGATCAACCAGTAAGAGAAATGTTATCAAAGATGTATTTATCCCTATTAATAATACAGAGTCTGAAATAATTAGATTCCTTAAAGAACATACTATAGCCGACAGAGTTTTCCACTGTTATTTTTATAATGAAGAATTGTATCTTGCATTTTCGAGAGTCTATACAAGTATATTTAACAACCGTGGTCCAAAACTAATAAAGTGTACGTCACGTGTGACATTAGTAGAGAATAGAACAGAACAAAACGAAATTATTAAAAGATATCATGAGGGGAAGACAGTACATCGCGGTATCCAAGAAACGTACAAACAGATTCACCGTAATTACCATTGGCCAAATATGTTACTAACAATTCAAAATTACATTAATCAATGCGACACCTGCTTAAAAGCTAAGTACGAAAGGAACCCGTTAAGATCACCTTTAGCACTTACCGAGACACCTACTAAACCATTAGAGCATTTATTCATGGACCTATATTCAGTTGGAGGAGCAACCTTCCTTACCGTCATTGATAATTTTTCAAAATTTGCACAAGCAGTCCCGTTAAGCGCGAGCAGTAGTATACACATAGCAGAAGCATTGATTCAAATCTTTTCAGTGATAGGTTTACCTCACAAACTAACTACAGATTCCGATAGTAAATTCGATAATGACGTAATAAAAGAGATATGTGCACTACATAAGATCAGCATTCATTTTACCACACCATATAACCCTAATTCAAACTCTCCAATAGAACGCTTTCATTCAACAATAGCAGAAATTATTCGTATACAAAGAATGACCAATAAAGACGACCCCATACAGTCCATAATGTCATACTCTATTATAGCATATAACAATGCAATTCATTCTGCTACAGGATTCACCCCCCACGAACTCTTATTCGGTCACACAGCCTCTAGGAACCCATTAGAACTCTTTTACCCAAAGGAGTTTTACCAGGACTATGTCTTGAAGCACCGTACAAATGCTGAAGCTGTCCAGGAGTGCGTTTCAGCACTCATGTCCAAAAATAAGGAACAAGTTATCTCCAAAAGGAACCAGACTGCCGAAGAAATCATGTTTAAGGTAGGCGAAACTGTTTATAAGCAGGTAGCCAAGACAGCACGCAGCGACAAAACCAAACCAGTCTTCAAAGGTCCTTATAAGATTATACATTTGCACCCGAATAATGTGGCCGAAATAATTGGTAATCACCCTAATTCTAAGTCTATTAGGGTCCATTTTAAGTTACTACGTAGGCCTCATTTTGTTACAGGACCCTCCTCGCAGGAGCCATCGTGTTCTACACATCAGCCACCGTAAAAATAGAGCCTATTAATAACGAAAATGGAATTCTTCTGCTTAAAGAAGGACAACTTCTTAAGCAAGATAATTACTTTAGTTTAGCTTGTATTTATAATATAACTAGCTTACGTGTTACATCTTTGAAATTAATGTCTTTATATGCAAGTACTGTAGATGCCGAAGGTTCTAACTTTGGAGAGCTCCATAAAACTTACAAAAATCAAATTCAGTATAACCTTAATCTTATCAATAAGAAACTTATATTTTTAAACCCCCAGACTAGAAAGAAGCGTGGTATAATTAACGGTCTAGGTTCAGTAGTAAAAGCCTTAACCGGCAATCTTGACAACGATGATGCGGTTAAATTTGAAAACGAGATAGCTAACCTCAGAAATAAAATCAATAATGTCCAAAGCTCTCAGAAGAAATCATTAATATTGGCAGAAAATACAATAGATGAGTTCAGCAGGCAATTGAGCAGATTAGATGAAAATCAGATACATTTAGCTGAATTCCTGAAAAATATTACAAAAAGCTCAAATAATGTTAACAGCCATTTACATTTCTTAGATGCTTACGTACAGATAGATTTTAGTTTAGAGATAGTTTTAGATAAGTTAATGATCCTAGAAGATGCTATGACGTTTGCTCGATTAGGTACCATGCACCCTAGTATTATTAGTTCACAAAACCTTATTACTGAATTTAATAAACTACATAAACAATATTCTCTTAAACCAGTAGCAGACATAAAGATAAGTAACATACATATACTACAAAAATCCATTAATGTTAAAGCATATAGCACAGCACACTCGATAAACTTCATCTTAGAAATTCCATCAATTTCCCCTAAGATATATGATTTAATACACCTTTATTCCATCCCTGATAAAAATAACCTTACAATTATTCCAAAATCCAAATACCTTGCACTTGGTAATGATGAGTACACCTACCTAAAGGAACCCTGCACTCAGCTAACAGACGACACTCAGCTCTGCAAATCGCTGGAAACAAAAAGGACAGTGGACACCGATGACTGCACAGTATCTCTCATACAACATAAAACAGCTAACTGCACACGCGCTAAGATGAACCTAGCAGATGGAAAAATACAGAAGATTGGAGACAACAGCTGGCTGGTAATACTGAAAGAAGAACAAGTTATTAGAACAGAATGTAACTCTAAGACAGAGTACAAGAAAGGAGCCGGAGTTATCCTAGTGTCTCTAACACAGGACTGCAAATTATACATCATGAACACGACTCTCACAACACACATCAGCACAATAGTAATCAGCGAAGTTATACCATTACCCAAACAACAGCTAATACCAGATGAAACTATTAGATACGAGTTACAACTAGAAGACATATCCTTAGACAATATCTATGGGTTAATCAATAGAGCTAAAGATATTTCCATAACCAACGACAACGATTGGCCTCTTATAGCTACAACACCAAGTTGGACAACTGTACTGCTATATGTAATATTAATAGCAGCTGCCTTATGGAAAGTATATAGATGGAGATCCACTCTAATCCTGCAGAAGCCCAACCAGATGGTGCACGTGAGCAAAGGTAGCGAGGACGCTACCGGAAGCAGTCCCTGCTTCCGTCTTAAGGAGGGAGGAGTTACGACGCCATAGCAACCCCTTTCTGCCGACGTTGCGTTCACCGATGCAATGTGCGTCATAGTGAATTCTAATGAATAGACAATAATGCATTTTATGTTAATTATGTTTTTGTAGAATTAAGTCAGTCTTGTCGCAATCTTTGTAATAAGAATATCTAAGTAATTAAAGTAATATTAAAATAAAATTAGTTTTTTTTAACTAATTTCCGATCGCGATAACTTAACTCAGTTGTTACCAAGAATTGTAAAACACGAACCAGTATCAAGAAGACCCACTGTACTTCTACCGTTCACTGTCACAGAAATATATGGCGTAATAGTTTGTTTTGAATTATCGATTGAGGAAAGTTTGTTACTGTTGCAGAAGTATAATGAATTGGAATGCAACAAGTCTTGCCATTTATTATTATTATACAATTTACTCTTTATTTTATTATTAAAGATTTTATTTTTCTTTCCCCAACCGTTACTAATTAGTTTTTTGAATTATTAATAATTGGACCGTTGCACTTCGGACAGTCCATTGCGCGGTAGCCCTTTAGGCCACATTTAAAACAAATCAAGTAACGCGGCTGCCGGCAAGTTTTCAAGGAATGCGAATCAGAACGACACCGAGGACAATGCTGCTTGGGAGTATTAGATACCGCACTAACTTGGGGTTCCGCAGATAAGTCAAAAGAAGTTGAAGGCTCATTTTTAAAATTTTTATGAAAGTTTTTAAACCTATTAGGTTGGTAAGAACCAGTATACTTTTTATTACTATTATTATTATTATAAGCGAATTCAGGAGCTAAAGTGTTAGAAGTAACCGTAGGAGGCTCAGAGAAATCCCTACTACGACTATTATATTTTTCAAAATTACGACAGACACTAACCAACGAAGGAATATCAGTAATAGTTGTAGTCAAGAGACAGTTGGTATAACAAGGCCTAATATTGTTTAATAAAATTTCCAGTTTCTCACCATCTGGAACTGGATTGTCAAGGCGAGAAAACAACCCCTGCATTTTCGCTACATACAGGGTTATGTTCTCACCTTGACCTTGAGAGCGCAGTCTTATTTCAGACATTAATTTGAAATCATAGTTATGTGGGCTAAAATCCTGCTTCAATGACCCACACAACTCACTCCATGAATTTACATTGTTCCTAACGGAACGATACCAATGAAGGGCATCGTCCGAAAATATCTCATACGCGAAGGATAAGATCTTCGAGTCAGGAATGCCCCTAGACGAAATAAATTCATTCATTCTCTCTATGAAACCGCGCACACACGTTTTACCCGAGTACTTAAACTTGCCTAACTCCGAAAAAAGTTTACGGTCATAATTTAATGACTCGGAGGTAGGTGCAACACCGCCTGGTTGCTGTACTGCTGTCTTTGCGACGCTCGTGCCACTAATAGAGGAAGGTGACAAGGCTTTAAATAAGTTAAAGATGGAGTTGAACTCCTGCCAAATGGATTCATAACTTTCCCTGTCACTAAATTCAACACGCTGTAACCTATGATACACGTGGTGCAAGATGGATTCCGTCCTAGCGAACATCCTACTATTAAAGTCTACTTGCAATAGTTTTAAATTATTATTAGCTCGCGACAAGGACAATTCACTTTGCGATATATCCGCGGCGGGCTCGTAACACGACTCTGAAATGTCCTCCGACGGATAAAGAGGAAATAATTTTACTAATTGCTTCCGCAACTCGTCTACCGTATCTGACTTATCGCCCTTTCGTACAAGGACCTCATATTGTAGTTCAGTCTTGTTTAAATGGTGGTAGTTAATCGCGTACGACATTTTATTTAAGAAAAGAAAAAATAATACACGGCAAAACTGCAGAAGCAATCAATGTAAACAACGAACAATAGAATTAAATGTGAATTATGTGTTCCGTTCAGTAGGTATCGTCTACGAAGTCAATTAAATATCTTGTTATGATATTTTTTTAAAAGGACAACGCGGTCACGCCACGTGCGCTGACCGGTTGTTTATTTAACGTACAAGGTAGTTAAATTAAATAAAAAAAGTAGATAATTCGCTTGCAGAAACGAAAGGAAAGTTTAAACTCTTTTTAACACAAAAGAAAGAACAAGAACAGTACCAACCTTGAACGGAACACTTTTTTTTTTTTTCACGACACACAGAAAAGAAGAAAAAAAAAATGGGCGTGCTCACCAAACCTCGTGCTTTTGCCTTAATACGTTGGACGCCACTGTGACGTAGTGGGTAGTTTAGGGAGATAAATGCAAACAACTCAGTACGACAATGTAGTATTATTCAGTTAAAAGTTTAGTACATACAATGTTATTAGTTTGTCACTATATATTTAGAAATCGCTACGTTAACACAAATATAGGTATAAGCTAATTTAGTACATACAATGTTATTAGTTTGTCACTATATATTTAGAAATCACTACGTTAACACAAATATAGTTTAAGCAAGCCGGTCTAATCAGAAGGATTTTGAGAGGATTCGATTACAAAGCACGAGGTTCGAAGGCTGCCCTATAGAAAGGCAAACACTTAGCTTCAGTCAGCAAGCCGGAACAAAAGGGAAGCGGCCGCGCCCCGCGTCTTCTTATATAATGGCCGCTGTGTAGGCCCCTCCACGACGCGCTCGCGCCATTGACGTGTAGCGAAGTGGAGCGCGCGAAGATGGACGCGTGAGGCACGTCACAGTATATAATTTTAGAGTTAATGGTATAAAATAGAGATGCAGACATTTTACTAAAGCAATATAAATATTGCCTTGATATACGACTGCTATCGGTAGACTAAACTTTGAAAACAAAATTTATAGTGTTTTAAATTAGATGCGTGGACATACCCTGACCTGCATGCCCACCCACTGAACAATTATTCATTCCCACATTTTGATGTATTTGAATATTTTATAAATATAAAATTTATATAAATTATGTAAAATTCTACTTTATACAATTATTAAAAAAAATTAAAAAGCTACAAAGGTCGAGTTGATATTATTAAACAATTATTACACACAATAAGGAAAATTTGAAACGTAAATTACAATGTACGTTAAAGTTTTAATGACATAATTTTGAATTTATTATGAAGAGTGATTACATACGAACGTTAGGGCAGAAATTCTGAGTTAGCAACCGCGTACCTTACCAACCGCGTAAGTTGCGGAGACACCTCACACGGTAGACAGACGACCACGTGAGGGAGGAGGGAAAGCGATGGATGAGAGAGCACAATAAAATGAAAATTTGAAATGTTCAGTCCACCAGTGGGAGTAAATTAGCTTAATGATGCTGATAACATACCTATGGTTCGGAGCCAGAATGACTAGCTACTAACTGCTACTATTTGAATATTCCTACCACTGTGGTAAATACGCTAATACTTGATATTTATGTAAAGAAAAATAATCCAAGGTTCACAAGCAGCTGGTAAAAAGGTGTCAACGTCTTATCCGGTGGCGGTACCTTAACCGTTGCTATGCAATGTGTAAGCGCCTTTACTTGTAATAATTAAATTTGTTACATTATTTATTAAACATGTTATAATTTGTAACATTATGAAACATGTTATATGTCGCACGTCTCGTTATGTGAAGGTTACTTTACACTTTTATAGTATTTATATTTACCTATAAGATAGAACCTATGGATTATTCGCTAAATGGGAGATTCTGAAATCGGCACATTCTGTAAACGGCAGGTTCTATAAATGGCAGATTTTTTAAACGGCAGATATTGTACAGTAGTCAATTATAAACTAAAAGTTATTGGACATGAGTTTTTTTGTCTAACTAACTACTACATTGGTATAGACATCCGCTAAATCTAAGGTACATACAGCGAATCTAACATACAAATCTGGTGGATCCAAAATACATTCTGTCGATTCTAGAAAACTCGAGGCGGTGCTGTGTGATATTCGCCGGTTTCAAGATACATCCAGCAGGTACGAAATACATCCGAGATGCATAGAGTGTATACAAGAGATAACCGACGGATCCAAAATACAAACGGCGGATCTTCGGCAAATTCAAGATAAAAAAAACGGGTGTCATATGTTATTTCGAACGCCGTTGTTGCGACACACGCTGTTGCGATCATAGGATCCGTCATGAGAGGAGGCCCGTCCCTGCAGTGGGACATTAATGAGCTGATGATGATGACAAGCTTTCGAACGTATGAGGCAGTAAAAATGTTTTTCGAAACAGCGTCTTTCGCGACTATTTCATTCGAGTCCATGAGCTTTCGAACCTATGAGGCAGTGGAAAAATAATTCGCAACAGCGTGTGTCCCAACAGCGGCGTTCGAAATAACATATGACACCCAAAAAAAACACATACACAACAAATGTCCACCTAGATTTTTATGTTTCTAGATATGATATCTTAGTCAGTTAGGATTTTGCATTTAAAATATATACATATGTTATACAGTTCTATAATGTACCTACTAAATGACATCTTTGACACTTTTCTTTAGAGAAGATGTTTAGAAGTCACGTGTTTCTTTCTTACTATAACATTAGGTATTTCTGCCACGAAACGAGCAGGCATGAGAGAATCATTCTTGGACTGCGATCGTGTTTAACAATAGGTCATAACTAGGGAATGAATCGAGACAAATCGGCTGAAGTAGCCAATTAGTACGCCATTGTGTGTCGGTAGTGGGTGCCATTGAACATCTGAAAATGGAACTGAAAATGTCGCTAGCGAAGCAGACTGCGAAAATGCTGGTCTGACAATTTAAATGCATTTACTTATAACTTCTCCGTGTGGTGACGGAGTAAGAATACAATATGTCACCACCCCGTCGCATCCCATGGGTGCCGTAAAAACCGACTAAGGGACTATAGATATATCCCTCAATATTATTTTTACGAAATAAAAAGAAGGAAAACTTGAAATTAAACCCTATACCAATCCGTCTGGCCAGCGTGGTATTAGTAGGCCAAGTATCCCTCCGTCATGGGAGGAGGCCCGTCCCTGCAGTGGGACATAAATGGGCTGTTATGATGACTTATAACTGGCAGAAAACTGCAACAACCAGGAACACGTGCGAATCTATGTGGACTTGTACAGCATAATAATAAAGACTATTTTAAAAAAAAGTTATTCTAAATAGTAGTAATGACTACCTTATCGTTCAGGCGATCGTAAATTCTCCTCCCATGCAGGACGGTCACGGTTTCAGATCCCGCATAAAATAATAATTTGAGTGATCTACAAATTATTACTAGAGCCTGGATGTTCTTGGTGTCCGATAGTTCCATGTCTGTGAAAGTCTAAACTGTCTTTCTAAGAAAAGCAATAAATATAGTAAGTAGTGCTGTACTTATAATGTACAATGGAGCTAATTATTATTAGTAAGTAGACATATTCCTGCATATTCCTCTCCGTATGGTGACGGAGTACGAATACAAGATGTCACTACCCCATCTTATCCCATGGGTGTCGTAGACACCGAGAAAGGGACTATCATCTTAACGAAATAAAAAGAAGTAAAACTTGAAATTAAACCCTTTACCAATCTGTCTGACCATCGTGGTATTAAGGCTAAATATCCCTGTACGATGATTATTAGTAATCGTGGAACCACACTCGCCGCAAATTTGTAAATGCGATATAATTTAGGCGTAAATACACGTATCATTTACCTGATAACAAAGATATTAATATCATGTAGGTAGGTGGTTACGTTCAAATTTTATTCATATAATTATGATATCTGTTACTGAGTACTTTCCATTTTGCTGATATCGGTCTGTTTGTAATACTAAAGTTGCATGCATTGGCCCAAAGCTATGAAATAGAAACCATTGTTAGCATCTATCTTTAAGCGCACAATATAAACATCTAAAGATGGTAACACTCAACCTGAACGAGCTAGGGCACCACTCGTCAGTTTATCTAATTGTTCTGTTTCCCTAACTCGCCAGTTTCCTTACTCGTCAGTTTTTTTAGTTTTCGTTAACTGGTCAGTTTCGTTATCTCGTCAGTCTTCCCAATTCATCAGTTTCCCTAACTACATAGTTTCCTTTATTCGTCAATTAAGGAAACTGACGATATAACGAAACTGACCGAAATGTAAAAAAACTGACAAGTAAGGAAACTGGCGACTTAGGGAAAATAACCAATTAGAGAAACTGACGAGTGGCAACCTAACTCATCTAAACACACAATGCTGATGTTAAAAAAAGGTTTTTTCCACAAGATTGGCCAGGAAACTTTAGTGTATAACAATATAAATACTAAGTAGTTACAACAGACATCTGCCTAAATGGCATATTAAAATTTAATTTAATTATTTTTTTTATACTCGTATCTATAAGATTATTTAGGTACTTACTCAAAATAAACCATTTTATCAATCATCTTCATCCTATTCCAGATGAACACCTCAACAAAATTAATAAACCTTTCTACATTTTATCAAAATACTAAATCACTTATACGAGTATGTACTAAGTAAGCCACAGTTGTAAATACATTAAAAATTAAGTAGGGATTAATGAATCTAAACCTAACATTTCTACTGCTAAGTGGATACTCGTATTATTTTCTTCTCAAACAAAAGTCATACACTAAAAGAAGACAACATTACTAAATATAAAAGAAGTGAAAAATTGGAGCTCATTTTGATCTCTTTGGGTCGAGACGATAAAAAGAAAACTTGTAACGCGTAAAACTTTCCAAGTTCTTATCATCTCGCGCGTTTCCATGACAACCGCAAGATAAATAACAACGGACAAATAAGAAATTATCCGTGTTGTAACGGAGTAAGAATACAATTTGTCACCTCCCCATCTCATCCCATGGGTGTCGTAAAAACCGACTAAGGGACTATCCCTCAATATTATCTTTACGAAATAAAAAGAAGGTAAACTTGAAATTAAACCCTATACTAATCCGTCTGGCTAGCATGGTATTCGTAGGCCAAGTATCCCTCCGTCACGGGAGGAGGTCCGTCCTTGCAGTGGGACATTAATGGGCTGTTATGAAAAAAAAAACCACCAATATATATGCTATTAAGCGCAATTAATATAATTTGTTACTTTTTGCAGCTAATTGTTACACTATGTTTCAACTTATCACATCCTAATTATCCCATTATTCACCATAATTTATCTATTAGTTCATCAAGTCAAGTCAGCGACAGGGAAAACATCCCCGATGTGCAACCCAACTTGTTGGGCTATCATGGTGTAAATTGTCACACCTTATGTGACTTCAATGCTTTACTTATTACCAGATAAAGTTTACTAAAAGAAAACTCAAAGTAACATAATGAATATTTAATAATATCACCAACTAAAACTACTTAAAACATTACAAATCACGTATTATAAACTAAAGAATATTGTTAATGATATACGCAAACTAATATTAAACAAATTTGCTTCTTACAATCCTTTCACCGTATTCTTCAAAATGTCTCTTGTGGACCCATAGCTTGTCCAAGCCGTCCATACCAGCGAATGCGGCTGCTCCGAGCCAACTGACGCAATACATTTCTGGCGACTCTGATACATTTACTATATCGTTGGTTGCGTATTCAATTTCGCTCTTTAGCCTCTTAGTAACACCAGGGATCGCGGCCAGACCGCCAGTAGGCACTAAGCCTGATAGCATCTCATTACGCAAATCTGCGTCACATTTACTTATAGATTCTATAACAGCATCTTGTACTGACATTACATTACAATCATAGCCAAGTACTAAGCGCGGATTAAACAACATGGATGTTAGAAAATCGTTTTCCCTTGTTATACATATATCTTGTGAATCTATTCTGTACTTTCTTTTGTCACACGCACCGTCCCACGTCTCAGTAATACAGAAAGCGTTACGTTTAACATTTTCTACGAGCTCGTGAGGCGAATCAGTTACATCGATACCCTTTTGGACAAGACAGTCTTCAATGTACATATCAAGGTCACGTCCGCCATAGTTAGTTTCCACGTAGGCAAAGTCAATGAGCTTACCTTCATAGACGGGTGTAACACAAGTGGAATCGTAGCCGAAGTCTATACAAACACCGGTGGTGAGGCCGGAGCCGTACAGAGCACACGCTGATTGTGTTTGGACATAAATTGACGGGGCGTTTAAAGTTTCAAAAAATATTTCGCAGCATTTCAACCTGAAAACATAAGTACATTTATTGAATAACTATTTTGGCACCAGATAACTCATGACCCACCTGGGACCTTCTGCAATGACGACGGTGAGAATCTTACCCCCGGTCTCTGAATGACTGATCAAGTCAAAATCAACTAATCAAGTGTCAAAACTATCATTTCAGGAACTAAAATGACAGTTTTGACACTTGATTAGTTGATTTTGACTTGATCAGTCATTCAGAAACCGGGGGTTAACCTACATATACTACGCTAGGCCAGATAGATTACATACTGTTTTTTATATCGAGCTTTCTCTTCTTAATTATCACAAAGATAACATTATGTTACTGTGTTTTTACTCCATTGTTACTCGTGCAATAATTTAAACAGACCTTCTAATAAAACTAAACTAAAACCGAAACTAACTCACGTCACGAACAAAGTAAAATACACTCATTCAATAACCCAATCAAGCCGTAACAATCTCAAGCTGCGTTCAATTCCACACACAATAGCCAATTGACTTCACTTACAAAACGTACGTCGTTACGACGACGTATTAAATATTTTCCATTGTTGATGTTTTTCAACGATACAATCAACTGCAAAAGTTGAATAACATATCGAATATTACAAAACAACTAAACGCCGGATAGCGCAGGTTGGGGTGACCCCACACAAGGTAGACCGACGACCTGGTTAGGACGGCGGGAAGCCGATGGATGAGGGAGGCGCAGGAGAGCGCCGGGTAGAAAGGTTTGAAGGAGGATTATGTCCAGCAGTGGATGTCATCGATGTGATGGTGATCATGGCTACGAGAAAAAATAGTCTTATCAGTAGTAATGTCGAATAGACACTGAACACCATATTTCAATAAATTACAGAACACGAAAAGCGACTTTCTAATATTAGTTGTGCTAATCAACTTTCGTAGTAGACTGTACCTTGCTCAGGCTCGGATAAATACAACAATAGGATACATCGAGCTTACGAACCGATACGCGATCGTATAAAGAAATGGAGAGAAGGAAACTTTAAAGCTTGTACAGAATGACGATGTTATTTTTCTGTTTTACTTTGAATGGCTTAAAACTTTCTCGTGGTTTTATTTTAAATGATATTGCGTTTGCTGTGTTTTGTTCGGTTTAATAAGGATTACTACTTTCGTAGTAATAGTTTTCCGTGTGGTGATGGAGTAAGAATACAATATGTCACCACCCCATCTCATCCCATGGGTGACGTAAAAACCGACTAAGGGACTATCTGTGAATATTAACTATACGAAATAAAAAGAAGGAAAACTTGAAATTAAACCCTATACCAATCCGCCTGGCCAGCGTGGTATTAGTAGGTCAAGTATCCCTCCGTCACGGGAGGAGGCCCGTCCCTGCAGTGGGACATTAATGGGCTGTTATGATGACTACTTTCGTGACGTGGTGGTCGCGTATGTGTCAATCAAGCATTAGTTGGCAGGTGCTTATCCCGCGCAAGTCAATTGTTTACGCGATGCATAAATGATTATATGTATTCTTTGTTATGTAGTAATATTTGTAAGTACCCGCGACGCAGTAATATTGACAAGGTACAGTCAGCGTCAGATATATCTTAGCAGACAAGGCGATCTAATACTTCTGAACAATTTAAAATGTCAATAAGTTTTACACGCATAAGTGACCATTAATATCTGCATTATACAAATTGACTGTTTGACTCATTTAAACAATTAATCACTAACGTATGGAGAATGTTGTTTTATATTTTGATTTTATTATGTTTTGTAATTTAATATCAATAGATAAACCCCCTTACTCATAAACGCCTCTTAAATTTAATCATTGTTTAGCGATTTTTTTATTACGAAATCCAACCCTAAACCAAACAAAACCGTATGAATTTAAGCTAATCAATTGACTAAAATTTAAGAGGCGTTTATGAGTAAGAGGTTAAAATGTCCATGGGGAGATGTATTCGGAAAGTAGCTGGACCTTTATATCATTCTTCAGGTATCGTATGTTTGCAACTTAGGGGAATACCTAGCAGAGAAAATTTCTACCAAAACAGAAAATATTAATACTAATTCCTACAGTAATCTGTCTACCTACCATCGTATCTACAGACGATATTAACTTTAATATTAGGCCCTGCGCAGACGGCACACTTTTTGTGCGATCGAGTCTGCGGCGCACAAAAAGTCTGCCATACATGGCATATGTTTGAGTCTTTTGTGCGCCGGACTTTTTGCGCGTAATGTGCGTTACTGCTTATAATTTCATAGGTTCTATTTTCACAGACTAAAAAGTGCGTCACGGATAGTCTGTCGTCGGCGCAGGGCCTTAGAAAGTAAGAAAAGCACATTTAAAATCATCAATTTATCTAGCAGACCTATTTCACATGTAAACACTGATCATATTAATTAATCTAATTGAGTGAAGCTGTTAATTTCATCTGACATTAAATTAATGATTAAAATATTTCAACGTGATACAATAAAATAAAATATATTCAAAGTACAATTTTCAATATTCTACTTATTATTTTACCGCTTCGCTTGATACACAAGTGCTATTTATTAATTGAACGGTATTTTAATAACGTGTTGAGCAGTTGTTTTAAAAGGATAATAATTATTTCATATAGGTATTTATTTTATAAAAATTCAAAAGGGAAGAATTCGATCAACTTTGAAGCGTGAATTTCTTTTGGCCATTGGCCACGGGTCTTGCTGTGCACTGATCTACTGATGTCCATGAGCTGTGCTTACCACTTACCCTCAGGTGAGCCCTTTACTCCTTGAGGCAATAATAAATTCCTTATCAGACTGATGAAAACAACCTCAGACAAGATTCCATGGAAGTAGGCAGTGATTACTACGATCCTTACAAAGCTGCTTTGATTCATCTACGATCATACATTATATTCATACAAGCCCGTCCGTGTGGTGACGGACTAAATACAATATGTTACCACCCCATCTCATCCCATGGGTGTCGTAAAAACCGACTAAGAGACTATCCGTCAATATTATCTTTACGAAATAAAAAGAAGGACAACTTGAAATTTAACCCCGTGCCAATCCTTCTGTCCAGCGTGGTATTAGTAGGCCAAGTATCCCTCCGTCACGGGAGGAGACCCTTCCTTGCAGTGGGACATTAATGGACTGTTATGATGCCTGTCGGAGCCGAGTGCTACGCACTGCTTATTATGTCTGTCTACAACAATTATTATTTCTCTGTAAATCTTTTTAGGGCGTCCCCTACCGACGATTAAAACGAATAAAATTAAATTTAGGTACCTACTTTTCGGTAAAAAGACTTCTTGGAGCAAGTGCTAATACGACAGCCCTTTCTTCAGGCGCTACTTTCAATTCTCTGTAATAAATATGGTGCCATATTCTCTCCATGTTATCCCAATGAACAATTTCTCCTTTCACTACTGGTGACTGTAGCTCATATTCTGGTACCATTGATACAGCGTCATCACCGATGTATACCTCGTATGGTACTTGGCCATAATACCCAACGCGGTCCACAGGTCTTCCAACCACTGTTCGGAATATTGACAACGGATGGTTATCGCAAGCAAACCCAGCTTTACAACAGTAGCTACCATTGTCTATTACTACACTAGGCTTTTCACAAAACATTTTTGGAAAAATAAATATTTATTTTTAGCCCAGTGACGTCTAATGTCAAAACATAGAGTGTTGTAAATATTTTCGTAGTAATAGAGAATCATTCTTTTAAAATTTTTGACATTTCAAATTCAATAGCGTCGCCCTCTGATATCGTATCCTCAGAACTAATATAAGTATTTAATTATACTTTTGATTTGTATGGAGTCTTGAATGAGTCTTGGGGAAACCAACTAGTTTATATTAGCTACTGATTTTCTATAGATAAATATTATGTACCATTTGATGCAACGGCAATAACCGCATCAAAATTGATGAAAATCGGTGGGTTGCAATTGAATGCTAGAATGAAGCCAACGAATGGTAATTGAATCCTAGGGAATCCCTAGGTATCATGCCTAGGAGCGGGAAATATATTTTTAAATAGACAAGAAGTAAAAATTTACAACGGAGGCGGAGAAGTAATATGAAATTTATAATATCTTATTAAATTATAAGATAAAAAGTTACGAGTTCATCGTTCATTATCAGATAAGAAAGGCTATTAAACAAGGTTTATTTAAATGTGTAGGTGTCTTAACAAAAAGGTAATAGAATTTTAGTTATTTAGGTTTAATTGAAATATCCCTAGACCATGTTGATGTGTGAACTAAGGCGGAAAGCGAAAGCAAACCCTCTACGTACTTGCTATACCAATGGCAAAACAGCACTTTGCTGAACTTTGAAAAAGTAAGGGTAGCATGTACGTTATGTACGTAAGGTAAAAAAAGACACTGCGAATTTCTTCCTAGACCTTTCTCCATCTACAATCATTTGCGCATTCCGACACAATGTTAAACTTAAATCTTATCTAAGTAACATCCTGTGTTACATTTCTGAATTTAATAAGATTTGTACAGTTTAAAATACAAATTTATAATAATAGATTTTAAATTAGCGCGATTTGTATAGGTACAGTCGGGGTATTTGCCGCTCGACCACCCTTAGGCGAGAATCGCTTGGCACGCGGCGCATGCGATACGTGGCACGCCCACGTATCGCATGCGCCGCGTGCCAAGCGATTCTCGCCTAAGGGTGGTCGAGCGGCAAATACCCCGACCGTACATAATACTATTTTTACGGGTCTTACTCGCGGTATCCAGTCCCTCCGCGACCACGGGCCTTGCAAGTCGGCCGAAACGTCGGAGTATATCCTAGGTATTTATGTTACTAAGTATCTAGGCTAATTAGTATATACCGCGAGTAAGACCCGTAAAAATAGTATTAAATTTTTAATACTTTGCATTTTGTTAAGAACCTAAAATGACGAGTACGAATTACCAATAAACTTGCACATAATGTCACAGTTGACGTGAACAAGTTAAAAATATTTTTTCCTACAAATTACACAAGTAATAGATTACTAAGTTAATACGATTTGTCATCGTCTTCACGACCTCTCGATAAAAGTTAGCGACGACGCTTTGATGTATTCAATAGATATGTTTTGGTAAAAGTTCGAGATTTTCTTTACGGTACTTTTTGTACGAAGTTGAGGACGAATGAAAAACTTGTATAATTTAATTAGAAGTCTGGTAGTTGGTAAGTAAAAGTTGCAGTTAACTTCTATAGAAACCTAGTTTTATGAATTGCAATCCGTTGAAAGTTAGTAATATTTCTTGGTGACCCAGTGCCGTATTTAAATAGTACCTATTTGCATAAAAACTTTTATCTTTAACCTTGTAATTAAAATTTCAAAGCATCATTGGAAGAAGTTGATTCTGTAAAGTAATAAATTAATTGCAGTCAGTTTATTTGAACTTGTTTTATACTTTGAGTGATTGTCTGCACTTGGAGTTGAATCCTATTATTATTTATTTCTGGATGTTTCTTTTACAACAGTGTAGTTCATAGCGTAAAGGGTTAAGCAAATGGCGACCTAGGCAAACATATACTTAGGCTAAAAGCTATTGAAAATGACATTTAGTCATAACGCGAGGTAGGTGAACTGCGTATTAGGCCTACATAGCGTAAAGGAAATTTTCCAAAAATATTTATAATTTTTTTAATCGTCCCTTACCAAATTCAAAAGTAGTTTTGAGATATCCGCAGTGTGACGTTAATACACTTGCAGTCCGACATTTACGGCATTACAATCCGACGTTTATGGTCTCTAGTATCCACTAGAGAAGTGACAGTTAATTGAATATTGACAGCCTCTGCGGCTTAGGGCCAGATTCAGAGACCGCACTTTGTCTTTACTTTAGCAAAGTCTAGTTATTATCTCTGAATTTGAACAACATTAAAGTAATTTTGCGCATGAAAAAGTTTACTTTCATTATTTATTACTACAAAGTAAACTTTTCATGCGAAAAGATTACTTTAATGTTGTTCAAATTCAGAGATAATAACTAGACTTTGCTAAAGTAAAGTCAAAGTGCGGTCTCTGAATCTGGCCCTTAGAGATGTCCGTTCTCTACGTTGTTTCGTGCTTACCTACGAGATTTTTCTTCTGTCTTGCTACCTTAAACTTTACCAATCATTATCATTATAACAGCCCATTAATGTCCCTCTGCAGGGACGGCCTCCTTTCGTGACGGAGGGCGAGCGGCCGGCGAGTGCCAAAAACATTTTTTTTATGTAAAAAAAATATAGTATTTATGTTTTTTAAATATTATAAATTGTGATGGTTATAGCAAAAAAAATTAGGTTATGTTATGTTTAGGGATTTAGGTTTTCGGACAAGTGTTATTATAAGACATGAATTTAGGGCTAGCTACCATTCGCACACATGATGATTCGGACACAAAATGTTATGACACCTTAGATTATGGATAAAAAAATTATGAGACAAAATAGAGAACCCCATGGGATGAGATGGGGTGGTGACATTGTATTCTTACTCCGTCAGCATACGGAAACTTTATCAATAAGTAAAACAATTACTAAAAACATATCAATTAGTAGTATGAAATTATAGCAGTTTTAAAGCCGGTGCTGGCATTATAGTGTGACCACAGGAGCTGTGCACCCCCTGAGGTATGAAAAAATATGTTTATATAATATTTAATTATTATTTTATTTATTGTGTTATTTTTATAATAATAATAACTACAGTATAAATTATAAGTTATTAGTTTGTTTATAATTTTTAAAATACATCGGTAGCTGTTAACGTAAGTCATAATAGGTTAGGTTTTTAAATTGTTATTAAAATCAATTCTAAAATATATCCTTAAGATGCTGTTTATTTATTTGTCATTATTTTGTAATACTTTATCAATAAGAACCTTTTCTTTTCTTTGTATTTTCAATTTAATAAGGTCGTTAATTAGTCGATCGGTTGACTTTTATATCAGTAGGATGGTATATAAAGGCAGTACAGTAATGTTCTAGTCCCTTTCTGTTTGGCTGCCAACGGGATCACATCTAAATAAAGTTAAGTACGTTTATTGATAATTCTGTATTACTTTTTATTTTTATTTCTGTGTTAGAATTTCTGTGTAAAATCTTTAAGATACAAAATGTTGTTTTTGGTTATGAAAATTATTATATATTGTTAATTATGATCAGTACCACACTTACTTGATTTGTTTTCTATGTATTTTAATAATGTGTTTATATTTAAATATAAAGAGAGTATCCACGAGCAATCTAGTAAATAAAACTTTGGTTACATGAAATGAATTTTGTAATTATTATTAGAAGTATACCTATCGTCAATAAATATGTAATTGGGAAATATGTATGTATATTTAAGCTTAAATATGCAACCTGTCTTTGACAAAATAAATAGTTAAATGTACCTTGTAGTTCGTTTTGTTATTATCCAATAGATTACAATATACCAAAGACTTTTTATAATGAAGTTTAAATAGAGAAACATCTTTAATTGTTTAAGTTCTTTTTTTAAAAAACAATATTTTTACTTAAACACCCTTGTTTTATTTTAAATAACACGCGCGGCGAGAGGGGGTGGACATATAGAGTACATGTTATATACTGGTATAGAATAAACAGTCTATGATGTAGCTACTAGCGACATCTGACGCAATATCCTCGCCGCGCATACCTCAGGGGGTGCACAGCTCCTGTGGTCACACTATAATACGATTACATTTTAATACCACCAAAACTTAAATTATGCACACTGCTACAAATACTAATAAATTCGAGAGCTGAGGGGTAATTTAAACGCCTCTCTTCATGCGGAAAATCACTTCAAAAGTGCACTTAGCATAAAGATAAACAGGTCGCTAAAAGATTACTTAAAAACTACTAACATGACTTAGCTATATTTACAACTAGCTGACCCGTGCCCACGTCGTTGGGTGGAGAAAAAAACGCGTCTCTTTTTTAAACATATTTCATTACTGATCCACTCCTATTAGTCATAGTGTGATACTGTATAGCCTATGACACTTCATTAGTTCCAGAGATTACCCCCTACAAGGTCACAAACACACAAACTTTACCTCTTTATAATATTAGTAAGTACATATAGATATAATTATCCGCGTGGTCTGCCTCATAGACAATTGTGAATATTACTTACCTGAATAAACATGCAGGCAAACCTCTAACATTGTGAACATACGACAATGGACAAAGGAGAGACAGGACAGAAACATTTAGAGACGACAGTGGAAGTACCTAGACTGATAATGATAATGACGATGGTGATAACAACAGTCTTCTTATTAGTCGAATCCACACCAAACAATCCATCTTGAATCGGCGATCCCGCGACCCGCGATTCATCGACGACGAATCGCTCGCGGCAAAGAGCGAGCGATCCTGCCCCGCAGTTTGGATTGCACGAGGCAAGTCCACATCCAACGCTCCTGCCGCGCGCGATTGGATCGCGCTGGATCGTTTAGTATGGGTCCGGCTATTGAATAATCAAACTTGCTATAGGGAAACTGAATTATTTAATTATGTAAGTAGGGTTTAGATTATATTTATAGAAAGCAAAAACATTAAAACATTAATTAAACTTAGACATTACTGTAATATTATTGAATGGAAAACTTGGTTCGGAATCATAAGTATTAAACGAAATTTTCGACTACAGTAAAAACTTCTTATACAATAGACAATTTTATTCGAGCTGTTAATTCATTTGTAACATAAAATTGAGTCCTTAAAACTTCTAAGAAAGTTATTATAGATGCTGAAAATAATACTGGCACCGGCATTCTATTATTTACGTAGAAACTCTATTAGCAAAATTATGTGAAATATAAATTGAACGTACTTTGTTACTTGATATCGAAATTAAATTAATACCTACAACAACTGAAAGCTTTGAAAAGGGAAACTGTTTTTGACTTTTTAACCTTCATGTCAATTCTCGTACCGAAAATTAGGTTAAGTTAACTTTTAGTTACATCTCAATGGAAAGCTGTGTGGGTTAAAACTCAGATACATAAAGGTCGACACTATGCTTCCATTCAGCAGGACATACCAATGAAGCCTTGGTTTTATAAATTTAGAGAAGCTAATAAAACATCTACATCAGTTGTGAGTAGATTGAGGTTAGGTCATGATTGTACCAACGTTCATCTTGCTAAATTACGGACCAAAGACAGCTCGATGTGTGAGTGTGGTTTGGATGAAGGTTCCCCTGATCATAATATTTTTTTCCAATGTCCGTTAATGCGCTCTTCATTCTATGATTACATTCCCTCTCGTATACCCCGTCCTGTTAATTTTAATAATATTCTTACGTATTCAAATTCACCGTTTATATAATGTTTTATGTAACTATATAAAGATAAACAACATAAAACTGTAATGGTTTTGTCATTTTAATTCTTTGTTCTTGTTTATATTCTTATATTAATATCTACCTTTTTAGTACAGCACAGAATAACACGTATTTATGTATATAACAACAAATTTTGATTACCTTGCTCGTCTACTAAAAGTACTGTTTTAACTGGTCATTGGCGTAATCTTAGAATCGCCATTTAAAAAAAAAAAAAAGCTTTTAGTTGTCAAATTGTCACACTCTAAATAAAACTTTAACACGACCTAAAAAGATTACAATTGCAATAGCAAACACATGACAACTAAAAGGTAACTTAACCGAATTTTAGGTACAGTCACGAGCAATAATATGTACACATTTTCGCATTTTGTAAACCAGTTATCTAAAGTTCTGCCAATCCAAAATTTAAAATTCGAAGATTAATTCAAAACTGTACGGAACCTCTTCTAAATTACGAATTCATTTTGATATTGTAATGTCTAGATAAACGTGCAGATAGTTTAGAAAATTTGAAAATGTGTACATATTATTGCTCGTGACTGTACGTGAATTGACATGCTTACTCGGCGCCGCCGCCCGTTGTAAAAATATATTTCAATAAGATGGCGTCGCCATAGTAAGCAACATGAACAGTTTGCTCAATCTTACTTGACCGGGGTATAGTTAACTATCAGAGAAGTTCGCACTTGTACAGGAACGAGCACGTCATGTTTGGTTCAGCATAATCATTATCAACCGGATCATATACTGCAAGGCCTCCTTCAACATTTGCCTAGTGAGGAAACCATAGGTAGCCTTATTTAATTACACTATTGTCTCTGCAAATTGTATGTAACTATATATTAATTCTTGTTTTTTTTATCATGCTCTGTGTGTATATTTTGCAGTACTTAATAAACTATATTAACTTTAAAACTTTCGTGTTTCATTTTATATAATTATTATTTACACGGGTATTAACACGATTTATTATTATTTGGTAAATATTAAGTAATAATTTACCTTTGAGGCTCTCGACGTTTCGGCCAGGTTACACCAGCCGTGGTCACAAGTAGACTGATGCAGCGATGTCTACCATATAGATATTTATCAAATAATTAATAATAAATCGTGTTAATACCCGTGTAAATAATAATTATAGGTACTTAATAAACTATTTTCATATTTTCACCTTGTACGGTACTCTCCATCTATCAGTTACCCGCCGCTCAAACTAGGACGTCTGTCCACTACAATTATGAGGGATCACCTTGCGTCATTCCAGTACCTATCATGTTTGTTTCCATCCATGTTTGCCAAACAGTATTACAAATACTCAGGTTACATTTATACGTCAAATATCTTGGTACGAAAATATTATGATGAGCGAGAAATACTTATCGAATCAATTAGGGATATCAATAACATGCTTACATTGCGATGATATACCGGTAAAATCGACAAGGAAAGGTTTATAACCTGCTGTTTACTAGAGAGCATATTATAAGGTCTTTGCTATAATCAATTATCTAGAAATCATCATCGAAAATAACGAAAGGCAATGGCTGAATTGTTTTAAGTCGCATTTGATCCTGTGGCTTTTGTGTAAACACCTCCCCTGCCTCGTCTGCCTTCGTTTTTTTTCTCGTTTTTCAAATTAGCTTTGTGTAGATGTGGCCGTTAACTCTTAAACCAAAACTTACCTGTGAAATATAAGAATCTTTTTATATGACACTTAAGGAAAACATGAAATAAAATCGATCAACGAAATATTGTTAACACGAGGCAGCCTTCCTTTCTTTACTACTGTACTACTTACACCACTAAACATGGTTTAGTATGTTTGCAACTATGGATTACAATGAGTAGAATGTGTAAATAATGTATTATGTATTGTCCAAGTTTTAATTATTTATACAAAATCTCTCATTGCATGCATCAATTGAATCATTGTGTGTTTGTTGTGACCACACACTATTTTATGGTTCGATGTCGAATATTAAGCTCATGATACACGTGCGATACACAGTAAGCTGCATGTTAGAACCAAAATTATTAATATTTATTAATTGCAGGTAACTGTTTATTTCATCATCATAACAGCACACTAATGTCCCACTGCAGGGACGGGCCTCTTCCCGTGACGGAGGGATACTTACTAATACCATGCTGGCCAGACGGATTGGTATACGGTTTAATTTCAAGTTTTCCATCTTTTCACTTCGTAAAGATAATATTTACGGTTAGTCCCTTAGTCGGTTTTTACGACACCCATGGGATGAGATAGGGTGGTGACACACATTTATTATTTGTAGGTAACTGTTTATTTACTATCAGAAAATAAAACCAAAAGGGACGGATGCTGGACTGCTGAACTAAGAATTAACAAGATGTGCTACTCTCAGGGTAAGATAAGGTGTCTTATCCCGAGTGAAACGTAAAAGGCTATCGGGGCTAAGCAGGAAGTAAAATGCGGTAAGTAGAAATGTTTCACACTTATTTTTTTTTATATTTAGCAAAAAAGAAAACTGAAACAAACAACAGTCTAGGTAGCGTTGCAGAAAGATATAAAATTTCACTGACTAGGTAATAGTATTATATTTTATACAAAATAGCATAAATTACAGCATAGTATTAGCATTTATCTCAACTAGAAAAACTTTCATTTAATATAAAATTTTAGTTGGAAAATTATATAACTTTAATTAAACCATTGGTACGTATAAGTACGCAAGTAGTACTAAGCAGAACTAAGGCTGACTATAAATCAAATCCAATTACCCAATCTCCGGTTCACTGAACCCATGTTGATGAAATTCTGTTTAATCAGTGAATCTGCAGCTTAATTTGAATCCGGTGCAGCATTTACGTCAGAACAGCAACGATTATATCGTAATGCAGCGAAATTAAGCTAAACATTATGAACAACCAAATAACTTCGACACATTGCTTATACTGACTTTAATTTGGACCTGTTAATTAAGTATTACAGCAAATCATAACTCATTGATTAATTCATCATATTTGTAATAAAACATATTATAGGTACTTATTATGCTTTATTACAAATATTTGTTTATACAAGCTCCCTTGGTAATGAAGAAATTCATCATCATCATATCCCCTATGTCCACTAAATTATGTGTTTGATTTAAGTGTAAAAAGATCCATCAATGGATCTTTTCAATGGATCTACGTGGACATAGGGATCATATCAGCCAATTGACGTCTACTGCTGGACATGGGCCTCCTTCAAATACTGCCACCTTGCGCGGTCCTGTGCCTCCCTCATCTGAAGAAATTGACTGTCAAATATTTTAAAGATCACGATATAGTGAAGTTATACACTGGTATAGTGAAGTTTGTATCTGCGAGTAATCAATATAGCACGCCGGCTAAGAGCTGACAGACTTAATGTGGAACTACAACATGTTAGCTGACGAATCTAGAACAAATAAACGGAAATGTTTATTTTAATACAGAAGTAGGTAAGGTTATATTTACATCAGACGGTGCTTTTGACCTCCATTTGTTTATCAGCAAAAATAGTTACCCGTTCCTTTCTAAAACTGTGTATTAACATTTAAGATCTCGTAAAATGTCACAAAAATTAATTCGATAATAAAAAATTTTATCCAGTCATCTATAATATGCTATAGAAATCCTGATTCATTCTATTTCAAACAATAATTGTTGCGATTAATAATTATATTAAACATTACTTAGTATCACACGCATCGCTGAAAGAAACATCGCACTACCTGTTTTAATGATTATTCAGCCAAATAATTTTCCAACCATATTTCAAGTGCAATATGCTGCTATACAAATATATACAAAAGTAACAATGGATTATCTTCCAACTGTGCCGACCTTATAGTTAAATCATGGATTACATTTGTTAGTGGTACTCTGCGCGATTTCAACTAACATCCATTTTTAGCTTCGGAAATCGTACTTTAAGCTCATCCACCAATGTATAGAATAAAATCCATGTTACTACCCCACCACCCCGCGAATGACATAGACACCATTTTCTTTCTGCGTCGTATCTTGACCGACAACAACTAACACCAAACCCGACTCGTTGCCAAAAGATCTTGATCGAATTCGCTGATGATGCACTTTTATTGATACAAGAGTAGTGTTAGAAGCTTCATTTCCGTTGAAAATGCTTTTCACTGGTACTCACCGAGTGTCATGCTCAGCTAGTGCAAATTGGGTGGAGTTCAACCAATAAGAAGTGTTTTGCCCAGAACCTGATATTTGGTGTTTTTCGCAGAGTCGCACATAATATATAATATATACAGAAAAGTGTATGAATAAGTCCAATTACAAAAAAGTAGTTTCGCGTACAATGTTTATATTATTTTCTTTGTCATGGTGCACCGCCTGTAGGATTCAAATATTTTCTGGATAAACTTTAAAACAACACTTTTAAAGCCAAATAAAGTTTTTGTTTGAAACGATACCGTCTTCGCTGTAGCTCTGTATCGGACAAACTAATCTGTAAGTTTAATACAAACTTCGACACAAGACTTGGTTTGTTCTGTGAAATGTACTTTTTATTTTATCTCTGAATAGTTTTTGTCAACTATATTTACCTTATGGACATTAATAACATTTTACTTCAGACCTCAAAAGTTTTATTGAAATGTCAGAAAAGCATTTCAATCTTACTGAAATAAATGTTAAGAATATTAATATATCCTTATTACTTTCATTTACTACACTTTTTTCTGGGTCCTTCTAACAGTTATTTCTCAGAATTATCAACAATGATTTCTTATTAAGTATGAATCATATAATATCTTATATTTTTTAAATTTATGTATGTAGTTGAAAATTACAAAAACAAATTACAACCATAAAGTAACTAAAATGAACAATAAAAAATACCTTTATATACCCAACTGAACAAGTATCCAACCGAATACAACATCCATATTACTTTTTCCTTACTAAATAAGTTAATTCGTTGAGACTACAGAAGTCATAATTTGGCATCACCTATATGATAGCTATGTATTTTGTGTATACAATAGCTTCTAAAACGACTTAATAGTAAGAAGTTTTTTTTTTTATTTTGTATAAGATGTGTCATTGTTAAACGACTACTCATAATAATTACAATCTAGACCTTATGGCTAATAAGTAATTTGAATTTAACTTAATTTGCTACAATACACACAGAATGTGCTGTGCCCACACACAGAATGTGAATGTGAATGTGCCCATTGGCACTTTTCTTATAGTCTCTATTAATATGAGAAAGACACTTTGTTCTTGTGTTTTTTTAGATTAGCTCTCACTGATAACACTGATTACACTTACTTCACTAATTCAAAAGGTTTAGTTCTTTTTAGCCTTCTCACTATGTCCGCGGTGTCAAGGAGCTGGATAGCCTCAACGTTCACATGATGAAGAAGCCTTTGTTCATGTGCTACTGCGTTTTTTCTTATAACTTCATTTACAAGTTCCACACCAAGGTCACGGTGGATGTCATTATTTTTGACGTACCAGGGAGCATTTACTATAGCCCGAAGTACTTTATTTTGGAATCTCTGAATGATTTCTACGTTAGTTCGTTTTGTGCATCCCCACAATTGAATGCCATATGTCCATACCGGCATGAGTACTTGTTTGTATAAAAGTATTTTGTTGGAAATTGATAGGGTAGAATGTCTGCCAAGTAGCCAGTTCATATTTTTATAGCGCAGGTCTAACGCTTGACGTTTCTTTTTAACATGTGCCTTCCAGCGAAGTTTTGCGTCTAGCGTCATGCCCAAGTATTTTGCCGTATTTTCGTGTGGTATTATACTATCGTTAATGTATAGCGGTATGTGAACAGCTCTTTGGTTTGTAAAATTGATATGTGTCGATTTTGACTCATTCAATTTCATTTTCCATTTTTTTGTCCAATCGGCGATAGCATTGACTGCAATTTGAACCTTCTCTGCGGCTTCTTTGTGAGTGGCACCTGTAGCCATTATAGCCGTATCGTCAGCGAAGGTAGCAATAATGCTGTTATTGGTTTCAGGGATGTCGCTTGTGTACAATAGGTACAGGATAGGACCAAGAACACTCCCTTGCGGCACACCAGCTTTTATCTGTTTGATATCTGAATAAGCATTTTCATGTCTCACTCTAAATGTCCTCTCGCTTAAATAGGATTCCAGAAGGTCCACATATTGCTTTGGAAGCATATTACTTAATTTATGTATAAGTCCTACATGCCACACCTTGTCAAATGCTTGTGCTACATCTAGAAATACTGTAGTACAAACTTTTTTCTCTTCTAATGTTTTTTCAATAACATTGGTGATTCTATGTATTTGATCTATTGTGGAGTGTTTTTCTCTAAAACCAAATTGGTAATTAGGAATAAGTTTTCTGTCTTCTATAATAGGTTTCAAACGTCTAAATAATAGTTTTTCGAGCAATTTCGCTATGGTTGGTAAGAGAGATATGGGTCTGTATGAGGTTACTTCACTTGGTGGTTTTCCTGGTTTAGGGATCATGATAACTTCAGCTACTTTCCACATACTAGGTACATGTTTTAACCTAAACGTGGCATTGATGAGGGTAGTAAGCTTGAGAACTGCTTTACGAGTGAGTTTTTGTAGCAGTTCTCCGGTGATCAAATCATATCCCGGTGATTTCTTTTTGGCCAATTTTTTGATCATGTTGTTAACTTCTTTTGGTGTAACTAGTTTGATTTCTATGTTGTCATGTTGAGCCACGTCCAATGTAATATTATTAGAGCTTTCCACTCTGTTTTCTTGAAAAATTTGCTCTAAGTGTTCGGCAAATATATCTGCTTTGTCTTCATTACTTATGGCTCATTTGCCATTTGGTTTTAGAATAGGCGAATCGTGAATGATTGGCTTTTTTATGCTTTTAGTGACTTTCCATAGTGAGTAATCAGATGTGCTATTACTGGTAAGTTGTCTGAGATAATCATTTGTTGTCTCATCTTGAAATTCCTGGATTGCTCTACTTAACCTTTTCGTGAGTTTATTCAGCAGAGTTTTATCTAGATTGTTGCCATTTTTGCCTCTGCGCTCGTTTTGTAACTATAAGATTTCTTATTTCCTCTGGATATCTTTGAGTTGCTACTCTTTTTTTCATGTTGGGTGTATTTTGCCAGGCGCAGCTTTGGATGTTGGTAATAAAATTTGCTACTTCTTCATCTACTTGCTGTTTGTTTTTGAGGGGTACTTTGAGGTCGATACAGTGGTCTAAATCAAATTTAAAGCTCTCCCAGTCAGTATTCTTATTTACCAGGGTTGGGCTACTTTCTTTTCGTATTATTGTTTCACTTAAAGTTAGGATAATAGGCGAATGGTATGAGTGCATATCATAACCTTCTTCTATATTAATATATGCAGCTGACAGGTTCTTATAAATAAAGAAGTCTATCAGATCCGGTTTTCTTTGTGTATCAGTTGGCCAGTAAGTGGGTTTTCCTGTTGAAATCACATTGCACTTTATTTCTCGAACAGCACATAGCAATTCCTTGCCCTTAGTATTAGTAAGTCTAGAACCCCAATATGTATTCTTCGCGTTAAAATCACCTCCAAGTATAAATGTGTTTCCTAGAGCTTTCAGTATATTCCTGTACTGCTTTGTTTTTAGCGCATACCTAGGTGGAATGTATATAGCAGATATGGTAATATCGTAAAGTTTGGTTTTGACCACAACAGCTACAGTTTGTACAAATTGTTCTTCACATTTGTGTTCTAACGTATGGTAAATGTTCTTTTTAATAATAACGGCACTTCCACCACTTGTTAGGATGCAATGCGTGATATATTTTATAGCCTTTTATATGAATATAAGATTCTTTTGTGAAGTGAGATTCTGATATGAGGCACACATCAATTTGTTCTGTTATTAGGACTGCCTGCAACTCATTTCGGTGCTTAAGCAGTCCGTTTGCATTCCACGTCATAATTTTTAGTGTGTTTTTCATGTTTGTTTCGAATGCACAGGTATTTGTTTACTTTCTATATTCCTCAACCTCTGGTCAAAGGAAGTTAACATATTTAAAATTTTAGTAATATTTTCATCTGTGGACGTATTTTCGGATTTCAAAGAAACCGATGGCTGCGGTACTTTAGCCATTTGCGCAAAAGTCACATTATTTGTTACCTTTCTGTGAGTTGGACGTAACAGTGTTTGTTTTTCGGTAGCACTAGGTACTGGTATGCTAGGCGCAGCTACTTTATTTTTGGAGCCTTTGTTTTTTAATTGTTGAAGTTCTTTAGCTACAATGCACCCTCTATAATTTGCCGGGTGAGGCTCACCACAGTGGACACATTTAGGTTTTGTTTCTATTGACTTTGTACAGTCCTTGGTGAGGTGCTTACCAGTGCACTTCACACATCTAGGTTCTTTTGAACAATATTTTTGGGTATGGCCATATGCTTGACACCTTTTGCACTGTGGGATTAATTTTGATGTTTTTAAAGGTTGTACATCTATCTTACAGCCTAGTATAGCTTTAATGCCATAGATATGGTTTATGTCTTCGTCTTTATGAAAAGATAACATAAACATGTTAAGGGGTTCTTTAGTCCTCCAGCTAAGCTTGTTTACCGCATCCTGAATTTTATAACCTTTAGCATTCAGGTCTTCGATTATTCTGTTGGGCAGACATGAGGAGTGCAGGTTTTTAACCATAACTCTTATAGGCCTATCTTGCTTATTCTCATACGAGTGCCAGAGACAGTTATTTTGCAATAGTAATTTCGTTATTGCTCTATATGAGTCTTCGTTATTGGTGTTTATTTTAACGGTTTCCCCATTCATCATTTTAGCAATGAATGAGTCCCCGCTTAAGCTAGTTAAGAGAAGGTCATAGAACTGTTGATAGTTTTTAATACTTTCGACTACAATTGGTGGAGGTTGTGGTACCCTTTTTTCTTTTGGTTTCTCGGGTGTTTTGCCAACCTGAGAAAGGTAAAATATACTCAAGATTAACTGTTTCACTTTAATCCAAGTGCAGTTTTGTATGAACGTTAAAGTGAAAATAACAACTTCAAACTAAAACAGCGCTCTATTCAATTTAAAATATTCTCTCTTGTACTGGAATAAAATAAAATGGCTTCAAAGGCTGTAATATAACATTATAATCCTTTAACTTGTGTTATGAATTGTACTGTAAAAAAGAATATGGGTATTGTTGTTTGTTTGTATTATTTTTATGAAATAAACGTATTTTCCATTGCATAGCTGCTTTAGTAAGTATTGTTGCAGAGTTATTTTAGTACGTTTGCAGTTGTGAAAGCCTCAAAACTCTGTGGTTATTGAAGAGTGTGAGTGGACTCTAGTATTTTAAGTTTCTTTCTTTCATGAAGGATGGGCGAAACTGGTCCCTACAGTCAAACAATTAGAGGTGATTTACAAAATAGACTTTACTGGTATTTTGTCAGCAATCCTCGAAAATAATTTAAGTGCCATAGTAACAGCAACTGGCATAAATTTGATTAAAAAGCAATTGAATTTCATGAAAGCCATTACGTTAAATATTTCGCCGACTGTTTTAATTTTAATAGCAAATAAATATATAATCATTGATTATTGCCCAATACTTTATAAATAAAATATAACCATCTAAATGTAAGGGCATTTACCTTGTAATGTAAATGTAAACCAAGCAATGCTTTCTTGGACCACACCCACCCCGGGATGGCTCGAGTAAGACGTTTATTCTCGCCGCCCAGGCTCCTTTGAGTTTTGTTTGGTTAGCCGTATTTACCGTCTTTACACACCTGTTCAAAGCAACCAAAGTAGGGTAAATAGCTTCTAAAACAACTATGACGACCGAGAGATTCAACATTCGGTATCAACATTTTCAAATGTTATTTATTGGAAAATTATATTTAATTTTTATCATTTTATTTTCTTTGTAATAAATTATTTAAATGACAATTTTAAATACTTTATGACATCAAGCCTAAGGGACTGTCGGTCGTTGGTTTCTTTCAACGCCCGAAGCCTCAGACCGCAGGTCAACGAGCTCAGAGAGTTCGTCAAGAATCTTGGGGTTGACCTACTCCTTATCCAGGAAACGTGGCTCAAACCCACTTCCCTGAAAGGATTGTCAATTCCCAAGTTCTCCTTACTCAGAAATGATAGAGCCACAGGCCATAATGGCGGTGGCACAGCTATTTATTTCCGAAGGGAGCTACACTGTTCACCCATGGACACTCCGTCACTCACCAACATGGAGGCAACTATATGTAGGTTGTCTATGATAGGTCACCAAACCCTAGTCAAAGCGTCCGTTTATATACCGTCGGGTAACCTCCCCCTGAGAAGTGATTTTGAAGCACTCCTCTCGCTAGGTAATCACGTTATCTTGTTTGGAGATTTCAACTCTAAACACAAAGATTTTAATTGTAGGACCACAAACACAAACAGTCGAGCCTTATTAGAGATTGCGGAAGCATTTGAGCTGGAGGTTATCAGCCCATATGACTGCACGCACTATCCTAGCGTTAACGCTTACGCACCTGACGTCTTAGATTTTGCTATGACGAAAGGTGTTTATCTACCTTTAAGGTCTGTAGAAACCCTACACGACCTGGGCTCAGACCACCGACCTGTACACATAGTATTAGGCCCGCTCGAACCGTCAGCCCCTCCCACCAAGTCTTTTGTTAACTGGGATAAGGTCACTAGGTCTCTCGCCTCTGCGATTGACGAGCCCGACTCTCCTTTTGCTATCTCTCCTGACTCGCTGGATAGCGGGGAGAAGATCGACGAAGCAGTAAATTCATTCACACGCTTAGTCACCAAGTCTGTGGAGGATAATACGAAGGTGGTCAACCTGCCTAGGCGGGCACAGCTGCCGGCGGATATCCGAAACACGATAAAGGCTAAGAACGCAGCGCTTAGAAGGGCTGCGCGTTACCCCACTCCCTCTAACCGAGCCGACGCGAACTATCTGCAGAGGCTGGTTAGATCCAAACTCTCAGACCTGAGGAACGCTAAATGGGGCAATCTCATGCAAGAAATATCTCCGTCGCACCAAGCGTTTTACAAAGTGGCGAAAGCCCTTCGTAGTGACGTAGTGCAAACAATCCCCCCTTTATCTCGTCCAGATGGCACTATAGCCTTCGAAGACGAGGAAAAAGCCGAATGTTTCGCTGACAGCATCTCTGATCAGTGCTCCCCCTCTAAACAACCATGCGACCCAGCGCATCTCCGGTCAGTAGAGAAAGAACTCCGTAACAGGAACTCTCTCCCTCTCACGGCCCCTCCCATAACGGTTACGACGGACGAACTTGTTTCGCACGTCAAGAAGCTACAGGTTAGAAAGGCCGCGGGTGCCGATGGCATTTCTAACAAGACGCTCAAGCACTTTCCCATCCAAGTGCTAACCGTTCTCACAGTCATCTTCAACGCTTGTTACGATTTATGTCACTTTCCCACTGCGTGGAAAGAGGCTATCGTAATAGGGGTTTACCAGGCTTTGGTATGCCTGGTAAACCCCTCAACGTCCCTAGTAGCCACAGACCAATTAGCCTACTCAAGGCAATGGGCAAGCTATTCGAGCGAACGATGCAATCTCGTTTGAGAGATCATCTGTTCGACAGCGGTATAGCTATCCCCCATCAATTCGGCTTCCGACCCGCCCACTCATGTACTCAACAGGTACACCGTATAGTGGAATACGCACTAGACGGATTCTACCCCAAAAGGAGGAAGACAGTGGCAGTCTTTTTTGATATCGCCAAGGCCTTTGACAAGGTCTGGCACGACGGGCTGGTATACAAGTTATACTTGTTAGGCCTGCCCGATAAGATGGTTCGTATAATTACCTCCTTCCTTAGCGGTAGGACCTTTCGTTTCAGGCACGAAGGTACCCTATCGACATCTCGGTCTATCACGGCCGGCGTACCTTGGGGACAGGGGGGAGCCCTGGCTCCCCCCTGTCCCCCCTCTTATACATATCATACACAAATGATATACCTGTACCTTCGCTCAGAAGCGGGGTACAGATGTCGTTATTCGCAGACGACACCGCCTTGTACTGTAATAGTGTTACTATTGCAGCGGCGGTGCGTAAGCTTCAACCATCTATCAACAGATTGGGCGCGTGGTTTCGCAAGTGGCGCATAGATGTGAATGCAAACAAGAGTGCTGCGGTTCGCTTCGATGTAAAGCGGCGGAATCCACTATTACGTAGGCCCGACGACCCCCCGCGACTGCTAGGTTCACGTATACCCTGGCGGCGCGAAGTCAAGTATCTTGGAGTCACACTGGACGAAACCCTCTCGTTCAGACCGCACATACGGCGAGTGACCAGGAACGCACGTTTTTATCTCGGCCGGCTACACCACATGGTTGGCAGGCACAGTAGAATGTCACTACGAAACAAGCGAACTATCTTCAAGGTTTGCATACGCCCAGTACTCACATACGCATCACCAGTATTCGCACACGCGAGCCCAACCCTTATGGAGAAGCTCCAGACAGTACAAAACATATTCATACGCCGGGCGGCCGATGCACCGTGGTATGTTCGCAACGCGGACCTGCACCGGGACATCGGAATGCCCACTATACAGACATTCATGAAACAGGCCTCTGATAGATTCTTCAAATCTGCATAGGAACACACAAATCACCTCATAAGGGAAGCGGTGGCCTACAACCCCGTTCTCCCTAACCACACCACTCCTCACGTCATACGAAGGCCTCGTAATGTCCTACTGGACTCACCGGACACACTGTCCTCCGATCTGGAAAGGCTTGTCAAAGCTCAGATCCCTTAGGTCCCCCTAAGCTCTCTGTTAGTTTATAACATGACCTGAACGCAGTGTGCGCTCAATCATGACTCTCTAAGTAGGGTTCTATTAGGGAAAATCAAGTGGGCGTCCCTTCAATGGGGCGACGCTTATCTAAGAAACGCTCCCCCGGACCCCAGTCTGGGAGGGTCGTTCCGATTCGCTTAGTAGCCCATAGGGCAACAGAGTAGTAGGTCTGGTGGTTTTTAGCCGGTAAGAGTCTCGGCATAACCCGCTAGGGACATAGGGCTTCCCTCGGTGTACTCATGATGAGTTTTCCACCTCCTCCCAAGTATAGACTGGAGGTAGTCTGGGCAAGTTCAGCCCAGGCGACGTCATTCGTGGCGTTAAAAAAAAAAAAAAAAAATACTTTAAGACAAGCTTAACAACTACTAAATCAACTCCGGCATCGGTAGTTGAACGACCACGTCTAAATCCGAATTGTTTATCGTGAAGTAATTAATTAATTAAGAATTAGTTTTTTAAATATTTTACTAAACGTAGGCAACACATCTGTGTTGCTTACGTTTAGTTTGATCTAAAGTTTGAAATATCTAAAGTACTACCTGATTTGAACAGAGGTTTTATTTTACTAAGTTTCATAAGTTCAGGGAATGTATACCTAACTCTATACTGTTATTAAAAATAAAAGCTAATTCTGGTGCAATAGTATCTATAACTGTTTTTAAAATGCTAATAGAGATTCCCCATAGATCAGCTGTTTTTTTAACACTCAGAGAATTAAAAGTTTTAATAATGTCAAGTGGACTAACATGACTAAATTTAAGTGTTTTGTTACATTCTGGTAGCCGTGTAGCGACGGCTTAAGAATACAATGTGTCGCTACCCCATCTCATCCCGTGGGTGTCGTAAGAGCCGACTAAGGGACAAACCGAGAATATAACAACACCATTCTCCCATGTGACTAGGCAGTCACCTGCGTCATGGACCTGCGCAGTCGAGCGCCGTACGCAGGGATGAAGGGATCCTGGGGGGTTGAGCCGAAAAGCAACACGCCCCCTTTGGCCCGGATTTCAAGCTAAACGGTAGCCCCAATCACTAGCCACGGTTGGGGAAATTAGGCCAAGGTGTCCCACTTGTGGGCCATCGGCGAGGGGTGTAGGGTCCACGATAGCTGTCTTCGGACAACTACTGTGGTGGGCGAAGGTCATGCTGACGGGGTAAGTGAGGGTTGATCAGTCGTTGTGGTTTGGCCTTAACATGCCACAACGCCAACCCGATCAAGCTCCCGATGTCGCACTGTAAGCCAGCCTTGCACTCCTATATCTGTCTGGTAGTCCTAGTGCCCCTCGAATTACGTCGAGAAGGGTACTCCCAGCTGCGGGCTCCATGGAGGGTGGGAAGCCAGATAGATGAAGAATAAACTACTTAAACTATGGATAATTGGCCAAAACAAAAACAAAAAAACACCAACACACACACACACACACACGCAGACCCCCAAACTGACAGCTCTGTGGCTTCGACCACGGGCGTCAGGGAGGGGAAAAACAAAACACGCGCCCTCAGCGCTCACTTGGCTCCCATTGGTAGCTCAGCGGCCCTGGCTGCAGGCACCGAGAAGGGCAAGCACTCAAAACCAAACACCATCCCTGCTGGTAGCTCAGACGGGCAAACTGCGGGCACCAGCAAGGGTACACACATCACAAGCGCCCTCAGCGCTCACTCGACTCCAACCAGTAGCTCGGCGGCTTCGGCCACAGGCACTGGTAGCAACACCCACACAATCCAAAAAGACAACATCTCAAGATCCTCGGCTGGTAGCTCAGTGGTAAAATCTACGGGCACCATATCGGGGATCAAAACTACCGAAACGGGTAGTTCAGTGGACACATCCACGAGCACCCGAAATAACACTAACCCTCCACCCAAGGGGGATGTCCACGGCGCGAATCCGACGACCTCCTGCCCGTCCGACGTGTCTGGGCGGTTGGGAGCGGATGAGCAACCGGAAGACGACTTCTCATTGGGCTGGAGGGTCCAAACCAAAAAGGGGGCAAGCAAGTCCAGGTCGAGCGCTCAATCCACAAACGTGGCTGGTGGTCCAACAGAGGCCATAAAGCCAAAATGGAGGGTTCGCAAGACCAAGCAGCAAAGACGGGTAGCGGCCCGTTTAAAGGCCGCAGCCCTCACCCCTACTACACAACCCTCTGCTGAGGGAAACAAGGCAGAGACACACGGTCCCCTCAAATTTGCGGCTAGGGAGCAGCAGAGACCGCCTGCAAACAAGAAGGGACCCAAACCAGGCGGTAGTGGACAGTCCGCTGCCAAACGTGCTCTCAATGAGACAATATCGCCTCGAGGGGAGCACAAGAAGCAGAGACTGGACGCAGCTAAAGGCACCACCAAAAGCACATACGCCCAAGCTGTACGCTCCCCTCTCAGCGTTGCAATCACCTGCGAACTGAAGGGGAGCATCAGCAAGGACGTATCCGACCAAGTGCTCTTAGGTATACAAGTACGTATATCCGCTGATGCCCGAGCTCGGAGCGAAACTCAACCCCCGAAGTTTAATGCGAAACCGCATTACTCTGAGGGGGTACTTAAACTATGGTGCGCGAATGAGCACACCCACACATGGCTCGTAAAAGTGGTTTCCGAACTGGAACCGATGCCCAACATTAAGTTGGTCGTAAGGAACCAGTCGGATCTCACTCAGCGGGCACGCTGCGCTATATGGGTCCCGGACCAACAGGGATTCCTGAAAGACACGGCCGATATAGGCCGAAATCTCTCATACCAGAATCCCGAGTTCGGTATATCCAAATGGACTCTTATAAACGCCATAAAAAAGGCTGACGCGTGGTTCGTGGTAGTCGGTGTCCCTGAGGACCAGATCCCGAGCCTAATGAAGGCAGGCAGACGTCTCTCCTTTATGCTCGGGACTATCTACATAAAGTTCCAGGGCCCGAACGGATCCTTTACCGACACCCCACATGGATGGGACCACGAAACACTAACCATAAAGCAGGAGCTGAAGAAGCCCCCAACACAAACAAATGTCCCACACAATGACACTCCGCAAGAGGTCAAGGTGGCGCCTGCAAACGCGGAGCCGCCCACACCCGCCAACGACAAGCACAGTCCGCACCCCATGGAGGAGGACGAGGAGGATGTGCTCACCTCGATCTCCAGCATCCTGGGAGTCGACAACGAGCCTGGCGACCTCTTTGCGGACCTAAAACTTGGGGGTGACGAGGAGGAAGCGACCAAAGATGTCGTCCCCTTCGTCCCCGATTAAAATACTACAAGCAAACCTCCAGCACAGCCGGGACGGGACGGCTCAGCTGCGGAAGTGGCTGGAGGCACAACGCACGGCCATCGCCCTGATCCAAGAGCCGTGGATCAAGGCCGGCCACATTCATGGGCTCTCTAATTTAGGAGGTAAGCTTATAGTAACTAATGATCATGATCACCCCAGGTCATGTATTTATGTCACAAACAACCTGAAAACGCAGGTCCTCACAGACTTCTGTTGCAGAGACCTAACAGCCGTAAGGCTTTACACTCAGCTGGACGACGAGGATAAGGTGGTCATCCTCGCATCAGCCTACATGCCCGACAAGGAGGCGCTGCCGCCTCAAGACCTCATCCGCTTGGTGGACCACGGCGAGAAGGAGCGACTTGAGGTCATCATAGGGGCTGACACTAACGCCCATCACCCCCTATGGGGCATGAACATACAAAATGACAGAGGTAAGTACCTTGTTGAGTATCTCTTCACCACAAACCTTACTCTATTAAACACAGGCTCTGAACCAACCTTCGTCACTAGGAGGAGCCGCACGATCATTGATCTGACGCTAGCGACGGAAAATATAGCAGAAGTGGTTACAGGTTGGCATGTCTCCAAGGAGACATCCTGCTCGGACCACAGGTGGATCCGCTTTGACTTACAGGCAGAAACACTCAAAACTCCACCTAGACGCAACCCAAGGAAAACAGACAGGGCTAAATATGAGCAACAACTGATTCTCAGACTAGCTCAACAATGCTCCCCAGAAACTTTCGAAAACACCACTCAGATCGAGGAAGAGGTAAATCACCTAACCAGATCTATAACGGACAGCTACCACATAGCATGCCCGGAAACTTTACCTCCTAGTACACCGGGCAAACAACCATGGTGGGGTCCCGAACTAGAGCGCAAGCGTAAGAAGGTAAGAAAAACGTTCAACAGGGCTATGAATACCTGTGCAGATGAGGACTGGGACGCTTACCGCTCAGCCAAATCTAGCTACAAAAAATGCATAAGATACCGTAGTAAACAAGGCTGGCGCAAATTCTGTGAAAGTATTGAGTCATGCCAACAAGCAAATAGGGTAAGGAAAGTCCTGTCACAACAAAAGTCGACTACTACGACAGCCATCCGCAAACCCGATGATACACTCACAACATCGCCAGAAGAATCCAGGCGCACTCTAATAGAAACACACTTCCCTGGATGTGTCCTAACGACACAGATCAACTGGCTTGATGAAACAAAAACACCAGACATCCAAGACTGGCGGTATGCTGATAAAGTAGTAACCCTGGAAAGAGTCCAGTGGGCCATTGGCAGCTTCCACCCCTTCAAGGCAGCTGGTCCAGACGAGATTACCCCTGCGCTGCTGCAGTGGGGTAACTTGCCAGTAGCTAGCAGACTGGAGCGTGTCTTCAAAGCCTGCCTGGCGCACAGATACGTTCCAAAGGGCTGGAGGGAAGTGAAGGCCATTTTTATCCCAAAGCCGGGAAGAGGTGACTACACAAACCCTAAAGCATACCGACCAATAAGCCTGACCTCCTTCATGCTCAAAACCATGGAACGCTTATGCGAAAGGGAACTGAGAGATGGGGTCTTAAAACAAACACCATTACACATTAACCAACACGCTTATAGCTCCGGAAGGTCCACGGAATCAGCCCTCCATCTGGTGGTCAGCCGGATAGAGGAGGCAATTGAACAAAAGGACATTTGTCTAGGAACCTTCATCGACATCGAAGGAGCTTTCGACAAAACTAACTTTACAAGTATCAAGGCCGCACTGTCCAGACACAAAGTGGAGCCGGTACTAATAGACTGGATAACAAACATGCTCAGCAAAAGGGTGGTCCGCCTGGGGGAGGCTGATGAAACAGCCCTAATAGCCAAGGGTTGCCCCCAAGGCGGAGTGTTGTCCCCACTCCTATGGAACTTGGTCATAGATGACCTAATCACAAAGCTGAACAAAAACCGAGACTATACTATAGGCTATGCAGATGACCTCACCATCCTCATCTCAGGAAAGGCAGCGGGAACAGTCTGTAATCTCACCCAGCAAGCCCTACGCACCGTAGAAAAATGGTGCAGGGAATTCGAGCTGTCGGTGAATCCAGCAAAAACAGAGCTAGTGATGTTCACTAACAAACGAATACTAGGACAGTACCAACTGCCAAAGCTCTTCGGTACTGAACTTCAACTGTCAAAAGAGGTCAAATACCTCGGTGTCATTCTCGACCATAAACTAACATGGAAGAGCCACCTTGACAAGAAACTAGAAAAAGCCGGAATCACCTTCTGGCAATGCAGAAGGATGATTGGTAAAAAGTGGGGTTTAACGCCAAAAATCATCACCTGGCTTTACGAAACCGTGATTCGCCCCACGATTGCATATGGTGCTATCGTTTGGTGGCCAAGAACTGAATACACCACATCAACCGACAAACTACAGCGAACCCAAAGACTAGCCTGCATGGCGACCACTGGATGCATGAAGACCACACCCACAGCGGCAATGGAAGTCATGCTTGGTTTGCCGCCGCTAGACCTGTTTATCCGACAGGAAGCGACAGCTGCAGCCACACGTCTAAGAGCGCTAAACTTATGGAAGAACAATAACACTAAGCACACATCATTACTCAAAGTGCTCACAGACGAGCTACCTATAATTGGAGCAATAAATGACCGTGTGCCCAAACAATTTGTCTTCGACAAAAAATACAAGATTCAACTCCATGAAGACCGCCACTGTGAACCTACACAACAACAGGCGGAACTACAAATCTTCACAGATGGGTCTAAAACAAGTACAGGCTCCGGGACAGGCGTCTTCTCGGAGGACCTGAATATAAATATTTCAAAACCACTGGGAACTCACAGCTCGGTATTCCAGGCCGAATGCGTGGGAATCACACTGGCAGCCTCAGCGGTCATGTCAAGAAAAGTGGAGGGACACTCAATCCGAATACTCTCGGACAGCATGGCTGTGCTACAGGCCTTAAACAGCCACACTATTAACTCGGGACTTATTCTGGAATGCCACCACAAACTAAACCAAGTAGGTTATACAAACAACATAACCTTGCAATGGATCAAAGGCCATAGTGGATCACGTGGCAATGATGCTGCGGATGAACTTGCAAGAAGAGGATCGGATACGGTAGTGATGGGCCCTGAACCCATAATACCTATCCCCTTTATATACCTCCGCACCACAATACACAGGCAAACGAAGGACAGCCATAATACTCGATGGGCAAATCTGGCAGAGTGCAGACAAAGTAGAGATGCACTACCTATGCCCGACCATAAACTTACAAGGAGCCTACTACAACTGCCCAAACGGCAACTTCGAATGGCTACAGCCGCCATCACAGGGCATGGCTCCTTTAACAAACACCTTTCAGTTCTAGGTATCACAGACAGCCCTCTCTGCAGAGCCTGCATGGGAGAGGAAGAAACGGCGGCACATGTGCTCCTACACTGTCCTGCGACCGCCACATACAGGGCTAAGTACCTAGGAAATCCAGGTACGCTCCGAGAAACCATCAGCAACTTGAAAGGCCTGTTGGCGTTTTTCAACGAGCTGGGGTGGATCGAATAAATCACCCACCCTAACGCAAAACCCGCGCCTTGACGTGGAGTTGCGGAAAACAGCCCGCTATACCATACCATACCATACATTCTGGTACATTTTCTCCTAAGAGAGTGATAGCCGTATTGGATGAGGAGTTCAAAGATTTGGGAGTAATAACAATTGGTGAATAACAATAATACTGCGCCAAGCAAAGTATGCGCCAGAAAAGTACGGTAGGTAGTTTGTATGGATATCGATAGCATCATAACAAAATATCTATAAGCAATAAATCAACTTTATTCATAAATATTTTATTGGTGAAAGTTTTTGGTTGTGTTAGTTGAAAAGTCATAAATATACTTATTTGATGTTGTTCGATAGGGTCCGAGAGTTTGTTCGGTATTTATTAGTATAAGTATCTTATATGAAAGTTTTAGATAGGGAAATATTCGAGTATAATATATATCTATACATACAGAAGAAAATCGGTTACCTACTAAAATATTACAACAATTTGTTTTTTTGAGGAGGTTCAAATAGAAGCTGCTTAATTGGGTGTTTGATTGTGTGTTTAATAAATATGAGGAACATAATCTATAGTATTATTATAAAGAGGTAAAGTTTGTGTGTTGGTGTGTTTGTGACGTTGTAGGGGGTAATCTCTGGATCTACTAAACCGATTTTAAAAATTATTTATGTGTTGAATAGTCCATTTATTGGGGAGTGTAATAGGCTATACAGTATCACGCTATGACTAATAGGAGTGGAGCAGTAATGAAATATGTTTAAAAAAGGGACGCGTTTTTTTCGCCTCCCAACGAAATGGGTACGGGTCAGCTAGTGGTTAGTAAAGTTGAAGAGTTGGTTAGGATACAATTTATTTATTGGGAAAAACTTTGAGCTTTAAATATATTCATAATGTGTCGCAAAAGGTTTTTGCGTAGGTATCACAACTACGTAATGTAGAAATAGTTTTATTAACATTTTATTATCTGTTAATAACATTGAATCGAACTGCATAATATAAGAAAATTTAGTCAGTTATATATACGCCTGTGTATTGCGTAGTTAAAATTATAATAAAGTCACAATGTAGAACAATAAATCTAACAGTTAAGTAGAGGTAATACTTTAGCTTTACAAATAACTTCTCTCTCTGTGTATGTCTGTGTGTGCGCGCGTGTGCGTGTGTATATATAAGTAAATGTATTATATGATGTGTTTGTGAGTACAAAATGTTGTACTAATATTAGTTCTGCTTCCTCGTTACAGAGATTGGAACACCTGAGGCTATTTGAGATGCGACTGTATAAACATAAATGCGAAGTTATATTTGAATGTTGTATAGTACTTGTCTCAGTATTGTTCCTGCTAGGATAAGTTCATACTTATCCTAGCAGGCACAGGCCGGTGTAAAGTATCAATATTTAGAGGAAACCTATCCACCAGCAGAAGTGTGCTATTTTGAGGGCTCTACAATAATTCTATATTCTAACAAACAACGTTAGGTACATTATACATAATACAAATTTTATTGTTTTCAACACTAGAGACGGTACAATATTACCTAGTACCTAATACTCACCTTACATCATTATTTGTAAGCCTCTTTTTATTTCTCACAATGGGGTGGGTAACGCAAAAAAAATTCAATTTTGCCAACAAAAGTAGAACTCGCAATAATTAAAAGCAAGGATCTGAGATACGAATTCGTTTAAACTTAACAAAAGTATTTTTTTTATTTACAAAAAAGGTTGCCCAGGGCTATCGTCTTTTACGGGAAATTTCGTAATAAACAAAATGGTTTAATGAATTCTTTGTACCTACTGATGAATATTTAAGTGACAAGTAACGAATATTGCCATCCTTTATTATCGCGAAGATACACTACATGAGTGAAAGAGATCACAGATAGGCTATAAAATAATATCTCTACCTGGTATAATGGTATAAAATTTATCACATTTAGTCCAAAGTTAGATATTATGGTAAACATTTATTTTTAATTCTGTCTTCAATCAATCAATCAACTAGCCTATTGCAGTCCACTGCTGCACATGCCTCTCCCAACACGCGCCACAGAACTCGGTCCTGCGCTTTCCGCATCCAATCCGACCCAGAGACCTTTATGAGGTCGTCCTGTTACCTTTACCTGTCTTAAACTGGACCAAATTACATAGGTAGAATAATTTGTTTGTATTACAAGTCAATCTTAGAGAATCAAATGTTCAATATAACAGTAGAGAAAGAAAGAAATATTTATTTTGTTGCACACAAGAAAAAAATACAATAAATAAATTTAAATATATGGACTGCCTCGATGGTACATGGAGGCCGCAAAGCACGAGGTTTTCTTCATGTCCGTTAAATTGATTTTGTAAAACTACCCCCGACCCAGTGCATGATTCAAAGTGCAGAAAAACTAAAAAAGACTTGTATATGTATACATTTTACTATTTAGTGTACATACTACAGAAATTCTGAGATCTATTATAAAAAATACCATACCTTTTCGTAAAAACTTCACATTACTCAACTCAAAGTACAATTCTAAAGCTTAACACAAATAAAGTTTGAACATTGTTCGCTTACGGTTTTTGAAATAGTATTATTCGAAACCACATACTGTTTAGTTTCATAACTAACAGTAGTTTACCGGGATGTGAAATAAACAATTTTTAGGTTAAATAGAACCTCAAAACTTTGACAGGATAATAATATAGTAGACAGGCCTTTGATGGTCTCTTACTTTCATCGTGTAAAAATATGTATATTGGTATTTGATGTAAATATGTAAATTGGTACACAGAGTCGAATGTACGTTTTCTTTCTTTCACTTTCTTTTCTAGAAGTAATGTCTTCCTTTTGTCTTCTCCTTTAAAAAATATATTTCGGGATTCAAAATAATAATAATCTAACAATTTGAAGTAAATTAAAAATATACACTGTCATACAAAAATTTAACAAAACAAACAAATATAAATTGTGATGTGGCCTGTTCCTGCAGTAAGCCGAATGGATGACATTTCCAAAGTACTTTTTTTTCGAATTTTCGTGGGATGTTGCATAATTACGTGTCTCTTTGAAAGCGTTCTGATTGGGGGAGGGACGCAGACCTATGTACTCGTACGCTTATAACAACTACTAGCTTTTTAATATGATATTATGATGCTTTTAGAATGTTTAGCAAACGCATTTGCAAAATAAAAATGCGGAATTATGGAAAATTTAAGTCTTTTATTCTTTTTGAAATATTCTTGTTATACGTAAACTTTGAATGTAGTTTAGTTCTTTATCATTGGCCTATAATTCCGTTCCTTTTTTAACAACAATAAAACAGGCATACACGATCCTTCCAAACGTCTAATCGGCATGACGCTACCGATTGGATCAGTTAGTTGACCGTGTGTGCGAGTGGATCGGCATGACAGTTAGAATTGATAACATGTTCTTAAGTTTAATGAACTTTATTAGCTTCTCAAAAAGAACAGATACATAGTTCACTTAAATGAGAATTTTACAATTACTAAATATAACATTGTGTAAGTACCGGTAGGTCATTTATACAATACAATATAAATTTATGTATACTCGTAGCACTAATACCAATGACTCGAAAAAGAGTTACTGTGTACTTTGTGTATTTTTTATTGTTTATATAAGTGATACTGTAGGTATGTTATGTGTGTCTCTGGGTGTGAGTGTGTTCGTGTGTATGCATGTGTGCGAAATTAATGATATATTATGTGTGTGTGTGCTAGGATTGTGTTTACGTGTTTTAAATATAATAAAAAAACATATAAATGACAATATACTATATTGTCATTTAATTTTAATTTTTTTTTATAGTTGAGTATGTTATCGCATAGTTTTATTTCATTTGGTAAGTTGTTATAGACCCTTATGCCATTGTATAACAAGTTTCTTTTACCATATTTAGTTCTAGGTGTAATAAGAGTCAACTTATTAGTTCTCTCAAGTTATGTGTAAATTTTCTTTTAGTTAGAATGGTTTGTGAGTGGATTTGTCCTAATATAATTTTTTTTTATGCATGTATTTTCTTTGTATAATTGGTTTAAATTAGATATCTTAGTATTTTTATACAGGGTTGTTGTATGTGTTCGTGTGTCGTAGTTAAATAATGCTTTTATAGCCTTACTCTGCGCGCGCTGCAGCTGCATGAGGTTTGTTTTAGCAGCATTACCCCAGACTTCTATAAGATAGCATAGGTTGGACTTCACCAGGGCGTTATAAAGCATCAGACGCGTTTTTTGTTCTTTCGTTTCTTTTGATTGAAATTGGATCAAGCCTTGCAGTATCATGCCGATTGGACGATAGAAAGGATCGTGTATGCCCGTCAAAGTGCAACTATCAAAACTTCTTTCGTGCATAATCCAAAGTTCACAAGCTTAGCGCGTCCGCCTTACTACGAGTACCTACATATTTATACTCTATCGATATTTACTTAGTTTGCATTAACATTGCTTCCAAGTAACAAATAACCAACCATATAATAGTTAATGTTACAGCGAGGACATAGACCCCAGCTTACAATTGTGACAGTTGTGTGTAAGTGCGTGGGTGCTATTCATAAGAAATATTATTTATATTAGCTAACAAAACATAACATATATTATGTAATGTTATGACAATATATTACGCAGACTGATTCGTATTCAGCACTCTCAGCCGTTATCTGTTGAAATATCGACACTACATTTATTATTTCTCCCTCTCTACTTTATCATACAATTATAATAAACACAATTATATTCTGAGAATATTACTTTATTTATTATAACTTACTAAAATTATGTACTATCTTGTTTTAGCCTACATGCATATAGTTTTTATTTAAATAGTCCCGCGTATTTCTGGTATACAAAAAAAAGTTCCTTAACTAATTTAGTTGAAACTTTCATTTGCCCAACTTGGCATAGCACTTTTACAAACAATATATTTATAAATCGGTCTAGCGATGACTTAGGGATAGCACATATAACGTAACGTAAACGGATCGGCACCGTATCAACTAGAGCTGTTCAGTATTATTTGTATGAAACTCCTTACTGCAACGCACACTAATCGGAATCGTAACGTAATCGGATTTTTGACTTTTGACACCGAGGAAAAAGGCGAGGCGGTGCCGATCCGTTTACGTTACGTTATATGTGCTACGGCCCTTAGATGTGATGAAAAAAAAACAATAGAATGGGGATATTTGTCTTCTTTTAAGGATAAGTTAAATAAGTTAGTTAGAGAAATTTCATCCTAGCAGAAGGACATTTAAGTGTAGCATAGGAATATCTTCGCCAAATTAGTGCAATTTCCTTTAATTATCGTACATGTATGTTCTTGGCAAACTTCCTTCTAGGCCACTTAATGCTTTACTTTGACATAATTTAATGTAGCACAGATAACTCCAAGTTTTGTCCTAGTACGAGTACCAAACTATGCACAATGCATCAGAACTTTAACTCCTATAGTTAACTAAGCAAGGCGTTGTCAATAGCGCGACCAGCTTTGTTCAGAGAAAGAATGAATCCGTTTCCTGTTCATTTAATATTGGTATTTACAGTTAATTATACAAATAAAAATCGCGAGAAGATTGACAATAAATTTAAATAATATGGCATAATAATAATCTTACTTAATCTTTTTTACGTGTACCTATCCTATACCATAATCTGGTACAGTGACAAACCTTTTTCATTATTTTGTTTGCTTAAAAATTATATGAACTTCCACTATTACGATGTTAGGATCTAGCATCCTAATCGTAATAGTGAAAGTACTGTAGTGTACTTTGAATTAAAAAGTTTAAGCTTTATTATGTTTTATGCATAAATAATGCTTATAAGTACGTCTATCTACCTTCAAGAAATCTAGGCGTAAATTTATTTGTATATAAGTTCCTCTATCTATCTCTTACAATTCAAACAACATTCTCAGAGGAAGGTTCATCGCAGGTTTCAATCAGACGATGCAAATTCAACAGACGTGTCTTTACTCCTAAACCTAGTTACCAAGAACATTATACGCTTAGCTATCTATCATTCAAAGAGCTAATAGTGTTTCTTGCATTACAACTTAATCAATACTCAAAAGTGGTAATTAGGTAATTCTAACTTAAGTTAATTTAAACAATCGCGTTTTATTATTGTACTAGCAAACCCGGCGAACTCTGTTTCGCCACCAGATGGCTTCGTTTTATGTAACATTTGAAAAAAAATCCCGCTTTTCTGTTGGAAATTTTCCTGAATTTTCTTTGCTATAAACCTTACGGAGCCCGAGACCTTTCCAACGAATGCAAAACCGTGACAATCGGTTCGTGCGTTCTGGAGTTATAGCATCACGAAGGAAAACCCGACTTATTTTTATATAGTAAATTTACCTTAAATTTGCTTGACGTTTCAACACAAGTTACTCTGGACGTGGTCGCCATCTTACGTGCAAATAGCATGCTGCGATAATCTCCTGCTTAAATATTATTTCGACTAATACATTTTGTATTAGGACACACAAATGTTTTTGCAAGACACAATAAAGAGTCAGACTACAAAGAATATTAGGTTACTGTACGTAGTTAAAGCTTTCTGTAAGTTTACGTTAGCTTTGTACAGGATGTCACCCGAATCCCTGTGATTAAATCACCTCTATTCGTAGTAAAAGTAAACTCGAATCTGTAATTAATGCAGTGACATTCTAATTTTGAAACATAATCAGAATCTTGAAGTTGCATCTCATTTGCAAGTTGTTGTAACTAAATGAATGGTCAGGCTCGAATAGGAAACGTTTCAGACGCCTTTTAGTCTCTGCGAAGTTCGTATTACCATCTAGTTGCATAGAAACTCATAGAAATGCTATTTCCATTTCTCATTTAGTGCTAACAAGGGTATTTAAACATCAGGCACTGCATTTAACCCTATTTGTGAACATTTGCATTTACATTTGTTTGTTTTCTTCAGATTTAGTTCTAAGAACATTGTTGTTAAGATTGCTTATTTAACCAAGTATGCAAGTAAAGAACGAGCTACCTATCTAATTGTGTAATTGTCTACACATTTTATATAAATTAAAATAAAACGATATTTGTTGAGATTACTTTATATTATAAAATATCAACGTCGTTATATGGTTAACACAATGAATGCTCAGAACGCATCATGGCTTTTCTTTATTGCCATAACGCGTTGAGATCAAATAGCATGTAAGTCATGACACAAATTTTGCTATTTGGTCTTTCTTTGATTACCACAACGTGTCGTGCGCAGTAACATTTTATCATTCGCGATGTGAATGTTTTACTGTAACCGCAACGCGTTGTGAGCTATTTTTCCGCTCAACGAGCGTTTTCGATGTTTCAGCGTAAAATATATGATCGAAAGCTCGCTAACGCTCACTTGGCTTCAACGATTAAGGTAAGGAAAGAAAGCTTTCTGTCAATACGCTTGGCTAAAAGCATCATCAACACAAAATAGGCAAAATAAAAATAAATTTAAAGAAAACCTTTAGAAATCTTATTGTAAGTACTGTTGTGAAACGGTAACTTCCATGACCCGACAAACTAAATATTCTATAATTTTAAGTTTAGCCTGCCACTGTATTAATCACTTGATATTAATAAATTCCCTATGAAATGTAACAAATATCCAGTCTCAATGTAACAAAATTCTTTAGTGCCTCTTGATAGAGTACAACGCAAAACAGGTCATATTATAAAATACAAGATCAAATATAAGAGAAATCAAAAGGTTATTTTATATCAAAGGTACTTTGTTGGCCTTTACCTACTATAGTAGATATAAATATAAAGTACATTATAATCCGCAAAATGAAACAATTCTACAAGTAAATTGTTTGTTGATTCGTCTCATTTCTAATTAAAATAACATAAATCCTTATCATTACGAACACAAACAAAGAAACAAACATAAATACAGTAAGCCCAAAGTACCCAATACATGCAAATAAGCTTCCAACCACTTTCCCCGCTTATGGGAGCCTCAACAACTAAATTAATTCTAGTGTAAGCCGCTCCAAGATTTGGGTTCACTTTTATTGTTATTAGAACAGTTCTGACTGGCTGTTAATACTATTAAATGGTACATTTTACGTGTACCTACTTCTTATTTCGTGTCGACGAATTATCGGAGTAGTAAACTAGAAGTAATTACGTTTCATTCTATTACTCTAGCGCTGACGTCACAATGTTTTTGTTAAAGACAACTCTCGCTGTAGGAATCGTACCCTGTGTCGGTCACAAGACATTAATTTGTGGATCACAAAAACAATTCTGAATTGATGATGATGAAAAACAATTAACTTCCATCGGATTGCAACCCGGCGCAGCATACACAAGGAGATACACATACACATACGCTTAACCACGGAGCTAGGCAAAGAAAAAATGTGCAAATTAAAAAAAATATGTTGCTATATTAGAACCAAAGCCCATGTTAACCTTAAACTCAAATCAAATCAATTTTAATCGTTCAATTCAAATCAACGATAACGTCACAATGAAACTTACACAGACTGTGAAATTCTCTTCTTATTCTAAGTGTATTCTAATGAACAATCAAAATATCTTGGCATTGCATTTCTTTACTTTTTATACTAAGCTTAGCAAAAGCTAAGAGCAGCTTTTAAATACAAAAAGGTAGTCTACTAGTTTTGCAAAGCAGTTCAGAGAATTGCGACGAGCTTTCAATATTATTTTAAATCCTGTCTTAGCTTTTATATTATTCCATTGTTTTAAGGGTTCCGTACCGCAAACTTAAAACTGTAAAGCAAACTTGACCTTAAAATACCACACTGGCTAGACGGACTGGTGTGGAATTTTACGTTAAGTTTATTTTATTTAATACTCGTAGAGATGACACAATGTGAACTATCCCGTAGTCTGCTTATACGAAACCACTAACGTGTACAAATTGTATTACATTTTCATATCATCATAACAGCCCATTAATGCCCCATTGCAGAGACGGGCCTCCTCCCATGACGGAGGGATCCTTGGCCTACTAACCACGCTGGCCAAACGGATTGGTATAGGGTTTAATTTTAAGTTTTCCTTCTTTTTATTTCGTAAAGATAATATTCACGGATGACCCTTAGTCGGTTTTTACGACACCCATGGAATGAGATGGGGTGGTGACATATTGTATTCCTACTCTGTCACTACACTGAGAATTTGTATGTATAAATCTAATAACTACGAGTAGAAACGTATCCAATATAGACGAACAGTATGTATAATATATTATACATTTTAATATCATCTCATATGAATAGTGTTACAATAGTGAGGGCGTGTTTCTCGCCATCTGTGTACAGCAATCATGACTGTGTGTAGCGTTCAATAACGCGGTAACTCTTTCCTAATTTTTCAAAACGCCTTTGTTAGCTTGTTCGTAGGGAAAATGTTTATTTATTTATTTATTTAATCACTTTATTGTACACCAAAATAAAAATCAAAACAGCAGGTAAGTACATGAATTATCTTAAAAACTAGGTGACACAAATGGCGGTCTTATCACTCGAAGTGATTTCTTCCAGACAACCTTTGGATGGAAAATGTGTAATATAATTTTTATGTTGTGTGGTGTACTGAATAGTGTAATAATGTATTTATATATTTTTATAATATGTAGTAGGAACGGAAAAGAAAATTATAAAGAAAAGGTAATAAAAATAGTAACATTAATACTTACTTATACTGAAAAAGGAAATAAAATAATAATATACAGAAAGATAGAATAAGATACGGTATAGTGACGCGTTTAACAAATACATAATGATACAAAAACATGAAGCAAAGCAGATACTATAAAATGAAAATGAATGAAAAATAAGCTATTAATTTTGGACAGAATTAGATATAAGAGTGAGAAAATGCTCCTTTACACGGTTTTTGAAGGTATGCTGAGTTTGAGATCGTCTTATCGACTCAGGCAAATTGTTCCAAAGGCGTACAGCTTGCACCGAAAAGGATTTGTCGAAAAATCGTGTGGTGTGTGAAGGCATTTTTAGTTTTAGATTCTCTGATGACCGCAGGGCCCTCGAATGTGTATTGTGAAGAAATACAAAACGATTTTTAAGGTAAGGAGGAGTATGAGGATTAAAAAGAATATTATAGAGTAGAGATAGAATATGAGTATCCCGGCGAAGACGAATGGGAAGCCACTTGAGTTTTTGACGAAATTCTGAGATATGGTCATATTTGCGAAGTCCAAATATGAACCTGATGCAAATATTTTGGAGTCTCTCAAGTTTGTTGAGTAGGTCTTCAGTAAGATCGAGGTAGCTGGCATCAGCGTAGTCGAGGATGGGAAGTAGAAGGGACTGAGCTAGTGCAATTTTCGTAGCAGTTGGCAAAAAGTTCCGCAGCCTTCTTAACGAACCTAAAGAAGCAAACATTTTGCGGCTGACCTCCTGCAATTGAGGAACCCAAGATAATGTTTGATCCATATAAACGCCCAAGTTTTTAACTTTTTCAGAGAATGGAACTATCTCTCCATCACAATGTATACTTGGAAGTTGGTCCCATTTAATTCTCGATATCATTTTTGAGCTGCCTATCAGAATTAGTTGAGTTTTGGAAGGGTTAACTCTAAGTCCAAATGATTTACTCCAGTCACAAATATTTATAAAATCTTGATTTATCCTGTTTATGGCATCAGATAGGTTTAATGCAGGAGCTTGCGTATAGATTTGTAAATCATCTGCGTAAAGATGGTAGGAAGAGAGTAATTTATTTGTGATAGAGTTAATAAAAACTGTGAAGAGTAATGGAGACAAAACGCCGCCCTGTGGGACGCCAGCAGTTGTGTTACACCAAGAGGAACGTAGCTGATCTACGCAAATTTGCTGCTGACGACCAAACAGGTAACTACGAAACCAGTCAATCGCGCTTGGAGATATGTTAAGAGAGTGTAATAGACCAAGCAAGACTTCAAAATCAACAGTGTTGAATGCATTGCTGAAGTCCAAGAGAGCTATAACTGTAACGTTACCCTCTTCCATGCCTAATCTAATATCATCAGTGATATGCACTAACGCTGTAGTAGTACTATGACCAGGGCGGAAGCCTGATTGTAAAGGGTTAAGGATGTTAGCATTAGAAAGGAAAGTTTTAAGTTGGTAGTACACTAAACGTTCGAGGACTTTAGAAAGAAAAGGGAGAATAGAAATAGGACGAAAGTCAGAAAAAGATGAGGGTTTACTTATTTTGGGTAAAGGAATTATTTGGGCTGCTTTCCAAGAAGTTGAGAAAACGCCACTGGCTATTGAGAAATTTAAGATATGGCAAATTATCGGTGCAATCTCATCAATAATTGGTACGATCATTTTGCGACTTATACCATCACTACCAACTGCATTGGAAGTTATGGTCAATACACTCTTCCTAACATCACAAGCAGAAAATTGACAAAAGACAAGGGGAGAATAGTCAGGCAATGGTAAAGATGAAAGAGAATGTAAAGTAATAGATTTTTTTGTCCTATCAAAATTGGACGACGATGTTGAGAAGTGATTATTTAAAGAGTTAATGTTAATATCGTTAGGGAGACAATTTTGTTGAGTTTTACCAATTCCTAGTGACTTTAAGAATTTCCAGACTTTAGCTGGATCTTCGTTTTGAACATAATTATGAATATGTCGGCGTTGCGCGTTCCTACACATCTTGTTGCAGTGATTTCTTATTTTGACGAATTTATCCCAATTAACAATGTTCGGTCGATGTTTGTATCTAGATTGAGCCGCAGCTTTCTTCGCCATTATTCCCCTGATTTCGTCAGTAAGCCATGGCGAGGGGAGGTGTCTAATTTTTATTGGTTTCATAGGAGCATGTACGTCATAAAGGAGCTTTAACTTGTCCGTGAACAATTCTACTTTATCATTAATGCATGTGGCATCAACGACAGTACTCCAATCAATGTTAAGCGCATCTACTCGAAGGCTCTCAAGGTTAATACTACGAAAATTGCGCTGAAGTATGATCTTAGGTTTAGGTTTAGGACGGCGAATTTTATAAGATAAGAAAAGAAGATCGTGATAGGAAAAAGAATCAGCGGAGCATTGTCCATGCTTGGTGACATGTTGAGACGAGGAAACTAAAATTAGATCGAGTAAGGAAGGCGTACAGTTAGGAAGGTTGTGGGTGGCGTTAAGAGGAAGTATTGACAGGTTATTGGAAGATAGGACAGATCGGAGGGAAGAGGAACGTGAATTATTTTTAAGTAAGCAAGTGTTGAAATCACCCATGACTATGCTATGACTGTACAAGGGAAAGTAAGTTTTCTAAGGCAACTTCGAAAGAAGAGAAGAAATCAATTTTTAATGAAGGACAATAGTAAACACCTAATAAAACTTTGGAATGCTGCAGAGTTATTTCTATAAATAGGTGTTCACCTGCATTTTGTGGAGGGGGTTGCGGTGAGGAACTGACGATAGTAAAAGGTATATGAGAACGGAGATAGATGGCGACTCCTCCTCCCCTACCAACAGTACGATCATTTCTAATGAGTTGGAAGCCAGGCAAGAGATAAGAGTTAGAGGAAATACATGGTTTTAACCAGGACTCAGAGACAAGAATAGCGTGAAGATTTGTACAGTCAAAAGATGCCAGCAAGTCAGGAAAATGAGCCGGGATACTTTGAGCGTTAATATGAACCACTTTGAGGTTCCTTGGGACATCAGAGAAATGAGAGACAAGAAATTCAGAGAGTGACGGAATGCTAACAAAACTGGTGTCGTCACTGCAGGTAGAAAAATGGTCATCTGAAGAGTCAGAAGAATTCATGATGTGAAGTAAGTATATATAAAATATTTACTAGATTAAATAAATAAGCACAAATGTAAATTAAATTGTAAATTTAAATTTATAATTTAACTAGTCTACTCCATCTGCCGGTTGTGATGAAGTGGTAGAGAAAAAAAAATAACTAAAATCAAAACAAACAGAACGTTATAAATAATATGCACTAGATTACTATATAAATAATTAAACAGACATCTTCTCTTAATTTTAGATAATACTTGCTATGGGAATACATCTAAAAATATATATATAATTATATATATATTATAAGTTAAAATTTACTTAGGATGTAAACACCTTTACCCGAACTAAAAAAAGAATTGACGTCTGACAGTAGGCAAAACGTCACACGTCAACTCCTCCCAGACTGACAGTTCCATGTAAATGCGAGCATTGTTTTATCTTTCATAAATAAATATAATTATTTGATTTGTAAGGTGGGAAAGAAAAAGTAAAAAAAAGAACATAAGTACTATCGCAGGGAGGGTACAAGATATAAAGTTAATCTTAACTAAGAAAAGATTGTCCGATACAAAGCAAAGAGATGCGTGAAATCGAGTTACTTCTTGTTGGCTGCAGCTCGCCTTTGCCTGGTCGAAGTAGCCTTAACCGCAGCAACTGCACCGCTATTATTGGCCTCCAACAGCATAGCCTCGAATTTGGAAAGATCAGCCAGAGTAGATAGTCGATGACGCGATCCGTCCGGCCCCAAGCCATAAACACAACCTTCATGAGTCCAACATGTGCTGACACCAAACTTTTCGCGTGCGCTCATGAAGATATCGTGTCTGCTTTTAATCAGAAACTCAGACACAGTAATCCCAGAGCCCTTCAGTTGAGACTTCTTGAACCAAATTTGATCCCGAACTGTGGTATCATGGAATTTCACCAAAATAGGCCTGGGTTTCTGTAATGCGTGTCTACCTAGCCGTTGGCAGCGTCTTATGTCATTTGATGAGAAGGAACTCACCTTGACTCGCTCCTTAATGACTCCTGCCACCACCTGACGCACATCCTCAGTACTAGTTTCAGTAACACCATGTAACAGTAGAATTTTTCTTCTGCTTCTAACTTCAATGGTGTCCACGGTGTGTGTAAGCATCTCCAGTTGCCGCTGCAGGTTGCTGAGCATAGTCATGATAAACTTTTTGAACATTTCAAAGTCAGCAGCCAGACCGGTTGATGAAGTAGCAGCACTGGAATCCTTCTTGAGTTGAGATTCAAACTCAGCCATCCTACTGCAGAACATGTCATTCATTTCAGCAATTGACTTCTTGACTGATTCCATTGTGTGTGAAAAATGTTTCTAGTGCAATTTAGTTGTGTTATTAAATGATGGAATTTATGGATGAAAACACTTTACCCGGCAGAATGATAAGTTAGTTACTTATTTCTATCATTTACCTTGTAAAATTCAATTTTAAATTAAATTAAATTGTTAAATATATAAGGAGCAAAATTTTTTGAACTGTTCTACTCAACTACCCCACAATTTTTTTAAATGTATTCGTATTGTATTCCTTTGTGACTTTATAGCATTATTTAGCACACCGTGGAGCTACAACTTGAGTTGACGATAGGCCTTTAGATGGATATTTATATCTGGAAGAGGCCATAACTTTAAATATGTAAATTAGGGGTTTTTAATGATTCTTCTTTTTATTCGATAGGTGGTGTTTTCCACTTAATCTTGATTAAATTTTATTAACGTCGTAACCGATTAGATTATAATAGGTATTACAAGGAAAGAAGTGATTTTTTACAAATAATTGTCTAGGCTATATTATTACATGTATTCTAGTTTGCAATGAAACGACCAAAATCTCATTTTACGTAACGCTTTATAATAGTTCAGAGCCCGCCTCAGTGCAGACAAATATTTGCGATCGTATCCGGGACGCATGTTTGCATCTACAAGGCCCTGGAGGCTACAGGAAAATGGCGCCTCTAATCTCTCCTACTTCAATATACCAATACTATCTAATATAGTGGTTTATTTATTTATTTAGAACAAGTAGAACCATAGCAGTTAACCTAAAGTAGCCATTCAATATTGGGTTGAAGCATCACAAGAAGATTTTATTTGTAAAAAGCATGGCGTTTATTAGATCTAGTTGGGACGTTAGCGCGGCGGTAAGCCGATGGATGAGGGGGGCACAAGACCGCATAAGGTAGCAATATTTGGAGGAGATCTGTTTCCAGCAGTCGACGTCTACTGATGATGATGATGATTACGTTAAGATTGCTTTGTTCATATTTTCCCCCAGCTAGGTGGACTGCCGACCTCGAACAGGTTTCTGGGTTGGACTGAATGCGGAGGGCGCAGGACCATATTGTATGGCGCGTGTTGTCTACTGCGATAGGCTAGTTGATTGATTGGTGGGATTATTTTTACTTTAGATCATTGTCAAAAGTAAAAATAATCCAACAAACACTATCATTAGGTGGTAGGTCACAGCAAGAGGACATCTTGCGCGGTAACACTATTAAGTGCTCATAATCTACGACTACATTAGAGAGTTATAAGATTCAACAACTTATGTCTACGAAGGTTCTGGACAGTGGTTTCTGCCAGTTACAACGTTAAAATTGAAACGTTATGTCAAGATAGACTTTACTTATTGCCACCAGTCGTCCATTAGGTGGTGTAAACGTCAGTTAAACTATCTACTTATACGCCGGAAGTTTGAACCCTGCACATGTCCAATTTATAAAAAAGTCTTTAAAATACAGGATATTGCTTAGTTTACTATCCTTTTAAAATAAGTCCTACTTATTTTGTGACTTGGTTTTCTTGTACAGTCACGAGCAATAATATGTACACATTTTCACATTTTGTAAAACATTTATCTAAAGTTCTGCTAATCCAAAATTGAATATTCGAAGATTAGTTCAAAACTGTACGAAACCTCTTCGAAATTATGAAATAATTTTATTATTCTAATGTCTAGATAAACGTGCAGATGGTTTAGAAAATTTGACAATGTGTACATATTATTGCTCGTGACTGTACCAGACAAACCTTAAAATACTCATTATAAACATACAATCATGCGTAATTGGTATAAATCATAATGTTAAATGACACAATTATCAATATTCATAATTGAAAATCATTTGCATAATTAATAGCATTTGGATAAATTCATTAAAATATATATTTTCACTGCACGTTAAATTTAAAGGATATAGTTATGGTATACATTGGTTGTTATGCCACTGAACTGCAGTGGGGCCACTGCAAGGACAGGCCTTCATGTAATTAATTATACTTAGCACTTTGACAGACTCAGAATATTAGTATCGTGTTTTGTGCCAAGGTTAGACTTGTTTTTACGGAATACTGTCTGTTAAATAAGAGCTATTTTGTCAACCCTAACCAACATTATTCATCACAATCATAACAGCTCATTAATGTCCCACTGTAGGGACAGGCCTCCTCCAGTGACGGAGCGATACTTGACCTACTAATACCACGCTGGCCAAACGGATTGGTATAGGATTTAATTTAAATTTTCCTTCTTTTTATTACGTAAAGATATTATTGGCGAATAGTCCCTTTGTCGGTTTTTACGACACCCATGGGATGAGATGGGGTGGTGACACACTGTATTCTTACTTCGTCACCACACGGAGACCAACATTATTATTCTTTTTAAATGCTTAAGGACTTACTAGACATGTTACTTTCTTTTTCCATTGCTTAAACGTGCTAGGTCCAAAGGCAAACTGAATCTGCTAAAGTGCTAACACAAATCTAGCCAAACCTTGGGGCATAGTTTAAGTCATACTGCTCATGTTATACTCTTACTGACTTAATCCACATTTGGTATCTTGTCGCCAGAAGATTGAACTTGAAGACAGTATCGAAGCGTTCTCAAGCAGATAGGTCAAGAAGATAATATACAGGCACTATGCATAGCACCTTAACTGTGATATAGTTAAATTACATATAAATTTCTCCGTGTGGTGACGGAGTAAGAAAGAATACAGTGTGTCACCCCATCTCATCCCATGGGTGTCGTAAAAACCGACTAAGGGACTATCCGTGAATATTATCTTTACGTAATAAAAAAAAAGGAAAACTTGAATATAAACCCTATACCAATCCGTCTGGCCAGCGTGGTATTAGTAGGCTAAGTACCCCTCCGTCACTGAAGGAGGCCCGTCCCTGCAGTGGGATATTTATAGGCTGTTATGACATATAAATTAACCCATAACTAAAAAATTCTAAAAAATGAGAGACATTAAGACATAAATTATTAACTCGTATATTTATACAGTTAACCACAAAATAGCCATCCATATTGAAATCCTATTTGCGTCACAAAACATAAAATATTTCATTGAAATCACAATAACAAAGTATGCATTAAATATTAACGTTCACATTAATTAAACGCCTAGCGCAAAGAGTACAGCGTATAAGTATAATGTTACTATTCATAACTAAATGTCAAATGCAGAATATCTGTTTTACAATAATTTATGTAAATAATAACCAAATTCACATCAAAAGGTATTTATATTGAACTACAAACGTATAAATAGAATATTAATTTCACTTTGAGTTTAAATGTTATATTTATTAATACTGCTAACAGATAGTAGGTCTGTACGTTTGCCACGTAGAGTTCAAAAGTTCGGCTAAAGACCAAGGCGTCGGGTTCTTTTGGGTAGAAGAATACTCGTTTTGAGTCGTTAGCTAAATAGGCATGAAGTCAATGTTTGAAAAGAGCCATTACTTAGACAGAGCTGTTCTATAGTCGTAACGTGTGATGATATGGTTAAGCAGTAGATTTCTCTTGACGTTCATATGTATTACTAGCTGTTGCCCGCGGCTTCGCTTGCGTTCAGAAGTATTATGATTAATTAGGCTTATTTATCGTTTAGTGTGTGTAAAAATAAGGGCCCTACAAAACTTCTTTGTACACATATTCTTAATAATTAATCTGTCATTAGGCGCTAAAACTATTAAGCTATTAAGAGAAATTAATTACATTTTTAAGGGGGTACCAACGTCATAGAAACTATATGCATGCAGAGTCTCAGCCCGATAGTATTGAAACTGACAAAGTTTCGTGCTAACTTTCATCCCCTATTTTATCCCCTTGGGGGTAGAATTTATCAAAGTCCTTTCTAAAGGGGTACCAACGTCATAGTAACTATATGCATGCAGAGTCTCAGCCCGATAGTATTGAAACTGACAAAGTTTCATACAAACTTTCATCACCTATTTAATCCCCTTGGGGGTAGAATTTATCAAAGTCCTTCCTAAGAGGGTGCCAACGTCATAATATCTATATGCATGCAAATTCTCAGCCCGATCGGATTGAAACTGACAAAGTTTCGTGCTAACTTTCATCCCCTATTTTATCCCCTTGGGGGTAGAATTTATCAAAATCCTTTCTAAAGGGGTACCAACGTCATAGTAACTATATGCATGCAAAGTCTCGGCCCGATCGTATTGAAACTGACAAAGTTTCATACAAACTTTCATTACCTATTTAATCCCCTTGGGGGTAGAATTTATCAAAGTCCTTTCTAAGGAAGTACCAACGTCATAGTAGCTATATGCATACAAAGTCTCAGGTCTATCGGATTGAAATTGACAAAGTTTCATACAAACTTTCATCCCCTATTTTATCCCCTTGGGGGTAGAATTCATCATAATCCTTTCTTAGCGGATGCCTATGTCATAACATCTACCTGCATGCCAAATTTCAGCCAGATCCCACCAGTGGCTTGGGCTGTGCGTTGATAGATCACTATGTCAGTCACCTTTGAGTTTTATATCTATATCTATACTTATAATAAAACTGTAGAGAGATCAATTCTGTACATTGAATATATCGACACCAGAAGTATCAATTAACGTAAGGGACAAAACACGACTTTTCAGGAGAGCCAAAAAACCATTCCGATTTTACAAATTCTTCTGTAACTTTTTATTAGTTGCCCTAATCTTAAAAGTGTCTAGGACAAAGTTTCTTATAATTTTCTCTTCTTTATAACTATAAATAAAATATTTACGTAAACTTACGCGTTTAGAAAATAGCATGTCCCTTACATTAAAAAAAGTTGCTTAGTTCCTGCTAGTTGTCCTTTAAGGCACTCAAGCTTTCAATGGAAACTATCCCATATTAAAGTAAGCACCAAGTTTAACAGGAAACTATAACACAAATCTACTGTAAAGGACATAAACTACTATGAACTGGATGAAATATGATGTATGAAAAACTATTAAGAGCAATTATCATGTAATTTTGAACCTGATATCTTTATTATTAAGTCCATTAGTAAAAATATACTTAAACTTACAATATTTTTAGATTATTTTGTAAATTTTGGAAAAAATTCGGACTGGTCGAACAGTAAATACGACTGTGGTAAATGCAGGTAGGCAGTTCCTAGAGACAGTATCTTATGAACGGAGACCAGGTCACAGTCGTAAGCTGTGTAATTTGACTTGGCATAACCGTTTTATCGTCAGAAATGTCGTCAGGGACTGGTTCATTACAGAAATTCAAGCACGTAACCAACTCCAAGAAGTTAAAAATGTGTGTATACGTACGGTCAGAAGAAGGTTAAGCTTTTAAAACTGCTAGAGGACACAGTTTCTTATTTCTCTCGTGAGTACAGGCAATGGACAATATATATAAGGCCTTTTCGTCTATTGCAGACGATTTATGAGGTGTGGTCTGTGATACATCGCTTTTGATGACTGTACAGACCATAGAAGTAACTGGACATTAGTGTCGAACCATGTTCATGTCGTTTCTGTCTTTTGTCAGGAAGCACTCCAATCCAGGCTTCATCACAAAATTTCCGACCCTCTCCGACACGTGTGCGCCACTCAGGACGTTTTTCCGCGAGCTTCTCCCAGTCACGGTGGTCGATTTTAAATGCTGCCATGTCTCGCTTGGTGCAGTCTTTGAAACGAAGCAGCGGCCTCCCAACATCTCTTTTTCCATTCGCTACTGCACCAAGTCGCACACGTCGTTGTAATGGAGAGGGTTCCATCCTATGCACATGCCCTAGCCAACGCAGACGTCTCTATTTAAGAAGCACTGTCAGACTAGGCAGCTGTGCGATTTCTAGAACCTTCTCGTTTGTCATCTTGTCCTGCCATGCTAAGCCCGAAATCTTTCGTAAACAACGCATGTAACATAAGTTAAGACGACGGCGACGTTCATGTTTTGCATACGATGTCCAGGTTTCAGCTCCGTACAAGAGTATGCTTAAGATGGAAGCCTGAAAGACAACCATCTTGGTCTTAGTAGTATGGTGCTTATTGTACCATACCCTTGTACCTTGCTTCCCAAACATGGTTGCCGCCTTGCCAATACGGATGTCGATCCGTCGAGAGCATTCGAAAAATGTGGTGTTTACAGACGAATATCGGATATCATTAAGTTATCGTGAAGGTCGTCAGAGTTCTTACAGGCACAAAAATAAAAGGTTTGCCCCATGTGCCCCTTGAAACTGTGGTGTGCCAAGGTGGTTCAATAATGTTTTGGGTGGCATCATTTACGGGGCTTGTACTTAGACTTGGTTATTTTTTAAAGTGGTGGTGTAAACGCAGAAAAATATGTTACAGAGGCTTAAGAACCTCATGTAATGCCAATTGCACCATTTATTGGGGAATAATTTCTGTTAATCCATGATAGTGCCCGGCCACACATCCCTAAAAATCACAACTGAATACCTGAATAAGGGTGTGATTCGAAAATTACTATGGCCTCCTTAAAGTTCAGACTTAAATCTTATGGAACATGTCTAGGACAATTAACTAAATGTTACAGTTTTTATGGCTGTTTCTCATTTTGTTGATTTTTCAAGAAATTTTGTTCATTAAATGTTTTTAATTCATACTTGTAATTAAGAAAAATATTTGATAATACCGAAAAATACTGGGTAATGTACATTTTTTCGAAATTATAGACATAATTAAAGGTGGGCCCTTGAATGTATATTAAGGTAAGCGACAAATTAAAGTAAAGTTATGTATTGTGTTTTAACGTAAAGGTCATATTGTGAGAATTGTACAAAACTTTTGTTTAATGTAAGGGACTGAATTGCATTTCAGAACTATTTACATTATTTTTTCTAACACGTAAAAATATTTACGTCCGGTAAATTAATTTTTTAGTATAAAAAACAGTCTAGACCTTCGAAAACGTGTACTGTAAGGGACATTTTTTTAACGATAGAAAAATTTCAAATATACCAAACGATAGAGCGTGAAATTCCGAATCCAACGGTATATATAACTCATTTTGGCCAAAATGTCCCTTACGTTAATTGATACTTCTGGTGTCGATATGTTCAAAATTAATATTGGAGGATGAATGGTGATCGATACTAATGCCAAAAATGCAATCAATAAATTTTTTGTCTGTCTGTCTGTCTGTCTGTCTGTCTGTCTGTCTGTCTGTCTGTATGTGCACGCATGGGTCAAAAACTACTGAAGGCATTTTAACCAAACTTGGTACGATTGTAGTCCATACTCCCGGACAGGTTATAGGCTGTATAACATAACGCTAAGACACATAGGAGCTGAGCAGTGACGAAAAATTTGAAGCAAGTCAGTTGACAAAAAGCGCGTTCTAGCTCTTATCATCGCATACGTTGATCATACGCCAAAAATATGTATTACAAAAATAATGGTCTTCAAAAGATGTACAAAAAAGTCCTGAATAGTATATATCTATCTTTTATATATTAGCCACAATAACGTGTTTAATCGTTAGGGTTTTCTTCAAAGTGTATTAAATACATAAATATATTGTAATTTGCATAGACATATCTTTTTCAAACTCCCATATTTCAAAAGTACACTTTAATATCTTATTCATAAAAAAAAAATTATAGAAATCGGTTGATAAACACACAAGATATAGATCATTTTACACATTATTGCTATTTGTCAACAATAAAAAAATACAAAACTGACAATAAAATAAAGAAATACAATCACAAAACATTAAATTATTATTCAAAGTGTTTGTGTTTATTTTATTAAGTAATTCAAAAATACTGCACGCAGTTTATCTATAGATAATAATATAGTCGAGTCTAAGTTTAGTCAAATATTTTTTGCTAGATGGTAAAAAGGTGTGAGGTACAATAATTTATTTCAGCATTTTTTTTACAAAAGACAAATCCCACACTAGCCTTTAAAAATATCAATTTAACGGACACAAAGAACATCCAGACTAAGGACAATAGTTTGTGTATCACAATTGTCCTCCATGGGAATCGAACCCGCGACCTCATGCACGCCAGCCATGTATCCGTGTGGTGACGGAGTAAGAATACAATATGTCACCTCCCCATCTCATCCCATGGGTGGCGTAAAACCGACTAAGGGACTATCGGTGAATATTATCTTCCAATCTATCCGTATATTATCAACCAATCCGACTGGCCAGCGTGGTATTAGTAGGCCAAGTATTCCTCCGTCACGGGAGGAGGCGCGTCCTTGCAGTTATGATGAAATAAGCGATGTCATTTATTTTAACTTACAAATTTGACAACAGATAGCATTGTGCCTGTGACGTCATTTTCAGTATCGCGGTGTTAAGATTTTCCTTGAAAGAATGACGTTCGCTCATGTCTTTCAGTATAAGTTTAGACGCAGTCTTCATAGATATTTTATTTACTATTTATTTACTTTGAAAAGGTTTTGGTTCGTTCGTTAATTTTACAATTCGTTTGTAATGTAGGTATATCTGTTCGTTATAAGGTTTTAAAAACGATTTTTCAGTATTAAATCGAATTGCGAAGTAAGTAACATCCGCCACGCGAACGAAGTCGCGGGCACAGCAGCTAGTATTAAATAAATAGAAGATTAATTTGTAACTGTAGTATTTCATTATTAATAATGATTTTGATTTAGACTTGGAACTAGACTTAAGCCCTACTAATCCGATAATCCTTAGGTGTAGTAAAATCCGACTTCGAAAATATTGGCTGATATTAAATCAACGAGAAACCTTTTACCAATCTGCCTACATCCTTTAAGCCACACAAGTTTCCTTCCTAGACATTATTGGGACCGTTCCTAGACTAGGACATTAATGGAGTAGTATAACGATCAAGTACAGACAAGTAAGTAGTTAAACTGAAATTCAACACAACCCTCTATAAGTAATCTGTTAATGAGTTCCTAATGAGAACCGGACTTATTAGTTCCAAAACACAAACACTGAACTAAAACTGAGTTACTTTACTATAAAACATAAACAACGGCTATTTATTCTCGCCAAATATTTTGTTTCCTTCCGCAAAACTGAAAGTTTATCCAAAGTTTATTGTATTATCACTAATATAGTATCAACTTGAATACAAGTTCTTGTAATAACTGCTTTATCACTAGGGTTGCCGTTCACTAGCTAACATTATTTTTAGACGTACTCTTTTAACTCTTGTGATTATGTTTGTTAGTAATCTACTAAGTACTGTTATGACAAGTGTCGATACACTTGATAGTTTTGCCAGTGCTATAAGAAATACTTCGTACAGGTAAACTTTACAAAAAGAACGTTAATTACAGACTTTAATATAATTATTCACCAACCTATGTCATATTTGGTTGATGAGTTTAATTGAATGTTAATCTTAAGAATGACTTGCTCGGACTAATCATTTTTTGTAGAATAGTAATTTTATCTTATTATACGTTTATGATAAATCAGTCATAAACTTATAAACAACTTATACATCAACATATTCATCTAACTGCTCTAATGTCAAAATATTTTCGATGTTTTTGATGTTTTTCACAACTGTGTTTTATGACAACCACGGGACTTGTCGTCATTCTTACATAAATTATGTCTTTATCACTCCAATTATGAGTTTTAATGGAAGCTAAAACAAAAAAATATTACTTTACGTAAGGTGTTAACGGTGTTAAGGGCATTGCATTGCTCAATGACCTTGAAGATCTGAGGTTTGTTACAGTTTTCATAGAAAAAGCGCCATCTACTAACAGAGATTAATACTAGGATATAATCAACTAATGATTATTCAAATCACAGACGCGACACAAATTTATCATTGTTTTGACCTAACTTATTTTATTCTCTCGGAGACGCCAATTTTATACATACGTATTTTACTGGAAATACCGTTCACCGCGCTCAGAGCAATAACGAATTTTATTATTATTACTGTTGCTACTAGACTATGTCTTCTGAAGGTCTGATGATGGCCAGGTAAGTACACAACGGTTCTCAGCGATGGTAACAGCTAGAAGTACTCTGTTTTCATAATTTGCCTATTTGATTAATGATGCTACTACACTATGTCTTCTGAAGGTCTGATGATGGCCAGGTAAGTACACAACGGTTCTCAGCGATGGTAACAGCTAGAAGTACTCTGTTTTCATAATTTGCCTATTTGATTAATGATGCTACTACACTATGTCTTCTGAAGGTCTGATGATGACCAGGTAAGTACACAACGGTTCTCAGCGATGGTAACAGCTAAAAGTACTCTGTTTTCATAATTTGCCTATTTGATTAATGATGCTCCTACACTATGTCTTCTGAAGGTCTGATGATGGCCAGGTAAGTACACAACGGTTCTCAGCAATGGTAACAGCTAGAAGTACTCAGTTTTCATAATTTGCCTATTTGATTAATGATGCTACTACACTATGTCTTCTGAAGGTCTGATGATGACCAGGTAAGTACCATCGGTTCTCAGCAATGGTAACAGCTAGAAGTACTCAGTTTTCATAATTTGCCTATTTGATTAATGATGCTACTACACTATGTCTTCTGAAGGTCTGATGATGACCAGGTAAGTACACAACGGTTCTTAGCGATGGTAACAGCTAGAAGTACTCTGTTTTCATAATTTGCCTATTTGATTAATGATGCTACTACACTATGTCTTCTGAAGGTCTGATGATGACCAGGTAAGTACACAACGGTTCTCAGCAATGGTAACAGCTAGAAGTACTCAGTTTTCATAATTTGCCTATTTGATTAATGATGCTACTACACTATGTCTTCTGAAGGTCTGATGATGACCAGGTAAGTACACAACGGTTCTCAGCAATGGTAACAGCTAGAAGTACTCAGTTTTCATAATTTGCCTATTTGATTAATGATGCTACTACACTATGTCTTCTGAAGGTCTGATGATGACCAGGTAAGTACACAACGGTTCTCAGCGATGGTAACAGCTAGAAGTACTCTGTTTTCATAATTTGCCTATATGATTAATGATGCTACTAGACTATGTCTTCTGAAGGTCTGATGATGACCAGGTAAGTACACAACGGTTCTCAGCGATGGTAACAGCTAGAAGTACTCTGTTTTCATAATTTGCTTATTTGATTAATGATGCTACTACACTATGTCTTCTGAAGGTCTGATGATGACCAGGTAAGTACACAACGGTTCTCAGCGATGGTAACAGCTAGAAGTACTCTGTTTTCATAATTTGCCTATTTGATTAATGATGCTACTAGACTATGTCTTCTGAAGGTCTGATGATGACCAGGTAAGTACACAACGGTTCTCAGCGATGGTAACAGCTAGAAGTACTCTGTTTTCATAATTTGCCTATTTGATTAATGATGCTACTACACTATGTCTTCTGAAGGTCTGATGATGACCAGGTAAGTACACAACGGTTCTCAGCAATGGTAACAGCTAGAAGTACTCAGTTTTCATAATTTGCCTATTTGATTAATGATGCTACTACACTATGTCTTCTGAAGGTCTGATGATGGCCAGGTAAGAACACAACGGTTCTCAGCGATGGGAACAGCTAGAAGAACCCAGTTCTCATCATTTCCCTATTTAATTACTCATGCTACTACACTTTGTACTTACCTGATCCTCATCAGACATTCTTTTGAAGGTTGAATTGAACTCAATGATTTTCAGCGATGGAAACAGAAAAAAATTGAAACTAACTGTAAAATGTTATTTTGTAAAATAGGCAAAATGATTATTAAGAAAACAGCTTTAGTAAGTCTTGTATTTTATTTTAATCAAAGAAGATAAGACCTAATCTTAGCATTCCATAGATTCTCCGTGGGGGTGCCGGGTCCATCGCGTGATAGAGGAAGGAACACTTGCATAACAGCGTCTGGGACTTACGACCCAGATGTAGGTTTAAGGAGGCCCCTACTCTTCTTCCAGATATATTTTTTGTTTCTTCCTGGGAATGCCCCACTTCTACAGTCAAATTTGGTAGTATTTCTTCTTCAAGCTAGAACAAAAATTTTTATTTAATAAAATAGTCGATGTTACAAATTAATACAAGTATTAATCACAGTACATAACACATTTGTGGCGGTAATGCACTCTAAAACAAGTAGCAGGAGGATTATCAGAAATATGGAAAAAGTTACGAGTTTGCTTTACTAGCAATCATTACTCTATAATATGAAAAATAAATTAGCTTTCAGCTGTTTGTCTGTTTATGTATGCATTAATCTTAAAAACTAGGCAGCAGACAGAATTCATAATAACTATGCATAATATAGATGAAAAGCACTCATAATTTTAGACGTTTACAATGTGATGCCGTAAATAAACACTTATTTGAGCTTACATAAAAAACAACAAAATAAACTTATATTTACCACATTTTGCTCAACTTCCATATCAGTTGGCATATTTGACGGTTCGCATGTGTCGTAAGATTTTGACAGCGGTTGATCTTCTTGATTTTTTAATTCAGAGCCTTGCTGCTTTCTTATTTTCCTTAAAAAAAATAATTCCTGTTTTAATTGGTAGGTACTTGTAATTTTGTCGATATCAAAACTATGGAGTAAAAAAAAGCTACCTAAGTAAATGTCTCAAAGTCAACTAGGTCAAGACCTAATGAGTAACAACTTGCTGTTTTACGTAGGTACTGCCATCATGACTGAAGTCTACCTACCTTCGGAGTCCACCATAAGTCAGTCCCTCACAGTCACCTAGGTCTCCCTGAGCTCTTTTAAACGAGTACCAACTTGCTGGTTTACGTAGGTACTGCCATCATGACTGAAGTCTACCTACCTGCGGAGTCCGCCATAAGTCAGTCCCTCACAATCACCTAGGTCTCCCTGAGCTCTTTTAAACGAGTACCAACTTGCTGGTTTACGTAGGTACTGCCATCATGACTGAAGTCTACCTACCTGCGGAGTCCACCATAAGTCAGTCCCTCACAATCACCTAGGTCTCCCTGAGCTCTTTTAAACGAGTACCAACTTGCTGGTTTACGTAGGTACTGCCATCATGACTGAAGTCTACCTACCTGCGGAGTCCACCATAAGTCAGTCCCTCACAGTCACCTAGGTCTCCCTGAGCTCTTTTAAACGAGTACCAACTTGCTGGTTTACGTAGGTACTGCCATCATGACTGAAGTCTACCTACCTTCGGAGTCCACCATAAGTCAGTCCCTCACAGTCACCTAGGTCTCCCTGAGCTCTTTTAAACGAGTACCAACTTGCTGGTTTACGTAGGTACTGCCATCATGACTGAAGTCTACCTACCTTCGTAGTCCACCATAAGTCAGTCCCTCACAGTTACCTAGGTCTCCCTGAGCTCTTTTAAACGAATACCAACTTGCTGGTTTACGTAGGTAGTGCCATCATGACTGAAGTCTACCTACCTTCGTAGTCCACCATAAGTCAGTCCTTCACAGTCACCTAGGTCTCCCTGAGCTCTTTTAAACGAGTACCAACTTGCTGGTTTACGTAGGTAGTGCCATCATGACTGAAGTCTACCTACCTTCGTAGTCCACCATAAGTCAGTCCCCCACAGTCACCTAGGTCTCCCTGAGCTCTTTTAAACGAGTACCAACTTGCTGGTTTACGTAGGTACTGCCATCATGACTGAAGTCTACCTACCTTCGGAGTCCACCATAAATCAGTCCCTCACAGTCACCTAGGTCTCCCTGAGCTCTTTTAAACGAGTACCAACTTGCTGGTTTACGTAGGTACTGCCATCATGACTGAAGTCTACCTACCTTCGGAGTCCACCATAAGTCAGTCCCTCACAGTCACCTAGGTCTCCCTGAGCTCTTTTAAACGAGTACCAACTTGCTGGTTTACGTAGGTACTGCCATCATGACTGAAGTCTACCTACCTTCGGAGTCCACCGAAAGCCTAGGTACTATCAAGGTACTCAAAATATAAGTTTAATCGAAGCAATGCCGATGTTCTAAAAATGAATCTAAACATCGTACAAATAAAAACGTGTCTAACTAAAGCATACAAAGGTATAAAATAATATGAATGTATAATATTTAGCTTGTAGGTACTTACCAATAATTTTGAAGAGCTCGGCCACGCTGCACATTACGTTTATTTTTATATTTAGGCATAGTCTATGAGTGATTAAAAAACAAAATTTAATTAAAAACTAGGATATATTACACTTATGAACTTAATTACAAGTAGTATTATTAAAAACAATTGTGTACTTTTTATTTACAATATTTTTTCATTCAAAGTTGGTCGGTTTAAAGTTTTATTCGGTAAGAAAATACGGTCGTACAGTCCACCCGTCACAAGAGTCGTAACGACACTGAATGTGCGACTCCCGAGCAATCGTCACGGCGGTAGCGGGGGTGCAGGCGCGGGGATTTTATGAAAATCTAGTTTTTATCAATTATTTTAAATATAACGAATAATTAAGATAAAGTAATCAATACAGATTATTAGTTAGAATATAGCACATTTTTTGTATAAATTTCGAATAAAATCAATCATCCGTTTAATAGACAATTTGATATTTAGTTATTATAATACCAGATTTCGTGATTTTTTTTTGGAAGTTTTAAGAAATAATTAGCGTTTTTAATCAATACAAAGTTTTTTCGGTAGTATCTAGTTTATTCATGTTTTTTTGTGAAGTAAACGTATGTAAGGATTCGTCAACAAATTTCTCCAAACCGAGCGTGTTTTTGGGGTTTGAGCAATGCAATGCCCTTAACCCTGACTGTGAGCAAGTTTCGTCGACCGAGCTATTTCCGTGAATACATGAGCTAGATGTAGATTGTTCTGCTTTCTTGTTAACTGCTGATTATAAACACCGTTATACAATTATTCAAAAATGTTTTTGTTCGACCCTGTACTTATTGCATTTTTCGTTAATTGCGGATAGCTTGGCCTACGCGTATCACGCTAGTCAGAAAAGTTTGTATAAAATATGGATCATGCATGATATTATAAAGTTCATATTGCTAATACATTGCCTCACAAAACTGCTTGCGCAATCTGTGGGATAGTTGATTTTTTTCTCTTGAAATTATTACAATTGTATATAACTAGTTAAAATAATCACAACGAGCCTAACAATTTTTTGGATTAGTGAAACCCGTGTTCTAAAGTCAGGGCATTGGTACAGTGAAATTGTGCCGGTAAACCGCTGGGTAAGCCGGTAAGTTATAATAAAGCCAGTACCAGCAACCACTCGTAGTGGCGGGGAGTACCGCGGGATCTTTTATTGAGTACAAGTTGAGACTTGAGTGTGAGCACTACCCTATGTCTTCCCCGTAGTATGAGGTGTGCGTACATGCATTTTCAACCCCAAAAAAGAGATTTATTTAGATTCCCTCTTGGCAAAAACGATACTTAGTTGTTTTGCTATTGTTTTGATGAAGAGAGCGTTGTGAGATTTTTTGTATCTCAGGTCCAGTATTAACATGATTAGAAGAGGCATCTTCCGTAAACAATTGTAAAACAACATCCTTTATCCGTAATTAATGTTATTAAACCATTTACATCCAAACGTTAATATTTTGTTTGTTGATCTCGCATCATCCAGTACTATGAATATCCTCAATGGTGTGGCGTTCGCGGTAAGAGAGTGCGGAGTACGAGGAGAAATGACCATTAGTTTGTACCACAAATGATAATGAATAAAAATAAAAAAAAATAAAAAAATCATTTAATTCATCTCCACAAATTACTTAACACAGTATGTATACATTATTAAATATTAATAACGATGATAACATGGTTTCCAAGTGTGGAAGTGTAATTTGTGGGAGATCTGGGGTCCAAACTAAGCCTAGACTTGTATTTTAGAGCCCCAGGCCCCACATACATAGTTTTCATTAAACATTTTTGTGTGCCTTTCTGTGGCAAGTGGTTAGTGGATATATTATTTGTTTCTGTTTTAATGTGTTTGTGTGCGAGTCTATGACTGCGAATGTATATATATATATATATATATATATATATGTGTGTGGGTGTATGTGTGTGTGTGTGTGTGTGTGCGTGTGCGTGGGTGTATGTGTGCGTGTGTGCGCGCGTGTGTGTGGGTGTATGTGTGTGTTGTGTGTATGTACACTTGTGTGTCAGTTTCGTGCCCAGTTTTGTTTGTGTATTCGTTATTTCATATGTCATTATGTATATTCACTTTATTATTTTTAGAATTTCTTCTGTTTCCTTGTAATTAAGGTTAAATAGGAGCTCTTTAATTTTTGTTTTGGACTCCCTTTTGCTACAGTTTGCAATAGAAATCATTCTATTTAATTTATTAAATAACATTCCGCCACGATACGGGTAAAACCTTTGCGCAAAGGTGGAATTTGTCGAGGTTTTCTCACATACTGCATAATGTCGCCTGCTAGATGCAATACGTTGTCTTCTTTCGTCGGGTAAGTTGGAGTGTTGTTTTAAAACAGTCGACATTATATACAGTTGACGTACTGTCAGTACTTGGGCCTCGTCATAGAGTTGTTCGGTGGGAAATAGACGCGGTTTCGATAGACCCACTTTCAATATCAATCTCTGAGCTCTCTCCAGCACTATTATTTTGGTTTTGCATGCACCACCCCACGTTGTGATGCAGTAACTAATGATTGATTGAACCAAGGCTTCATATACCATTTTCACTGTGTCCTTCTGTGCTACATCACGGAGCTCCTTAAAAATATATGTTAGTTTACGTATTCGTTGGGAAAGAGAGAGGATATGGTTTGAGAAATTTAAATTAGCATCCAGTTCGATGCCAAGGTATTTTAAGGATTGTGTGGAGCTAATGACGGGACAACTACAGTTTTCTATAGGGGGGAAACAACATTTGTGCGCTAGTATATTTTTGTGTGGGTTTGTCATATTCGATTTGTTCCGAATAGAGTAATTTATATATTTGGTCTTACTTTCGTTTAGAGTTAAAGAGTTGGTTAAAAGCCAATGACAAACTGTATTTAAACAATTTTGTGCGACGTCTAGAAGTTCATTAAATGACTCAGAGAAAAATGTTAGGGCTGTGTCATCGGCATAAGTAGTAATAAGACATTTTTTTTATTTTAAGGGAACAGAGCTCATTGATGTAGCACAGAAAAAGGGTAGGACCCAGGATACTACCTTGCGGTACGCCAAAATCAACATTCAACCAGTCACTATAATAGTCTCCAATTTTAACGCATTGTGTTCTGTTCGTTAAATAATCTATGAATAAACTTAACGGTGTACCTCTGATGCCTAGGTCTTCTAATTTTTGCACAAGGCCGGAAACCGGGACAGTGTCAAAAGCTTTTGCTAGGTCGAGAAAAATGGTTAAACATCTACTTTTGCTATCTAATTTGTCAACTATAAAATTTACTAGGTCCTGTACAGCATTATCCGTTGAACGACCAGACCTAAAACCGTATTGCTGATTTGACAAGAGATTGTGCTGTTCTAAGTATTTTTTTAGTCTTGTGTTGATTAAACGTTCAAATACTTTAGACAATGTTGTCAGGATAGCGATTGGTCTATAGTTGCCAACACTGCCCCTGTCTCCCGCCTTGTGTATAGGAACTACTGTAGCTCTTTTCAATGCGTTAGGAAATACTCCTTCCTCCATACAACGATTAAAAAGATCCGCAATAACTGGAGTCACGGAGTCAGCTGTTATTTTCAGAACCTCAGCGCTAATTCCATCACAACCTGGTGAACAATCGCTTTTCAATTGTTTGATAGTTCTATCAATTTCTTCGTGATCAGTAGGGAAGAAAGCAAAGGAATTCAGTAGAGGTGGCTTTAAGGTTTCTTTGAAAGCAGGTAGATTTGGTGGAATTGTGTCTGCTAGCACCTTTCCTATATTAGAGAAGTATTTATTGACTTTGTTGATTGATTTTTTGGGATTAATGTCGTTTAGAAGTTGTATCGGAGGTTGATTTCTGTTATTCTTATTATTGGTGATTGTTTTAATAGTAGACCATAATTTCTTTGTATTGTTTTTTGATTCAGCTAGTTGATTTTTGTCGTACTGTTTTTTAAGTTTCCTCAATAAATTATTGCAATGGTTTCGATATCTTATGTAAGTTGTTTTAAGATTTATGTTACTATCATTTGTTTTTAAATTTTGGTGCATTTTATCACGTGTACGAATACAACGTAGCAGGCCCGGAGTTATCCAAGGTTTAATTATGTATTTGTTTCTAGAAATGTTACGTTTTACGGAATTGTTTGTAATTAAGTTTTGGAAAGAATTAATTAAGTTGTCGGTAGCAATATTTAAGTTGGATTCTTTATATACTACGTCAAAATTGTAAGTAGAGCATTCATTTTTTAGTTTTTCTTTATCGAGTTTACAAATATAAGTCCTTTTTCGTTTGTTTTTAGGTTCTGTCAGTTTCAAAGAAAGTAATATAGCTTCGTGATCAGTAATAGTAGTACCCAATGAGAAAGTAAAGGCAGTCTGTTTCGTCTTTATAATTACATGATCTAGGCATGATTTACCTCTTGTACTGGTATTAATAGCTGGTAAAAGACCATGAAAAGATACAATGTCTAGGTAAGATACATTTTCGTGACTGTTGCCTAAAATATCGACATTTATGTCCCCTACTATTATTATGTTTTTAAAGGAAGATAGATCTTTTAGTAAGGAATTTAACGATTCTAAAAAAATATCTAACGATTTAAAACTAGGTGGTCTATAAATCGCGATGATCACTGTATGCTCATTTACTTTAATTGTTAAACAGTTTGCCTCTAAAAACTTTGGCTCCTCTACAGTACATTGTAAATTACTATTTGTAAAGATGACGACACCATCATTTTGGTTAAAGTTATCATTTGATCTATGTGATTCAAATCCTTCCAGTTGAGGCAGGTTCACTACTCGTGACAGCCAACATTCGGAGAGCACGATGATATCACATTTTAAAGTCAATCTTTTAAGCAAGATAAGTAGCTCATCAAAGTTACGATTGAGACTCCGAATGTTTTGCTGTAGAACTGTCAAGTACTGAGAGGAGGGCTCAAAAAATGTTATGCATTCTTCAGGCTCACATGCAATAGGAATTGCAATATTAAATTGGTCAATATTTTTTATTAAATCAATTGTGGAATCGAATGTTTTGTTTAAGTGGTAACAGTGAAGACAAAATAAGTGCAGATAATTTTTCTAAATATTGTTCAGTTGTGAGTTTAGTGTAATAAGTATAAGTATGTGTGTAAGATAACTTGTAACAAGACATGCAAAAATGCATGCAATAGTGTTTCTGGATTAATAACTGTATTTTTAGTATATTTTGACTCAAATTTAGTGAAAGGCGATGCGTAAAGCCTAATTTATTTAAAGGATTCGTAGCATAAACAATAATACTAACAAACTTGTATGTAATATATACTTCAGGCAAAACAAAAAACAAAATTTTACATGAGTTGTATGAGATGTGAGTGAGTTGTGTTGTGTTACAGTAGGTACTGTAGAGTCTATAGTTGAAGTAAATCGGTGTGTATGGGTGTGTAATGTTAATGATGGTGTATAAGCAGGTTAGTGAGAGGTTTCGGATGTGTGAGTTTTGTGAAGTGTCAAAGGATACAGGAGAGAATAAGTGAGTATGGTGAGTTGGGTGAGAAACGGTTAAAAGAGAATGAATGTAATCCACATCTTTATTTTGTTGCAGGTTCCTTGCTACGACACCGGACACAATACTAGATCAATGTGAATGTATCATTGTAAGATGCACGGAAAAAGTAAAAGAGTTAAATTCTCTTTAGAAAATCATACATGCAAGTGAAGTGTGACAAAATAATAAATTATCATCATTATACAAGCCCTTTAATGTCCCACTGCAGGCACGGGCCTCCTTCATTGACGGAGGGATACTTGGCCCACCAACACCACGATAGCCAAACGGATTGGTATAGGGTTTAATTTCAAGTTTTCCTTCTTTTCTGTTTTACTTTGGAGCAGCTCGTAAACAGTCCTACTCATTTTACCCTTACAAGTCAGACTCTGATAAACTTAGTATGTACGGACCTTAAAGCTAGTTACGTATCCGTTACCCAGGTGGGTTCCTTGACTGGGCATTCATTTGTTTGTTGTGAAATGAAAGTAAAACGGGACAAAATAATTCCGTTTACTATTCAACATAGACCTTTAGAGGATGTTTGTATTGATAGCTTAAATTACGACCTTTCTATTACACCATGGAGCAACCTAATGGCTTTGGATAGTGTTGATGATATAGTAAGTGCTTTTAACTCTTATCTTTTATCAATTTTTGATTTTCATTGTCCGGTTAAGGAAATTCGAATAAAAAACCCAGCCTATCCGTGGATAACGGACAATATTAAATTAATGATGAAACTACGTGACAATGCATTATCTGCTTATCATCGTACTGGGCTGGAAACAAAAGGAGAATACTACAAACAGCTTAAGTCATTGGTGACGCAATCCATTTATTACGAGAAAAAAGCTTATTTTCGTCACAACATTAATGATAAAGTTAAATGTCCTAAGGCCCTTTGGAAAAACTTAAAAACAAATATATTACCCTTTAAAAATAACATTGATTTACCTTCCTATTTTGGTGATCCTAATAGTATCAATACACATTTTATAAACGTACCAGGTAACTCAGTAACTACTATCTCTAACTTAAGTTACTATGAATTTCATCGTCATCATTGCTGTGAATTCTCTTTGAAAACCGTAAGCGAAAAAACTGTATCTGAGATTCTTCAAAAATTGAGATCAAACGCTGTGGGTTATGATGGCATAACTCTCAACATGCTGACTCTGTCTCATACCTATATTCTGTCGATCGTAACGGGAATGGTTAACAGGTCAATAGTGTCATCCACGTTTCCCACTGCTTGGAAGGTGGCTGTTGTTAAGCCACTACCCAAAAAACCGAACCCATCCACGGTAGGCGACCTTCGGCCCATCAGTATTTTACCTTGTTTGTCAAAAGTGATCGAGAGGGTCGTGTGCAGGCAACTGACAGGCTATTTGGAGACAAACAATGTCATACCCATGCTTCAGTCAGGATTTAGGAGGCAGCATAGTACATCTACTGCACTTATTGATGTAACTGATAACATCTTGGCAGCACAAGATGCAGGTATGTGTACAATATTGATATTACTCGATTATTCTAGAGCTTTCGATTCTATTAATGTGTCATTATTGATGTCGAAGTTAGCTTATTATGGTTTAGACTGTGCCGCGTTACAATGGTTCCAAAGCTATTTATCACAACGTAGGCAGCTTGTAGAGCTGCGTATGAATGATGGAAAGTTGAAAAAATCTGAGGTATCTTATTTAAATCGAGGAGTTTCCCAAGGTTCTATATTGGGACCTATTTTGTTTTCCCTGTATTGCGCAGACATAACCAAGTGCTTACAGAACTCAGCTTATCATTTGTATGCTGATGACGTACAAATATATGCCTCATTTAAGCCCAAAGATTACCAGGTTGCTCTCACAAAGCTTAATGACGATCTCCAAAGGATATCTGATTGGTCTGCTCTGCATTGTTTGGTTCTTAATCCTTGCAAGACGAAATATATGGTTTTCGGTACTAAACATCAACTTAAGTCTTTACCATCAACACTAAACATCAGTCTGATGAACAAACAAATAGAGAGAGTATATTATGAGGCCAGGAATTTGGGTTTACATCTATACATCAAACTTAAGATACGAGTCTCATATAGCGAATGTTGTTAGCAACTGCTTCTATAGGTTAAAAGTTCTATACAAGATACGCCCTTACCTGTCAGAGGAACTACGTTTGCAACTCGTAGAGGCATTAGTTCTGTCTAGACTTAATTACGCTGACACTATTTATGGACCTCGTTTGCTCTCCCGTACAGATAAGCTTGTGCAGAGGATACAAAACGCATGTGCTCGATTCTGCTTCTCTGTTCCTCGACGTAGTCAAGTTACACCTTTTCTTAATGATCATTTAATTTTAAAAATGAAGTTGAGGCGGAAGTTACATCTTGCATGTCTTATGTTTGGCATTATTAAGCACAGAGTCCCAGAGTACTTGTACCAAAAACTTGCGTGGATGTCTACAAGGCGAGAATACACGACAAGGCAATGTTCGCAGCAATTGTCAATACCTCAGCATAGTACGACCGCTTTTAGAGGCAGCTTTCGTTATGCTGCAACTAAAATATGGAATAACATACCCCCACCTATTAAAAACCTGACCACAATTCACTCTTTCAGGAATTATTTAAAAAAACATCTAATAGATGGTCAGGTAAAAATGAGTAATGTGAACATGAATTATTCATTAATATAGGCTGTGATCGTTTTAGTCTACAGGGTATTCCTTGTCATTGTTTGGTGTATACAGTCATGGTTAGTCATGTTGGCCTTACTGGCTGATGTCTACAAACTTCAGCCATAGGCATTTCTCTGTGTGTATTTGGGTATAAATAAAATATATACAGGTACGTTTATGTGGTGGTAAATTAATTATTTATCTGTTGAGTGTCTTTTATTGGTGTATTTATATGTATCCTGTGTATGTGTTGGTTTATATGTGTATGAGTGCTTGTGTGTGCCCGTGCTGTGCCCAGCACATGGTCAGCAATTGGCCCGCTAACGTCTGCGTCTGCACCTAAGCAATACATTTTAATGTACATTTTTTTCAAGTATGAGATATTTATAAAGTACGTGAGGAATAAAAATTTAATAAATCTTAAAAAAAAGTAGTGTACCTCCGGTCCACTCCGTGTACATTATGAATCGTAATGTTTGAATTTAACTAACGCAGTAAACGAATAAATTAGATTTATTGGTACTGCATTAATTGTATCTGTCAATGACTTGATTAAATATTATAGTTCAACTGTTGGTGAAACTAATTCTATCGAAATGAAAGTAATCCGCTCTGTTATCTTTTACGGCATTTGATTCATTCTGTTATTAAATTTCACAAAAGACATACTTTTGCATTAAAGTAATAATTGTTTATGTTACTAACACTTTTTTTGCACTTGTCCGACAATCTCAATTTTTTTTTTATTTAATTTAAGTTAAGATATCATGTTATTTGTATTTAAAATGTGCTGGCATCCATATGTCAAAATCATGGCTACAGCTGAAAATCAGCGCCAGGTATCATCGCCTGGCTTTATGCTGAGCTGGTTGCCTTTTTGTCGCAGGTTTAAGACACATTTGCCATTTTTTTTGTTACTTATATACGTACAATTATATATTTTTGTATAACTATAGACAACTTAATATTAAGATATGTAATTCTTGTAATTATGTAGTTTGGGTTGAATTCTATTTGTGTATAGTGTCTACTGTGTCAAATAAAGTTTATTTTCTTTCTTTCTTTCTTTCTTCTTTAAAAATCATTTTCACGCATAGTCCCTTAGTCGGTTTTTACGACACCCATGGGTTCTAACGGGGTGGTGACACACTGTATTCTTACTCCGTCACCACACAGAGAAAAAAATAATAAATAACACAGCGGAAATATTTTCCTCTAGCATTATATAAGACTGTTGAAAGGTTAGAATAACATATTGAATCAAACGATAGCCTTCGCTTTGAAACATGTGATATCCGCTTATAGCCGAGGTGAGATCAGATACGAGTACACAGTGCGTCACAAACATAACACTCGGGAGGAAATAAAATATGAAAAGGTTGAACCAATGTATTGGTTAATCCTGTACCTGCATATTTGCTCGAGATCTTATTTTATTCATTTTACTTTATGTGCATTCTCACTGGTTCTCAGATTTTCTTCACATTTTTTGTACCTATCATTAAAATGTGAAATAAATATTAAAAAAAAAAATTATTTGCGCTTATGTCAGGGAGGATATGTGCGTCCGACGCCTCGGTAATCTTGAAGCTCGGGACCTCTCCATTCTTTGGCTGCGAGTAGATTGCGACGACCACCCTCGCATCTACGCCTGCCTGTACAGGTCCCACAGCGGCAACACCGATACAGACCAGCTCATGGAGAGCATTCAAACAGCGATTGATTCCCTACTTCTTCGGATTCCTACCGCGGAAATCGTAATCTTAGGCGATTTCAATGCTCATCACATTGAATGGCTTGAGTCTCGTCTCACTGATCACGCCGGTAGATCCGTCCATGACCTTGCTTTGGCCTATGGTTTGTCTCAACTGGTAACTTCGCCTACGCGAATTCCAGACGTAGACCACCATACTCTTTCTCTTTTGGATCTCATGCTGACCACGCACCCAGACGGTTATAAAGTTTCTGTTGACGCACCACTCGGCTCTTCAGACCATTGTCTAATCCGGAGCACCGTGCTTATCAACAGAACTTTACGCTCGCAAATTGCAGCAACACGTCGGGTCTGGCATTACAAGTCAGCTGATTGGGATGGAATGCGAACTTTCTTCGTGTGTTACCCATGGCGGCAAATTTGCTTCTCGCGTAATGATCCTAACGATGCTGCTGACTCCATTGCTGATGTGATCCTTCAGGGCATGGAACTTTATATTCCAAGTTCTGTGGTTCCCGTTGGCGGTGGAACCCAGCCTTGGTTCGGTCATTCCTGCAAATCAGCATCTCGCTGGAAGCAGGAATGTTACCGAGCCTGGGCTGGCGCTGTGGCTTCGAAAGATCCAAACGCCAGCAAACTACGGAAGAAGTATAATTTTGCAGCCAGATCCTTTAAAAAGGATATTGCCAAGGCCAAGTCATCCTTTATTGGGCGCATAGCGGACACCGCTTTAATTGAATACTTAATGTTTTATAGTTCTTTCTAACGAGTAAACATTATAATTATTTGCAAAAGACATTTTTTGAAGAAAAACGTAAATGAATGAATGTGACCAAATGAAAGGTTAACTACCGATCTATGAGACTTAAAAGTTTATAATTCACGATGACTACTAAGATAGTTATTTAAAAAATAAATTGTATAAATAAAGTACAATTAAACACGTTATAAATAATACAATAATAATTATGTAATTTATTTGGTAATTTATTTAAAATCCATTTCAAGTTATAAATATGTAATTAAACGAAACAAGTCGTAGGTTTGAATATCTTCTGCATTTTGGAAATGGTCCATTCACTGAACCGCGCAGAACTCAGGTATTACCGAGGCATTTCTTATCCTTCCAATCTTTGTCGCACGAATGAACAGAATAACTATGTATTTGTCAGTCGAGGTATTAAATGTTTTCTTCTATACTTCCTGGTACACACAGCAACACATCAAGTTAAACATTTTCATTTGAAATTGTGTCTTATTTCAAGGTATTAAGGTACATGAATGTCTAGCTTGATTAGTTGCTGTGTGTACACTCGGTTCTTAAAAAATCTGGTTGTTTTGTATTTTTGTTTTCTGTGTAGATACATTACTTTGCAAGGCGATAGATTTTTATCACAACATAACTAAATTGTTCTTTAGTGTTCACAATAACTTTAAGTGAAGTTAATGAACTTTTTTGTCATGAAAGCATAAGTTGCTCTTATTCTGATACTGTTTTCGAAACCTAGAAACACATGACATTGTCATAAATAATGTCGATCCAAGGAAAATTAAAATTATTCACGTGTGTCATCAAAACTTTTCGCCATTACCATTTTAATTTAGACTCAATACTTACTGTAATATTTGTCCGTGTGGTGACGGAGTAAGAATACAATATGTCACCACCCCATCTCATCCCATGGGTGTCGTAAAAACCGATTAAGGGTTAACCCGTAAATATTATCTTTTCGAAGTTAAAGAAAGAAAACTTGAAATTAAACCATATACCAATCCGTCTGGCCAGCGTGGTATTAGTAGGCCAAGTATCCCTCCGTCATGGAAGGAGGCCCGTCCCTGTAGTGGGACAACAATGGGCTGATATGATGACTTATTGTAATATTGGTCAGTTTGTTATTGATATCCTTTACTATTGTAATTTTGTCGTTAAATATCCTTTGTATTTTAATTAGGTATATGTTACAAATTCACAATTATCTGAAATTCGTTTCAGTCAATAAACAACTGGAGTTAATAATGATTGGATTTTGTTCATTTGGGTAATATAATATTTGTAATGTATGTATATTACAATAATTTAAATATACTTTACTATGATTTTATGTGTAGGTAGGTAACAACTGTTCAGCTTGCCTTATTCATGATTTTTAAGCTTACAACGACACACTACGCCACTCTTTACAGATACCGAAGCTCAAGCAATCTGTCTAGCAGCTTACTACCCCATACGTTACTACCCCAACTTACAAATGGCCCCTTAAAATCAAGAAGAAGCTTATTGATATTGACTATCAATAACTAAAGTATTAATTTCTTTACCCGCTGACGCTTTTAATACGCGCTGTTGATTTCAATATGAGCTACACAAAATCTGTACAAAGCTTATTTGCGCAATATACGCAGCCTATCAATAATTACACAGGTTCCATTAACCATGTACAGATCTCTCACCTCGTACACATAATCACGTTGCTAAATATTTTATGAGTTCGGTTCACCAAATCAAACTAATTACGTACCTAACTAAGAGGAAGCGACGAACACTCTAATTTGATCACCTGATTTGTCAATTAAGAGCTCATTAAATACTAATATTCTTGAAATTTCCTTTCAATTTGCAATTACGTTTGAGTGCGGAAGTGTAATCTAATTATCGTGTGCCTGTCTGATATAAGGATCTAGTTATTCTTAATTTACTTTTGTATTCATCTGCTTGAATTGGCTTCATTTCTTTTTTTGCAGGAGCTTATGATTAAGATGATTTTACGTTGAAACGTCCATATTGTATTTTTAGGAATTCGATCTTCACACAAAATATTGTGAAATATTATGTCATTGTTCACTAATTAGGTAGTTAAGCGGTTTTGGAGGCGGCGTAAGGTTTGGTTATCGTCTTTGAGATTTTAATGATATTATAAGTATTTTTATTAGTATTCTTGCAATTTTAACAAGAGGAAAAATGTGTAAAAGTGACCCAAATGTACTTTCATCATCTGAGGACGGTGGTTGACAAGTTGTTGTTTATAACAACTTAGCCTACTCATAGCATTAGCAAGATGGCATTTAGTTTTTTATGAAATGAAATGATATACCTACTTATTTGTTAACGTTATTTACTTATTTATTTGTTACGTCATGATATGAGATAGGGGGAGGAGACACCTTTCACCAGCTTTACACCGTAACCACAATTTTATCATAGAGAACGTTTAGCGTTTAGTAAGAATTTAGGTGGTGTCAAATATAGCGACATATAAACACAAATGCAGCTGTCTACGTAGTTGCAGAACCTTGCTAATATTTCAAACAGTAACTTACTGTTAGGAGACAGAAGTTCGCTGGAGTAAGTGACAAATTTACAACATCAGCGTGTGCCAAATAACTTTGCCGCAACATTTAACAAGGTGTTATGTTGACGCCCTGCTGCTACTGAACCCAAATCGAACTACTCTTTATTATAATTATTTTAATTTTGAGATACTATTTCATCTCTTTTTACCCTTATAAAAAAAGGCTATCTCCGTGTGGTGACTGGTGACGGAGTAAGAATACAATATGTCACCACCCCATTTCATCCCATGGGTGTCGTAAAAGCCGACTAAGGGACTACCGTGAATATTATCTTTACGAAATAAAAAGAAGGAAAACCTGAAATTAAACTCTATAGCAATCCGTCTGGCCAGCGTCGTATTAGTAGGCCAAGTATCCCTCCGTCGTGGAAGGAGGCCCGTCCTTGCAGTAGGACATTAACGGGGTGTTATTATGATATTTACGTATGTATATTATGTTCAAGTGAAAACTAGTCAGAAGACAGAAGTGTAGAGCCTAAAGGCTCATGTGGATGAGGTTTTAGGACCACCCATTGTAAGTTTTTATACAGTTGCAACTTATTCTTGATTTGTCTGAACCATGTCTGAACCTTTAGTGTTTCATGTGACCAGAAATAAAACAATACAAAGTGTACCTACCTACTCTCACTTTCACCATGATGTCTTAGAATTTTAAAAATCTATGTGAAATCGTGTACAGACTGATTTCATCATATAATTGTAATATACGACTAAAATAACTTAAAAACTCTTTTAGATACTTGTTACTTTTTCTTTTTTTTAAGTTATTCAGGCCATTAACTCCTCATTACAAAGATCGTTCATAAAACATAACTTATTATCTTTCTTAATAAATGTAGTTTGTTAAACGATTTAATACCTGTGATAAAACTACTGATGGTTATAACCACAGATATCTGAAAAAAGGAGATGTGCCCTGAATGTCATTTTGTATGGAAACCTAATGTCGCCAGTTTTATTAACACACACAGCTATAGAATATACGAATAGACTACTGTTCTCAGTTACATCTAGATTATCAATGAACGAAATACTCTGTCTCGTTTTTCCTTGAAATATCTCCCTTACACGGTGTCACAGCGAACAAATCAGCGCTACTATATTTAAACAAATAAAACAAACTTCAAAAAGTTTAGATAGAAGAACTACTACAATTTAAAACTACTACATTCAAAAAAATTACATTTATGCTAGGCGTTGACCTTATCGATAAATAATTAATAAAATTTATCGATAGACAAGACTTATATTTTATTAAAAATTAAATACTTAACCATATAAATAATAATTACTTTTTTATGAATATGTTTAACATAATAATATAATTGTACAATACTTTTGTAAAATAATATTGTGTGTATGATCGTACATGTCGTGAAACAAATTAATCCGAGAACTGATGTCGTAATATCGCAGATTGAAGGAACTCAAGCGTCATACTTCTTTTGCGTCCTTATTGTCGCAGCAGTTTGTAACATTTTGACTGTTGTCATACAAAATTAACGCTCTGTGAGGGAGAGCTAGCGATAATTTATAATTTAGCGTGTACAGTTCATTTATTCAAGCATGAGCATGCGCATGCCAAAATGCACGAGCAATATTGCGCCTAGTTAAATTAAAACAATAGCATGAATATAGGGATTGATAGATGAACATTTAGACTGATTTTAAGCAAATCTGATAAAGCCAGTTCAAAGCATGTGTGTGCTAATAAATGGATGAACGTTTAAAAAAAACTTTCAAAACCACTGTAATCAACATTTTAAACCTTTATGTTCTAGAGTACTTACTCCACCTTTGATCTAGGATATTATTTCAACATTGTAATACTTATATTGAAATAACATAATTTAACATTACAAAAATATTTTTTTACTAAACTTTATAAATCTTTTACAATTTAAAATTCCTACAATACACGACTTTTTATCGAAAACGATAGATAGTCGTAGTCATGAACGGGTCGTCACTATCGTTTGGTTGTTAGAGCGATCATGGTTAGCAACTACTTGTCATACGTAATATCGTTGAGCGAATAGTTCATTGCTTCATATATTCATTGAATGACTAGTTTAGACAACATTAGAGATGCAATGTATATGTTACAAAAATATTATAGTACTTAATTGTCCGAACATGAAAATAACATAGTGAGGACATCGAAGATTATTTTTTCATGATTTTAGAGGTAAATACAATAAAATACATGTACTAACATATGGTAAGTGATTCCATTATTAATAAAGTTTTTTTTATTGCTCTTATTTTTACAGGCAACCACTGAACAACTCGGCATTTTATATGTTATCCCGGTCGTTGTCAAAACACAGCTAAACCTAGGTGACAGACATTTTTAGCTATATAATCGTTCTAAACATATTGCGTTTTGACGAAAACCCCGTCATAACACTTCTCCTTTTATTTAGATTTCTGTGGTTATAACGTAATAGACTATAGGCCGACCGTTTATCTCAGTCCCCGCCTGCGGTATGAAAGGGACGAGGGAGCGGGGTAGCGGTGGCCGTTATGGTAGCGTACACAAGAGCTATATCGAGTCGGTTGCTATGCCAAATAAAATAAGTTTTTACAAAAAAAACCGACTTCAAAGACAAAAATGGCACTAAAAATTTTAAAAAAAATTAGTTGTATTTTGGGTTTGCAACATTAAATCAGACATTCTTTTTACCTAATTATAATTTAAAGAATAGGTTCTTTTAATTATTGTAAAAAGTATTGTTAAGGATATTTCTTGAAGAGTACAAATATATTTAATTGTAGATTCTTTAAAATATAATCAAATTATTACAAATAATGTAATATTATTGTTATTTTTGGAGTCGGTGTCAGCCACAATAATTATATTCTATTTTATATTCCTGACTTAAAATTTAAAGAAATATGGCGTCGTGTTATACTCAGACTAAAGACAATGAGAAAGTACTACGAATCAAAGACAATTACTTAAAATTAAAAACCATTTAAAGTGATCAGAATGTGTTATACAGAACTTTATTGCCTTTTCTAACGACTTTGTAGACAACATTTTGCATTATTGATCCTATTTGCGAATTACGATTTTTTTCAATTGAAGGTGCTGGTTAAACCTATATAAACGCCCAAAGTTATGGAAAGCTTTAATCAGTTACTAAATAGGTATATTAAAACGTTTGAACGTGACACAGGTATTTTAAAATATATTTATTTAAATATGATAAAAATAGTTATTTAATATTTGTTTAATTTTTAAACCAATCCATAAACAATCAACAACTTAATGTCATAAGTTGACATTAAGTCAACTTATGACACTAAGTCATATGTGTCATTCGACTTATGAGTCGAAGTCATATAATAATATAATCTGTAATTCGTGGCCGCCATTCCATTTGCTTAGGTATTATCGTATTTCGTTGACTGACACCGACTCCAAAAATAACAATAATATTACATAATTATTATTTCATTATTACATAAAAATGAAAAACCATTTCTTTTGAAATAAAATAATTTTAAAAATAATTGCCTTTTTTATTTTGTGTCTTATTTACAATTTTATTGCATAACACCTTCCTAGTTCAAATAGTGATTGCTTCAAAACCCTCTAAAACGGTATCGGTAACTTTCAAATTTCACTAAAACCTAAAGTTAACTTCTAAGTCCCCTAAAACGAATCTATTTTTGCAAATAACCTCGTTTTTCAAATTGTTTTTATTAAAGGAAGATGTTTGTTGGGATTGCTAGATTACAATAATAATATAATGTTAAAAATCGTACAGAATTAAGGTTGTTAGTAAGTTTAACCCTCGGTTTCTGAATGACTGGTCAAGTCAAAATCAACTAATCAAGTGTCAAAACTATCATTTTCAGGAACTAAAATGACAGTTTTGACACTTGATTAGTTGATTTTGACTTGATCAGTCATTCAGAAACCGGGGGTAAGACGTTTTTCATGAATTGTCGACATTTAAGAAAAATCACTTTAGGGGGTTTTGAAATTATATGACTAATATATACATTAAAACAGGTATGATTTTAACATATTAATTTGTAAGAATCAATCTTAGAAAATATTTACAGATAATAAGAACAATAATAAGAGCTTTTTTTTTATTTTTACACACTACCATAACGGACACCTAGTCAGTATGTCAGTATGACACTAGTGCAGTAAGCTAGTCCGTCTTCTATACAATTTACAAATTTCAAAGATGGTGGCGTCATCTTGCCATTTAAACTCGTACTTTCTTAGAGAAAATATGCAATCTAAATTATTACACGATTTAAAGCCTGACCAGAAAAATAAAAAAACCTCTCCAGGTATTTCGATTGTTTTAGGGTATAATTTCAATATTTCCTTCTTTTTATTTCATAAAAATAAGCTAGCTAAAAATTAGAGCTGTCTTGTGATGTGATGTAGTTCGGGTCACAGTATCTAGATGGCGCCGTTTTGGCAAAAAATCAAGAGATAGCTCTCTCCTTTGTCCTCGCCCCCCGCGCACCCCTATTACCGCAGGCGGGGTCTGAGTTAAACGGTCGGCCTATAATAAGCGTTAGTCACTCTACTCTATAGGAGTTGGACGATATCCAAGTAATAACTATATTATTACAGTTTGTGATTTCGTTTGCACAAACACTACCTTACATCACTTCGCTATTACCTGTTACTACCTGCTGTTTGTTATTACGTTTTTGTGTTTTTAAAACTCTTGTGTAGCTCGGCGGGAAACCGATGTATGAGGGAGGCACAGGACCGCAAAAGGCGGCAGTATTAGTGTTGCATATAATAATATGTATATGTACATAGGTGAGTGGCTGCGTCCACTCCTATAAGTATCCATCGCTTGTTATTAAACGTCAGTGTGATCTCGACCATTAGTTGTTTCACTTGTCCCTACGCACATACATATCAATTAGGAGGCCTATGTCCAGCAGTGGACGTTAGTTGGCTGATGATGATGATGGTGAATCAATCAGTAAAAATAACTAACTAATTCTGACTTAGTGATGTAAATAATACACTTTTTTTGGAATCTAACTTGAACTTGGAAGATAAATTACCTACATCGACGACGACACACGAACTCGATTCCCTGACAAATTTAGATTAGAATATGGTAATCGCAACATTGGATTTTGATACCAAGACTTTCGTAATAGCGCACTATTTAAACAGTTTTTCGAATTAGCGTGTGTTGATAACGTCATTCGATGTAACGGTTTTCGATTAAATTTGTTTTCGAACTGGCGAACCACTAGTAAAATAATTTTAAATAGCGTGCATCGCAATACCGTCATTCGAATATTTGTATCACTCCTACTTTATTCAATCAAATCAACTCCTACTTTATTAGTTGCTTTTAGGGAACAAAATCATACCCTTCGTTAGACATAACCTTATCAGATAAACCTCTAGGCAATTAAATCATAAAGTTGGATTAGGCACTATATTATTGTAATATGATTAGAACTTTAAAAATATCTGTCTATAAATATAGTTAGATTTAATTGCAGACTTTTCTGCAGAGTAATTTACTCTACATGAAACCCCTGGACGCTTGACAACCCTCAGGTATTCCCTAGAGCTTGACGTAACATTCAGGATCGATGTGTTTAGTAAGTACTTTGACATTACGTTTGACATTCCTAAAGGGGTTTACTATACTCCTGTCCTGTATATACTGTAGACATACAGCAGGTATAGATTTATTTGCTAGACAAATGGTTTCATTGAAAATTATTCTTGTAAAGTAAGCTGTAAGCTAAGCTCTTATCCCTTCGTTATTGGTAAGTAAGTTTTATGAAAATTCTGTCGACATTAACTCTAATTTCAGTAAAATTTCAACACGACAACGTGTTGACACCTGCTCCACCTCTCGAGTAAATCAGATTAGTTTGCCGACCAAAACCCTAACTGCACACGTTTCCAAATTAAATGCAATTTTTCATACTGTCGGGTCCAAATGGGCCCACGATTCTGGGTTAAGTTAAAGGTTAAAATGCGAAAGCTAACTCACAAATTATAAAATTACAAACTAACAACACAGAGAGTTCAAACAAAAACGTAATAAACCATTTCAAAATTAATTCGCAATTTGAAACTAACTTCTCTACTTAATTAAGTTAAAACTCTAACGATACGTCAGCTTTTGTGTTGTAAGGCTGTATTCATACCACGATGTTGATTATGAACTTCATCTAAAAAGGGAATAGATGAGATCAGTTCCTTCAAACGTAGTGTGAAAAAGCATTTAACCAAACCGGCAAAGATGTGCAAAAGTGCAAAAAAATGAAGTGAACTTTTTTTATAACTAAATTTTTTATCTATTGCGATTTATTGTACTTTTTAATCATATCAATGCACACGAAAGTTTAAGTATAACAATGAAGGTGCAGCTCATACAAAACATGTAAGAAACACAACGCACATTACTCAAAAGAGAACGCTTTAAACTGGATACACCTAGACACTTATCATACAAAACTAGATATTTTTTGTATGATGTGTATGTCTAAGGATCTTTTATTGAATTTCTAAACCACAGCAAAGTAAAAGTTTTTCTTTAAATGAGCCCCATAAACGTACCCCTAAAAAGAAATGAAATAAAATGAAATGTTTTATTTGCTAGAATATGGTCTTATACGATGTTATCTTATAAAGTCACAGAAATATAAATAGAAGGAGAAGTCGTATGGGGAAAAACACGTGTCGCCGCGATGTGTTCAAAATTGTATGATGTTTGTTTTGGACAGATTAATTTTCAAATTATTGTTCTATAGCCAGTCTACGCATTCCTTTCTATCAGTAAGGTAAAGGCAAGGTGCCTTGGGCGTGCATGGGCTGATTTAAATCTGATAAACAGGGAAATAATCCCATATTATTGTTTTACAAAGCGGTCAATTGAAGGCTGTAATATTTGCGGTATCTACTTAAATAGGTAGGTATGTAAATATAGTTCGCAAACAAAGTTTTTTTTTCTGAAAGATTTTTTTAGTCAAGTCAGAACGCATCCTAAACCTTGTATTTCTCGTTGGCAACTCAAAATGTTTTACCATACGAAACTTTGTTGCAACCGTCGAGGCAACGTAATGAAAATCGAAAAGTTTTCGATGAAACGGAATCGAAGTGACGTATAGCTGACGGAAATTGGTAAACTTGGCGATAATTGCAAGGCAAAGCGAGAGAAGTATACCTTACGGCAGGAGTTATATACAAGTTGCTATGTTCTTTTATAACACTTTCACCCTTATATTGTTCCTAGCTCAATGTACGCCTGACGGGCTTCAAAGTTTATGACGAAATGTTGTTTGACTAAGAAGTTTAGACACAATTTAATATGGTATCTTTTTAACAAGAATATGTTAAAGGAGGGAGTGACTTATTTGATATACCTATTTTTACGTATTCAAACATTATAATATAATATAATATAACGTTTATTTCAGGCTGCATAGGCCCATAGAAATATACCTTATAGACTAACATACATAAAACAATATAATATATACCTTAATGACTAATATAAATAAAATAAAATAACTTCCGGTTACTTCTTTGCTTCTTGTGGAATTTGTCCGCGGAAGCGACGGAACACCACGTTCTGCGGCCAGAAGTTAGAGTCCATGACGTCATGCAGGTAGCAGTTCGCTATTCTCAACACGAACGCTTTGAAGTTCACGTTACGGTGAGACTCCAATAACTGCACCCTCGGCCTGTACTTCAACTTCTTGTAGACGTACTCCACGATGTCATCTACCTCCGTGGTGTAATGGAGGCGAGATATATACACCGGAGTATTCGGATGGGCGGCTCTCAGCGTCACCGTCGGTGCCTTTCCGCAACTGTTCTTATTAGTCTTCGGGCGGCAGCGCTTCTTGTTTCTCACCGTAGTAAAACCATCAGTAGGTGCCTTTTCAAGCACAGGCTTCTCTACGGGAGTCTTAGGCGTGCTCGCTGAAATCAGCTGACCCGATGACTTGCTTACACGTGCCACGGTACGAGGAGACACCGCGGGGGCAGGGGCAAGGTTGTGCGCCGTGTCGTCTGCACATTTTGCAGTTTCAGCGATCGTCGGCGTTGGCGACAAAACTGCTGACGCGTAGCTTGCAGTCGATGTGTCGAGGCGACATGCACCTCGGCGTGTGTTTATGTTAACACAGGTCGGTGACCTAGTTGCTATAGTTGTATTGTTGCGCAACTCGTCGAACTCTTTTCGCATAATTGCCACGGTTGCTTCGGATGTCTCCAGCTTCCGTTGCACATCAGCTAAGCTTGCCTTCAGAAAGATGATGTCCTTCAGAAGGCTTGTAACGTCGACGTGGTCAAAGGTGACGGGAGGCAACTTGCTTAGGTCCTTCGCCACAAACGTCGGCACGTCGTCAGGATCCGTTTCTTTTAGTAGCGTGATTATGTCTTGAAGACTTTTCTTTGTCCCGTCACGCCGGCGGGACACCATCTGGTCACGTTTATTTAAAACCGTAAACAACTGCAGCTTGGATGCAGCAATATCTTCTTCGCTGAAGTTGGTCGCGCAGATTTGAATGGCGGATACTTCATCCATCACATCCAGTTTCTGCTGCAAGAACGACAGCAGCTCGTTCGGCACAAGTATGTCACTCATGACGTAAAATAGCGAGCGTCGGCTTACGCCGCGCTAAACACTAATTGTATTATTAATTATGAACGCACACGTCCGACTCGGAATGTTACCTATCGACGTGACATTACCCTCCACGTTTTGTTGGCCAAATATCAGGTTTTGTATGGTCTAATATAGCCTTTTATTTTCCAACTATTACCCATTGAGGTAATATGTTAGTACATATTACCTCAATGCTACTACCCTACAGATTCAGAAAACAGGTAAATTGTTTTTTGTCTAAGTGACGTCAACCCACTATTAAACAAAGGACTTGTCATAAGATATTGCAATGTTTTTTCAATTGCTCCCTTGACCTTTACACTTTCTGAAAAATTTAATAAAAAGAGGACAAACGTAATCGCTCTACTAATTTTATAAATATTCATAAGTCAATTTGATAAATTAGAATCCTGTGACAACGTTTTGAGGAAACAAAACTTAAGAAAGACAAAAAATTTAACCGAATTTTTGTAACAATATCGTTTTACCAGGTCAGTAATCTAATGTAACCTGGAGGGTGCCAGGGTGTAGGGAATATCCTCCAACTTGCATAAATAGGTAATAAAAGTAACTCTGATATTAGTTTCCTTGAAATTCCTAAAAATAATGAACAATATTGAAGCAGAGATATCAATAACTGCCGTCCAAATAATCTAAAACATAATTAATTATCATCATCATCATATCAGCCTATAGTGCTAGACATAGGCCTCCTCCAAATGTTTCCACCCTGCGCTGTCTTGTGCCTACCGCCACTTTAACCGGTAAATCCTGAGCGCTATGTCGGTCACTTTAAAAAAAAACATATATTGTCATACAATTTTTTTTAACTTTCTTTAAACCAATGATAAATAATGATTATCTCCCCAATATTACCGTACACGAGCTGTGAAATACAAGACTGAAATACTAAAATAGTCAAGAGTAAATTTAAATGAGTACAACAAAAGGATTAATAGGATAACATCTTCAGCCAAAATCAAGGTTGTGTACTCAATTTGGAGACTCGCCAGAGAATCTACAAAACAAATGAAGAGGATAAATGTCTGAGGTCTTGTCTTGTATGGTTTGTGTTATAAGCGGAAAGCGGGAAAAACTTGCCAAATGAGATAAATTGCCTAATTAGTTTATCTTGGATAAATGTTATACAAAAAGTTTAAGACACGTTGCCGGGCCATTCCGCCAAAATCACGCTGTCCGGTAAGGACGAAATTATTTAAAATTTCACAAAGTTATTTGAATTTTGTCCTTACCGGACAGCGTGATTTTGGCGGAATGACCGTGCCCATAAATTAGTGTGATGCACAAAACAATTATGTTGTGTTACTGCTTCGTCCAGACTAGTAAAATAATTAATAAGGTTAAAAATGGTACTACTTTACCCCTCTCTTAGGAGTCCTCTTAAGAAATTATTTTTTAAATTATTGGTTATCAGTCATTATAATCCGTGTTTGCGAACTTCCTCTCTATTTATTTGAATACTTAAAAAATGAAGTTCCCCTAGAATATACTCGTATAAAGTTATGGAAGACTGTTGTTAGCTGTTGGTGGTTGCTAGTGCTAATATAATCGCTAGCTCTTACAACATAGGCCATCAACGAGGATTAAACATCACAAAACGTTTGGTACAACACAGTTAGTAAATACATTTAAATGGTTTAGGGGACGTATAACAATGAAATCTTTATCGTAACAAAATCTAAACGGCCCACTGCAAGGATATAGCCTGCTCCAGGGAAGTAAGACAGCTTGTTCTATAACACCTACGTCTTTTAAGATGCGTAAAAGAGATTAACTATAAATATATTTTAGTATCCCTTCGTCACGGGAGGAGGCCCGTCCCTGCAGTGGGACATTAATGGGCTGTTATGATGATATTTTTTTTAAAGACAACTCCCGCACAAGCGATCAATGTAACGGACACAAAGAACATCCAGTAAGTACAGTCACGAGCATTAATATGTACACATTTTCAAATTTTCTAAACTATCTGCACGTTTATCTAGACATTACAATATCAAAATGAATTCGTAATTTAGAAGAGGTTCCGTACAGTTTTGAATTAATCTTCGAATTTTCAATTTTGGATTGGCAGAACTTTAGATAACTGGTTTACAAAATGCGAAAATGTGTACATATTATTGCTCGTGACTGTACAGTCACGAGCAATAATATGTACACATTTTCAAATTTTCTAAACTATCTGCACGTTTATCTAAACATTACAATATCAAAATGAATTCGTAATTTAGAAGAGGTTCCGTACAGTTTTGAATTAATCTTCGAATTTTCAATTTTGGATTGGCAGAACTTTAGATAACTGGTTTACAAAATGCGAAAATGTGTACATATTATTGCTCGTGACTGTACAGTCACGAGCAATAATATGTACACATTTTCAAATTTTCTAAACTATCTGCACGTTTATCTAAACATTACAATATCAAAATGAATTCGTAATTTAGAAGAGGTTCCGTACAGTTTTGAATTAATCTTCGAATTTTCAATTTTGGATTGGCAGAACTTTAGATAACTGGTTTACAAAATGCGAAAATGTGTACATATTATTGCTCGTGACTGTACAACAATAATTTGTGGATCGCACAAATAATTGTACTGCGTGGAGATCGAACCCGCGACCTCGTGCTCGGCAGCCGCTTGCGCTACCGTCGCGCCACCGAGACAGTTTAACAGTAATAACTATGAAAGAGATTAAATAATATTAAATAACTATGAAGATGTTCTATGGTATAGTTGACTTCAACACCTGCTTGGGTTTTGCATGAGAAAACAGATTTGTCTTTCGCATAGCAGTTAATATGGACAGAAGCTAACATACCATCGATATCCAGAAGTTCCGAAGAGACTCCAGCATTGAAACTTTGGCCTTCCGCAAAGGTTTCCTATCCTAACCTGCCTCTACCATTTTTGTTTTATTGGAGGTATATTCCAATACCAATAACAATCAGAATTATGTCCACCAACAATCACTTTTTTTGCACAGACCCACAGGCACTGATTTCAGAAAACTCTAAGTTCTGTCACCGGCCACTTTAGTTCTACTCAGTCAATCCCGCAAGGGATCTTTTCGTTTATTTTGTCTTAGCTCTGTTCTAAGCTTTTTGCATAGTTACAAGCTTAATAATAAGGTCTTATTACCGCAAATATGCACACACTAATAAAAGATCTGTCGAGAAGGTTGGAAAAAGTAGATAAAATGCATATTAAGTATTCGTAATTATTAAATGCTTTGGAGTTTTATCTCTTGTATAGCCTGGTTTAAAAGTTTGTATAGCGTGTAGAAGCTTGGCAATATATCAGCGAGGCTTCACAACTGTACTTACATTATCTCCCCGCACCGACAGCGCGACCCCGCAGTCGTGACCCGGGGCTGTAAGCTCAGGATTTACGCCACTTTCACATAAAGATTCTCAACATCCAAGCCCCTGACCGATAGCGTCACGCTCGTTAAATACAAATGTTTCTACTACTTTTTACACGTGAATTGTATTTATTTCAAGAAGTTTTAAAAATTACTTTTTTTTTTATAATAGGTCTATGAAATTGCCATTTTTTTTCGACGCAGTCTTTAGCCTATATTTTCTTGTAATATTGGTTGTATTATTTTTGTAATTTGGTAAATACAGGACATTACCAACAACTCTCAAAAGATAATTAAGAAAAATAATTATTATTCGTATTAGAAATAAGCCTGTAAATACGAGTATGAGTCCAATTTAAACCAGCGGATTTTACCATTTAAACAAATGTAACTTCTTCCCTTATTTTTTTTTCTTATGATTAAAATGCTAAAAGTTAGCTAAGATATGCGCTATTACTTAAGTATACCAAATTAAATTTTATTAAGTTTAATAATTATTGATAAAACTAAGAAAACGTTAGTATGAAAAATCAAACTTCGCATAAAATCTCCATACAAATGCAGGCAAACGAGCCAGCAGGTCACCTGATGGTAAGTGATCACCGCCGCCCCTGGAGACCCGCAACACCAGAGGAATCACAGATGCTTAAAAAATCTATTTGACCTAAAAGTAAACCTGACTGAAATTATATGACAAGGTGTCGGAGCCGTGACCTCGCTACATCAATCAGCTCTTATCCATGACTAGTTTAACTTGGTCGAAACGTCAAGTGATTTGAGGTGAATAAATATGTATTTACTGAAATATTTGTGTTAATATCCGTGTATACAGGGTGGCTCATTCAAAGGGGTCAGTATGGGAAAGTCTTAAACTATAAGTCATACGAAGATTTGTTCTTAGGAACCATGACACCGATTTTGATAAAAAGAAAAACTGCATTCATACATTTGAGAAAGATACTGTACCCAGCTCGGGAATCGAACCCGGTTGTTTTGCAAAAATAAACTTATACTTTTTCTATTTAAATATCGATTCTGTAGGGTTAAGCAGTAAATATCTCTATGAAACATTATGTCTAAAATGAATAAAATGCATTGTTTTCACGTACTTCAATTTACCATAGTAAGTAGGTGTTCGAAGTGGCTATCGTTTTTTTCCAATACAATATTCAACACGTTTAGGTAACGATCTTTTTTTTTCTTTTTTTATTGGTATTCGAACAGTCACACTGAAACGTTTTATTTTCAAATGAGGCTTAAGTAAACACGTCTCTGTATCTACAATATCTACATTACTTACATGGCTTTTCAATTGATTGTTAGTGCTTGATTAAAAGAAGTAAGCAGTTGTATCTAGATAATAATATTACTGTAGATAACAAAACTTCCTTAAAGGTTTAATGCAATGACAATGGCCACATGATATGTAACACGGTGTTTGTAACAAGTAGAGGGGTACACACAACCATAGAGATAATTTTAAATACCTAAACTGTTGAAGATTGTAACAGTTCGAAGATTAGCCACTTCGAACACCTACTTACTATGATAAATTGAAGTATGTGAAAACAATGCATTTTATTCATTTTAGACATAATGTTTCATAGAGATATTTACTGCTTAACCCCTACAGAATCGATATTTAAATAGAAAAAGTATAAGTTTATTTTTGCAAAACAACTGGGTTCGATTCCCGAGCTAGGTACAGTATCTTTCTCAAATGTATGAATGCAGTTTTTCTTTTTATCAAAATCGGTGTCATGGTTCCTAAGAACAAATCTTCGTATGACTTATAGTTTAAGACTTTCCCATACTGACCCCTTTGATTGAGCCACCCTGTATAATAGTAATAAGTCATGAATTGCGAAAGTTTTAAAGTCAATACTAAATTATCAGACAATATAATTGGGACACTTATTACAAAATTAAATAATTTGATCATGTTATACATATCACAAGTAAATAGTATCAAAGTAAGCTAAACAACTTCAACTTCGGGGGAGTACCGTGTTAACCAAACTTTTAACGAAAGGTACGAGAATTGACAAGCAGATTAAAAACTACCATTTCATACAGTTTTAGAGGTTTTCCAGAGATTTTTAATGACCTTACCAGTCTGTTTCTATTAATTCCATCGCTATCAGTGTAGTAGTTGACGATTGGATCGGTATTTATCTTGCTGTGGGACAATATAGGATATAATTAATAAAAATGTTTTATTAGATACAGTTGCGTATATTTTTATATAAAAATCTTAAATAAAGCGTCACAAAACAAATAATGTTTATCACAAACTAATATTCATCACTAAATTCCTGTAAATATTTAAATATCTGTCATCTGAAATATTATGTTACCACCTCAACCAATAATGGCCAGTGTCTATTCTGTTAAAGTGTGGAAGCGATTCAACGGGTCCAATGCCCGCCACGACACATCTCTGGTCGTATATGTACTGGGGAGCTACTTCCAATAGAAAATCACGTTTGACACATGATACCTGATCCAATGCCACTCTCAGAGGTCTTCTCCCGCACGTGTAAAAAAATTGAGAACCAAGATCTATACTTGATCTGAGAACACCCGTATAAGTTTTAGCAACTTCTATCTGCGCCTGTTTCTTAGCTCTTTGTACTGCGCCTTCGGTGGTCATGACGCACATTTCAACCAATTCGTCTTGTATTAAACCCAATGCATCATCTATGCGCAATCTGTCAGCAACCAAGTACACACCCCAAAGGCCGATATCCCCGTACGTAATGTAGAATGTCTCGAAGCTCTCTCCGACGCCAGCCATTGCGCAAGCCCGAGCGGCACCATTAGCTAGCAAAGGTGCGCGCCCTTGACCCCGATGCCATTTACCTATAAGACACTTCGCCACTAACATTGCGTTATAATTAGGATGGCCGTATCCAGGAGCTTCGAAGGCTACTGCGACGTGTGCGAAAGGCATTGAATCATCTCTGTACAACATTTGCCCACTCGTGTATCGACACGGTCCAGACAGTACAACGAAAGGTTCTTTACAAGGTAGCCCACCAAATGTATACTCAGCAGACCTAAGGGCTTTATCATGCATAATTCCACCAGAAATTGACACAATTAACTTGGAAGCAATGTAGGTATCTGAATGAAAACTTGTTATTGAATCTATACTAAACGCGCCAATATTACGGGATTTTCCAATCACTGTTTGTGCGAGTGGTGTACCCGTGAAAGCCGCAGAGTGCAAATAGTCAAACATTACTGATCTAGGATCGTTGTCTTTATCTTCTAAAATATAAGACAAATTTCTTTTAGCGCATTCTATTTCTACTAAATCGGCTTCAAAGTCGTTGATAACTTTGTACAACATCTCCATTCCGGCTTCAAAGCAATGTGCAGGGAGGACTAATGAGAATATCTGTTTATCTCTCAAAGTTTTTGCATAAAGTTTGCCGCCGATAGCAGTCAAGTTAGATTGTAGACTAAACATTTTTGGTCCCCTGTATGATAAGTGTTCAATAAAATAAGAAATACCATTGATGCATGGCTCTTCATACCTTGAACCTGCTACTACAATTAAAGAAATACACGCCAGAGGAGAGTTCAACTCCTCGGTTAATACTTTCACTCCGTTAGTTAAGAAAGTAGCTCTTGTGTTATGGTCCAAAGGTGGGGCGCAGGCCTGCGCCACACAAGTAGCATAGCTCTTATATCCTTTGATGTGCCTTAGACTGGTTCTTATTATTGTTTTAAGCATTATAGATTACCGAAAAAGTGTAAAGTTATAGAAAACTATTTAATATTACTATTTTTGACAATTACATACATTGTCTTTGGTAATGACTTTATTGGTATTATTTTTGGTAAGGTTCTTCATTACAGAAAAATAGTCGAATAATCACAAACTGAGACTAGGTATTCCTCTGTTGAAGACCAGCTTCAGACTGATAAATCATAAACAGAAAATCTGTCTCTTCCAAACAAATATAATAATAAGTACAATCTGTTAAATCCAACTAATATTATAAATTTGTGAAGATGGATGGATGCATGGATGTTTGTTACTCTTTCACGCAAAAACTACTGAAGTGATTTTAAAGAAATTTGAAATATACTTATGTAGTTAAGGGTGTAGACTAAAATTTAGGCTACCTATACCACGAGGGGGAAGCCGCAGGCATCAGCTAGTGCTTTTATATACTTGTCAATGATCTGGTATGTATTTGATAAGGAATATAGGTTATTGGAGCATAACGGTACTGAAATAGCAACTGCGTTCGGAAGACGCAGGGTGGGAAGAACCCTCACAAGGCGGACCTACGACCTCGTTAAGACGGCAAGACACCGATGTATGAGGGAGGCACAGGACCTCGAATGACCGAAGATGGAAATATTTTGAGCAGACCTATGTCCAGCAGTAGCTGATAGGATGTTATTGTTCTATATCAAACGTATATTCACGAAAATGCCATAATTAATACTTTTTCTCTTCTTATTACTTAATGGTTTATAAAAACTAAAGCCAAAAAGATGAATAAGTACGGACGAAATATAAGCTAAAAAAAGTAATTAAACCAGAACCACAGATGTTGAGTAAAAAACTAATTTTGACAACTTCAGTCAAAAAGTTACGTTTGTATTTTATATTAATTTACATTTGCGGATCCTATTTATTTATTAGATTTTTATAACAATGAATAACACGATCAAATTAATCAATAGACTATGGAACCCAATGAAAACTGTTGTTCGTCACTACCCGTTCACGGAGCCCTTTCATAATTTCCTCGCAAACAGCATTCCTTCAACCGAGAGCTCCTGTCTAGTTAGCGGCTTGACAATTGTTACTGAGAACCACAATGAGAATCCGATTGCTTGCATCGGAGTTTATATAGACGCAGGATCTAGGTACGAAAGTAATTTTGAACATGGGATAGCACACTTCTATGAACACGTTGCTTTCAAAAGTACTAGAACTCGGAATAGACAAAAATTAGAATATTGTTTGGGAAGCTGTGGATCACGATTTAATTGCTTTACGACGCGAGATATCATGTGCTACTACGTTCAGTGTCAAACGCAACACGTGCACGTCGCAGCTAATATACTGTTTGATTGTGTATTCAACAATGAACTGAATCCTGGAGAAATAGAGTATCAGAAGAAAGTAGTCTATGAAGAGATGTTACAAGATGACGTCGATATTAATCTGTTGCTTTTTGACTACTTACATTCTGGAGCATACCAAGGAACCTCACTCTCCAAATCTATTGTAGGACCTAGCAGTAATCTGTATAACTTCAATGAAAAAACAGTCGGCAACTACATTATGAAAAACTTTGATCCAGCGAGGATGGTAGTGGCAGCAACTGGATGTTTACGTCACCAAGATGTTGTAGACGTAGCTAATTTATATTTAGGACAACCTAAGCCGTGCCAATGTAAGGAAATACAAATTGCACGTTTCAGTGGTTCTGACGTACGATATAGAAATGACTCATTGCCTCTAGTTAACTATGCTATAGCTGTTGAAGGTCCAGGCTACTGTGAAGACGACAGTCTTGTCTTGGAGGTGGGTTATGTTAAAAATTTAAAGATAAATAAAGTTTTATTAATAATAGTTTATCTAATTGCTAGTTACAGATTTTTTCTTTGCATCATTGATTTACTTCTGTGTCTGATTTATGTGGCCAAACGGAAATTTAACATTTTCCTTGCCAAACCTTTAATTGATTTTTCAATTAAATTTTAATAAGACTCCCCTGGTACGTAATAAATGCAAATGACAAGCGGTATGTACGACCTGAATAAAATGTAAGTACAGTCAGCCCCAAAAGTCGCTGAACACATTTTAAATTCCAAAACTGCTGAACACTAAAAACGTCATAAGTCAGTGTCGCAACAAGAGTACAGAATAAGCTTTACATACGAAACGACCATAACACGCTGAACACGGTTATTCCAAAAGTAGCTGAACATCATTAAATACAAAAGTAGGTTAACAAATCATATTTTCAATGTTATTGCCTGTCAATCTACTTTTGGTGTTCTTGATGTAAAGCGAATTTTGGTTCTTTGACATGTAAAATAATTTGACAAATGTTTTAAAGTTTAATTAATAATTACAATTTTACAATGATATGAAACAATAAAAATCTCTTATTACAGGCATTAGTTCCGGAATGAGTTTCTTTTAATTGAATTTAAACTACAATTACACCTCCAAATTTCCTGAAAATATTTTTCCGCTCTAGGAATTATGCTTTGTAAATTATTGCGCGTTAGTAAAAACATTTATAACAGGTTAAATATTATAGCTGTACCTAGGCTATAACCAAGATAAAAAAACGCTGTAATTAAACCTCTTTGGACAAAACTTATCTGTTCTAAAAAAGTTTTTATTTTTTTAGAGATGTTTATAGTACAATACCCAAAAAGTAGGTTTTAATACGAATTGACGCGTATGTACAGCTATTTTTGGAATCTTAGGCGTTCAGTTACTTTTAAAAATACTATGGTTTAGCTACTTTTGTAATAACCTTGTTAAGCGTGTTATGGTCGTTTCGTATGTAAAGCTTATTTTGTACTCTTGTTGCGACACTGACTTATGATGTTTTTAGTGTTCAGCAGTTTTGGAATTTAAAATGTGTTCAGCGACTTTTGGGGCTGACTGTACATAGTTGTAAATGATCAAAACAGGCGCGTTGAGCGCTTGTCATCCGAACGTGGCCTTAGGTTGTTCATGTCCATTTTCAAAGTTAATTTCAAATTGATTACAAAAATAAAAGTTACTTCTGAAGTTTGATTTTTGGAAAATGATCTATTTCAGATAGCACGCCATATAATAGGAGCATGGGATCGTACTCAACGGGCAGAAAATCTGACATCAGGAAGACTGCGCCAGCTAGCGTCTGGCGGACCATTATGTGACGCGTACCAGGCATTTAACATAAGCTACAGAGACACTGGTCTATTCGGTGTACAGGCATTGTGCAAAGTCCTTGACGCCGACAATATGTCCCAGTTCATGACGCAAGAATTCATGTACCTCTGCTTATTTGTGACCGAAACTGACGTTCAAAGAGCGAAGAGATTTTACAAAACAAAGTTCCTAACGCAAATGCAATCGTTGGAGAACATTTGTCACCGTATTGGAACGTAATATTCTTTATTTTTAACTACATTTGTAATATCAGCTATCTGCCAGTAACAATCTCATTTTCTTTTTTGCGAAATGAATACCCATGGTAGCCGAACAGTGCCATTCAAAATACATTACATATTTTAACATATTTACTTATTATATTATAATATTATAGATTTTTTCGAATACCTACAAAATATTTTCCGTGCTGTAATAACAGCAAAGAATCTGAAAGTCCCATCAAAATCAGTTCAGTATGTTTAAAGATTTTTTTAAAATTTGTTTACTTACATTTTGCATTGTACCTACTTATGTCTCCATACAGGCCAATTTTACTTATAATGTCTAAAGATTAACAATAAGTATTAGTGTGGAATATGTATTAATCTGTCAACTTAACATGATCTTGTCATATTTTAGTTGGACCCTGTTCAGCGGGTCAAGTCCGAGTGTTCTCGAGACACTCAGGGCAGTTGACAACATACACGCCAGCGACGTGAGGGAAGTCTGCTACAGGTACTTGTACGACAAGTGCCCCGCCGTCGCAGCAGTGGGCCGCACTGAAGGTCTTCTAGAGTACAACAGACTGCGCGGGAATATGTATCTACTTAGACATTAAACGCTTATGATTACTTTTCACATGTCGATTAACATCCATCATTGGTATTAAACACGTTTTAAGGCAAGAACGTTTCTGATTTTGCGATTTTGTTCTTTTAGTTTGTTGTGTATAATTATAGTTGCAAAACTTCTGAATAATACGGAATAATCCCGGAATACTTCAGGGAAAATTTCATAAAATCGGATTTATTCAAAATTGATTTAATTAATATTTTTATGTTTTAAAAATGGTATTTTGCATCGATTGTCGATCGCCGTCGCCGCCGCTACAACTTTGTGCGCCGGCCGCCGCGGCACGTGCGCGCGCCCGACTGCCACGACTCATGTCACGACGTGACTCACGTGATTTGAAATTAAATTTATTTCAAATCAAATTTATTTATAGATAAGTATTACATAACAATATAAAGTATAATAATATAAATTATCAATGTTGACTGGTCCCAAAATAAAGGAGAGCTTGTACTATAATAGGTACCAGACAAAAGACATAAATAGTTTATTTACAATTATTTATTGTAGTAGGTTAGTAGGTACAGTCACGAGCAATAATATGTACACATTTTCGCATTTTGTAAACCAGTTATCTAAAGTTCTGCCAATCCAAAATTGAAAATTCGAAGATTAATTCAAAACTGTACGGAACCTCTTCTAAATTACGAATTCATTTTGATATTGTAATGTCTAGATAAACGTGCAGATAGTTTAGAAAATTTGAAAATGTGTACATATTATTGCTCGTGACTGTACTAATTATAATTCTACACATAATAAATAAAAACATAATAATATAAACCTTATAGCACATAAATATAAATTATCACGTGACAGTGCGATCAGTTGAAAAAATCCCAAAGTTACAATATATTTCGGTATTATTCAGAAATATTCGACCTGAATTATTCGGATTTTTTCACGCTAGCATAATTATGTGTATTCAATTCATTAATTCAATTTACAAATGGTCTTAAATTATAGCTGAAATAAATCTTATAACATAATTATGTGCAATATAGTTTTGAATGCCTGTACTAGGATAAATCCTGTGTTCTTCTACAGAACACAGAACAGGTAGATAGTTATAAAAAAATGATTAAATTGTTAAATAATTATACCGCTGAGGCAGTAACTGCTAGATTTCTGGAGACTCACTTAAGGCCTGGGCACACCGGGACGGCATGGCAAGGGATTTTGCCGTGAGTCAGCGCACACTGGCCGCTTAGATGCCGTGGCATGCCACGGCGCACCGCGGCATGCCACAGCGCGCCGCGGGACGGCATGGCAAGGGATTTTGCCGTGAGTCAGCGCTCGGTCGCGGTAGGCAACGGGATGCCGTTGCCTACCGCGCGCCACGGCAGCTTGTGGCGCGTCTCTTAGCGCCGGAGTCCGTAGCACTCGGTCGCGGTAGGCAACGGGATCCCGTTGCCTACCGCGGTATGCCGCGGCGTCCCGCCACGGCAGCCTGTGGCGCGTCTTTTAGCGCCGGAGTCCGTGGCACTCGGTCGCGGTAGGCAACGGGATGCCGTTGCCTACCGCGGTATGCCGCGGCATCCCGCCACGGGTGCCTGTGGCGCGTCTTTTGATGCCGTGCGATAAAATCCCTTTCAATGCCACGGCATCATTTTAAAGCATAGCAATTTATGTCGTATTTCTGTACCATTACGGTTGAATTTCCATTAGTAAAAATTCAAATCCCTTGCCATGCCGTCCCGGTCTGCGTAGGCCTTTAAAAGCAGGTACACGGTTCGTATTTTTTTTCTAATGTAACGTGATAAAATCATAGGTTTTTTAAACATTTAGGGTAACTGTGACTACAAGGAAAGTTCAAGGTAGGTACAGTCAGCCCCAAAAGTCGCTGAACACATTTTAAATTCCAAAACTGCTGAACACTAAAAGTGGCATAAGTCAGTGTTGCAACAAGAGTACAAAATAAGCTAAACGTACAAAACGACCATAACACGCTGCACACGGTTATTCCAAAAGTAGCTGCACACGGGTATTTCAAAAGTATCTGAACACTAGTGTTCCAAAAGTAGCTGAACCCTAGTGTCTATTATGTTTACTCGTTGGAATAGATACATAATTTCAACACATTTCACTGAGATTCGGTAGCCTAGGGTATAGAACACTCGACTTTGATGAAGTAGACGTGCGTTCGAAACCGAGTTGTGCCAAGTATTTTTTTTTGGTTTTTTTATTTTTTATTTATTGTATTTTATCTCAAAAAAAACAAGTAACTTAAATTCACCGTCACTGTTCACAGGTATTTTAATAAAGTTAAAATATTATTTTTAATTTTTAATTGAAAATTAAATAGTATTTTTATTTAATTTTTAATTTAATGAAGAATGATCATTATGACTTTAAATTGTATGAGAAACATTTTCGGAGATTCGATGATATGAGTTGAAATGTTATGTAAGAAGAAGTGCTCCCTGTTGTGCGACATTTAACTTAATAGTTTTATGACATGCAACTAAAATTAACTCTAGAGTTGATAAAGCCATTTAATTAATTTATTAATTAAATTATTTAATTTAATTGTTGAATATACGCTATGCTTGTATTGAATAATAATAGTAGAAAACAAAATAAGAAAAAATAAAAAAACACAAAAAGTAATCCGTTCCTCAGGATCGAACCAGAGCTGTTTTCTTTTCACCCAAGCTCTATACAAGCAAAGCTATCGTGTTGACAACTGTTTTGATGAAATTGTTAATGTAGTATTCCGCTTTGAAATTGGCTTGACTTTTGTCTACTGTCAAAATCACTCACTACAACTACACTGAAACTCGACCGCAGATGAGCGACGCAGCGGGCGACGTTGCCGTTCAGTCATGCGCGGCTCCCGTATACTGCACGAGTTGGCAACATCGATACTTTTGAAATACCCGTGTGCTGATACTTTTTGAAATACCCATGTGCAGCTACTTTTGGAATAACCGTGTGCAGCGTGTTATGGTCGTTTTGTAGGTTTAGCTTATTTTGTACTCTTGTTGCGACACTGACTTATGCCACTTTTAGTGTTCAGCAGTTTTGGAATTTAAAATGTGTTCAGCGACTTTTGGGGCTGACTGTACCTTACGCATATCAAAGAATTCATATTCATGACTAGTTACGCCACCTTACGTCTACGTAATAAACAACTAAGATACAGTACAGTGCAAACCCGTACCCCAACACAATCACAGATGCCTCTGTTCACTACAAATACTTGCCGTTTTAGTTTAAAAGGGTTCCTATAATTATTTCTACCTACAGCTCCATCTGTGGTGCTCAGGGTAATTTTACCTTTTGACCGCATCACTACGGAAGAAAAATTAAGTGGAATGCGATAAAACTAATTTATAATAAGGAAATAATTTATATACTATCGCCTACGGAAGAGAAATCAAGTGGAAATGGAAACCACTGTCGCCAAAAAACAATAAACACACAAACTACTAACAAAAAAATAACATAATATGTAGCTGATCCTACGTCTGGGAGTAAACCTTTAGAAAATATAAATAGAAGTTATTTGTGTGCCTTACCTCAGCAAAATGTTTTCGAAATTTGACATTTAGTCCAGTCAATGAGTGCTCAAAAGAGGGGTGTGGATGGAACGGTCGAAAGCAGAAATTTTGACTACGGAACTTTGTTTGGACTAATTAGGAGATAAACATACTAAAAGTCCTGACCCCTCCGAGGTGAGCCCGAGGGGGGGGGGGGGCAAAGAAGGTCCTGTTTTTCTCAAAAACAGTGCTTCGTACGAATTTTTGTTGTACTACATAATAAAAGCTAATTAAATTCTCTACAACTTTGTCTTTTGCACTTTGTATCCATCTCCAATCATTGCCTAGCCATGAGCTTCTAAAACTGTACAATTTTCAAAAATGTGTCCTACACTTACGTTTTTTGGCATATATTTGTTCTCAGCTGCGACCGTAGATTTCAAAATTCATAACTAACTATAAAAAATATTCCTCCTATCCATGAATAAATATTTACATAACCACTCGCCTCCTCTTTGGCCATGACGGGCCTGGTTGTGGTTCTTTATCTATTGCCTCTTCTTTCTCGTCATCGGTCAAATCGGTATCAGATGATGGAATGTAGGCTACTACTCCTGCTTCATCATCCCCATCGTCGTCGTCATTGTCGTTGTCCTCCAACATGAGAGTGCTATTTGTGCAGCTTCCGTTGCAATTGTGGCAAATGGTAGAGCACAGCATGGAAGCCTTCCTACACCCACATCTAGCACTACTACAATCAGTAGTGCACCGGCAAAATATTAGCTTCAGTAATTCTTCCGGTGCAGCTGATGCTTTAGTTTGAACAGGAACTAAGAGGTTTCTTTCATTTCGTTGCCATCCCCATAGTTCAGGAGAAAGGTCTTGTCCAAGCCAAGCCTGTACCTGATGGTATGTACGGAAAGAGTGCTCCATCGCTGCTCCCTCAGTTGGTGGAAGGGAGGAAATGTCTGGTTTGACGTTTGATACTGACTGGAGAAAACGCTGGTAGCGATAGTTATTAAGGGAGGTCTCCTTCTGTTTCGCTCCATACCACCTTAAAAAGCATAAGTGTCCATTTTCTGTTATGTCCGCATGCGATGAAGTGGGATTTGAAAACACCGCTGCCGCTTGACGGACCTCAGGTTTTTTCAAGTACAGTTTACAAAAACCAACTTTGCTTCTCCGAACTGCAGCAGAAGTGGTGTCGCATCCCGTGAAGGCATGTAGAAATAATATGTCTTTCAGACCTAGCTGTTGCAATTCCTGACTTGAATAATAGGTGGTAGGTACTTTACCTCTGCTAGGCTTGATAAACATAATATCATGGTCAGGTGGAGTCCTTGCTATAAGCAGAACTACCAAGTCAACATCTTCTCCAATAACTGCAACTTGAGAACCATTTGACTTTTCAATGGCAGTAGAAACCACCATTAAGTCAGCATCGTCCGGAGCTTGTTGCGTTTCAATCCCGTTGCTGTTAAGTTGAGATCGGAGAATGGCAATAAAGTTGCTTTTATTGTGGCTGTTTGAGAGAAAATGTTCCTGCTTGACATCGATCATGGTGTCTAAATTGAGATTTATATCGGCTGATTGCTTTAGGCGATACCTACGCTCTTGTTCAGCTGTATTTGTGCTGCTGGCAGAGTTTCTGTATCCATCGAATACAACAGTACACGTTCTCCCTGGGTAGTTGCGCTTTATGTATTTTATGTAGGTTTCACATAGAGTTGATACTGTGCCTCCTCTTGGCCAAATCACTTTATGAATGATGAATCCTCCATCAATTACAATGTCCAAGTTTCGTAGGTCACAAGGTTGGTGGTTGCATCAAACAGAGAGTAGAGGGCCGAATTTTTGGTTTTCCTCATCCCATCTACATTGAAGAGGGCTAAAGGGAATGGAGCCAGTTCATATACTAAATAGTCTTTCAAGTCATCATCCGTCTTTTTGCTTATGGCAATCCTTTGAAAAAGTAGAAGGGGATCTACTGGGACCTTTTCATGAGTGATCTTAATGGACGAATTCATTAACGAGAGAGGTTGAGCCCGTTCCTTACGAGATAGTTTGATTTTTGCAAATGAAGTGCTTTCGATTTTCTCCATCGCTCGTAAGCCGACTGAAACGGCGTCGAAGCAATTGATGGAAGAATCTCCTAGTAGTCCTGAAGATAATGACATAATGCCATCCACAACTGGGAAAGGGTTGTGGTTCTCGAGCCAAGCGGTGATTTTAGCTACGTCTTTTGCATTCCTCGTTTGACGAGCAGACCCAAAATCAACATGCTGTTCTGATGAAGCAAATTCAGTTCCGCAGAATTGCTCAAGTGAAGAGCATAAATATGTCATTTGTTGCGCTCATCCCTACGACCCACTTGCTAACAACACTGTCAGTTGTTCCTCGTCCACGCGTTACGCCTGCGTTGGTTTTGAAGCCTCGCATTAGTGTGGTTTCGATGGTATATCGGACCAAACTCCGGACCAGAATAGATCGGATCGTCGCATTGTGAATATAATAATAAAATAATAATATAATACTGTGGGTGCAAATCCTTACGAAATAAGAAAAGATTGGTAAATTTGTACTGTTACAATGTGCTGCAGAGAAAAAAAATACACTTTTGAAAAGCTGAGAACAAATATATGCCAGAAAATGTAAGTGTAGAACACATTTTTGAAAATTGTACAGTTTTAGAAGCTCATGGCTAAGGCACGATTGGAGATGGATACAAAGTGCAAAAGACGAAGTTGTAGAGAATTTAATTAGCTTTTATTATGTAGTACAACAAAAATTCGTACAAAGCACCGTTTTCGAGAAGTAAGCAAAAAACCAAAAAAAGGGACCTTCTTTGCCCCCCCCCCCTCTGGCTCACCTCGGAGGGGTCAGGACTTTTACTATGTTTATCTCCTAACTAGTCCAAACAAAGTTCCTAAGTCACAGTTTCTGCTTTCGACCGTTCCATCCACAAAGTATTCATTGACTAGGCTAATTTTTGTTCAGTTCATTAGTTCGCCAGCTCCTGTAAATGTCTGTGTAGTTTTTGGAATTAGTTCGGTCCTAATTTCAAAGATATTTTATAAAAACAGTTTTTGCTGGCGTCATGTTACCCCAGCAGAATGTTTTTTCTTAAATAATGGGATTATTGAAAAAAACTTTAGTTCCATAATTAGTTCGCTGGACGAAGTTAATGTTTTGGTTTAAGTATTTAGAATTTTTACGTTTTAAGGTTTCGGAAATTAAACCCTATACTAATCCGTCTGGCCAGCGTGGTATTAGTAGGCCAGCCAAGTATCCCTCCGTCACGGGAGGAGGCCCGTCCCTGCAGCGGGACATTAATGGGCTGTTATGATGAACGGAACCCTAAGCTTCAACTGACAATACAATACAATACAATATAAATATTAATTTAAGTAAATTTAGTGTGAAAAACAAATTTAAAACTATGTTATTAAGTAAACTCTCCTCAAATGCATAACTTTTGTAAATATTGAAATTCTATATAGTACCTACTTATCTACAGTTTGTTCATGTTTGTTATGTTATTAAGTAAACTCTCCTCAAATGCATAACTTTTGTAAATATTGAAATTCTATATAGTACTTATCTACAGTTTGTTCATCAAAATAGTTTATTGTTAAAAATAGATTAATGATATATACATACATAATATAATTACTTATTGTAAACAGCTCCTAACCCCGCCGACAAACCGCTCTGCAGTTTGGTGGGATTATTTAAAATGTAACATGTGTATTCTTTTAAATAAACTTCTTTATCTTTATCTTATCTATCTTACATGTAATTAAATAAGTAGGTAAACTATAAGATAATTTCATTGCAGACGTTCTTTTCGGTACCCCTACATAGTGTCGGTTTGTATATAGTGATCTTATGACGTAGGAGATATAGAAAAATTGGCTTATTCCGTTTATCCACCCTAAAAAAGCCACCCTAAGGAGAATACTCGGAAACGCGTGTCCTTCTATCCACCCTGAACGGGGTGGATAACCGTAATTCATATAATATGTTTCTTCCGATTTTTTACCCCAAGTACAGTTGAATCAAATTATCTTTTAAGTTTTTATTTAATATTTATTGTTAAGCGAATAACATAAAATATGTAGTCTTAAAATCTAAATTGTAGGTACATGGTACTATAAGATAGAAAGCCGAAGCGGGGCTGGTGGTTTTTTATAAATTTTGCAACATGTCCAGAAAATGACCAACGCTTATTTCATTATTGAGTAGACGTAGTTGCGTATCCTGGATAAATTCGTCCCTTTTAATGTATATTTGCAATCGTTTTCTAAATTTTTTTGCTGCAGCAGACGTAATAGTCACATACATAGAATGTTAGATGAGTAAACAAAACTATTTTCAGCTCAAAGAAGAAGGTAAGTATGTACATCTAAAGTATTTTAATGTTCACGAAGTTTCTTGGACTGGTTTTGTGTATGTTTCTGTGTTAATGGCTGTACTTAGGCAGGTGAGAAAAACGGAAGAAAAAACGGAAGATTTGTTCCTGATTCGTCATCTTCCTAATTGGTCATCTTCCAAATTCGTCACTTTCCTAACTCGTCATCTTCCAAACTGGTCATTTTCCAGATTCGTCATCTTCCAAACTCGTCATTGTACTGTCGAATTGAATTTTGATAGAAACTAAAAGAAATAATTATTCAAGTTTGGGCAGGAACAATATGTTTTATATCTTAAAGTGTATAATTTTTTTATGAATACAAGTGCTATTTCATTGATTTTAAATGAATATTTATATCTTTAAAGTCAATCAAGCAGATACCAAGTAACCGAACATTATATTTTGATCCTATCACAAAAATACAACTAATTCGTGACAAATGGACCATAGTCATGTATTATGACATGTCTCCATTTTGGAGTGGTATAGAAACTTATGAAAAAATATCAACTTATTTAGAAACACTTTGTTCGTCTATGAAACTAGACTCCCATTGTAATACGATAGTACAACAAGCCCGACATGACTACCAAGAACTTAAATACTACAATGAACTTATAGTAACTCAGCATTTTGATAACTACGCTAGACGACGACGTGCGTACAACCAGACATATCGTGCCATCTAAAGCACGAAGATGCCTAGATGAAATTGTACATTACTACTGAGTGGTCACCCATAATAGAATGACCTCGCCGACATTGCTTAACCGCCGTTATTATTTCTGAATCAGTGATTGGAACTGGCTGAGAGTGGCTGGCAGTGAAAATTCGCGCACCCAGGAATTCATACAAACATATTTATTTTCCCGCCAAAATGCCATGACGTAACGACTCTCTGTCAAAACTCCTATGATGCCACGACTCATCTGTCAAAAAAATTATGACGTCACAAATCATCTGCCAAAAACTATATGACGTCACGGCTCATCTGTCAAATTTTTGTGATGTCACGACTCACCTGTCAAAACTCTATGACGACACGACTCAGCTGTCAAAACTCCTATGACGTCACGACTCATCTGTCAAAAATTCTATGACGTCACGAATCATCTGTTAAAATGCTATGACGTCACGACACAATTTCTCCCGTTTTACCAACATTTTCCTTCACTGCTCTGCTCCTATTGATCGTAGCGTGATGAAAAGTATACTATAGCCTGACCAGGAGTATGGAGAATAATCGTACTAAGTTTCATCAATATTCGTCGAGTAGTTTTTGTTTCTATAACGAACATACAGACAGACAGACAGACAGACAGACAAAAATTTTACTGATTGCATTTTTGGCATCAGTATCGATCACTTATCACACCCTGATAGTTATTTTGAGAAAATCTTTCATGTACAGAATTGACTTCTCTACAGATTTATTATATGTATAGATAATTAGTTTGTTAAGTTTTCACTAGATGGCGTTGTGCCATAATATTGAATTGCGATGTTAAGATTCTCCGTGTCTGCATAAATACCTGAGGATTTTTAATTGTTGTAAGAATAAAGTTTTAGTTAGCAGTCAGGTTCAATTTGCATCTAGTGATCACGTCCTACTTGGAATGGTCTATCGGGACTTCTTGAATCTAGACTTAGTTATGTAATCTGTTCAGGTTGCATCTGGGGGTTACGTCCTACTTAGAATAACCTACTGGGACCTCTTGAACTTAGTTAGTACTTACTAGTAGGTATCCTTAGGCTGCCCTTTAGGTCCACATAGGCTAGAAGATTATATTGTCAGCACCTAAGTCGATCTCGAACCTACTAAAATCTGGCGACCAACGAAGGGACATCAAGTCTATCATTATTGTTACCTAACCAACAATAAACATATTTTTACCACTCTGCGTGTATTTTATTACTGCATCGGCTAAAGGAACCTACTTACAATATTTATTTATATAACATTTAGGATAGTACACAAATACTTTTTTATAAGTAAGAAAGTACTTTATCTAATGAGTAAAATGACATCAATAACTTATAAAATCAAACGAGAAGTATCCAAAATTTTGACATTAAACACTCCCATACATTTGATAATTTTACAACAAGATGGAGCCCCTGCACATAATACAAATGTTGTAATGAGTTTCTTACAAAACAATTTTGATGGTTTAATAGCCAATAACAGTGCAACCCCTTGGCCTGCCAGATCCCCGGATCTCACGCCTTGTGATATCTCTTCCTGTGGGTATTTATCAAAGACTACGTGTACGCCGAGAGAATACACAGTCTGGAATAGTTGCAGAATCGTGTACGTCGTGCAATTGCTTTAATTACTCCGCAAATGTTACGGAAAGTTCATTTAGAAACTGTAAATATAACTCGTCATTGTATCGCACAACAAGGATGACATTTCGAACATCCACTTTGAATACAAAATTTTCTAAAACCTTTCTACTAATCTCATACAAAATGTATGGGAGTGTTTAATGTCAAAATTTTGGATACTTCTCGTTTGATTTTTAAAAAGTTATTGATGTCATTTTACTTATTAGATAAAGTACTTTCGTTATCAGTTTTAAATTTTTTGATATCTCTCATAGTTTCGGAATAATCGCCTGTGCACACTTAACGATTACACCCTGTATATTCAGGTTCATCAATTCATGCCTAATTTATTCTTATATATTGGCAAAGTGCTTCTTCTCTTATTTTTTTTATAAACTTCATGATAGACAAGTAACACTCATAAAGGTTATACTACAAAGGATTTATGTAATAAATTTTTGTTAACAAATGTACACGGTATGACGAGTTTGGAAGATGACGAATCTGGAAAATGACCAGTTTGGAAGATGACGAGTTAGGAAAGTGACGAATTTGGAAGAAGACCAATTAGGAAGATGACGAATCAGGAACAAATCATATTAGGGGCACGCGTCCTAATGTTGGCACTGCACCAGATTATCAGCACCCCCAACTAAAACTCAAATTATAAGCTTTCTATTAATTAATTTCGGCTACCATTTAACAAACATTAAAATATGATCCTTTTGGAATTATAAACTGATCCAAACACGGCACTTTTTGAAAAAAAAAATACGATATTTTTAAAAACGCGGGAACATGTCCTTCACATTACTTTGTTTTGACAGTTTCTTATGATCGTAGGTAAGTTCAGGTTTTTTTTATTTTACTTTATTTTAGTTCTTTTAGATATTTTTACTGAACCTTTAGGTTTTATTCATGTATAAAATGTTTTATAAGGCTTATCTGACAATGGAAATGAACGTTATCTTGATTTTATATTAATAAATGAGGTGCTGACATCTGGGTTCAATTTTTTTGCGAATTGCTAATTATCGGCACTGGGAGTTAGGGCACCACTCGTCAGTTTCTCTAATTGGTCAGTTTCCCTAACTCGTCAGTTTACATGACAAAGTGGTATGTACAATTGTTAATCCATATTTTTTATAGTAAAGCGTGATTATTTTATGCCTAGAATTCAATATTCTTGGAAAAAGTACTCTATGATTTTGGATTTCATATCCTGGCATGGTGCTGAAACTAACATTGCTAGTTATTTTCATAGTGTTGATATAATGATCAAAATAATGTCTTTTATTTTTTGGAATTTTTTATATTTATGTATTTATTTTTCTGAAACTTCGGTTGTTAAGCTAGGCATAAATAAAAGAGATTTTGCTATAAACATTGGATTATTTAATTTATCTACCTAATTTTATGTCTAATTTTAAGGTGCTGATAATTGGCTCGGTCGGTGCTGATAATTGGTGTTGATGGTGCCAATAATTGGTGTTAGGGTAATTATTTAGTTAAACTCATCTAAATAAAATGTGTATGAACAAAGACAAATTTTTATAATAAAAATCAGTTACTTATTTAATAGTGAACCGAGAAAGCATGTTGTTAACTTTCGTTATCAGTATTATCACTAAGATAAACGATTTAAAGTAAGACTAACTCTTAAAGTGCTGATAATTGGTAGCATCACCCTATATGAGTTACGGTTATCCACCCCGTTCAGGGTGGATAGAAGGACACGTGTTTCCGAGTATCCTCCTTAGGGTGGCTATTTTAGGGTGGATAAACGGAATAAGCCGAAAAATTACCAAAGCTCGCAGGGGTACGACGAAGAAAGGTGTAACGATGGTAAAAGTATGTGGCACGTTGTTTAGGTACAGTCACGAGCAATAATATGTACACATTTTCAAATTTTCTAAACTATCTGCACGTTTATCTAGACATTACAATATCAAAATGAATTCGTAATTTAGAAGAGGTTCCGTACAGTTTTGAATTAATCTTCGAATTTTCAATTTTGGATTGGCAGAACTTTAGATAGGTAACTGGTTTACAAAATGCGAAAATGTGTACATATTATTGCTCGTGACTGTACCAGTTAATCGGACATCTCGAATCAAAATATACAGATTGCGAAGGTTCGCATGTTTTTGCGCCATTCATTTGTTTTTGGTGATGCTCATACATTTCGCGAGTTCATTTGTTTTTGTTTTACAATTTAATGGTGCAAGAAAGACAATAATAATAGTCTCATCTGCACCATTTATAATTCAGGTCAAAAGTGCCTACACTTTGCTTACATTAAGTTTTTGTATGGTCAGAAGTGGTTTTAACTAGTGATATAAAACTATTACCTGGTGGTACAGCCGTTACCGTGTACGGTGAGTCTGCTCTGGAAAATATATTCTAATCTTCAAGGGAAGGCAAAAAATAAAACTCTTCATAGAAAAATTATAATTTATTACTTCAGTAAAAGTAAAATTAAATATAAAAAAATATAAAAGATATTTGAGTATGATTCAGCACTGTCGACATAATAAACACTTATGAGTAATGTTTAAGAAAACAAAGACTGAATAGAGAATTCTTGGTAATATATATTTTTATTGTAAAAATGTTGTAAGTTGTAAATTTGCATGAGACAGCAACATAAGGCGGCAACCTGGCCAACTGACGCTGAATCATACAGTTATAAATGTCGATAGGTACACTTTCTACGTATAGGTGTGATGGCAATTCGGTCCTGTTGTTAGATCATAGTCACATTATCTAGAGACCTCGCTGGAATGCGATCCTCGCGTCCCGTTCTCCTTCCAACCCCCGCGCTCGCTACGGGCGCATCAGTGATACGTCCGACGCGACGTGACGTCATCGATGCCAGGTCTCGAGATAATGTGACCGGGTAAGTATATTCGTGTTACGATGTGAATGTATCGGAAACGGTTAGAATGTCAAGGAATGTTTCGTTGGCTGCTATTTAAATCTTAAATCTTAACGCGGTTTTAGATAGGCTTGTATTGTAGTTTTTTTTTATAAACAAAAATTATAAATACCAAGACTAATAATTTCATTTTATACCGTTGTGATTTGGTAGTGATCGTTTCGTTTTAGATTAAAAGCTTATTAAAAATATTCTCTTTTATTAAAGATATACCGATTTTCTTGAGCCTACTTAATTCTTTAAATACGTATTATGCATAAAACAAATATAAAATATATTAGTATCACTTTTCAAAGATTACTTTATTTTAAAAAACATAATTTAAAAATAAGTTACTCTAACTAAAATTTATGGAATGATAAGTTTCAACCTAGACTAATATAAAATAAAATAAAAACGTATTTTTTCGATACTTTAGATTGGCAGTTATTATACGAAGTAATCAAGTCAGCAAGATTATTATACTAATTATATTAAAAATATAAATATTGTAAAATTGTTTAAAAAATATGAAAATAAATATATCTAATACCGTAATTAAAATATGCGTGATGAGCCAAATCGATTACGTATGCATGTGTTTTATTAAAATTATTATTGGTAATAAAAATGTTTTGTAGAAACATTACAACAGGCAGAACCATTACAATAATATGTGAGTTGTATTGAGTGCTATTTCATTGTTGTACTATTAAAAGTTATTAAAAAAGTTTGTTTAAAAAAAATTAAACTTATAAAAGTATATAAAAAATATACAAATGTTTAAAAATATCCTTTAAAAAATAAAATAATATGTGTTTTTATCTAAAATTGTAACTGTCATTGTACGCCATTTCGTTTCATAGAGTTTCTAAATAATCAAATCACAGTGCGTTTTGCTTAAAGCAATAATGCACGTTTGGAATGTGTGTATGTATATTATCAGAGCCCTTATCGACATTTATAAATGGTAAACAAACGAACAATATTGTGAAGCTTACAAGATAAATACAGATCACAACATAGAGAGCTTTAAGAGACCGATTATAACTTCGTTGTAAAATAACCAAACTGTGGAGCTGTAACTGTCGCATGTCGAAGTTTATTTTGTATGGTGATATAGAACGAATACATAAAGCCACTTTTATAATACTAATCTCATTCTATGGATCAAAATAGTGCTAATGGTGGGAGCGTATGAGCCGATTATGGTAAAATCGGTGGTAAAAAGGAGAAAACTTTTCACAAAACACTAATCTGGCAAAGTGTTATTGGGTAAAGTTTTTCTCTATCTAAATAATAAAATGGCATCCTGATCCACATGTATAGCAGATTTACAATGTGCAAATGGAATGTATAACATATCACAACAATTATCTTTTTAATGCCTAAACTATATTTTTAATAATTTGAGGAAAGTGATCAAGGTAAACTCTCAAACCACCCTAAAAAATAAGCATACTATTTAATTTTTTTACATGAGAAAGAATCACAAAATGTATTTAAAAACATAGCACACAGAATGATTAAATTAAAATACATATTGGAATTTGAGACGTTCTTGTCTATGATTCATAATTTTCTAATCCTGTACTTTAGAACAACTGCAATAGACGAATTATTAATGTAGGTGGCGTAGGTGGTGGATTATCCGTTAGTTTTGTAGTATAATGTTATTACTTTTGGTAAATTTTCGACACGCTTCCCAATTAGAGCGTCCACATTACAAAATATAATAATAAAATAAATATAATCAGGTAAAGATCAAAAGACTTACACATCGATCACGACAAATATTACGATCAAAGTTAAATATATATTGAGCACGTTAAGACATTTAAATGTGGTTATACATACATCAAAACTACCAATCAGTATTACTAATTAATATTTTGCAGTGCAGACATTACCACAATTACATTATGCATATTCGACAACCTGTCACAAAAACTAACTCTGCAGACATAATTGGATTATATGAGCGTCTGCAGAGTTAAAAGATTTAGCAGCCTTTTTACGAGATTCCATCTCAATATGGACGTACACATATCACTGCCTAGACTCAGATGGGACTCTCTCACAGCACACATTAATACAACAATGTTATCAAAACTACGTAATTCTGCACCAGTACCTTGTATATAAACTCATGCTGCCTTCACAATGCGCACCGAGAGAGTCCCACGGACAGTCATTACATTCTATCATCGACGAATACAATACTGGCCGACTTGACGACAATTTATTGTCACTTTTTCATACCACATTTATTTTTACAAAATATACATATAAGAAGATATATAAATAGTCTTAAAAATATGTTTTCATGATGCTACTCTAATATTGGAATGTAGAACGAAGTGAACATCGATAGTTAATGAGAAATGAATTTCTTATCTAACTTTAAATCAATTCGTTATTTGTTTAAAAATAATGTTAAAGACGGACAGTTCTTTTTAAATTAATACGTTTTTTAGTTGCCTAAAACGTTATGTATGGCTGATTGAACGTTCTCAACGAACAACATGATAATTATTGTATTGTTTTGAATTTCAATTTGAATAAAATAGCTGCATACCAATACAAATGGTTATTATCAATAACCCTTTACATTAACCATATTTAAATAAACAATTTGTATGTAATGTGATTTACTCAGACGAGTAATGAAAAATACTTGTCAAACAGTACGATTGCCTTTTTTAAAAAACAAAATTGGCAAATAAATGAATTTTTAAAAGCATTCCCATAAAATAGTCAAAATTGAAATTCAAAACAAACAAAACAACTTAAAAACTAATTTTCTTGCCATGAATATAATCTGTACTTTAAGATAAATATTTGAGCACAGCTTAGAAGGTATATAAAGGTATAGTCTAAGTTACAATCATTGACACATCAATATAATATATGAATAGAGATATCTTATGATACTAACGTTACTTTACGTAGAATAATATAAAGGGCGCCATAGAGCACACTACTAAGTTCATTACATATTAGCAAGACCGTCGTAACGGTATGTCTGTAAGAGGCCGCCCCAACACTGTCATAAAACACAGAGAGTATATCTATTTGGCAACATATATTGAGTATTACACAGAATAGAAATTAAATATTCGTTTTTTTCTGAGCGCTTTCAATAAGAACAAAAGACTTGAGCGGAATTTTAATGTTAACTTGAAAATAATTAAAACAACTTGTTATAATATATCTTATAAGTTGTTGTTATCTTCAAGCTACCACTAATAGAAGTAAACATGAGTACGCCGTGCCCGACATAGGTCGTAACGCACCTTAAAATCTCAACATATACTATAATGTAAATAGCATTGGTATAAAAATAATTTGGTAAAAAACACATCATAAATCAATAAATGCTACAAAATCTACAAGTGCTACCGTTACTATGGAATGTTTACTTAATAACTAAATCTTAATAATCTCTTTTATAAATCTTAAGAACGCTAGGTTACTTAAACATAAATATAATATGTATAGTTAGAAAGATGTAAAAAAAAGTTTTTATTTTCAAGATTACAAATTCTTACAAGCTACTGGAATGTAAAAGAAATTCTTCTCGAGTGTTAGTCACATCACCCCTTAAAATTAATGGTTAGAACCCAAACCTTTTAGTTAAATACACCGTATATGGACGTATTCGTTATTTTTTTTATTTATTTTATTTTTTAATTAGGGGAGGACAACGCGCCTTGTACAAAACTATACAATGGGACGTATATATACGTGATGGTCCGACGTGTGTGGGTCCATGCCCTCCTGCACGGTGCACGTGGTGCATGGAACGCGTTGTCGTATCCCACAATAAGAGAGCTAATGACTACAGTACATTTCGACTTCATAACGATGGGACGATTCTTACAACGTTAAAGCTATAGACGCTTTAAAGCCTGACCAGAAACTTGTCACGAGTATCAACTAAATATAAAATAAACGACCCGTGCGGTATTCCGGTCATTACACAATTTGAACACCTCATACCAAGCAAGCAGGTATGTAAGCCACCTAATGTTGACGACGCTCGAAGTGGACAGTAATATCTTACACAAACAGTCATTTCATTATTGAGGTATCAATTTTATTTCCTTAACGAACCTAAACAACCCTCGTATATTAATATTTAAAAAAAATGTATACATCGCTAAAACTATATTGTACGTATAAAATTGTTCATGTTTAAGACTAAATTATATGCTTAAAATAAAAAGTACTTAAATCTAAGTAAAGCATACATAAGATGATTAATAAATGATATTATTTATTTGTACTGTAAGGTTTCGTGGTGACCTTGTCCACGGTAAGACCATGGTGAAACAAACTCAACGTGTTTTATTATTATTATTTTTGTTTTTGTACACACATTATTGAATGGCAACGTTTGTTTATAATCTAATCTGTTTTTGTTCTAGCTGCCTAAAATAAACTTGTACTTGGCCATTTTTTTAATACATAATTATGAAGTATCCCCTGTTAACCGGAATTGTTTTATAATATTTTTGTACTGAAATAATTTGTTTAAAAAATAAATATTTAACATTATGTATGAGTTTTGTACAATTGTGTAGACATAGTACAAGTCATTGATTAATCTCTCAAATAAAAGCGCAGGATTTTTAATTAAACTTACTTAGGCAGAATTTTTATACTTAATTTTAATAATTAAAGCATTAAAGTTTATATTATGATTGAATAAGTAAAGATATAATTAAAAGAATAGAATGGCATCAATCTCAGTCTTGAACATAATCTGTATAAGTAATATTGCAGAGTATTGAGATTGTACAAGAGTATCGCAAGCTTACCGACCGACCGACTATTATTCATAACATTAACAAATCCTGCGCTTTCTACAATACTACGTAATCTTGTTCAGTCTTTGGAATTTGTGTATTGGAATGTTTCTGAATAACATAATTGTAAAAGTTATAAAGTTCAGTTTCCTTGATGTACATTACAAATTTTGACTAAAATAATAATTAATTTAAAAAAAATGCTTTAAAATACTGTCAATTCGACCGTCGAAATATATTAATTTTATATTTAAAACTTTAGTCATTTTAGAAACGACCCATATTATATTTATTATTCAGCGTATTTATTAAATACTATACGCACATCAAGGATTTAGATCGTTTGAATTCGAGGTACAGTTTATATAATACTCATTTATATAATAATTGATGTAGAACGTTAAAAGAATTATATTCAGGAAATCGTAATGCTATGAAGAATCCATCACGAGAGCACAGACAATTTAATTGATTATTATATCATTTTAAATTCTACGTTTTAAATAGACACCAATAATTATATCACTAGTCGACAAATACATTTGGGCAAAGTGTAACTGTGATTACAAATACACTTGTGATAGTGATTACATTTCAATCATATTCCATAATGGTTATTTCAACCCAGCCAGCTTAAAAATAATCACATCGTACATTTCGTCAGAATAAATAGTGAAATGTTATTATATTCATTATTGCACAAAGATATTGTTGTTACACATTACCACAAATAAGTATTTTATAGTCATGTTACACACATTAATTTCCATTGAAACACAGATAAATACATTATTCATAATAATAATTATTATTATGAATAACTGATGTTCGTAATCAGTAGTTGAATACACTTATTATCATAACACCGAGTAAACAGCTCTAAGAGTTATAAATGTATTATACAAATAGTATGGCCTGCATTTTCGACTTGTATATCTGTTTTTATAAGTACACTATTTAATTTTTGTTCATTTACCTTTAAGGTTACTTTCAAAATGGGTGTAAATCATAAAAATTGTAGAGAGAAAGCTTGAAACAGGTTGCCAAAGCTCGTATGCTAAATTAAACATCAACTATTTTAGATTGAAACTCTTGATATGAAATGTTCACGATGTACTATTGTCTCCATAGTTAATGTTAATAGTCACCAAACAAACATACTATGTATCGAGAATGCAGTCCACGATAAGTTACACAGAGGAAATGCTATTATTAAAAATATTACATAAACGGTAGATTAACAAGATATGCTATTTACTTTTATCATGCTTGAAGTTTCGACACAAGTTTCGTGTGCAAGTCAGCTTGCATCACGGGCTCTGTAACCTGTTCCGAAACGTCAAGCAAAATAGAGTTAGACAACATACCGCGTTGATTTCCCTTTTATATAAGTTTCATAATAATAAAACGCGATGTTTAAATATTTATGATTGCAATGAGTCGTCGTAGATGAGCAGGTAGACACCTTAGACCATGCGTGGTCCGTAGGTGAAACTGTACCTCGTAGTGAAGACCATATTGTTCCAGAAGGTTTCCTTAGTGAAGTTGCGGTATATCTTTGAGGGATGAGCCAGGTCGTATTTGATTCGGGGCCGCTTGGCCTTGCATCATACGGTCTCAGAATCGGTTTCTGCCTTCGGGACAACAATGTCGTATTTGGGCTCGTCGCTGTTGTTGGACTCTCCCTTCGATTCCGGTGGTGATTGGTAACTGTTGTTTTTGAATAAAAATACACATACTACATATTAGTTATATTATATACTTACAAATTCTGTTGTTATTAATAGTCTATTCTATCGTAAATAAATGGATGTAGACAAATGTATTGCGTTTATATTTTACTAGCTGACTCGTGCCTACTTCGTTAGGCCGCGAAAAAAACGCGACACTTTCTTAAACATGTTTCGTTACTGTTCCACTCCTATTAGTCATAGCGTGATACTATATAGCCTATGACACTCCCCGATAAATTGACTATTCAACACAGAAAGAATTTTGAAAATCGGTTCAGTAGATCCAGAGATTACGCCCTACAACGTCACAAACACACAAACTTTACCTTCTTATAATATTAGTATAGATTGTGAATCTCACAAATTCAGGTCTGATGATAGGATCCACTTTGATGATACATGGTATCACCGGCATGCCGTCACTAAATACACGAGTGTGAAACTAATTTACTGCCTCGGTGGGGCGAAGGTCAAGATGTAGTGCACTAGGTCGCAGGTTCTATCCCTATGCCAGGATTGTTGTCTTTCAACAAAAAACTGCTAAACATAGCCTTCCCATAAATATTTCCTTCTTGCAAAGTTAGTCGTGTGCTTCCACCCATCGTATTTCAGTAAGTAGCCATTTTGATTTGGTTCTTCACAAATACAATACATTTTCTTGAAGACAATCATTATTTTTATATCATTATCATCATAACAGCCCATTAATGTCCCACTGCAGGGACGGGCCTCCTCCCGCGACGGAGGGTTACTTGGCCTACTAATTCCACGCTGGCCAGACGGATTGGTATAGGGTTTAATTTCAAGTTTTCCTTCTTTTTATTTCGTTAAGATGATAGTCCCTTAGTCAGTTTTGACGACACCCATGGGATGAGATGGGGTGGTGACATAATTGTATTCTTACTCCGTCACCACACGGAGAGACATTTTGATTTGGGTCTTCACAAATATATATTTTTTTGAAGATAATCATTATTTGTATATAAAGCTATGTAAATACTTACGCAGCACGAACAGCATCGCCTTGGTTATGCTGAGCCAAGAAGCCCTTGTTACCTTCAGGGGTCGCACTGTCAACAAAACATCCCATAGTAAAATAATATATCAACATAATTATTATAAGTGTAAGCTACGCGAGCTATTTCTTTACGTATATTTTTATATTACATTCTTACCCCCTTACTCATAAACGCCTTTTAAATTTTAGTCAATTGATTAGCTTAAATTCTTACGGTTTTGTTTGGTATAAGGTTGGGTTTTCGTAATAAAAATCTCGCTAAGCATTGATTAAATTTAGGAGGCGTTTATGAGTAAGGGGGTTAATATTTATCCACAAACATAAAAATTTGTAATCGCTAATAACAATCAACAAGATGGAACTTGGTATGTAAAATATATATAATATAAAATAAGCCAAGCTGTATAGCATCAGCTAGTCAGCTTAGCACTCAAGATACCAATTTTGTAATTAACTTCGCTGTAAGATAAAGAAGCAAGATGGAGCTTAACAACAACTTATATCAATTTGTTTGGTCAGTATGTGCACACTGCACTAGGACTCTTATAGCCTGATTATGACAATAATGTATGTTACTTGCACAGCATAGCTTTTCTTATTTCGCCAGATTGTGTTAAAGTCTCGCACAGAAAATTTTATCTCAGTACCTATGACGTTTCATTTGGAGTTAATTCCGATTTGATACCCTTAAAAAATCACCCTAGAGTGAAATCTGGGAGACGTATGTCTGAGAATTCACCCTTTTAATTTATTTTACCTAGATAAGGTAAATTTTAAGACATATGTTTCCCAGAATTTACCCTAGGGTGAATTTTTTAAGGTATCAGATCGGAATAACTGTTCATTTGTTCATTTATAATGGTTTTGTAGTCTTAACTGAATATTGAAAAATCAAATCTGATTAGCTCGGTGGCAAAGTAGTATTGTGTGCAGTTACCGTGTACAAGGTCGCGGGTTCAATGCACACACAAGTTAATCATTTGTTCCAACACTTCAAGTGATGACTTCTGTTATCATTTACTTGCGTATTTTATGTATCATCATCTTAACCCTTTCACAGTGCCGCCAGCAGACACAATACTAAAACAATGCACGTGTACCACATATGGTACACTGCACTGGGAACGTGTTAAATACGCAAAGCCAAAAAAAAGCTTGAGCGACTATAATATTATTTTGAGCATAATATTATTAAGTCTTTTTTGGTTTCGCTTTAGTTCAAATAATAAAAGCTGCATTTTTTTTAAACGCACAGCAAAAAGAGTACAATTTTAGCAGGACTAGGTCGTTCGCAATCAACTACATACATAGGTAGGCAATATATGCAAATACATTTGTCATAGCAACACAGATACATCACATTCCTTTAAAGGCACGTTTAGAATACAAATATTACTTTCGCTTATTACAGCCGGCTAGAATGACCAGTCTCGCATGATAATTGAATACAACTTACACACGCAATAACTTTATTTAAATAACAAATGTACGTTTTGTATAAATATCGTGAAGGTGTCTTAATGTCATCTGAAGATTATTGTGTTTCTACTTTTAGGGAAATTGATGTTTTGAGTTTTATTTAAATACAGAGTGCAATGTATTGTAATTAGTTATCTTATTTTGATGACATCGTAAAAATTACTATTGTTGAATGTTTATAGATAAAGAAATTGGTAAATTGAGTTTGCTTGAAAGCTTGTATGATGGTGATTATGATAATATATCACGCTAGCTAATAAAATAAATACGCACAGCAGTAGCTTAAAAAAAGAAAAAAATAATAATATAAAATAATAATAAAATGTTATCTATTATTTATGTTATACCACAGAGCTATATTTAACTCGTCATTTATTTATTTTTAACGTTATTAACCAATGGTTTATGTATCTACAATATTTAAAAAAGATGTAATTGTTACATTAAATTTAGTGATTTAATAAATAATACTGACTTGTCGTCCTTGAAATCCTTGAAGTCTCCCATGCCCTGAGAAGAGTCAGCTCGCCACTTTCCTCCTACCATTTGCACGCTGCAATTAATATGAAATTGTGATTTTACAATATTTGAGCTTGAGGTAGGTACAGAAACATAATAAAACAAAGATAATGGTAACGCTATTCAACATATATTTTATAGTGACTTAAATAATGGAACTTGTTATTTTATTTACATGACTATTTCCGCACTAAATCTGCTGGTCTGTATCACAGGGAATTTTACAGAGAGAATCGTATTGAGTATTTAAAGATTACCCAAGTTTATTAAGAGGGAATATCCCTCTCACGGTGTATAAACTATGAGTCAGTACGGCGGCAAGTGAATGGATAAGGAAGGAACAGGATTGAAGAAGGTAGAGATATTTTGGAAAAGGTCTGTGTTCAGTAGTGGATGTTAATTGGTTGTTTAATGATAAACACATGACACAAATAACTTGATAAGTTATTGTATGGAGGTAGGTAACAGTAGGTATATTATATGGTTGTTATGTTTTGGAAGGTCTCGAGAGGAATAGGTTAATAGGGTCCTTAAGCAAGTTTTAGAGTGGGGGGTGTTTTCTGGGAAACTAAGATTTAGGAAAGCTTTAAGGAAATATAGCGTATAGGTTTTAGTATTACAAACGAGAGGAGTATGAGAGGGTTCTCCGTCAGGGCATTACGCTGTCGCTGCAGACTAACTTAAACATCTTAGGGATGAAACTTCGAAATGATTTAAACAATCGTGATTATGTCGAAGGAGTAATCACCACAGTTTCACGTGAACTTGGCATCCTGAACAAAGTGCAGCGATACTTCCCTCTGGAGTAGCGGTACAGACGTTTAATTTCAGTTCAGTTCACTTAATTTCTCAATGTTATGTAACAAAATAACAACTTATTGACGTTGGTTTAAAACTACTTAGTTTAAGTTTACATATTAAGAGTTTTTCAAATTTTACCACCGCTTCCAAGGCGCTAGTAGAGAAGAAGCGGCGTAACAAACTCTACTGCTGCATTTTTAGACGTCTCTATAATTTTACAACATTGTAACTGTAATAAAGTGCTGCAACAAGGATTCTATTAAATGATCAATATAAATTATTAATATCTTAAATTAGAAAGAATCGTCCTGTAATTAATGCTCTATTTACGCTTCATTTACGCACCTACTATGATCTAAGCGCGCATACGCGTTGCATCAAACACAAACTTATCGTAAAGGGATATTATACTATCCTAGACTACACGAAAGACAAAAAGGCTTGGGATTAACTGCTTCAGTTCCATAGGCTGTTTCAAATAATGCAAGTTTATGCACTTTTTTTATTTATGTGTGCTACTGTATTGTTTTATCTCTAAGTTCTAATTGTATTATTATTTCCTTTCTATCTTTTTTTTCTGTCTTCCTTGTTCTCATGCTTGTCTTCTATTTTTCTTTTCTTTGATTAATATTTTTTTTGACAGTGTGTAAATGGTGTATTATCCGTGTTTGGTATTATGAAATATTTTGATTTAATATATTTATGATTAATTTAAAAAAACATATTGTAAACACAACTTAATTTCAAAAGAGTTGCCATGAGTTTCTTTGACAGGTTTCTTCTCATTAGCTCTATGCATTTGAAAACTGGAATTTATGGATCAACACAGACAGATAAGTAGATTTGAGTAGTAGATTGGTCTTATTTTTCTCCTCTAATTTACATCGGACAATACAACGCGTTTTTTAACGATATGGCATTTGGCCGTTTCGATCTATAATTTTAACTGTAACTTCAATTTTAAGTAAATTATAAACGACGATTTCAAACAATTTGTAATAAATTTTATGAACTAAAGCATTTTGAAATTTAATGTTATTATTTTACACAAACAAATGTACACTCGTCTACATTTGATTTTAAAAATTATTTCTTTTAAATTGAAATTGAAAAATACCGCTTAAGAATGTCACGCAACTTTTTCTCTACTAGCGCCTTGAAAGCAGTAACTTAAACTATTTACATTTAAAATGACGTCAATAATTTTAACTATATTACATTAAAAAAAACAAATAAAATTAAATACAACAAACACCTCCGTTCAAGAGTTCAAAAATTGCACAATCAAAATACCAAATTTCAGTGAAACCATAATCAAAATTCACTCAGTGTAAAAATATACTTATTGCTTTCTCATTATGTATTTATTTTAATTTCAAATCTCACTTAAACTATAGGAATAAAAACTCAACGACATCTTTTCTTTAAAGACTACATTTTATATTTTTAAAATTCCTCTTATTTCTAAGGATCCTAACTAAATTAGATACCAACCTGTTTAAGACAATCTTTCGGCATCGGCGACATTTAATCCTTTTGTAAGCAACAGGCAAAACACACATTATAATCAAACACTATACTAAATTCACATTAATTCATACAACACATTATTTCAAGACATTACATCATAACACACAAATTTTAATTGCATTTTTTGAAAGGATATAAATAAAAACAAATATTATTTAAGAAAATACGTTTCATTCAATTGTACATACTGAAAGACTTGCATATATAAGGAATATTATTAAATATATCCAACCTCTTTAAAAGATTCATTCGGCATCGGCGACATTTAATCCTTTGTAAGCAACAAGCAAAACACATGTTAACATTAAACATAAACTGCTAAATATTATATTCATACAACACATTATTTCAAGACTTTAAATCAAAACACAGCTATCTCTGCGCCATAAAGGTAACATACTTTTTTTTTAGAACATACCAGTCTTTTATTATAGTAATCATCATAAAGCCCAAAAATGTCCCACTGCAGGGACGGGCCACCTACCGTGACGGAGGGATACTTGGCCTACTAATACCACGCTGGCCAAACGGATTGGTATAGGGTTTAATTTCAAGTTTTCCTTCTTTTTGTTTTGTAACAATAATACGGATAGTCCCTTAGTCGGTTTTTACGACACCCATTGGATGAGATGGGGTGGTGACATATTGTATTCTTACTCCGTCACCACACGGAGGAATTATAGTAATATTTCTCAGACATTTAAACAACTCCATATAACCCCATATTGTAGAATAGATATACTGAAAATTTGTTTACTAATAAACATACTGTAATTATTTAAGTTTATTTATCCGTTGTCTAGTATCCATAGTAAAACCTCTGTTAAGTTTGGTACATGCCAGGAAATAAGTACACACGTCCATTTTACACATAAATAACATCCATATTAAATTAATATCTCATGCAAACAAAGTGGAGTGGGACTTAGGTAGAAATTAAACATTAACCACTTACACACATATGAATGATTAAGTATATAATTTAATATATGAATAACAAAATTTATTATAATGAGGAACGTATATTTATTTTTAAAGTAATTGAAGAATAAACTCGATTTTGACAAAGAGACATACTTATGACACATTTTTTTCAAAAGGACACCCCCTCGGTCATACTCGCTTGCTAACACGCAACAATAACATCAATACATGCACATACACAGTTATCACCATGCAATTCTTCTTTTCATCAACATGCACACACTCCCTTCACCAACATGCCCATACACACTCATCACTATGCAAATACTCAACAACACACACTAAATCGCAGACATACTCCACCACCAAAACTTAGTAAAGACAACTTACACATGTTTCATCTGCTCTCCCTGCGTGCTCAGTTGCGCAAGGTAAGCCGCCTGCTTGCGGTGATGGTACATGTGCACTCGCAAACACGACGGGTTGCGCATGCGCTTCTGGCATATATCGCATTGCAGGGTGCCTTCGCGCGTGTCATGCTTATCCCGTATGTGGACCTTCAGGTTGTAACGGTTGGCGAAGTATCGGTGGCACGAGGGGCATTTAACGCCCCCTGTTTTGCAGTTCCAACCTGCTGTACAAGGGAATATAGTTTGAAATGCTGTAGGAGAGAATAGCTCAGACAAACGCATTTTCCTCGTTTGTAATGACTGAATACAATATTAACCAGTTTTATATTACTTTTAGCGTAATTGAAGACTAAGAGCCAAGCATCTTTATTAAAATACCTGTTGATATTCAACATAAGACCTGTACTAATCTTTCATTCAAATCATGATTATCATTTTATCAGGAAGTCAATCTGGACAACGGCCTCCTTGGAAGCGATTACTCTCCGTAGATTTTGTGATGAATTGATTTCTTGTGGCAATGCAAACCATAACTCCCTTAAAATGCTTACTTTAAAGTTAAGACATAAACTTATATGTATTTATTTAGAGTAGGAACTAAAGATGCTTACCAGATTCCTTAGTAGACTCAGGTAGCACGAGCACGCTATGAAACAAATCATTGTCGAAGTCTATCAGAGGCTCGCTGAAAACAATATTAAATAACATCAATTTTAAATATGTTTATAGTTCTAAATATACGTAATTCCGTAAGTACTGATAACTGGTACATAATATTATGTACTCCGTGTGGTGACGGATTAAGAATACAATATGTCACCACCCCATCTCATCCCATGGGTGTCGTAAAAACTGACTAAGGGACTATCATCTTAACGAAATAAAAAGAAGGAAAACTTTAAATTAAACCCTGTACCAATCCGTCTGGCCACCGTGGTATTAGTAGGCCAAATATCCCTCCGTCACGGGAGGAGGCCCGTCCCTGCAATGGGACATGATGGGCTGTTATGATGAATGTTATGTAACCCTCCATAGTTGGGTCTCACTAATCATTTTATTTTTTATACATTTGCTTCAAAGAAGCGCAAACACGAGCTTTTTTTTATTTGCCATTAAATAATAAACAAATTGTTGTCATCATCATCATATGGGTCAATAGTCGGTCACTGCTGAACCTTTAAATATGGATAAAAGACCTTTAAATTTAATAATATGTAAAAACAATATTGTCATCTATTATATACAGTATCTACCCATCTCTTTTGTAGCATTATGTTGCAATACCGATTTATCACCTTGTCTAATAGTAGCTGACCCGTGCCAACTTCGTTAGGCGGCGAAAAAAACGCGTCACTTTTTTAAACATATTTCATTACTGCTCCGCTCCTATTAGTCATAGCGTAATACTATATAGCCTATGACACTCACCGATGAATGGACTATTCAACACAGAAATAATTTTTAAAATCGGTTCAGTAGATCCAGAGATTACCCCCTACAACGTCACAAACACGCAAACTTTACCTCTTTATAATATTAGTATAGATTTAAACAAAAGTATATAGTATTAATAAGTACCCATCGTAAGCGTACTCCGAGTTCTCGGCGTGTGTAGGGCTGTCCTTGATCGGGCGAGGTTTCTTCTTCACGACATTGCTGTTCTTATTCGGTGTGTTCTTTAACAACCTATTGGTCAAAATATGTGTTACTTTCTTTTAAGTGACATAAGTCCGAGGAGAAAACTGGTGGTCGGAGGACCGTAGTTATACCTTTTTTTTTTTCGTGGAGGAAATGCTTTACGCATACACATCCTCGCCTGGGGGTGCCGGCGAGATGGTTATGTCAGACTCCCATAGACCGGTCTACTGACTAAAACCTTCACGGTTACCATCTTCGAGGTATACGAGGAGTCCCGGTAACTAGGAAAACAACATCCGAGATCTACCGTAGTTATACCTAATCAGAGGTCCTTTGGGTCACATATATCCGAAAAATTGCGTGAAACTATTGTTCCAGAAAAGAGTACTAAACACGTTCTCAAGAAGCATAAAGAGACTTAAAATGCAAATAGATTGGACTCATTTAGAATTAAAAAATCTACGAATTATTTATAGCCACTATTTTATAGTTTCATACGTTCTGTATGAATTATACTTCAATCCCGTAACATTAATTAGGATGCCTAATAGCTTGGTAATTCACCACAGACGACAAAAAAACTGTTTATACTACATTCATTGTTTCTGTCTGTTGTATGTTCTACCAAAGAGTGCTTAGTATATACTAAGCAAAGTGCTCATGTTTTTCAAGCATCGTTGAACATTGACACAAAGGAGGACTGTCTAATTTGAATAAAAATTATTTCCCCAGAAAATAGTTGACATAACCCGCAAGTGGGCGACAATGACTATCTACTTAGAACTAAGTCTTCTCTTGCTCTTAGCAAATAGATAAAAACGATAAAAATGCCCTGACCGTCGTGGCGTTACATTAAGTAGAAGAGTCCAAAATGCTATTCGTTAAAAAAGATCTTTATAAATATCCTTAATTGCCCTGTAATCTTACTTTCTGTAATACAAAGTCAAAGATCCCAGAGTTTTGAGATCATAGGGATGTTTAGCGTGGAAGTATACCTTAACGTGCTACAGCCCTAAAACAAAAATATCAAAGATTGCATTTGACTCTGCAACTGCGCTAAAGGATGGTACATTGTAAATACATTTTATAAAATTTCCTTAGTCAATTTCCGGGTCTCCCTCGTACATGAAAATTCTTTCTAAAAGCAGTCCCTAATACATATTAAACTTAGTTCCTATTCGTTACAGTTCATTATCTAAATTAATATGTGGCGGCATACTACGATTACTTTTTGATAATTTAAATGTTTTATGAAGGCGAAATATTTACTAATTACTATCATCCTATTTTGCTATTCAATATGATGTTCTATCAATAAATAATTTACTATGATTAGAGAACTATTATCGAAATTAAATTGCCGGTAACGATTGTCTGTTTCTGACTGGTCGTTTATTTTCCGTTTTAGGAATATGCATGCACATGGCGTAATGGGATGGCATTTTCACTATAAGCCCCCGTCTATAAATGATTGTAAGAGAACAACATTTTTAGCCTGAACTCTCTATAACTCTTAATCGCACAAGTCTTATCGATTCAGCCGACTATCGTTGAAATGTAATGAAACATGTCGAATTCTTTAATATATTTTATAATTCTGACTTCATAATAAAAATCTTATTAGTTCAGTTATAACATAAATTTTTCATCATTATAATACATAGCAAACTAAAATTATGCGACAACGTTCTTGCACATGTAAGCCTGTCTTCCAGCCACCAAGTTCTTCAAACGTAGTATGAAACATCATCATTCAGTTCAGACCGAATAATTATAAAATAGATATCTTTATTATTATTGACGGTCTGACCTGATGTTGCTGTTATTTCTTGATCAGCCTTCACTCTTGGGTAGTATCTGTCGCACTTGCTGTCAGATTGCATACAGAGTAGAGTAATGCCTTGTCTTTATAAAAATAATAATAGGTTATGCACAAAGACGCAATATAAGTGAACTCGTTCGCGAACAAGGAGGTTACGTTATCAGTATCTTGTACGTAAATGAATATTTAATGAAAACTCAAATAGACTACGTGAGTAGAATGTTGAAAGCCTAGACCTTGATGTGTTTCATTTACTTAAATTAGCCTAACCATGTCTCGTTTTAATAACATTGAGAGCTACCGACGTCATTTTAACCTGTAGGTAAGATGAAGGCATTGTATTAATGTTTAAATATAATATAATAAAATTAATCACTATTTAACTTTACAACTTGTGCGTTAAAAAAATATAAATAGCTGTTAACATTTATTCATATTTATAAAGATAGTAAAAGAGTAGTGCCAGACCACAATCCAGTCTCAACTGGTAAAGAGCGTAGAAGTCTAAAACTAGAAATAAAACTATTTAAAGCCGTTTAACCCCTTTCAAAATGCCCTTCATTAAAGGAAATAAACCGCGCTCCGCAAAAGTTAAATATGATAATTATGTACTACAAGACGAATTGTACAAAGACTAGTGAATGCAGTGTAAAACCAATCTAGGGGTTGTAGACCGAAGGTACTTTACGAATATATTTTTATTCTTTATTGCGTTGAGACGAGGTAGCAGCCTAATTGACGGTATGTGGTAACCGCCGCTCACAGATGTCAGCAACAACAGAGTACACCCATAATGCTCCTTTGAACCCTCGCTGAAGAGGCACAACATATAGCATTACAGAAACAGCACAGGTGATAGTTCGTTCTAGAGCCTACACGTACGCAGGAGCAAAGAACGTAGGAAACAAACAGTTCTGGACGACATCGCTTTAAAGTAGTAAGAATAAACTCTGGTACGAGCGCAAATAGTGATGCGTGCGGATGGTAGAGGTGACGTTAGCACCGTTTGAAACAGTTCCCCAGACATGGTAGGCCTTACTGTCCTCAGAAGGAAGCAGTGATGGGAGATAGGCTAGGTAGTACGTTATCTGGGCAGCTTTATTGTGTCAGTGTCGTAAAGTTATAAACTTCAAAAAAAATATTATATATTTCAGCTTTAAAACTTAAAATACTCGCGTTAATACAGATACATGACATGTCAATACGAGTCTGAATATAAAACCAAAGCCTACCTATCATTACATTTCATTTTAATGAAACGAAAAAAGCTATTTCGACAACAAAATGAATCAATAATAATTTGATCCATCATTTAGTGAGTACTTGTATGATACATCTCCCTTACCGTCTAGGCTTCACCCCCTATTGGATCACCTAGGCAACACCCGTGCGTTACCTAGGCAACCGACCTCCCCGCATCGAACGCGCTCCCCAATTACAATTGCAGTTGACTGGTATCCGCTGGGATGTAAATGCATTCAGAAATATTGAGCTAATGTAAAACAATATACTGTCTCTCGAATCGGAAAGTCGAATACATCATGTTCAATAAAGATTATTTGATTTTTATATATTAGTTTATCTATGCTATTCTGAAAACAATATCAATATTACATGCTCAATATACATCGTATTCAACATCTTTTACATTAAATTCCTGCAAATAATAAAATTTCGTGTGCATATGATATTTTTATACTTCAATATATTTATTAGTAACAGTAGGCTTACTCTTGAACATAATTTTAATTTCAATCTAATACCAATCCAATTACAATGTCAATTTTGAAGTCACGTGATTTCGTACTCTTGAAAACAATTTCGTCAACATTGAATTGAAATCGGGATTGGTTCACGATTATACTTTAAAGTGTGAAGTTAGCAACACATGACATTGGAGAAGTGATGTTCAACTACATACTAAATTGAGAAAATATTATTACTAAGGTCGATATCTGCTTATTAACAATAGTAATAAATACAAGTTATGGAAAATATTATTGTAATATACGTTTTTTAATTATTTATTATTATTCGGATCGAGAAATTAGCATTTCAAAAATTTTGTGTTGCTTGTGGCTGAATGAGACGGGTCAAAGACAAGTCTATTATAAAAATAGTTCCCCTTACTTGTCAAAAAGTAAATATCGCACCCTCAGTATTATAAGGGCACAATCCAAAAAAGTTGATTTTTGGGAAATCACGATTTAAGATTCTGGGTTCCTAAAAAATACCTATTTTTTCAAATTACTTGTTTATTATTTAAGTTATAAATGTGAAATTTGGCAGATTTGTTCTTTGGTAAATGCACTATAAATAGCAATAGGAGAAAACAATAAATTTGCATTAATTCTATAAATTACAAGTAATTGAAAAACATGCATTCAAGTTAGGCCTTTATAATACAAAAATATCAAAGAAATACTAGGACTATTTAAAATTGAACCTATATATTATTTAAATCCCTGTCACTGTTTAGTTGTTAACCATAACCTTCTAGCAGTAAGAGCGGGCGCCGGGCTGGGAGAGTGTGAGAGGGACACAAATATATTTACCGAGTCGTTATTGTCCTTTTTCTCGCTCTGTCAGCGCTAACAGGTAAAGAATTCCATTTTATGCCCTTAGCATTTAAAATCTCAGTTTACTAAAATTTTGACTTGGCCCCTTATGTTACTGAGGGTGCGATATATTCTAGAATAATTCTATTAATTCTATATTAGTGTTTCTAGTTTAAAAAGCTTTGTGTGGCTTTGTGACCAAGTAAAGCTTGAATATTTATCATTAAATATATAATATAATATATATTTAACAAATAAATTATTTGTGTTGTCAAACAGTGTTCGTTATCATTCGGCGCCATATTTTATTTGGTACATATACCGTATTCATCCTTACTTGATTTATTTAGTAAACAAACACCACATATTGCAAATTCACTAGTTTTTACATCAATCGCACACTTTGATATGGATGAAAATTTCTGGAAAGTAGCATTAAACGTTTATGTAATAGAAAACACGTAAATCACTTTGATTTATCCACTATCTTTCGTAAATTTTAAATAAATGTATTTTTTTCCAACATAAAATTTCACAGATAAAATTATTTTTACGATTTGACATTTGTAGATTATAGAATTTTGTCCTTGATTCCTATACATTTTTCAAAGATTAAAGACTAAAGTCTTTAGTCTGTGGATGACACGACGCCATATATGTTTACGTTTTAGAGCAAGTCTGTTTAAATAGACAGTAGATACAACACACAAAGCGCAATATAGGTTTAGTTTGCCTTTCTTTTAAAGCTCAATCTACGTTTTTTTATGTAGACTAAATGATATCTTTACTAATAAGTCATATTAAAGATGTATTAATATTCCCAAGTCGACATAAAACACAAAACAATATGTAAAAAGTTACTTATTTGCTATTGGAATAATACCAATTTACAAGCAATCCGAACACAATTTCAACGCAATACGCAGCTGTCAAAATGAATTCAAGAGTACCATTTTTAATTCAATCACAATTTCATGTAGTTCAACAAATAGACACCTAATTTGAAAACAATTTGGCGCTAGTGTTGATTTCAAGAGTATGAAATAGCGGTAAACGTCATAATTCCAATCCCGATCGATCGGAATTAAATTCAAGAGTAGACCAGCTGATAGCTCTTAAAAAAAGCAATATGAATATTATACATATAAATTTAATTTTATCGCTATTTTATTTAATTTGGTAGTCGAAAGTCGAGACGGATGCTCGGGTCGCCTTGGTGCTCATGGCGCTGGACGCGGGATTCGAACCCGCATCTCTGGACTATACAGTCCAGAGACGCGGGTTCGAGTCCCGCCTCGAGTACCAATTTTTTCCATTGTCATTCTTTCTTTTCGAAGCAACAATATAATATACAAGGGCATTTAAATTTTTTTTCAACACTTATTCGCTTATTTTAAAAACGTAGACACAAAGAACATTAAAATCAAGCCAATAATTTGTAGATCGCACCAATAATTGTCGTGCGTGGCAGCTAACTATACTTTAAACAAAGAAAACGTAGACATCTTCTAAAATTATCAAAAATAGATTTTCTAAAACTATCCTTACCGTTTCAGGGGGCTTCGGGCAGCCTCCTCTTTGACGGTGACATTCTCGGTAGGTTCGGATGATGGCTCAGATGAAGTGGTGTCTTCGACGTTGGCTGTCCAGTCAGGGCTGGCATCAGCCGGTTCGCCGGGTGGTAGCATAGTTTTGGTTGGTTCTTCGGGAATCGGGGTAGGTGATTCGCTGCGCTGTTGATGGAATTGTAAATTTAGTTACATATTCCTTAGCTATTTATTTTCATGGTCGGACCGGTAAATGGATAATGACAGTGACTAAGAGCTCAAGCTAACTGGACTTTCTAACAAAAACCTTTTACTAATAATTCCCTATACCATTTAAATAAATTACTTGTCGTCTTTGTTATCTATGACGTATAAATAAATGCATACACTATACCACCAATGCATAAAATCTTAATAAATCTTTTTTATCCGTCTGTACGTTTAAGAGTCTATTTGTCCAGCAGTGGACTGCGATAGGCTAATTGATTAATTTGATACGTTCAGAGGTCTGTAATTTCGGAAATAGCTGTACTTACTAATGATGCTGTGCTTTTTTTAATAGATTGCGAATTATACAGCGCCTAACATTGGCTACACGGGTCTTAGAAAAAAATATAATAGTAATAGTCCCTTTAATTTGGTATTCTTCACATATGTAACTGATAAATATTATAAGAGTAATTTATGTGTCTCTTCTGCAAAAGTTAGTTTCGTAATAAAATACTAGGTATATAACGTGTATTGTGAGCCTAAATAAATAAATAAAACAACGTAGTGGGTAAATCCCAACCATGAGTAACGTTTTAAGTCTAAAAGATAAATTAATGTTTCTAATATAATTTATTCAAAAGTATACGAATGTGTTACTTCTTTACTCAATCAAAAAGGCAACATTTCGTAAAAATATATCGCTTTAGTTCATCTCCAAATAACCATTATTCCCGTGAAAAACCATAATCCAAATAAATGACTTCATCATAACAGCCCATTAATGTCCCACTGCAGGGACGGGCCTCCTTCCGTGACGGAGGGTTACTTGGCCTACTAATACCACGCTGGCCAGACGGATTGGTATAAGGTTTAATTTCAAGTTTTCCTTCTTTTCATTTCGTAAAGATAGTAGTTACGGTTATTCCCTTAGTCGGTTTTTACGACACCCATGGGATGAGATGGGGTGGTGACATATTGTATTCTTACTCCGTCACCACACGGATATTAAATGACTTAAATATAATTCAATATTCAGGTTTGTGTTTTAGAAGGACGTTATTAATAAAAGATGTGTTAGATCAGATAGTTTTATAACTTCTAGGTTCGCAATAAAATCTAGTTTTAGTGCGGGAGGGCGTTGAAGAGATCATACAGTTATGACACTTGAAATGTTATACACACATCAAAAAAGTCTAAGCAACATGCATGATATTACAAATTTACCATTTATATTAATTTATTTTACCATTTATTTTAATTATAACGTTGTATTTTATTTTTAAAATAATATTTTTAGGGTTCTATGATGTAAAAATAACAGCTGTTTTCTTTATAAGTTCTTTTAATAACAGAAATTAACAATATTAGAATATACATAAGAAACTAAACTTTTTTTTTACAAATTGAAATTTCTTAAGAAAATGAATTTATTGTGAAAGAATAGGACAATTTAATACAAAGTATGGCCTCCTCTGCTATTCAGAACTTGTCGGCAACGATTATTCATTGAATTAATGAGACTGTTTATGTCATCTTGGGGTATTCGCTCCCAATGGAATTGTAGCAAATCCTTCAGCTGTTGGGTTGTTGTCACTCCGTCCAAGTCCTTCAAAACACGTCTCTGGAGCATGTCCCATGCGTGCTCGATGGGGTTGAGGTCTGGCGATTGTGCAGGCCAGGGCAATGCCTGGATGTTCTCCGTTGCCAAGTATTCACTGGTTCGCCGAGCTGTATGTGAACGCGCATTGTCATGCATTAACGTAAAATCGGAGCCAAAGGTTTGTGCAAATGGATGGACATAAGGTCTGAGAATATCCTCAACGTAATTTTCAGCGTTCATGTTTCCATTTACAAAAACGAGCTCAGTTCGCCTGTTCTTCATAATACCCGCCCATACCATAACTGTTGAGCCGCTGTATGGATGAACTTCCTGAACGCACCTGAGTCTTTCAGTATTTCCGGGTCGACGGTACACTCGCACCCTTCTTGTATCAGGCCTAAACCCGAATCGCGACTCATCGGAAAACATAATTTTATCCCATTGTTCCTGGGTCCATGTTATGCGTTCTCTACACCATTCATTTCGACGAGCGCGATTCCCGTGACGTATCGGTGGGCACCTGATAGGGCGTCGAGCTCGTAGGCCGTACTCATGCAGTCGATTTCGCACAGTTTGGGGACTTACATCAACACCACTTGAATTTTGTAGCCTCAAACTTATCTCTCGAGCGGTTAACATCGGCTGGCGTCTTGCAGTCAGTTGTATGTACCGGTCTTGCCGAGTGGTTGTACTCCTTTTACGGCCTGGATGCTGTTCAGCGGGTTCCCCTGTATTATTGTAGCGCTGCCAAAGACGACAAATAACACTTCTATGAATACCAAAATGTCGAGATACCTGAGATTGATTACTTCCCGCTTGCAACATCCCTACAGCTCTTTGCATTTCATCTGCCGTCAAATGACGTCGCTCCATGACGTAAAGAATATCTAACAATTCAATTTTGTCGCCAACTGTATTTAAATGGTTGGTAAAATTATAAAATCAAGACTAAAACGTAGCAATTAACATGCACTCAAATTCAAACAAATTCGCAGTCATTTGAATTTTATGAAAAAAAACAAAACATAATCGAATTTTTTTTTTTACAACCAGCCAGTATATCATCAATAACAAAAAAGTTTAATTACCTATACACTTTGAGTGAGTAAATACTTAGAAATTAATTAATATAAATGGTAAATTTGTAATATCATGCATGTTGCTTAGACTTTTTTGATGTGTGTATATTTGTTTAATTGTTTTCTTTAAACTACTATTCTATTACCATAGTTTTTTTTGTCTGAGTCTGTTTATGAACCAAAGAACCTCTGCAAACTGCACCAAAGTGACTGTGCATAATTTTTAATTACCATCAGAAAAATCGTGACCATAACCATGTCATGATTTTTTTTAAATAGTTCTGAGGGAACAGGGAATGGTCTTACTTAAAATATTTTTCAGGATTCATGACGAAAAAGGGTACGCTAGATTCTTATTCATAAAATGATTAAAAAACAATTTACTCTTATAATATTCTTTTAACAGATAACACGCAAATTATATCAAGGTCAGGTTAGTTATTAGGTTATTCAATGTAAACTAAAAATTAGCAGTAACCTTTAAAATTCCCTGCTAACAATAATCTAGATCATTCAAATAACTCAGTTTAATTTTTGGCACGTACAAAATGTTGTATCTACTAAAATAGGTAAAATAATGACACTTATCAAAGTACGTATTAAACCGGTTCCACGGATTAACAGTAAGCTTAATAAATTCTTTAACTTGTAAACTTATTCTCGAACGTTCATAAACTAACTGTATATCTTAAGGCGTGTCCTTTACCAGAACTATACGGAGTAGTAATACTTGTTTTTGAACAAAAAGGTTCTATTTGAATAATGTCTCAAAATTGGATTCGTTAAGATTTGTCCAACTATTTTGTTTTTTTTTTGTGAAACATTATGTATAAGGTGAATGTCCGTGTTCAAAAGGAACTAAAGTACAAAATGTCACCTTCCGAACCCTTCTGCGTATTTTTTAAGCATTGCTGCCTTAATCCTAAGAAAGAATCGTGATGTTCGCGGGCGCATTAACAAACATTAATATATCGGATACAGTGGCCATCTAGAAGGCAATTATTTCTGATCGCACAAACAGTCAATTTTCTTGAGTGCGATTTCAGCCTCCATTAAAGACCTCTTCTATACCATGGCCGGCATCGCCATGCCACCGAAGCTATTAGTTTAGTTTATTAGTTAGAACAATTCTATAAATCTAACGGGCGAGACGGAAAGTCGCAACAAAATTTATACCAATATTTCGGCCAAATTGGTATTAGTAACTTAATGTTCCCGCAGCCTCTGGAATAGGCCCATAATGCCATCTCAAGTGGAATCATCATCATAACAGCCCATTAATGTCCCACTGCAGGGACGGGCCTCCTCTCATGAGGGAGAGATATTTGGCCTACTAATAACACGCTGGCCAGACGGATTGGTATAGGGTTTAATTTCAAGTTTTCCTTCTTTATATTTCGTTAAGATAATATTCACGATTAGTCCTTTAGTCGGTTTTTACGACACCTATGGGATGAGATGGGGTGGTGACATATTGTATTCCTACTCCGTCACCACACGGAGAAGTGTCTCTCAAGTGGAATATTTCATCATATCAGCTAAAAATATCCACTGCTGAACAAAGGGTTCCTAAAACTCTTAGCACTGCTTGCAATCCTGCGCCTTCCTCACCCACATTCAACCAAATTTCGATACATTCAGAAACTATCTACAAGATCCAAGAGAGGAGGGAAAGGTCCCTCCCCCTCATCTATCGGTTTTGTATCCCCTTGCGCAATCTCGCAGGCGCAGTTTAGTCTTTTAGCAGATCTCATTTGTGATTCGTTTGCGCAAAATAAATTCCGTAGTACTTTTACGTTTAAATACTATTTTTAATTAGGAATTTATTATCAAAAAAGAAAATGTTACAATGGAATTTTATGTTAGTTCTGTTATTGGCAGAACTTAACTGTACCAACAAGACTGCGGAATGTAATTTTAAACTTCGGTTTTAGTCATTTAATTAGTGGTAAAAACATATGGTACACAAAATAATACTATAAATTTAATACAAACATTGGTCTTTAATACAAATGGTGGTTCGCATGGGATTCGAACCCGCGAGCTCATGCGTTAAGCGCCTTCGAGGCATTAGAGATTTCTCTGCCAGCAACGCGCGTTGAAATCTTTGATGGCGCCAATTTATTGACGAACTATCTGGTTTGATTTGAAAACCTTTCTTATATTTTACCATATCAGCTTCCTCCTAAAGTTTCAAAAACCTGTATAATTTTGTCAGCTTATATTTTTCTTTTTCATTGGAAGAAGCACGTCCGTGCTGTAGAACATTAAGGCGCTGTCGTAATAACTATTAAAGACTCTTTTTCAAGAATTTAAATCCTTTAGACGATAATAATATTATTAGCAAAGTTCTTTGTGCCTTTTGTTTCAATGTTTCAGAAAATCCCACCAAAAACTTAGGGTTAGGAATCCACTACCAATTTTTTTGTTTAACCATAGCCGCTTTCAATTACTAAGTCTCCCTCACCAGTAACGCTTATTTTTAACATGATTTACATACATACATACATATGTAGTATGTATGTATGTATGTATAAACTCACGCCTTATCCCGGCCGGGGTAGGCAGAGACGACAGAACGCCACTTGTCACGATCCTGGCAAACAGATTCGGCCTCGTCCACATTCATTAAGCGAGTCATACATGCGCGTCGGTTACGAGTGCTCTTTATTTGGCTCTTCTCCAATATTATGCAACCTATCATGATTTCTTTTTAATAAATAAGCACAACGTATTCTTATATCACACCATCACAATACAATGTATGAGATAAAACCTTAATCCCTTTTTCTACCTCACAGCGAAAAGCTTTTAGTATTTTAATTAGTTAATAGAATGCATCAGATCAGAGAGTCAGAGTGGGCAGAACGAACCCCCCTAAACCCCATAACCCCAACCCCCTTCCCCCCTCAATACCCGCCAACGTCAATTATTGAATATTGCACACCCACAACAACAATTTCCTAGAAATATGAAGCTATTAATAGAAGATCAATATATGTATAATAACAAATAACTTACTTCTCTTCCGCCTGTGAGCCCCTTGACCTGAAGCAGCTCAGCCGTGTGGAGAAAGCCGGACAGCTCCTGTCTTCTGACGTGGACTTCACCGCGGTACATAAACTGCAGAAGCTGACGGAGTTCTTGATGCGCGACGTCCTTCAATATTACTATCGGATGTTCGCAAGGATTCATCTGAAATTAAACAACTTATTAATTACATCCAACTAAACAGACCATTACAAAATTGATTGAACATTGACTGTAAAACAAAAACAACAAAGTTTTTAACAATTTACTCAGTTTTAAGTTAGGCGAGCACCGATTTGAAACTTTAACTGTGAATGACGCTAAGTTTTATACACCCTGTTGCATTCATACTTTGTTGTGATAAAACTAAACAAAACTTCATAAACTAACAGAAACGAATAAATTTTAAAACATTATTCGTTCATTAAAGTCAACCCCAATACAATATCTAACAGCAAAAATCAGATAATAAAAAAATATCTTACACAAGGCAACGCGTGCACTGAACAACGCTCTGGTGCAGAATGACGCTCCGTCGCAGGAACCTAGATAATATACAGCATCGCTTCTGAATGCTATCCTACCCCCCGTAACGCAGTGGGCGAGAGCTGCGACCCCCAGGTGAGCCCGGACGGCGGTCGCCATGGATACGGGGGATCGCGAGCATATAGCCGAAAGTCTAGAACGTGTACATGGGGACCGCAGACACATAGATCCGAAACGTACATGATGGGGCGATTGAACAATAAGCGAGGGGCGCGCTATATCAATTAGTGCCTTGCATATTTCAATAACAGATTAACAGATGAATTTTATTACAAGTGAGTTATATCTCTGTACAGGTACAATAACACGGGGATTAATTGAAGGAGGGCGGCCATGTTCATCATTGTTAGTGCATCGGATTATTATTACATGTACGATCATGTTTTAACTATATGAACAACATGTAACTATAAAACTGAACACAAGAATAATAAGTATAAAGCTACTTTGAAAAGTGTTTTAGCAAATACATTATTTATTAAACCAAAAACTTAAATCATCAGCAAACGAGGTTTCAGGAATGCATTAATTTCTAGTTAGGCAGTTATTATTGGCATTCATGAGCGGCCACTACCTTTTACTCTAAGGTGGGGCCGCTTGCTCGTCTTCCATCTTAAGAAAATAAACAAAACAACAAGCTATTGTAGAGAAATAAACCTTTAAGAGTATCATCTTCAGTATATCCCCCTTAGTACTTCAATATTATAAACAAACTATAATAAACTAAATTTCTTCAAAGGACTTTGTAAACCGAAGCGGAGACGGGGAATCAAGCTCCTTTTCTATTTACAAGCCTTTATTGAATTTTACAATAAGGTTCTACCTGCATTTAATTTAAAACCTTGGATATTAAAGTAAGACGTACGCAACCTTTGCAAATAAACTCTTTGTGTTGTTTGAAGATATTAAAAACTAGACGTCTTGAAGAAAAAGTATTATAGGTTGACCGTTTAACTCAGAACTCGCCTGCGGTAATAGGGGTGCGCGGGGGGCGAGGACAAAGGAGAGAGCTATCTCTTGATTTTTTGTCAAAACGGCGCCATCTAGATACTGTGACCCGAACTACATCACAACACAGCTCTAATTTTTAGCTAGCTTATTTTTATGAAATAAAAAAGAAAGAAAAATTGAAATTATACCCTAAACCAATCGAAATACCTGGAGAGGTTTTTTTATTTTTCTGGTCAGGCTTTAAATTGTGTAATAATTTAGATTGCATATTTTCTCTAAGAAAGTATGAATTTTAGTGGCAAGATGACGCCACCATCTTTGAAATTTGTAAATTGTATAGAAGACGGACTAGTATACTGCACTAGTGTCATACTGACATACTGACTATGTGTCCGTTATGGTAGCGTGGAAAATAAAAAAAGCTCTTATTGTTCTATTATCTGTAAATATTTTCTAAGATATTTCCAGATAATAAGACCTGTTTTAATGTATATCATCATTATCATCATCATATCAGCCAATCGCCTCCTCCAAGTATTGCCACCTTGCGCGGTCCTGTGCCTCCCTCATCCATCGGCTTCCCGTCGTCCTAACTAGGTCGTCAGTCCACCGTGTGAGGGGTCTCCCCACCCTGCGCTTTCCGGTACGCGGTCGCCATTCCAGAACCTTTCTGCCCCAACGGCTGTCGGTTCTCCGCGCTATGTGCCCTGCCCACCGCCACTTTAACCGGGCAATTCTGAACGCTATGTCGGTCTATTCTCCTGCGGATCTCCTCATTTCTGATTCGATCACGCAGGGAAACTCCCAACATAGCTCTCTCCATTGCCCTCAGAGTGACCATGAGCATTCTGAGAAGGCCCATAGTTAGATTGATTATGATTGTTTATGGATTGGTTTAAAAATTAAACAAATATTAAATAACTATTTTTATCATATTTAAAAAAATATTATTTTAAAATACCTGTGTCACGTTCAAACGTTTTAAAGCTTTAATATACCTATTTAGTAACTGATTTAATATACCGTTAATAAGTTTTAATATACCTATTTAGTAACTGATTAAAGCTTTCCATAACTTATGGGCGTATATGGGGCTAACCAGCACCGTCAATTGAAAAAAATCGTAATTCGCTAATAGGATCAATAATGCTAAATGTTAGAAAAAAAATTAAGTAATAAAGTAATTCGCGAATAGGATCAATAATGCTAAATGTTAAAAGGCAATAAAGTTTTGTATAACACATTCTGATCACTTTAAATGGTTTTTAATTAGATAAATATTGCATTTAAAACAAAAACGGCTGTTTCATTATCGCATGCGAATTTTAAGTAATTGTCTTTGATTCGTAGTACTTATTTCTCATCTTAGTCTTTAGTCTGTGTAAAACACGACGCCATATTTCTTAAAATTTTAAGTCAGGAATAAAAAATAGAATATAACTATCGTGGCTGACACCGAATCCAAAAATAACAATAATCTATACTAATATATAAATGCGAAAGTAACTCTGTCTGTCTGTCTGTCTGTCTGTCTGTCTGTCTGTCTGTCTGTCTATCTGTCTGTCTGTCTGTCTGTCTGTCTGTTACTCTTTCACGCCTAAACGGCTGAACGGATTTCGATGAAATTTGGTACAGACAATCTTTAGACCCTGAGAAAGAACATAGGCTACTTTTTATTAGCAATCATATTATATTTTGATTTCATAGAATTTTGGCGGGAAAGCTGTGTCACGTGACCTGTGACGTCATAGGTCACGTGACCTGTGACGTCATAGGTCACGTGACCCGTGACGTCATAGGTCACGTGACCCGTGACGTCATAGAATTTTGACAGATGAGTCGTGACGTCACAGAATTTTGGCGGGAAAATATTTTTTGACAGTTGAGTCGTGACGTCATTGAATTTTTGACAGATGAGTCGTGACGTCACAGAATTTTTGACAGATGATTTGTGACGTCATATTATTTTGGCGGGAAAATATTTTATACCTCTGTCACTTTTGACAGCTGTCAATTTTGACAGATAGGCGTGACGTCATAGAATTTTTGACAGATGAGTCGTGACGTCACAGAATTTTGGCAGGAAAATATATTTTGACAGCTAAGTCGTGACGTCATTAAATTTTGGCGGGAAAAATAGTATTTAAACAGCTGAATCCTGACGTTATCACAATTTGGCGGGAAAATAAATAGGTTTGTACAGGACCCTCGGTGCGCGAGTCAGACTCGCACTTGACCGGTTTTTTAGCTGTGGGTCTGATATATCTAGAGAGCTTAAATTCGTAATTGTCAACTTATTTCATCATAACAGCCCATTAATGTCCCACTACAGGGACGGGCCTCCTTCCTTGACGAAGGGATACTTGGCCTACTAATACCACGCTTGCAGACGGATTGGTATAGGGTTTAATTTCAATTTTTTTTTTCGCCCAACGAAGTGGGCACGGGTCAGCTAGTACTACATAATTTGTAATAATTTGATTATATTTTAAAGAATCTACAAATAAATATATTTGTAGACTCTTCAAGAAATATCCTAAACAATACTTTTTACAATAATTAAAAGAACCTATTCTTTAGACTACAATTAAGTAAAAATAATGTCTGATTTAATGTTGCAAAACCAAAATACAACTAATTATTTTTTACTTTTTAGTGCAATTTTTGTCTTTGAAGTCGATTTTTTTTGTAAAAACTTATTTTATTTGGCATAGTAACCAACTCGATATAGCTCTTGTGTACGTTACCATAACGGACACCGCTACCCCGCCCCCTCGTCCCTTTCATACCGCAGGCGATACGCGAGTTAAACGGTCGGCCTATAGATGTCTTTGTTTACACAAACGTCTTTGATGTTATTGTTTAAAATGAAGACCTATTGTTATTAAAATTCTTATATTAATTTTAACAATTTAATTTCTTTGAACAATATCATTCATAATTTAGTTCATTTTTATAAGTATTTAGTAATTTTATGACGGTCGCAGTTCGTATCGGCTTAACATGTTTTTAGCCAGTAACAACGATCTTACAATCAAACTTTCTATAATCCATACTAGCAAAACTATAGGTAATGAAATACGCTGATAAACTTTATATTGAGAGGAGAGGGGGAGGACACTAATTCCACCCACTCTCCCATCGTGACTCTTTTAAGCCGGAATAAAAATAAGATAATGATAGAAAGGAATAAGCGCACTTCATTAATCCGCACTTTTAAGCATTTCATTCGAACTAAACACAGTATTGTTGTATCCCTATTACGGTTTACATTCGTCGCTAATGTTACCTAAAAAGTTACGTCTGTTTTTTGCTTCCACCGGTTCCTAATTAGAACTTGTTCCTGAAATCATTTACGAGAGATAATGGACCAAAGGATTTGATTTTTTTTTTTTTTTTTATTTATTAAAAAAAGACAACTCCCGCACTAGGGATCATGCCCTGTGTCGCGGGGACTTTTACAAACATCAATTAACGGACACATATAACACCCAGACAATTTGTGGATCTCACAAATTATTGTCCTGCGTGGGGATCGAACCCACAACCTCATGCGCGGCAGCCGCTGGCTCTACCGGCGCGCCACCGAGGTCGTCATCGATTAAGTTTGTACAGTCATGGTATTTAAAGGTCCGCCACCTTAAGGCCTATTTTCGTGTGCTTATGCAGTATGAGCGATACTCTGCTTTACCAATTGAATATGACATAATATTGCAGTCAATGGTCGCCTGTCACTAGTAGGGATGACAATACAATATCGGTTACCTAGGATACAAAATTAGTCCTTCGTGACAGTTCGTGAATCGGAAATAATATTTATTATTATTTAATATTACTTATTTTATATTCAAGTTTTATATTCTGTGGCTATAGGTATAATAAATTATTATTTAAACAGTAATAAATAAACAGTAATAGACATTGACAATGAAACAGAGGATATCACAGCAAATTAAAAGTTTGTAATGACTAAACAGGCCTGTTGGCAGAATTATCGATAAACTTAGGAGCCATTATAAAAAAATAGAACAGAACAGACTAAATAGTTTATTAAAAAGGTTTGATGTTGACATGTAACTAGACGTAGACCAAAGGTGAAAATGAATTTGACCCTTATTATCATACTGTGTGAGTATAGTTTTATGTGTTTTGTCTATACAATGCTTTAGTTTCAAAAGGTACTAAGAGTTTTAAGCTTCACAAACGAATGAAAAAGAAAACTGGCGGACGTTTTCGGTCACCTACTGTACATCGCACAAGGAATTGTCCTGAATGGGATTCAATTCAGCGACCTCGTGGACGACTCCACGCGCCCTTTGAAATCACTAGTTATCATAGCAACTGCTATTGTTTCTCAGATTATTATTGACTAGCTGTGCCCGCGACTTCGTTCGCGTGGATGTTATTACTTCGCAATTCGAAGTAATAATAAATAAGACCGAAAACAAAACGTTTTTGAACCTTAAAACGAACGAATATACTACGAACGAATTACGATATTTATATAGGTACTAACAAACAAAAACTATTTTAAAGACAGACCATTAACAAAGACAGAACTTTAGAGACTGCTTCAAAACTCATACTGGCAGACATAAGCGAAGAACTATCTATCAATTGATATGAATAAAACTTTAAATCGATAGAAATACATCCTAAAATACATAATATATAATTCAAATAGCACAACAGACAGTCCTATATATGCAATTTCGTACCTGGTAAGATCGAGACTGTACCTTGCTCAGACTAATTTGAATCGGATCATGATACGCACTCTGGCTACACCAATTACGTTGATTTGTTACAAACATGACATAACAGCTCAGCTGGCATAGTTACTAAGTAAAACCCTTTTCATTAAAATATTTAAAAAAAATTGACGCCTCGCATCCCCTTCATGGTCAACTGAGCCCATATGCCACTGAGCCTGCGGGCTCGTATCTTTTCGGTTTTATGTGTTAGGTCAATTTAAATAATTGTCATTTGAACACTGACATTTAGATGGCTGTTCCAGTCAAGGAGCTCAGAAATTAATTTATATAAGTGTTGCAGCGATGCCCTTTGTCCATTATATTTATTAACCCTTTCCACGCCAAAGTCCGATATATGAGACAACTCATTTTCGTGCCCACGACGCCAACGTCTGATTTATAAGACAAAAAAATGTGTACTTTTATCTTTGATTTTTACTAGCACTTACGAACTTTTTAGTATGCATTATAGGTTTTTTTGAGCAATAACTATCTTAAAATTAAAAAAGATGAAAAGTTGCAGCTTATTCTCATCTTGTTTTATATTTATTTATGTAAAAACAAAACCATTTTTATGCCAAAAATGTGGTTATTTTTTACTTGAGTGCTATACGCCAAAGTCTGATATATAAGACTAGTGAAGTAGAATAGTGATGTCACCAATACAGGAACTTAGTTCTTAAAATTGCAATTTTTCTGAAATACAGTGTATCTTATTTATTTACAAAAGGTGTAAAACAGCTAAAACAAAGTACGGACTTTGTTTTTGTCCTGAAAATGTATGTGATATAATTGAATATTGCAATAAAAAAAAAACAAAATGCATATTGATTGCCGTTGGTTCCCAACACTATCTTGCATAATCGTGCAACAGTTTCCTACGCCAATGTCTGATATATAAGTCAGGAAATGACGTCATAGGCGATGGATGGTTCTAGAACATTTTATTTAGTGATGTAAAATGTGGGTAGGTATTTCTAAAAAATATCGACATTTTTTATACTCTACCCTCAATAATAATATGATATTCGTTGTAATCGCCTCATTGTCAGTGTCTTACCGTAAGTTGAAAACTTAAAAATGTTTTCCGTAGAAGAATTAATTCGAATTATAGAGGGAGAGGATGATGCAGATGGTGAATTTGAAGGCGATGAGTTAAATTTAAATGTTCTACAGGTGAATTGTTACATGATTTATATACTTAAAGCCGTAGGTGGTATAAATTCCTCCGTGTGGTGACGGAGTAAAAATACAGTGTGTCACCATCACCACCCCATCTCATCCCATGGGTGTCGTTAAAACCGACTAAAAGACTCCGTGAATATTATCTTTACGTAAGAAAAAGAAGAAAAACTTGAAATTAAACCCTCTACCAATCCGTTTTGGCCAGCGTGGTATTAGTAAGCCAAGTATCCCTCCGTCACGGGAGGAGGCCCGTCCCTGCAGTGGAACATTAATGGGCTGTTATGATAAGTTTGTATATTTTTTACCCAAAAAAATCGTAAGTCCCAGTACCTTATAAATGTATCATAATATAATTTGATTCATTATTACTTTTAATGTATGGAATTATAATAGATTTTTCTAATTTCGGCACATACAAATTTATTAATATGCATTTATAATTTTTAAATAACCGGAAGCAGTCACCTCCCTACAAAACTCGAGAAACAATATGGTACGCATAAGCCTATCAGACCGCTAAGTGCTGTGCAGTGCATTCCCTGTAAGAATTTTTTTTGCTCGGTTTTTTGATCCAAACTAATAAGAGACATTGAAATATGTTTAAACAGTGTAAGAAATAAATAATAATACACAATGAAACGATAAACAAGTTTGTATTTATTAGATTGATCTAGGATATTAAATTTATCGATATCAAGCTTTCCCAACACTAGGTAATTTCACAAATTTTGGGCCGTGGCGTGTGGCGAGCGTTTTTGATTTAAGTGCGTGGCGTGGAAAGGGTTAAAATTCTAGAAACAAGATTACTCGTACTAAGCTTTAGAAAAAAGACACTTTAATTATTGCGATTCTAACACGCTACCAGGAAAAATATACCTTAAAAGCTCTATCTATGCTGTGTATTTATTATTTTTAATAATATTGAAGTGATATCTGCATATTTTCTAATAGGCATGTATACGCCATGGCCATTGATTTACAAAAAAACCAAAGATACACACTCCACTTCCCAAAAACGTCCGCAACAAATAGGCGCATTGTGCACTTTTTTTAAATTAGTATCGCGTTGTTCTACCGGCAAACGTCAATCATTAAATTTTATTGCTTTATGTGCATTACTTTTTAAATACAACTTTATGTCATGCGTGTAAGATTGAATTTGAAAAAAAAATATGTTTACGATATTACTATACGTATTTATTGCGTATGTTTAATTTGGTGACACTTTTGGCTGTTAGTTTTGTTTGAAAATGTGCATCTAGGGTTTTTTATAAATCAATGGCCATGGCTTATTATTTTTTGTTACTGATTAAACAAATTACCAATATTAAACCGCCCTCTATGTAGCAGAAAATATTCTTTACTGAATTAAATAAGAATATTTAATTAACATTATTAAATTTGTGTTTTTTAATAAAACTTAATTTCGCGTCGCCTTAGTCTAGACAAAATTTAATCTTAATTCGGTTTTTTTAAGACCTACGATATTATCATTAGCGCTGTGGTTAGGATTCGCGATCAAAACCGTTCCCGACCTGGTATAAGTATTCTAAAAACGTTCAGCTGCTAAGCTCTTAAACACATCATCATCATCATATCAGCCTATAGACGCCCACTGCTGGACATAGGCCCCCTCCAAACGTTTCCACCCTTAAACACATACTTAGTCAAAAATCTAAACCTAACAATGCTGTTTTCAGACACCTATACGCTAAAGAAAACAAGTTAAAACTTTCTTAAGTGTTGATTTCTTGTCCTCCCTTTTCTATAGAAAATTCTTTTATTCAAGGTTTTTAAACCCACGTAGAGCTGGAAAATATGTGTCCTACAAACAGATAAGTGGGAGTAGAAACTTAGATAATATTAGATTCTAAGAAACAATTATTTTAAATTTAGATGCATTAAAAGATAGCTAGATAATAGCGATAACAATCCTAATGTTCTATTATAACAATATTCGTTATGTTATGTACAATAATGAATATGTTCCATATAACAAGTTTTTTTAAAACAACATGCGATCATCTGGTCTCCCAGTACATCATAAAAGATCTAGGGCGCGAATTAGATATTTTACGGGTTTTTAATAGTAGATTTAATCAAAACAGTGGTTGCGCAATTCAAAAAAAAATCATACGGCATATCGGCGAACGGGTTAGGGGATTAATTAATACAGAAAGGTTTCGGATCAAAAGGGACGAAACTGCTCTATACAATGACATGTATCTATTGGAAGCTTTGAATACAACATTGATAAGGCGTTTGTTGCACAAAAAAGAGCTATTCGAACAATAGTAAGAATTCAAATACCAAATTCATGCAGACCACATTTCAAAGAACTGGGGATATTAACTGTTCCTAGTTTATATATATTAGTACTACTCTCTCACTTATCTAAACATGTTCATGAGTACGAAAATGAAGATGAAAAACAGATAAGGGAGAGCACGAGGAGAAAGGATCTACATACCCAATGTGTACCACACCTAGGTGTTGTAAAACAAAGTGCATATTACAGATCTATCAAAATATTTAATAAACTACCTTTAGAAATTAAAGCACTATTTGGCAAAAATGATTTTTTAAGTGAACTAAAGCGATTCCTGTTAGAAAAATGCTATTATTCTATTGATGACATTTGAGTGACATGTTTTGTTATGACAATTTTTGTTTAAGTAGTTTAGTTTCTTCTTTTTACTATTTACTAGTCAATTTATTGACATATTATCACTATTATTAATATTGTTTTAAATTTGCATGTGACATTTTAAGTATTTTATTATTTTTACCTATTGATTTAATATTTTTACATATTATTAGTATAATTAATTTGCTTTTATCTCTTTTTTATGTTATAATTTGTGATGTTATCAATGCTTAATTCTTTTGCCATGATAACTGTTATGAAATGTAATTGTAAATGTAAACACTCACATTCGCATACAATGTAAAAATTGTTTTTGAATAAATAAAATGAAATGAAATGAAATTGCCACGAAAACCAAACGCAATCTTTACTGTAAATGAACCTTACAATCGGATGTAAGAAGTCTTATAGAACCACTAGGGTCCATACGATTGATAATACATGCAAATATGGTATTCCCGAATGGCGTAACCGAGGAACACAGCAGTCGCTTTCAGGCCACAACACGCCCTCAATTAATGATACAGACATCACAATTCATATGTCATCTAGGCACCATATTTCGACTATATTTTGATTTATAGGCACGACAAAGGTTTACACAAAGGACAAACATACTTATACACTTTTTAAACAAGAACTAATCCAGAAATAGGGACAATAAAATAACATAAATAATTAAGTCAAACACTATCAAAACATAACATTTTTATGCCGCCAAATAAATCTACAAGATACACCCTAGACCAAAATTTTAAAAAAGTAGATTATAACCTTTTAATAACTCAACCAAACTTTGTTTACTTTAAAATTCTGAGCAAGGTGATTGTGGTGTTTTAAGTGATTACTTAAAACACCACAATCACCTTGCTGCACTGCTGCACCTTGCAGCCAAGGACAGGTAACAAACATTTTTTTAAGAAAAGAATATGTGGATAAAGTGTTGGATATTAAACGGTAATACAAAGGAAGAAACGACTTAGATCCGATATCCAGTATTTGCTACATTTCAAAGTCGATGTGGACAATTAATTTATAGTAACAATTTCGTACAAACTGTGAGTGCGGTTTCAATGCACTAAACACAGAAAAGATCTCAATAGCTATAAAAAATTTCTTAGTCCTAAAACAAAAACAACTGACATACTTTAAAGTAACCAACTCGCTTCGGCAATTTTAATACTGTGTTAAAAATATGAAGAGTAAAAGCGCTACAAATCTGGAATCACAGGAGAGTTTTTAAGGGAAGTAAATCAGTAATTTAGCCACAGCTGTGCTTTTCTAATTTCGTCACCCTTCATAAAAGAAAACATTGAACACTCTTACATCTCACACTTACACTCACATCATTTCAGAAATAGTATAAAAGTCAGGCGAGATAACTTGAAATATGTATTATTCAATTCCAGACAAACTTAAACATTTTAACAACTTTCTTAGTGCCCCTTAGGAATCGCCTGAACTAGCTACAGATTATCTCGCAGTATCTAGAAAAAGATGAAGCTAATAATATCCGAGACAGATTCCAGCTAGTAGCGTGTCCAATAAATGTCTAGTTCACTGAGTAGGTACATCTCATTAAATTATTCACAGAACCACTGCACTGAAAATTACACTTTTTGAAGATCTAATATTTCTTTCAGAGATGATATATTTCAACGATTCAAAGCTACAAAATCATCTAAACGAACAGTACCACTTTTTACTAGGAGATATAATCTTGATACTTTTAAAGTTGCCCTTGCCTAAATTTTGATAATAATGAAAGATAATAAGACAAAGCTGGTGACATCATGACCTATCCTAATTTAAGTTAGCAACGCAGGACTTAGATTAGTAATATTCGATGTGTTTACGCTTAGACAGCCTGATTACGGCCTTGGGCGGGCAAGAAATAGTTTCAGATTTTATACGTGACCATAAAAGAATGTCTATGGTTTAAATGAACACATAGACTCTGAATCACTTTTTTTCTGATTAGATCACCTTAAGAGGACTCAAGACGTCAAGACCAACTCATCTGTCACCGGAGCCTAAAAGATTGTTGTTTCACCAAACGTTGCGTGAGAAAGAGAAAAACTCATAGAAAAGCAGTCAGAAACATGCACACGCACACGCGCTCGATTGTATTTATTACAAATCAAAATGTCGTTCAAAATATAAATATTGTTCTTCTTGATTGTTAGGGTTGACACTAATACTAGCTGTAGGTAGTTACCTAAAAAGTAATAAATCAGGAGTAAATAAAGATAACTAAAATGGGTTTTAAAAAAATATTTTATTGTAAGTTTTGTTGCGGAAGACACACCAAGCGAGACATCAATTTATCTTGTAAGTGGTGTAGGTATGACACCGTAAAACATTATAATTTTTTTTTTTTTTAAGTTTAGCTGTTTATTCTTGAGGCAGTTTTTTAGACCGTGCATCGTTAATAGGGGTTCCATACAGTACACAATAATATCTTACTTCACATACAGTACATGAAGTTAATTTTAGCTGGATTTAAAAAAAGGAAGAAAAATCATAAAATAAATAATAATCATAAAATCTGGAAATGATAGTTGACAAGAAATGATACTTGATCAGTCATTCAGATACCGGGGCGGGGGTGAGTCACGTAAATATTTAAAAAAAAATACAAAATGAATTACAAAAAAAAATACAGTTTGTGCAATGTGACAGCCTTAGCTATGCTCTATTGACTATTGTAATAATAGGTGAATTTTGACAGTTGATTTTAGTCAAGAATGTCACTGATGTAGGTATTTTATCTAACTGGTTATGCATCTGATAATAATTGGATCTCTTTGATAAAAGAAATTACGAAACTTCTTACTGGCAAGCGATACGTAATTGTCATAAATGACATAAATTAAAGTTTATTGAAGTTTAAAAAATAATATTCGGTAACATTCGATGACGGTCGGCTCGCTGTCGTACCTCCCCTCCGCCGACCCGAGGGGTGCAGAAAGTGGAGGCGAGATGCAAGATGTCGATGGCGGAAACGAGCACGGTAAAATTTCCTAAAATGGTTTTGGGAAAAAGGTAATTGCGTACAAACTTTAGAATGTATCTAGTCAATATAAAATTATTTGAATTTTCGAATAAATAATCTATTCCTACTCCCAAAATATATTTACCTTTATAAACGTTTAATTCTATTTTATTACGCTAAAAGTTGTCATAAAATGTGCATAGAATTATGAACTTTGAAGCCTCATAACTTGTAAATGAATATTTTTTTTACTGTTTTATTAATCAATAAGACTAGATAATAACGAGACAAAACGATATCATCTATAGTTTTGAGTATTTATTATCTAATGAAGGAGGAATTAACTTTCTTTGTTTGTATGGAATTGCGATTGAATTGTTTCCCCTTAACGTAAATCCTTTTCCATTTCCCAATAGTACTGAAATGACATGTTAAAAATATATATAAAATATATTTTTTTTATCCTATAATTAATATTTATAAAACAAAAAAGAAAGTTAATTGTATATATACAGGGTGTTTGGTACATCGTTTGCCAAATTGAAATAGCTGATAGAAGAGGTCATTACCCGTCTTTCCTCACTCACCTAGCCGGTTTTAACCTCAACATATTTTAGATATCGATGTAAAGCTATTTTTAAAAGAAAAACCCAATATTTACCATGAACACTTAAATTTAAAAAAAAATTTCTTCCGTGAGTCCTCATAATTATGTTTTGTTTTAAAGTTTAATACTAGGAGCATCAAATAAATTCATAATAGCTCACCAAAAACCTCAACCTTTTGTTTATTGACTTATTATAACTAATAGAGACAGGTTAAATTTAAAGATATGATCAACTTCACAGTACAATAAAAAAATAAATAAAAGAGAGAAAGTTCTTCCATTTTCTGAATAAATGCCTTACTTTATCCTCTTTCCATTGGTATACAACATGTTATAAAAAAGTAAATAGTTTTTCTACAAAACATGTGTAATACATAATTCGAAGTAAAGACAACACGTTTGATGAATAAGCAAAGGTAAATTTACTAGCTATAATTGCTATAAATGATTCATTCTAGCGTACTTACCTAGTTACTTTAGCTTTTTTTGTCACTGCAGTAGGTCTACCTTATCACATTAGAGTTAATTTTAATATAAAAAAAGAAAAAAAAAAATTATAATTTACTATAGCGTCAATAATTACGATTAATGTTCTTCATCAAACGTGTTTTCTTTACTTCGAATTATGTATTACACATGTTTTGTAGAAAAATTATTTACTATTTTATAACATGTTGTATACCAATGAAAAGAGGATAAAGTAAGGCATTTATTCAGAAAATGGAAGAACTTTCTCTCTTTTATTTATTTTTTTATTGTACTGTGAAGTTGATCATATCTTTAAATTTTACCTGTCTCTATACTTATAATAAGTCAATAAACAAAAAGTTGACGTTTTAGGTGAGCTATTATGAATTTATTTGATGCTCCTAGTATTAAACTTTAAAACAAAACATAATTATGAGGACTCACGGAAGAATTTTTTTTTTAAATTTAAGTGTTCATGGTAAATATTGGGTTTTTCCTTTAAAAATAGTTTTACATCGATATCTAAATTATGTTGAGGTTAAAACCAGCTAGATGAGTGAGGTTAGACGGGTAATGACCTCTTCTATCAGCTATTTCAATTTGGCAAACGATGTACCAAACACCCTGTATAATAAAATGTCAAACAGCAAGATAACTACGCAAATGTAAATAAATGAACATAGATAAGAGAGAACATTAATACTTCCAGTGTGGCTAGACAAATTAGACCAAGACTAAATGCATGCCCTTACCAGTTCATGAAAGTCTCAATGCAGGGAATGGACTTCCTACAGGTTTTATACAACTACTTTGATGGCTAATAGGCATATGGGGCACCTGGTGGTAAGTTACTTTTACCTGCACGGACGCTTGCAAAACCAGAGGAATCAATGCAATGTTGCCGACACTTCAAAATACTATCCACCCGTCTCTGGAAGGACTCCATATTGCGGTCCCTAGGCAAAACTTGGAAGGGAGATCATTCAACAAACCGATTGTCCGCGAGAGTAAATTTCTCTGGAGACATGTTGTACGGGACCTTTTAGGCTTCAGCGTATGAGGATAAACTCCCTGCTGAAGGTGCGATGATAGAAATATTGGCCTCATAACAAAACCTCTTGTACAGACAGTAGAACACACATAGTGAGGCAAAATCTCACCTAAGGTTGAGATCGGATACTGCTTGTAAAGTCATGATCATCAACGAGTTAAATTTTTAGGAATTATATTGTGTTTATTGAATTTCCTATACAATAACAAGTATAAATACTTTACAACTAAGCGTCTCCTACATAAGGACGTCCTAACTTTTTAGTGTTAGGACGTTCTGTTTACACTGTTCTACATGTGATTACACTAGACTACATGTAGTCTCCTACATGATGTAGTTTGTAGTCTAGTATAATCGGCGCTTAAGATAAGACCATAGATCAATATATCAAAAACGATGTAGGTTTTTACTATTTCCTTACTTGCTTGAACCTTTTTGTTACCTAACCTTTGTCTAAATTATCTTTTTTTGAAACAACAAGTTCAGTGACAAAATAGTGCACTTAATGAAATATAAAAATTAATTATTGGACACATCTTTATATGCTTCAGTTAGCAGTACATACTTTGACTGATGATATGATGTCATTATGCTGATTAGTATAATAATAATAATACTCTGTAACGTGAAAATAAAATTATGAAGCTCTCTTGAACACAGACATCTGACGCACAATAGTATTCTTAAATTGTATCAATCAAAGGTTAACGAAAAAGCCTGCAGTGACCTGAAAAGACTAGCTTTTTGGGATAGCCAGGATTGGTTAGAAAGAGTACAGCCCAGGTAAACAGACCTAAGTTATAAGTAAGAAAGCTATATGTATACACATTCATGAAAACAAGGATAAATCAGAAGTTATAGGGGGATCCTTTTACTTATAGCCTTGGAAAGTAAATTTTTGTCTCTAACAAATATTGTGTGAGTGCATGTTGCATGATTTTAAACTAATTTAGAAGTTATTGTTGTTTTAAATTTGTAGAATTATAAATAGGTGTATTCCCAACGCAAGAACTGTAAAAACTATTCAGAATATCTGTAAGTTCAGAATCATATTTCTTTTTAAGTATTGTGCAGGACAAGTTTATTAACAAAATTTAAAAAAAAACCCTTAACATCATTGTAAGTCTTCCCTGGGAAGGCATATCCAGGGAATGGGTTCACATTTCTATACACTATTCCCAAACCGACAATAAGGAAACGAATTGAGACATTTTCCCGATTAGTTTAATATAGAAAACATTGTTTCTATATTATTGACTATTTAAGTACTGAAACCAATTTGTATCTGTTTTATAGAGAGTGCTACATTTAATCCAGGGTTCAAACCTTTCTTTATCACAATAAATATTTTAATCATAATAAAATTCATGTCAATTATTAATTTATTATTTTGTAATAAAAAATATACATAGTTCTAATCTAAAGTAAGTAACTTTAAATAACAAGTAAAGTGTATTAACTGATCACATTATCATAAATTGAACTAAAGTACTTCAAGCTCTATTGAAGAATATTACCAAAGCAGCATCATTAGATACCATTATCTAACAATTTCTAAATATATAATTTATTAATGTTATTTTATTTAATCACTGTTAATTTATCAACTATTGAAATCTAAAAAACTATTAAATAAACTGCATTCATGTCATCAAAACTTTGCATGGATTATAGATGAAAAGCGCACATCCATCGTCTTAAATTGGGTCTGTGTGCACAAACATGACAAATGTCATGTCTGTGTGTTTTTCCAATGTTTCAAGGATTTACAAAATTTCTAAATTATCCTAAGGAAACAAGATAAAATTACTTTTTTTTTAAATTGGTCTACCAGAATGACTCTGTGGTGCCTGATGTTAAGCATCCATTAGAGTCCAAGAATTGCGAGCACCATGCCAGCTACAATATTTGTAGAGGCATGAATGTCTCCACTATGGCAGCTTCAGAAGATGCTTTTTCACGCCTTGCTTGAAGGAACCAGGATCATACATTCTAGATTAATAAAAAAGCTTTAAAGATAATTAACATTATCCTATACATACAAGTCCTATGAATGTAAGACACTTTTAGTTAAGATGAGTCAGAAAAGTGCATAAACAAACTCAAACCATATACTATCTATGCAAAGTTTAATTCACCAAGATGGATATGACATAGCGGAATGTTTATTATCACATTGAATGACAGTGGACTGCTAGGAATGACAAAACAAAACTATAGCTAGTATTAATCTATTGTAGTTGGCTAAATATCCTTTAGTATTAATGTAACCATAATAAAATGACACAACATTCCTTTCACAATCACTCACAAACTATAGCAAAACAAGAGTGAGATCCACTTGAGTTGATATTCTTTCATTATTACCTAAGAGAATATAGGACTTTTACAGCAATTTTGTAAGCACTTCTTATCAACTCTACTTTTGCAATAAAATAAATAGAGTGCAATTTTATAGCTTCTATGGTAAACATTGTAGATGAATAGTGTATAAAATACTAACATTTTCCACACCATTCAATTAGGTAAGCAGAGTACATATATTTAGGAGACTAACAAAACACATACTTATATAGTTTGTTTTGAAATACAACCCTATTACCTATAGTAAAATCCAAAAACATGCATGTATAACTAACTATACATAAAAATAACTTGTGCGGAAAAGAAACATATAGCTGCTTTTAGTGGTTTTCTACTGTTTCTGAACACAGTAACATATCTATGGTTATGACAATACTTTTTACAAATATTCTTAACTCTGTCAGGTTAAGGTAATTTCCACATAACTAAGTCAGGTAATATAGTTCAAAACTTATTTGTATGTATAATTAGTACTACATTATGAGTAGATAATGTTCAAATACTGTCATCATGTCATAATTTATGAGTCATTACTAGGTGGGCTGAACGAAATCACACTCGATGATTTCAAACTTCGACGAAACAGCAAGTACCTTAAAATGGCTGTTAATGTGTTACTAAACTTTTTTGTTTTTATGTCTCTTAAACATAGTGTGAACAAGGCATAGTGAAGTGACAAAGGGGTGTAATCATTCCATATCTATGTTCCACTATACCTACTACTCCTTTAATCAGTGCTTTCACCCTTCCTATAAGACTTAAATCTTATTAAACAAAAAAGTATACCGTTAAGTAATGGTTTAGATTAGTAACTTGTGTTACAATTAACATTCTTGATACTAGAATGTCAATTGTAAGAATAATAATACAATGACTAAAAAAACAAACAAGTATATTAGTCAAAGAAATCAAAGGTTGTTTTTTTGTTAAATAAGTATCTATAATACTCAATAGAAATAAAATGTTATGCAAGCTGTTTATTATTTAGTTATAAAAGTAGTCCATAAATCTAAAACCGTTCACATCAAACCCTAAAAAGTTTATCCTTTGTTAATTTCTCACTTTTTACAACTGTTTTTGATTTTTTTTTTCTTACCTAGTGTAAACAAAAAGAATTGTCATATTGATGTTGAAATTAATAATAGCAAACACAACAAAGTAAATACATTACCAAGATGTAAATAAACTTGAAGTTCAAAGATAAACCTAACATTGTGAACAAGAATAGAGAAAGTTACAACTTTGTCATTTTACATATCAGTATAACAATTGAAATAGATTGTTTAAAACTGTAGGGTGCATACAAAGAAACTATGTAGGGCACTTGTGGTATCCTTAAGATAAATATTAGTACACAAACAACAAAAACAATGCTCACTACAATAATATGTTAACTGTCAAGCATTTTCATTCCATATTGGAGTAGTTTATGACAACATACAATAGCAACAACTATGATTTAGACACTTACCTTGAAAAGTTCTTTGAAGTAGGGGCTGCATACTGACAGGATCAACTTGTGAGCGTGGACGTATTGTCCTCCAGCCGCTAAAGTCACGTCAACCAAGTCCTCGCCCTCCAGTAGTGCATGAAATGATTGCGACAAATTCGAATGGAAATCGTTCCATCGCAGCGAAAACTGTTCAGGCACAGCCATACCGCCGATAAACTTCAGCAAATACGTAAAGAAAACACAAGACGCCCACCTAACAGCCTGTAACACTTTCAGAACAGCTACGCGTCCCAACAGTAATACATAACTGAAAACTCAAACGCGAATTATTGCCCACGTATACTATTCAGGAAGAAACCTTCTATTCCCCTGACATTATTTACAATGCATCACTCTACGACGTTACCCACAATTTGATTATAAAAAACAAACAATTTTGATTGACATGGCAATACAATGGTATAATAATCAAAATGTCGCTTGGTTTGGTTTGCTACACGGATTCTTCACAATGCACCGTTCATTGTCCGACAAACAACATTAACATTATGTCAGAACGTATGAAAAAAACTGAAAAATGTGCGAAAATGTTGATGATTTTAGTTTTTGTAAAATATAGTAGACATTGATTTTTATATTTAATTAAATAAGTTTTTGAATGTATTTTATGAAAAAGTAGTAAATTATATTTTTTTAAATAAATAACCATAGACAATAGTTTTTTGTTCCAAGCATTTTCAGTTCATTGAATAGTTTATAGTAAGCAATTGTCTATGATGTCTATGTTGAGATCAAGGAATGAGTGTTACCATTATAGACGGGCCATGTTCACTAACCAAAAAAGTAAAAGAAATATTGCTTTAATTTTTATTTTTATAAGATAATTTTTTAGCCTAATAAAATAAGAATATTTAATTCTGCTGTAAACACCGAAGTAAGAAGTGTTTAAAGTTTTGAATCCGAAATGTTTTTAGCGAAAGCTATAATTTACAATTTGGCTCTAAATAATGACTTCAAATATAATTTGAACTAATATTTTATTTATATAAACAGTAACTCTCAAATATAATTATATCTTGTACGGTAGTATCAGTACAAAGCTTACTTCAGGTTCAGATAAATATAAATGTATTCAGATCAAAAAACGAAAAAAATCAGTGCTATCACAAAAAAATTCAATGTCAATGTTGTCATTGTCACCAGCGACAAAAGTCATTGACTTGACTGACTGTCATGTCATCTGAACGGTCATCAGTCGATAATATGCATGGATCGGCATGCGGTAATCAAGGTTTTGTTTTTTTATTTACCTTTTAATGAAAAGATCATTGAGTCGACCATGAAAGTGTGATGTGCGTGAAGAAACACCCATAGTATGACAAAAATCGTGACTGGACGCGAGGTTTTATGACGCGGTTTAATCGATCATGTTAGTTTAGTTCAACGTTATCGTAGTTCGTTAGTTTAATTAAATACACTGTGGCACGATGTCGAGTATGAGCGTGCAGGAGCAGGCGGAAGCTGCCGACAGGGCTCAGCTCATCAAGAAAATTCTTAGTGCTGCGTTTTACGCACTGTGCTCGTTCATGATCACCGTTGTGAATAAAACAGTACTGACGACATACGCATTTCCTTCATATCAAGCGCTGGGCTTGGGACAAATGATGGCGACCATTATCGTATTATGGTTTGGCAGAGTTATCAGAATTGTTCAATTTCCACCGCTGGATGGTGGAGTGGCGCGACGCATTTGGCCGCTCCCGCTCATTTACCTCGGAAATATGGCGACTGGGCTGGGAGGCACCAAGGAGCTCAGTTTGCCCATGTTCACTGCTCTGCGAAGGTTCAGTGTCCTCATGACTATGCTTGGAGAGAGATTTGTCTTAGGGGTAAGAGCTTCCTGGTCTGTACAAGCCAGTGTAATGGCTATGGTTGCTGGTGCCCTTCTTGCAGCTGCCGATGATGTCACATTCTCATGGTCTGGTTACACATTAGTGTTACTTAATGATGGCTTCACAGCAGCTAATGGTGTGTACATGAAGAAGAAATTGGATTCTAAAGAACTTGGTAAATATGGACTGATGTTTTACAATGCCTTGTTTATGATAATGCCAGCAACAATCATAGCATGGGTAACAGGAGATTTACATCGCTCAGCTGAGTACCAACACTGGGATGATTCACTGTTTCTTGTACAATTCTTTATGTCATGTATAATGGGTTTTGTTTTACTGTACAGTGTAATGTTGTGTACCCAGTACAACAGTGCTCTTACAACTACTATTATTGGATGCTTGAAAAACATTTTGGTGACATACCTGGGCATGGTCATAGGTGGAGATTATGTATTCTCATGGCTAAACTTTGTTGGACTGAACATCAGTGTGTTAGCCAGTCTACTCTATACATATGTGACATTCAAGCGCAAACCAACTGCTACTTACATTAGTGTGGAGAACCCTAAAGTTGACACCGTATAGCAGTACCGAAAACGGAGACCGACTCTGTCTTCTACATATTTAGTGTAGTATTGAGATGAGTCCAAATAATATTTATTGATAGCAACAGCTACAAGAGAGCATTAAAATATTTGAGGGACAAATAATAGAACATTGTGTAATTAGAGCAAACAAGTAATACAATATAACATCTGTCTATCATAAAAACATTATGTGTTTTAGCATAACAAAGAAAAGTGTCCATACTTGAATGAGCTTAGTGTTTCTATGAATACTATGAAAAGTGAAAGATATAAGTTATAATATGTGAAGAAACAAAGAGAACTGAAAAATGTTTGTATTTAATGTATGTACAAAATCCCATAGTTCTGATAGGGATGCCAAAGATACTCTGTGTAACAGTGAATTAACATTTGTAAGAATAAAGCAGGGACTGACAGACATTTGTGTATAGTTATGAGTATGCTAATATTAGTGGTGATGTTTGAAATAGATTTATAAATGTACTTTGTACAGCATTTTGTCTAATGTATTAATGAATCAAGCATTAGAATGTAAGTTTAAATACTACCATAATAGTGGCCTCTGCGAATTATCATTTTGATTATTCTCATTATTTCCTACTTTTTATGTAAATTATTATATTATCATAAGATTTGTAATTATTTTTTGAGCCTGAATTTTTACTTTTCTAGTTTATGTTATAAACCACATAAGTATGTTTACAAACAAGGTGTCTTGTAAATGTTTTTAAATTTAAGAATATAAAATTTTATTAAAATTGTATACATGCAATACTTGTATGGTGCTATACAAAATGACTATTAGGATTGCCTACAGATCTCGATACATGCAGTTTAGGGCCTTAGTTACAAACACCACATTTTAACACTAGGTGAATATCTCCAACAATAGTTTAAGAGGAATACAGTAAAGCACATAAAGTGATACCTGGTGAAGAAGTCAAGCTGTGATTGATAATGTTTTTATAGTTTTATAATAGTAAGAATGTTATAGATCATTGTCATTAGTCCTACCAATGTACATACATATATTATACACATAAATTAAACATTATAAAAACTGTGAATGGTGTTTTGTTAGTACAACTTAAACATTATTTTGCACTTGCACTGGGGATTAGGCTATGTAGTGGGTAATTTTACAGACATTAAACTAACAAACACACAGAGTACACCAAGATCCAAAATATTCATTTGTGGATCACAAGAATAATAACCTTGCGAGTGTGGACCTCTTAACTACAATTTCGTCCAGTGTTGAAAATAGGCATTACTCAAATAAATCTAGTTAGTCTTTACTGTGGCTATGTCGAACTTTGTGCTACGTACTTTCTGTGCAAGTTGCACACTTCGTGAATAGTATGCTCACCCAGATTTATTCCAAACAACGAAGGCGCCATTTCAGGGCCTCAACTAACGTTGATTTTACCTACTCTATTTTAGCACTTTAATGAACCAGTGTTTTGCAATGTTAATATTATGTAATATTGAGGCTTACTATTTATTTTCAAAAGTAATTGGCAAACAGTGACCACAGATCGAGGTAAGTGGAAGTCTGAAGATAAGGTCTTTGCTCTACAGTGGGACAGTATAGGCTATTAATAATTATATATATTATATCGCATTAGTTCTTTTGCGAATATATTCATTTCTTATTTAATAGCATTTCCATACAGTTTTCCTTCCTTCGCAGAAACTTTAACTGGTAGTTGTTAATTTACTGGTTGTTGTAAATTAACAACTACCAGTTAAAGTTTCACGCTGGGTAAAGTAACATTATCGTGTTATGGTTAGGCAGGCTTTGTTTTAAGTCAGTGGACTGCACTAACATAATATTTAAATAGGTATAATATGACACCGTATCTATGGCACTGTATGTATACTCCGCGCGGCACAGGGCATGATGCCTAGTGCGAGAGTCGTTTTTTTTATTAATATGAAACATTAAGTATACATTCCTTACTATCGCAAATATGCTATAGAGCTCGCTATGACGTCAAAGACCAAAATACCTACCTATAGTTTTACAATGTACCGTAAAGTAAACACTTAGCAATCTGAATTGTGTTGTCTAGTGCTGTATGTACATACTACGAGTATGTAGATAATATTATAAATAGCTAGGATAAGTAGGTAATTTTAATTTTTTGTTTAGGTAAAACAACGCCCACATTAGGAATCATGACTCAGACAATAATTTGTGAACTGCACAAAGAATGTCCTGTGTGGGATTCGAACCCGCGACCTCGTGCAGGGCAGCCGTTGCTGTAATCGCCGCGCCACCGAGGCAGTCAATATTAAAGATCAAGAATTCGGACCAGAGAAGATAATTATATTTATTTAATGGTTCTCCAACAAAGGATCACATTAGAATTAATACAAAAAACTACAGGAACATTGCGTGTATTCCTTCAATAACAGGAAACCACAGCATGCAAATAAAAAAAAAACTAAAATAATGACAAACACAAATTAAAAACAAACATTGGAAATATAAATTATAATCAGATGTCACGGATTAGATTCCCGCTCAACTCGTAGAGTTTTATGTTGTCCGTTGGTGTTTCATCGGGGTCTAGTTTATAATATCGACAGGCACTACATCGATGGTCGCTACATCGCAAACGCTCCATCGATGGGTTACTGTATCGACAGTACCCTAAATCGATGGTACGCTACATCGACAGTACCCAAAATCGACGGTGTATGCTACATCGACAGTACACTAAAACGACGGTACGCTACAATGACAGTACACTACATCGATGGTCGCTACATCGACAGTGCACCAAATCGATAGCACGCTGCATCGACTAACCAACCCAAGCTAGGTTTCATTATTTTTTATTATTGTAAGGCATTTTATTTATTATATTTTTTTATTATTCTAAGATTGATTAAAATTAGGTAGGAATATTGTTGTTTTTTATTATTCTACGTAATTTTTGAACTACTCAAGCCAGAATTAAATAAAAAACACAGGACTTTTTAAAAGTTTTTACTTAATTACAATTTGTTGAATCTGTAAATTACTTGATTTTAATGTAAGTACTAAGTACATACTATGGTGAAATAAACATATAATATAATATTCGTAACATTGATTTAATTTTTTTTAACTTCTAAAATTAACAATAACAAAAACGATTGATTTAAAACATTTTAGTTATAACTAGCTGCTGTGTCCGCGACTTCGTTCGTGTGGCGGTTGTTACTTACTTCGCAATTCGATTTAATACTGAAAAATCGTTTTTTAAACCTTATAACAAACAGATATACCTACAAACGAATTGTAAAATTAACGAACGAACCAAAACCTTTTCAAAAACAGACCTTTACAAAGACAGATCTATGAAGACTGCGTCTAAACTTATGCTGAAAGACATGAGCGAACGTCATTCTTTCAAGGAAAATCTTAACACCGCGATACTGAAAATGACGTCACAGGCACAATGCCATCTGTTGTCAAATTTGTAAGTTAAAATAAATGTCCCACTGCAAGGACGCGCCTCCTTCCGTGACGGAGGGATACTTGGCCTACTAATACCACGCTGGCCAGTCGGATTGGTATATGGTTTAATTTCAAGTTTTCCTTCATTTTTATTTCGTAAAGATAATATTCACATGGGGAGGTGACATATTGTATTCTTACTCCGTCACCACACGGATAATCGCTAATTAATTATGAATGAATACATTTGCACGCCACGTTATGGTGCGGTAGAATTACCTGCCTCGGTGGCGCGGCGGTCGCATTACATAGCTGGCGTGCATGAGTTCGCGGGTTCGATTCCCATGGAGGACAATTGTGATACACAAATTATTGTCCTTAGTCTGGATGTTCTTTGTGTCCGTTAAATTGATATTTTTAAAGGCTAGTGTGGGATTTGTCTTTTGTAAAAAAAATGCTGATATAAATTATTGTACCTAACACCTTTTTACCATCTAGCAAAAAATATTTGACTAAACTTAGACTCGACTATATTATCCGATTTTGATATATTTTAATTCGTTTTAAAGATGTGCGGTAACAAACAGACAGACAGACAGATAGACATTAATTCTAAAAATTGTAAGTGTGTAGTGTTGTTGCTTTTTTATTTTTTTCTAGATTTTATAGATAATTTTTATCTGAATTTTCGAAAAGAACAGACATTTCGACCTCTACAGTTTTATTATAGTATAGATAGATAGATTACCTGCTTTAAAAATAATACCTAAAAACTACGTATCTATGTATTTTAATATCTAAAGTGCGCTTATTCCGAGAAGAGTCAATAAGAACCACGTCCGTTCGCATTAAGAGTCAATGTGAATGAAATTATATAGATGCACCGGTTGGCCGTTTCGGACGTTAAACAAAAATCAACCGTACAGCCGTACTCATACGGGCGCGGCGACATTTGGAAATTTTCTTTCATCTATATCTTGTGTTTAAAAACCGATTTCTATAAAAAAAAAATTATGAATAAGATATTAAAGTGTACTTTTGAAATATGGGAGTTTGAAAAAGATATGTCTATGCAAATTACAATATATTTATGTATTTAATACACTTTGAAGAAAACCCTAACGATTAAACACGTTATTGTGGCTAATATATAAAAGATAGATATATACTATTAAGGACTTTTTTGTTCATCTTTTGAAGACCATTATTTTTGTAATACATATTTTTGGCGTATGATCAACGTATGCGATGATAAGAGCTCGAACGCGCGTTTTTTCAACCGACTTGCTTCAAATTTTTCGTCACTGCTCAGCTCCTATGTGTCTTAGCGTTATGTTATATAGCCTATAACCTGCCCAGGAGTATGGACTACAATCGTACCAATTTTGGTTAAAATGCCTTCAGTAGTTTTTGACCCATGCGTGCACATACAGACAGACAGACAAAAAATTTATTGATTGCATTTTTGGCATTAGTGTCGATCACCATTCATCCTCCAATATTAATTTTTAACATATATTCAATGTACAGAATTGATCTCTCTACAGTTTTATTATATAGTATATAGATTATGTAATTAACGAGTAATTTATAGATTCAACAAATTGTAATTAAGTAAAAACTTTTAAAAAGTCCTGTGTTTTTTATTTAATTCTGGCTTGAGTAGTTCAAAAATTTCGTAGAATAATAAAAACAACAATATTCCTACCTAATTTTAATCAATCTTAGAATAATAAAAAAATATAATAAATAAAATGCCTTACAATAATAAAAAATAATGAAACCTAATAGCTTGGGTTGGTTAGTCGATGCAGCGTGCTATCGGTTTAGTGGACTGTCGATGTAGCGACCATCGATGTAGTGTACTGTCATTGTAGCGTACCGTCGTTTTTGTGTACCGTCGATTTTGGATACTGTCGATGTAGCGTACCATCGATTTAGGGTACTGTCGATACAGTAACCCATCGATGGAGCGTTTGCGATGTAGCGACCATCGATGTAGTGCCTGCCGATATTATAAACTAGACCCGTTTCATCGTATGTGTTTTGCTTCTTAAAGTATCTTATCACAAACTCTGCAACAAGGTTTCAGAGTTCCACTCATTGGTGGAGTATCCAGCAAAGGGATGCAACACCAAGACCCGGCGCGGAGTTAGAGTAAGTTGTTTGTCTCTCCATAGAAACCATGGTTTGGATTTAGTTCTACTTATATTTAAAAAAAACACATTTTAGCTCACAATGCGATCATTTCAAATGAGTAGGTAAATAAGTAACTAGTTTGTATTCCGTATCTAATAAAATTAGTTTTATTTCTATGGCGTTAGTCACGAACAATGGTAGTCATGTAATATTTTATTATATTTAGAAGAAAAGAATAACTTGGGCATAGCCTTTACTAATCCACTAGAAGCGTGGTGATAGTAGAGGCCTAACAATAAAAATAATATTGAAAGACTCATAAAATACAATTCTTGTAACGAATTGAAAGGATCATGTAATGAAAATAGTCCTACCTGTAAAACTGTGCTCAGCTGCAATAGAAACAAAATACGGTGTTATTAAATTTTTTAATGGTCTGTATAGGGTATGTAGATATTTATATTCCTGTTTTATTGTAAAATAAATAGTACAATATTCGTTTAAAGAATTTCAGACAAACCACTTTAAAACAATCACGGCAAGGTGACCGCATCGTACCTGATTGAGGGCAACGGATGATAGGTCATTTAACGATATTCTTCCGTTGGTTTCACTTTGCCAGTCTATTGTCAGTCAAGATCCAAATACTTCGGACTCGGTAACCAAATTGTTGTCGATAATGCTGTTGTTTTAGGTTTTCTACGAGGTTCTTGGAGAATCCCAATGGTGCGAACAGTATTCCTTAGTATCGTATCGATGCGCTTCGCATACCAGGTATCGGTAACATCACAAATAGCTTAATGCTGAAAGTTTTTATGACATTTTATAAATTATTCTGAGAATACGACATATTGTTACCATTCCACCTAGTTCTAAGGAGAGAGAATGCTTGAAGTTTTTTTCATTATGGAAGTATAGAAGGCAGTTTTAATTTATACCTAGCATAGGTATAAATAAAGGCTGCAATAAAATTGACACTGTGGACAAAGGATTTAGTTGGGCCTGTTTGGATGAGGAAGGCACAAGACTGCGTGATGTCGAAATGACTGGTGGAGGCCTATATCCCGCAGAGGACGTCCATTAATTATCTTCTCTTCGTGCCATTTTATTACAATATGTTTGATATTGATGAAACCCAGTAAAATAGTAAATATGCTAGTGCGCCTTTATGTGTCAAAATTATAGTAAGTACTCGCCAAATAACTGATGTTACCAATCAGAGAAGATCGCATGACGCATGACAGGAACAGATAAAACACGCCCCCCGCCAATTAGTTCAAAAACTGACATCTACGCAGCCATCACCAACAAGTTTTAGCCGGCAAAGTTAGTTGATCCGTCTGGCCAGCGTGGTATCAGTAGGCCAAATATCCTTTTGTCACGGGAGAAGGCCCGTCCCTGCAGTGGGACATTGATGGACTGTTATGATGAAGTTAGTTGCGCTTACTGTAAGTATATCTTTTTATCAAAACAAGCGAGATTTTTTTAAAGACGAGATTAGACTGATTCTTGTAAGTGTATGCTAAAACCAAGCACAATTTTTTTTTTTCGTTTCGTTGTGGTAAAATGCCTACGCATCCCCTCTCGTCGGGGGACGGGAGGAGTATGTGGGGCTCCCAGGGGCGACCCCCCAGTGCACCTACTAAAAGTCCCCAGTGGTACTCCTTCATCGCCTTACTTGGAGGGGGCATGGGAAACCTTTGAGCCTTTGCATCCAGTCCCCCTCCGGCGATTCCCGCCATTACAGGCGGGCCCTTCTCTTCTTGAGAACGGCCGTGAGTGCTCCAGCCGTTCTCACCTACATGGTGGTGATGAGTCGTGTAATGTGATGAAAGGTGCCCCCGCACCCGTCACCCCTGCTCGCCACCGGAATGGAGGAGGAGACAGAAGGAGGCAACCAAGCACCATAAGGTATACTAGACAAGTTTTGGTTTTGTTTATATGTCCAATACAATAACAGTGCTACTACTTTTTTCTTACCATCGTTTAACTGTTAGATAGGTACAAGTTAAATATATACTTAGGTAATACAGTTTCAGTTATCAGTATTTTATTATCTAATCAAAGTAAGTACCTATGTTACAACACTCACTTTAATTGGACTAAGTATTTAATCTTTATATAAATCATTAACTTGTTAAGATTTATATCGCCATTTAATGTAGGTAGGTACCTACTCTTTGAAGGTAAAGTTAGGTTTTTAATTTCCTGATATAAGTCTATATTAAACAAAATACTATGACTGTCGCCCAATTCCTTATTGTAGTTGATATTATCGTACACGTGTATCTTAGGAGCGGTTTTAAAAAAATACTTCTTAATTAGACAACAAAAACTACGAGTTCGTTGCACAGAAGAGGAAGATTGAAAACAGGCATATCGTTGACGTATCATCAGAAGTACAATTTACTTATTAAGTATATTATATTACTTATTTTCTTTAGTTTAATAGATTATTTTATTATGTAAAGGCAGCACGACTTTATTACGATCTCTATGTAGAGTTTTTCAAAATTGACAAAGTTCGAAACTGTTTTCGTATAGGTACCTAATAATATTGTAGTTCATGATTTAGTATTATTAAGTATTATCAATACATAGTTTTCTTCGCCGTCGTCGACACGCATTTAAATGCACGTGACTATCTCCATTTTATTATGCGAGAGTTTTATTTTACTTAGGTATACTACAAGAATAAAGGTGGTATAAACCTACATGTACTTATTTTGAATGTTTAAACAACTGCGAGACACATCTTTATTATTTTATTTTAGTATTTAATAATCACCCAACAAGCAAAGTAGCGATAACAGGGTCTAAATTAAAGCTCTAAGTTATATAGTAGCTATGTAAGATATAAAATAATACTTTTAAATGATAGTACGGATATAAGAGAGCTTGCTTAAGCACCAGCGATAGTAAGGTGATATAAAAGATATAGAAGAATTACGCTGCAGTTTAAAGTTGTAATAAGGTGCTATAAGCTAGAAATTTACAGTTTTATTGCAGCTTTAAGTCGATTTTAACATTAAAAGCTCTTTTGGAGTGACTACTATCACTTGCTGATGTAAATGCTCTATTTAGGTGCTATGTATACCTTTAAGTGCTAAACATCACTTTTGATGTTAAAGTGGTTATAAGAAAACCCTCAAGCCGTTTAAGGGTTATAATAATCAATCTTATAACTCTTAATAGTGCAGTGATAATGTAGTGTTATATTGGTGTTTTTGCGCTTGAGGTGCTAGGGAAGCTTGAAGCTTTATAGCCCTCTAAGAGTGCTAATGTGAACGTTATTCAGTCTTAAAGCGATATGCGAGATATAAAACCCTTCTATATCACCTTAACCTGTTTAACGAGGTTATTTATATTAATGAGCTTTAAAAGTCTACATTAGTGTTAATAATCACTTAAAATGTTAAAAAATTCCGTAATATCGCTTATGTGGTAAATTTTAACGCCCATCTTGTATATTAGAGGAGGGTTCCGCCCATCAAAATATTGGAAATAAAGAATTTATAAAGTTGAAAAATACTGGCTAGTTGGGACAAACCCTGATAAAATTGAATTAAATATAAATTTGAATGGTTTACCTACTTACAAAAGTGCCAATAAAGAGTTTTGGCTAATTTTAAATATAATATTACTCCATTTATAATAGGAATTTATTACGGAACAGGGAAGCCCAAGAATCTATAGTTCTTTTTGAATGATTTTGTTAGTGAAATGGGGTAATTACTGGAGCAAGGGCTTTTTAATTGAACGGGAAAACAGTTCATATTAAAATACGGTGCTTTATTTGTGATTCAGCTACCAAGATATTACATATTTTATACCCTTTAAACATACGATATGAAGATAAATAAAATACAGTTTTAATCGATACTTACCTTGTATTTATTTATACCTATTAGATAAGATCTAACTTGCAACAATAGAAAGACATTAGAAACTAAAATGCAAAACAATAGTCATTCTCCTACATAACATAATGCTGAATTTATATTCTTCATATAATTTTGACTACTTTGAAAGTACATATCTATCTGACGCTGACTGTACTAACATAAATTATATATAAATCAATCAATATAAACTTCGCCAAAATTACTTAACAAATTCTACATACGAAATGCAGCATAAATGTGTAAAAATAGAGATCGCTCCTATTTGGCAAAGGTTAAACAAAAAGATTTTTGTACTTCACCACATACAATAAAAACTACTGTGGCTTATTAATTAATAATGTACTAAGTAACAGAAAATAAATCAGTCGATATGAATCTCGTTTACGTTACTAAAATTGCACATAAATATAATACAAATCGAAAATAATATGTGATCGCTGTTATTTGGCAAAGGAGTAAAAATAGGATCCTAAGGAAGGTCCAAAGGTTTTAGTGCAGTGTTTATTGGACGGACGCTGGTTAACTCTTCAGTATCACTTTGTATAAGCATAATAGTTATTTCTTTTTCTGCCGCCTCGTAAGTATTTATGTTATTTCTTTTAACACTGCACGGTATGGAACACCAATGCGCTTGCGGTATCGATGTATCGTCGTTAATGATTTTTGTGGCCACCTTAGAACGCTATTGTGCTCCCATGTAGACGGTACTGCAATTAGTTGTACTTTATTTCGCTCTTTGGTCTAAATTATTTTAACCGGCATACTGAAATATAAAAATTAACTTTGCTGTAGTAATGAAACATACAAAATCCAAAACATTGAGATATAATTATAAGATTAGATCGACCAGGGGTCCAGCGAGCGGGCAGGGGATTTCCACGGGTGGTTACACAATGCACCTACGGGACCAAATTTTCTTAAACACGAAGGGAGTCCGTGCTCAAAAATTAGTAACGGGGGTTTATGTAAGTAGACTACTTACGTTTTAGAGATGTAGCTTTACAACACGCTATGGCACGCGCAGTCGTCCAACACGTCGCTCTGTTGTTGCCGTTGCCGTAGTTGCGTTGTGCTCAAAAGTTTTTACCGCTAAAACCAAGTTAAAATTGTATTATATTATAACAATTAAACATAGAGGTTGTAGTCTTTAACTTATTCCAAACAAAGTACGAACTTTAACATTATACGCAGAGGCGGGGAGAGGGGTAGGCGCAGTACCTACACCGCGCCGGTTACCAATATAATGAAAATAGGCGAGTATTTCAATTTATTAGTTGAATACCTATATAGCTAGGTATGTAGCAAAACAAGTATTGTAACTACTACTTTATTAATTAAATAACCTATTTAGATTTCTCGTACTTATAACATCATATACCTACCTACTGAAAAAGATACAATAAACTTGATTAAAATCTTTTATGTTTTCATATTAGTGGTTTACGTATCTTACCAAGGAACCCAAATGTCTCAAATATCATAAAAAATCCTTTCAACGATATGACTTAAGGTTCTAATCGACGTAGTTGTTCAAACAGAAGAGCTAATAAATAATTTTATAGCACCGTTTTAAACTTATGAGTTCTAAAAAAGATATAATTATCACTATTGCCGCTAGCCTTGCATTTAAATTGATAACTCCATTATTGTTTACAAATATAACCTAAAAATCTTGATATACGAGTATCTTTTAATAATCATGTTTACTTAAATCATTGTTGTTTTCTCACAATTAAAGATCTAACAATTTTTGATTAACCATTTGGAAGGAATTAGTACAATTAGCAAAATTACAAAAAAAAATCTAATATTTTTGCTATATTTTTGGTTTAAAGATTTCTTAAAACGCCTTATTTTAAAGGCGCTTGAAAATTGAGATTAAAAATAGTATATATATATTAACAGAAAAAATACAACCGCAATAGTATTTCACTTAAATAATCGCTAAAGGTATAATATATTGTAAGACTTACCGTTTTTGTTTATCAACTGCCATTACGTACACATCACACTTAGATAAAATACAGAAGGAATAGGTACATAAAACATTACAAAGCGCAAAGATTTTATTTACACTACTCCAGCGTTTTTGCATCACTTTAAGTGACATAATGATACCATACTACACCTTTAACAGAACTTAAAGTAATAAATACCGTTTTTGCAACACTTTAAGCGATATAAAATAACATCTTATAAATAAAATAGAACCTCAGGCGATTAATATAGACTTTGCAACACTTCATGTGATATAAAATAGCATATTATAACTATAATAGAACCTTTTTATATAACTAAACTTTTATCACACTGTAAGTGATATAAGACTGCATCTTAAAACTTTTATAAATCTTTTGGTAATAAACACAGCATTTGCAACACTTAAAGTGATAGAAAATAGCATCTTATTACTTTAATAGGATCTTGGGTAATCTTAACTATCGCCATTGGTAAGAAAATACCATAGCGTTGTTATGCCACTTATTTATCACTGTTGCAGTTAAAACGAGCAGCTGTAGAACTTACAGTGCTAACACCGGTGCCTAATTCGGACTATAAGAGAGTTATAGTACGCTATATCGCTAATTTTTAGGCCGCGCTATTGCTATTGGTGTTTAATTGAACAAATAACCGATTGTTATAGCGCTTATTTTATCGCTAAATTGTTAGTTGGGCAAGGCCTCCGCTTTGCTAAGAGGTATTTTTAAACTTTTTAGCTTGATTAATCCGTTAGATACAATACCTACTTACGTAAAATAATAGTATTTAACAAGTTTCTTACTTGGTAAGTATTTGTCACGAGGTTACACGATTGAACCTTGCTTGCAGGAGTTTCGATTTCAGGTAGAGGTAGATTAGATATTTAACATACATACATAAACTCACGCCATATCCCGTTCGGGGTAGGCAGAGACGACAGAAGGCCACTTGTCACTTGTATTTAACAGTTTCATTAAAATATTTTGATTGTTACAACTTAATAAAAATTTAAGGTACCTAAGTATGTGATATAAAATTTTGCTAGACAAGAGTAGGTTAAGCAACAGCGTTTGTTTATCAAATAATATTGCTTTGCAAATATAAAAATTGCTTACCAAGAAAACCCATTATTTAGTTTGTTTAAAGTGCATTTTGAAAATGTTGACATACATTATAAATGGCATTTAAAAGTATTGTGGTTATTAGCAATGAAATATTTAGGTAATATTATATTATAATTTATACCGACAGGAACTATATTTTAGTCGTACATACCTATATCTTATCTAAGTACTTACTTATTTTTCTATGCAACAGTGAGCGACTATTGTTCTTCTTTTATTTTTCTTGTTGGTTTTCCATACCTCTACACGTACCTATAGTTTTCGGTGTACCTAGTCCAAGAATACATATAACAATACTTAGTATACTTTGTCTTACATACTGTATAATAAACTCTTGTTTACCTATACCTACATTTTCTTTGTCCTATACCTCTCATCCATTTAAACTAATTAAATAGTTGGGACAGCGGGAAGCCGATGGATGTGGGAGGCACAGAAAATATATTTGGAGGATGTCTATGTTCAGCTGTGGGCGTCCATAGGCTGATATGAATGAATGAATAATATCTCCATCTACATTGATCACTTAGGAAAAGGAACCCAGTGTCTTATTTTTAATAAATACAACTCTTGCACTAGGAATAGGGTCCTAATAGTGTCGCGGGGACTTTGACAGATATAAAGAACAACCAGCCACAAGACAATATTTAGTTGAGTGGGACTCGAACCCGCGATGTCGTGCACGGCAGCCGTGTAGGTACTTACAACATAACCGTCAAGGCTCAATGTTCTGTAGCCGAAAACAGTTGTTAAGCCATAATTAGCTTAAAATGCTCATTTTCTTGAATGTGTATCTCTGTATGGTGATGAAGTATGATCACACGGTGTGGTAATCTCCAACTGATCCCGTGATCGTTGTAAAAGCAGACTTAAGGCAATGTCTCAGATTTAGTAATTACGAAAACAACGAAAGGACAACTTGATATAGTAACTTAACCCTGGAGTTACTGAGGAGAAAGCGTGTTGAAAGTTGGCCACATTTCCCATTGGAGGAGTCCCTTCCCTGCAGACCCGTATCTTTACTCTAAGCACTTTTAGGCATTTAAAGTGGGAGTGTGGAAATCTGTCATCAGAAACTTATCACGTTTGGGAAAAATAAGTACCTAATCAAAGACAAAAACAAATTATAACTTTCTGATGAATTATTTATACTTACTTTTACAAATTTGGTAATGTAAGCAAGGTTAAATACGGGTTTATTGATACTGAATCTCAACAATCATAATATCTACAATTAAAACATCAACACCGTAAGACCAACGGTTCAAAATCTCAACACTTCAGAATCTCAACAGCTTAGTAGGTCAATAGTTTACAAGATCAAACTTTAAAATCTCAACATGGAAAAATTTTGGTTGCTGCTTCTTGAAAGTTATCATCATAACAGCCCATTAATGTCACACTGCAGGGACGGGCCTGTGACGGAGGGATACTTGGCCTACTAACACCACGCTGGCCAGACGGATTGCTATAGGGTTTAATTTCAAGGAATTAATTTGGAAGTTATACCCATCATCATATCAGCCAACAGACATCCACTGCTGGACGTAGGCCTCCTCCAAAAATTGCCATTTTGCGCGGTCCTGTGCCTCCCTCATCTATCGGCTTCCTGCCGTCCTAACTAGGTCGTAGGTCCATTGTGTTAGAGGTCTCCCGACCCTGCGTCGCCACCCGGTATGCGGTCGCCATGTTCTTTCTTTTTTTTCTTTTTTAAAAAGACAACCGCACTAAGGATCATGCCCTGTGTCGCGAGGACCGTAAATCCTATAGCAATCCGTCTGGCCAGCGTGGTGTTATTAGGCCAAGTATCCCTCCGTCACAGGCCCGTCCCTGCAGTGTGACATTAATGGGCTGTTATGATGATTACTTTCAAGAAGCAGCAACCAAAATTTTTCCATGTTGAGATTTTAAAGTTTGATCTTGTAAACTATTGACCTACTAAGCTGTTGAGATTCTGAAGTGTTGAGATTTTGAACCGTTGGTCTTACGGTGTTGATGTTTTAATTGTAGATATTATGATTGTTGAGATTCAGTATCAAACCCGTTAAATACTGCATTTTCAAGAAATAAAATCACTTTCTAACAAAAAAATTACTGCTACAAAAAACTCATAATATAATTTTGTCATAAACGCGGCTAGTTTTATGTTATCTACCAAGGTTAACCAAACTGTTAATTAAAATTTTATTATTATAACATAGCCCAGCTTACTGATTAGAACTGCTTGGACAGGCACGTATTGTGAGGAGGTACCTATATCTGGAGCCCTAACCACCAGAAGTTTGGTCCTTGTACCCGATGCTGGTTGGTGGCTAGCTAATTTATATTTTTAAAAGTATTTATTTTATAACATTTATATTAAAACATATGATTTCATCTAAATAAATATAAAAACAATTATCAACATAATCATATAATCATGAAAACATTAATCACAAGAACATTAAAATTTTGCTATAGGTATCTGAATGAGAAGAGACGTGGGCGCTGACTATGGGCCTTCTCAGAAAGCTTATGGTCGTCTTGAGGGCAATAGAGAGAGATACGAGTATGTTGGGAGTTTTCCCGCGTGATCACTTCAGAAATGAGGAGGTCTGCAAGAGTGATGAACGCAGCGCTCAGAATTATTCGATTATAATGGCGGTGGGCAGAGCACATAGCACGAAGAACTAGCAGATAGCCGTTGGGGTAGAAGAGTTCTGTAAAAGCTATAGAGTATTAGAAACGCAAGGGGGAAACTTGGCCGAAGGACTGAAGGCCTAGATAGGGCGGCAGGGAAGCGAATGAGGAAGGCACAGGATCGCATGAGGTGGACATGTTTGAAGGAGACCTATGTCAACACAATGACCTATGTGACAAACTGTTATACAGTTTGGCAGATAAATTAATGTATCAAATGTGTAACTTTTTGAATAAAAAAATAATATACAAATTGGCTGCTGTGATGATGATGATGACATCTAACTTATGTATTTACCTGTAAAACTTAAATAAATAATCCTCACACATTCACACATCGCCACCTAGTCCCAAACTAAGCAAAGCGTGTACTATGGGTACTAGACAACGGGTAAACATACTTAAATACTTTTTTTTTGTAAATACATAAGTACATAATACATAGAAAACACTCAGACCAATGCAAACAATCATGTTCATGCACACAAAGATTTGCATTGAGCGGGAATCGAACCCGAGACCTATGCGTAGCAACCATGTAATATACCGACTGCGCCACAGAGGTCTTCACTTAGGTTTGCTATTGTATATAAAAATTAGTTGAATCAAATTCGCTACATTTTATAATAACACCTTGATTTATCCTTGATTGCATAATATCTGGGGTCTAGATATGAGCGTTACCTATAAATCAATACAGCTCAACTATTTCATGCATGTGTGCAGTGGGTGTATTACAGTGTGCATCCATATGTCTGTTTGCGTAAATAATGATACCAGTGCAACATTTATTCATCATTTTATGGGAGATAAAATATACACATACATATTTTGTCTCGCTAGCGCGACTGTCGTGGAAACGGCTAACGAGCACGACGGCAACGTCGCGGGATCGATTCTTAAGAGAGGACAGTTCTTTGTGTGATCCACAAATTATTGTCCCGAGTCTGGATGCGATACTTTGCGTCTGTTAAATTGATCTTTGTAAAGTGGTCGCGACATAGGCCGTAAGGTTTTCTTAAAGAAATTATCTAAGTAATAAAAAAATAATAAAAACACAGTCTTAATGCATTGATATACTTACGCGTTTAAGAATATCTCGAGATAACATTCGATCGTGCTCTCACTTACAAAAACCACTATATTTTTACAAGGCAGGTGGAATAATTTTATCACGCACCTACTACTCTAAACATTTTCAAGATCATTAGTATAGCTTTACCTTTATAGATGGGAGATACTGGTTGGCCACTATGGTGCCAAATGGTGCTGCATAGACAAACCCAAGTACCAAGACCTTGCTTTAAAATACAGTCTTGTGAATTCAGAAGTACTGTACAGGAAAGTACTCGATCAGATTCTCGAAAATGATAATGATATTTGGATATACTCGTAACTTATTATATGCTTCATCAGTAGGTATCTTTACATTTTACAAAAAAAAAGGAAAAAAATAACAATAATTAAATACGAAATTAAGTTCAAAGCTTGCTTATTGAAAAACCCGCCTTAATTATAGGTAATAAATAATGTATTTATTGCGATGTTTCCTATTAATAAATAATCAATTATGCATGTACGCACTTAAATTCACGCCATGTTTTATACCAGCAATCATCATCGTAGGGATATTTAACTCTACCAGGGTCGCAACATGGCGGTGTCACGGGTCCAAAAGGTGTCGCATCTTTGATAGATAACATGGCTGCCACGCATGCGTAACAACGCTCACATCCCATCGCATATGAATGTGTGCCGTAATCTAGATTACCCACCTACCTGTCACACACTCATTCATAGATACCTAGGTACGGAAAATTCTAGATATCAATCATTCAAGTTATGTTGTAGGTCTAGGTATCTAGCAACATTTATTATTCTTATAGGTACAACACTGGCCAGATGGATTTGTTATAGGGTTTAATTTCAAGTTTTCCTTATTTTTATTTTGTAAAGATAATATACACGGATAGTCCCTTAGTCGGTTTTCGGGATGACACCCACGGGATGAGATGGATGAGACTCGTAATTGATTATCTATAGGTATCAAAAGTTTATAAAATTATTATTCATAAATATAACCTTTACATAAATATATAGGTGCTCATAATGTCTTTTAGGGCCGCCATAGTAGAAAGTATAAAACTGCTTCGGTGGTGCGGCCGGCAGTCGCGGTATGCGGCTGCAGTGCCCGAGGTAGCGGATTCGATTCCCACACAGGCACGGCAGCCGCACGTACTACCAACGAGCTAACGAGGCTGTTAATTATATTGGCATGATGGTCGTAAATTACAATCTCTAAATACACATTTCAACACCGTCTAGGGATGTTTTGTATAAAGTTTAAAAAAACGCTTATTAAATGCACAGGTGATACATGCAAATATACCTCGTAGGTATTATGTGGCAAGAAACATAAATTAAAAGTATAAGAGAACCGAAAGAAAGATATAAAGAACTCATCTACAGGTGCCCGTGCAGCTATGGGTGTGTGAATTAATCCTTACCGACTCGTAGTCACACCAAGCTTGTCACACCAGTGTGACAAACAGTAATCTTTTTCTTGTTTGTCACACTACTGATTTTGACACACCTTTTAATTTATTTATTTCTAAACTAGTGATGTCCATGTTACAGTACTAAGTTTTTTATATTAAAATCATCAAAGTATGTAGGTACTAGTGTGTTCAGAAAGTGCCAGAAAAAGACCAATAATACACAAAACGTTTTTTATTCATTAAATTCTTTCGTCTGCTTTTCTGGAAACGGCGAACTTACACCAAAGAATAAACCAAACCAAATTTTTAGACACTGTTTCCGGAATTGAGTTTAGTTCTCGTTGTAAATTCTCCTATAATTCAGTTTCATTTATTCTACTATTTAATCTAAGTTTACATATTCAAAGTTTATCAAGCTTTCTCACCGATTCCAAGGCGCTAGCAGAGAAGAAGCGGCGAAACTAACTGCTATTTCTAGACTATATAATTTAATAACATTTTTTAATTAATTATAATTTAATAACCATAAGGAAGCATTCTTTAGGTAGTGTATAAAAAAGGGGGAACCAAATCACATATTTTATGTCAATGCATTTCAAACCGGTCAGTGATAGAGGTGAGGTTGTAGTAACTTGTACTTATTAATTGTCAGCAAACGATTTTACTATGTAGGCACTGCACTAGCAGTTATGTTATACATGATGTTGAAAAATCAGTAGTGTGACTAACAAGAAAAAGATTACTGTTTGTCACACTGGTGTGACAAGCTTGGTGTGACTACGAGTCGGTAAGGGAATTAATACAATTGTTAGTCTCCAATAAGAGGAATTTCCAAATCAAATCAAAATGTATCCTAATAAATACAAAGTATAGAGTATTATTATTTTTGAGATTTGAACACGGTTTGAAAACTGTTCTGCGGATAAAACGATGTCATTACAATGAGGTTAAAAATATGTAGAATAAATAGTGTCAACACAAATATACTTACTGAGATATCAGCGTACAAAGTAGCGTTTCGATTGCGCAGCCATGAACTTCGGTATTGGTCTGATAGCTAAGCTTTAGTAGAGTTTGTTGGTTTCATTAGTTTCGACAAATTTAAACCTTGCTGAAAGCAACAGTTTTACTGTCTAAAGTCTAAGTTTGAAAGAAATAATCAACAATGAAGAAAACAAAAATTAAGGATTGCGCGGCCATAACTTCAGAGGTGAATATATATTTATTGTTGACAAATTCAGTCTTTAATTTACAAAAAGAATTAGATCTCTAACTTAAATAGTTGCTGAGGTCTTCATGGCCGCGCAATCCCTAATTTTTTGTCTGTCTGTATGTTCGTTATAGAAACAAAACTACTCGACGGATATTGATGAAACTTGGTACAATTATTCTCTGCTCCTGGTCAGATTATTGTATAGGTACTTTTCATCACGCTACGATCAATAGGAGCAGAGCAGTGTAGGAAAATGTTGGTAAAACGGGAGAAATTACTTTATTTTTAAGCTTCCGTAAAAAGCCATAGCGCGTGAATAATAACCTATTTTTGAGTATATAAAAAAAATATCTAGGTATATTTATCTAAGCATATAATAATTCTGTAGAAAAGTCGTTTTCGTACATTGAATAAAATCCAGAAAATAGCCAGGATTTTTTTAGACCATTTTCACTGGCAGCCACGCACAGTGTACACACAATATCCCTATGTGTGATGTGATGTGTGTACTAATTGCTAACCATCAGACTGTGTAATTAATTATTCTAATAGTATATTAAAAAATAAATTGCTTATTTGGCTAACGGTACCGTAATGAGGGATAAATAAAAACGCTAAATAAATATCAATAGTTTATTACATAAATTATAGCCAAGCTTACATTTTCATTGTATCTTTCACCTATACTGATTCATAGTAAAGATTTAAAACTGCGCTAATTTTATTCTATCTCTGTATACCACAGGCGCACAGCGTACAAAATATAAACGTTCCGAACATACGGACCTCCGCCATGCACCCGCTTAATCTATATAAAAAGAATACTTATAAATAAAATCTAACATCACTCTATGTATTATAATTAATTAGGCTATTATTGGTGTTACTACAGTTTCTATTCCAATTGCTGGTTGATAAAAATTATATCTAATTTGATTGCAGAAGCAATATGTATATAAATTAATTAATCCGTTAAGGTTATGGCTATTAACGTATCACATATCGGGCTATCTACCTTCTCTGTTTGCGCTGTTATTTTAATAATATCATACAAAATACATAAATATTTATAAAGCTTATATAACTTTAACATGGCAATTACGTCGGCATTAACAATGGTGTTTAAATATGGCAGTGCGTATACTATTTTAAGACCAATTACGTACCATTAGTAATTCTGTAAAAATATATCTGTTTAGGTGTTATCTCAAGAGCATTTCAAGCTCTCCTATGCACGTAATGAACTTTAAAAACTATATTAAGATGTATGCATGTGATTCTATTTAAGTCTTCAGGTTGATTGTACTTTTACTTTCCTAATGACAAATGTTAGAACGATCAAAACCAGAATTACATTATGTCAGTAAATAATTTGCAAACATACAAGTTAGCAACAGTATTAGATTACGCAATAATTATAATATTTGAATAGTTTTGCATAAATTACTGAATTAAATTAAAATCTCAGCGCAAACGAGCAGAGAACACATTTTGTGACAATACGAGATGGCGAATCTTTCTTCGCCAACGTCATCTCCGTCTAATCGAGGCATATTTTATTGCTTTTATGGAATACAGTGTACTGGATACAATATACATCTTATAGTGTAAATAATTAAGTCAATGGTACACCAATGATGAATAAAACTGACTATACCTAAATGGTATTAAATTATATTTTATTCATCATTCGTGTAAAATATTAAAAAGGTTTGAATTATTGAACATAACTTATCTATCATTGTTCTATCTGTCCCGAGTATCAAAACTTTTATAATAATTCTTCATTTATTCTAGCTAATTATTTAGTAAATAAATGTTACTTTTTACGGTTATATATCTATTGAATGTTCGGTTTGGTGTTATGATTACGACGAGGCGGTCACTGTGCTATGAGCTTTAAATATAAGTACACTCGTAATAACATCAATACGCGATGCCTTGACACAAATAATGTCACTTATCATTTTTGTTTGCTCATATTGAAACAGTGACAGCCCCGACACGAGTATGTAAATAATTAATTCATGAATTCCTGCAATTCAAATTGTACTTAATGTAATTATTGCTATTCGCTAAAATTGTCGGTAAATAATAACATTGACTCTATATATAAAAGTATTGAAAGATGTCACTGTTGCCTTAGAAAGGGCACATGGAGAGTATACTGTTCATAAAGATTACTTAAAAGAATGTCAAAAATTCATGAATTTACACTAATGTCTATATAATATTATTATTACTATGTAATTGGTGTGATTCGTAGCATGAAGGCTTTTCTATTTATGTCTACTAAAAATACATAAGATCACAGCAAAGTGGGAATACATAATGAACACGGCCTGCCAATGAAAATAACAAAACATAAAATAAGACATCTAACTAGGTCATAGGGCAAAACTTGTTTCACATTGATTTTACATTACTGTAATGTGGGATAATGCCAATAGCAAAAGACACTTAGTAAAGGATCGTTAAGCACTTGCATCTCCAATGCCTGATGTTTAAAACAATTTTAATAGCTTTTGGTACTTTCATCTATTTTATAATGTTTATTTATTTTTTTCATTATAAACATTCAGATACTTTTGTCTCTTTTAGCAAGCTATCGGATTCTTAATAATGAGAAAATAATTATGTTCGACCATAAAACAGTTACAATACAAAAATGTGGAACAATTCTAGTATTATTTTATGCACGCTTGAAATAATAGTAATAAAAATAGAGAGCAGTCCTATGCCCGGTTTCTGAGTCTCACTTAACTGTAGTTTATCTCTCCAACAACGCTATTGGTTCGATAACTGTCAAAAATGCGTTTCCGAACTACCCAAAACAAGATAAACTAGGTTTAAACTTAGTTTAACTTAGCTGACCAATTATCACCGTTTATCGGTTCCATAACTATATTTGACGTTAAAATTGTCAACGCGTGTTATTTTATTTCAAGATTAATGTAATTTTCTTGTTTGTTTGGTGTTGGAGCTTATTATTTTTACAAAGTTGATATTAAATATAATAATGCAAGTGCAATGTATTCAAGCAGTTCACCAGAATCTGATATTGAGCGCCTAGAAACTTAAGACGTAGGAGAAATTCTTTTGAAATGTTCACTGATGAAGAGTTCAAGTTACGGTATAGATGTGATAAGGAGACAGTTTTATACCTAAATGATACGATTAACCCTAATCTTGCTCCTGTTACCAATCGTAAATATATTTTGTCTGTTTTTTTTTAATTTATTTTATAGGCATTGTCGCTTAGCGACCACATCGACACATTTGTCTGTGTTTTAACAAAATTCGTCACATTGTGATTTTACTCTACCAGTAATTTTCAAGTAGCCATTGGTGATGACATGAATGTTCTGAATGACTGCTTCTCTGTTCTGACACCAGTTTCCGAAGAAATATAAGAATTATATTGATTATTTAGGGCATGCCATGCTTGTTTTTTAGCCTCTACAGATTTACCATTAGTTTTTTTGTTATCTATAATAGCAACAAAGTCTTTGGCTACCTCGATAAGAAGGATCTTTTCCCTTTCAGTTAAGTTTTTACAACGTTTTATTGATGATTCCATATTTCCGTCACTTGATTTATTAACAGAATAAGAATAGTTTGCACTACCGCTAGCTGACTCAGGTACGGGTGCTGTCGTATCATACAGCCGTTAAAAATGACCAATTATCATAATATTTTGATTCATAATATTGCGTATTTATTAATTATTAAATTTAATTACGTATAACTACTTAATTATGTGACATTTTATAGGAGTTAAACAGTTCTTAAACACGATTTTTATAACAGAGCCATCTAGCGGCAAGAGGAGCTGTTAGTTATCGGTATGGTAGTTATTGAACGGTTTAAAATGTAGTCAGAAACGCAGTGTCAGTTAAACTACAGTTATCCTTTCGATAACTTTATTGAATCAATAGCTATTGAGAGTGTTTGTGGGAACCTCAGAAACCGGGCATTAGGCAGTTAAATGCATTTAAAATCTCATTTGTTCAAATAGCGGGACGAGCATGGCTTAACAGCACATGCACTATGTAAAATAAATGATATATGAAGTGGGGTCGCGATCTTACAACTAATACTTAAGATGCATTATTAGTTTAAGATATCGACTATAACGTGGCAGTAATTGTGTTTACTTTAGCTGGTATATGTACCTTGATAAATCCATAATTATAATATGAAAAAAGAAAGAGGGGCGCTAACTTATGTACTGTACGCTATGCTTGTAGATAAAAGGACAATGACCGTGGAAGACAACTTCAAATATATTTGTTAAAATATCTCCCAAGATTTATATTGTTCAAATAAATTTATTTGTACTCTTATTATATATTATATATTTTACGTTATTGCTTGGATTTCTTTGTGCTCAAATTTAGCCGTGTCAGTTTTGTATTTTACTAAAAGAAACACTGCTTTACAAAATATAATATAAAATGTCGTAAATATTTTAATATTACGTATATATAATTAAATTAAAACATTTGCAGATCAAAGTACATGTTACGTACGCATTCGCTGAATGTTTTGTTACATTAAAATATTTGGTATGCAATGTCGGCGGGCTTTGACTGCGCTTCTTACATTAAAATTGAATACTTCTATGAAAAAAGGTGTTAAATGGCAAGTTATGTCTTTATATTATACCGATGCCATAGTGTTTTCTAAACAGTTTAAAATAATCCACTACCAGGTTTTGGTTGATCGCTTGAAACATTTGGCAGTTTCCTGCTCTGCCAGATCTTTGTAAAGGTAGAGGAACAGAAAATAAAGAGTATTTTGTAAAATTAATTGACACATGAGTCATTTCTAAGGCTGCAGATGATACAGTAGTTAGATAATTAAATTAGTGATAAAACAAAATTCACTTAAACTGTAATGAATACTTTAAACACATCATCATCACCAAATAAAACGCTGCGACGTTTTAACAGAATGAATAGATATACTCGATTTCATTTTTAACAAGGATCCAGAACATACGCCTTAGTAGATCAACGATAAGATCAAAAGATTTTGACAAAGCCTTTTTCAACGGTGCAACCGACTCGAGCGAATATCGCATGAAAAGCAAACATGGACATTTAAAAAGAAAAGTAAACCTAGAGAAAGTAAAACATCCTACCAAGCCACATCAAACCGCTTATGAGGTACCTACATAAAATGACCCCTGCGAGATTTAAAAAGTTTTTAGCTGCACTGCAAAATTGCTCTCCGAGAGTTCTAAAACATGTCCTAAGGTTCAAAAGACAGTTTTTCTATATTTATCGTTATCAGACATGTAAATTTGACCTACACAACCTCGGAAAAGTGGAAACTATATAATTAGTAATTTTATAAACCCATATTTCACTGTGTAAATATTGTGTGGAATATTAGCAAAACAAAAGGTATGGACCTTTTTTCAAAATGAGTGTAGTATTAGATATTTCGTACTTGACAGACAAATTATAGGAATACAAATTTCACGAACACAAAGAACATCCAACCCAGGACAATATTTTGTAGTTTTGTGATTCACACAAAGCATGGTCCAACGAGGGAGTCGAACCCACGACCCCGTGCAGGTCAGCCACTTCTGTGACCGTCGTGCTACCGAGCCAATAAAGAGATACTTTTTTAATGGCAATTGTATGTGCGTTATTATAGAAGAACGCAATAAAAATGTAGGTGCTTAGTATGGAGATGTATTTATAAATATTTTAGGTCTTTCCTAGGATTCTCTTGTAAATTTTACTCTAGTTGGTATACCAGACTGATATATAGTAATAACTGAACAGTAGAATAGTTAGATTTAAGTGAATGACACACTTTGACGAGTAGGTATTTCATTCAGAATCTAACGTTCAATCAACATACTGCACATTTTATAACTGAATTAGGCCTAACGATAAGGCCGGTATCTCGTAACTTATATCAACAATTAGATGTTACTGATATACTTTTATTATCATGATAAATTTTTACGTCACTAATCCCTAAAAATAATCGTTCAATTAATCATTTATTGATTAATGGTTAATTTAACAAGCCAAACAACAGAGATAACTATGATTAGGAATAAAATAAACGCATTGACTGATAACAGCTGTTTACGTCTTAAAATCAAAAATAATTTAAGTAGCATGTCTAGTTTTAAATTATCTGCCTTATTTACATCAATTTTTAACTACCGTGCAGGAACATAAGCTTTGAACCAAAGACACGGATTTACAATGGATATCCTGGCTTAAGTGGCAGTGGATAGGGCACGTAGTATACAGAGCGTCGGTCAAAGAATCAAATATGTTCGAGAACAAAGACACAAATACGCGCCGAAGACCCCAATATACCATCTCGCAAGTGGTTCACAGGCGAAAAACAGGTGGAATGGGAAAGATTTGCAGAACGTTTACGTCTAGCAGTATATCTCCCTCGGCTAACAATTGTTTTATTATGATGATGATGATGATTAAATATTGTTAAATCAAAATGAAAACAATCAGAATTTAATCTGTAACGTAACTATGTTATAGATACCTGAACGAACTTTGATATGATTGAAACTAAGTAGTTAAATCGATATTTAGTTCAATAGTTAATCATATATTAAACACAAAGAATATAATAAGACAATAAACCCAACGCTATTTAAATTTGACAAAGTAAACAGGTCTGACCGCCTAACCGTACCCGCGCATTTCGTAAAAACAAAACAAATAAATAACAATTTAAATATTCACCATAAAATCCTAAACTTGTTGCCCTTACCAAAATTAATAAAATAACAATAAAATTTAATCTTGACAAAGCTACTAAATATAATTGAAATGATTATATTTTGATATTTATAAACAAAAACTTGAAAGGACTAAGTATACCTATGGTAGATATATTTATCCTAAGTATAGCACCTAAATCATAATAACCTTTTAGCATTTAGCAATCGTTTAGCTGCCTTTGCTTAGTTAAGTACATAAGAGCCCGCCGCAAAAATCGCATTAGCAAATATTAACGTAGGAATAAAACATTCAGCAAATTATGCAAATTTATAAAACCTACACCTTTACACATCAGCTATATTTTTCCATCGAAACTGTATATTACCAATATACCAATGCAAATGTACAATGACATGGACAATAATTGAGCAAGTTTGATGACTATGAATGGAAATAAACAGAAAAGATGTACTTTACAACAATTTTGAATACAAAAATAGTAAATAAATCCTAATTTTTAATTACAAGATATAATTGTAGGTTAAAGTCTGTGGCGATGAACAACACAGATTTATAACTACAAGTTAGTGCTTTCTCATTGATCGAGAACAGCTGACTACCCCAGATCCATTCCACCTGACCGGTCCAAAGACACTCTCCCATATTGTAAAATGTAATTACCGATGTGTCATTACGACGTATGCGCTCAGCATTGTCATTATCGCATAGTCTTACATCTATACAATCGCATCGCATCACAAGCTGGAAGCAAAGCCTTAAAACTATATTGGCATTTCAATAGGTACATTATGAACTGATTTGTTCAAAAAATAATATAAAATTTATTATGTACTAGCAATATTAAAATTTACAGGCAGTGTTAGGTAGGGTGCATCTATAGTACACACATATAAAATGGACATTTTGGAGGAAGTCTATTCAAATGGGGATTCTGAAATGAGTACAATAATATATTTGTAGATATGTAGACTATATACTTAAATAAATAATATGTTTTCAAAAATTTGGAAATATTTAAAATTATTGTCATAAATAAAGAAAAGTCACACTGTTGGGTGTAAAATGCTTTACTTACAAGAACAGTATCTTTATTTTCATGATAAACTATAATTTGTAGTCAGTAATCAGAATTTGACTGATAAATGGTCTTGATTCATCGACATGAGTCTTTATCCTCAATAACTTTATGAGTCAGCATCATGAATTTATGATAAAGAAAAAAACCAGTTTTTTTATTGAAAATGAACTGTTTTAAATTTAAAAATGCACCCATACCAAACTGGGAATTCATAATAAATCTAAGAAAATAATTTTGAGTTAACTTTTTAAAGCAAACAATAACACTAAATTATTCAGCCTTATATACATGTGATGTAAAATATAGATAATAATAGTCATAATATATATGTACCAACTTATTATTAACTTAGTTAAGTACTTCATAGAAATGAATCACAGAGGTTCACCATAAAATAAACAGAGTGAGTATTTCAGTACTACACAATAGATTACGGTTATTGATGTTTCATGTTGAAACTAACATTACAAGTCCTTTTGTGGATTAAGTTCACATCAATATGCAGACACATGCCAGGACACCATGAATGATAAATCCTATCACAAATGAGACACACAGTTTTCAAAGCACATTTATACAATTATTAATTAAAAATCTTGTGAATATACACATAATATTCTTCCAAAAGATTACAGAAAAATTGGCTAACTACAATTTAGATATTATCTTATTTATACAAAAATTTAATCAGGATGTAATTTTGTGTACTCAATGTGTTTATATTTTGTTTCTGTATAAAGTCAAATAATAAATTTGGCTTCAAAAGCACTAAAAATCAATCTGTTTCATAATAAAACATAATTACAAAATACATCAGTCTACAAAAATAAAGTTGCAGTACATATGGGTACACCGGATTAATTTAAAATTATATTACCAAAATAATTCATAATTAATTTCTAAATAAATTTGTTCATTTTTATAATATTCACTGTAAATATAATAAGATTTTGATAACTAAGAAATAAATCAAAGTATATAATAATATTTTTCGTTGTATAATATTTTATGTGACGGTAATCCTAAAGCTCACATATTTGTTTTTAGTGTCATCATTATGAGAATAAAGATTAGGCCAGCAATTACATGGTTATTATACAAGTTTCTCAAACTAAATAATTAGAAAAAACAATAGTTAATACAAAAGAAATATAAACAGCACAATAAAATAGATTAACTTCCTTAACATTACTATGGAAAGAAGTCCTTTTTTACTCCTATTTCTAAACACTATGGCAGTTTTTAGAAAAATATACAAAATGCATCATTTGTTATTGTTAATTAAACTCCATTGTTTATGCTGCTGCGCGTCGAGATCAAGTTCACTAGTTGCCACACACTAACACTGAGGTCACTTACACAAGAAAGCCATATGGGCCACTGCCGCGGATTTGAGCGCGCATACTTTGCACGCTATTCATTATTTTCTTTTGATGTCCAACGAGGGTTACACCAAGTGACGCTAATTGGTGTACCGTGAGGTCCACCACTGCATCCATGTCGCTGATGCCCGCTGCGCGGAACTTTTCAATGTACCGCGACATTTTTATACATTCCAACCACTCTTCAACTGAAGAGAACTGGATCATATCAGGAGTATCACCTGCCAGTGGGTCGGCAGAACGATTTTGTGCTATTTTCCTTAAAGTGTCAGGACAGCGTATCAGCTTATCTAGTGTCTTCACAATGCTTGCAAATGTGGGACGGTGTGTACGTTCTTTTTGCCAGCAGTCAAGCATTAACTGGTAAACTGCTTCTGGACAGTCCATGGGGGCTGGAAGCCTGTAACCTTTTTCTATTGATTTAATGACATCTTGGTTACTCCAGTTCCAATACGGCCTCTCACCGAAACTCATTACTTCCCAACAAACTATGCCCATAGACCAAACATCACTAGCAGATGTAAATTTCCTGAATGCTATAGCTTCGGGAGCAGTCCATCGAACAGGTATTTTACCGCCGCGAGTTGTATAAGCTCCATCCGCAGTCGACTCAATTTCTCGCGACAAACCAAAGTCTGCGATCTTACATACCAGCTGGGAATTGACGAGGACGTTACGCGCTGCGAGGTCTCGGTGAATATAATTCATTTCTGAGAGATATTGCATACCAGTGGCGATACCGCGTAACATGCCTACCAACTGCACTACACGGAATTTACCGTCATTTGCTCTTAAGAAAGTGTCAAGAGATCCATTTTCCATAAACTCAGTTATAATCATAATAGGGTTACATTTAGTTACGACCCCTTGCAAGAATATAACATTGGGATGTTCAAATTGTCCCATTATAGATGCTTCAGCAAGGAAATCACGCCTTGCGCGCTCTGTTGAACCAGGTTTAAGTGTTTTGATGGCTACATCAATCTCCTGACCACAACTTGCTGGTAGCTTGAGCTTTCCCCTGCAAACATCGCCAAATTCCCCACCTCCTATAATTGCTTCAATAGTGATACATGATGCATCAATTTCTCTAGCAAACTCCCTAACTGCTTGGTTAGGGTCTTCATATGTATGAGGGTCTATGTAGGTTCTAGAGCCTGTACCGGCAAATAAAGGTGTTGTTGCATTGCTGCTTGTTTTAGCTGGACGCTCAGGTCCAGTATATACTTCACCATTTCTATAGTTTAGAGCATTACAATCACTAGGCTGCTTTTTATCACATTCATCATCAGTTCGAGACCTTAAGAATAGCACAGTGGCTATAATAGCAACAACAGACAATACAACCACAGCTACCATAACACCTGCAACTAGTCGCACTTGAGCACCTTCCTCTTCACCTACAAAAGTAGTTTCTGGCACAGATCCAGTGCGTGCATACATTATACCACTAAATTCTCCCCAACCACGCTTCATCTTTGCTCTCACTCTTATACCATATTCAGTATCTTTTTTCAACCCATTAATTGTAGCATGGGGCTCTTTAGTAATCTTGAGGCTTGCATTTGCACTTTTTTCCAAATTATCCTTAGGGAAGCACTTGACTTCATAACTTTCTATAGTATCATCTGGATCAGTCAGATCTATTGGTGGGGGATTCCAAGCTAATATCAATTTATCGCTTTCCACCGTCAAAACTCTCAGTTTGGAAACTACACTGACTACAGAAGCCTCAGTGACTGCAGTGATTTCAACTTTTTTAGGTTCTTCGCCTGTCAGCTCAGTAACACCATTTTCAGCAAAAACTTGGAATTTGTATTCAGTAACCGGATCTAAACCCATTACAATAACTTTACTGTTGTTCAGCCCAGTGGCAGCTGGTCTGTACTCTACACTGGGGCCACAGTTAGAACAAAATACTCTGTAAGTGATATCATTTCGTCCTCCAGTTTTATGTGGTGGCTGCCAACCAAGAGATATTGAAAACTGATCAGCAAATGTGACTGTGAGATTAACAGGTGCAGATGGTGGCTGAGTACATGGAACATTCTTTGCATCTTTCTTCGCTCTGAAGAAGCCAGGCACACATTTACATTCTGAAGCAGCATAAGCTGTAGATTCAGAATAATCTGGGCAGGTTACACAGGGATCATCACCTGTGTGAGATTTAAATTTGCCTGGAGAGCACTCATTACAAATTTGATTATTGAGGTCAGGTTCAAATCCAGCCCTACATTTACAAGAACCACTGGGTAGGGTCCACTTTCCGTCACCTTTGCATAAATATACAGGGGGAGCCTCACCTGATGCTGTTTCTGCATTCTCCACACATGTACCATTTGCCTGTTCAATAACAGTTACCTCTCGTCCAGTTGGGGTAGCTGGGAATCTTGCAAAGTTAACAGTGACTTCTGGGCAAGTTATATAGTAAACTTTAACTGCTAAAATAGATATGCAGGCACCTTGATCTCTGAATGCAAAGTAAACACCTCTCTTGGTGACTGCTATGCTTTTCACTTCAGTGTTGATGTCTACTTCAGAATTAGTATTGAACCGGCCCTCACCTGCTGCTATGCGGCCCACCAGTTTGTAGCTCTCAGGTTCCCAAGGTGGCTGCTCCCGCGTCGCGACATCGAACTCATAGTAGAGCAAACTGAATGTTTCTTTGCAGCTCAATGCATTCCCAGGAAACAAAGAACAGTCCCTGATAGTAAATTTAATCTCAATATAAATGCGGTTAGCATTCCTCCGTTCAATGAAGGGCGTCCAGAGCCAGTTATTAACATTGTGGTGAGCAACATCGCAAACAACGTACGAGCGCCAATTAATTTGCTTCTCAAAGTTAGTGTAGGACTCTTCTAACCAACCAGGCGTGCTTGCCTGGGCACCGTACGGGAATCGAGTCCAACCGAGGGTGGCTTCCGAGGTGGTGTCGAGAAGCAGAACTTGTTCTCCGCGAACGCATAGCACCGCCACCACCGCGGCCACTGCCACTGCGACCGACCACATCATCTCCTCCACATAATAAACACGTAGACTCCAAACAGCACTTATCACTCAACTAAAGCAAAATTTTAACGAACGTACTACATATTGCACACTACAGTATACACTTTACGTTCAACACTTCAGTTCGTAGATAAAGGATGGCTCGGTCATTTTTTCTTTGCTGCAATGTATTCAAAGTGGTCCGGAATTTGATGAGTTGTAATGGCGTTTGAAGACTGTGACGTATACAGAAATGCCCTGTGTCGATATTATACTTAATGTTTGAACACAAATAACACTATTAAACGTGAGGATTCCGCATTTTTAATTTATATTGATCCTGTATTACACAGATGAGACTCACTTGACATGGACGCGCAGCAGTTTTGTGTGTTGCCATTCTAAATATTATCAATGCATTTTAGAAAGTAAGTACCATAGTGCGTAAATTGTTCTATAATCTCGTTACGTTCTATGACCAAAGGATATTTTTTCTTCAAATTAATACATTACATTTTTAATATTTATTCAGTAAAAAGTATAAAAAATCTTCTTCTTTCTAATTGTAGCATTTAATATTATTTTATTTTCATATTGTGCTATTTACCGTGGCATAAGAACAAAACAAAACGGAGGTAAATGTACTATCTGCGAAATTATGTGAGCCAAATATAGAGTTACATTCACCTCAGTAATTAGGTTTCGAAAAAAGATCTTTTTAAATATTATAAAATATTAAAGTTATCCTTTCTTGTTCATAAAAAAGCTTTTCAATTTCACCTTAGCCAATTTATGAATCAATCAAGATCGCTTGTTTTTTCTAAATGGATTAATACAATAATAACTACCTTTCATGTTTCACTGAATGCTGCTGTTAATAGATAAAAAAATGCATATAAAACAAAACCGGCCGTTTTATTTACGAATGCTAAATCTAACTAAAATAAAAACGTTTAGGCTGAGCGCACATTGGAGACTAGACTGTTTCAAGACTGACTTGCCTCATATAGACAAGTCTGTCTTAAAACTAAAACGAAACAGTTTTGACTACGATACGTAGCACACATAAAACAAAACTGTCTATCTGAGACAATATTGTCTATACGACGTAAAGCAATAGTCTGTCTTAAGACTGTCGTGTTCCAAGTCTGCGCTCAGCCTTAAAGTGCTAAGTGTGTGGTTAAATAAACACTTTATTGCCTTTTTTAGAGACTTATTATAGGCCGACCGTTTATCTCAGTCCCCGCCTGCGGTATGAAAGGGACGAGGGGGCGGGGTAGCGGTGTCCGTTATGGTAGCGTACACAAGAGCTATATCGAGTTGGTTCTATATCAAATTAAATAAATTTTTACAAAAAAAAACTGACTTCAAAGACAAAAATTGCACTAAAAAGTAAAAAATAATTATATGCTGACCGCTTAACTCTGACCTCGCCTGCGGGGTGACTGGGGGGCGGGGAATGACGACAAAGGGGATCGCGCGGGGGGTGCGCGGGTGGCACAATTTTGATTTACAATGACAGTGCCCAGCACAACATAGATAAGAATAAGTACTAACGTAACTTTATACTTAACAATTTAGTATTCAGTAGTAAAATAAACCTATCATAATATATTTATAAAATAAAAATGTGAATGATGTCACGTGTCTTAAGATGGGATAAGTATTATTTAAGATATCGCTTGATCTCTTTATTAGAACAGTCCAATACAAATCAGGGGTCATGAAAAATGGTTTTGGTTCAATGTTGAATGAATTTAAATTTCGTTCCCTAACTAAGTATTTGAAAGTCGTTCATAGACAAATGGTTAAAGTAGAAGCTGGGTAATGAGGTTCGAATCCCATGCCGACGAATTTTTTGGGCAATTTTTTATTTACACAATTTTTTCATTTACAATTTACATGCGGACATTACGCAACCTTGGATGGTGCTGGTCTACCGAATATATAGTTAATATTGTATTTTGCATGACTTGATGGATTTCATTTCAAAATTATTATCAATGTATATTTATTATTATTATGTCAAGGATTCTCTGCAAAGTGCGTCTATCTGATAGTTCCAAAATCGTAACATAAAGAAGTTGTTAGCACACTGGGTGGTAAAAATATTGTACAATATGGATTACTTGAGCCAGTAGTCATTCCAATTCACCCTAAACTTAACCGGGAATATATGGAAGAAACAGGATATAGTGCAGCCGAACTATCCTCAATTCTTAATAATAATATTACTAGGCTAACTACAGAACAAAAATGTGTTTATGATACCGTAACAACAGCAGTAATAAACGAAGAGGGCATAGTATATTTTCTCGATGCTCCTGGTGGAACAGGGAAAACATTTCTTACCCGAGTGATTTTAGCGGAAATTATAAGATGGGAAAAAATTGCCTTAGCGGTGGCATCTTCAGGTATTGCAGCAACATTACTTCCTGGTGGCAATTTTTCTTGGATTTAAATGGCACTCTAACTCCAGTGTGTGGTGTGTCACGCAATAGCGGCAAAGCCAAAGTGCTATTATATTTCTATTGGTATTTCACTTGACACTGGCAAAATATGTAACTATGTTCATGATGCCTTAGTAAACAAATAATATATATACATACCTACATTGTTTTAAGACTAAACATACTAATATGTATTTAAAATTACCGAGTAAAGTTACTTTTTCACGCGGACAAAGTCGCGGGCACAGCTAGTTTTAAAATATATTTATTTAAATGTAATAAAAAAAGTTATTTAATTTTTTTTAAATTTATAAACTAATCCATAAACAATCAACAACTTTATGTCATAATGTCGAAGTTATATAATAATATAATTTGTAATTCATGGGCGCCATTCCATTTGCTTTGCTATTATCTTATTTCGTTGGCTGACACCGACTACAAAAATAACAATAATATTACATAATTTGTAATAATTTGATTTTATTTTAAAGAATCTACAAATAAATATATTTGTTATTTAAGAAATATCCTTAACAATCCTTTGTACAATAATCAAAAGATCCTATTCTTTAGATTATAAGAATGGCTGATTTAAAGTATATAATTATAACTAAAGTCTTAGAAAATATTTACAAATAATAACAATGTACAATCATTAATTATATATTAAAATCACAGTATAATCACATGTGGTGTAATTACAATAATTTACATTAAAACAGGTATGATTTAAACATATTAATTTGTAATAATCAGTCTTAGAAAATATTAACAGATAATAAGAACAATAAATATGTACTAAGAGTATTTTTAATTTTTACACTAATTTACGCTACCATAACGGACACCTAGTCAGTATGTCAGTATGACACTAGTGCGGTATCCTAGTCCGTCTTCTATACAATTTACAAATGTCAAAGATGGTGGCGTCATCTTGCAACTAGAACTCTTACTTTCTTAGAGAAAATATGCAATCTAAATTATTACACAATTTAAAGACTGACCAGAAAAATAAAAAATCCTCTCCAGGTATTTTGATTGGTTTATGTTATAATTTCAATTTTTCCTTCTTTTTATTTCATTAAAATAAGCTAGCTAAAAATTAGAGCTGTGTTGTGATGTGATGTAGTTCGGGTCACAGTATCTAGATGGCGCCGTTTTGCCAAAAAATCAAGAGATAGCTCTCTACTTTGTCCTCGCCCCCCGCGCACCCCTATTTCCGCAGGCGGGGTCTGAGTTAAACGGTCGGCCTATAGACAAAATATTGTATTATTGATCCTATTTGCGAATTATGATTTCTTTCAATTGGCAGCGCTAGTGACCCCGTAAAGGCTCACATAACAAAAATAATATTCCATTTTTCAGTTGAAGTTTAATAAAACATAAAATAACAAAATATTGCTAAAGTACTTTCATAAAAAATCATGGAATACTGGTTGAGAAATAAGATTTAGTCAATTTTTTTTGGCGCTAGACGTTCGGTTTTCGAACTCGAGTTTGAGTAAATTCAACTCGAGTGGATTAGAGTTACGGCCAACTCGAGTTAACCATCACGTCTCCCGGTTATTACCCCAGGCAGATACTTAGTACCTACTTACAATCGATAGGTAAACTCATCCAAATTGGGCACTTTTGACGGCTTTGATAAGACTGATACAAGAGTAGACTCATCTCATATGATAATAATATTATGAAAATAGCTACTTAGGTCTTCCTCTTAATTTAGTAATTGTTATAGGTACTTACTTCAAAAAGTTTCATATTAATACAATATTGTATTTTTTGTCGGTAGGTACTTTCAGCAGTACCTAATGGCTGACATGGGAATGTCATCTTACCTTTTGAATATTTCTAGAATGTATAATAGACAATATTATTTTTATTTATTTTACGTAAGAAAAATGATGATGATAACGAAGCAAGCTTTTTGATAGGTTTTTTTTTAATCTTATTTATTTAAAAATAGCCATACATGTGATAGGTTTTTATTGACTAAGAAAAAAAAATTAGTATTGTATTTGCTTAATAAAAATAGCTTATTATATAGTTCCAATTAAAATGCACTTCTGTTATTATTTTTATTGTTAAGCCTTGTACCTATTATTCATCAATGAAATTATAACTATTACACATGTTACATGTTAGATAGTTTTGAATGTATTTTAATTAAAAATCTGCTTTACATTGCTACAAATCTTCTTCCATTAACTTAACACTTCAGTGTCATTGAATTCTTGCAACACAAAGCTCTAATATATCAATTCTACACCAACATCAGAAAGATCTAGGCGCTTAAAAATTATGCATTAAGACATAATATCTAATAATAAAATAGACAATTAACATACTGTATGGATACTGTAGAAGTTAACTTGTAAGATTAATTTTGTAATAATTATCACCTAAAAATATAATCACTATTATGGTGAGGAATAGAATAGATTATTATAATATTAAATATCTCTTAAAAGACCACTGCACTTCAAAGAGCCAGGTCTTCAATAGACCTAAGTATTAGGAAAAGAGAAACATAATACTTAATACTAAATAAAATACAAATTATAATCATAACTTTTTTTTATTATAAAATCTATGTTAAGATAATCTTACAACAAAGTTAAATAGTTTACGTATATTATATACATTATACTAAAGGTTAGCCTAAACTCTACAATATAAATATAGTTCAATTAAAAAGCCACTATACATTAACAAGTAATTATACAGTTACTGTATTAGTTTTTAAGCTTCAATATATTTCTTGAAATTGAATTATACAGCATAGATAAATTTTGAAATACATGTTCAGGTAGTACAGATTTCTCAGATTTCATATAATTGTTTATAATCAATGCATGCCATCCAGCCGCTCTAGCTCCAATGTAGTCTTTCTGTAAGTCATCACCAATGTGTAAAGCTTCGTCCGCTTTAATATTCTTGGCTGACTTGTCAATAGCAGCCTGAAATATTCTCTTATCTGGTTTACTATAACCAGTTTCATATGAAGTTACAACAAAGTCAAATTTATTGTGTACACCCATATTTTTCAATATATCGTGCAGTCTTGGGTCAAAATTTGATATAATTCCGACTGTAATATTTAGTTTTTTTATATGCTCCACCAATGGGCCACTCCCTTCAACAAGGTCCCAGCACTTTGCTGTCCTATAATCATCTATAATTTTGAGAGCAATGTCGTCAATATTAACAGATTTAGGAAGAAAGTCTGCCATTGTCAGTTTTACTACCTCCGTCCACCATTTCTCCCATTTGATGGATGTTTTCCCAAAGTTAGGATACTGTTTTGACATCATTTTCATATTACTAAGTAACCTGGATTTAATTTCAGACTCTGAACCATTAAATCCATAATTCTTAGCTACATTTATATAATACTGCCAAGCCGGAGTCTTAAACTTGAGCAATGTGTTTGTAACATCAAAAGTCACCAACTTTAGTCCTTGTAAACTCATGTTGTTTATTTTGAAGTATGACTATAAATAAAGCATTAGCTTAGACTATTATTTCTTATTTTGTATTGAATTAATTGGCAACTTAGGACCCGAAACTGGACAAAAAGGTCATGATAAGGTCATACATAAGCTATTTAAAAAACATCCCACATCACAAAAATACAATAAATTCTGACTGCAGTTTAATGAAACAGAAACAAAATATTGACAGTGACACAGCTGACTGTTGTTGACGTTGACAATTTTAAACATAGTCACAGATAATTCAAAATGTCAATATGGTTTTGAAGAAGGGTCTTCTGAGCATTTTATTTTCATGTCTTTTTATCGTTTTGATCTCCTTCTGCTGTTATTCATCATCTCGCCAATATAATGTTCAGCTTTTTATCGATTAGTCGTTGGCATTAGGCTTATTTACATTTATGCAGAGTAAGCTTTAGGTTTTTGCCTTTTGTACGATTTTCTTCACTATTCTTAATTATAGTAAACCACTATAGAAACCTTAATCGGAAACTAGAGTAGTAAAGTGAACTCTGACGATATTTACTATAAGACCACTCTATTGTGTCTCTATCTTTATAAAGGCCTACGCAGACCGGGACGGCATGGCAAGGGATTTTAATTTTATTGATTTAATTTAACCGTACTGTTACAGAAACGACATAAATTGCTATGCTTTAAAATGAACAATGCCGTGCGATAAAGTCCCTTTCAATGCCACGGCATCATTTGCGCAAAAATCGCAAGAAAAATCATTAAAAAATATGAATTGCAACAATACGGTTTGTGCAAATGTGTGACAGCCTTAGCTATTAATATAATCGGACTATTCTAATAGGTGAATTTTTACAGTTGATTTTAGTCAAAATTGTAACTGATGTAGGTATTTTATCTAACTGGGAGGGAATGCATCTGATAATAATTGGATCTCTTTGATGAAAGAAATCACAAAACTTCTTACTGGCTAGCGATACATAATTGTCATAAAATATTTGGCAATATTCGACGACACGGTCGGCTCCAGTCGGTTCGCTGTCGAATCCACAGAACATTTATACCTACTCAAAGGAGGTCGAATCTCCCCTCCGCTACCCGAAGGTTGCGGAAAATCAACGTGAGCGGTGAGATGGTGAGATGCATGTCGATAATGATGTCGATGGTGGAAACGAGTAAGCTAAAGTTGCCCAAAATGTTTTTGGGGAAAGGGTCAAAATAAAATTACATATAATTCGAAAAGAAGAAAGACAAGTGAAAAAATTGATACTCTAGGCAGGACTCGAAGCCGCGTCTCTCAAGTCCAGCGCCATGACCAACTAGGCCACCCGACTACTCGTCTCGAATGCCTAGATGCCAAGTTATTCAGATCAATTTGAAAAAAAAATTGTCTGTTTTATTTAATTATTATATTGGCAATAAGCCTAGATAATAACGAGACAAAACGATATCATCTACACGTATAGTTTTTACTCGACTGCGGCGAATCTCGAAAGGAAGGGTTATTATTATGTGTTTGACCTGAATGTATGTATCCATTCCTATGTCCCCTCGTAACTACTCAACGGCTCAACTGATTTTGTTTAATTTTCTTTTGTCTGTCTGTCTGTTTGTTCCGGCTAATCTTCGAAAATTAGCCGGAACAAACTGAAAGCCACTAAGTATGTAGACCGATTTCGATAGGACTTTCACAATTGGATTGTAAATTTTACGGCGCGTCAACTAGACTACTTTAGATTTTGAAAAATATTTAGGTTCCCGCAGAAGAAATAAAAACCATAAAAATTTAATAATACCTAAGTATATTATGATTTTATTCAATGGGATTTTACGGGAGGTTATAACAAGTAGTAACTTAGGCTTGTTTTTTTATGGGTTCCGTAAAAAAAATAATGTAATTTTTGTAAGTAAATAAGTATTTGGATCTTTATGTTAGAGCTTTTACTGCCTTATAATATAAGAGTAATTTTGACAACTCTCCTACAACATTTATAAGGTGGCGCAGAAAAAAAAACAAGATTTTTTTTTCTAATTATAAGTTTTTCAACAGCAAAAAAGCAACTTATTTGACTTTTTACAATGCATTTTACGCAGTGTGTTGCGATCACTGATTTAGAAACGAAACGGGGGTTAAGCAACTGCGACGAGGTCATTCCATGAATGGGTGAGAATTCAGTTGTATTTCATCTGAGCATCTCCGTGCTTCATATAAAACGTAGGTACTCCTGGCTGTAGTGATAGTGAGGGATCCCTTTTTTTCTCATAATAGTTTTTGTCCTAATTTAAATCGTCAAAATAAGTTAGGCATAATTTGTCCTTGACATAATAATAGTTTTGCCATAATTGGTTTTTAGCATACTATGTTTGTTGGCATTATCTCGTTTTACCATAATTTCATATGTACTAATATTGTTAGCCATAATCGTCCTCGGTCATAATATTTATTTGGCATAGTAAAAAAAAAGTCAGAACCCCGAATTAGACCAGTCCGACTGGGATATCGTGCCAAATATATAACAATTTATCGAAAAGTAGTAAGGTCAGCAAAAAAGATTAATGTGAGAAATCAAATTATGAAATCAACAAACTCTAGCAAGTCAATATGGAGAATAGTAAATGAACATCGTAGTAATAAGTCAAATAGTTTTTCTAATAATTTAGTTATAAAAATTGATAACAGTGTAACTGATAACCCTTTACAGATAGCTAATACTTTTTCTAACATTTTCCATAGTAGGATGATATTAAATTCATGTGATTCTGACCTGGCAATAATGTTTCTCAAACAAAATGTTATGAGGATAGATTCTGATATGACTTTTGATCTTGTTACACCTAACGAAATTACTAATATGGTAAAAAGTATGGAAAATAAGACATCATTTGGATATGACAATATCCCGCTTAGTGTTATTAAGGAAAACATTGATATATTAACATATCCTTTAGCAACCTTCTTTAATAACTGTATACAAATGGGAGTATTTCCTGAGGAATTTAAGATTGCTAAAATACTACCCATAAATAAGAAAGGTGCCTACACTGATCCTGAAAATTATAGACCTATTTCTTTGCTACCTACAATGTCTAAGCTATTGGAAAGAGTTATGAAGGATCGCTTGGTCAGGCATTTAAATAAACACAAAGTTTTAGAATCCAAGCAATTTGGTTATCAAAAAATGGTAAGTACGGGGGATGCAATAGAATCTCTTATAGAGGATGTTCTTCATGGCTTAAATGAGAAGTGTAAGGTTGCGGGACTGTTCTTGGACCTGAGCTCTGCATTTGATACCGTAGACCATGATATTTTGTTATCCAAGATGGAGTATTATGGAATAAGGAATACAAATCTTAAATTGTTTGGTTCTTACCTACGTAATAGAAAGCAATTCGTGGAAGTCAAGGCAATTATAAATGGGGAACAAAACTGTTATCAATCTGATCTAGAAACCATTACTTGCGGTGTACCTCAAGGTTCAGTTCTGGGGCCAATATACTTTAATATCCTTTTAAATGACTTAACGGCCTACATGAAAAGTAAAGTCCCAGATGTGAGTCTCACCCTTTTTGCCTATGATACAAATGCAATTGTGTCAGCAGATAGTATATTAGATTTAGATAATAAAATAAAAGATACATTTGAATTTTTTAGTAACTAGTTTGGTGTGAACAATCTACTTTTAAATCCAAGAAAAACAAAATGTGTTCTTTTTAAATCAACAGTAAGAAACAATGCAACCATATCTGTTATATCTCATGGTAATAAAATTGATGTTGTAGATACAATTAAATTTCTAGGAGTACAAATAGATGCCTTACTAAACTGGAAACAGGAAGTATCATCTATTGTTAATACAGTAAGTTCAGCATGTTATGCAATCAGAACGCTCAGAGATAATCTAACAATGGCCCAGCTTAAAATGGTTTACTTTGCTCTGGTTGAATCAAAGTTGCGGTACAGCATTCAATGTTGGGGATATAGTTATCAGTACAATATAAATGCTGCTTTTGTAATACAAAAGAGAGCCATAAGAACAATGGTATGCATTAAGCAAACTGAATCATGTAGAAACCACTTTAAAACATTGAACATACTAACAGTACCATCTCTTTACATCTTAGTTACTTTAACCAACCTTGTAAAAAACCTAGGGAAATATGAAACGGAATCTGAGAGGGAAATCAGACTAGGGACACGGAGAAAAGATCTACCGGTTAGGATACAAACACATCTGAATGTAGTACAGCATGGTGTAGGTATACGGGCTGTCACATCTATATCTATTACTTATAATAAAACTGTAGAGAAGTCAATTCTGTACATTGAATATATGTTAGAAATTAATATTGGAGGATGAATGGTGATCGATACTGATGCCAAAAATGCAATCAATAAATTTTTTGTCTGTCTGTCTGTCTGTCTGTCTGTCTGTCTGTATGTGCACGCATGGGTCAAAAACTACTGAATGCATTTTAACCAAACTTGGTACGATTGTAGTCCATACTCTTGGGCAGGTTATAGGCTGTATAACATAACGCTAAGACACATAGGAGCTGAGCAGTGACGATAAATTTAAAGCAAGTCGGTTGAAAATGCGCTTTCGAGCTCTTATCATCGCATACGTTGATCATACGTCAAAAATATGTATTACAAAAATAATGGTCTTCAAAAGATGTACAAAAAAGTCCTTAATAGTGTATATCTATCTTTTATATATTAGCCACAATAACGTGTTTAATTGTTAAGGTTTTCTTCAAAGTGTATTAAATACATTAATATATTGTATTTTGCATAGACATATCTTTATCAAACTCCCATATTTAAAAAGTACACTTTAATATCTTATTCGTATTTTTTTTTTATAGAAATCGGTTTATAAACACAAAAGATATAGATGAAAGAAAATTTCCAAATGTCGCCGCACCCGTATGAGTACAGCTGTACGGTTGATTTTTGTTTAACGTTCTATCTATCTATACTATAATAAAACTGTAGAGGTCGAAATGTCTGTTCTTTTCGAAAATTCAGATAATACTATAATAAATGGATCTTTGGTCTAAAATAAAGAATTTATTATTATAAAACTGTAGAGGTCAAAATGTCTGTTCTTTTCAGAAATTCTGATGAAAATTATCTATAAAATCTAGAAAAAAGTCAAAAAGCACGAAATTACAATTTTTAGAATTAATGTCTGTCTGTTTGTTTGTTACCGCACATCTTTAAAACAAATTAATATAATCTTAAGACCAAAACATTGTATTGTAGCCTTTTTTATTAGGCTTAAACTGAGGTATGTTTAATCAAAATCGGATAAGTATTACTCGAGATATCGCTAGATCTCTTTATTAGAACAGTCCAATACAAATCAGGGGTCATGAAAAATGGATTTGGTGAAATGTTGAATGAATTTAAATTTCGTTTCTTTTGTTCACGAGATGGCGTTAATAGTAGTAATCATAAAATAAATGAGTTAGTAAATAATCTATAACTATTTTATTATTAAGTGCTATTAATTATAAGTTATTCCTTTTAAATGTTAATAAAATTAACCATGAATCGTAAGTGTAATATCAATTATAAGTCTTATTAAATTAAATCGATTTAAGTTTACTTGATTGTTATATTTTTGTGTTTTTCGTAATTGAAAAGCAATTTAATTAAATATAAATTGTATTAGTAAGCTATTAATCTAAAATATCAATTATTCTTTTGGTATTAATTTAGTTTAAACTGTAGTAGTTACTGGTCAACGTAAAAGTATGCAACAGACTCCACCTGTTTTTATTAATGTAAATAAATACAAATACAAATAACCTTTATTAGTTAATCACAGATACAAAACATCTGACAAAAATAAATAGTCTTTCCCTGTTTTGCCAATATTGGCGTGCAAACCTTATTTTTTAAAGTTTAACTACACCTATACTTAATAATAAATATAAATTGAATTAAAATAACAATTCTTTTCTCACAATCTTATTATAACTGCAATTATAACACACTTATATAATTATTTAATAAATAATATATAGGTATATAACAAACAATGTAATAAGTAATATGGTTTTTTCTTTATATAATCATTTTACGCATTATTGATATTTGTCAACATTGAAAAAATACAAAACTGATAATAAAATATAGAAATACAATCACAAAACATTAAATTATTGTTCAATGTGTTTGTGTTTATTTTATTAGGTACCTAATTCAAAATACTGCACGCAGTTTATCTATAGATAATAATAATATAGTCCAGTCTAAATTAAATAAAAATTTTTTTGCTAGAATATGGTATTTAAAAGGTGTTACAATTTGTGTTTCAGCACTTTTTTTTATAAAAGACATATCCCACACTAGCGGGGGCTTTTAAAAAACATCAATTTAACGGAGACAAAGAACATCCAGACTAAGGACAATATTTTGTAGATCACCCAAAATTGTCCTTCATGGGAATCTAACCCGCGACCACATGCACGCCAGCCAGGTATTACGACCGCCGCGCCACTGAGGCAGTTAATTCTGCCATAAAATTCATAATAAATTAGCGATTTATCCGTGTGGTGACGGCGTAAATACAATCAAAATGTCACCTCCCCATCTCATCCCCAGGGTGGCGTAAAAACCGCCTAAGGGACTATTGGTGAATATTATCTTTACAAAATAAAAATGAAGGAAAACTTGAAATTAAACCCTATACCAATCCGACTGGCCAGCGTGGTATTCGTAGGCCATGTATTCCTCCGTCACGGGATGAGGCCCGTCTTTGCAGTGGGACATTGATGGGCTGTTATGATGAAATAAGCGATGTCATTTATTCTAACTTATAAATTTGACAACAGATGGCGTTGTGCCTGTGACGTCATTTTCATTATCGCGGTGTTAAGATTTTTCTTGAAAGAATGACCTTCGCTTATGTCTGTCAGTATGAGTTTTGAAGCAGTCTCTAAGGATCTGTCGTTGTAAAGATCTGTTTTTAAAAAGGTTTTGGTTCGTTCTTTAATATCTTAATTCGTTTGGAGTATATTCTTTCGTTACAAGGTTTAAAAAGCAATTTTTCAGTATTAAATCGAATTGCGAAGTAAGTAACATCCACCACGCGAACGAAGTCGCGGGGACAGCTAGTTGTTTAATAAATTACCTCCAGAGTTCAAACTGATTTCAAACCACAAAATTTTTAACAATAAATTAAAATTATTCCTCCTGGAAAAATGTTTTTATAGCATAGATGAATTTCTTCAGGACAAGAAAAAATAGAATTTATATTTTAGTACCAATTGTTATGTTTTAGTTTTTATTAATAATTATTTTTTGTTCATTGCGTTAATGTTTTATATTTTGTTCTATTATTCAATTCTATTTTTGTGTTACATTATTATTATTCTAATTGTTAATTTTTGTATATTTTTAATGTTCCTAGTTATAAGTAAATTTCAACACAAATGTAAAATTTTGTTTATGAAATAAATGTCTTATGTCTTATGATAGGTTAGGCTACGTTTATTCTTTAAACCACCCAGAGGTAGGAGTCGCGCGGGGCTTCGTCGAGCTATTTGACGTTATGTCTCATGAAATTATGGCAAATATCAGTAGGTATGGCAGTACATATTACCTCAATGGGTATGGCATAAAAAATGATGGCATTCTATTAGCATTAAAAAACAAAATTCAATTTTTCTTTGTTATCCTTATACTTTTTTCCAAATTGCACAGTATTTCATCATTTAACAACATTGAGGTAATATGTACAAGAACATTGTTTTTAACACTGTTTTGTTATTTGAACGTTCCCTGTCATTATTTTAGAGCTAACTAATGTGTAGACCACGTGTAGACTAACATCGAATATAAAAAAATGTTATTATTTACATAAAATATAATAAAAACGCACTGTAAACAGAACAGACAGACAGAACAAAGGAAATGAGAATTCAAGGAATTAAAAGAGAAAGGCTTTAATAAAAGAGTTTAAATAATAGATTTATCATTTAGGTATAAGTATATTATCAATTAAGTAAATAATAGCGGGCCACACTTTAACTAATTTATACACAACTAACTGACTCGGTGGCCGCGCACGAGGTCGCGGGTTCGATTCCCACGCAGGACAGATCTTTGTGTGATCCCAAAAATATTGTTCTGAGTCTGGGTGTTCTTTGTGTCTGGCGCAAATATGGTTTGGTGTGCAATATATTTATGCCTGTGGTGTTTTTAGCAAGTAATTAATATGTTTTTTATTAAATTAATTGATAAATGACCTTGGTTGCTATTGTTTGTTAGGGAAAAGTTATGATTTGATAAAGAGACTGACAATAAATTCCTACATTAGAGGTAACTATAACTATATGCTCGACACTGAGTGGTGTCAATATCATAGCCATGTCGGACTCGAACCGACTAAAAGCACACGGTATTCTTACCAGCGTACCATTGCGTTGCGGGTCCTAGCAACAAAGCCCCGCTTTTATAGGTATCGCGCATGTAAGCCCTGTCGGCGTCGATATCGACCTTAGATAGATGCGGGGGCGCGGGATGCGTCTCCTGTTCTGCGCATAGCGCGTACTTGACGCCATTTTGTTTCGTTGTAGTCTGCGCCGTAGAGGCGAGGACTCGACGGCGACGTTGCCACCCCGATAATGCTATTATAAGCTATACCTAACATAAACTTATTTATATTAACTCCAAGAAATAACAAAAAAATAAATGTAGGTTTGTTACATAAACCCTACTATTATTATTGACGGCCTCTGTGGCGTACTGGTTATATAAAATGATTGCAATACAGAGGTCCCGGGATCTATTCGGGATATCTTTGTCTGCATGCATTGGTCTGGGTCTGGGTTTTTAGTTAGTAAAGAGAGCCTGGGCAAAATGTAAGGTGTAATCCATATGCAGCCGTGTTAGCGCTTTAGGCCTCTCTCTTATTAAGCGTAAGCGTAGCTCGGGCCTGGGAGCGTTGCTCAAGCTGCGTGTGCGCAAACTGTCACGTGATCCGCGCTGATTCTCCGCTGTCGTTCTGTATCATCCTGACCGCCGCGCCGCTGTATACAAATGGACCTAGTACACTAAAATGCTTACTAAAAGCACAGGTCGCCGCGCCAAGTGTTCGTCTGCGTAGCTATTATCGCTGATAATTTAATTAAGTACCTACACAGAATATTGAAACGAAAAAATTAAAAATGTTTTTGATTTACTTTGTCCGAATTTACGGATTTAAAATAGGAATTTACTAACACAAAAAAATCCCTCAACCGCTAATTCTCAGCAATTTCGCAGTCCTAATTTGTCAGCCATAAAGCGTTGTAAAATTTATTCGAGCGGGACGGAGAGCGGGGCGACGAGCGGGGCGACGAGCGGGGCGACGAGCGGGGCGACGAGCGGGGCGTCAAGCGGGGTGGCGTAGCAACAAAATGCGTTTTCGTCATGAGCGGCGACTCGTGGCGTGCTTCAAACATTTTCATACTTTTGATTTCAACGCTCGCCACCCCGCTCGCCGACCCACTCTACGCCCCACTTGCCAACCCGCTCTCCACCTAGATCGTCGCCCCGCTCGCCACCCCGCTCTCCGGCACTCTCGCCAACCCGCTCGCCGCCCCGCTCTCGGCCCCGCTATAAGCCCCGCTCAAAAAAGGACTGCGGAATTGCTAAGAATTAGCGGTTGAGGGATTTTTTTGTGTTAGTAAATTCCTATTTTAAATCCGTAAATTCGGACAAAGTAAATCAAAAACATTTTCATTTCAATAGTCTGTGTAATCTATATTTATCTAAATAGAGAGGAAAATTACAAAGTGGTTGGTAACTAAGCAACGCGGGGGGCGGCCTACATCGATACCTGACGCGCAGACTCTTAGCCTATGCCCTGTAAGTTCTAGACCTCGAGCGGGCACCCAGGCTCCCCGGGCGAGCTATATCGACCCGAGTGCCTCAACCGCGCACGCGTGCTTCTCCAGGAACCTAGATTGAACTAAATTGATTGCGTTATTTATGGTCTAACTGTTGCGCCGGTAACAGTGTCGTTGGTGATTTTTATCTTACTTGATTAAATTATTGTGTAAAGTGTAGTGTGGTGAAGGGATTATCTCATAACAGGTGGGTAAATATTATTGCTATTATCTAAACTATTAATTTTTACCTTATTTTGCTAGCGGTTCTATTTATAGACTTGTAAAATAATATTAAAGGTAATAATATATTTTTAAAATACGATTAAACTAACTAATATGGTACTCTAATGAATCTACTATCGTGTAAATTTGCATTATGGGTAAAAAAAATATGTTTTTTTATTTTTGAAATTCTTAATTATATTTTATGACTGCGCGTATCAAAGCTCATAAAACCTATTTCTGTATCTAAAATTGCGAACATAATCTTGAACTAAATATGTGTGTTAAGTGCGATAAAAAAAACTTACAGCACCTACCTGAATGCTTTCACTGGACCCAAGCTAAGATATTTTAATTATTTATTTGAATAGCACATCTTCGTATTTTTACTTTCTTGTAACAAAAATATTATACTAAGTGAATAGTCGATTTAAAATCAAAAGCTTAGCGCAAATTTATTAAAACTTAGCTTGTTTTTCTTGTAACATATGTTAACGTTTTCTTTGTTCTTTTTATCATTACAAAGCGTAATGTATTTTGATACAAGTGATATTTGTTGCTTATTATATGCTATGTTTTTTACAGGGCTGCAGCCCGGGCTGGAGGCTGCTCCTCATCAGCTGAATATGCTTGATCTGAGCACATAGATGACATATGTCAAACAAAGAACTCTTACATAAATAAAATAGTTGTAGGTAAACTTACAACCTTATTCCTCTAAACCTTTATTATCCTAAGCATCCTTTATGTCCATTTCAGTGCGGTATTAGAACTGCATCTACTAATAAAGGCTACCTTATGAATCTGAAATTATTTACCTGCTTCAAAGTATGGCATCTGACTAATACTATTTATATTCTACATAAACAAGCATCGAAACAAAAAGCATATAGGTATGTATCGAAGTAAGCAACCGTATTTATAGAAATAAATTGATATCTGCGTTGTTTTATTACTACCCAACAATTATAATGTGAAAATGTTTCCTAACCTTAATAAAATAAAAACCTTTCCTTTTTTTTCCGAGTGTTGATCTTATAGGTATTCTGCAGCAGAGCAACTAAGTACAACACAGGTAAGGCAGGTAGGTACAATGTGACTATTATAAAGAAAGTTTTGTTTTTTTCATCTTTAGGGCGTGTTTATCTTTTTTATAAATACATAAATGTGCGTGCTTTTTGGGGTTCTGTAGCCAAATGGCAAAAAATGGAACCCTTATAGATTCGTCATGTCTGTCTGTCCGTCCTTAGGTCACAGCCATTTTTTCCGAAACTAGGTATAAGAGCTATACAGTTGAAACTTGGTAGGTAGATGTATTCTGTGAACTGCATTAAGATTTGGATGCAAAAATAAAAAATATTATATATAGGTACTTACCTATAGGGGGGTATAGTTACAACTGAAACTCAACAATTCTTAATTATAATCTCTATTAATCTTTTGTGTAACAAAATATGTGTGATTGCTTTGTTTTTGTTTACATTCCTAAGTTCGCAAGTACTATACCTACTTACCTACTTACATAATTTTGATATTAAGTCGTCTTCACAGGTTGGTGCATAATATATTATTATTTATATTATAATTCTTGTTGTTAGACATCATCTCTAGGGACATTTGGCCTTATTACAAAATACGGTCTAACTATAAACCACGATTTATTACGTCACAAAACCACTGTTTTTGAAATTTGTTGTTATAAAATCAGTCTTAACATTAAAGTGTTAAAACTGATTTTGTAATGACAAATTTATGATTTTGTATTTGTTAATACAAAATCAGTTTTAACACTTTAGCGTTAAGACTGAATTTGTAACAACAAATTTCAAAAACAGTGGTTTTGTGACGTAATAAATCGTGGTTTATAGTTAGACCGTATTTTGTAATAAGGCCGAATATGTTTGCGGGGCTAAAATACATTTCGTGCCGTTTATATATTGTGTATTAATTCTGATAATTACTTATGCTATGTGACATGCGTTAAACGCTACATTTTATTGTTTTAACAAAATCGCCATTTTGTGTCAATGACGCTTTTCTACTAAAAAAGCGGAGCGCATGTACCTAACTACGTACCTACTTAAATGTTTCAACAATGATAATTTTTGTGAAAAAGCGTGGTTTTTGAGATTTTTCAATGTAAATTAATAGCTCATACGGCAATGTTTGTTTATTTCGATATCAAAGTAAATAAATAGTAAAACAACATTAACCCTGATATCTTTTGCTAAGTATCTACATGAGGCTAAAGTTTAAAGCCTTTGAAATACGCCATTGAGTCAGAACAAGTTCTCATCGCGTTTGAGAGCAGAAGCTTAATTTAGTAAAAGATTATTTTCATAAATTAACACGACAAAATGGCGGCTTCGAGTTTCGCGACAGTCTAGGAATGAAAGCTGCTGATGGTGTCATACCTGATATCATATGACACACAGGCTATTGTTCATACTTTTTAGTGGGAGACGATATATTTTTATTGCGTGTGATATCTATGATCGATGTGTCTTGTTGTGAAAAGAGCAGGGAGGGGAGAAGACCAAATAAAAGCGAGGCAATAAATCACGTTAAGACAAGCGACTCCCTGACCAAGCTGTAGAACACCGCGTGCTTGGTGATCTGTTTGCTAACGGTTACGCGTAAATCACGGTGTTGTGTGTCAGCCTAGGGCTCATGAGCTACTTGCTTGAGCTGTCCCAAAGGTGCGAACAGTGCTCCATGCTGCCCTGACCCTGCATTTGTAAAGCAGCTACCACGGCTCTAGCGTGAAGAAGACCTGCAATCTGTTCAGTCTGTGAAGCCAACCTGGATCTTCTTGGTGTTGAACTCAACCAGATTATAGGAGCCCCGTCAAGAAATGTGTTTAAGAACACCATTGAGCTCATTGAGATGTTATCCCCTGTTCCTTTCTAGGTCTTCTCGGTTGTACATGGCTTGTACATGATAGCAGCTTAAAGTGTTGATGTTGACGAGAGAGAAGCTTATCTTTGTCATGCAGAGGGAGGAGTTATTAGGTGCAGGAAGAGTAAGTGGCAGGACGCAGTCGTTGACTGACTAGACCAAGGAAGTGAGAAGAGAAGAAAGAAAGAAGCTGGTGATGTACACAAACAGATGGTTTGAGAGACTACAAGTCAACTTACAAAGGGTCTACGGTGCTACGAAGGATTAAACGAAACTCCTGTTGCCGATCATTGAAAATGAACCATCGATATGAGAAGAGGATACAGAGTAGGGCAGTTTTATGGATCAGACTTATCTTTGGGAATCCTCCCTCCCTGCAAGGGACTGGGCTTTAGAATGGCATGACCTGCCAGTGCATTTAATACACTTAAGCATGGAAGACAACTCCGCTGCGCATCTTTTAAGGACAATTGTAGATATCTCATCGGAACTGTCGGGCTTTGGGATATTGAGAGACTGCAGTTCCTTGCTAACATCGTGTTGCCTGATAACTATATCTGACCTCAAAGACTCTCTATGGTGCTGAGAAGAAGAAAGTTCGAGAGAGTGAGGAAAACAAAATAGGTGCTTTAGAAAAGAAGCGCTGGCTGAAAGAAAGATGCTTGGCGGACATTAAAAAGAATTTTCAAACATCGATACTTGAAGAGCGCTTTATCAAACATCGTCCTTCTATGAAGCAAAGAAGTTTACTTACTATCTTTGGGCATATTTCACAACAAAATGATCCGTTGGTGGAAAGACTGATCATACAAAAGCAAAAGTGAATGGCCCACTCAACATAATTATGTACGATGAAGTGCGTAAAAGGTTGGCGTCAGATTGTTAAGCGAAGAAGAAGAGAAGAAGACTATTTATAAACAGCATTTACTTTTGCTTTAAGAAATTTAACAGAAAATATAACCCTGGCTGTTATTTTACATGAATTGTTTATACAATTTATACAATATTGCTATAACCCTGGCTTCAAGGCTATAGTAACAAATGTTTCTCCTGTGCAGTTTTTGATCGATATTTTAATATGTACTAAGTATAAAGTTATTTTGAAGTGCCTTATGTAAATGTGAATTAAGAAGAGAATAATAACTTAGCTTTTGAATTGTGGCTATACACCTACTACTTTATGTTAAAATATACTTTTAATTGATTTTAAGTGACAAGTGCTACTAACTGTAAGCTTCAAATTGACCTAGCTTTATTAAAAATAGTTCTAAGTATTTCTATTAGAGAGTTTCATTTATTTATTAACCTTGCCTTACCCTTAAAGATTTTACTTTTAGACTTACCTACCTATTTTTAAATAGAATAACCCCTAAGCATTCAGAGCTCAGAACAATCTTGTACAGTAAAAAGATTCTTACCTAATTAGTATTTTTAACTAAGTACCTATAGTAAAACTATTTGGTACATATTATATGTTACGCTTTAATGTACCTTAAATACCATTTTATTTTGCTTGCAGGTCAAAGGGAAAAAGCGAGGACCCTGAGCAAAGAGTTATTACTCCAAACCACTGCAATTTTGCGACAATGCAGTAGCTATTATGTTAGTATCATACATCGCAGTACTATTAACAGATTGTTATTATTTTTGACTAAGCCATTTTCTCACAGTTTTAAATATTGTCAACAGGAAACATACTGATACACGGCCAGGTACACCAAGTCAACTGTAAATGCTTCATATGAAATTGACAACTTATAGACATTGAATCTGAAGCAGAATCATTGAACATCTTTAAAAAAGTTCCAATGGACTTACATCAAGCAAATATGTGGAGGAGAGATGTGATTGGCTACCCCAGCCATGATCCTCACCGTTACCGTTTCACGGCGATGCTTAATACCAACGAAAGGTTGTTAAACAATCTTATCAGTTCTACGACAATGTCCCGCGACGAGGATGACCAGGACATGACCGAATCACATCGTGAGAGAAGTCCGAGGTGTGTAGGTCGTAAATATTTTATTATTAGCTGTGCCCGCGACTGTGTTCGCGTGGATGTTATTACTTCGCAATTCGATTTTAAAACCGAAATCTTCTTTTCTTCGTCGTTGAGGGCGAGTACCAAAGGTACTATTTCGTACGTTACACTACTGCGACCCCGAACCATGTGTACCTACTGGCTGTGGGCTGAGTAGACCCTTAGCCGTACTTAGTGGTCAACTGAACCCGCAGGCTGAGTAGACCTTAACCATAGCAAGAGGTCATCTGAGTCCGCGGATCCCGTTGACAGATTAGTGGGCTGAGTTACACCCTAAAAAATGAATGGGGTCAACTGATCCCGAGGGCTCAGTTGTATGTGGGCTCAGTTAACCATGAAGGCAATACATTTGAGGAAGTTGTTTGCAAAAATAAATATCTAATATTATATTATAACATATTATAATATGTTTTTTGGTATTTACCAAAATTTGGTATTGACCACGAGATTTTTAATTTTAATATAGTTTTTATTTATTTAGTTTTATCTTTATTTTTTAAATGTAAGTCCCTATAAGTACTAATATATTGATACTCATTTATTAATTACAGTGTTCACTCAGATGATTCGGATGTGATCATAATTGAAGATTTAAGTGACGATGAAGAAGCCACCACTTCAACACAGCGACGAAGCGAGGAGTAGTTAGTACCACAGTGTTTAATTTAATTTAATTGTTTTGTAATTTAAATAAAATTATTGTTTTAACTAATATTATTTAACTAAATAATTTCAGCCAAGAATCAAACAATGTACTGCCTCAAAGGATGCCTACGCCGCCGTCAGAGGACGATGATGACGATAATGACGATAATGACGAGATACAGTTTGTCGGCGCTGTTTCCTCATTTGACATTTCTCAGTCGATGAACTCTGTACATCTTGAAGAAGCGTCTACAAGTGGTGAGCTAAACTAGTTCCATCTACTAGTTACACTTTAATTATGCAGAACGACACACTTTACGGTTTATAAACAAGTAGTACCTAACTAATAATTCTCCAGACCCTTGTTATGCAATTTTATCCGTTGTGATTAGTGAAGATAAGTTAGTGATTACTAAATATAAACGAACATTTTAATTTATATTTTAACTTTGGGGTCTACAGCCTTGGAGATGAACATACAATTATCATCCTTAAATACCATTTCGTACTTATTGGTAATAATATGTACTAGCTAGGTGTTTATTTACTTGAATTGCTTTTTAAAATATTCATTTGTACTTATAAAGGTTTTGTTTTGTTTGACAGGGCCCATCCGCCAACGTCGCCGCCACATTTTACTTGGAAGGTCGGGGGGAAGTGTCAATACGGAACTAATCCGTTTTTTGAACTCTTCTAACCAACGAAATGTTATTCGCGAAATTTATAAGAAGTACAGGTAATACGAGCTCTCAAAAGGTTAATAAAAGATGTAACAGAGAAACTTAGGAAATATTTTAATAGTTGCCTCGTCGACGCGACGACGATGCACGGTCGCGGAAGCGGCTGGTGTACGAGCTAGCGGGTTCGATACCCACGCAAGACAATTATTTGTGTGATCTACAATTGTCCTGAGTCTGGAACTTCTTAGTGTTCATTTTTATGTTTATAAAGTCCCCGCAGCTGAGATCCGAAGTGCGGAAGGTGTAAAAAAAAGTCGTGAAAGTATAAAAATTGGACATTTTACTAAAACGCCACGCGAGCGAACAAAGTGGTAACAGACAATATGGAATGTAAATTATTCATAATGTTTCAATCGATCTTGGTATGTGTAGTGCATTACTTTAACTTGGTTTATTTATAGGAGAGAGTACGGGAGTTTTCCATACTCTAACAACGAAGGCCCTTTTCCTGATGCTATGATGGAAGAATTGTCTGCGGCGTTAGAGGCACATGAGGATACTAACGGGGACAATGTCCCATATGCTCCCAATCCTTTTGGGATGGGTGCATATGGTGTGTCAGTAAGTAGAAACAATATTCTATTAACTGTCAACAAGTCGAGTACTTAGAGTAATGACGAACCCCGGTGTGTTTTTGGCAGGAGTTTGACGAGCTTCATCTGGATGCATGATGAGATTGCTTCCGATGCTACGATAAAGCATCAATGGATCGCAATCACAAAGTATGTGTTGTAGGGTAGAGTCTGCTTGAGGAACTCCCTCATCCGATGTAGACCTTGATAATACTGCAGCAGTATCATGTTAGGCTATCAATATCATTATTTGCCAGAAAGTAGACTTTACTATTATAGAATACCTTCTTCGCTTTGCAAAACATCCCTACCATAACAGACCTACAGTATCAGTCTCGTACCTATAGCGATTTAGATCATTTTTAGTTGTGTACAGATCTATTCTGTTTGTAAAACTAGAAAGACGTATCCTTTATTTGTTTTCTTATACTACCTTAATTAGTAAGGTTAGTTTACACCAAGCTGTATTGAAGCTGAGACACAGATATGTTGGGGTCTGATGCAGTAATACCAGCAATGTTTCACTTAATGCTTTGTATTATGTACTCATAAATGTACACTATTTGGCTTTAATTTACTTTATTGATGTGTTCAGGTGGCTGTAAACGCAGGGCTCTACCTAAGTCTGCATGAATGCTTACAATATGGAGAGTGTATCCCATATCTACCCCGAGACACTTTCCGCCCGGAACAGCTGTTTCTGGCCACCGTGGGAGGAATCACATCCCCTGCAGATTTTAGTTTTATCAAATTTGGCGAAACGCACCATGAGCTGGAGCAAATCTCCGCAAGAATGATGTAAGTAACAATTCTTATTACATTTTGTATTAGTATTAACAATTTGTTAGAAAAAAAATTATGATCAAATATTTAAAATATGTACCTAGTGTCAATATTATAGAAACGGGATATTAAGGCGCATTTTACTTGACGTTTCGGCACAGGTTGCTCTGGCCGTGGTCGCAAACTGATGATAATAATGGGGTGTCCATTATTTACAGAAAAATTTAATTGTAGCCTTCTGTGACAAAAAACAACTTTACCAATAAACCACACGTTAGGTGTAGTTAGCTTGTTTTCTTAAACCTACGGCTTTAAAATTCTTCATCAATATATTAAAGCGGAATTGCTTTATAGCTTATTTTTAATTATTTTCTATTTACAGAGCGTATTACTCGACAGATGGCTTAACATTTGAGTTTCCGCGCGCAGCTATATGCGTGGGACTCTTTTGTAGTGCTTTAAATTGTGGTGCTTGGTATAGATCCCTAGTTGTGCAGATAATAAATCCTTATACCATCAGGGTAAGTCTACAATGTTTCAGATTTACAAATTCTTGAGAAAAATCTCTTACTCAATTAATTATACTTTTTATGTGTGTAGGTCCGGCATGTAGATTACGGGACCGATGACATACTGTCCGTGCACGACATCCGACCTTTGCGCAAGGAGTGGGCTCTGTTGCCAATGCAAGCCATAAGAGCTAGACTAGACTGTATCGGCCCGCCGGCTTATGCTGGTAATCGATGGCCAACCGCATCTATTGAGATGTTCAAACGCTTAGTGCGCAATAAAGCTTTATTTGTGCATATAGTATCCGTCGACGATCAAATCGACCCTATGGCCGAGGTGAGACTAAATCACAATTTAATGTAATTTTTTTGTGCTATTTATTTAAAGATATTAATATACAAGTTTGTATGCAGGTGGTATTGATTGACACAACCACCAACGAAGACCTATGGATCGACATCGAGATGATAAGTTCCGGACTCGCGGAGGAGCTTATGCTAGGACCTCGCCGTCTTCATAGGCGTTTAGCTTGAGGGGCGTGGGGCTCGGAGGATTCTTTCTGGTGGAGGAAGGCCTTCGAGTTTGCCTGGTTCAGGCGACTATGGGAGGACCAGTTTATACAAAGTCTCCCACCCTTTCTAAGTGGACATGAGGCTGTACCCGGCAATGAAAACCCATTTTTATTAGATATTCCACCTGGTTCAAATTATGTTCCAGATTCAGATGAATCGTTGTCTCCGCAAACAGAGTTTGTCAACGGTCATTTCATGACAAGAGGAGAGAATTACATCTTACCTTATCCTGTACCACCATTATTTTCGGAACAAATTGAAAGGCCGATAGAACTATTGGAACATTTTGGTTCTGATGCTTTACCAGACCCTTGGGATAGTGTATCTTCTGAAGTATTACCAAACCAAAATGAACATTTTGACCCTCGTAGTAACAATGAACCTAATATTCCATACGTAGTATGTGATCGAGATACAGAAGCAGCACCTGATAATGACGTTGAGATTATTTATGACGGTGAAATTGAATCCTACAGTTCTGACGTTCAGGAAACAGGTGATCATTTAATACCACCTGAAGAAACATTGTCATCCGTCCGTAGTTCCGAAACGGACGAAGAAACTCCACCTCGAGAAGTAATCCAACAAATATTTCTTGATAGCGATGAAGACGACGACGAAGAGTTCGATGATGATGAGTTGATTGATGGCCAAGCCGAAGTACTTATGCAACTACCACACATTGATACTGACTCAGAAACAAATTCTGACTCTGCTGAGGAACCTTTGGAATATGTGGATTATTCCGAAGGAGCCGAAGCGGATGATGAAGATAACGAGTCTTACGAGGAAGAAAATGTAGCAGAAAATCAATCCGCTGCTACAAATGACAGTCAAGACGAAGGAGAAGCAATGGCTGAGAACGAGTCATTTGGTCCTGATTATCCGTGGCTATTAGATTTTATGGAAAGTGAGCAACCACGTGAGCCTGCTCAAGATGAATCAGGAATTTCGGAACTAGATCGTGAAGCACGCGATAGATTTTGTGAAGTAGAACAACGCGTAATCGTTGTGGCCGAACCACCGGTTACTTATCCGCTGCCTCCGGGGGTAGTACCTCCTCCAGAAGAATGGAATTTTGTATTTCGTTAGATAAAACAAATACACATACTCGTAATGTACCTAACACTTATTAATTTTTCAAAAAGCACAATGTACGAAATCCATATTCATCATCTAATATCTTTATACAGTTTCCCTCGAATCGATTGCTCTTGACTATTAGTGGTTGTTAGATTTTATGGAAAAATAAAATAATCGACGTGTAAAATATGATTATTGTAAATGTAGTGTAGGTGAATATCAGGAAGAAGAAGACGCGATGGTTGAGGACGAATCGTTTGCTCTTGACTTAGTTCGCATTCAAAGAATAGACTGAAAAGAGCTTTTGGGAACAATGACTAGGCGAATTTATATTTATAATGTTAATAGTAATCCAAGGCTATAGGTACTTAATTTGAAACTGTTATAAGTTAGTCTTATGAAAATTCATCAAAATCTATCTATTAAATGTGTCCTAATATTTACAGACGTCATTTGGATTATTAAATAATTATGTAAAGAATCCATCTTCACCTTTATGTTTTTATGACAATTTCATTCCATTCTAAGTGCCTAATCAGAACAGTTACAGCTGATATTTACTAATACAAACTTAATAATAAGTTAGTAGAGGTTTACTATCGATTAGACAATTCACAAACAAGATTCAATCAATGCATTCAGATTTGCAGTTTTCCTGATAGGCTGAGCAAATCTTATAATGGTTTTAAAGTCTGTGGGCTAACTTATGTATTCTATAAATGTCAAACTATGTATACGTGTATACAATATACATGTCTAAACTATATTCGTAGGTACCCAGTACCTACATTATCATTAAATTAGTTTTAAGAACTTAGTTAAGCGATAATATGTGAAAGTTTTAAATGTTACTCTGTCTATTTATTAAGAACATGTGAGGTACTCACATAATAAATTCGTGTCAAACTGGTATTGAATCTAATGTAGTAGATTCTAATGTTTTGTTCTCATAAAATATAGTTTAACTCCCGATTGACCCGACAACGATTCATTGGACCGATTTAACTACGTACTTTGCCTGTGTAGTTTAAGTTCGTGAGTAAGAAGAAACGCCTAATGGAAGTATACTAAATATTTATACGTAGGTAAGTGTCGTATAAAGTACAGCAGTCGCGACGAACTACGCGGTTAAATCGATTATATTTATTGTTGTGTACATGTACCTGGTACCTGTATAAGGGTTTCTCAATTAATTAGGCTAACGAATCGAATATTAAATGTAAAATATAAGATATTTTATTATACTTAATTAAAAACTTTCGAGACTGTGGACACATTTTATGTGTCATTCTTTTGTACATTTTAAAAAATTCAAAAATCTATAATTAGTTACTTGCGTTATAGTTTTTTTAGTAAATAATAAGTATATAATACTTATAATGTATTCATATCTTTTATATTAGTTTGGGACTTGTTTTATTAATTTTATGACGACTAATATGTTATTAAAGTCCGATCAGCTACCAACTTGCCGGAGGTAATCTTATAAAAAAAAATCCCGATCAGCTTACCAACTTATTCTGTTTTTTTTTAATGACGAATGTAGAATGTTGAAACTATATGTTATGATATATGTAATAAATGTGCCACTCTTGTGATATAATATCTATAAATGTTCCTTTTTCATTGTGAATATACTTGTAGCGGCGCGAGGTTTATGTTGGACTGTGCATTTATAAATTGTTTTTTGAAAAAATTGTTATGGATAACTAAATGTTATTGAATAAATATTTGCATGGTCAAAGCAAAGCTGTGAATGTAGTCCAAAAATCTTAAATGTGTGGTACTGTGCGTAATAAGGTACCCAGTACCTACTTACCTTATCTAAATTTACTTTTGAATGTGAGTAGTGATATTACACCATTGTACTACATATGGTTTACAATTTGTAATCAGATTGTAATTTTGTTTCTTGAATAAATGTAACATGCAGTATAGTAATTCGTATTTTAAATTTTAAACCATCATTTAGTTGAGGTTATATTTATACTCCAGTAAAATAAGCATTCAACCTCGGAATGGAAGCGAATAAGCTGTAAATTTGCATAAACCTTTGTTTTGGTGTACTAATGACTGGTAGAAAAGTCTCATATGATCACGTGTCTGCGTCATAAGTTATTCAAGGTCAAAGGTCACGAAAATCAGTTTTTTCCCATTATCTCGTTTTCTATGGGAAATACGCATTTGACGTCATTATAAATATTGTAGATCATAAAATTGTCTACAAAAAATATCTGAACACTTTTCTCCTAAAAAGCATCGCTTTCGAGATATCGTGACTTTAGAGCGCAGGAAAGTCGTATTTTCGACTATATGCACACACTAGCTTTTTCCCGTGATTTCGCTCGCCTTTATAAATATTATGAAAAATAAGGCTTATTTCAATATATAGTAGCATATGCATGCTTGGTCTTAGCCTAATCGGTTTGAAATTGACAAAGTTACATACAAACTTCCATCCCCTATCTTATCCCTTTAGGGGTAGAATTTATCAAAATCCTTTCTTAGCGGATGCCTACGTTATATCATCTACCTGCATGCCAAAATTCAGCCAGATCTGTCCAGTGGTTTGGGCTGTGCGTTGATAGAACACTAGGTATGTGGTAGGAGTATTCCTACTGGAGAAACCACGTTAATAACGCACGCACAGCCCAAACCACTGGACAGATCTAGCTGAATTTTGGCATGCAGGTAGATGATATAATGTAGGCATCCGCTAAGAAAGGATTTTGATAAATTCTACCCCTAAAGGGATAAGATAGGGGATGGAAGTTTGTATGTAACTTTGTCAATTTCAAACCGATTAGGCTGAGACCAAGCATGCATATGCTACTATATATTGAAATAAGCCTTATTTTTCATAATATTTATAAAGGCGAGCGAAATCACGGGAAAAAGCTAGTGTGTGCATATAGTCGAAAATACGACTTTCCTGCGCTCTAAAGTCACGATATCTCGAAAGCGATGCTTTTTAGGAGAAAAGTGTTCAGATATTTTTTGTAGACAATTTTATGATCTACAATATTTATAATGACGTTAAATGCGTATTTCCCATAGAAAACGAGATAATGGGAAAAAACTGATTTTCGTGACCTTTGACCTTGAATAACTTATGACGCAGACACGTGATCATATGAGACTATTCTACTAGTCATTAGTACACCAAAACAAAGGTTTATGCAAATTTACAGCTTATTCGCTTCCGTTCCGAGGTTTGCCCCTAATTAAGCCTTATTTGACTGTACTATTAGAGGAACACCCTAAAATTCTACCCACCCTAAAAGAATTTCCAATTCCCCGTTTAATTGTGAATGAATTAAGTACATTATTCCTAAGAAATGTCTATTATTCAAAATCACGAAACTATTTTACCGAAGTCGTAATTCCGATTTTCATATCACAGTTCTGTAACCTAACCAAAAATTTAATTTAATTATTGATTTATATATTTTCACTATTTTGAAACTTAACCAGAAAATGCATTTAGAAATGAGTTACGTATCAAATATGAAGTCATCATGCTATCAGCCTATGGACGTTCACTGCTGGACATAGACCTCCTCCAAATATTTCATCCTTGCGCTGTCCTCTGCCTACCTCCTCCACCGGTTTCCCGCCGTCCTTACTAGATCGTCGGTTCACCGTGTGAGGGGTCTGCCCACGTTGCGCTTTGCGGTACGTGTGGTCGCCATTCCACGACTGTTCTTGTCGAGAGAGCTACGACTTAAAGTAAAGATCTTGATAATGATGTATTACTATACATACAATAAGTATACCTACAGGGTGTACAGTCACAAGCAATAATATGTACACATTTTGTAAAACAGTTAACTAAAGTTCTGCCAATCAAAAATTGAATATTCGAAGATTAGTTCAAAACTGTACGGAACCTTTCCTAAATCACGAATTAATTGGAGTATTCTATTATCTAGATAGACGTTTAGATAGTTTAGAAAATTTGTCAATGTGTATACCTATATTATTGCTCGTGACTATTAACACAAGGGCATAATTTAACAAAGCTGAAACCAAAAAAATCATCCGAAAATACACATCCGTTTAGGAGGTACCTATTATGACAACCGAAACACCTTGTATGAGACCTACGCAAGACTTCAAAAGAATTAAAAAAATATCGGTAGTTATGAGGCCACCAGAACCAGAGTGGCCCAAACCCAAAATGCAACTATGTGGATATCTGCCAAAAGAGTTTAAGCGAAATTTAAAGTTAATGCAACCTAAAAATAATGTATGGACAGTATTTATCTATACTAATATTATAAAGTTTGTGACGTTGGCGTTGCAGGGGGTAATCTCTGGATCTAATGAACCGATTTAAAAAAATATTTCTGTGTTGATTATTCATAGATAGGTATATATCTCTAAGTCTCAACAACTTCAAAACAACATTTTTGTATTTGGATATCTTATCGCCAAACACATCCAGTTTATACGCACTCTCGTTTAAAATGCTGTAAGCTTGGTTCGCGACAGTGTGGCCTAAGCATTAAAAATGGTATATTGTCTATGGCTGTTCCCTTTGTGCCTCTGTGCATTTGACGGAAATGTCTTGTTTTGTCTGTCAGTCAGTCACATAGTCGGATGCTCAAGAAGATAAATTTACTAGTAGGAATTTTAATTCGATTCCTGATTTGACATTAGCTACTGTCATTTTGTGAAATAATGATACCACATATAATAGTGTAGTGATGAACACAAAAATCGATAAACAATAAGTGTGTGTGCCAGCAGTTTGCCAATTAAAGACTAAATTATTGATTTTTATTTAAATAAATACATAATTATTCATAATAATAATTTATTAATTAGTAATCGCTGCTCTATTTTATAAAAAGTTAAAATTTATGTTTTTATATTAAAAACAAAACTTATTGAGCCTAGATAGATTTTAGTATTGACAGCCTGTGTGCGCTCGTGCAGCTATCGTCATTTTGTTTATAGTGTCATTCGGCTTCATTCTCCCAGCCTGACTGCACGAATACCTATCTTATTTCATTGCGAATCGATATTAGTTTTTTTGTCAACTATTTGTTTTGGTTTTCCATCAAAATGGATCCTCAGCCAAGTACATCACAAAAAGACGTGGATGTTTTCTTGTCCCCAAGAAAAAAACGTCCACGAAAAGCTTTCACTGTTACTGAAAAAGTAATGATCCGCAACGCCTACAAATACGTGAAAAATGAAATTTCTTCGCAATTGGAGGCCTTTCAAGTTGTGGAAGAAAATGAATGTATGAGCAAAGTTGCTGACATATTGGGAATAACCTCACGCTCTGTTTGTAACGTTTTGAAGGAAGTAAATAAAGGTGCGCCGCCAACTCCTCCTAAAAAATCTGGACCAAAGCGAAGTTTTAAAGATAAAATTGATGAATTTACATTCTCTGCAATACGAAGAATTGTTCATCAGTTCTTTTACCGAAATGAACCTCCAACCATTTCAAAGGTTAGTCAATCAGTCACACTGTATTATTTTAAACCTAAGTACATCTTTTATATATATACCTAAGTAATGATTCCAAGCTATTATAAAATTTACTATTTTAGATTTTACAAGTGATGAACGATGATCCAGAAATACCCAATATTTCCAAAGACACCCTCAGAAAAATTTTGAAACATCTTAATTTTAAATTTGTTTCACGGTCACGCAAGAGCACACTTATTGATCGAAATGATATAATAACTTGGCGACAGCGTTACTTGCGATCTATATGTCAGTTTCGACGAGAAGGGAGACATATATATTATCAAGATGAAACTTGGGTTAACGCAGGTACGGCTAACATTTATACACAAAATGAATTTATATACATTTTACATTTTAATAGTAATATTGAATGTTAATGTACTATATTTACTTTAAGAACTTTATTTCAGGAAGGCATTCAAAAAATTACGGCTACCGAATGGTCTAAATGCGTATCCCATATTGTCAAAGAAGAGCAAAAAATGTGTAGGCTAGATACTTTAATTGACAATATCACAGACACATTTATAATAAATGTTACAGAAAGTGACAGCGATAGCGAAAGCGATGACGGCGACAATTTATAAAAATATTTACAATATTTTTTTTATGTACAGTTAAGGTAATTATTGGTTCGTCACCTTAAGGCCTATTTTCGTGTGCTTATGCAGTATGTACTACGTATATGTATACTGATTTGATAAAGCAGAGTATCACAGTCTGCTTTACCGATTGAGTAGTACATTATTATTAAATATTGCAGTCAATAAAAAAGTCAATGGTCGGCTGTCACTAGTGGGGATGACAATACAATATCGGTTACCTAGGATACAAAATTAGTCCTTCGTGAATGCTCGTGAATCGGAAATAATATTTAATACTATTTATTTCATATTTAATTTTTATATTCTGTGGTTATAGGCATAATAAATTATTATTTCAACAATATTTATGTGACTCATAAAATGGCTGTAATTTCGTAAGTATAAGAGCACTATTTTTTTCCTTTTCGCACTATTTATAACTATTTCAGAACCATTTTTTGGCATTCATGAAATATCAAGATTTTATTGTGAGTATGCTGGGCTAAGACACCATGATCACAGTTTTTATTCATTTCACACACAATTACCTATAAAAGAAAAGTCTCAGATCGTTAATTAATCGTCAAAACTAAAAATACCACTAATTTTAAACGAGAAGAATCGATCCGGAAATATTTCATTTCCATATCGAATAATTTCGCAACGTCACTATTTAATACTTGTCATAACGTTGCTACACTGAAATTGTCAAATCTGGAATCGAATTAAAATATATATAGATATATATATAGTATATATAGTATATATAGTATATAGACTGTGTGCAGTTTGTTTGTTTAAATTTGTTTTCTGTTTACACTTTGGAGTAATTTTAATATCCCAATACAATGGTGTATGTTAAAGGAGGTAAGCTAGTGGAAATTATTCAATGTAATTATTTTTGTTGTATTCAAGGATATTATTAGGCCACGTCAGTGTATTGTTATTGTTTCGAAATTACGTTAAACTATTCAATCCAAATCTACTAAGTAGTAGTATTTAACATATTGTTATATCATTACAATCTTTTGCATTGTTAAGAAGAATCAATTGTGAAGAAGATCCAGACAGTAAATTACGTTTTCAAAATCACTTTTTTGAATTCTGTGCTTTCCTTACAACAATTATTTACTTAATTAGAAAATCACAATGTTTTCCTTTACTATGTAATACTTAAGATAATTAGGAAAGAGGAACTTGTTGCTATAGTTAATCGTAAATCTTATCTAGATTAGTTTGTTCCCTATGACGTTTATGCCAATGATAATCATCCACTGCAGGATCTAGCTCTCCTCCTAACTTTTGCATATCCTTTCATTCCAGTATGCCAATAAGTTTGTAAGTATAATGTTCTGTAAGTAATATGAATAGTTAAAAGTTTAGTGAAGTGTGATATTGGTATAGGGTTTTGCAAAAAGATAGTCTCCATATTCCCTTCACAATCTTTCTACAAAACTGTAATGCAATATATAATTGTCGACATATTGAGTAATTTTGTCTATGATTTAATTGTCATCTTATATGTATATGAAATGGATAACTATAATGTGGATCTACTGTGTAAGGACTTAACTTTTGTTGTTGCAAGTAGGTTGCAAGGTTGAGGCCGGAAACTGTTACACATAGACCGCCAAGGACATCTGTTTCCGTGTCTATTTGCCATAACACAACTATGTGATTATTCAGCAATTAACTTGCTGAGACCTTTACAATTTATATATTTTATATTGAAATATTCCAGATGGCACGGTTGTGGAGAGAACACCGTTCAGCATTTTCGGATGGTTCTGGGGCATAGTCAACTTCATCTATTTATTGTGAGTTTTATGCTTATCCTATAAAGATTTATATATATTCAAATAATTGTTTGCATAAATACTTTTTAGAACATTATTATATTTAAACAATTGCATTGTCCCATAGTTGTAATAGATTTAATGTTAAATTAGAGACCAGTATAGCTTGTTTATTACTACCCTGAAAGAAACATGTTGTCTGTATGTGATTATTCTTTTATCTCCACTGCCACCCTAATAAATATTCAGTTTAAGAATGATACATTATAGCTTGAATTACTTTTATAATATTTAGCCATTGGCCTGTGTAAGTTTTATCTAAAAATAATTTGTGTAGATATTTAGTTCTCAGTTTTTTCCGTTGAACCCTTTAGAAAAAGTTTACTCACCCTGTGCTATCTGACCAATTTTCTTTTTGTTTTATTTATTAAATACGGTTAAAGATTTTTTATTTTCTCAAAAGAATTTACAATTCACTTACAGAGAAAAAATATACATACATCTTAATGTATTAACAGATAGGTATTTGCCGTTGAGCGAAACATAATACAACGTTATAAACTAAACCAATACATATACTAACATTATTATAATCTAAAAACATCTTATTTAATTACAATGAAATTAGCAGGTAGATAAAAATATAAGTCACAGAAAACATACAATATGACGGTAGTACTATCCAGTATTAAACTATGCAACACTATACAAAGAATAAGTTTGTCCTTGAAACTGGAGTACGAACACAGAGGTATGACGTCACTTTTTATTGGATGCGGCATCTAGTATAAGTGCGTACTTAATGAAACTAGTTATTTAAAAGATTAAAGGATGTATTTATTTTACCATATTATTATTTAATAGTTTTTGTATAATACTTTATTAGTATTTTTTAATGTTATCTTAATGTATGTACTAAAGTTAACTATAGATTGGTTAATATATAGTACTTAAGTATTAAGTAGTATTATGAAATAAAAATAAATTGAGTAGTATTGTAAAATAGTATCCAAATATGTATTTGTTTTATTTAATAATATATTTATATATATAATATTGTATCAATATATTATGGATATTAAATTATTATTATGCTATTCGTACCTACTCATAATGTGTGACTTAAGTAGTTTTTTAAAGGTTTTTATATTTTTTGCCTCTTTGATATATTCCGGTAATCTACTATATAAAAATAAGTCGGGTTTTCCTTCCTGACGCTATAACTCCAGAACGCACGAACCGATTTCCACGATTTTGCATTCGTTGGAAAGGTCTCGAGCTCCGTGAGGTTTATAGCAAAGAAAATTTAGGAAAAATTTGAACAGAAAAGCATGCCCGGGCGAAGCCGGGACGGACCGCTAGTTTATTATAAATATTAACACCTTCACATTCTATATTTCATTTCCCGTAATTCGTTCTAGGTTTTCGTGGTATTAGATAATTAGCGTTCCGTAGTTTCATTTTTTGAACTTGTGATTTTTTTGTGAAAGATAGATTAGTATGTATTTCTTTTTTTAATATTTTATATATGAGTATGCAAGTAAAGTAATTATATGTTTGTGCTATCGTCATTATTTTAGTAATTGTATAAACTTTATGTGTTGGTGTTCTAAATTTGAGACCAAATAAGACCTTTATTAATTTATTTTGTGACTTTTGTATGACCTCCAAGTTTGATTTAGCAGTGGTTCCCCATATTTCTATTAAATAGTCGATGTGTGGTTTAACTAATGAATTATAGATCATATAGCGTACTTTTTGGGGCAGGCATTTTCTTATATTGAAAAGAGAGGCTGTTAGCGACATTAATTTTGACTTGGTTTTCTCTAAGTGAGCTCTCCAGTTTAGACTGCAGTCTATTGTGAGACCCAGATATTTTTCATTGGTTTTCCTGTTTAATGTTTGATCGTTTATGCTCAATTGTATATTACCACTAATACGTTTGTTTTTTAGGGCAAATATAACATAAGTTGTTTTTGTTGTATTGATAGTAAGTAAGTTCATCTGAAACCAGTCATTAAGTACATTGAGATCATTTTGTATAACGGCAGTTAGGGCCTCCACCGTGGGTCCAAAATAAAATAAACTTGTGTCGTCAGCATATAAAGAAATGTCTCCAGCTAGCCCAATTCGAGAGATGTTGTTGATATAAATTAAAAATAATAATGGGCCTAGGATTGAACCTTGCGGTATACCATGAGAGACAGGATTAGGGTCGCTTTGATAGTCACCAATTTTCACGATTTGCATACGATTTTCTAAGTATGATTTAAAGATATCAAGTGCTTTGCCCTCAATACCAATATTAGACAATTTTTGAAGTAGTAAATTGGGACTAATCGTATCAAATGCCTTTTTAAGGTCAATAAAGACACCGATAGCTATTTGTTTCTTGTCTAGACCATTTTTAATTTTTGTTATAAGGTCGATAGTTGCTGAAAGACAACTTGACTGAGGTCGAAAACCATATTGCTTTTGATATAAACAGTTATTTGATTTAAGAAATGCTTCTAGACGGTTATAAATAATTCTTTCATAGATTTTGGACAAAACTGGGAGAACAGAGATCGGTCGATAGTTGGAGGGATCATACTTATTACCAGATTTGAAGATTGGAATTACTTTAGCTAATTTTAGAGTATCAGGAAAGATACCCTGCTTTTAACTTATTTATGCAATTAGTTAATTTAGGGGCGATTAGGTTTTTAATACATTTTATAGATTTTGCACTGATACCATCGATGCCAAATCCAGTGTTGGAGTCTAATTGATCAATAATCCTGTAGATTTCGTCGGAACGTGTTAAAGCAAAATTTTCTAGCTTTGTATTAGTGGTTAGCTTGGGTTCTTCGTGTGTTTGGTGCTGTATATTCTTGTCAATAATAATGTTTGCTAATGATGACCCGATTGTTGCAAAATAGTTGTTTAGGTGTTGGCATACTTCTTTTTGATCTGTGATAGTCGTTGAATCGATGGTGATTTTTTCCGGTCCAGTCTTTGCTCTTATTTTGTTTTGTGAGAGGTCGTTAATTAGTTTCCAAATTTTTCGAGGTTTAGTTGCATTATCCTTAAAACGTTTTAAGTAATATGAGCTTTTAGTTATTTGAATATTATTATGTACTGCAATTTTTACTTCCTTGTACTTTTCTTTATTCGTATCTGTTGGGTCTTCCTTGTATTTTTTCCATAATTTGTTTCTGTTGTGTATACCATGTATAATATCTTTATTGATCCAATCCTTGCGTGGTGGATTTAGTATTTTTGTTTTGGTTATTTTACTCTTTGATAAACATATTTGTAGTTTTTCCTCCAGACTTTCAAACGATAAGTCATCATAATGATTAATTGCAACTTGAAATAAATTATATAGAATTGTGTAATTTGTTGAGTTGTAGTTGACTTTACTAATAGGTGGAGGATGAAATTGTTTGATTTCTAGAAATATTTGTTTGTGGTCGGACAACTCTGAATCAATTATACAGAAATGGAAGTCATGTTCTCTTAAATTGGTTCATGCGTGATCAATAATTGTTTTAGTCGCTGAAGTTTCTCGAGTGCTGTGCTTTTTATCAATCTTATTCAAAATTTTCAAATTGTTTTCTTTTAGTGTATTCTTGTAATTTAAAGTTTATTTATTTATTTATTTAAAAAAGACACACCATTGGCATTTCACAATATATGGTTACAAATAATATATCATAATTGTATTGTTCTGTGTGAAACACCTTCGAAGGTGTATACAGCATTCACATTATTAAATTAAATAATCTATAAAATTGAAATATTATAAAAAAAAAACAATTATAATCAAAAGCAATTAAAGTAATGTCTATACATTACAAACAAGAGAATTAAAAGCAATCGCATTAAAATAAAATAAAACAATATTATATAATGATAAAAAGAGAAAAACAAAAAAAGTTGCCTGATCCGGGTTAAGAAGGTCCAAATTAAAATCTCCGATAACCAATAGTCTCTTTTTTTCGTTCAATTGTTCTGTATATGTATCAAGAAAGGTATTCATATTTAATTTGTCGGGTTTATAAATTGCTCCAATATCAAGTGAAAATTTGTCAACATGTATCCATAAGTAGTGAGTGTTTTCAATACATTCTTCCTGCACAAGATGGTGTTTTAAATTATTGTGCACAAATATTGAGACACCGCCTCCTCTTTTTTTTGTCTATAATTATAATAATGTGTATAGCTCGGAATTTGAAATCTTTTAGCTTCTTCTTCATTTTTAATCTATGTCTCTGTTATTATAATGATGTGGGTAATGGTTGGTAGGGAAGAGATCACGCATCTGAGTTCATCGAACTTACCACATTTTACTATACTGCGCGCATTGGTATAGAAGCACTTTAGGGATTTAGGTGTCCAGTTTACAGTGCTGTTGTTGTCTGTGAGTTGGTATGTTATTTTTCCTGAGCTTGCAATTAGTTTTTTGGCGTTGTGTTTGTAGTTTGGGAGATTTTTTCAGTGGTTTTAATTATTTTGGGTATACCTCTGATATACTTGATGCTGAGGTCAGCCTCTCCTTCAGCAGTGCGTTTATGCAGCTCACTTATCAAATTTTGCATGTATTTACGTTGATATGGCGTTTGATCTGAGTAAATTTTTATGTTCTTGTCATTAAGTGTGTTCTTGTTGCGGAGAATGGTTTTAGTTACTTCTGGAGATATAAAGCATACTTTAATTGGTCGGGAGCGGTCAGGTTCGTATTTTCCCAGACGAATAACCTTCTGGGCAGTCCTTATAAACAAGTTTTATAACTCTGGTGATTTCTTTCATTTCAGTTTCATAGCGCTCTTTTACTGATGTTGACTGAGTTTCAGGTATCCCAGCTATAATAACATTGTTAGCACAGTCTCTTTCTTGCATTTCTAAAACTATGTCCTCACAAGTAGATGGTCCGTCATTTTCAAAATGACGGACCATCTACTTGTGAGGACAAGGTGTAGACAAGGCAGCTTGAGACGAAGTGCTTTTGAGGTTGTTGACGTCTACTTCAAGGAGGTTAATTTTTTTCATAGTATTTTCGCTAACGGCTGTTAAGTTAACTAGTTTGCTCTTCAAGTTATTATTTTCAATGATAATACCTTCTATCGTATTACTGATGTTACCTACTTGGTTCTTAATAGTAGTTACATCTTGACAGAGTCTCGTGATATTGTCAGCTTGATCCTTCTTTGAATCAGTTAACACAAGCATCATTTCTGACATTTGCTTACGTAGTTCTGATAGTTCGGATTTGATAGTTTCAGTGTCATCCGTAAACTTTCTTTTTTGACGCTTTGTAGTATTCGGTTTAGAATCCGAATGCATTTCTGACAAGTTAGGTTGTGAACCTCCCAAGCCCGCACTTATGCCGCATCCATTTGGTGAGTGTTGTACACTCATTGTATATCGGTGTAAAATGTGCACTTACTTTATGCGTAGAAATGAGACAGATGATCCCGTCTCCTTCACTTGGTAGAAGCTCAGAAGGTATAAGGTGTAAGCAGCCACACAACACGCGAACAAAATAATGTTTTATTATAACTTAACACGTTTTAAAATCGATTGGAGTTAGTTTTGTAATTTTTATTATATTTTAGTAACACGTCCGCTCTGTTTGCTCTTCGAAAAACATACTTAAATGACTAAACAACATACTTGTCATTCACATAATTGTTGTTATTTCACATAATTGTAGATTATATTTACCTTTTACCTGCACTAGAACCTTTCAGAAGAGTATTTGAATCATAACCTGGCATTAAAAATTTGTTTATTGTTTAGGTTCCAAACATTGATCAACCCTAACTATAGCAAGCACGGAGACAAGTATGTGAGAGACTTTAGACCACCAGGCAGCGGGTAAGTGTTAACTATTAACTTACCCCCTTATTCATAAATGTCTCTTAAATTTTAGTCAATTGATTAGCTTAAATTCTTACGGTTTTGTTTGGCATAAAGTTGGTTTTGGTAATAAAAATCACGCTAAACAATGACTAAATTTAAGAGGCGTTTATGAGTAAGGGGGTTATTTTATAACAATTTAATTAATTTTATAAAAAAATTAAGCCTTGTTGCCATGTTAGTTCTTTCATATATTTTAGTGGTGGGAACGTAAAACACTTGGCGTGGTTGATTTCAATGGCTTAAATAGCATGAAGGATGTTAACTGCGATCAAATAATTAATTAAATAATAATTTAGGGTGATCTGTAAGGATGGTGCATGTATGTAATAAATAAATAAATAAATAAATAAAATTACTTATTGCTTTGAGTTTGGTTGTGAGGTTGTGACACAGGGCTTAATTTATAATCAGAAAATTATAAACATGTGTGCTCGAAACAGTATTTATCTGTGTTTATTTATTACTATGCGCGTTCGCTGGAGTCTCCCCACTGATAGAACATATCAATTGTGACGTGTGCGTCCTTCCTTTTGCCTATACTTTTATCAAAGCGCGTGATATTACTACCATTAATATTTTAAAATTGAGCCTAATTGGTTAGCACTTTTAATACACATGTCAGTAGACTTTTTAGAACTCAATCGGGGTCTCTGGTGTTGTTCAAATTAACAAGTTTATCTGGTATATTTATGTTTATATTTTTTACGGATTTATTTCTGTTAATTTATTAGAGAAGGAAAATACAACCCGTCATTCCATATTATGGGTGTCAAAAAGGGTGACAACCACAGAACATTAAAATACATTAGAAAGGCGAAGTAGGCGGGGCTCGCGCGCCTCAACTGTGAGCAAACGCTCATAGTTTGTTTCGAAAGCGACGCATCCCCGCGTAGTCGTCCGCGGACTTTCATGGAGTGCGTATCAGCGTGAAAAAGTTTAGAAAGCGTCAAAAAATGCCGAGTTGTGCTATTATTACTTGCAAAGCAAGAAGCCAAGTGTCAAGTATGACAAAAGAAGGAATTTCATTCCACCACAAATTTAGACTCACCTAAATTTCTTGATTTTATGACAATATTTACGAAAAACTGATTTTGGCAACAGAAATCATAATATTGCATTGTTTTTATTCATTGCCGGCATTGTTTGCTATGCAACCTTAGTTTCGCCTATTCGAAAAGCAATGCATAACGCCACGCGCGCTTTCCACTGATACATCCGACCGCAGTGATGTACCTCAACAGCGCTCTTTATCGATAAATTTTATTCATTAGATTTTTCTGATTATAATTTATTTATGGAACTGATTTTTAGACATGAATTGTTATTGTTGGTTTAAATAACATTTAGTATTGTTATTTTTATTTTCAATTGTTTCAAAGTAATCATTTTATAATGATGTCACGAAATAAATCTTAAATCGTTTTGAAATTAATCTGCATTGTACGATAGACCTACGTGGGAATTGCACTTACGACCTCGTGCACGGCACCCGGCACCCCGCCACAGAGGCGGCTTTTTACGGTAATTTAACTGTTTACGTTTTGGATTATTCTTTATGGATAATATTATGGCATATTATATTATGGCTAATAGCCAGATTTTATGTTGTACTGATGTTATGTTTTTTAGGTTTCCTTAAGCGCCTGATGTAAAGGAAAAATGGATTAATATAACTGGCAGAGAAGATTGGTTTCCTACAAAGACAAGCACCATTTGCTCGAAACATTTTAACGAAGATGATTACGACATAAAAAAAGTCCGGAAATAGATATATAAAAAACTACCAGGCCAAATTGAATATTTTTTTAGGGGACAAAAAAATTACAACTATTCCGCTTCGATTAAAAAAAGTCTCCCCATAGGAGACTTTTTTTGGTTCATTTCATTTGAGTAAATGCATATCAATTTATTTTTATGGAGAATATTGTTTTATTTAATTACCCTTAAATTCCAAGAACAAAATTTGTTACCTATTAAAATAGTATTTCTTCAAATATTTATTTAATATTCATTTAAAAATTTTACTTTTACTACTGTAATTTACAGTCACTCGTTTTATTACTAAGTACTTACTCTTTATTTTTGTTCGAGTGTATATAATTGACGTAACCTCCTACTTTTTGAAGTCGGTAAAAACGGTCTTGACTTTTCCATACGAAAATAGATTATTATTAATTTAGTTTCAGATCTACTATTTAAGGAGTTATTTTATTTATAATAAGTTTATTATAAATAAAATAACTAATATACAGTTGTATATCGCTGCTTATAAACAGTAGTGCCACAAATCAAAAAAATCCAAAATCACTTTTATTCAAAAAATGTGGTCCAAATAACCGTTACTTTCATTTTTAACGAAGACACCCACTAAAAACGGTTCAAAAATCATAAATGTACGCATACGCCCTTTTGGCATTTTACCGCATCGACGGCTAACTTCCGAGTAAAGCCGCCATTTTTTTAGTTGCGACCCGGCAGTCAGCGCGAGCGCACGTCAGTTTTATGCTACACGACCACATCGCAAAAAGTGACTTATATTGTGACTTGATTTTATATGCTACAGTGCCATATTTGTGAAAGTGACCGTTTCGCATAAAAAAACAAGTAAGTACACAAATATTTTTTAAGACATAGGTGCCACATTTTGGTAAGTGTCTGTATAGCAATAAAAATTGAGTGATATAATATATTATTTTTTAGGCTTATGAGTTGTTTTTGTTAAACGTCTGTTTTGCTCAAAATATTTGTGTAATATATAATATTTTGTTATAAGCTTAAAAGTTGCTACTGTAAAACGTCTGTTTTGCTCAAAACATTGTTCTGCTTATGGTGTTTTTTTTTATAAAATAAAGACTTTAATAAAATTTGGTTTAATATTTTATTAAAGTCAGTTATTTCCAAAAAAACTTCCACTGGTAAAAAGCTTTTTCTGATTGCTATATGCTTTAAAATAGTGCTACGACTAACACGGGCTGGATAGTGGTCAATCAAAGGTCCACAGGTGCGAAGCTCCACGCTACATGTTGCGGACCGGTCTTACATTCCCAGCGGTGCGCGGCAATGTGCAATTATATCAACGTAGTAATCGACGAATAAACCGCGCTTTTGTAATACAGTCCACATCTTTTATTTTACCACCAAGACATCTTTTATTTTACCACCAAGACCATCTTATACATTGATTATATTATATTATTATACTACTTACTACGTACTGATTATACTTATACGTTGATACGTGATTGATTTTAATTTTACTTAATTTTTAATTTATAAAAGACAACTCCCGCACTAGGAATTACTCCTGTGTCACGGGGACTTTTACAAACATTAAAACAACTTACACAAAGTACATCCAGACTCAGAACAATCACTTGTGGATCGCACAAATAATTGTCCTGTGTGGGATTCGAACCCACGACCTCGTGCACGGCAGTCGCTTACACTACCGACCGATACGAACGGAACCTGACGAACTGATGGTGAGTTTTGATGTCGAATCTCTGTTCACTAATATACCAATCAAAGAATGCGTTGAGGTCGTTAGAGACAAATTGAGTGACAATGATATGCCCCACAACTATGTTGATCTTTTAAAACACTGCTTGGATGGCAACTACTTCCTTTTCCAAGGTCAATACTACCTCCAGATTGATGGCGTCGCAATGGGGAGTCCAGTAGCCCCGGTACTGGCTAATCTCTGGATGGAACATTTCGAAGAGAAGGCCCTGAGCCTTGGCCCTAAAACTATCAGACTTTGGAAACGTTATGTTGATGACATCTTCAGCGTAGTCAAAGGAAGCAAGCAAGAGGTAGATCAATATATTGCACATCTAAATGCTCTCCATCCAAAGATGCGTTTCACGTATGAAATGGAGGTGGACAGGTCATTGTCTTTCTTGGATGTCAAGCTAGCCGTAAGAGCAGATGGGTCCATATCACATAGTGTTTACCGTAAACCTACACACACGGACAGGTATTTACACGCAACGTCTCATCACCACCCGCGACACCTTTAATCTGTGATAACATCATTAAAGAACAGAGCATATGATCTCTGTGACCCTGAGCACCTGGGGCGAGAGCTAGACCATGTTCAGGAGGTACTTACGAACAATGGATTTAAGGTTAATACGCGAGAGAGACCAATAAAAAGAGAGAGACATCCTGGAGTGAACAGGCAACCTGCGTACCTACCTTATCTGAAAGGCGTGACAGATAAGGTTGGCTCGGTGTTGAGAAACTACTCAATACACACCATTTTCACCCCGGAGGCCAAGGTTAATAGCATAGTACGCTCACCAAAGGATGTCCTACCTCTGCAATGTCCTGGCGTGTACAAGATTGACTGTAGCTGTGGCAGTTCTTATATTGGGCAAACAAAGCGGACCATTGCTGAAAGGCTCAAAGAGCACATAGCTGCTGTGAAGAACCGACAGACCAACAAGTCAGCTATCGCCGAACACTTGGTGAACGCTGGCGCTAATCACTGGATCGAGTTTCATAAGCCACGGGTAATCTCCACCGATCGCCACCATTACTCAAGACTTGTGCGCGAGGCCATTGAAATCAAAAAGTTCCCTAAAAACTTTAACCGGGATGACGGTTTCAAGTTGTCAGCAACGTGGAATCCAGTGATATCGAAAACAATACCTCCCTTTTTTGAACGGTCGGTTAACGTACAGACCAGCGTTACGGTCAGTGTTGTGTGTAGGGGGACTTTATATTAACATCTCAAGATGCGAGGGTAGATGATAATAATATATTATCTATCACGAAGACGAAGCTGTGACGTCGCATCACCAGTCAGCTTGCGACCACGGCCAGAGCAACCTGTGCCGAAACGTCAAGTAAAATAAAGGTAAATTAAATGCGCGTTAATATCCCGTTTATATAATATTTATTACAACTTATGCTGTGTTTTGTAGTTGTGATTCTACTAATAATTAATAATAATAATTAGTTAAAGTGAAGATGATAATTTTAAATAAAAGACTATTTTTTTTCTTATTTGTGGCCTTTTATTCAAAATTTTAATTTACTTTTGAGAAATATTTTATATGCAAAAGGGACTTTTGTGCTACTAGTTGTCTGTATATTATAGCTACTACAACGATAAAATAAACGAAAGGTGGAGAATCAAAATACGCTTCGAATGATATATGACACAATAGCATTGATAGTAGAAGTGTCAAAAAACAAACAAAAATTGAAATGAAAATTTTCAATGTGCTCTGCTGAAAAAAGTTAAATTTTGATTTGTGGCCCTATTGTTTTAAAGCAGCGATATTATGATTAAATAAAAAATATCATTGAAATAAGCATTAGACCCATTTCAGATACAATAAATAAATAACTTTGCAAATTATGAACCTTCTATAATATAATAATCGATGCAATTTTATCGTTTGTCAATCACTAGCGTAAATGTAAAATAAATTGCTTTTGCACAGCACATACGTAAGTAAGATTACGTCTGTGTGAGTGAGCTGTGTGACCAAACATAGCGCTTCGTTTGACGTTGTGCGTGTGTGCGTGACACTGTATTTACTTTCGTTGCTTACGTAGTTGTAGAAATAGTGGGGGCTTAGTGGCTACAGCGGATCCGATGCAAACTGCGCTTGATAACCTTTCTAATGTATTTTAATGTTCTGTGGTGACAACCATTGCTCGGGATGACTCCTATTAAACCTATTGTAGTATTGTTATAGTCTGTAGGAAATAAGGAAAACCTGCGTTAGGACACTATTATACGCTTTGACGACAGTACAACAATGGTCTCTTTTAGTATTTATATGACGGTTCTAAAACTGTATACATAAACTCGCGCCTTTTCCCGTTAGGTGTAGTCATAGACCGCAGACCGCCTAGATCCTTACAAACCGGCAATACGCAATTTGCTCTTCCCCATGTGAGAACCTCTGGCGACCATTACCACCGCCTCCAAGATTATTTTTCATTCAGGTCCTAGATTTGCTAGGTAAATACTTTTTCGTCAACTACAAAGTCCCGCGTGTAGTGGTACGGTAGACTAAAAAATAAAAATAAATTGTATGAGTTTCTTTGTCCGAAGCTCGTTCCGAAGCCACACATCCTAACTAGTTTTAAGTGGACGTGTCTAAGATTTATGCGAATCTATTCTATTAAATAGAAAGATTTTGACTATGACTACTGTATTTTATTATTAATACTATTTTATTATTAAATTTCAGGCCACCAAAGCCGCCTTCGAAAAAGTTTGGTGGTTTCGGTCCCTCGGGCTCGGGTCCTTCTCCACCCCCCATGGGAGGCTGTGGCTGCGGCGGATAAGTCCTACACCATTCTCCTCTAGAAACAAGTACATTATTCTTAACTTAAATTGAATAAAATGTTAATAATATAGTTTTTTTTTATGTTGTTCTCCATAGTACTACTTGCAATTATTATTTTAATGGATATTTTTTTTTAAAGTGATAATGATAGTGAAAATAAATACAACACATTAAGATCTTTTAAATCTTTCGTTGTAAGTATATAAAGATGATCTGTATTCTGAGTATAACTTATTTGATACTAAATATGAAGTTGGTACATTGTGTTGTGCTCGGGGTAATTAACTTAAATATTTAATCTTTACATATGGTATGTATTTATAATACTAATGAATGTTACATAGAATTCATAAGTATATTTAACTATAATAAAACCGTTAATTAATTAAAAATGTTTTTTTTTTTTAATTTTTTAAAAACATCTATTGTATCTGCCATATTTTTGTTAAGTACTGGTTGTATGGGGCAAAGTATAATCGGCAACGTAAAATAAGGAGATAAAGTTATATGAATTTACTTAAACCAGCATGTCAATTCTTGTACCTAAAATTCGGTTAAGTTAACTTTTAGTTGTCAAATTGTCACACTCTAAATAAAACTTTAACACGACCATAAAAGATTACAATTGCAATAGCAAAAACATGACAACTAAAAGTTAACTTAACCGAATTTTACCCTCGGTTTCTGAATGACTGATCAAGTCAAAATCAACTAATCAAGTGTCAAAACTATCATTTTCAGGAACTAAAATGACAGTTTTGACATTTGATTAGTTGATTTTGACTTGATCAGTCATTCAGAAACCGGGGGTTAGAAACGAGAATTGACATGCTAATTAAATAAAAAAAAAACTTGATATTACTAGACATCTTATAAATTATAAATACTAAACAATTTCACCTATTTGCTGCTGTTCTTAATCTTATATCCATTTGTGGCTATTATAAAATGGTTTAATATTTTAATATAAATCCAAAGAATAAGTTCATGTAATTAAGATCACAGTGATCGGAACTTTAAGTTACATTTATCGTATCACGATGATTATATGACCTAAATCGATCATAAGTTCTTTGACAAAGATGTATAAGAAATGATTCTAATATTTAGGTATGAACATTCAATGTTTTCATAATTGACGCAGTACTTATCTGTTCGTGTAATGGGATATTTTACAAAATATAAGCTTGTTAGAGGCTTGGTTCATAATATAAATGACACACTATAATAGGTCTTTACCTATGAAATTGCCGTTTTTTGCCGCCGTAGTCTTTAGCCGTTATTTTCTTTTAAAACATAGATTGGTGGTATTATTTTTGTAATTTGGTAAATACAAGACAGTACCAACAACTAACACAAGATAATTAAGAAAAATAATTATTATTTGTATTAGTAATAAGCGTGTAAATATGGGTCTAATTTAAAACAGCATCATTTAAACAAATGTAACTTCTTCCCTTATATTTTATTTCTTATTATTAAAATGCTGTAAGTTAGCTAAGATGTGTGCTATTACTTATACCAAATTTCATTCTATGAAGTTTAATAATTATTGAAAAAACTAAGAAAACGTTAGTATGAAAAATCAAACTTCGCATAAAATCTCCATACAAATCGGCAATTTCATAGGTATAAACAAGGAAATATTGTATATACTTATCAATTAAAAATAAAACAATTTATTTATTATAATAATAATATTTAATAGGTAATATTTAATAGGTCTGTTATAACAATAACTTTGTAAATTGAATAAATATATATCTCACAGAATGTCTTTTTTAATTACTATTTAACGTATATGTAATTAGCATTATTTTTATTTTGATTTTTCGTTATACATATTATTGTAAATACTAAACAAATAATATTTCTTTTGCCTTCTATAGTCAAGGCAAGACTTTCTTGGTATGTTTAAACCAGTTTATGTCTGAGACATTGCGTCTCTAATCATTAAATAATTCCTAATTTGTCTGGTGTATAATATAGGCTCTATATTCGAGTGTATTTATCTAAGTAAGGTAATTGTACTAAGTATTTTCTCTACTAAATAACTAAAAACGAGACATGTGTAGATGTGATTTATTGTAGGGAATTAGTAGTTCAATGGAAATTGTGTAGAATGAAGTATTTTTACTAGTATTTTTTAAATTAAAGATCTCTTCAATTAACGGTTACTACAATTGATAATAGATATTATTGTGTATAGAAATCCAAAAATAAATAATATACACACAAATGTTTCAAGAATCTCTAACTACTAAAATCACACTCCAGTAAATCTCTTTAAACCTAGTAACATGAATACTGTATTAAATAATATTTAGTAGTCAAGACATGTGAAGGGGATATGCAGAACCGCTACTGGCTCCGAGGACTTTGGCTGGTTGATGTAGATGCTCCAGGTTCTCTTGTCGAGGTCGAATATACCTGCAAATATGGTCTAGTATTATGTAACACTTGTAGTATGTCGTATCATTATTATCTTATGTCTAATGTAGTGTTGATGTATGAGTCATTTTATTAATAGTCTTTTGAGAATTCACGCCCTTGAAGTTTTGTGTAGTCGACGTTAAATATAAAAACAATGATATTTTACTTCATTTAAGGAATAGAATAGTATTTATGGACTTAATATACCAATAGTTGCATTCCGAGAATATGCTCAAATAAGTTTTGTAGATGGCAGCTCTTAAAGAAGAAAAACTTGACACAAAACCATGGAAAATGTATTGTATTACGTGGTGTTTTTGTAAATTAAGTTACTCTCCTTCACTTATGAGATTATATTTTATTCTTTAGTTTGTTTTTAAAAAATCCGACTGCTCTACATTAATCCTGGATTCTAAAAGCTCGTGCATGACAGCCGCACAGTAGAACCACCACGCTACTGAGGGAGGTACGATAATGAGAATTGGAATTAAAACTAGAAGCTTTTCAGCATGTTTATTTAGCATGCGTGGAGTCTATATTAAAAGAACGAAAGACAATGGAATACATTTAACTAATTTATCTAACGAAACAAGGACTTGAGAGGCCTATAACAGGTCAAGGGTGTTTGAGGCGTATTCTCAGGAGACGCAAGATCGAATCCTGCCAAATTTTCACATTGTCTTTCGTTCTTATTATTTTATAGAAAACACGTTATCATCTGAGTACTCCAGAAAGGAATAGAAAATATTATATATCTAAGAATAGAAGACCCGTAATTGCAAGCGAGATAGATATAGAAAAATGATATGGCTTTAAGACTCAGATGATAATGCGATATCTGTAGTAACAGAAAGGTACATTACCCGCAGCAATAGTTTTGATGACATCATCAGGTCTCTCCTGGAAGAGTCTGAACTCTTCGCCGGAGGTGTCGGATATGATCTCTGCGAGGTCGTCGCGGTTGGTCGGTGTGGGGTACGAGCCTATGGTCTTTAGTCGAGCTATGCTGCTGTCGATGATGCGCCCGATCACTTCTGTCACGTTTGTTCTTAGGTATCTGGAGGATTATTAGGCATTGTCAGAAACAGTTATTTGCGGAAACTGGCTGCGGTTGTCGGCTGAAAGTATGCGCAAAAGAGCGAATACATGCGTCATATTGTTAACAGTACCCGGCGATAAATATTGCAAATCGACCTTTTGAAAGAAAGTATCGTACGAATACAAAGAGTTCGGTATCTATTAAGAGCTGGTAAAACAAATTATGATTTGCTTCTTGCTTCTGAGGGTTATAATTACATTACATTTGCGGGTGTTAACAACTCTTAATATATATTTTGAATTGTATTTCTTGAGACAGAGATAACGCTCTGCGAACTCAAAATTAGCCGATTGTTTCTCTGTCTGTCGATGTGCAATATTAACCGTCGTACCTTCCAGTGGCGAAGGGTGAATTTTTATAAAAGGGAAGCCGAAAAAAAAACTTATCAGTGTCGGTACTCATTTGACAAGCGCAACAGTGAGCCACTGACTGGCTCACTGTACCTACCATACGAGTAAGCACTGTTGGTTATTATAACAGATTTTTTTATTATTGTTATTTTTTTATGAAAATAATATTATATAAGTTCCGCACTAGGGATCATGAACTGCGTCGCGAAGACTGCCACAAACATCTATTTCACAGACACAAAGAACAAGACCCAGACTCAATAATTTGTTGATCAAAAAGAACTGTCCTACATGGGAAACGAACCCGTGACCTCGTGCACGTCAACCGCTTATCTCGACCGCTGCGCCACCGAGCCCGTTACAGTGTCTTTCGTAATATAATAAAAATTACTAAAGCGAAGTACGTACTTCATACGTATTCGTAAAAAAATATTATAGTTGTCCCAAACTCATGTAAAGCTAATCAACTCCGAATATGTTTCTCATTCTCAGTATGGGCATGTTTCTTTGATGAATTAGATATTGTTTTAAATATGTCGCTATATCCTAAATGACTCCACAATTTTTTTAAATCTAAGAATAAGAAACATAGAAAATAATACGTAGGTACTATTTAATTTACAACTGCCTGTAAGCCACTAATATTTATCGTTAAGATGTTAATAATATAAAAATATACCTACCTAAACCTATCGTAAATTCATCGTGCCGGGCGGCGTCGTTTGTATTTCATAGTTATGTCTGTGTTTCTTATTTTCGTTATTTAATTTCAAGAAAGATGTTTTGCTTACACAATAATTAATCAATTAGTCAACAATCTATAATAATACTGTTAACGCTGCCATTATAACAACAAACTAAAATAATAACAACGAAGTAAGTATGTACTTACAATAATGTAAGGCACCCAAAGTACTATGACAATGTCAATCAATGCACAACACTCAATACACAAACACAAATTATACTTAGTAATTACTACTTTACACAACAAAGCGAATTCTAACGATTATTTGCAATACTTTAAATAATAAATGAAAACAAAAATAATGCAACTTGTGATGGGAGCCATTATTAAGCATCGTTTCAACGTCATTCATTGCAGTGGGAAATTCAAACAAATTGATTGTAGCTATGCTATGATCACGTTAATGCTCTCTCGCTCTCGCATGTCGCATCTTTCATCCTTGCAATCGTGCGACAGAGCTGGCGCTCTACGAAGCCGATATTGCCCGAATGTCTCTTTCCACTCGTCGATGTGCCGGCGCCGCCGCGCTCGGGTACTGTACAACAGGACCTACTCATCATAACATAACCCGGACAGAGTCGGCTTACCTTTACGCCTACATACGCAGATAAAATGCATAATAATACACCTAGGTTTTACATGTGTGCGTACGACTTTCGTACCGTCTGTTTATACTGGATTCCTATTTTTGCGCCCGGCTTACCCGCCATTAGTTGACAATGTTGTAATAAGAGATGGCGTTATGAGTACGGAAATAATAATTATATTAAAGCGATTTACGTAACAGAAAACTTTTTGGTTTTTTAATTTTGTGTACTGAATGGATGTTGCGTCATTGATTTATAATTTTTTAATAGAGTATGCTTAGCGGTTTTTGCAAAGGTAAGCCGGTAGGAATCGGGTTATATGGACACTTCGCCACTGGTACCTTCTGTGCTTTAATGACACAATTCATTATTTTTTGAGATAAGAACTATAATAATATACACAAAACTTTTTTTTTATGGTGTCCAAAAAAGGCTTTGTATTTTATTTGAATGTAAACTACAATAAACATTATTGCAACTTAATTTAGAAGGTACTTTTGAAGTCGTCTAAAAATAATCGTAAACGCAATCACATTACATTGGTGAAGTGTTATGAACTGTATACTACGTTCCCAGAGCAGTGTACCATATATGGTTCACGTGCATTGTTTTACTATTGTGTCTGCTGGCGGCAATGTGAAAGGGTTAATAAAGTTTTTAATAAAGTTCTCAGCTAGCAATCTGCTTGGACTATGGACAGTCAATGACGAACTCACGACTTAATTCTGAAGGTAGAAACATTCGCATAACTTCAGTTGCATTTTGAACTCACCTGTTAGTATGAACCAGTACATCCTTATCATACTTCTGTATGTTCAAATGTGAGCTGTTGCCATTTAGATCTGGTGACACTTCCACGTTGTATATCTGTCGTTCTCCCCACGAGTTTGTCCAGATCATGTTGACGGAGAAACCGTTGCCGATGCCGAGCCCTTCGTCCTTCAGAATCTTGACTGCTTGATTGAAGTTCTTGGCAGCAAGCATCGCACGGGTCAGGAATGTTCTTGCTAAAGAATCGTAAAAAAAATAGTATTTTAGTGTACAATATTTTATAGTTACTTTTGATAATAAAGGAATTGTTTTATAATAACCGTAAGCGCGGGTTCGATTCCCACGCAGGACAATTATTTGTAAGATCCACAAATTATTTTCCTGTGTCTGGATGTTCTTTGTGTCCTTTAAATTGATGTTTGTAAAAGTCTTCGCGACACAGGGCGTGTTCCCCTTGTCTGGGAGTTGTCTTTAGAAAAAAAACTTATGCATATCCTAATGCATAAAATATTGCAAAGCTTTTCATATTAAAAACAGTATTTATGACTAATTCCAAGAATGTTACCTATTAATTCGTTAGTTTAGAAATATATAAAGGTATATAATTACGTGTGTTTCCAGGTTTCAGGACCATAGGGCTGAGGGTGTTGATTGAGAAGACCATTCCGTTCTCGTTGTAACCCATTGTGTAACCTGGCATTGAACCAGCGTAGCATAGTGACGCAAATCTTTCTTCAACTGCCTACAAATTTAATATTAAGCTTATATAAGTTTCTAACAAAACAAAGAAATGTAAGTATTTATCAAAGGTGATTCCAGAAAACGTAAACGCATTTGTTAATATGTAAATACTGTAACATTTTTAAGTTGTTAATTGTTGCAATGTAGACATCATATTTGAGTAGAGTAGCTTTGTGATATCTACTCTACCAGACCCTCGTTCTCGTTAATCCGTCCCCGTACCAATTAGTTCTCTAATATGTAATTGAAAATTATTATGTAGTTGTACTATTTTCGTTGCAGCTTCGGTGGCTTAGCATCGTTTGGCGCGCTTACCTAGCAAAAGCTCGATTAGTTAAAGTGAACCTAGTTTTGTAGATAGACGACATAATTGTAAGTTATACTTTGTAACCTTAATAGTGAAATGAATGTAACAATGTTGTTCTTACCCCCTGTGCTCTGTCTTCAGGCGAAGGTATGATATGAGCAGACATTATATAGAAGTGATTCAATGTCTCTCCAAACGCATCCTCTGTGTGTCCTAACAACGTCTGCAAATCAAAGAAAAGCTTTAGTAAAATTATTTGTTACACTGACCAACTCTAAACAGCATGTCAATTCTCGTACCTTAAAATAGTTAAAAATTTGGTTAAGTTAACTTTCAGTTGTCAAATTGTCACACAATAGGTAATTTAATAAAACAATTTGACAACTAAAAGTTAACTTAACCTAATTTCTAACGATCTTAAGATACGACAATTGACACGCTGATTCAAATACTTAATTGATACGTTACAATAATGTTTTTAAAATCCTTCACCAAAGAAGGTAAATTTGGCATAAACCTTTTACCAATTCGTCTAGCCTACCTATATGGTATTAGCAAGCTGAAGTTTCTCTTCGTTACTGACAGAGATGTAGGTATATCTGCAGTAGAACGATAATAACCCACATTGATGAAAGGCAAGGAGGAACCGTATTATTAAACATAAATTGTAAAAGAGATATTAAGTAAACAACACATTTTCTTCGGTGGTCAGGACAAAAGGCATTTTTAGCTTCAAAATACAAAGGGCGTTGTGTCCTTGACTGATTCTTAGTTGTGACTAGATAATGAACTTACTAATGTACCTACTACTAAATAATGAATCCGTGTGGTGACGGAGTAAGAATACAATATGTCACCACCCCATCTCATCCCATGGGTAGTGTAAAAACCGACTAAGGGAATAACCGTAACTACTATCTTTACGAAATAAGAAGAAGGAAAACTTGAAATTAAACCCATTACCAATCCGTCTGGCCAGCGTGGTATTAGTAGGCCAAGTAACCTTCTGTCACGGAAGGAGGCCCGTCCCTTCAGTGGGACATGTGGGAATGGGCTGTTATGATGAATGAACTTACAGCTTGTGAGTTCTTGAATGCGATAGAGCTGCAACCTCCTGTGTCGTTACGTGGGATGTGGTTGTCGTTGATAGTTTCGATGAGGTCGTCCATTTGCAGCAAGAATAACTAAGACGAGTAAAAACAAATTAGTGATATAATAATACATAATACAACTGATCATGATACAAATAATCAATAATACAACTGTCTTATAAGTACGTCGCCTACTACCTACTTAATAAGTAAACAACGGCCGAATACTAAAACGTCTGTTCAAGTAAAGCGGTGCTTAAACTAGACATTTTTAATGAGAATTTTTAGTTTAAGCGCCGCTTTACTTTAACAGACGTTTGAGTAGACAAACAATTTGTTTTGCATGATATCCAAACCTTCCATTTGCAATAACTATAAGGCGACCAACTTAGGTAAAGTGTACTTTAAGTTGTATCAATAAACAACTTTAATTTTGTACAACAACTGTCTTGATAATTTTAGGAAACCTAAATGAAAACTTATAAGTATATCAAGCCATCCCATGGGTGTCGTAAAAACCGACTAAGGGACTTTCCGTGAATATTATCTTTACCTAATAAAAAGAAAGAAAACTTGAAATTAAACCCTATACCAATCCGTCTGGCCAGCTTGGTATTAGTAGGCCAAGTATCCCTCCGTCACAGGAGGAGGCCCGTCCCTGCAGTGGGACATTAATGGGCTGATAAGAGATATCAAGCCTACCTGATGGAAAGGCACGTTGGCACCATCAGCCACTCCTTGCATTTCCTTCACGTAGTAAGGGAATCTCTTCTTCATGTTAGTCAAGGTGTCATCGTACGCCTTACGCCCAGCCTCAGTCTTGTACTCCTTCTCGAAGGTGCGCAGATTTTCGTACGTTGCGATGAAGTTGTTGATGACTGAAGCGAAGTTGCGACCCTGGATACAGAGAAATAGATAGGTACTTATATCTAACATCAATTCTACTGATAGCTAAATATAGTTAATTGAGTAAACTGACTATTAAAACTGATTTTATGCTTAACCTAGCTGACCCGTGCCCACTTCGTTGGGCGGCGAAAAAAACGCGTCTCATTTTTAAACATATTTCATTACTGCTCCACTCCTTTTAGTCATAGCGTGATACTATATAGCCTATAACACTCCCCGATAAATGGACTATTCAACACAGAAATAATTTTTAAAAGCGGTTCAGTAGATCCAGAGATTATCCCCTACAACGTCACAAAAGACACAAACTTTACCTCTTTATAATATTAGTATAGATAGGTACTTGTATTTTATCTGTTCGCCATTATCAGTCTTGTTATCCTTATTAGACTTTAAGATAACCGAAAGATGAGCCAGTACAAATGATACGATATGTATTGCCTTTCTATTGCCTTACTAAGATTTGTGTTTTGTAGCACTGATCGACGCATGTCTTGGAGTTCCATCCATAATAGACAATGTCATGTTAGTTCACGTTCAACTCCGTGTGGTGACGGAATAAGAATACAATATGTCACCACCCCATCTCATCCCATGGGTGTCGTAAAAACCGACTAAGGGACTATCTGTGAATATTATCTTTACGAAATAAAAAGATCCGTATGGCCAGCGTGATATTAGTAGGCCAAGTATCCCTCCGTCACGGTAGGAGGCCCGTCCCTGCAGTGGGACATTAATGGGTTGTTATGATGAGTTCACTCTTTTTATTATGTAATATTGGTACACATCGTGACAAACTCAGCGTACCTAATGGCTAACGCAGACCTGGACGGCATGGCAAAGGATTTTAATTTATACTAATGGAAATTCAACCGTACTGTTACAGAAATACGACATAAATTGCTATGCTTTAAAATGATGCCGCGGCATTGAAAAATCCCTTTCAATTAATTAAAAGACTATAGACTTTAGTATTTGACCTTTGAGAAATGGAATCAAAGACAAAATTCTAGAATCTACAAATTATGTCAAATGGTGAAATTTGACGTTGGAAAAATTACATATATTTAAAATATAAGAAAGATAGTGGTTAAATCAAACTAATTTACGTGTTTTCTATTGCATAAACGTTTAATGCTATTTTCCAGAAATTTTCATCCATATCAAAGTGTGCGATTGATGTAAAAACTAGAGAATTTGCAATATGTGGTGTTTTTTTTACAAAAGGTTCTACCCTTTACTAATAATGAGATTAATTATTAAAGTGTCTTAAAAATCGGATATTATCGTAATCGATCTCTTAAATTTCGGATATTATAGTAATCGATTTTTTTATCCCAACCTTATTATTCAATTTGTCAGAACTGTCATACCGTACCTATTAGATTTGTTGGACTTTATGTACTTACAATATCATATCCGACTTCATAGTGAGTTCCTGTTACGTAGAGCACAGGGACAGCCTTCCTTCGTCCTATGTCTGCAGTAGCGGCTACAACAATACAAATATATTTTATAATAATGTATAGCTAAAGCATCCGTGTGGTGACGGAGTAAGAATACAATATGTCACCACCCCATCTCATCCCATGGGTGTCGTAGAAGCCGACTGAAGGACTATCTGTGAATATCACCTTTACGTAGAAAGAAGGAAAACTTGAAATTAAACCCTATACCAATCCGTCTGGCCCGCGTGGTATTAGTAGGTCAAGTATCCCTCCGTCCCAGGAGGAGGCACGTCCCTACAGTGGGAAATTAATGGGCTGTTACGATGTACCTACTTATAGCTAAAGAATTTGTTTGATAATCTCACGAGATTTTAGTTCAATCGAATACTTAATCAACTTTATAATTAACTTAAAAGTATCCTTCGGGGGAACAGGTATCGATGAAATTTGTTTAGCATTTCATATAAGAACTATCCTACATAGATCCACACAGTTCTTTCAATGTCTTCAAATTACCCTTACCTAAATCTTGTATCTTGTGATTTCGATGATACTGTCATAGAGCATACTCGTAGGTTCGCTTCTTACAAAACACAATCTTTTAAATAATAGGTATCTACCACTTACACAAATTACTTAGGCATATGTCCAGCTAAGCCATCAACCACATAATAACAATAATTATGCAAATTGTCATCAGTGTATTATTGTTGCGGGTATTATCAGTTAGTTACAGGACAAAACAATTGCTTACCGCAATTAAGGGACAAGGGAAAGCCTATACATACAATAAGCCTCGAATTAGGTACTATTTGTTGTAACTTTACCTATTCCCAATCTCGTATGTTTTCTAAAGTCCGATTTACACATTAACAAGTACAGTAGCGAGTTAAGTAGTAAGTTGTTGATTAAGTTGATTTAAATAGATCTCCATCCTATTTTTTGGCGAGTTAAGTTGGCGAGACGCGAGAGAGGGGCCTACTTCGTATTAGGTGTTGGTTCTTTTAACTAAGACAACTGCTGGCTTTGTGTCGCGGGGACTTGTTCTAACATACAATTAAAAGGCACAACAAGTACATCCAGGCTCGTCGAGAGAATACTTTGTGGATCACACTAATACATTACCTAATGTGTAATACAATATGGCTGTAATTAACACAAGACCGCTTTGCTAACGAGCTTATAGTTCTCAGAAGCCTCATGAATGTGGTAATACATAAAATGCTTCTTTGCCGAAGCTTTGTTCTCCATTTTTACTTCAAACCTTTGTTTTACCAATGAACTACATAGATCGTCGACAATTATGATGATACTTATAGTAGACTAGCTGCTGTGCCCGCGACTTCGTTCGCGTGGCGGATATTACTTACTTCGCAATTCGATTTAATACTGAAAAATCGTTTTTAAACCTTAGGTATAACAAACAGATATACCTACAAACGAATTGTTAAATTAACGAACGAACCAAAACCTTTTCAAAAACAGACCTTTACAAAGACAGATCTATGAAGACTGCGTTATACTAAAAGACATGAGCGAACGTCATTCTTTCAAGGAAAATCTTAACACCGCGATACTGAAAATGACGTCACAGGCACAATGCCATCTGTTGTCAAATTTGTAAGTTAAAATAAATGACATCGCTTATTTCATCATAACAGCCCAATAATGTCCTACTGCAAGGACGCGCCTCCTCCCGTGACGGAGGGATACTTGGCCTACTAATACCACGCTGGCCTGTCGGCAGCAGCTAGCACGGTCTTCATAGTCAATGTGAATGAAATTTTAAAGATGCACCGGTTGGCCGTTTCGGACGTTAAACAAAAATCAACCGTACAGCCGTACTCGGGTCCATATTGGCTCACCTAAAGTTCTTCTTCCGAAAATGTTCTTCCTAACGATTTGTAATCCGAATGATCACTCTTCCTAAAATTTTAAATCCTAAAGTTTTCATTCATACTATTTGTATTGCTACCGGCGATGTTCATAACACTCATGTTTCCGAAAATCGTTATTAATAATATCGTTATGTAAATATATTTAAACTCCTAATGTTTTTTGTCATAACGCTTTTATCCCTAAACATTTTCACCATAATATTTTGTCTCATACTCAGAAAGAAATATTTACCAAGTGAAAGTAATAAAAAGGTTTGTTTTTATACTATTTCTTGTGATTTTACTTAACAACTTTTTACATTTTTACATTAAACCATTTTATAAAAATTATTGTTTATTAAAATTATGAAAAATGTTAGGAAGAACATTTTCGGACTTCCAATTAAAGGAGTTGAAATTTTAGGTGAACTTTGGCGCACCCGCCGTACTCATACTGGCGCGGCGACATTTGGAAATTTTCTTTTATCTATATCTTGTGTTTTTATAAACCGATTTCTATAACTTTTTTTTTATGAATAAGATATTAAAGTGTACTTTTGAAATATGGGAGTTTGAAAAAGATATGTCTATGCAAATTACAATATATTTATGTATTTAATACACTTTGAAGAAAACCCTAACGATTAAACACGTTATTGTGGCTAATATATAAAAGATAGATATATACCATTAAGGACTTTTTTGTACATCTTTTGAAGACCATTATTTTTGTAGTACATATTTTTGGCGTATGATCAACGTATGCGATGATAAGAGCTCGAACCCGCGTTTTTTCAACCGACTTGCTTCAAATTCGTCACTGCTCAGCTCCTATGTATCTTAGCGTTATGTTATACAGCCTATAACCTGCCCAGGAGTATGGACTACAATCGTACCAAGTTTGGTTAAAATGCCTTCAGTAGTTTTTGACCCATGCGTGCACATACAGACAGACAGACAGACAGACAGACAGACAAAAAATTTATTGATTGCATTTTTGGCATTAGTGTCGATCACCATTCATCCTCCAATATTAATTTTTAACATATATTCAATGTAAGTAAGTAATGTAAGTAAAATCTTAATACCGCGATACTGAAAATGACGTCACAGGCACAATGCCATCTGTTGTCAAATTTGTAAGTTAAAATAAATGACATCGCTTTTTTCATCATAACAGCCCATCAATGTCCCACTGCAAGGACGCGCCTCCTCCCGTGACGGAGGGATACTTGGCCTACTAATACCACGTTGGCCAGTCGGATTGGTATAGGGTTTAATTTCAAGTTTTCCTTCATTTTTATTTCGTAAAGATAATATTCACCGATAGTCCCTTAGTCGGTTTTACGCCACCCATGGGATGAGATGGGGAGGTGACATATTGTATTCTTGCTCCGTCACCACACGTATAATCGCTAATTAATTATGAATACATTTGCACGCCACGTTATGGTGCGGCAGAATTACCTGCCTCGGTGGCGCGGCGGTCGCATTACATGGCTGGCGTGCATGAGGTCGCGGGTTCGATTCCCATGGAGGACAATTGTGATACACAAACTATTGTCCTTAGTCTGGATGTTCTTTGTGTCCGTTAAATTGATATTTTTAAAGGCTAGTGTAAAGACTTATAATTGATATTACACATACAATTCATGGTTAATTTTATTAACATTTAAAAGGAATAACTTATTAATAGCACTTAATAATAAAATAGTTATATATTATTTAAAAACTCATTTATTTTATGATTACTACTGGTAACGCCATCTCGTGAACAAAAGAAACGAAATTTAAATTCATTCAACATTGAACCAAATCCATTTTTCATGACCCCTGATTTGTATTGGACTGTTCTAATAAAGAGATCTAGCGATATCTCGAGTATTACTTATCCGATTCCGATTGTTTTATTATAGTATAGATAGATACCTACTTTAAACTTAGTACCTAAAAACTACGTATCTATGTATTTTAATATCTAAAGCGCGCTTATCCCGAGAAGAGTCAATAAGAACCACGTCCGTTCGCATTAAGAGTCAATGTGAATGAAATTATATAGATGAACCGGTTGGCCGTTTCGGACGTTAAACAAAAAACCACCGTACAGCCGTACTCATACTGGCGCGGCGACATTTGGAAATTTTCTTTCATCTATATCTTGTGTGTTTGTAAACCGATTTCTATAAAAAAAAATATGAATAAGGTATTAAACTGTACTTTTGAAATATGGGAGTTTGAAAAAGATATGTCTATGCAAATTACAATATATTTATGTATTTAATACACTTTGAAGAAAACCCTAACGATTAAACAGGTTATTGTGGCTAATATATAAAAGATAGATATATACTATTCAAGACTTTTTTGTTCATCTTTTGAAGACCATTATTTTTGTAATACATATTTTTGGCGTATGATCAACGTATGCGATGATAAGAGCTCGAACGCGCTTTTTTTCAACCGACTTGCTTCAAATTTTTCGTCACTGCTCAGCTCCTATGTGTCTTAGCGTTATGTTATACAGCCTATAACCTGCCCGGGAGTATGGACTACAATTGTACCAAGTTTGGTTAAAATGCCTTCAGTAGTTTTTGACCCATGCGTGCACATACAGACAGACAGACAGACAGACAGACAGACAGACAGACAGACAGACAGACAAAAAATTTATTGATTGCATTTTTGGCATTAGTATCGATCACCATTCATCCTCCAATATTAATTTTTAACATATACTCAATGTACAGAATTGATCTCTCTACAGTTTTATTATAAGTATATATATAGATGTATGAGAGATTAGTTATATTATAGGTATTATCTGTCATCTCTAAATATTGTAAAAGTATGTGGTAATACTCGTAGTGATATAAAAGACAAATTAGTTTATTAATTAATTCATTATTTGCTAATCATAACATAAAAGTAAGTTAATGCGTAATAATTATAAACGCGTAGGTACATAACTCATATGGGTCACTGTCGATACTTTGATTGCAATATTGTATTAACATATCTATTTATATAATTACAAAATATGTGAAATTTCATTAACATAATTAGATTATTTTACATTTTAATACCTTATTAGTTAATTTAGTGGGAAAAGCCCTTTGGAATTTTTAAAAATAAATAGTATCTTCGGACTTTTATACATAGGTATCCGGTATTTCAGCCAGGAATTGGATTTTGCTAACTTATTTTGGGAAAAACTGAAGCACTCTTATTCTTAGTGTCGTCGATACTTTGTTTAAGGGATTTTAATTTAAAACTTCAGAAAATGTTAAAATATACAAAGTAGTAAGTACACCAACACAATATTTTCGGAGCAGGCCTTTTACAAGGAGTTTAATTTTAACCCTAAACAAGTAGCGGTAATCTTTGGCAGAGTAAGGCAGAAAGAGCATTTCAGTCACGACTAAAATTACGAATGAATAAAAATTTATGCATGTTTGTCTTTTGCCACTAATAATTTTGCCATAGTTATAATTATAAGCTTATAAGTCACGATACAGTAACCTATATAGGTAAGCAAAATGGAACGAAAGGAGAATGATAGTGAATAGTGCCTGTGACAGTGTTGTCCTATTCTGAACGCAAGTCTCAAGGTTGACTCACATTTATTAGCACACAAACACTGTTAGATAATTCAGATAATACCATTGACATTTGCATTATAAATATTATATTTGACAAAGTATTTAGGCTGTTCTTTGTTATCGTATACCTACAGATTATTTAATAGTTCATACTATGCTAATTGGTAGGAGGTGGTAACATTGTGTCTAATATAACTTGTATGTAAGTCAAATTTATTTAGTGAATATACGATCATCGATTTGTTACCTAAGTCCTAAATAATGAACTTAATTAGGCAAGGTGTATAAATACTAATAGGTAAGTATTCCATTCTAACAGCTTAAAAAATCTAGCAAGAAGGTAAACTTAGCACAGCAATCATCATAACAGCCCATTAATGTCCCATTGCAGGGACTTGCCTCCTCCCGTGACGGAGGGATATGTTGTTTTTTTATTAAAATTATTTGGTATGTAATACCGCGCTAAAATCAGTACAAGCCATGTCATATTAGAGCTTAGGTGAGCAAAGACGCGTGCACAGCTATAGATATCGCGTTATTATCTGAATCTTAGGGGCATGTCATTTCTTTATATCTATCTCGCTTGCACTTACGTCTTTTATTCTTGTGTAATATCTTGTCTCTTTTTGGAGTACTCAGATGATAACGCGCATGCTATAGTCTATACCTAATAGTGAACAAAATAAGGCTTTAAAAGCTAACACATAGAAATTTGAAATATTTGAGAACAGTGAGTACAGTCACCAGTGGTTTGGTCATCGGTTTTCTAATGCGTAGGAAGTGTTAGTTCTGAATACGGGATTTATTTGTGGGCAATCCCTTTTGTACCCGTGCAATCTATATTATTTCGTTTTTTGGAATTGATGAATACTTAGGTATATTAAAACAAAATATATGTGTTTTTTTAAGCAAGAGCATATGAATTGAGCAATAAAAGTTATCTTATCTTATCTTAATTTGTCAATCGCAACAAAGCATGGTACAATAAAATATTGTATAATTACATAAATTCGCATTAGCTATACCCTGTGGCTTGTAGCTATACCTATATTAACAAGCAACGATGGTCCGCAGGGTTTGACTGGGTACAGAAATCAGTGGAACATGTGTAATGGCGCGTGTTAGGACAAGGATATTAATTGAAACGTACTGCAACAGGCTAAATTGATTGATAGGTTATAAATACTAACAATCTAGTACTAGAATGCCGTACGAGTACAATCAAGCTCCTGCTCTAGAAATTAGGCCTATGTCGCGGGGTTTTCACATACATGAAATTAGTTCACACATAGAATTACTAGACCACGTTAATAATTATCTTGCGTGAGATTCGAATTCAAGTCCTCGTGCACAAACACGATCACTTGACTACCAAGGATATTACTCACCGAGTTTAAGATCGAGTAACTTTTCAATATAAAATTTTAATAAAATGCTCAAATAAATATTGCACATAATAATATTATTTCTACAAAAACAAAATAAGGAAAACTTGACATCTCACTCTCCTGTTTATGATAGTAACAATTAATTTCGTAACACACATAAGTAATGACAACTTAACTAGATCATTAAAATTCATCAAACGAAAATTTCTATTTTAAAAAATCATAATAATATACGAGTAGCACAGGTGTTCGTTAAGTTTCATTTTACGACAATAACAAATAGTTGACAAGCTGCTGAGCTCAAACTTTTTTTAACACAGAAAAATATAAAAGGATATAAACATAATCAATTACGGCCTTATTACAAAATACGGTCTAAATTTAAACCACGATTTATTACGTCACAAAACCACTGTTTTTGAAATTTGTTATTGCAAAATCAGTCTTAACGCTAAAGTGTTAAAACTGATTTTGTATTAACAAATACTAAATCATAAATTTGTTAATACAAAATCAGTTTTAACATTTTAGCATTAAGACGGATTTTGCAATAACAAATTTCAAAAACAGTGGTTTTGTGACGTAATAAAACGTGGTTTATAGTTAGACCGTATTTTGTAATAAGGCCGTTAAAGTTTAACAAAAAAAACAAGGACGTTTGCGATGTTATTCACACAACAAAACAAACAAAATGCCAAATGTATAATATGTCATGTGACCGGTATTCTAATAATAGCTCTTCATGTAAACGAAAAACAAAAACTGACAAAACAAAATAAAAAAATACTAATCTAAACAAAAACTTACCGGTTAATTCTCTCATTGTTTATGGCCACTTAGTTGACAAAAAGTAAAAAAAAACCACAAGTTGTTCTCTCTCAAATAATCGCTTAAATAATCCCTTAGTATGGTTTGTTTTTTTTTTAAATCACGGTTATTTTAGTTCTCGTAGAACACAGAACTCTATGTCGCGGCGTAATGCGTAGTACTACGATATTTCATATAAAGCGCTGTCTAATATAGCTGCTTTATTACCAAGGATATCTGAACTGCATTTAAAGACATTTAATTAATAAAGTACCTATTGAAGAACGTTCTTAATTAATGAGATGTGTTCCTGTTGATGTTATGAATCTAGTTTACAATGGGCATTGAAAGCTAAATGTATTTTTGGTAGATCCTGTTGGACTCTCTGTCAATTTTATTGATACTAAGAATGCATGATTCGTCACTTTCTTGGCTTGTACTATTAAAGAGAAAAGGAGGTAAAACTTGGGCTGCTTAGATTGCACTGGAGAGACTTGGTATAGGGTTTTCCCTTTTTATTTATGTCCTATTTCCTTATTTGCGTATAGATAGAATCAGTGAAATTATTATTATTTCCAACTTTACAATATTTAATTTATTTATTTTTCTATTTAAACCGTTTTTCTATTTTTGTGGCAATGTCTTTGATACGTGAAGTTATGTCATAGTTCTTGTTTAGGAGTAAAATACTTAAAATATAATGAATACTTATTAATTTAGTTAAAGTGATTAATATCAGTTAAATGTAAATGACTCTTCTACGCATAGATTAGTGACATCATATAGCTGTCAAATTGTTTACAAAGGTCATTATACGACATCCATAAAATACCACAAAAAGGATTATAATTATTTTATAAACATTTTTCCTGTTTCTAACATTATATTTAAGTGATAATTATTTCCCACACAAGCAAATAACAATGAAATGGTTATTCATTATATAATTTTGTGTTCATTTGTGATTTTATAAATAATAATAATATGTTTACTAATAGTTGTGTATTAGTGGTGGTAATCTGTGACGAAACGTATTCACCTAACGTCTACTTACTCGTTTGTAAATAAATTTCTCAACGAATATAATAATAAGAACTTAGTTATTATGGTCTGTTATTGTGTGTATGATGGTAAATTTTATAAAAGGGATTTGGTTTTTAACTCAAACAATACGGAATGACCATGTTAAACTAACCCAAATTACATATCAATGTTCAGGATCTGGAGTCTTAAAACAAATATTTTAGATAATTGAGTTAACGTAAGCCTTCTGTCGTCTCTCCCTACCCCGGATGGGATGAGGCGTAAGTTTATGTAAGCCTTGTATCAATGTAATATAACATACAAAATAATCTTGATACCTCTTGCAAAAGGTACGCCCGTTGAGGTAGCATTAAAGTATGTTAGCTATGATTACAAACACATAACTACATATGAAAAATGTAATAATTATTTAAGGCCGTGGAGCACAAGGAAGGCAGCATCTTAATAATCATGTTCTACATCAAAACCTGCTATTATTAATAATTTTTAACTTATAATCTATAATATGACACTCATAAGTGGTTTCGGAAACGCAAGGTTTATATGGCACCGACTAAATCGTGTAATTATAATCAAACTTCCTATTTGAATAGTCAAGGAATGTATCTAGTAGATAAAAGTCAAAGTCAAAACATAAATTATTTCTTTAGGTCATTTGGTACTTTACAAAAATATTATGAGTCAACGTGGTACCTGGTTAGTTCGTGATATTTATAATGTTATTTAATAGACGTGTGGTGTGAATAAACATTGTTATTATGTAGTTGTGGTATTATAGTGCATAGTACGTGTGTAGTAAGTCGTAACAATAAACGCGCACCATACGTATCGAAAATTACAGATTTAATGGAAAAGATGGCGAACATTACAGAATTTAAAGATTTAAAAAAAACCAGCAAGTCAAGTGAGTCCTAGTAACTTTTTTTAACTTGGAGAAATACTGCATGGACTTTACAATGTTTAGGGCAATGTTTTACATAGTTATTTTGGACTCGAAACGTCTAAAACCACATGACATGGCAGTGCATGACATGGTGGTCATCCAAGCTGTAATATGCCGGGAAACGTAAAGCTAAGATAGACCGGGAAGGTAAGCACTTAGAAGTGTCACCATAGATTAAGTCCTTGTATCTACATCAAATAAATAATACGATAAAATAAAAAGCTTTAGTCTCGTAACACACATATCAAAACGTAAAGGGATCAGCACTGCCTTGCCTTTTTCCTCGGTGTCAAACGTGAAAAATTTGATTACGTTATAATTCCAATTAGTGTGCGTTGCAGAAATAATACTGAACGGCTTGAGTTGATACTGATACGGTGCCGATCCGATTCCGTTTTGATACGTTATTACCTTATCAGTAACATTAGTAGCTGTTACTATATGTCTTTAAATAGTAAAAGGTACATTTTGAATGAAAAGTTCATAGTACAGTAAAGTTATTGTTTTTAATTGGGAATGTCTTTTATTATTTTACTCTTATACACTCCCAAGGTGGCAATATTGGGAGGAGGCCTATGTCCATCAGTGGACGTCAATTGGCTGAGATGAATGAATGAATGAATACACTCCCAACTGCCACATTCTGTAATACCAAGCAGCAGCACAACAACAAGCAAACAGCAAATTCTTTGCAGTTACATCATGTTTGTGGAATCTTTCTTAGTCGATCTTTACTACAACCATGAGACGAGAATACTGATATTGTGAATAAAGATGGCACTATTAAATTATATACAACTATTTGATTTTTACGCATTCACACAACGCCATCTTTCAATCAAACTTAGCTGAGCTTTGGTACTACACAACGGATAAATAAACTTATTTCATACTTATTTATTTTAGGTAAAAACATACATATTGTACATAGAAAACACCAGACCAATGCAAACGATAATGTTCATGCACAAAGATTTGCATTGAGCTAGAATCGAACCCGAGACCTCTGTGTGGCCGGCATGTACTATTACCATTACGCCACAGAGGTCGTAAATACAGTACATAAAAAACTATACTAAATGACTTTTAAAAAGATTAGCATAAGTAAAGCGAAAGGAACGCTGGGTATGTAAATGTACTGCTCTACCTATTGTAACAACATCTGCGCCGGCGCCGGTGAACAAGAACGGAACAGCCATTATGAGTGCTATGTTTATACCACGTCAAGGTTGGAGTGCACTTACTAATGCTTACACTTTAGTGTTTATTAATTTTTTAATCATCACTAAACTTTATTATATTACCTATTACCGGTAACATAGGATTTTTTAAATATTTTATCTTACAGTTCGCCAGATTGTAATGAATGCAATATAAGTTTTTATATAAATCAGTTATTAGTTATTATGAGGAACCAGTACAAAAAATGCCACATAAATCTATCTTCTTAACAGGTTAACGAAATAAATATAGTCAATATCAATATGAAATCAATTGATAGGCAGTTATTAATGGCGGTGTGACTTTTTAATGTTGTAAAGTAAATATTATAAATAAGTATAAAGAAATAATAGTCAAGAATGAGAAAAAGGTAAGTAATTAAATAAGGGAGAACTTGAAATAAACTTTAACATATTATAAGTTCCAAATATTTAGGTAAGTAAGTAATTTAAGCGACTTTTAGGGTTGCGTAACAATGTATTGTGTAAGAAATATTGTATTATTCACGCATAACTGCACAAATAGGTTAGCTGTATAGGTATCTACATGATATATGATACTGGTCTAAATTCTTGGTGACACACAGGCAATACTAGCCAAAGATTTTAATAATGGAACCTTAGTTAAACGCATAAATAAGCATTTTATTAGAAAAAGCTTGATGAAATTTTCAATATGTTAGTAAATCTAGCCTATATAGTCGTTTACCAAAAATATCTATCCCTTTAGTCCATTTTCATAACTGATTTACATAACTAGTTATCAAATAGGAATTTTCCTTCACTGTATCAGAATTAGTGAAAAGCTATTTTTGTCAGGCCCCAAAAACAGATGGAGGTTTTTAAAACTCTTTATTTTTTAATGTTTGTTACTTTAGATCTCAGTCTTTACTTGAATTGTTTAATTGAAAGATGGTCTTAAATTTCATAAAAAAATGTTTATTGACAAAACCTAATTGCGTATAGGTATCAGATTTCTGCTTTAGGGATACAGTTTTAAGTTAGAAAACTATTAATCTTAAAATAAACATACTCTTTAGCAGCTTACTATCAGGCCCACATCAACCTTAAAGAGGTGTCAATACGAATAACCTTGTATCGTCCGACGTAACATATATTATACAGAAATGCCACAATATGCTAAACACAACCTTGATAAATGCTGACGAAGTTTTGTACAAAATACATTTATATGCATTCATTTACCTATGTTAATTAAACAGCTGATACAAACTCTTTATTGTTAGATATTTAATAAATATGTAAAATGTTATTAAAGTTATACTTAGAGAAAATATATAAGTTTACGCTGATTTGAAATCATACGACATTGGTTTGTACTCGTATAAAGAACTCTACACAAATGCCTGTTTTACTTATGGCTATTTAATTTAAATACTTATAACAAATATTCAATGTCCCCATTCTTTCTTATTCCAAGAGTGTATAAAGGTGAACTTATAGATTATTTATCCAAAAAAATATCACGTCTGCTAAGAATAGTAAACTCGTCAAAAACCCTATACCAAACTACTAGTATAGAGAATAAGATAACAGATATGATTGATGTCTTAATCACCTATCAATTAAGATCGTATTGATGAATTATTCTAATTTATGAATATCTACATCATTGGTTGAGGTTATCGTAAAATGAAGGTGAGGTTCAATGACTTACTTATTTTGATTCAAATGTCATTGCACATGTACCTAGTTTATTTTCAGTTTGGTTTAATGAAGACAAGACAAGGAAGCTATAAATATATAATTAGGTGTAAATAGCTGTACTATTTACACTTAATTATATATTTTTGAGAACCGACAGCCGTTGGGGCAAAAGGTTCTGGAATGGCGAACGCGTACCGAAAAGCGCAGGATGGGGAGACCCCTCACACGGTGGACCGACGACCTAGTTAGGACGGCGGGAAGCCGATGTATGAGGCAGGCACAGGACCGCACGAGGTGGCAATACTTGGAGGAGGTCTATGTCCAGCAGTGAACGTCGATTGGCTGGTTAATATATTTTTGATTAAAATGTTTGACACACAAATGGTTAATGATTTTAATAAGCAAAGATGTTAAATCGTCAGATGATCCACATTTCCATTTTTTATTTTACACTTTTCTTTATAAAATTAATTATTTTGTTAGTTTTCCATTTTCCGATACAAATATTTGTAAAGTATATTGTATGTATTCTTTCCCTCTGAATCACGAGAACGTGTGCAGTTAAACCGCAATACGTAATTTTGCTTAGTAATTTTGCTTCGTTGATTACACGTGTACTTGTAAAAAATAACAATACGACCAAGTTACAAGAAAACGCGTTTCTTAAAGTACTTAAGTACTGCGGTATTACCTGCCGTTTTTATTCTAGCCAATATATAATTCAAATAAAAGAAATTTTAAAGAAGGGTCTTGAGGTTATTTTGTTAAATACCTAAGTTAATTTAACGATGTTAATGAAGCCTTAATTTGACGCCGTCATTTTTCAGGAAAGCAAATGTGAAAACTAAATAAATGATCAATAATCACTTATGTGTTTCGATTGTAATCAGCAAATCTAACAGTTTCTATAATGAGGGCCTTAGTGGTGTAGAATTTTACCTAATGAGGAGAAGTCTCAGGGTCGATTGCTGCTCAATATATACAAATATACAATTTATCGAGTATGAAAATGAAGATTTTATTATATGATGGGAGGTAAACGAGCCAGCAGGTCACCTGATGGTAAGTGATCACCGCCGCCCATGGACGCCCGCAACACCAAAGGAATCACAGATGCGTTGCCGACCTTTAAAAAGGGAGTACGCTCGTTTCTTGAAGCTCCCCAAGTCGTAACGGTCCGGAATTAGTTATAATAACAAAAAACCTATTTAATGAATCGCTGAGCTCTCTAAATTTGTATAGTTATAATAATAAATGAGCGGCGAGTCGTAAGTAGCGACCTTGTCCGCGGTCGAGGATACTCGCGAGTCTATCTTACACATTATATAACTACCATTAACTATTGTTTTATATTGTTCATTTGAGTAGTGACCAAGTAATAATACAATGGAGTTACTAACTTACTCAATGGGGTTTGTAAAAGTCAACAACAAATAAGAACCCGCCTTGCAAGCGTGGCATTGGTAGACCAAATCCATCGTCACTGGCCCCTACCCTACTGCATATACAGCGTGCCATCAAAATGTGGTACTGTCGATGTAGCATACCAATGACTTAGGATAATGTCGATACATTAGCCCGACGATGGAACGTTTTAGATACAGCGACCATATGAATATTCGATACAGCATCGATATTATCAACTATACCTACCCATATTATTCAATGGGGTTTGTAAAAGTCAACTAACCTCTACGATGATAAAAAACAAGAATACTTCATTTTATTAAGCCTTTAATACAAATCTGGTTATTAGTAGCCCAAATCCTTCGTCACTGGCCGTTCGTTCTTAGGCCAGTAGGCTTAGGCCCTTCGTAGGCTATGAATATCAGCATGGTATGATGAAGGATACAAATATCAAGAGAGTAGCAGGTTGTTTTTTTAAAGCCTGGAATGTGTTCTTCCGTAATCAATTGTGACATTTGGCGAGGATAATTATATGATATTTGTCCTTGATAGCAGGATATTGTTTCACTACACTTTATACAAAAAAATATTAACATCAATCAAGTAATATTAACAGCTGATAGTATTAAAAAAAGAACAAAAAAAAAAGACGGTTTAATATTAAATTGCGTTAAGTACTTGTATTGGTAGCTCCCGGGGAATCCCCAAGAAAATCGTATCTTGTCTACTGTATTACTTTTAAATTAGAGCTCATAATCAGACCATCAGATACAGGATTCATTCCTCCAGGGATTTTAGTTGACCTTTTTGTCACCACCAGGATTTAAATGTCGCAAAAAGGAAAGTGTTATCTTTCTTGCGATGTCGTAGAAATAATATCATGGCATGAGAAAGGATGGTAACACTTCTCTCTCTCTCTCGGTATACACCTACATATATCTACTATTATTTATTAATGTACACCTATAAATAGTTCGCATATTAACATGAGTACAAATATTATGTCATAGATGAAATAAAAATTTTACCAACAGCAAGAAAAGAAAGTCCACTAAATTTGGCCCTTCTTGCTGGTGGTGATAATGGAAAACTAAGTATAGTTTAATTAGTATTTTTAAAAAGTAGGTATTTTTGACCTTGACAAAATCTCTTGTTCTTGACAATCAGTTCGCAAAGAACGTTTCCTTATTATCTGTTTCCTCCTCATGTAAGTTGTACTCTGTACTTTACCCTACTCATTGACGTAGAAAACTTGGTCGTCTTTTTGTAATACCTTTAACTTATCATAAGTAACTATGTTATTAACATAAATTACCTAAAAGACTATGGTAATATATCATCATTATCATAACATCCCATTAATGTCCTACTGCAGGGACGGGCCTCCTCCCGTGACGGAGGGATACTTGGCCTACTAATACCACGCTGGCTATTAGACGGATTGGTATATTTTATGATTATATGTCTATAGAAATGAACATTAGCTCTAACGAATTGATAAGATACTTTAATAGGAAAGTCTAATAAATATGGTATTATCACTGCCGTAGAAGAGAAACTAAGGGAGGCATATGTCCAGCAGTAAACCGTTCATGGCAAAGAGAGAGATAGAGAGAGAGAGACAGTGTAGTAAAATTTGATACATACCCAATAGCAAACCATCTCTACAGCGTGGTGGGTTCTCTGAACCACTGGAAGACTACCATTCTAATATATCATTCAAAGGCTGCTAGAACTTAAGCGCATTTGTAAAGTAAAACAATACAATTAGCAGGCAGGAATAATCAAGTGTCAGATAAGTTGCAAACATTTTAGAAGCGCATAATGTTAAATATACAGTTCGGTGAATAAAGACTAAAGATTTGAGTATCATCAACAACGCAGTTCTAGTGGCTTAAACAACTTGAACGTTACCATTGTGCTGTCATCCCGACCTAAACTAATCTGCATCTGTCTAGTCGTTTTATAGCTAGCTTTGTTTAGCATTAAGTTAGAAATACTTTAGCTATTTAGGTTCAGTTTAAGCTGACTAGGTATACTCGTATTGTGAGCAAAACAGACCGCATTAACTGCAAGTACGAGTACTGGTTTATAAACTCAAAATACGAGATGATTTCAGAATAACTTTGGCCTAATGATTAGCAATGGTAAAGATGAATGATTGATACAGACACTCTTATGAGTTGGTATTATTGGGATATTTTTATTATGTTTGTGATCTCTCCTTTGTTTGCTGGGAATACTAGCAAGTATCGAAAAAAGCTGTTATACTGAGAAATCATTAAACTTTCTTTATCACACTTTGATTATGTATACAAATGTCGTCAAGGAGTAGGTTGTTGACCCGTTAATCGTAATTTACTTACTTTTTGGATACCTTATGTCCTTGTCCAAGTACAGATCTAATTTTGTCCAACATTGCACAGACAATAACTTTGCACTTTACAAGTTATACAGTGACACACAGCCTAGCTTTGCTGCAGTAACTCAATTTATGCAGTAAACAGCACACAACATAGAACACATAAGATCTGAACAATAATAATTATAACTGACCTTTGTATCATTTGACCCAACTATAAGCACTTTAGGTTTTAAGTTTCAAGTAGGAACACTAGGGCTAATATTATAACTTTAATAACTACTTACCTACTACCTTTTAAGGATATAATATGTATTATAAAACATGGGAATAATAATATTCCCATGTTTATATTATTATTTAACATCATAACCAGCTAAAATCGTGAACATTAATACGTAATTATCTAAATATAATATTGTAATACGTGTAAAACATAATACTTAAGTATAAGCATACGAGTCTACTATTGATTGTCTATATTTAGTCACTAGTAATCGTAACCTTATAAATGAGCTCTTTGTTTTGTAGTTTGTGTTATTTTTAAACGTGTCTAGTAATGTTAGGCCTGGAAATTAACAGCTATATAGTAATTGATCAATTAGACTATTGTTAAGACGCCACCACTCGTGCAGTCGAGTTGTATTTTCTCAAAATTATTTCTACTCACTAATAATATTATGTATTCCTTTATAATTATGTACGTAACTATGTACTCTGCAGCTATGTGACTCCTAGAGTAATGAAGGTAAACTTAGTCTAATAACACTACAGTACCCGGGGATAAATATTGCACAACGGCCTTTCTTACTGCTTTTCATTGAGTTCTTCTCATTCTCACTCGACGTCCGCGCCCACTAGGAAGTTCGTGTCTGTGGAATGCGTACCCATAACAGTTGCTAATATATACCATACTGTTTGTGTTTCGTCCGAAAGAGATGCTTGGCCGATTGTCTCTTTACAAAGATGTGCACTATTTATCGCCGGGTACCTACTGTACAACTCTACGCTAGAGTGTAGGAAAGGTTTCATCTTTTTTATGAGATATATATAATAGGCCTATGCACATTCCGTTTACGACACCGCGGCGAGATGAATCGATGACTGCATGTATTGTTACCTTATCACATCCAGTCATTGTCATAATTAACGTGGCAAACATGGCATTAATTACTAAACTATATAACTATATAGCAAACCAAGTTGTACAGGCCTAGCTTAGGGTTTTAACATAATATTATGCAGTTAAAAAGTCACATAGTCTGAATAACTGCTCCAGTCAACTACAACGACATCTTCTGCATGACATATGACAGAGGGCAGTAAGAACAGATAAATCAATAATCTATTCTAAATTTAGTTCAGCCATGGCACATAGCCGCCCGTGAGACACGCACAGATATTAATATTAATGCAACTGATCTGTATTAATCACGACTATGACGTATTTGCTGCAGGACACAAATGAGATACAACTAGGTCACTTTGTAACCAAATTAATCATACTACAATAGTATTATAATAACTGAAAAGATGTCACTGAGCGAAGAACAAAGTTATTTACTCAAACTTCAGTGAACAATCAAATTCGCTATCAGCACATAATATTATTATGTTTTATCAAATTAATTATTACAAATGGCATGGTGGTTACAATTTATTGACTCCATTGTTAAATGGGGAAGAGTCAATTTGGAAGACTATTTAAACAAAAAGGTCTTTCTCTATAAGAATAGTAATTTTAGTCATTATCCAAACGTCATTGTAGATACAATGTAACGTTCTAAGAAAGATAATTTAAAGTTATGTAAAAACATTTCTTAGTTATTAAATAATTCATTACTAATTATATAGTTGCTTCGTAACCTTGCTACAATTCTATTGTAACAGAAAGACATTATTTTTTCCCCTTTTATGTCTATAATTAGAGCTTTGAATCTTATTAGCTAATCTTATTGAAACATTAGACTTATTGAACTCGTTGCAATGTCAACTTAATTATAACAATTAAGATTATTTATGGTTATCAGTTCATCAATATTTAATACCTTTTAATTGTAGATGGTTAGATAGTAATTAATCATTATATTAGATCAGCGACAACGCCCTTAAATAAATAAAAAATAAACAATAATTAATCGTGTACGGATGTATTATCGCCAATCCAAAATCTCTGGTTTTTTAAATATTTAAAATATTTTTTACATCGTATAAATTAGATTAATTAAATGACTAAGCTTAAAAGAACCGTGTATTAACAAGGTCATGGTATTAAGAAGCCTAATAAATGTAGGAGTTATTGATACCACACATTTTAATTTGTGTCTTGGAAATAATACAAAAAGATATTTAAGTGAATTCAAATCATTTGACGTGGGAACAAATTTTTCCAGTTCATGGACATTCGATAATAATTTTTTTGACCACTTTATCGGACAGATATCTAGTGTAAGGATTGAATCAATCAATCAACTAGCCTGTTGCAGTCCACTGTTGGACATATGCCTCTCCCAAAACGCGCCACAGAACTCGGTCATGCGCCTTCTGCTGTAAGGAATACCTAATTGAAAAAAATATAGTGACAAAATTGTAAGTTTTTGTGATCAATAAGTAATAAAATAATGTAATAATGTCGCTCTATAAATCTTCTATTGACAGAAATCGTGAAGTTACTTTGTGTACTTAGCAAGTAATACAACGCCCGACACGATATAAACGTGCACAATTAGTTTGTGTACAATGTATTCATGCCGTTTAATATACTTGTTACATTTTCTTAACAATAAGCCATTAAAATAAAACATTACATTGATTTTTATTATAATTCAACAACAAAGTCACGTAAACTAAGTAAAGGCCTACGCAGACCGGAACGGCATGGCAAGGAATTTTGCCGTGAGTCAGTGCATACTGGCCGCTTAGATGCCGCGGCATGCCACGGCGTGCCGGGGCACGACTGCTGCCTGATACACTTTTATGCCCGATTTACACATCGACAAGTACAGTAGCGAGTTGGCGAGACGCGAGAGAGGGGGCTAATTCGTACTTAACTTGCCAAAATATAGGATGGAGATCTATTTAAATCAACTTAATTTTAAAATACTACTTAACTCGCCACTGTACTTGTCGATGTGTAAATCGGGCATTAGTCCCGCCACCGCACCCCGCAGTATATCACTACGAGTGCCGGAGTCCGTGGCATACCGTTGCCTACGTATGCCTCGGCATCCCGCCACGGGAGCCCGTGGCGCGTCTTTTAATACTGTGCGATAAAATTCCTTTCAATGCCACGGCATCATTTTAAAGCATAGCAATTTATGTCGTATTTCTGTAATAGTACGGTTGAATGTCCATTAGTAAAAATTAAAATCCCTTGCCATGCCCGGTCTGCGTAGGCCTTTAAGGTTTAATTGTGCCTGCTCGTTCCTACGTTTATTTATCCCATTATATGTATAGGTATGTATTTGAAAAGAATAAGTAAGTATTAAATAATTTAGGTTTGATTGATAATATGGTATTCAATAATGTCAATATTTACACCAATTGTAAAGCGCCCCATCTCATAGAAAGGAGATAATACATCTTCCTAGACAGTTTTACAGCTTACTAGTTCGGTATACCCATTTCTGTGGGTATACCGAACTATAAATAAGTTAAGTTTCAAACTTTTAGTTAGGTGTGATGTCTGACTCTGACATAGAAGACCATGAAGTACAGGTGGTTCTGTTGAGGAAAAGAGAAGACTAATACGCAAATAATTCACCTATAACTTGAATCCCTAGAGTCCATACACAACTGATTTGGGACGTCAATATGTATTCTTTATCGTACACTAGGTGTACACAAGTGTAACAGTTTAAAACATGCGACATTTTGTCTAATGACTGTGTTTAACATAAAAACAAAATATCTTAAACTACAGAATAGTACAAGGACGAACTAAATAAATACTATAATATAATATAAACTAAACCGGTAGCTAATTAGTTCTTATGGTTTGTTTTATTCCTTTAATGAATAATTAGTTGTTTCTTATGTATACAGATGGTATTGTGTAGTGAGTACTCTGTTAATATTCGACCTTCAAGTTGGCAAATAAACACATTGTTTAAGTAGTGGGCCTCTAATTCCTATTATTTAAATTGTTACTTAGATACATATCCATATAATTCTAATGTTATAAGTTTATAACTGTTATTGCGTATTTATTATACACAATCCCCCTAGAAAGAAACTAAACGTAGGTTTGTAACTACTAGTGACTCAAGAGCGTGAATAAACTTCAAACATAGTTATTTATTATATTTATTTATTTTCTTTTTTATTAGTCAAAACAATTCAGTAGAAAAAAAAATCTTTTTTTCACTACTGAAAAAACAGAAGGAGAATACAAATTCTACCACCTACCTTACTCTACCTAAAATTTATAACGCACTCCTTTTTTGTTTAAAAGCGTATTGATTGAAAGTGGTCAATTAATTTGATTTTTGTATTAAGTATAGTATGTATTAACGCTCTGGTCGGGGTCAGTTTTTAAATAGAATATTATTTAATTAACAGTATATAATCTTACAAACACCAAAGTATGCCCTTACGTCTCCTTACAATTAGCACTACCCAACAATGATCGTCGAAATAACAAATAAGTAGGTATTTATGAACAATACCTTACGGATAAAGGTTTGATGTCCGGTCATTGAACGCTGTACCGAAATGCTCGTTATACACTCAGCTCGATGATGGTTATTTTTCACCTCATATATTATGTCTTCTTTCAAGATCAAACAGTTCATTCACCTGTACATGGCTGTGTGAGTATCTCGAGCCTGATACAAAGAGCGAATACAGTTTAATAATGATACAAAAGATGGTAGGAAAAGTAACTTTACTCTACTTTACTAATACCTCTTGAAAATAAAGAATTGATTAATAATAAACCAGGACTGGCATAGAAGAACGCTAGTTACTGAAACTACTGGAAACTACGCAATGTGAATTAATGCCTGTAAGCTCTGTTACATTTTAGATATACCTAGAACTTAATAAGAATCCAGTTCTTAATACTGGAAGGGCCTCCATATACTCGTAAGTTGGCCTGCATAAATCCATCGCAATTAGATTCTATTGCAACATTGTCAACCAAGAGTACTCATTATACCTAGTTATATTTATAATCAGTATATTTATAAGTAATAGATAGCTATATAATGCACTCAAATGTCACAAATATATACTAATTCTACTCAATATTAGTACGATTATTTAAGTATTTTAAAGTATTTAAAACTACCTCGACTGTAAGTTGAATAATTACATAATTGAACTACGATTACGTCTTATAACTACGTATGATGGAAAAAATATTTTATCAAGTGTACAGTACGCTAGGACTTTTAAAATTATCTTATTGGACAGCTGTGGGTGTTAAGTTATACGAGTATAAACCACTAGCTGACCCGTGCCCACTTCGCTGGGCGGCCTAAAAAACGTGTCCCTTTTTTAAACATACTTCATTACTGCTCCACTCCTATTAGTGATAGCGTGATATTAAATAATTATATAGCCTATGACACTCCACGATAAATGGACTATTCAACACAGAAAGAGTTTTTAAAATCGGTTCAGTAAATCCAGAGATTACCCCACAACGTCATAAACACACAAGCTTTACCTCTTTATAATATTGGTATTGAAGTATAGATTAGAGGAGCGAAGACAACGGTTGGTAGTAACGACCATGCGTTGCTTTCGTTCCTTGTTGAATGTATTAGCCCAGATTGCTGAATGAGCAAAGCAAAATATAGCTCACATTATAGAGGACACATTATCTACCAAAAAAGATGTGAGAATAAATATAACCACCGCCTATAAATTCGCAAATATACGAGTAGAAATGTAAAATAATAATAACATTCAGTTCGCCAATAAAGCTTAATTCGCAACGCAGCTATTGAAATACATTTTTAAAACAGTTTTAGAGGCTTAAATTTTCGCTTATTAAATGCAGGTCATTACATACATAAAAAATTGATCATAATTATTAATTCTAGCTACACAAAAGAGCAAACTCTGAAAGCAAATGTCTGAATAACCAAAATATAGCTTTTGATTATTTATTTGTTTGAATATTATATCTATTTGTTTGAAATTTTGAAACTATTAGAACACGCAAACAGTATTTTTACCTTTATATATGCATCTACCTATATCAAACGTATTGACTCAACCAGATTAATCGTTTTCTTAAATTTTATCTAAATATTTTTTACAGGTGTTTTCTTGACTAACGCGGGCCAGTTTATTATGTATGACAATACCACTGGTTACAAGCGCTAATGTAGTCAAACATGCCAGGTCAAGCTTACTTTAAATTAATTATAAGTATCATAACACACACACACACACACATCCATATAAATACAAACACATATTAATATACACACACACACACTCTTACACATATTTCTACATTTAAAAGTATCTAATATAAGAGTGTTGTTAATTTGTTAAGTTTTAATATCCTTAAACTCATGAGTTTGATAGTCTCGATACAGGCTATGCTTAGTGGGACTATCACTGTAATATGTAAATAGATATAGGGTGATGCTACCAATTATCAGCACTTTAAGAGTTAGTCCTACTTTAACATCGTTTATCACAGTGATGATAATGATAACAACTATAACAATATGCTTTCTTGGTTCATTATTTAATAAATAATTGATTTTTGTTATAAAAAATAGTTATCATTCATACACATTTTATTTAGATGACTCTGACTAAATAATGACCCTGGCGCTAATTATTGGCACCATCATCGCCAATTATTGGCATTGACTGAGCCAATTATCAGCACCTTAAAATTAGACATAAAATTAGGTAGATAAATGAAATAATCCAATGTTTAAAGTAAAATCTCTTTTATTTATACCTAGCCTAACAACCGAAGTCTCAGAAAAATAATTACATAAATATAAAAAATTCCAAAAAATAATAGACATTCTTTTGATCATAATATCAACACTATGAAAATAACTAGCAATGTTAGTTTCAGCACCATGCCAGGATATGAAATCCGAAATCATAGAGTACTTTTTCCAAGAATATTGAATTCTAGGCATAAAATAATCACGCTTTACAATAAAATATATGGATTAACAATTTTACATACCACTTTGTCATGTAACAGTACCAGTGCCGATAATTAGCAATTCGCAAAAAAATTGAACCCAGATGTCAGCACCTCATCTATGAACATAAAATCAAGATAACGTTCATTTCCATTGTCAGATAAGCCTTATAAAACATTTTATACATGAATAAAACATAAAGGTTCAGTAAAAAAGATCTAAAATAAAGTAAAATAAAAAAACCTGAACTTACCTACGATCATAAGAAACTGTCAAAACAAAGTAAGGTAAAGGACATGTTCCCGCGTTTTTAAAAATATCGCTTTTTTTTTTCAAAAAGTGTCGTGTTTGGATCAGTTTATTATTCCAAAAGGATCTTATTTTAATGTTTGTTAAATGGTAGCCGAAATTAATTCATAGAAAGCTTATAATTTGAGTTTTTGTTGGGGGTGCTGATAATCTGGTGCAGTGCCAACATTAGGACGCGTGCCCCTAAGTGGACTGCAAATAAACTTATTCTTATTCTTTGTCGGAAAGAAATTACTATAAAAAATGTCATTTAAAATCGTGTCTCTAATCACGCAAATGCAATCACGCAGCTAATTATGTTGGATAGCAACAAATAAACCATCGTGAGGTAAGTAGTATGTACTTACTTATTAAATATCGTTTATCAAGATAATCAAGGTCTTTATGATAACAGATCTTAATTTAATGATAGCAGTGCAATGGGATCGTCCTCAATTATGCAATTGTTGCATAAACTAGAACTATTTGTTATTTTCTTTGTATAATTTGTATGTTTAAATTATGATTTCATTTGTATGTAATTATTTGTATGTTTTTATGATAAAAGTTTATAATTATGTTATCTGTTGTAAACAACACATTGTATTTAATCTGTGCTTAGCTTGGGACTAAATAGGGTTAAGTGAATGTGTAATATTAAGTACGATTAGATATTATATTCTTTTGAGGACTTTTCTATTCATCTAACCATACTTCGCTATGAGATTTATAATGTTTAAGTTTGACATGGATCTTAAAAATAGGAGATTAATTTATGAACACTATGTCTTGAGTATGACCTTAAAACAATTCATTATAAGTACCTAAAATAGGTACTTATAATGAACCTTTATACATGATACCTAAAATAGGTTTATGTATAAAGGCAATAGAAAATTAGGTAATGTCATACAAACAAAAATAGTTGTAAGGTCGTAGATAACATTAATCTCTACACACAACAATATTTAGGGCTATGTAGATAAAATATTGAAGATATACCTGTGTATTGCGCAGAATACCTTTCAAAACAAGAATAATTTGGAATTCTTGAAAACTGTACAATGTTTTTAAGTCAGGTTCAAAACAAGCATTGAGTAGTAGATCGTACTAATACTATTGTTCCAACAATTAGAACGTTGGCGTTGTAGCCGCGTACCTACCTATACCTACATGATAATAGTGTTTGTAGTTTTTTACCCACCACCTACCTTTTCTAAACTAACCTGAACTTGTACTATGAATATGCTACGGATAAACATACTTACATAATATTTTTAAACACATACAGATTATAACTACGTACATAGTAATCAGACCAATGTATATGGAAAGGGAATCGAACCTGAGACCTCTGCGTAACAGCCATAAACTAAATAACCAGTACACTATAGAGATAAAGATAAAGATAAAGATTTATTTATTGCAAAACTGTGTACATCAGGTGTTAGTGTATAAATACAGTAATTAGTTTCAGCAGTCTATCCCATCGGATATGCAAATTATAGCAATATAATATCTTAAAACTACACATATTAAACAAAAACTTATTTAATAAATGTTATTTTTTTCAAAAAATTCCTTTAAATTATAGAACTCATTACTAATAAGCCATGTTTTTAAATGGTTCTTAAATAGTAAAATATTATTTTGTTCCTTAATAGCTACAGGTAAATGGTTATACACCCTAATGGCAGTAATATATGTACTTTTGTAGTAAACAGTATATCTAATTTGTGGAATATTTATATTATATTTATATTTTCTACGGACATTACTCTTTGATGCAGCTGTCATTTCAAAATATTGTATATTATTTCTAACAAACAAACACAATTCCAATACATAAATACAAGTCAGGGTTAGATAATGTTTTTCTCTAAATACCCCTCTGAGTGATTCAGTGCTATGCATATTGTATATAGTCCGTATACATTTTTTCTGTAGAACAAAGGTAGATTGCACATTTGTCGAGTTTCCCCAGTAAATGACACCATAGGTAAGTAGAGGATAAATATTACCAAAATAAGTAGTTCTGGCAATAGTTACATCTGTAGTTTCTGACAGAACGGACAAAGCATAACAGAGAGCGCCATTAAGAATTATTTAAAAAAACGTTAGTACAATTCAGGACATTGAACTCGTTCAAGTAAAGATAAGAAATTAGGTACAAATTATGACAATCTACTCTTACTAATAAATTAAAATAGAAATTTTTGTTGTTTATTAGCATCAATTGGTTGTGTTAGATTAAATTATCTATACAAAAAACAAGGTACTTATTTGTGTGGTTATCCGTCGCATGGTACCTTAGTTTGGGACTAGATGGTGTTGTATAAATGTGTGTTGTGAGAATATTAACACCCATGCCTTCTATTTAAAGGCTAAACCAGGAAAGACTTCGATACCAACCCATTTGGCCATCGCACCGTGTTATTTGAAGACCAAGTTTTACTCCGCCTTAGTTGTGGCAGTGTGTAGCATTATAGTTATATTATTGACACCAATTAATTTTAAGTAAAGATTTACTGCTATTGTATTTCTACTTTTTTAAGTTAACCCTTTCATAGTGCCGCTAGCAGACACAATAGTAAAACAATGCACGTGTACCATATATGGTACATTGCACTGGGAACGTGCAGGCATTTTGTTCAGAGTCAAGTTTCAAACAAGAATAACTGCTTAGATAGCTTATGAGCTTATAATTCTCCTAAATCTCAGCTCTTTTGAGCTTATCTACTAATTAACTTAAAGCATTGAACTGATGTAAGTACTTATGTAGTAAACTTAATAAGCCTTAATGAATAAAATTAACTAAAATTAAAATTACCTAATAGTTAAATTTTATCTTTTGTTATAAAAATAGTTGACACTTAGATAATTAGATACTGCGTCATGTAGCAATCATTAGTTAACTAGAGTCCGATATTATTTAACGATAAAAAATATATTTTGCGTTTTAATATTTAAATATGATAAACTATTCTTAGCAATACAAAAAAAATTAAAACAAAAAGTAATAAATAAGTAAGATTATTCTAAGAATACAGTGTGTCACCACCCTAACCCATCCCATGGGTGTCGTAAAAACCGACTAAGGGACTATCTGTAAATATTATCTTTATGTAATAAAAAGAAGGAGAACTTGAAAATAAACCCTATACCAATCCGTTTGGCCAGCGTGGTATTAGTAGGCCAAGTATCCCTCCGTCACTGGAGGAGGCCCGTCCCTGCAGTGGGACATTAATGGGCTGTTATGATGATTATTGTCAGACGGTACCGGTACTATAAATCTGACTGTTTTGTTTGATATGTTTGTTTGTTTTAGATACATACCTAACTGTATGTATTTAAAACAAAAGCTTTATGGTATTTATCATTTCGTAATAGGATACGCACAGTATAGTTAGCGGCTAGATAGCCTTGTGTAGACTCAATTTTTTAAACAACATTTTGAAAAAACTGGTACATTAAAAGGCTTTAGTTTTCATCTCCTGAAACGTAATCGATTATGATAGCCCGCGAAGATAAATTTAAAACAAAACTCTGTACTAATCAACGGTATTAAAAAGTCAAGTATCTCTGCCAGAGCATGCTTAAAATACAGATGAGAAAAAAGAAGAAGGCTCTGCAAACGTGTTACATAAAAAAGACATAACTACATAAAAAAAACTTATTTTTCATAGTTTCTACGTCCGTGACAATGTAAAAACGTAATAATAATACGTAGACACCTACACGTGTACGAAGTAAAGATTATTGTTTCTTAATAGATATGTATCCTTAAGATTTTAATTATCCAACCAATTATATCTATAATTATACATTTAGTTATACATACAAAACCGCGTATAATTGACAATGTATATTTACTTACCTACTATAACAGTGAGCACAAGAAATATTCGCACGTAACTAAATAAGAACATTTTTTATTATATCACACGTTGGCACTCGACTATTGTTGGTAACGTTTGAATCTGCTTTACAAAAATTTCTGGTTTTATATTAACCGGTAAATATCTAACTAAATAACGTACAAGAATGGTCTGTCTGTCCGTCTGATTAATTGATTTTCTTCCTTGTAATTTTTATATTGAGTTTTCAATGTAATAAAAAATATTTATTTAGTTTTCTGTAAGGTGACTAGTTAAATAATTTAATTATTAATCAAGACAGACCAGGGAAAGATTGAAGAATAAGTTAATGATTATTAGCTGGTCTTGTAGAGTGTGGGAGCTGAAAACGTCGAGTGGAATTTTTTTAATGGCTGACATAGTTATAGTTGCTTGATGTTGTGTCTCATCATATCAGCTTACCCCACTTCTAAACATCTATAATATATCTAAAGACAAATAAAGCCTTATCAAATTAAAGATTTTAAATTTAACGACTATCTTAAATAAATAAACATTTTCTTCTGTAAAACAATGGTTTACAAAATTAATTACTAACATAGAAGGTTACTCGTGCCATATATAATATATTCCAGGGAGCGTAGAGTTATAACCTTATTAGAAATGTTCAATCGTTCCGATATACTCTCGACATACTGATATAAGGAGAGTAATTTGGAACATAAATTGTTTGGTTAATTAAGCGGTTTCTCTATTATAATGGAGATCAAAACAGTTATTTATGTATATGTACACAAATTTTCAATGAAATTTTGGTTTAATTACAGGCATTTCTAACTTGTTGCTATAAAACGGTTTAGGAAAATAATGTTATGCGGGGCATTATGTACAGATATTCTGGATTCTTGCTGTATTTAAAGTTATTTATTTTTTCCCTCTTCTTCTTGTTTGCCTGCCCTTATTCCATTTGTCAGGTTCGGTTCAGGGGTCGGCGCAAATGGTTTAATCCTTTTTGATCACAATGTCTACAACGTAAAATGACTTTGAAGGATTACGCATGAAATGCATATTGACTAAGTAGCAAAATAACTCACTTTTAAAAATGGCTTCGAAGCAAAATGCCTCAAATCAATATCTCTAAAGTGTTTTGCCTAATTTGCAATACACCTGCATTGTTTCTTGTCTATGCAGCATAATGTCTCAAAAATTAAAACGACTATAAAGGATAATACACAATACGCTATACTGCCGTCAATAGCATAGTTACAGTAAGTCGGGTTTTTGTCAAAATTGAGTTAGGTATACAGCCGTGATCACGATAACGAGATCTACAACTGTATCTAACTCATTTATTTGTATCGTTTTTTAATCCAAAGTTAACAATTAGAAATTTGCAGTAAGTCGACCAATTTTTTTACATCACAAAGCATGATTACAGTCTGTATACTTACGGCAAAAGTTTTATTTAGAGTCTCACTGCATAAGAGCAGTATGACATATATACTGCTAATATGTTTGGTCATTAACAGTTTAAAAATAGAATATAGGCCAATCATAAAAACTTTAAGAAGATATACTGTTTTGATCTTAAGCAGCTTCCCAATATTTACTAAGTGTGTATCTAGTCTTACAAACAGTATGCAGCGATACTGCATGTATGCTTAGTAATTGATCCTTAGCGTTGGTTCCTTAATACTTACCACAAGGACAGTATGATACTATATTGAATTTATGTTAAGCAACGTAATCAAATCTAACGTAATGGTTACTTATTATACAGAGAGTATGTAGCCATCCTGTGTTCATGTTTAGACAGCAGGATAGCGATAGCGGACAGATGCACAAATCACGTGGACAGTAAATTAGCTATACTGTACTCATACTAAGCAGAACATACATATAATATGATCTTACTACTAATTATAAGAAGTGTTTGTCTAGGTCTTGCATGTCTACATAGCTGCGATATAATGCCACGTCATGAATATACTGCAGTAAAGTTGCTTCACTGTGAACGTAATATGTTATTGTAACTAAAAGTCGTACAATTTCTCTTTTATTACAAACAGTGAAGTATAATAAATTATATAATAATCTGTTCCCCGAATACCTACATAATTTAATATTACATACACTACTACGATGGCGCGGGGAGGGTGCGGGGTTTTGAGAAAAAGGTGGTTAAAGTTTTGGATCGAAATTTTTACACAAATCTTTTGTTTGCAATCGGATCACAATGGTCACAAACTCCAAATACAATTTGTGCTTCATGTACTTAATAATTATGTTATACATCGCCAAAGCTATACAGACAGCAGAAAGGCTTACAAATTAGATAAGGAAAACGTAAAAGAACATAAATACACTTCTCATAAAAAAAATCGAAACAGTCTGCAAGTTTGTGTTTTGTATGGATTATGAGAAAAATGTGTACCTATATTTAGGAATATGTGTTATATGCCATTTAATAGGGAATTTAATGAGGTTTTCAAATAATAATGTTACTTAACGTTCTAAATTTAAATTTAATTTTCGTAGATTTCGTATTTTGTTTAACAAGTCGTTTTTACCCTGTACGTAGTTTGACGGACATTGATAAAATTACGCACGTTAATGAAAAAAAAGCTAGGAAGCGTTTATTTAATAACCCGTAACTCGCTTCCAGAGTTCCTCGCGCCTCTTATTAATGCATCCATGCGATTTTCACCCGCAAAAACCGCCAAGTGGTGGCATTGCTGAATTCTCGACTTAGTCAGCGTGTAACAGCTGAAAGATTGCATCTAAGCCAGTTATATTTTCATAGAATCTACAAACGCTTTCAAGAGACTCGACGACCTCGACGACTCGACGACCTCGGTGGCGCGCCGGTAGAGCCAGCGGCTGCCGCGCATGAGGTTGTGGGTTCGATCCCCACGCAGGACAATAATTTGTGAGATCCACAAATTATTGTCTTGAGTCTGGGTGTTCTTTGTGTCCGTTAATTGATGTTTGTAAAAGTCCCCGCGACACAGGGCATGATCCATAGTGCGGGAGTTGTCTTTTAAAAAAAAAAAAAAAAAGACTTGTTTGTTCACGTGCCCTTAGTGATCTGGCAGAAAACAGGTGATTTCTGACTGAAAAGATCGATTTATAGTTACAACTTCAAAATCTACGCATTAATGTCTTTCAACCGCAGCAGCAGCTTCATGATGAACCTATGGTAGCTACATATAAGTGACTCTATAATTAGAAGAAGGTTGAAGGAACGTAAACTGTTACCATACAAGCCAGCAAATATGGAGAATTATCTGCAGATCATCGAAAAGCGTGTCTTAACTTTTCACGCAATTACCTAAAATGGTCATACATCTAGTGGAACAAATTTCTCCTTTCTAAAGAGTGTTAAATTATACTGTATGGTAAGGATGGAAGGACTAAGGTCTACAGAAGAGATAGAGAATACTTTGCACCATGCTGGATTGAAAGAAAAGGTCATCCATGGTGGTGGTTCGTGGACTATTTGGGGAGAAATTAGCGGCGACGACAAGACAGAGTTTGTCTTTGTTTTTGGGTCACGTCTGCCTTTATTTAAGTCATAGGGACATTGAACAGTGTCTTGAAGCTCATGTTATACCCTATGCACATTTTATTGACCGCGGTTTTACATTTACGCACAAGGATGCTAGGGCAAACACAGCGAGCGTCGTATGAGATTATGATTCCGTAGTAGATATCTCTATTATTGATTGGCCAGCAAGAAGCCCGAACATGAATCCGGTTTACCATCTATGCAATAAGTAAAAAAGACGAATTAGTGCAAGAGATCATGCCTTAAAAACACTTAGCCAGCTGTAAAATAAGTATAATCCAAGAGGAATAGAACAGAACGCCACTATATTTTATCGTGACTCTCATCCGATCGATGAAGAACCGTACAGAAGCAGTAATGAGACCTTGGGCAGGGACATATGAGTCATTAAATAAACGCTTCCTAGCTTTTTTTTTCATGTATGTGCGTAATTTTATCAATTTCCGTCAAACTACGTACAGGGTAAAAACGACTTGTTAAACAAAACACAAAATATACGAAAATTTAATTTGAATTTAGAACGTTACATTATTATTTGAAAACCTCATTAAATTCCCTATTAAATGTCATATAACACGTATTCCTAAATATACACATTTTTCTCATAATCCATACAAAACACAAACTTGCAGACCGTTTCGATTTTTTTGATGAGAAGTGTATAATGACACCTTTTAAGTGTGTTTAGATCTTCAAAAGGTGGTAATGCTACCTCGCATGGACAGCTACAAAGAATCAATATTCTGTCCTCGAATTATTGCGTTACGTTATGAAACGTTTGCTCCTTTATGTAAATCTAATAAAGAAAATAATCCTTACGCTGTCTTATGGCATGAAGCGATTTCAGGCCGAAATGTTTATGACATTGTGTCAACATTCAGAGCTTTTTTTATACACCATCGGAATAAAAGTCACTTGGTGATTTGGCCAGATAATTGTTCGTCACAAAACAAGAACTAGACACTGTTTTCGTTTGTCAATATTGTAAACAGTGATTTAAGCTCAAGTTTCAAGTTGTACTTGGAGAGTATAATATGCTACATTCTTTATTTTAAATACAATGTTAAAACCATTAACTAGTTGTTTTATTATCACTGCAACCTAATAATATAAAAATTTTGAATCATTATAAGTTTGTATGGTTACTTAGCTTAAATACAGTAAAACACACACTTACTGTATTTAAGCTAAGTAACCCTACAAACTTATAATGAGGCAAAGGTTTGTACTGTACTTATGCTAAGTGTTCCCTATCAAAGAGCCTTTAGGAAATACTTAGCATAACAACAATAATGTGTTTATTTTTTCTTACAATTATTCAGTTTTAGTTTTTTAATAAGTTATAGATAGGTGCTGAAGTCTTCTATAATTTAAGGTATCAACCATCGTGATCCGATTTCAAACAAAGGATTTATTTAGAAAATTCAACCCAAAACTTTAACCGCGTTTTTCTCAAAACTATATAAAGCGTACTTACTGCAACTATGCTATTGACGGCAGTATAGGACTAAGAATCATAATTCATCGCTATCAAAAACGACAATAAATCAAATTGCCTCAAATTACCTCAAATTAATAATCAACGTAGTTTTTTATATATGGTTTGTATACAATTACTTGAATTTGTGAATAATAAATGAAATAAAATGTTATGTACTTTAATTATTACTGTTTATATATTTCTTAAAGCAGACGAGTATCAGGTTTTTTTTTTTTTTTAAAGGCCTACCAGAATGACTCTGAGGTGCCTGATGTTAAGCATCCATTAGAGTCCAAAAATGGCGAGCACCATGCCAGCTACAATAATTATAGAGGCATGAATGTCTCCACCGGCTTCAGAAGATGCTTTTTCACGCCTCGCTTGAAGGAACCCGGATCGTAGTTTGAAGGAAACACGTGGGCTGGCAAAGAGTTCCACTGTTTGGTGGTTTTGCACATGTACGAAGTGCTGAACCGCTTTGTTTGGACTTGTATGGTTTCTACAGTATAGCGGTGGCACTTAAGTCCGGCACGTGTTGTTCTGGATAAGAAAGGAGATGGTGGAACCAGTTGAAAAAGTTCATCAGAACACTTGCCGTGGTACAGGCGATAGAAGGCCGCCAATCAGGCGATGTCTCTACGCAGCTGTAAAGGCTCAAGGGATTTGGATACTTCTGGGCACCCAATGATACGCACAGCTCGCCGCTGTAACCGATCAAGAGCATCTAGAAGGTACTGTGCAGAGCCATCCCAGAGGTGAGAGCAGTACTCCACGCAGGGGCGAACTTGAGTCTTATACAAAAGCCACAGCTGCCCCGGCGCGAAGAACCTCCTCACCCTGTTCAAAACTCCGAGTTTACGTGATGCTGTTTTGATAATGCTCTCGATATAATCTTTGGGGTTAAGATCTCGGCGAATGTCCATACCAATGATACTCAGGTTTCTGCTTTGCAGAAAACGCGCACGCTTGTGTCTTCTTGGTATTGAACTCCACCAAATTCTCTTCACCCCATGCATTGGGAAATGAGGTTTAGGACCCGGTCGAGCTCAATGACAAGCTCTCTCCGCTGTTCTTCAACACGTGCTTGCTTGGCCGCAGGGTGACCAAAAAAACGGCCATGTACTGTGCTATCATCTGCATAACAATGAATGTTCCCTAGGTTCAACATATCATTGATATGCAGAAGAAACAGCGTGGACGATAAGACGGTAAGACAGGTTTCTTCAAATAAATTAAATAGTAGATAAACTCCGTTTTTAAAATAGTTAAGGGCCGGTGTGTCATCATCATCATCATAACAGCCCATTAATGTCTCACTGCAGAGTCAGGCCTCCTCCTGTGACGGAGAAATACTTGGCCTACAAATACCACGCTGGCCAGACGGATTGGTATAGGGTTTAAATTCAAGTTTTCCTTCTTTTTATTTCGTAAAGATAATATTGACTGATAGTCCCTCAGTCGCTTTTTACGACACCCATGGGATGAGATGGGGTGGTGACATATTGTATTCTTACTCCGTCACCACACGGAATGTACTATCCAGAAATTCTGTCCTTCTGTCGTTACAGATGGACAAGATTTCTACGCCCTAGATAATAATATGTCTTCACAATTAAATATACTAAACCAATAATCCTTTACTTCCTTTTGCTATCTGAAGAATTATGTTGTAAATAATTGTTAACATTCGTGAATTGGACCATTGCTTGTACTTTTATTTGATGTAATTTGGAGCATTTTAGAGTTCTGGTCATAAAACTACTAAGATGTTTTGCATTTTAGGTATTTTGGATTTCAAGTCATCTTCACATAAAGGTATTTTACAACAAAGACGTTTGCCTTTAAAGTCGCGTTACTTCGTAGCCATTGTGATTTTCAACTATTTTACTACAAAGTCATTTTCATTTAAAGGTGTATTAGTACTAAGTCGTTATGATTTGAGGCATTTTGCTTCGAAGCCATTTTAAAAGTGAGTTATTTTGCTACTTAGTCAATATGCATTTTATGCGTAATCCTTCAAAGTAATTTTACGTTGTAGACATTGTGATCAAAAAGGGGTTGAATTTACAGTCTACACTATATAATTAACCAGGAAAAAAAAATTCATGAAAAACTAAGTCTAGATATAGATGTCAGAAAGACATTGAGTTAACAATAGAAGCACAATAGAGTTTTGTAATTTTATGACTTATATAATTATTTAATTGCCTTATTTGTTTTAATACCTATTTATATAAAACGTGATCGTTTATTTCTATTGAAGGAAAAGGTATCATCCTATCGGGTTATGTGGCTCCCTCACTGAATAGTTATAAGAAATATCAAATTATCTTTATCGATTATTAGCACAAAACCGCTTTTATATTTGATGAATTTACTTCACCTTCATTAAACATATAAAAAAATGCAAGCCAGATTTTCTTTGGAAAAATAGGGCATGTACTTAGAAATTTTCGATGCAGAGCATTCATTATTAATTCACCTATAAATTGTGAACTGTGAAAAAAATTAATAAATATATTGTACCCATGCATGACTTCTTGTAAGTAATGCATGGGTACGATGTAATAATAATATAACATAATTAAAAAAAAAAGAAAAAAAAAGAATAAAGTAATTTTCCAGAAAAATCCAATTCACAAATGAAGTTAAAACGTTAGTAAACAAAGCCATACTGTATGTTTATAGTAAGAGATATGAGTGCCCGTATTTTTGTGGATGTAATTAAAATGTGATAAGATGATATAAGTATTTTAAGTTTTGGGGACACTGTAATCAATCAGGCCGATTATTACATACATTAATATGTCTTTGTAACTGTTTGTACAATGGTGAGGGCATAGATATACAGTTAATTTTACGGTTACGTTTTATTTAGTTATCAAGATAAAAAGATTTATTATCATTTATTTATAGAAAATGGAAAAACAATTAATTGTATTGCCTTGCGAGGCAGGGTCTGAACCCGCATCTATTACTTATAACACTACATAACTTTACTGTATTCAAAGTAGTTACGTGTACATTTTCTTCGAGATTATCTTAAATCACAGGATAACGAAATAACTTGAGTACAAAATCGTTATTAAAAATGCAATGTGTAGGATTTTCCCCTCTTAATACCTGCCAATCACTTTTTTGAATGTCGTACCAAGAATTAGGTTTGTGGTTACTATACTGTCTCCTACAGTATTGATGGCCTTTGGTGCAAACGTATCCTTGATTGAAGATCACGAATTGACAAACGTTAGGCTGCCCTTTGATCCGATGAATTGATGAGATAGGTGGCTGGAATTGGTTCTACGAATCTGGCATAGAACTTATTTAAATAGCAAAATTGGGGAGATTAGATTAGTTAAACAAGAGAATAAATACAACATCGAGATATAAAAACTAAGACCACTTGATGTTCTCAATATTTTACTTTTAAAATAGTCCGGTTTGTCTTAATTTTTTGCGCTCGAGGGCAATAAAAACTACAGAGTGGAACCAAATACTTTAATTTGAATAGTCGTCCAAATGATTAATAACATTTATTATACAAAAAACCATCTGATGAAAGCTTGTTGCAACCAGTTTGAGTATATTTTAGATAAATAGATGTGATCTAAAGTTAAAGTATCTAATTGAAGGTTTCGGTAGAAACTAGGCCTAGATGAGGGTTTCAATAAAGATTTACTCTCTTTGCAGAGATTTTGAGGACATAGCTTAAGATTTTGTCAGTTTCAACACACTTTTAATATTTCACAGATCAGATCTAAGGACTGATGATACTTTACTTCCCCTTTGAGTTGATGTCAACACACATTTCCCATCATTCAAGTCTACCATAAACACACAATAATGTCATAAAATAGAGACAACACGGAAACAATAAAATGAATAATGACGATGTGTAGCCTTCCTACTTTAGGTGGCGCATTATCAAAATACGTCCAACATTATCAATGGCCGCCAAACTATGTTTTAATGAGTTGTTGAATTACTTTATCACTGGGTCAATGATAATAACCATTTCTAAACGAACCAAACAATATTGGAACTGGGCAATATTTTGATTTAGAATAGAAATATAGGTATCAACCCATCTCGTAACTTTTAAACTATCGCCTTGCATGATATTATCGTATACAGAAGATCATTTTACCTACATTTTGCTTGGCGTTTCGGCCATATACTCATAAATCTCCAAATTCTCCAAAAAATCCAAATCTATGCAAAGTTAGTCTGTATCACTTGAAAATCCCTAACCATGTCTCTATGCCAATCATTATCATAACAGCCCATTAATGTCCCACTGCAGGGACGGGTCTCCTCCCGTGACGGAAGGTTATAGTTGGCCTACTAATACCACGCTAGCCAGACGGATTGGTATAGGGTTTAATTTCAAGTTTTCCTTCTTTTTATTTCGTATAGATAATATTCACGGATAGTCCCTTAGTCGGTTTTTACGACACCCATGGGATGAGACAGGGTGGTGACATATTGTATTCTTACTCCGTCACCACACGGAGAATACGCCAATCATTATAGGAATAAGAAAAACTCCTTGGATGAGGCTATCGTAATCAATTGCGTCTAAGTATAGGGGAAAACATAGACGTAATGAAAACAGAACAGAATGACGTGTAAGCTCACACTCGAATAAAAACATAGTGATTCTTTAACGTCATGGACCTTATTTAGGACTTATAACGAAATGTTTTGAAGTAAATGTAAATTATAGTATTAAATATTTAAATCGCTACTTAGAAATACAAACATTAATACATTTACGAAACCTGAACATCGAGGAAAATATTTAAATATTTGATGTCCAAAAATACAGTCTGACTAAAATCAAGACTGATAAAAAACTTGATGCACGAGCACCAGTTTAATTTAAATTATGCGTATCTAGTTACTAAAAATTTTTAACTAATAATAACTGCAATATAGCGGGGATTTTTTATTTTATATACCTATCAGTAAATTATAATATTATAATATTGCTCTGATAGAAAGTTTTTAGATTATGATCCCCCGCACTATGGGTAGGGGTTTTCTTACGAGCGAGAAACACGGTTTAAAATATTTAAGTATATTATTAGCAAAAATATTGGTTCCTAAATATACCTAACTTTTTGTACCATGTGGAAATCGAACCCGCGACTGCCGCTTCCACGAGCGATGGCGCTGAGCCAGTTGAACTGAGGATATTAAAATAGGATAGATAGAAGAATAAAATAAAAAATCATTTAGGAGTCCGCTGTCGCGCTGTATTGGCCCTAAGAGGAACATTCTGGGTTATAGTCGACTGACATATCTGTTTAATTTGGGCAAAAGTAGACGGTCTGTAAAGCCATGTCTCTACGTACAACAATTTCTTTTTTCAATTTTGGTAAATAACAAGGAAATAATGAATGAACATACAACATACGGGTGTGTGGACAATTGATTTATTTGTTTGTTATAAAATAGGGGGCGTGATGAAACTGAAGCTACTTTCACTCATTATTGTACTTAACATACTAGTCTTAATTAGTTCTTGACCTAGACATTTCGTTACCGGATTTGAGAAGGAATATACGTACTTGGACAAAATGAAACGAGAAATCCTCGCCGTGTAAGTGAGTACTACTGTCTAAGGGCGCTTGTACACGCTAAGAAAATTTGCCGTGTCTACGCCAGACAAGACAAATCTTCGTGTAGACGTCAAGAATTTTGTCTTTTTCGTACACGAAAACTTTTCTTGTCTTCCGCAGACAAGACAATTCGGAACGTGTACACGCCACGATTTATTTCGTACAGTCGTCAGACGGGCGTAGGGCGCGCAAGTAATAACAAGTGTGATAATCAGTGTGAGTTTCCTTTAGTAAAAATGTTAACTAGAAAGCAAACAAGTATGATACCCTACTACACCGCTCCCCGCCCCTCCGCAACAACGTTCGCCGTGTCTTGTCTTGCGCAGACAAGAAATTTTCTTATGCATCGCCGGCGCTGTGTACACAGGTCGTGCTTAGAAACGACACGAATTCTTGCGTAGGCCCGGTGATTTTTCTTACCGTGTACAAGCGCCGTAAGTGTGTACTATTTGAACTAGCCTAATTAACTGCTTTTAGCTGCTTTTCGCTTGTTTAAAAAAAACCAGAATATATTAAAAGCAAAAGATAGTAACTAAAAATAAAATATTCCTCACACTTTCACACAACGCCATCTAGTCCCAAACTAAGCAGATCTTGTCTATGGGTACTAGACAAAGGATATACATAAATACTTTTTTTGTAAATAGGTACATACCTACATATTATACATAGAAAACACCAACACCAATGCAATCAATCATGTTCATGCACACAAAGACTTGCATTGAGCGGGAATCGAACCCGGAGACCACATCGTAGCAGCCATGTAATAAAACCACAACGCCACAGAGGTCGTCAAAAAAAACTGTAAATGAAATGAAAATGTAAAAATTATTAATAAGTGTTTAAGAAGGCTCATTCTGTCAAAACCAACTCAGCTGTCGGCGAAGCCTAAAACATTGTTGTTTCACCAAACGTCGCGTGAGAAAGAGAACAACTCATAGAAAAGCAGTAAGAAACATGCACACGCACACGCGCTCGATTGTATTTATTACAAATCAAAATGTCGTTCAAAATATAAATATTGTTCTTCTTGATTGTTAGGGTTGACACTAATACTAGCTGTAGGTAGTTACTCAAAAAGTAATAAATCAGGAGTAAATAAAGATAACTAAAATGGGTTTTTAAAAAATATTTTATTGTAAGTTTTGTTGCGGAAGACACACCAAGCGAGACATCAATTTATCTTGTAAGTGGTGTAGGTATGACACCGTAAAACATTATAATTTTTTTTTTTAAGTTAAACTGCAGTTTTTTAGACCGTGCATCGTTAATGTTCCATACAGTACACAATAATATCTTACTTCACATACAGTACATGAAGTTAATTTTAGCTGGATTTTAAAAAAAAGAAGAAAAATCATATAATTTTCTAATTAAAAAACCGACTTCAACAGGAGTCGGTTACAAACCATGCTGATTACAATTTCTAAGATTAGTATTAAATAAATTTCTGCAGTTGTCTTCATCATAAGATCATGTTTGTGTAAAGTTTTCATTAATACGAATAAAATAAGCCCAAACACTAGGTAGCTGCTATATACCGTTGAAAAGTTTCCTCGACCCTCAGTCGTCTTCATCATCAGATCATGTTTGTGTAAAGTTGTGAAAAGTTTTCATCAATACAATTAAAATAAGCCCAAACACAAGGTAGCTGCTATATGCCGTTGAGGTGTTCCCTCGACTCTCGGTGGTCTCCAGGATCTGACCAGTTCTAACTCTTGATTATTTTTATTAAAAATAAATAATAATCATAAAATCTGGAAATGATAGTTGACAAGAAATGATACTTGATCAGTCATTCAGATACCGGGGCGGGGGTGAGTCACGTAAATATTAAAAAAAAATACAAAATGAATTACAAAAAAAATACAGTTTGTGCAATGTGACAGCCTTAGCTATGCTCTATTGACTATTGTAATAATAGGTGAATTTTGACAGTTGATTTTAGTCAAGAATGTCACTGATGTAGGTATTTTATTTAACTGGTTATGCATCTGATAATAATTGGATCTCTTTGATAAAAGAAATTACGAAACTTCTTACTGGCAAGCGATACGTAATTGTCATAAATGACATAAATTAAAGTTTATTGAAGTTTAAAAAAAAATATTCGGTAACATTCGACGACGGTCGGCTCGCTGTCGTACCTCCCCTCCGCCGACCCGAGGGGTGCAAAAATTGGAGGCGAGATGCAAGATGTCGATGGCGGAAACGAGCACGGTAAAATTTCCTAAAATGGTTTTGGGAAAAAGGTAATTGCGTACAAACTTTAGAATGTATCTAGTCAATATAAAATTATTTGAATTTTCGAATAAATAATCTATTCCTAGTCCCAAAATATATTTACCTTTATAAACGTTTAATCCTATTTTATTACGCTAAAAGTTGTCATAAAATGTGCATAGAATTATGAACTTTGAAGCCTCATAACTTGTAAATGAATATTTTTTTTACTGTTTTATTAATCAATAAGACTAGATAATAACGAGACAAAACGATATCATCTATAGTTTTGAGTATTTATTATCTAATGAAGGAGGAACTAACTTTCTTTGTTTGTATGGAATTGCGATTGAATTGTTTCCCCTTAAGAGACCATCACCGTACGTCGTCGGAGAGACACCAATGGATGAGGGAGGCACAGGACCGCGCAAGAGGACAATTATGGAGGAGGCCTATGTACAGTAGTCAGTAAGAAGTGGCCGCTCATTGGCTGATATGATGATGATAAATATTAGGAATAAACACTTTGTACGTTTTTAAGAAGTTTTGCTTTGGCACTCATGTGTGTTTGGAGCCTTTTGATCTAAAACCCACAAGAGAAGGGGGTTGTTAACTTGGTTGCATTATTTTTAACTATTTGCCATTTTTTGCCTACTTAATTAAACCACCTCAAAAACCAACTGAAGTAAAACTTATGTTAAAATATATAAGTAATCATTTAAGTACATAAATAAAATTGCATAAACATAACCTCTAGTTCAAAGCTGTTTTTTAGTATAAAAATATTATGAAACGTAAATTATGAAAGTGCTGGCACCAAAGTCATTTTAATATGCCTCCTCGCTGTGATAGTACAAACAGGTGAGGAATTTAATATTAAGATAAAAATACTTCACATGAAATACCTAGTAAGCTGAACACCCTTTGATGAGATTAAATTTCGGAGGCAACAATGTGCTTATTAAAAATTATAGTGAAAACAAATATGCTTCCAAACACATAGTTGCATCGTAATGGCCTATTTTGACCCACTAAGGCCTACTTGTGCGAGCTTCTTTTTGTGACGACTGAAGCGGTTAGTTGTATGGTTGTATGATGTACAGGTTGTCTTCTTATGTTTTCGCAGAGGCAATGTATTCCGTTGAGCCCGATTTACACATCGATAAGTACAGTAGCGAGTTAAGTAGTAAGTTGTTGATTAAGTTACTTGACGATGTGTAAATCGGGCTTTAGTCGTCGATTATAACTGCCTTGGTTTGAGCTATGGCGGTGACACCATGTACCTAATGTATTCTTACTTCTTCACTTCACAGATATGTTATGATTTACAAATATTTATTTTAAAAAAACTGGCCCGATGCGTGTTGGACTCACGCACAAAGGGTACCATGAATTCGATTTTTTTTATTTTTTATTTATGAGGTTTTAAAAAAAACTACTTACCTATTAGATCTCCTTCAAAACAATTTTAGTTGGTAGATTTTGGAAAAAAATGGCTGTGACATACGGACGGACGGACGGACAGACAACAAAGTGATCCTTTAAGAGTTCCGTTTTTTCAAAATCGGTACGGAGCCCTAAAAACGACCTGATGGTTTAGTAGATTTTGCATTAATCCTGAAGTTCGCTCCTTGCACAAGTCAAACATTATGTATTTAAATTTAATTATAGCCGGAGAGCTGACAGGCATTTTTGAGTACATCCTTGAGGCACATTGAAAATATTATTGTTGATTAGTTGCGAATGTGTGGATGATGAAATGGCCGACCTGGCTGGGAGGTTGCGGGGCGTTAATGAGCTATGAATTTTTTAATTCGCAATTTTTCTCATGCAGAAAATGTTCTTGAGGCACTTTGAATCTTACAGCATTTTAAAGTCTGATGTTTAATTAAACGATATATCATAATGCCAGGCGATTTGGTTGGGATTTAAATGGTGACAGGCGATTTAAAGTTATATTTTTTTTTTGCGCAAAAAATGTACTTAAGGCAAGCTGGGATTTATACACAATAATAGTTGTGTTGATGACAGGCCGTTCTGGCGGTTATTTAATCTTGCCAGGTGATATCATTTTATTATTATTTATTATAAAAAAATAAATTTTTACAAAAAAAAATTGATATACTTTTTATGTAATTTTTTTTATTCATTGATATCTGATGGAATCTCCTCGTCGCTTGTGAACTCGTCCAAAGAGTTGAGTTTTATGAACTCTTCTTCATTGTCTGAAAATAAATATTTTTTTTTAACAAATGTGAAATACAATCAATATTGCGAGTATTTAACAAATTATTATTACATACCTGTAGCATTTTCATCAGAGTGTTCAAATGTCAAATCAATTGCATCGATAACTAATTGCGGCATGCAATCCCCATCAAACCAATAAAAATCCAATTTATCCTCCTGCAGCTGCCATCCATGTTCAGTGGGTTCTAGGTTACTTGGAAAACGTAAATGTGCATTTCTCCAGATACTTGTAACATATTGAGATCTTAAAAGCTGTTGGTGCAACTCTGCTTTACATGGTGGTAACGTAGACGGATCATAGTTTTTGACAGTTTTTTTGAAAGGCTCTTCCGTGCTCTTAGCTTTAAATGTCTTGCAAAATTTTTCAAACCGTGCTATGTTTATATCTGCGATATTATTGACACCGTACATTTCACACACGAACTTCTCAAGCATGTTAAAAACCTCATTGCGTAAATCTGTCGTATGCGTACATCCTAGATCAATAAACGCTTTTTGATACAGTTTATTTTTCATTAATAGTTGGTAAGGCCTCCACTTGCCTTTATTAAAAAATAAAGGATTGTAGTCACACCCAGTGACTGCATGAAAGCCAGGCAAACTTGCGCATACTGAATTTCCGAATTTGGCATATAATAAAAAAAAAATAAAAAATATAAATAAAAAAAAACATAAAAAAAACATATAAATCTTATCAACACAACAATTATTGTGTATAAATCCCAGCTTGCCTCAAGTACATTTTTTGCGCAAAAAAAAAAATAACTTTAATTCGCCTGTCACCATTTAAATCCCAACCAAATCGCCTGGCATTATGATATATCGTTTAATTAAACATCAGACTTTAAAATGCTGTAAGATTCAAAGTGCCTCAAGAACATTTTCTGCATGAGAAAAATTGCGAATTAAAAAATTCATAGCTCATTAACGCCCCGCAACCTCCCAGCCAGGTCGGCCATTTCATCATCCACACATTCGCAACTAATCAACAATAATATTTTCAATGTGCCTCAAGGATGTACTCAAAAATGCCTGTCAGCTCTTGGGGTATTATATTTGTGTATGAACTAGGCAAATCTCTTGATTTCACTATTCAAATATTCCGTTTGAGGAGAACAAGTCAAATATTCTGTTTGATTTGAAATAGTCAACTGCTGTAGACCCTGTAGGGATCGAAAAAACTTGTAATTTAGCGCTGTTATAAGGTTTGGTGTTAATATTTTACGTAAATGTTATATGGGTGTTTATAGGGCTCACTAACGCCGTTAATTGAAAAATAATCATAATTCGCAAATAGGATTTTAAATAATATAAAATGTTGATAATATTACAGTCTTTTAATAAAGTATTTGTATAACACACTCTCAACACAAAAGTTTTTCAATTAAATATAATAAATGCATCATAAACAAAAACGGCCGTTTTGTTTATAATGCATTTTCAAATTTAAATCAGATTCAGACTTAAAAGAGTCATAGGTAATTAACACAGGCACCTTTTGCTAATTTTTCATTGGCAATTAAAAGTTTAAAGTTGATTCTTCTACACTGAATACTAAATAAATACTTAGTCATGATTACACATAATTTGGTCAGTGAGAAGGTAAACCTTTACTATTTCCTTACGTATCTAAATTAACATTTTATAAAAAAACCCAGGAGATAATTGTGAGCTATCTTAACCATGTCTTTAACTTTATCACTTTTATCTTTATATGAAGAGTAAATAGACGCGTAGGTACTCAACGGGTTTAATGTCGTAACATCGCAAATGTAACTAATGATAGGTTTAGTTCTATTTACATACCTTACCTACGTTCTAACATTCGTAGGTTCTTTTAATTTAAGTCGTACGGCAGCCGTACGGCACAAAACGGCTAAATTGAAAGAGCCCTAAGATTTTAATGCCAAATATGTTAGTTGTTTGTACAACAGGATAAGTCGGCATGTCATGAACGAAGCTAAAGGCTTACATTACTACATGTAGGTCTAATACTTAGGAGATCTACCAATCGCTGACTTAAGCATCCATGTCCTTTGATCCGTTAATTTCATGTCTGTAGGAAAGTATCCTGTAGCCCTATTGAGAGGCTCTAACAAAAGTACATAACTATACGGTTTATTAAAATGAACCATGACAAAGACGGGCCTGCGGGCATGGCGAGGAATACTTGGCCAGCAAGGATCGGTCTTCTACCGATTAAATTAAAAAAAATATATGTCAAGATTTCCCCAGCTTACTTCCTTAGTTGTTCATTACCACGAACTTCTTCTTCATCGCTTTCCGTTCTTTGTCCGACGTTATTAATTTTCCTTTTCATTACTTATGGCGGTTGGCAAATACGACCTTTTTATTTAGTTTTCCTTTAATCTAATTATATCTAGATGCGTACTACAAGGTAACTTAGGAACAGATAAAAAACTATAAATGTAAATTAATATTTACAATTCCCACACACTGTTATTCGTGCTAAAAAGCTTATAACTAATTTTCAATAATAAAATGCATAGAACTAACCTTGAGCCATGTCTAGTATCCACCTTCTCCGTCCACTACACAATGATGAACTGGCTTCACTTCTTAGAAGCCACACCAATGTTACTAATTACATTACTCGCATTATCTAAAACCTATCTTATTTATACTATTTGAGAAGAAAATTTATACTTTATCTCTATATTAATAAAACATTTTTTCAAATGTATATAAAGCTGTTGACGATTTTAGCAACCGCAGCTAAAGTGTACCAACATAACGTGTATTAATAGGCAATATAAAGGAACAAAAATGTTCGTGAAAAGGCAATGTCTTTCTGGACGAAGCCCCTGCTTCTTCCTCCGCAGACGGCGGACATAATCATACACTGTGAGGACGGACCTCTTCCATTGATGGAGGCTAGGAGAGTTACGTTAACTTTCGGTTAGATTTTACATCCGCTTGAAATTTTTTTTCATGTTTTTTGAATTTCTCTAAGTAGGTACACTTTTATGACGGGAAGGTGTGATATTATGTACAAAAACGTCGAAGAAATCAATGTCTATGTAAATAAATAACTAGGTAGTTTAATATTATGTTTTTTTTTGGCAAACTTTGTATGTATTTTATTAGCAATAATCCCACAGGCTAAATGCTGAAAGATTAATCCGTTTTGATTCGAGTTGACTTCGATTATATTTAGTTTTATTCAAAATTATGGACTATCAAGTATTTGATTCGTAGGTATGTGTAAAAAAAGTTATTTCTCATTAAGTAGTTTACACTTTTACAGGATGGTCACCTATGCAGGTTCAGAGCTTCCTGTAAGGATTTGGAGATCTTGAGGATATAATAAAACTCTCGATTTGCTTGAAGTAGAATGCGTGTCTTAATAAAAATCGTCGCCTTATATACAAAAGTGTGTAAACATGTAAAACCAATAAAATATAAGAAAAATAAATATTTACAAAATATAAAAAATGTATAACCAATCACAACTAAGATTGTAATCACGCCATGCGATGGAAGCGACGCGTAGCGGCGATGGCGCGAAATGTCTAGGCGCGCCGCCGAGCTCCGTCCTACCGGCCAGTCTGGCCTCCGTGCGTAAGTTATAAATACGACCCGTCGCTCGTACTCGTTCCTTCACTCGGGCGCGGCGTTGAAGAGGGACGGACGTCGATATACTGCGTATGGTTCGGCGCGTGCGGCGTGTGTGAAGATTGTAATAACAACTTGAAGTCTTGAATTAATATTGAAGAATATTCTGGCTGGCTGCGTATATTGGGCGACGACGTGCGTGAAGATAAATATTGCTTGAATAATGAAAAACGTTGTTACGTGTGCAGAAGTCGTACACAACGGTTCTTATTAGAACTCATTATTATTTCTATAATATAATAATCTGAAAGTCATTATCAAACAGTTCTTTTCAGAACTACTTCACTTTTCTATGATAAGTGATTGAAAAGTCATTATCAAAACAGCTCTTATCAGAGCTACTCACTGTTTCTATTGACTTAATCGGTATTAAAGTCATGTTAAAAACAGCTCTTTTCAGAGCTAATCACTATTTCTATGGATTAATCTGTAGCAGGCCACGGCAGCTACAGTACTCCCCTTCTAGCGAAAGCGTACCGGCAGTTTGATAGTGCGACCGGAGCGCGTCGTATTTGCTTGCGAAGGTCGCGGCGTTAAACTCCTTGCAGGTACTGGTACAGGTTGCTTGGTAACGTTGGTAAAGGTAACAGGTTGCTTGGTAACGTTGGTAAAGGTAACAGGTTGCTTGGTAACGTTGGTAAAGGTAACGGTTGTGCTTGAAGGTAATGGTAAACTGGTATCTTGTGGTTCTGTTGTGATGTAAGCAGGCTTCAGTCGATCAATAGAAATAGTGGCTTGCCGACCAGGTAATTGTATACAGTAGGTCTTGTCGGTGCGGCTTATAACTCTGTAAGGTCCATCGTACGGAGGTTGAAGAGGTTTCTTAACTGCATCCACTCTTACAAACACGTGACTACAGTTGAGTAAGTCACGGTGCACAAAAACTTTTCTATTATTACTGTGATGCATGGTAACAGGTTGAGGTTTATTATCTTGAATAATTCTTCGTAAATTTTCTACGTAAGTATAATCCATAGTCGAAGGTGTGGAGATATTTGTATCGAAGAAATCACAGGGAAGACGTAAGTTGTATCCGTAGGTAAGTTCGGCGGCGCTCACGCCTGTATCGGTGCGTAAGGCGGCGCGTAAGCCGAGTAGTACTGTAGGTAACTCGTCGATCCATGTACTTGTGACAGACAGTTTTGCTCGTAATGAAGTCTTGAGAGAGCGATGCCAACGTTCGACGATTCCGTTACTTTGAGGATGATACGGTGTAGTTCTATTCTTCTTAATACCCATTGTCTTCATTAAATTTTGAAAAAGTTCACTTTCGAACTGACGACCTTGATCGCTTGTCAATGTAGTAGGACAACCGAATCGTGTAATCCAATGCTTGTAGAAAATGTCGGCGATACGAACAGCTGATATTTCGTCCGTAGGTATAGCTTCGGGCCATCTAGTAACACGATCGACCATCGTAACTAGGTAGCGATGACCTCGAGCGGTTGTAGGTAGCGGACCGACAATGTCAATGTGTACGTGTTGAAAGCGGTCGGTTGGCGGGAAAGTTGCGATGTTTGTTAATGAATGGCGTTGCGTCTTGCTCCTTTGACATTCTATGCAGTTACGAGTCCATTGATTAGCGTCTATATTCATTGACGGCCAAAAGAATTTTTGTGTGATAAGCTTTCGAGTAGTGCGTATACCAGGGTGACTGATGTTATGCACGCTGTTAAAAACTTGACGTCGATATTCTTCTGGTATATAAGGACGTATATAAGATGTAGATGTCTCGCAGAATAACTTGATATCGGTGTTAGGTAATGAAATCTTCTTAAGCTTGATATTAGTGTTTTGTAATAATAATTGTATGTTGCTGTCCCTTTCTTGCGCTGTTGCTATGTCGCTGTAGTTAATCGAGCGCGGGCATGTTATTGTTTCTATGCGGCTCAGTGCGTCGGCTACAATGTTTTGTTTACCGCTCACGTGACGTATGTCCGTGGTAAACTCGCTGATAAACAAAAGTTGTCTCGTGCGCCGTGGAGTTTCATTATTCGATGAAATTTTTGACATAGCGAATGTTAATGGCTTGTGGTCGGTGAATATGATAAGATTTCTTCCTTCAAATGTTTTACGAAAATGTTTTATAGATAGGTATATTGATAGTAATTCACGATCGTAGGTAGAATATTTCTTCTGTGCGTCTGTGAATTTTTTTGAATAATAGCCGAGTGGTTGCCATGTTTCATCTATGTACTGTTGTAGTGCGGCTCCGGCTGAGTGATCGGATGCGTCAGTGAAGAGGGCTAGCGTGGCGTGGTGTGATGGGTGAGCAAGTAAAGCTGCGTTGATAATGCTTGCTTTACATTGCTCGAATGACTGAGTAGCTTGTTCTGTCCACGTAATTTGTGTTTTGTCCTTCTTCTTAACATTATGTAGATATGCATTTAATGGAGCTTGTACGGATGCTGCGTTAGGAATGTGATCACGATAGAAGTTTAACATTCCTAGGAATCTTCTTAATTCTTCTATCGTGTTTGGTTTAGGGTACTCTGTAATGGCTTTTATTTTGCTTTCCGGTGGCTTGATACCTTCTTGAGACACAGTGTGGCCGAGAAATTGTACTTTAGACTGCCCGAAGTTGCATTTAGCGGGATTTATTGTGATGCCGTTGTCTTCCAATCTCTTCAGTACAGTTCGTAGGTGTTCTCGGTGTTCGGTTTCGTTTATGCTTGCAACTAAAATGTCATCGATGAACGGGTAAACGAATTCTAGTCCTCTTAGTACTTCGTGGATGTAACGTTGGAATGTTTGACCTGCATTCTTCAAACCAGGGCACATGCGTGGAAACTCGAACAAACCCATCGGCGTGATGATGGCTGTCTTCTCTATATCTTCTTGTCTTACACTTAGTTGTTGGTAAGCGCGGTTTAAGTCGATAGTAGAGAATATAGTCTTGCCGGATAACTGGTGAGTAAAGTCTTTGACTCGAGGTACCGGGTAGCGGTCAGGTTTAGTTATCGCGTTCAACCGGCGGTAGTCACCACAGACTCTGATGTCTCCGTTGGCCTTGGGGACGATGTGCAGAGGTGATGACCACGGGCTTTTACTAGGTCTGCATAAGCCTTGTTCGATCATATTTTCAAATTCTTTTTTTACTGTCTCGTAACGATGAGGTGGGATGGGTCGAGCTCTGCAGTGTACTGGTGGGCCTTCCGTTTCTATGTAATGCTGGACGTGTATATCGGAGCTTAGTTTCATAGATGTTAATCTTGTAATGCCAGGAAACTGTGCTAATATGTCGTGGTACGACTGTGACATATTAATACTGCGAACTGTAGGTACATTAGATACGCGCAGCTGAGCGTTTACTTTTAGGTTAGTAACGCCGTCGATTAATTTTTTGTTTTTTAAATCGACGATTAGTTGATGATGCTTGAGGAAATCGGCTCCGAGTATGGGTTTTGTGACGTCCGCTACTATGAACTTCCACTTGTATGGTCGACGAAGGTTGAAGTTTAGTGTAAGTGTTTTTTCACCGTACGTAGCTATAGTTGTATTGTTCGCCGCGTACAGTATAAAAGGTAATGGTTTCTCGACTTCTCCTTTGCTTCTTGGTAGCACGGATATGTTGGCACCCGTGTCGACTAAGAAACATAATTTTGTTGTTACGTCTGTGACAAAAAGGCGGGAAGACTGTTCTTGAACGTGGGTGTCCGCCTCAGCCAACGTTCTTTCTAGTTTTCCTGTGGTTTGTAACTACATGGTGCGGTACACAGTCTTGCTTGATCTTTAAATCTTCTGTGGTAGTAGCAGACAGGTGATGGTGATGCTGAGGACGGCGACGGTTTGAAATGATCACGTGACCGACTGCGTTGACGATGAGATGTGTAGCGGCTGCGTCGATGATCATGGTAATGATGTTGATTTTTCTTTAATTCGGCGACTTCTAGAGATAGTTTTCTTATTTCATTTATAAGTACCTGTGTATCACACTGTGGCTGTGGTACGGTTTGTTGAATGAAATTATCTGCGACGCTTGTTGACGGATGTATGGCCGCGGCTTCCCGTGACTGTTCGAGCATCTTGTCGGCTAGTAGGGCTAATTCTTCAAGCTGTGTCTTCGTACTGAATGACTCGCTGACGGCGAGGACTGAACGGACGTGGGCTGGTAGGTGGTTGGTCCACATGAGACGCAGGGTGTCGTCGGGAACTTTGTCTCTGGCGAGATTCCGCATGCGACGAAGTAATTGCGTGGGCTTCTGGTCTCCTAGCTCCATGTCTGACAGAAGCTTTTGAAATTGCCGGCTGTCAGATTCCTCGTACGAAGATATGAGTCTCTCCTTTATGGCGTTGTATTGCTCTTTTTCCGGCGGGTTATAAAGGAGGTCCATGATTTGCTCGATATCCTGTCTCTCGAGCTGTGCTATGACCATCTGGGCGAGCTGAGCTTGGCCTTTCTTGAGGTCGTTCGTGGCTGCTTCGAAGCTGATGAACCAGAGTCGTGGTCGATCGCGCCAGAATGGTGGGATGCGCATGGTGAGAGAGATGCCAGCTGCTTCGGTTTTCATTGATGAGCTTGAGTTTGATTCGCCTTCCATAATGACACGCTGACAATGAGGATTTTTCTGAGCAGGAATTATTTTGAGCGCTTGCTGTATTCTTTCTTCGGGGTCACCACTTTACAGGATGGTCACCTATGCAGGTTCAGAGCTTCCTGTAAGGATTTGGAGATCTTGAGGATATAATAAAACTCTCGATTTGCTTGAAGTAGAATGCGTGTCTTAATAAAAATCGTCGCCTTATATACAAAAGTGTGTAAACATGTAAAACCAATAAAATATAAGAAAAATAAATATTTACAAAATATAAAAAATGTATAACCAATCACAACTAAGATTGTAATCACGCCATGCGATGGAAGCGACGCGTAGCGGCGATGGCGCGAAATGTCGAGGCGCGCCGCCGAGCTCCGTCCTACCGGCCAGTCTGGCCTCCGTGCGTAAGTTATAAATACGACCCGTCGCTCGTACTCGTTCCTTCACTCGGGCGCGGCGTTGAAGAGGGACGGACGTCGATATACTGCGTATGGTTCGGCGCGTGCGGCGTGTGTGAAGATTGTAATAACAACTTGAAGTCTTGAATTAATATTGAAGAATATTCTGGCTGGCTGCGTATATTGGGCGACGACGTGCGTGAAGATAAATATTGCTTGAATAATGAAAAACGTTGTTACGTGTGCAGAAGTCGTACACAACGGTTCTTATTAGAACTCATTATTATTTCTATAATATAATAATCTGAAAGTCATTATCAAACAGTTCTTTTCAGAACTACTTCACTTTTCTATGATAAGTGATTGAAAAGTCATTATCAAAACAGCTCTTATCAGAGCTACTCACTGTTTCTATTGACTTAATCGGTATTAAAGTCATGTTAAAAACAGCTCTTTTCAGAGCTAATCACTATTTCTATGGATTAATCTGTAGCAGGCCACGGCAGCTACACACTCTTTGAACAATACAATAGCACCAGGGCGCAGGATTATAATGTTTTATGTTAGCACACAGTTTGGCAACATGTCAGTATGCGTTATCAATGTGTTGTTAAGAAATTTGGGTCAAGACTAAACGTTTATCCTTTAACTTGAGTTAATTATATTTTATCTTGTGTATAATTTTGTAAACAAAACATGACAATATCTTGTTTTCATAGAAAGAAGAATGGGCGAAACGTCCCCACCCTTGTAACACTTTCAGCTATACATCAAATGAAAGCCCTTGAAAAGTTAAGCATTTTATTGTATGACAGCAAGTCTGTAAGTCATGGGAGAACAGAGTTATTGAGGAGAAGAGAATAAAAATAATAAACGATAATATTACATACTTTAAGCTAATGTTTACTATATAAGCACGATAGAGTCAACGGTTATCTTACAAGTAGAGTGATCATACATCTAAAACATCCTACATCATCCAAAAAACCATGAATTTCGCTTTTCAAATAAAAAACATACAGCTTTTATAAATATAAAAACTCGTACGTCATATCAGCCAATTGATGTCCACAACTGAACATAGTCCTCCTCCAAACATGGCGAGGGTGGCACCCTCATCCATCGGTTTCCCGCCGTCCTAACTAGGTCGTGGTGGGGGGGTCTCTCCACCCTGCGCTTTCTGATAGGGGGTCGCCATTCCAGAACCTTTCAACCCCAACGGCTGTCGGTTCTCCGTGCTATGTCCTCTGCCCACCGCCACTTTAACCGGGCAATTCTGAGCGCTGTATTCGTATGCTTAGTTAGGGTATATTAGAAAGATAAGTTGGGTAAGACCTGACGCGGCAACTAATTCCAATGTAATTGACGACCTCGGTAGTGCGACAGTAGCGCAAGCGGCTGCCGTGCACGAGGTTGTCGGTTCGATCTCCACGCAGGACAATAATTTGTGAGATCCACAAATTATTGTCCTGAGTCTGGGTGTTCTTTGTGTCCGTTAAATTGATGTTTGTCAATGTCCCCGCGACACAGGGCATGATCCCTAGTGCGGGAATGCTTCGCTGAGGCTCTCAAAGCGGTTCTGTAATATGAGTTGGAAGTTCTAGGGGATGTGGACTGGTGTAGGTCGGAGCGTAGACTTCATCAGCCGACTTCTTTCCAGCCTAGGATTGATATTTAATTTGCCTCTCACCATCCTGTGATCGCTTCCGGTTTTCACCGAATTGATCACTGAGACATCATTAAATATATGGCGTTTTGTCGACATGATGAAGTCAATCTCATTTTTAGTGACACCATCAGGACTAGTCCAAGTCCACTTGCGGCAGTAACGCTTCTTGTAGAAGGAGTTCATCATAAAAAGTCCCTCCTTCTCCATGAAGTCCGCAAGCATTTGGCCCCTTTCGATTTCTTCGTCCATATCCAAAGAACCTCACTCTCCACTCATTTCCACTTCTAGGGCCCAACTTCGCAGAGGTTTCTAGGGCACTCTTGATCTTCACCACGTTGTTCAAAAACATTACTGACTTGTAGATGTCAAAACCCGACACCTCCCTAGGACTGTTGGTCGCCCTCCCGGAAATAGAGCAGGTTACCAGACTTAATTTATCATGGTTATCGAGTCCTCCTCTGTCTTCGGACTTCAGATAAGCCGACAATGTCCCACCGTAACCTTCTCAATTCTTCCTCCAGTTCTACGATCTACTCGTCGGTCCGCAGTGTGCGCGCGTTGTATGTTGCCAAGGCCAAAGCTAGGTTGTGTTGGTAGCCTGACCTCCCCCAGAGACTCTTCGCGCCCCCTACTCCGCCGTAACCATGGCCGCTACCTTGACCAGGAATAGCGAAGTGACCGGGGACTGGGGGCCGTTTATATTGGTGTGTTGTCATTTTAATTATGGAGGGGTATTTGGCCTACTTTACCACGCTGGTCAGACGGGTTGGTAATGGGTTTATTTCGAGTTTTCCTTCTCTAGCAGTGATAACATCTGCGTAAGGATTCCCTTAGTCGGCTTTTACGACACTCGCGGGACGAAAGGGGATGGTGAGATCATGTATTCTTAGTCCGTCACCATACGGACATTAAACTTCTCGCCCCTAAAAAGTCACCCGACTCAGAAAGAATAAAATGACTATATTAGTCATTAATTTACTCCCCGAAGATGCATGTTGATCCTTAACATGCATCTTCAATGTCGCAATATCAAATTGTGTCTTCTCACAACAGTGGAAAGACGCCGTGGTTATTGGAATAACGAAACCCGACAAAAGAAGTCCGAACCGGCTGGTTATCGACCTATTAGTCTGAGTCGAGCCGTTGCCGAGCCTGAGGAACATAAATTCTGTCGTTTACTATTTCTGCAATGATTGCTGGATAAAAAACATTTCTTAAATGGTTCTCTAAACGTTTGGTTTATCACGGCTAGCTATCCGAAAGTCAGGAAAATGTTGTGGATGATTTTCTGGATGATGTAGGATGATCTAGATGTATGGTCCGTCTAACTTAAGATAGCCTTTGACTTTATCGTGCTTATAATTAGTAAATATTAACATAAAGTATGTAATATTATCGTTCATTATTTTTATTCTCTTATCCTCAATAACTCCGTTCTCCCATGACTGACAGATTAGTTTCATACAATAAAATGCTTCACTTTTCAAGTACTTTCATTTGATATATGATTAGAAGTGTTACAAGGGTGGGGACGGCTTCCATACAAAAATGCCCATTCTTCTTTCTATGACTACCCCGGACGGGATAAGGCGTGAGTTTAAGTATGTACCTATGTATGTAAATATTATGACCTAGGACGATAATGGCAAACAATATAAGTACAAAGCATAGCATAGTGGAGCTAACTGATAAATAAATGTCATTATCAAATACAAGAGGAGATGTTGTTATTAAATTAATTCATTCATAACAATACTTATTTCATTACCTAAATGCCTGCTAAAATTAGAACGGCAAAAACCTGATCAAGTTCCAAAAACGATACTTGCACCATAATTAATTAAACAATAGTTAGGTATTTTATTGTTAGGCAATCATTTTAAAATTGGAGCATATTTTTTCTTCGCGGTGTCTTCTCTAGTACGTAGTAATTACCTCAATGTAGGTTATACATAAGGAATGGTTTGCGGTTCTGAAAGGTACTACTTACAAAGTAATCGTGCGTGGCGAAGACACATTGAAATCACAGATGGCGTTACTAGTATTTCAGAGTCATCTTTAGATCAGTATATTTGAAAAAAGTTAATGATTTATTTTACTTCTATAGTTACAGTTTTTCGGTTTCAATGGAATAATTTTATAGAGGCATTATATAAAGGTAACGCATTATAAGAACCCATGGTTATCATTGGTGACGTAAAAATATTGATTAAGTATGGAAAAGTTTCGTAAATAATACCTCTGCAAAAAACAATAAAAATCGAGAATCACATACGAAATCTAAACTTCTATACATTTATCGGGGAGTGTCATATTTTATTTTATTTCATTTAAAAAGACAACTCCCGCACTATGGGTCATGCCCTGTGTCGCGGAGATCTTTTACAAACATCAATTAACGGACACAAAGAACACCCAGACCAGGACAATAATTTGTGGATCTCACAAATTATTGTCCTGCGTGGGGATCGAACCCACAACCTCTTGCACGGCAGTCGCTTGCGCTACCGTCGCGCCACCGAGGTCGTCATGGGCTTATATTATCACGCTATGACTAATATAAGTGGAGCAGTAATGAAATATGTTTAAAAAAGGGACGCTTTTTTTCGCGGCCCGACTAGTTCTATATAAATCTGTATAGCCATAATATACAAAAAACCTAAACAATAGTAATACATTACGAGGCCTGGATGCTTAGTATGAGTAAGTAGTCTTTTGTCTTAAAAGCAGAAAAAAAAAGATTGGTGTATAGTGTGACCACAGGAGCTGTGCACCCCCTGCGGTATGTGCGGCGAGGTGGGCTTTATGTAAGAATAATGCATGAAATTCTGACTGAATTATTGTAGGTAAATGCTTTATGCGAATTCACAGTGGAATATGTCAAAAATCCATGTTAATTTATGTTCATAGTACTGGTACAGATAATATGCTCACAAGTGATTTGAATATCTCGAGAACTACAAAACATAGGTACAGTAATTCTGTTAATGCAGTAGAAATGTAACCCTGAAATAAAACCTGTGTAACACTTTATTTCAATACAAAATTCAATATTATCGGAGATATTAACGGTTCTTAGGGGCCGGGCTCGAGTTATTTCATAACGCTATAATATTAAAACTACAACAACTATTTTTTTAAATGTAGGTACAGTCTGTCTATAAAGTCCTGACAAAAAATTAGGGCGCCACTGTGCTACACGTAGCAACCCTATTTGTCTGACAAAATAGTTTTCAAAACAATTATGTTCAAATAACACACTACAGTATTAGAGCACTTATAATACTAGGGCATTTCTTGTAGGTAAGCCTATTGCATTTAAAGTTTTGCGTAGAACTTCAAGACTACCTACTTATATACATCTTTTTTACTGTAGAACATAATTGTATTTTGTGGGAGAGAGCAGAAATATAGAAACTATACATTTATTTTTTTGGCCGGCCTTGCCTGTGTTTACCAGGAGTTTCAAGATTTTCATTATTTTTAAATCTGTTATTTTTAAATTTAATAATTCTAATGTAATGGAAAGAATAACTACAATACCTAACTAAAATTTATTCAGTGTTAAATATTAACCAACAAGATATCATTTAACATGGATTTACTAAGAGCTAAATGATACAAAATTTAATAAAATATTGCAATTAATTATGTTTTGTAGACAGACCAGTCGATGCGAAAGTGACATAGTTTAGTTATCAATATCAACGTAATGTAGACATAAAGCAGTTAATTCAAATTCAAATTAGGATAAATCTTGACTGAATTATACTAATCCAACTGATATAATGTAGCAACAGAAATGGTTGTACAAGATTTTTCTTACTTACAATAATGAATATCTAACCTAAAAATGTGCTATGTACACAATGCCTGTTTTTGGTCTCTAGATCTCAAATGGAGTGAATTTATTACTTGAGACAGATTACAAAAAACAGTAACACACAATACCCATCAAAGTTGCAGTTCGCCCATAAACATCATCCAAATCGCATAAGTTGACCAGAATCGTGCTCCGCTAAACATCGCCTTATAACTTTAAAAATCACTTCCCGCGTGCCACTTTGATTTACTTTACTCATTGTTTACATTGTTTTTCGTAAGTCAGTATTAGTTTATTGTAGATTAATGAACTAATAAAAATCACAAATTTGACGACTTTATAGACATATCTGTAATATATTACATTTGATCACAATGTAACCCAAATATACTCATATTTTATTAAAAATATGCAGGTGATAAATAAGAACTCACCCCTTACTCATAAACGCCTCTTAAATCTAATCACTGTTTAGCGAGATTATTTGTAAAATCAAACTTATACCAAACAAAACCGTAAGAATTTAAGGTAATCAATTAACTAAAATTTAAGAGGCGTTTATAAGTAAGGGGGTATGAAGTAATTCCTAGGAATACTGTACTGTTAACGATTTCTAATTCCTCATCATTAATCTTAACAATTGGATTTTTTTTTATTTATTCATAGTTTTTTGGCATAGTAAACAACTCGATATAGTTCTTGTGTATGCTTATGCTACCATAACGGACACCTACCTGCTGTCACGAGTTTTGACGGCAGTGTCATAACAATTCGAACATTATATTTTTCTTTAAGAATTTCATGTTCTTAGAGTATTTGATACATTCCGCTAGATGTCATTTTTCTCAAAGTTACATTATAAAAACACAAATAATGTTCCTATTTACGCTTAAAACTATACAATAATGTAAATACTTTCTTGGAGTTTTTAAAAATGACTGTCTTTTAATAGAAAACTGCTACAGCCGCTCGTGTAGCGACCCGTACCAGCCAAATAACTTAAGTATATTGCGTCAGATGTCGCTAGTAGCTACATCATAGACTGTTTATTCTATACCAGTATATAACATGTACTCTATATGTCCACCCCCCTCTCGCCGCGCGCATACCTCAGGAGGTGCACAGCTCCTGTGGTCACACTATAACTACAAGCTCTGTTTATAGTTTAGGCTACTACTGGTGTAAATGTATGAGGAATACAGTAAACTCTTTGAATTATGTGCGTAATGGCTGATAATACAAAAAAGCAATAGTTATGTCAGACGTGTCTTTTTACTTTGACTGTTTTACTTTTTGACATAACGTTTACATATTGTAATTTTGTCATAAAAGCACACTTTTAGTTTTAGACGTATTTCTTTATTAATTAAATATTTAAATATTGTTAGCTGAGAATAAAATGAAGGTAAGTTCTGTGAATGTGTTATTTGTATGCTGTTAAGTGTTCATTTTGAAATAATTGTGACTTCAATAATTAGTTAGCTTGTCATCTTCAATGTGTAAATATTATGCTCAACGTGTTCTTCATGGGATAGGTACATAATGAGTTCTTGATACTTATTAGTTATAACCCCTCTCATATAAGTATGCACCCTACAGGTCCAACAGTGATGGCGGGAAACTAAGACTTGTTTGAACCTCTCAATGAATTACCTTTGTTACCATGTCCATGTACAACATTAAATAATTTTTCATTTATAACTTTAATAGATTTATTAAGTGGTCTGGTCATTTTTATCATGTATCTGGTCAGATGGGTGGGCATCGGCTTTCATGTTTTCCTTCTTTGTTAAAAGAATATTGACTAAGTATTGACTATATACGTTTGACGAAACAAGTATACAAGGCTAGTTTGAAAGGGCTAGTCGGCGCGGGTAGGCCCCGGAAAGCATTTATGTTGACCAGATAGGTTGCATATTGGAGAAGGGCCAAATAAAGAACACTCGTAAACGAGGCGCATGTATGACTCGCTTAATGAATGTGGACGATGCCCAATCTGTTTGCCTGGATCGTGACAACTGGCTTTCTGTCTGTGTTCTGTCTTTGCCTACCCCGGACGGGATAAGGCGTGAGTTTATGTATGCATGACTATTGAGTCCCGTATTCTCCTTTGATATTGATGGTACCTAAACCTTTTAATAAAATTCACTTGCGGTTTTTGTTTTCAAGTTGTTCCAGTAATAAATGTACTTTTGTAAATAGCGAATTAAAGGGGCGTGTCCGCTAAACCTTTTCAGCATAACCCCAAAAAAAATATACCTTTTAAAGAAATGTATTGTCAAATGGGTACATAATATAATTCCGAAAGTCAAAAGTCCGAATTTTAAAATACCTATTTTTATATGCCTTAGTTAAAAGGCTCAAAGACCACGCTAAGAACAAAAAGCTAAACAGGGTTTATTCAATAACCGATCAGAAATAAGCGATAGTAAACATTATTTCGCAATAAGGATTTCAATCCACTTCTTTATTCACGTTTTAGGGTCGTAGCACACATATCAAAACGTAAAGGGATCGGTGTCAAACGTCAAAAAACCAATTACGTTACGATTCCGATTAGTGTGCGTTGCAGTAAGGAATTTCATACAAATAATACTGAACGGCTCGAGTTGATACGGTGCCGCTGACGATCCCATTCCGTTTTGATGTGGGTATTACGATCCTTAAGCGTAAAAAGGCAAGGTGTCTTTGCGGCTTAAGAAGAAAAAACGAAGGGATAAAAGTAATCAAAATGAATCAGTAATCAATGCATGTGTATTGTGATTCGGCCTTATTTAAAGTAAATTTTATTTTAACAAACGATCTTTTACATTATAGATCCCTATCTATAATGTAAAAGATCGTTGATCATCTACTTATTTATGCCAATTAGCCAGAACTTTAAAAACATTTGAGCTATTATTCCTGATCGAGTTGGCTTGGAACGAATAATTGTTTTCGTGCAAAATAATGTAAATTAATACTTTTTTCAAAATATTTTTTATTATGATATCGGGGGTAAAATTTTAATGAATTTTGTTTCGATTGCATCACGGATAAAATTTATTATATAGATATTTTAAAAAACTTAACGCAAATATAAGTTATTTATAGCTGAGAAGGTTATTTCAAGTTGTCTGCTCCTCAGACTGCAAAACCTTTGCAGAAGCGTCGCTCGTACCGGCCGGACCAGTCTCCTTCATCTTCAGGAGTAGAACACACGACCAGCTCTCCTGAGGTGCCGAGTATTAAAAACCAGTTTAAGAAAAGAACAAAAGAATTGGGAAAGTCTAATGATGGACAATCATCATCTGAATATCATTTGGTAAGACTATACCCCTTACTCATAAACGCATGCTAAATTTTAGTCAATTGATTAGCCTAAATTCTTACGGATTTGTTTGGCATAAGGTTGGTTTTGCTAACAAAAATCTCGCTAAACAGTGATTAAATTAAAGAGGCGTTTATGAGTAAGGGGGTTAATCGTTAAAATATTTTTATTATGACGTGATACCAGAGGCTTTAAATGCTGTAGAAACGTAATTACGCGTAAATGCAAAGCAAACGTTAGTCGAAAAGTTATACAGCTCCAATTTTCCAATAATTTTTGTTGTCCAACCTTTTAAAAGTTGGTCGTGCTGCTTGATGTGTTTGTAAGTAGAAACTTTTTTAACTATAGTGTTGTTTGTTCTAGACCGTATTTAGTTCTAGCGATGAAGTGCAGTTACACAATACACCAGAACCAATAGATCGTGTAGGCGACCAGCGGCTCACGCAATCTAAATCTGAAACTTTGACAAGCTCTTGCAACAGCTGTAAAACTAAATCAGATAAACAAGCTGAAGACCAAAAAGCGTGCAAAGATCTTTGTAAGAGCGTTGCAAAGCATAATATAGCTAAGGTAAAATTCAAGTTTTACTTTTGATTTTATTTAAGATCGTTGTCTGTATTAAACTAAAAATAAATAAATAATCCTCACACATTCACATATCGCCATCTAGTCCCAAACTAAGCAAAGCTCGTACTATGGGTACTAGACAACGGTTATACATACTTAAATACTTTTTTTTTGTAAATACATACATATTATACATAGAAAACACTCAGACCAATGCAAACAGTCATGCACACAAAGATTTGCATTGAGCGGGAATCGAACCCGAGACTTCTGCGTAGCAGCCATGTAATATACCAACTGCGCCACAGAGGTCGTCAAACTTGATGAAAAAGGCGAATACAGTCCAGGAATTAAGGCAACTGATGATGTTTATTTAAAAAGTTGTCATTATTTAGTCAGTCTCACCATACGTGTGCTTTGTATAATATACATGTTCTTCCGAAGATGGTTAACTAATGCAACTAATTAATGTTTATAAGTTTTTTTTTAACATCGTCTTATACGCAATACTAATTATGTTTTTCTTATATTTAATCAAATATTTATTGTTACAGAAATTGAGTGCATGTAAGTGTTACCTTTCTTATTATCATTATTTTATTGTAAAGTTGTTTTTTTTAAAATTAATTTGAGATAAAAAACGTAGAAATGAATGATTTATATTTTATTGCTAAAGGTACATCGAATCTAAATATGGAAGTAGATGATTTTGTATCGCGCCAGATCAGGGACATATACAATGATGCGAGGAAGAGCTCCAGAGTCATTAGAGATTCAAGAGCTAGATTACTTGAAATACAGAAGGTACAAAGTGTCTGTTTCATAACTATAAACTTTATTAGACGATGTCATCATCACCTTATTGAGGTCCACTGCTGGACATAGGCCTCCTCCTAATATTTCCTCTTTACACGGTCCTGTGTTTCTCTCATCTATCAGACTGACAAGCTGTTTGTCTGGGGAACCTGTGAGGGGACAAAAATGCAGTGCAAAAGCTAATCGATACCGAATAAAGTAATACTTTAGACGTATATTGTAATATGTGAGAACGAAAAGTGAAACAACGAATACCAAGACCCCTTAAGTTAACATAGCATCGAAGTCATGCGGACTTCGGTGCTATGTTATTCGTTGTGGCGTTCATTCTTTTTCAAGTGATTCCTATTAATGAAATAAGGGGTCTGATATTCGAGATCGCATGACTTCATTGCTAAGTTATTCGTGGTGGTGTGCATTTATTGTTACGTGATTCGTTACAGTAAGCTTACGGGATCGTGGTATTCGTTGTTTCACTTTTCGTTGTCACATATTACACCCTGTGTTCAAGATTAAGGATGAAAATATAAACTGATACTTAGTTATTAAGTAAAACTTTTATCCAAATACAATATGACGCCTTACCAAGTGACGAGATTTTTGATAAAGCAGACACAGGCTTTCGAGACAGGGTAAACTTGACATTAAAAGTAATAGGTACTTTTAATGTCAAGTTTACCTCGTCTAGCCGACGGGCTACGACTAAGTACCTATTAAATTATATCGGTTTTCGCCAACACTTCAGAAATTCAAACGTTTGCAAAAATATTTTTAATGAAGCACTAAAACGATTATAAAATAGGATAACTTCTATAATATATTTGTACGATATTGCACATCTGACATTTTGCCTCATTTTTATCATTCGTCATTTCACCGCGATAAGGCATTTGCTCACCCTGTATTTGCAAACGCTTTAGGCACATGATTGCGTGCGTTGATAAAGTTTAGAAAAGGCCTTTGATGATAATTATAATGATGATCATTTAGATAGATATATGTTAACTTTGTCTACAGAAAGCAACAATAACTGAAGCTGACGTCAAAGAACTTGGTGAACGCAATGAGTTGCTTCTCAGAGAGATGGATCGCTTTCATGACATGACCAAAAATATACAGAAAATTGTCGGAGGCGAAGTTCAGAAAAAGAAACAGGAATCAAAGCTCAACATGCACTTGCCAGGCAGTATATACGGTAAGTTAAATATTATTATACTCACACTTTAATACAACAGAATCAAAGAATTTTTATATACAACTGTATATGTTTAATCATGCATGGCTTATGCAGGTAGTAGGCACATTATCATACGAGTATAACGGCCTGGCCAGCGCTGCCCGATTCGCGTGGCCAGGCCGTAACAGCTCTCTTATAACACTCTAAAATTATGGGAATAGAAATATATAGCTTTATCCCAGCCGTAGATTTTTACCACAAGCGAAGTAGTTTAAGGTAACTAATTTGTGATTGTTTTTTTTAAGAGCATAGTTGCAAGGATACGACGATAAAGAAAAAAAAATGTCTTTGTAGATAGGGAACTGAATGTTGTCCGTATCGAGGCTGATGTTTAATGAAGAACATGTATGAAAAAAGTAACTGATCTTATAATAATGTTACCCATTCTAGACTCTCCATTCAACCATGAAATGAAAATGGAACATCCGTCTGTACTGCTGGCTGGGAGGAGAGCTGAAAGTCCAAGGTTTCTGAGCTGTGAGCCTGCCACCAGGAGCAAATCCGTACGTCGTTATTAATGTAGCAGAACAAATGTAGATAAAAATAGCAAAATATAAGAGTATAATGAAATGGTATTTGTTTTCAAGGAGATTGACCTGACCCGGAAACTTAGTGAGAGTTACGATATGCAGGAGAAACTAGCCGCTGATAACGCCGACTTAGAAGTTAAAAGGTTCTTTTTTTATTGTTTTTATTTAAATTTCATCAATTTAGAAATATCCCTTAAATTAAGTACCAGATTGATCAGACGACATGGTTAAATCGCGGCAGATACACGAAAACATACCGGACCCAGGGTAGGGAGACAACTCACACGGTAGACCGACGACCTGGTTAGGACGGCGGGAAACCGATGCACAGGATGCACAGGAGCAGTGGCAATATTTGGATGTGGCCTGTGTCCAGCAGTGGACGTTGATTGGCCGATATAGCGTCGTAGCACATATAACGTAACGTAAACGGAACGTCACCGTATCAACTCGAGCCGTTCAGTATTATTTGTATGAAACCCCTTACTGCAACGTACACTAATCGGAATCGTAACGTAATCGGATATTTGACGTTTGACACCGAAGAAAAAGGCGAGGCGGTGTCGATCCGTTTACGTTACGTTAGATATGCTACGACCATAAGTCGCGGCAGATACACTATAACATACGTACCGGACCCAGGATAGGGAGACCGCCCTCACACGATAGACCAACGACCTGGTTAGGACGGCTGGAAACCGATGGATGAGGGAGGCACAGGATTAGTGGCAATATTTGGAGGAACCTATGTCCAGCAGTAGACGTTGACTGGCCGATATGAAGATGATAATGATGAATGAGAATATTCTCTTTAACACAGCTAGATAAATCTTATGCCAAATACATTACCTTATGTTATACATTAACGCAATTGTTTCATCATTCACACTACTCTTATGCATTAGTGGTCGAAGTTAGGTGACTTCTAGTAAGGACATCAATGTACCTAACTGCTATCGGCTAGTGTCATAGTGCACCATGATCAGGGCGCAATCTTAGCCCAACTGGTCAACTCAATGCTACTCAAGATACCTACAACTTTATTTATTATTAGCGAACCCGTGCCCACTGCGTTGGGCGGCGAAAAAAACGCGTCCCTTTTCATTACTGCTACACTCCTATTAGTCATAGCGTGATTCTATATAGCCTATGACACTCTTCGATAAATAGACTATTCAAGACAGAAAGATTTTTCTTAAATCGGTTCAGTAGATTTAGAGATTACCCCCTACAACGTTACAAACTCACAAACTTTACCTCTTTATATATTAGTATAGATTTTTTGATGAATGGCGTCTTTCTTTTTATTTATATTAGGTAAATATTCTTTTTTAATATTGGTCTCTCAACATTCTTACCTATTTTATTCATAATTGACATTATTAAAATGAGGTTGTTTATCTATATTGGTTGTTACTAAACCTTATTTCATTACCATAGCAACCCGTTAAAATGTCATATTTTTAAAAACAGAAACGTAAAATCTCTACATGTCATTACAAACTTCAATTAAACACAAACAGGACGCCGAATTTCGGCTTTAGTAAATAATTACAAATAAAATAAAATATGGATTAAATCAGGTACGTATTTCAGGTATATATTGTATAAAGAATTGATGACCAAAGATCAGAATCTGGAGACGTGCCGTGCCCAGATCAAGAGGCTGCAGGGAGAACTGAAGTTGATGAACAATGAAAACAATTTGCTTAACGAAAGATTGAGTAAAAACAATCCTGAGGTTACAATTAAACAATATCCTTATATTATCTTACGAAGTACGTCGTTGAATATGTGTAGGTACATTAGTACTTACATAATTTCTTGGGGATGCAGTAATTCTTAGTAGTTGTCCGTTCTATATTAGAATTGCCAAGAAAAATATTTTATAAGTAAATAGTTCCGAGGGATAAGTTATACAATCGACATTGTGTTCTTCTTATCGTGCTTCTTTTTGAACATCAGCTGTTTGGTATAGTAGAGAATATGACTTCGCCAGGCATGAAATAAATTAATGACAAAGAATCTTCTTCACGGATTGGTAGTTTTATTCCAAATTTAACTTAAATAGCGCTTTTAATAGTTCCTTATAGTAATTATACTAGTTACTTCAAATTAGTTGTAAGTATGTTATAACTATTGTTAAATCTTTGACTCCTATTTCTTTTAACTTTTCATTAACGGTCTTTAAAAATAAATTCATAGCATGTAAAATATGGTTTTGGCTGGTCTTGGTCCCATTTAATTAATCGTTAAAACTGATAATTATTTATATTGGGTCTTTTGTCATCGTTCTACCCTGTTTCGAAAAGTATGACTCAGTCTTATTCAGGAGAGATTTATATTCCCTATTCTTCTCTGCGGCCTCCTTGCGAAGTATCATTGTTTCGCAGAAGAAGAATACATATTTCTATCCAGCTTCATCGGCCAACATAGCTATTACTCCAGTTTACTAGAAACAATTGTGCCCTACTTTTAAGTCCTGCAATGCTTCAATGTGTTTATTTATTTTTGAGGACAACTTACAAAACATACACTTAGGAAAGCATCAAAACAGATTTTAGTGGCTCTGGCAATAGTGCTGTTTCATTTACAAGCTGCCACGGCATGCATTACTGTTTACAATATTTAAACATTTTTATTATAACATTACATTGGTTGTTGCGTGGATTTAAAGTTATTTTGCTCTGCTCTTTGATCTTATTCAGATATTTAAAATCTTGTCCAGTGAGTAACAGAGTTATTTTGGACGTGGCGCCTTCCTGTTTTCTATTTATTCATGCTTCGAAGTAATTTTATCCTAAAGGATGTCGTATAGAATTTTGTTTTATGATTTACCTAACACTAAGGTTACTCTCCTAAGGCTACTTTACATTAGGTAGCCCGACGACCTCCTAAGGGTCTCTGGGTCGAACTGGATGCGGAAGGCGCAGGAGCGTGTTCTGTGGCGCGTGTTATGTCTAGCAGTGGACTGCGATAGGCTAGCTGATAGGCTAGCTGATAGATTGGATGTAGTTAGGTCTAAGTTCTAAACAAGATTATTAATCTCGACAGGGTGATGCCACTTCAGTAAAACATAATCTCCCATGTCAAGGGGGCGAAAATAATAAGGTACTGATTTATTATAATAATATTAATAAGTACCTACTGTGATTGATCAACATTTGTTAAATTACCGTAACGTTTGTTAAATTTACCTTTATTTTAATTTGGATAGGTAGAGGACGGAACATAGGAGACAGTGAAGGTGACCGCTAACGCGTTGTAAGGGGGCCTCCTTAAACCTACATCTGAGTCGTAAGTCCCAGACGCTGTTACGCCAGTGTTCCGTGCTCTATCACGCGATGGACCCGGCACCCGCACGGAGAATACATGGAATGCTAAGATTAGGTCTTATTAATTATCTATTTATCTTTTTTAGAAAGAAGATACACAAAATTCCGAGGAACTGATAAACAAACTAGAAAATTATAAAAATTCTTCTTTAGATTTGGTTAGTATAAAGTTTTAAATCTATAAAAATAGATTTTAAACTTTTGATATTTGTATAGGTACATCATACTATTTAAGTACATTATTTATTATGTAACCTTAGAATTTGGAATAAATACCTACTTAAGTATTTTCCGACTTCAAATTGTTGCTTGATTTCGTATTTACGCAGTAATTTTTTATTAGAACTATTTAAACAGTTGTGCTTGTTTCCGACACTTGATCTTAATCACTAGATTATGTCCTTTTTTGCATGCGAGGTACATGTCACTAGTGTGGTTGTTTTTTAAAACTTGTCAGATTTGGTTTTTACTGTAAACTCAGTACAATATTATATTTGCATTATTACACCTAGCAACTATTTACGTTCATACTTTTAAAACATTCTTCAGGAAAAACAATTGGCCAATCTAGAAGTAGAAGTGAAGGGTATAAAGAGCGAGATGGACCAAGGCAAGGACAAGTCTCGCTGTCAGGTCCCACTGAGGAACGCCACGTCAGCGCCATGGCCGCAGATGTGTGGCTCTGTGCAAGTGGCTGCGGCCGCCGCGGGCTCGGGCTGTCGGGGCGGCAGCGGAGCAGGACCCAACACTTGCTTTGAACAACCGGTATGTAAACACACCATGGTTTGGCCAATGCCTTACTGCCAAAGTGATCGTGTTTGTGGCTGTGGGTACGAATACTACGTATGATAATTATTTGTGTGATCCACTGTGTATTTACTTGTACCAGGGGCCCAATTCCGCTAATAACATTTAAGCTACATAACGTTGACAATCAATTTTGATGCTGTTACGATTGGAACAAATTTTGTATTCTGCTAAAACTTGTTTGTGGTCGAATGTGAATCGTAATTGAGCCGAAGATCAAAGTTAAATCTGTGTTGCCTTGTATAATCTACCAACTTATTAGAGTTGCCCTTTAAAACCTACTAATAACCTGAATAAGAAAATCATGGCTGTATTACGCCTTTATTCTCAAAATACCAGATTCGCAAAATACCAGATTCTCAAAATACCAGATTCTCAATATACCAGATTCTCAATATAGTATATTTCGTACATTCGAAAACAAAATTGTTATTACTTTATTCACTTACTAGCAGCTCCGCGCGGTTATACAAATAAAGGTTATTATTACTTTTCCTGCAAATAGATTGCATGCGCTTTTTGCAATAAAATACTGTCTGGTTTTCCTTTAGGATTGTCTCTATATATTATTGACACTGTCATTATTGACACAGTCATTGCTGCTTAAAAGCGAGTGTAATAATTTTATAAAAATAAAACAAAATGAAATTTATATCAAGCCAGAAAGGTAAACCAGCATTACTACATGCAGGATACAGGTACAATTTATCTGTTAAAAATAAATCTGGAACAACGAATTGGCGCTGTTTCAGACAAAGGGAATGCAATGCCTCGATCCTTTTAGATTCCCATAAACAAATTTTAAGAGACGCGAATCACAGATGTTCACCGGACAATATTCGGAACCTAATAGACGGCTGCATGGACGATTGTAAAAAAGACCTACGTGTAAATTTTAAATCGGTTCAAAACGTTTTTGAAAACCGATTTTTGGACGGTAACAAATTCAAAAATTTGGAGCATGTACCTGTATCCTACATGGATAATACCCGAATTTAGATCTAAAAAGGACACGTTATACAGGGCTCGAAACAAATATTTAAATGTAGTCCGATCATCTTGTGCAAATTCAAAGGACGTGAGATTACCTCAACACATTGTCAATGATTTTTTTTTGTATGATGATTATGACATTGATACAGATGACAGAATTTTGATTTTTGGGACTTTAATGACGAAAGAACTTCGCGAGTTTTTAATGTCTGTTGATACTATTTTCGGTGACGGCACATTTAAAGTGTCGCCAAAACCATTCTATCAACTGTACACATCATGTACCATGTGTACAGTACACATCATGTACCATGTGTCCATGTATCATGTGGACTTAGCACGCAGTGACGATACAATTAGTTTTGTACCATTAATTTATGCGTTGCTCCCTAATAAAAGTCAACGCACGTACGAACGACTATTTTCTATTCTAAAAATACAATTTGGGATGGAGTTCTCAGTATATAAATGTGACTATGAAGTTGCCGTCATACAGGCAATGAAGGAAGTGTATCCGAATGTAAAAATCAAAGGTTGCTATTATCATTTCTGGAAAGCCGTCAAGAGGATGAGCGATAAATTGAATTTCAGTGAATCCCAAGAAGGTCGCGAGATAACACACCTTTGCTCACAATTAGCATTGCTTCCTCCAGTTATTATTCCCGAAGCGTACCTCGCTATAAGTGAAATTGCCCCAAAAAATGAGATAACAACGAAATTTCTAGGCTATTTTAATACCCAATGGATACAGAAAATCACGAATGAAGTGTTTAGTTGTTACGGAGAAAAAAACAGAACAACCAATGCTGTAGAAGGTTGGCACCGAAGAATTAACGCCTTAATTCCACCCAATCCTTCGCTATTTCAGTTTATACAGAAAATGAAATCTGAAGCACAAAAGAATAGAATTAAAATAAGAAGAAATGCTCTCTACTGTCCAGATAAAAAAAGAAGGGCAAAAGACATGGCAAAAGACAAAAAAATTCAGAACATTATTTCTGATTGTATGAGTAACAAAATTACAGTTACCGGTTGTATAAATCTCTTAGCCACAATAACGCGATTTTGAAGAAACCGTTTCTCACTTGTAGTTGTGTGTCCCGGAGTATATTTACGAGTATAAAAGATACTTTTAGTTGTTCTGTATAGGTACTTTTATTTTGTTTTCGGTATTAGGTACAATTAAATAAAATACATTCAATTTTGTTCCTTCTCTTTTCTTGCTTGTAGTTATGCATTTAAGTGTACTTCTGCTATATTGAGAATCTGGTATTTTGAGAATCTGGTATTTTGCGAATCTGGTATTTTGAGAATAAAGGGTATTACGTAATTGCCTATGCAAACTCAACTAAAAAAATCTGTCATTCATATGAAAACACATTAGTTAATAGTTACTACACTAAGAATTATTATAAATAATGCATTAGGAAGAAGAATTTATTAGTGTTTTGGTTTTTATCACTTCACATTAAGTCAGCACTTCGGACTCTGGCAGAATTGTCGACATCGGCATAGTTTGCCATATAAAAGAAAGAAGAAGAAGAAAAATAATGTAATATTATTGTTACTTTTGAAGTCGGTGTCAGCCACGAGTTATATACAATTTCGACTTATTTTAACAAATATTATGGCGTCGTGGAAATTTTGGAGTTACTAGGTAATATACAACTTCCTCTGTAATTGTCATGTAATAATATAGATAATGGTCTCTTATATCTCAGTTTTTAAACACACTTTTTAGTAGATACAACTGGGACTGCCAAAATAATATTTCTGTTTTAAGTTTAATAATTAATTGTAATCTTATTTTCAGGTGATTTTGGTTTTCCCCAGCGTTGATATCTAATGATACAGTTAACATTGCTTCAGAAGAGATTGCTGAAGGGTACTATTATAATTAAAGTACTATTGGTGTGCATACTCAAATACTTTGGTACACTGGGTGCTACATTGAAGTACCTTTACCATTCAGACACAGCGGGAAAGTTCATTATTGCATGTTGCTTTCTTTGTTGCTGAAATAATTACATCAATTAGTATAATTCTATTAGGTACAACTCACATAACTAATATTATAAACTATTGATATTATTATGTTATAATAAACTAATATACTTACTCCACATTAAATAAAAGTATATAAAGTAAAAGTAGTGTCGTTTTAATTATTGTCACTAGATTGTAAAGCCGTAACATTAGATAAATAGCTCTTGTTGTTCAATCGAAGGTCAAACGAACGTCAATGCAAAATCCACAATTGAAACAAACGTCAAACAAACGTCAAATAAGAGTAGAATACCGAATAAGTTCACAATCGACTTGCAATTGCAATCGATTTTAAAGCAGAATAGGAAATTATCCAAATACGATTCAATCGAAGCGTAATCGTTCTTGTAATAATTGCAGAATAGCAACTATGTCAAAAACTGACAATGAGACGCAATTTCGATTCTATTGAGTCATTTGTAAATAGCGGAATTGGGCCCCTGGATGTTCTTTGGGTAGATGTTTTAAAAAAAGTTGTCTTTTAAGAATAAAAAAAATATAGTTACATAAATAAAAATATTTAAACCAATATTTAGTTCGAAAATGAATGTACCTACCTACTTCATAATAAGTAGAGTAGAATATTTATTTTGCAAATATAGGTATAAAAGACATTATTACATAGTTTATGCTGAATCAGATTGTACAATATATTTGTTTTCAGCCCGGAGGACCTCCCGTGCCACCGATGACTAGAGCAGTAAGCATTTTCATACTACTTGTATTTCGAGTAAAAGCTTTCTTTTTCCAATATTAATATTTGTTACTTCAATTTTATCATCACTTATCAAGGCTTATTATAATTATATAAATATATTATAGTTTTTTTGTAATACAGTTCATTATTGTTTCTTTAGTGCGGAGTTTGTCCACCCTGCCCTGCGCCATGTAACCCCAATGCACCCCTGGTAAGACATTTTAGTTTTTTGAGTAGGTACACAATTATTTGTTGATAAGTTCAGTCTAACCAGTCAGTTTATAAAATGCCAGTGTAAAAGGCTGCCAAACAATCTAAATGAGCCCTTTGAATAAGTACATCATGGTGATTTTCATCGTCAACATATCAGCGAAAGATGTCGACGGCTTAACTAATTATTATGAAAAATGTTAATTGCATTAAGTTACGTGGACGTGATTTATACAAAATCTTTATACTTACTTTCTTATAAACCACTAAGTAAATTTAGTAAGCATGTCAATTCTCGTAGGTACCTAAAATTCGGTTAAGTTAACTTTTAGTTGTCATGTTTTTGCTATTGCAAATGTAATCTTTTGTTGTCGTGCTAAAGATTTATTTAGAGTGTGACAATTTGACAACTAAAAGTTAACTTAACCGAATTTTAGGTACGAGAATTGACATGAAGAATAAAAAAATATATATATACCTATTATACTTATTAATTAATAATGATTGTTTCAGTTCTTACGATTAATATTGTTTATAATATTAACCGATAATAAAATGACTGTCAAATTAATAACAAGCGCATTATAATAATAAAACTTAAAAAATATTAAAAAATATAAAATGTGATAAACTGTATTATTGAGAAGCATGTAAGCCTTGCCTTGTATTGCCTCCACTATATACCGGCTTTGCTAATGAATATAGTTAGCAGTTACCCACATTGTTTGAAGAAAAAAAAATCTTAAGATTATCTGTCATCGCATTTTGTTATTTTTTATTTGTATTTTATTTCTACGTGTAAGTGTTTGTCTTTGAGAAATAAAGTTATTGTAAACCGTCAAAGGGTTGGTTGCCTAAAGGGTTTGTTGTTTAACAACGTAACATTTATGCTTTTGCTTTATATTTAACAGACTCCTGCAGAAAAAGAAGTCCAGAAATTAACCCTCCAATTGCGACAAACTGAAGAAAATTTCAAAACTAAAGTCACAGAGGTAAAGTAATAACTTCATAACATAATATTACTTTGTTTTCTGATTGTTACTACAACTCTTAATTCATTTCTAGTGTGCCATGCTACGGACAGAACTGCTAAAGAAAAAAGATGAATTGGAAAAAGAAAGATGTCAACACCGTGAAGCGGAAAATAAACTTCGTGAATTGGAAATGAAATACGAAGGTCTTAACACTCATACAAACATGTTACTGGGCACTAAGGAACAAGCCTTTGAACAAGAGGTCAATGTTAGGGCCTTGAAACAGTGCTATAGGGAAGCAAGGGAGGAAATTGATGAGCTTAGGACCTTAATGAAAGAGCAGAATGATCAGTTACAGGATTATAGAGTGAAGGTAAAATATATTTAATTTAAAATGTACCCTTTATCATTGAAAGATTAAGTATTTTCACGGGGATTGTTGTAGTGTATTGAATTTACATACCTTATTTATAATTAATTACTAACAATTATACGTATTTCTCGTTTAAAATATAAGAAACAACTACCTAAAGTTATGTTTTTAAAATCTCATAAAATAAAAGTTGTACTAGGTATGTATTATACGTCGACAGAGAAAACGCTCTGCGGAGCCGATACTAGTCGGGTCTTTTTCCAAAGGCTGATGTGCAATATTTGTCCCCGGGTATTGTAATATGTTTTGTTTGTTGACAGTATCTTCAAGCCCAACAGCTAGTTGAAGAGCAAAGGAGACAAATGGATCTGATGGATATGGACAACACTAGGATCAGTGAACAGATTAATCTAGAAATTCAGAAAGTTAAGGTAAGTTATCCTTTTGATTGTAATTGTCTGCTAATACGAGGAAAATTCAAATCAAATGTACAAGAATATTATATCCTTAGCCAAAATAAATAAAGAAGTCTTGTGACTGATGAAAATCACCTTTTAAGACAGATTTTGAGAATTGATTAATGGTGGTAGAATAAAGAATTCTTTTTTAATAAAGTGTAAGAAAATGAATGAATAAATAAAAATAAATTATTTAATTGGTGTTCTTGTCACTCCATCCCGGCAAGTATCAAGGGACACGTCTGGTCCATGTTATGTCTTGGAGCTCAATTTTAGAACAACATGCAATGATGAAATTGATTGCAAACCTAGGGAAGTTGCTAATATGCTGATAGCTTAGTACGAGGGTAGGCTGTGTAGGAAGGTAAAAAAATACGAGGAATGATTAATACCAATAAGCTGGTTTGAATAATAATAATATTTGTGATACAATGACATAATGTCACCTAAGTAGTCCCCAACTATGCAACTTGTTCTACGCTAGAGAACGGATACATGTACCAAATGTAGGTAAATTATTTAGTAAAGCTGTATGCCCTGTTACATTCAAGTCTTGAATACTAAGTAAGAGAAACATAAATGATTATTTATGTTACTAATATTATAAACTACGTTTGTGGGGTAGTCGTTATATTACATGCCTGCTACGCAGAGGTTTCGGGTTCGATTCTCGCTCAATGTAAATATTTGTGTACATGAACATGATTGTTTGCATTGATCTCGGTGTTTTCTATGTATGATAATAATATGTACGAAGTATTTACAAAAAAAAAGGAATGTGAGTATGTTTATTCGTCGTATAGTACCCATAGTACAAGCTCAGCTTAGTTTGGGACTAGATGGTGATGTGTGAACGTAGAAAGTTCAATCACTAACATAATACTACCCTGTATGTTTGTAGCTGAAATTCCAAGAGAAGCTGCAGGAGCTAGCTCCTATCCCGGAGCTGTTGAAAGCGACGCAACTTCGCCTCAAGGATGCGCAACAGTCGCAAGCCATTGCTGAACACAACGCTGAACAACTCGCCAGGGAACTCAATTGTGCCAGGGAAAAGGTAATGTTGTTCTAAACATTCATATATATAAATCTATTTGTCGAGTACATTACTCTTGAATGGCGGATAATACTAGTGACGGTTGCCACAAGTAATTCAAACCAGAACGATTTTTTTTTAATGCATGTTTATAGAGTATCGAAAAATCTACATTAATAATGAGTTTCTCAGTATGAAAATAAAATTAAGTTTGATTTTTGTTTGATGTGATGAAAATAAAATTAAGTGTGATTAATTATTTTTAAAGAAAATGGACACTATTTATAAGAATTTATGGGCAATTAAAACTATGTAGTGATTTATCATTTATTATTTTTGTAACAAACTGACAGTTGATAAGCAACCGACGTGGTTGCTCACCAAAGTTTTGATTATTTATGAAGTATGGTTTTTCCTTTTTCTTTCACAGGTCCACGTTCTCCTACACAACACGATTAAGGCACCAGAGAAGGCTCAAGACAAGGGTGCCGACGATAAACAGATGCAGTTGCTACAACAGAGGATAACACAGCTCACGGAGGGTAACATGGCCCTCAAGAGTGAAATCGATCGACTCAAGTTAGTCACATTTTGTTTACACTTACTATCTAACACATCATTCAAACTTCGTGGTTTTGCAACAATTCGTCGCCTGAATGCTTATTTGCTCAACCGACCATTTTGACGAATTTCACTTTTTGATGCAATTTTATTAAGGATCTAATTGCGGTTCGATTGGTATATAATACTTGCTGCTTGGACTTAAAATACATGAATTATAAGGAATTTAAGTTTTTGTAAACTAACACAAGAGAATTAAAACTTCATGCTTAATTGCTCAACGTCCGTAGAGAAACACCAAACGTGCATCCGAACATCGATTGCGTGCTTAAGTATTCAATCTCCTCACAGGTAACCAATCACGACATCGCATTTTGATGACGCAATACGCCGCCATCATAAATTTCTTTTGTGACGAAGCTGGTGCTCGCACGCATTTGAGTAAAAAATAACGCGAAATATAGAAAAAAAGTATTAATTTTAATAGAAAACAGTACCCCAAATGTCCGTGACGAAATATAAATCGGAAAATATAGTCACAACTATAGAAAAGAATCGGTAACTTGTATTTTTGTTAACATTTCTTTGTAGATTACCACTGCGTATCGTTAACTTATAGTACAGGATGTTTAAATTTAATTCTTATTATTTCAGATTTAATTAAATCTTTAAATGAAATTGTTACGTATCTATAAATGAACAGATTGTTTCGAACATTTCGTAAGGTTGTAAAATATAACTAATATAATAATAAAAAATTTTGCTTTTGTGCGATGACTGTCAAAATATACCTGCTACTTGCATGTTTTCTAATTGTTAAATAGGTAAATTTCTAAGCATTAAATTATGGGTAGTTTTGTGTTTACGTATACCTATGCTTTGTGTTCGCAATGATGTTAGATGCTAGATACATAGATTAATACTATTTTTTTTTCTAAAGAATTCTTTATGAAAACGTAAAAAATCGTCAAAAAAAGGTTAATTTTCTTGAAAAAATAAATCAATTCTAAATTGTTTAAATAGTCTCAGTATATTAATTATTTTTTATACGTATAGGTATGATATTATCACCGTTTTGTATTTAATTTATGTCGTTTTTATTGTACATATTGAAATGAAGAAGTGGAGCCACGGCAATACCATAGTTTCATTTTATGTTGACATTACGTACGATGAATCAAGAATCCGACCAAACAAGAATCCGACGAAAGAAGAATACGACTAATTAAAAAAAAAATTACTAGGACTAATTCAAATCAGACACTAACCGAAAAAAAAAATATATTAGAAGTATGTACTTACAAATATATGAAAGCTGACGACAAAGCCTCCATGGAATCTCTAATTAAAAAGGTTTTGACAGGATCAGACAACATAAACAATACCAGGCGAAGTAAACGATCTTGTATCGGTACAAAAACAAAAAAATATTGTATTTTGTATTTTATATAAATCAAACAGTGTTTTTTTTTTAATTCTGTGTTTTTTTCAATAATAAATAGCAAGTTAACTAGTTATATTTTTTTTACCACGATACCCAAACACACTGTATTTGGTTATAGGGCACTTAAGTACTAAATATATTCGAATGCAAAATGCTCAACCTCCACCCCGGTAGTGGTCTATCTCCAATTGCATAATTATTGATGTGTTTATTTGCTCAACCTCCATAAAGAATTGTGAAAATAAACATAACTGTTTGACTTTTTAATGATTATTTGTAATATATCATTTCATAAACACATTAACTATTTTTTTAATATAAAACTTTTATAAAATCATATTATTTGCTTAAACTAATCAATAAAACGTCTCTGGTGTAAAATGTTGAAAATGGAGGTTGGACACTTAAGTATTCGTGCGACGAATTATAAACGTTATCACTATAGGTATCGCGTTATTATCGGCCCCAGTGTTGTCCCCTGCGGAACTTAGTTTTTAGTACAGCGAAGAAAACTCACAACAAACACTTTCTTTAGATTTTAACAGTGAAGAATAAAAGTCTTACGGTCAAATACTCAAACGTCTGTTATAAGATAAAGCGAGCGGCGCTTAAACTAGAAATTGTCATACAAATGTCTTGTTTAAGCGCCGCTTTGCTTTTAAAAGTCGTTTGAGTATTCGGCCGTTAGTCATATAATTCCTCTAGGTATATCTGTCTAGTTTACGGGTCTTCTATTCTTAAATGATATCTTCTATCTCTTTTTGGAGAACTCAGATGATAACACGCGTCGTTAGTCGAGCTGGGTTTTTCGCAACCAGTCTGTTCACACTGCTTTTTTCTGGTAAAAGAGGCATTAGTGAATAGTGTGCTACTATAACTTGGAATACCGTTTGGTTTTGTCATGGTGCAAAAATCTTAAAAAAACTAAACATTTTGTTTTTCCTCTGGAAAGATCAAGCATCCAGCGATGTAAGAAACTAATTTTCTACTAACACATTACCCTGACGAAAAAAAATTATCCAAGATCCCTATATAAGCGCATCTCCTTCTTTTACTACACCCATAGTATGAGACGGGATGTGTTTATATTATTGCCTCTTTCCATCGCTCTATGAGCACTTTACCAGATCTTTATTCAATGTGGTAATTTATGTTGTACAGAAGTTTAATTCAATGAAATAATTGTTTAGGTCGAACGTGATCCGTATGGAGGAGGCTGTATTGGCGAATGAGAAACGTCTACAGGAGAAGATGCACGAGTGTGCTCAACTCGGTGGCGAACTGGACCGCGCCAGAGATGAAGCGGCTCGAGCCTTGCAACGGGCCAATGAACGTACTGAAACTATTCGCAAGTGAGTATCGAAACTAAATTTTGTAAAATTATGCTTATGCCTTAGGATTATCGGATCATAAGCGGGAAAAGTAGTAAGAAACTTTATTTATTATTTTTGAGAATGACTATCTTATCTGATATGTATGCGTTAACTAAAGACTAAAAGAACAAACGTTTTTTGAAGCAGTTTATATTTATTTTATTTTGTTTAAGTTTAGCGCTACAAACGTATGTAAAAGCAGAAATCATTTACTTATATTTGATATTTTTATACCTAATTGTCCAACATTATAAAATGAAAAAATAAATTAATCTGAAACGTACGTGTGTTTAACAGATGTATGCAGACCTCGATAGCTGAGTTGGAGAGACAGCTGGCACTGAGCAGGGCCCAAGTGAAGAACTCTGAGAAGGATCGCGATGAAGTGAGTTACTTGAGCTTGCTCAATTTGTACAACTTGTAATTTTGATTGTGGGCATCTCCAATTTATAATCAAGTCTCACCACACCACAACTTAAAGCTTGGTCTAATACTGGTCGCATTACTAAATACTTTACGGTGTTGGTAATGACACAAAAAGCGGGAAACGTCTGGATGTTCTTTGTGTTCGTTGAATTAATATTTGGAAAGTCCCCGCGACATAGGACATGATTCTGAGTGCGGGAGTTGTCGTTTAAACACATAAAGACTGTATAAAATATCGTCGTAAGATTAATTATAGGGTTTGATAATAAAGCCTATAATTACTTTGTTTGCCTACAGGTGCAATGCCGCATGCAATGCCAGATCCGTCGTCTGAACGATAACTTCGAGCAGGCACAACTACGCATACTAGGCTTGCAGACGCAGGTTCAGGCTCTGAGGAGAACTGCCTCCAGCACTGACGGCGAGGATGCACAAGGACAGGAATGCACGTGCAAGACCTTCTTCGATAATCCTTGAAATTGACTTAAATAACGCTGGCCAAACACCTTCTACACTTCCCTTAATCCTCCTAAAGACAGCTTTCATATAAACTTCAAACTTTGAGCTGTTATTTACGTTTAATGTTGCATGTCTGTTTTACGTAATCTTGCTTTGAAGATTGTCCACTATTTTACGTGTTAGTTGCGAGGATGATCTTTTCTTGTTCAGGGCAACTTATCACTTCAGTCCAAATAGCTGGTTAGAAGTTTGATAAGTTACTTTTTATGCTAGTGGCAGCCTGCGATCAAATGCTTTTTTGAAAGTACGCAATCTTAATATTTTGATAGCTTTGAAGGTGTAAGGCTTGCTAATAAAATTACCAAACTGTACTGAATGTTATAATATGTAGGCAACATGAATTTGATCCCTTGCTTTACTTTTGCATAAGTTTGTGAGTGGTATACTTTTAGTTTTATTGTTGTATTATCTTAACTGATGTTTTGAAATTTTTAAGTTAACTGGAAGTGAGTCAAATCAAAGTATTAAAAATATGAACTTTTTATGTGGAGTTTAATTTAAATGTGAATATTTAGAAAATACATGCGACCACCTATGAACAAACGCAGGTTCAAATAAAAAAAAGATTTTTCCTTGATGGCGAGGGTTCCTTAATATATTTAATTTCCCACCAAAATGCTGCACGATGCATGATGTCAAGACTCGACTGTCAAAAATTCTATGACGTCACTATTTAATTATCAAAAATATAACTAAAAATTAAGCGTTTTCGGAATGTTTCTTTTATGTGTATTATGTAGTTTATCTGTATTTAATATTTATATATGTGTAATATGTTTATGTGTATTAGTATGATTAAACATAGGATTTAGCGTTTATTTATGTAAAGATGGATATATAATTGTATGTAAGTAATATTTATCAAAAGGTATGCCAACTACTGCATTCACCTACTTCTTATTCATCATGTCCATTTATAAAGGTTGTCTGGAATAAATCGCTTTTAACGATAAGACCGCCCATGTACCAACTAATAGTTAATTGTAAATAAATATGTTCTAAATTTTTTTGGTGTACAATAAAGTTTATTTGTATTTGTATGTAGGTACCTACTGTAAAGGTTTCAAGATAAGACCGGATAGTTTTGATACCACCCTCACTTGCTTGGTGACCGTCAAGTATACTTTATACCGGTAGGGATATATGAAACAGAATAATAAATCTGTAGGCGTGCGTTCGCCCAGCAAAAAAGTAACGCTTTACAAGAATTGAATGATACAGATAATTAGACCCTTGTCCCGTATAAATGTGCCCCTAAATTAAAAATTCGAGCGTCCAGAGGCTTCTGAGTTATTTAAGAAAAACAAATTCTGCTGCACGAACGTTCGCCCAGCAAAATATTTTTTAGTTAATGGGTCTAGCTGGATATAAAATATGCAGAAATATAGCTTGTATTCGAGCCTAGATGTGCCGTGAAAATAAAATTCGAGCGTCATAAGGTTTCAGAGATTTTACAGTTTTTGCTGGGCGAACGTTCAGGCGATTGCTATATTATCAGAAACGGCTGGACGTGAAGTCATAATTTTTTGTATACGGATAGAGCATAATTCGAGCCTATTTAAGCCGAAATTTACATTAGTCCAACTAGCAGGGCTCAAGAGTTATTACTTGATTACTAAAAAAAATTTAGTTTAATTTATTTCATTATAATAACACACTAATAAATATAAATCATGTCATTATAATAAATCCCGAAATCGTCAACTGGTTTGCCCTAGAGCATGACGTTATTTCACGTCATGCTCTGGGGCAAACCAGTTGACGATTTCGGGATTTTGTCTTGGTGGAAAAAACTGTACATAATAGGTGCATAATGAGTACTACCTTACAATAAAGAGTGCTTCTGTAGTTTAAGAGCACAATAAATTTTAATTAGGACTGCTGGTGAGCATCCTCTGCAGCAAACCATAATGCAAATTAGCGCTTCTGTGGATAATTCTAGCACGAAAGTACTGTCAAAAAACTGTACAGGAGATACTTAATCGAACAGAAAACATTTAAATTAATTGCAGCGGCCTAATAACAAGATATTTATATTTCAATTTATAATATAAAACTGCGCCTGACCTAAATATTATAGCAAAGTGTGTTATTTGTAACTATTGTAACGAGGAAGAGCCTAACTCCTGTAACAGTTTTATCACGTAGATAAGGATTAGGTCCTATGTATAATATGTATGAATGACTTGTTATTAGGCCGCTGCAATTAATTTAAATGTTTTCTGTCTTTATTGTAAGGTAGTACTCATTATGCACCTATTATGTACAGTTTTTTCCACCAAGACAAAATCCCGAAATCGTCAACTGGTTTGCCCTAGAGCATGACGTCATATTTCGAGCCTATTTAAGCCGAAATTTACATTAGTATAACTAGCAGGACTCAAGAGTTATTACTTGATTACTAAAAAAAATTTAGGAGGCTCTATCTCTCGAACGAAGAAAGGTGCGGTTTTCAAGTTTGTGTTGACTGGTACCTGTTATTGAATCACATGATCCTGCAAAGTGTCGCCATGAAACTACCTAATATTGTAGAGTTTTTAATGATTTTCCTCTTATTTTGAGGTTATCTTCAATGAAATTAGTTACAGCCCCGAGACACTAGCTTTCTGTAAGCTGGCATGTTATACGTTTCAACAAAAATTAGAGCGCTTTTTGAAGAATACATATGCATAAAATCAGGTGAATATAGCCATTAATTTAGATGTTATGACTAGAAACCACGATCAACATCTTTTGATAGATTAACCGACCAAATTCGAATGGACATTAAAAAGCGGCCGCACGATACTTCAAGCTATCCTTTCACACTTACTCGTATTTTATTGAAAATTCAATGGTACAGATGCGTACAGAATATGGTTGATTTTTTTAATAAACATACTTTTAAAATTAAGATTGGGATACGTGTAAGGGTAATAAATGAAGTATAGTACACATAATATTCATCGACCACCTTTTCCAACAAGTACTGTGCTACTGGACGCAGTATTATTCGTCCAAGACTTTAACTTGGTGTGTTTAACATTTAAAGTTTCATCTACAAATACCACTTTGTTCCAGTTCCTTATTCTGTTCGTTTTACGAAGAAATGTTACTCTTTGCATGTTCAAAACAAATCTGTACCTACTCGAGTAGAGATTACCTCCTTACGATTAAAAGGTATCTAACGCGGTGTTCTACGTGGGCGATAAAAGCGACCTGACTCTGCGAACGCGACGTACGCGACCTATGTGGCAATCTGCGACGAGACGCGACGTAATCATCTAAGACATTAGTCGCGTGTAGCCCGCGTCGCGTCGCATCGCATTCATCACCCTCGTAGGACACCGCGTAACAATCAGAGACGTTAGTTTAATAACAAAAAATCAAAATATAATAAATGATGGTAGTAAAAATGTATGGTTTTCTGAACTTTCCCTTTACATGTACTATAAGACCTTGCTTCATCCCAAATTTCAAGTTTGTAGGTAGACTGGAAGTACCCTGTAGGTTTTTACCCTTGCTCGTTGAAAATTTGCGACAAAAACGGCGATATCCCTTGATTGCGTTGAATAAGAAGTTTGATTTTTTTACAGCTCTAAGACGCAACAAACCTTAGTATTTGGTGTAAATTTCAGCTTGATACCTTAACGCGTTCCTGAGATAAATGGTCTTGACAGACAGACGGACAACATAGTGATCCTATAAGGTGAACATAGTGTTCCGTTTTTTCAAAATCGGTATTTTGTGAAAGTGACTCTTAAAAATTGATCTGTGATTATTTAGATAGTAAATTTAATAAGAACACAATGTCAGTTTATTTATTTTGTCGAGGTAATACAAATAATAAGTATGTATAAGAAACAGTAAAATGTAAGGTACAATATTAGACCTACAAGTTTTAAAACTTAGATAGTACAACTTATATACTACATAATTATTTACCAAGACTGGTTATGGCAAATTACAAAATATAATATTATTCTGTTTTATTTTCTACCTAAACTGCTTTCCCTTATCTCTACTAACTGTATCAAAAAACTCATTCATTGATCATAAACACATACACCATTTTTTTCATGTCCTTAATACAAAATATTTCCCGACTTACATTTCTGTTCGCATCTGTACTCTTACTGTCATTATAATACGAGTAAGTGTGAAAGGATAGCTTGAAGTATCGTGCGGCCGCTTTTTAATGTCCATTCGAATTTGGTCGGTTAATTTATTAAAAGATGTCGATCGTGGTTTCTAGTCATAACATCTAAATTAATGGCTATATTCACCTGATTTTATGCATATGTATTCTTCAAAAAGCGCTCTAATTTTTGTTGAAACGTATAACATGCCAGCTTACAGAAAGCTAGTGTCTCGGGGCTGTAACTAATTTCATTGAAGATAACCTCAAAATAAGAGGAAAATCATTAAAAACTCTACAATATTAGGTAGTTTCATGGCGACACTTTGAAAGAAAGAAAGAAAGAAAGAAAGATAATGTTTATTAAGGCACAAGCGCAAAGGCATATATAAAATTGTAGGTACATTTTCGTCCTTATTTCTACATAATAACTATAACATAAAACATTTTCTTGTTCTTAAAATCTACCCTCCACCTTAAAATATGCGACAATTAAACATAGAAGAACAGATGAACAGGAAGGACACGTAAAACACAATAAGAACACGCCTTTCACTCCTGCGCCAAAAAAGGCGTTGGTTCAGTTAATTGTCGTAAAACCCTAAAAGATTTACGACACTGGTTTTCAACCAACACCCTGCAATGACGACACGGATGCCAATCATTCACACAATCAGAGCACACTAACACAATTTAACTTATAAAAACAATAAAACTTTATAACTAATATAATAAATAAATAAATAAAATACAAAAATAACATTAAATTCATCGTTGTACCATATTATTAACATTCATTTAGTCTACCAGATCAGACCTAATGAGACTGACCGGAAACAAATGATAATCGTATCGTCGATAAGATTGATGTTGATTCATTGGCCAATGCGTTCGTTTCCGTGGCTCAGTATGTGTCCAGGCAGTCTGTCATTGGCCGATCTGGCAGACGATAACAAAATTTGATTGGATGTATAAAATTAGATAATAACCAAAACATAAACAGAAACAGAATCAATAAACTAGAAAACAAAAACAAAAACAACAGTATGTACAGCGTAATAAATTTATATAAACTGTGTGATTGTGATGTCCAGTTATTTCTTTCTATTTTATTTTCCAAAGTGTACTTAACGTGGTGCAAGAGATAATGAAGTGAATAATATCGTGTATTAAATAATGTAACACTGCCCAGATGCGGCACATTTTGTTCAGAGTGATGCAATTGCAATGAATGACGTACAATGAAAGAAAGCTGAAATAAAGCAAAAATTTGTGATACTCCGCCAAATCAGGTATGTATCAGTGCAGTTAATATATACAGGATCATGTGATTCAATAACAGGTACCAGTCAACACAAACTTGAAAACCGCACCTTTCTTCGTTCGAGATATAGAGCCTCCTAAATTTTTTTTAGTAATCAAGTAATAACTCTTGAGCCCTGCTAGTTGGACTAATGTAAATTTCGGCTTAAATAGGCTCAAATTATGCTCTATCCGTATACAAAAAATTATGACTTCACGTCCAGCCGTTTCCGATAATATAGCAATCGCCTGAACGTTCGCCCAGCAAAAACTGTAAAATCTCTGAAACCTTATGACGCTCGAATTTTATTTTCACGGCACATCTAGGCTCGAATACAAGCTATATTTCTGCATATTTTATATCCAGCTAGACCCATTAACGCAGAACGTTCGTGCAGCAGAATTTGTTTTTTTTTAAATAACTCTGAAGCCTCTGGACGCTCGAATTTTTAATTTAGGGGCACATTTATACGGGACAAGGGTCTAATTATCTGTATCATTCAATTCTTGTAAAGCGTTACTTTTTTGCAGGGCGAACGCACGAGAGAAGTCAATAATCAATAATAATAATAATCATTTATTTGCATAATATGGGTGGGCATTACATTGTTGTAGTACATATAAATGTTTTTAGGGTTCCGTACCAGTTTTGAAAAAACGGAACCCTTATAGGATCACTTTGTTGTCCGTCTGTCCGTCTGTCCGTCTGTCCGTCTGTCTGTCAAGACCATTTATCTCAGGAACGCGTGGAGTTATCAAGCTGAAATTTTCACCAAATACTAAGGCTTGTTGCGTCTTAGTGCTGTAAAAAATTCAAACTGCTAATCCAACGCAATCAAGAGATATAGCCGTTTTTGTCGCAAAATTTAGAGGGGTAAGAGCAAAAACCTACAGGGTACTTCCAGCCTACCTACAAACTTGAAATTTGGCATGGAGCAAGGTCTTGTAGTACATGTAATGGGAAAATTCCGAAAACCTTAAATTTTTACTTCAATCACATTATATTTTGATTTCATAGAATTTTGGCGGGAAAGCTGAGTCACGTGACCAGTGACGTCATAGAATTTTGACAGCTGTCAAAGTGACAGCTGTCACTTTTGACAGTTGTGTCGTGACGTCATTGAATTTTTGACAGATGAGTTGTGACGTCACGGAATTTTGGCGGGAAAACATTTTTTGACAGTTGTGTCTTGACGTCATTGCATTTTTGACAGATAAATCGTGACGTAACAGAATTTTTGACAGATGAGTAGTGATGTCATATGTCACACCCGTCACTTTGACAGCTGTCACTTTTGACATCTGTCACAGATGGGACGTGACGTCATATAATTTTTGACAGGTGAGTCGTGACGTCACAATATTTTGGCGGGAAAACATTTTTTGACAGTTGTGTCGTGACGTCATTGAATTTATGACAGATAAGTCGTGACGTCACAGAATTTTTGACAGATAAGTTGTGACGTCATTGAATTTTGGCGGGAAAAATAGTATTTAAACAGCTGAGTCCTGACGTTATCACAATTTGGCAAATAGGTTTGTACGGAACCCTCGGTGCGCGAGTCAGACTCGCACTTGACCGGTTTTATTTTAAAAAAGTATCACCATATTGAACCTTTCAGTATGCAAAATAATAATAAGTACAATAAGATTTTAATCTACTAAACAATCAAATTAAATGTAAAAATCAAAACTAGTAAATTATATTAATGGTAAATTACAATAAACAGTTAATATAAATAAAAAACTAAAAATGTCATGCTATATGCATATTAATATCTTTTTGTCCTTTGAGATTTATAAATAACAGTAGACATACAAAACAATAATTTTATTATTAGTTGATGTCTCTAAAAGCTGATTTACACAGGGTCAGTAACTGACTTCAAATTCGAGGCAAGTCAGTGCTGACTCGAAAAAAAGCCCGTGTAAACTGATTTGAAGTCAGTACAGTGGCTTGAAGTCAGCGCTGACTTGAATATTCGCACACGAATATTTTGAAGTCAGTTGGCGCCCCCCGCCACCCGCGCACCCCCGTGACAGCCAAATAAACCCCGTGTAAACAGACAAGTCATTGCGTGCTTGTCACTGCCGCTGCGTTGTAGAGTAACCACGTTTTTTTTCAAAATGAAGTTCTCATAACCAGTTTGTACTCCGCAGGATCTTCAAATTGCAATTGCTTCAGCAACAAAGCAGAGCCACCAGTTTCGTTTCTATCGTCAATCCATTTTCTTACCTACGGTCTTTTATTTTTAGTTATCTCATTTTCTACCATTTCTATTAACTCATTGAACAGCAAAATTGATATTTTTTTTAACAAATAATTAAATCTTCGTTTCAGTTGTTTTCGCGAATTCATTTTTCCCACTGACTTCACACACGTGTGGTCACCGTGAGAAACGCACCACTTCTACTTACTTCATGTAAACAGTTAAAGTCAGTCGCGGCGCTGACATTGGCGCTGCGACTGACTTGTCTACTGACCCTGTGTAAATCAGCCTTAATGTATTCATCAACCGAGTAATACGCTTTTACCAATAAAAACTCCTTCACTTTGCCTTTGAATGCAAGGAGGTTCTCAATCTCCAACAGATTCTTAGGAAGATGATTATAGACTCGAGGTGCCATACATAAAATACTTTCATTCATTAGTGTTGTACTATGCTGAGGGCAATGAATCTTACGTTGATGGCGCTTACTTGTATAATTTTCATACAATCCTAAATTACTTTTGACAAATGTTACTAATTCATATTTATACAAACACGAAACAGTTAGTATTCTCAAATTCTGGAAATAAGGTTTACAACTATCTAGTGGCTGGAGACTGCACATTGCCCTGATACATTTCTTTTGACATATAAATATTTGATCTATTTGAGTACAGTTACCCCAAAACAAAATGCCGTACCTTAATATTGACCCTACGTAACCATGATAAGCTGTAAGTATTGTGTCCTGATTAACTTTCTTTGTAAATTTACGTAGTGCGTAAGATTGGCTATTTAATTTTTAACATAACATCTCAGTGTGACTATTCCAGGTTAAATTATTATCTATGTTCAGTCCCAAAAATTTTGTAGCTTCGACTTCATGGATTGAAACCTTTACGCCATGTATGTCTAATACGCAGTTCACCTACCTCGCGTTATGACTAGTCAAAAGAATAAGTAGGCATAACGCTAGTTAGACTTGCTTCGATATAGACCAACAGCTGTAAAGGCCAAATAATAACCAGACCAACTGAGATTTAGTCTTCTCAACACTTGGATTTGGTTAACCGGCTATTAGCTTGCACAAAGATTAAGTATTGATATTTGACCATGATAAAAAAACTAAAAACTTAAACAAAAAAGAATCCCGCAAGAATTCATCGCACCAACAATAGTCTGGAAGGTTGGCATAAACGTATGAATGCTCGAATGGGCTATAAACTGTCTTTAATTCATTATCTATACAAATGGCAAAACTTAAAACTTAAACAAAATCTGTTTGAAGGCAACACAAGAAGAAGAATAGATATAATTTTCAATAAAAAACATAAAACGGAACTAGAAAAACTAAAAAATAATGAAATAAATGCGTTATATTTCTTAAAAAATATTAACAAAATTAAAAAGGATCTCATTAATATTCACGGTCATTAAATATGCATGTCCAAAACCTTTTCAAAATGTGTTTAGTGAGCATTTACCTATTTTACATTTAATTTTGGCAAAGTGAATCTTATTATTTAGTTTTTTTATTACTTATTTGTTGTCCTAGTAAAGGTAGGTATAAGTATACTACTACCGGTGGTTCGTTTAAGTTTAGTTTTTAATATTAACATATTTTTTAAAGAACTAGTGTTTTACTCTTTTCATCACCTTCCTTTTAGACTTTAGGTAGGTGAACTGCGTATTAGGCCTACATAGCGTAAAGGTTAGGCATAACGCGATAAAGACCATGTAAGATTAAGGCATAAAGCGAAGTAGTCCTCATCCGAAGTAAGCAAATGGCGACCTAGGCAAACATATACTTAGGCTAAAAGCTATTGAAAATGACATTTAGTCATAACGCGAGGTAGGTGAACTGCGTATTAGACATACATGGCGTAAAGGGATTGAAACACCTTTATAATGAATGTCAATATTACTAACTAATGGAATTCTATTTTTAAATGTCATTATGTGGGTCTTACTTAAATTAATTTTCAAGTTGTTGTATGTCAGCCATTGCATTATATGATCAAGAGTATTGTGTATGTCAGATTCCAGATTCGATTTATCCTTTCCCGTAAATACAATAGTACTATCATCAGCGAATAAAATGGTGGGATGTTTCGTTATTTTCGGAAGGTCATTTATATATACATTAAACAAAAGTGGTCCAAGCACACTACCTTGTGGGATACCCAGGATAGTATCCCTATATTCTGATAAATAATTTGTTTCTTTTCTTAATTTTGGGCATAGCCTACTAACTTGTGTGCATTGCTTTCTTCCAGAGAGGTATGATGCAATCAAGTCCAAAGCATTGCCTCTCACGCCATATGCATTCAATTTGCTCAACAAAATTGAGTGATCAACACAATCGAAAGCCTTCGTAAGGTCCATGTAGAGTACGCAAACAGGAACTTTCTTATCCACGCTGTCCGTAACTATTTTGAAGAAATTATAGATAGCTGTATTAATGCATTTATTTTTTCTAAATCCTGCCTGCTCTTTTGCAAAAAGATTATATTTTTCAAAGAAAGAATTTACTCTATCATGGATAACTTTCTCAAATACCTTCGATATCTTTGGAATTAGTGCAATAGGTCGATAACAATTTAATGAATGGGGATCATTTTTCTTAAATAACGGCTTAACTATGATTACTTTTAGTTTGTCAGGAAACACACCATAGGAAATACACTGATTTATAACATAGCTTAGTACAGTACATATTTGGGACGAAACTTGTTTTAATATTAATGTGGATACATCGTCATATCCAGTACTATTACTATTTTTTAGATTTAAAATTATTGTTTGTATTTCACTTGGAGATGTTGGAGTAAAAAATAAAGAATTTGAAATATATTATGTTGTTTGATACAAACTGCTGTTAACACTGTCTTGTTTTTCTTGATCAATAAAATAATCATTGAATGATTTAGCTATGTTCAATGGATCATTTATGACGTGGTCACCTATGTTTATGTGTGTTATTTCGCTTTTAGGAACATTAAATTTCGTATCGTTTATTAATGACCATGTGGCTTTACATTTATTTTTTGCACTATGTATATAATAATTATTTTGGACCTTTTTTGTTTGTTTAATAATACGGTTAAGCCGCGAAGAGAGTAAATTGAAATTATTTTTACTTTTCATAGAACCATCCCTTTGGTATTGCCACAGTAATTGTCTCTTTCTCTTACAACATTTTCTAATGCCGTTCGAAATCCATCTAGGTCTCCTATATACGACGACCACTATGGCGCAGTCAGTATATTACATGGCTGCTACGCAGAGGTCTCGGGTTCGATTCCCGCTCAATGCAAATCTTTGTGTGCATGAACATGATTGTTTGCATTGGTCTGAGTGTTTTCTATGTATAATATGTATGTATTTACAAAAAAAAAAGTATTTAAGTATGTTTATCCGTTGTCTAGTACCCATAGTACAAGCTTTGCTTAGTTAGGGACTAAATGGCGTTGTGTGAATGTGTGAAGATTATTATTATTATTATGTTTCTCTTTTCCATAATACTCGGGTCTATTGGAGACCCGGTTCTTTGGAAGGCATACATCGGGCCGAAGCCAAGACGAAGAGGCCCTTTAAAAGATATTTAATCTGGTAATGGATACACAGGGCAGATACCATCTCTGAACGCACAATATGATACACCCAGTGATGGTCCCTGCCGAGTGCAATAACTATTGTAGTGCATCTGTAAGGATGCAATGGAAATTTAAATAATAGACTAATAATAATAATAATATATATGTGTATCCATTACCAGATTAAATATCTCTTAAAGGGCCTCTTCGTCTTGGCTTCGGCCCGATGTATGCCTTCCAAAGAACCGGGTCTCCAATAGACCCGAGTATTATGGAAAAGAGAAACAATATTAATAATAATATTATTATTATTATTATACATTTAGGTACTCTAATCCTAACTACTGGAAAGCATAGACGGTAAAACAAAAGAAATGTGTTATAAAAGCTATTAAAAGCTTCAAGTGGGTTATTATTTTCTAAACATTCGCTAAAAGATAGAGAATTCATGCAATCCTTAAACTTTTCAATATAATTATCGTGTAAATCTCGTTTCTGAACGTACCAGTATTTGAAAGCAACAGTAGTCTTTATCGGGCATGTTAGCAGTTGAGCTGTATGATCGGATAATGCTAATTCATGTAAGCTCGCTTTAGTATTACAGACGTTGTGTATACAATTGTCAATGCATGTACCGCTAATTAAACGTGTTGGCTCCTTAAATGCCAACTTTAAATTGTAACAAGTCAATAAGTCTAAAAAGTTAGTTGATAATTTTGTTTTATTTAGAATGTTTATATTAAAATCTCCACACAGAATTACCTTATATTTACCGGTACAGAATTCGGTTAAGAGTGAGTCTAATTTTTTAAGGAAAATATTTGTTTCTTCGATAGCTACTTTAGGAGGTCTGTAAACACAAAAAACAAGTAACTTATGCTCTATAAGCTCTACGCCTGCTATTTCAAAAATTCCTGTTTCGCTGTAATTCTTAAGACCGAGAACCGGTTTATATTTAAGTGAGTTACGGATTAGTATACACGTTCCACCGTGGCCATTTTTCCTGGAGAAACATGAACCAAGCGAATAGTTGGGTATGTCAATGTGTTGGGTATCTAACGATATCATGTTATGTTCAGTGATGCACAAAATATCTATAATTTTATTATCTTTTTGGAACAATTCTAAAGATACAGTTAGCAAGTCAGATTTATTTTGGAGACCATTTATGTTCTGATGTAAAATGTTTATATTTTTATGCACGAAAAAAATCATTGGGTTTGTTAGAAGGGCTCGAATTATTATTAATAATGTCAAAACTGTTATTTAGTATATCGGTTTGGGTTGATTTATCAGAACATTTTATATTGGTCGCATCTATATCATTAATTTGTCTCCTATAGTGTTCATACTTCAATCTATTTTTTATACCCAACGTCTCTCTAAGGATGTTCTGAGCGATATGTAATGAACGAAAACGATACAAGGGCAAGTACATAGAATAGTTCATGTCAAGAAATCTAGCATGGCTATAATGCGAACAAATAAATTTGAGTTCATAATTAATTTTGTTTTCATTTAAATTTTTATTATATGGCACCTCTGTAATTATAACATTAGTATTTCTTGTAACATTCAAAAAATTTAATAACGTATATCGCTAATCATTTGGTTTTATGTCATTAATACCACCCAGCACAAAAACAAAATCATCTTTGCCTAAATTGAGTATATCGGTTTTATCTGAGAGTAAAACTTGAGGTAACGATGCTCCAGCCTTCCAAAATGATTGAACCAAGTAGTCCTCACCCACTAGCTTTTGCAGAGTTTTTTGGAGATATCGTCCTTGCTCATCAGATATTATAACTATTTTCTTTATTTTCTTGTTGGTTACTTTATGCTTACATGAGAATGCATTTTGCTTTAAATTGACCGCTGTTCTTTGATTTTGCTTCCTCATTAGAATTAGACTGGTGCGTAGAAGACTCATCCAAGCTATTTACAATGGTAGCCATGTCGACTTTATTTCCGATTAAATGACTATTAGTTTGTGATAAGGCCCTTCTATCGATATTTACATCTTTTATGTTCTGACGACAGATTTTTGGAGATCTATAACTGACAGCACACTCAGTAAACTCTCGTGACGATGTTCTAGGTAGACCAACCTTTATAAGACCGCATTTGAAGCGCCTTTTATACTGCGGTGTGTAAAATCTGATCGGTGTTATATCATTATAGTTTTTTGTGTTAGACTCTGTTGTTACAACACCTACTGTCTTGTATAGATTTAACTTGAATTTATATTTTAGCAATTCTTGTTGTAAACTTGTATTTTGTATAATCAAGTTTTCTATTTTGGTATTAGCAATTTGTAACTCCGTAGCAATATCGTTGATTTTGTTTGTGAGCTCAACTTCGTTGCCACATATACTTGTTGTAGTACCCGGTAAACTTTGATAGGATACTTCTAAGTCCACATCACTATCGGTAAAGTTAAGACTTCTTACTGGACGTCGATGCCGTTGAGTAACGTGTTCTAAATCATCATCTGCCATTGCAACTTCTTATTTAAATTAATAAGTAAATTTATTAAATTCCAAAAATTGTAACTACAGATAGCGCGCGAGTTGAATGCAGTCGGGGTCTGAGGTAATCGCTATCCTCACGCCCCACCTCACGCGCCTGCAGTGTAGTGCTGTGCCATCCTTGTCAACTATCGTACGTTTGCCGTGTTATTGTGTTAATATAGTAATACTGAAGTTCCCGTGTTATTTTTTTATTCCGTTTTGTGAAATGATTATTAAAACATGTGATAATTATGATATTGTATTTTTTTTCACCATGTTAACCTAGTGTACTAAATAAAATTAAACTTATAAAATTGTTTAAATTTATCGACATGAATGTCAATCAATAATTATAATTAGGTCACAGCACTACCGCATTCCTAAGCTCTGCATTCAACTCGCGCGCTATCTATATATATATATATATATATCTGTAGCTTGAGGGGCTTGATCTCAAGTCGCATTAATCGCAGTTCAGTACTATAAGCCCAGCGCCAAGTGAGTACTAATAAATCAAACAAAATAGGCGACTAGTAGAAGCGTAAGCGCAACAGGTGGTTTCATACTTGTATCCACTTGAATGCCGTCATTATTAACTTGTTCCAAATGTGTGAGGTCCAAAGGTCAACTCTCAGCAGAATCAAATAAGTACTGTTTTTAAATCGAAACGGTTTTTCACTGCTATAATAATTGCAATTGTACTCACTTTTCAACCGACTTCAAAAAAGAGGAGGTTCTCAATTCGGTTGTATTTTTTTTTTTTTTTTTATTATTTTTTTTATTTTTTGTGTTTGTTACCTGATTTCTCGAAAACGGCTAGACCGATTTGAAAAATTTTTTTTTTGTTCGTATGGGTATGCTTCCCATTTGGTCCCATTGTCACCAGATCTGGATCTGGATGACGGTATCCCAGAGAAATCGAGGGCATCTCTTGAAAATTGTAGGGACGCATTGTGTAAAATCTTGTCATACATGTGCATCTCTGACGTCACTACCAAATAGTCAAGAGTAAGAACTGGTCAGATCCTGGAGACCAGAGTGAGTCGAGGGAACACCTCAACGGCATATTGCAGCTACCTTGTGTTTGGGCTTATTTTAATTGTATTGATGAAGACTTTACAAAACTTTACACAAACATGATCTGATGATGAAGAAGATTGAGGGTCGAGGCAACTCCTCAACGGTATATAGCAGTTACCGAGTGTTTGGGCTTATTTTATTCGTATTGATGAAAACTTTACACAACTTTACACAAACATGATCTCATGATAAAGACGACTGAGGGTCGAAGAAACTCCTCAACGGCATACAGCAGCTACCTTGTGTTTGGGCTTATTTTAATTGTATTGATGAAAACTTAACATTATGAATGTAATCGCAGGTGTGGTTTAAGACTTGAATGAAATTCTTATTTTAAATTAAAATAGGAATTAATAACGGATTATAAATAGACAAAATTGTTGAATTGCATTTAATTTATTTTAAACTTATTCTTTAGATATAACAAATTGATAATAATAATTATTATATTTATTTGATTTATTTTAATTTTAATTAACTTAATTATTATTACCAATTAACCATGCCGAGACGGTGGCTACGCTTTTCGATGTTCTCCCTATTTAAAACTTTTTGCATGTAGGTCCTCCGTTGTTCACTAGTCTCTTTTGAAATGACATTGGAGGTAGATTTCCTACATTAAAAGGCGTTTATCCCTTTCTTCGTTTGTTTCATTCAATCGGCGCTGTCTCATATAAGCAGCGCGTTTCGTAGGTCTACCCATATTCCGACAAAGTAATGTCCCACTGCAGGGACGGGCCTCCTTCTGTGACGGAGAAATACTTGGCCTACTAATACCACGCTGGCCAGGCGGATTGGTATAGGGTTTAATTTTAAGTTTTCCTTCTTTTTATATCTCAATCTCTATTCACGGATAGTCCCTTAGTCGGTTTTTACGACACCCATGGGATGAAATGAGGTGGTGACATATTGTGTTTTCACTCCGTCACCACACGGATTTATAGAATTGGAATTCACTAAAAATTTAGAAATAAAATTAATTTTCACAAAAAAAAAGAACCGACTTCAAAGACAAAAATTGCACTAAAAAGTAATAAATAATTACTTGTATTTTGATTTTACAACAATAAATCAGCCATTATTTCTATTTAATTTTAATTTATAGAATAGGTTCTTTTCATTAAGTATTGTAAAAGTATTGTTAAGGATATTTCTTTAAGAGTCTGTAAATATATTTATTTGTAGATTGTTTAAAAGATAATCAAATTATTACAAATAATGTAATATTATTGTTATTTTTGGAGGCGGTGTCAGCCAACGGAATAAGTACGATAATACCTAAGCAAACGGAATGACGGCCATGAATTACAGATTATAAATGACTTCGACATTATATTTGTTGATTGTGTATGGATTAGTTTAAAAATTAAACAAATATTAAACAACTATTCTTATCATATTTAAATAAATATATTTTAAAATACCAGTATCACATTTAAACGTTTTAATATTATATTTAATAACTGATTAAAGCTTTCCAGAACTTAAAATAGATTAGATTTAAAGAAATAATTCGCGAATAGGATCAATAATGCAAAATGTTGTCTACAAGTTCGTTAGAATAGGCAATAAAGTTTTGTATAACACACTCTCATCACTTTAAATGGTTTCTAATTAGATAAATATTGCATTTAAAACGAAAACGGCCGTTTCATTTTCGAATGTGAATTTTATGTAATTATTAGTCTGTGTATAACACGGCGCCATAATATTTGTTTAAGTTTTCAGTCAGAAATAAAAAATGGTATACTTAATAATAACGATCGTGGCTGACACCGACTCCAAAAATAACAATAATATTACATTATTTGTAATAATTTGATTATCTTTTAAACAATCTACAAATAAATATATTTACAGACTCTTAAAGAAATATCCTTAACAATACTTTTACAATACTTAATGAAAAGAACCTATTCTATAAATTAAAATTAAATAGAAATAATGGCTGATTTATTGTTGTAAAATCAAAATACAAGTAATTATTTATTACTTTTTAGTGCAATTTTTGTCTTTGAAGTCGGTTCTTTTTTTTTGTGAAAATTAATTTTATTATGGTTTATTCTTCAGTTTCAATATTTTGTTCTTCTTTGTGTTAAAATATGTATCTAGTTGTTAAGTTTTTTCACTCGAAAATTCGCTTATTTGCTAGTTGTCATCCACTTTGTATTTGCTATTATAGTCGTACGTAGAATTGTTATTTCACATCACAAACATTTTACGAAGTGAATCACTAATCATTTAACATGATTAAATAGCTAACAAGATAAAATTATTGTGTTTACTATTTTTAATTGCAAATTATTTACGGAGCCGATGTTTACGATGACAGTAGCGCCACCTGTCAATTCTGTACTTACATAAAATATATTTTCGAAATAACTATCAGGGTGTGATTAGTGATCGATACTGATCCCTTTTGTCTGTCTGTCTGTCTGTATGTTAGTTAAAGAAACAAAAACTACTCGACGGAAATTGATGAAACTTGGTACAATTATTCTCCATGCTCCTGGTCAGGTTATTGTATACTTTTCATCACGATACGATCAATAGGAGCAGAGCAGTGAAGGAAAATGTCATCAAAGGGTTTCGTACCTCGAATTGAAAAAGGCCTTTTTTCAATTTGAGGTACGGAACCCTTAAAACAGCTTTAAATGAAACTTAATTATCATTCACAAATATTTATTCACAACAACAATTTTAATTTAATATTTATAACTAAATTGTTACTAACAAAATGCACACTTAGGTACTTATTATAAAGAGACTAGATTATAGCTTATACCCTGCAACCTATTACTTACTGTCTTTATTTCAGAATATCTCTTTCTTCTGTCTTACTAAGGTAGAATAGCATTTGGCATCTCTTTTTCTTTGTCTTCTCTTACCACGTGAACGTTTCCAGTGGCAGCATAGCAGGACCTGAGGGCTTCTTGTGCGAGATGTGTGTCTCGGTGCGGAGGCCGCGCTATCTCATAGTAGAGGTCTATCGCATCGCACATCACTTTGATCGCTTCTGAAGAGTTGTCATTATCCATTAACTTAGCAGCTTCCTGAAATTGTTTCACAAGTATGTTTCATTACTGAAATTACAGACATAGGCCAACAAAAAAAGCAAGAGTAGAGTGCGTGAGCAACCTAAGCAATTTCTTATGGGATTTGTTCAGAGTTATACAAGACAAGTTACAAGAACAGCTTTTTTTATAAAACCTGAGTAATCTACTATATAAAAATAAGTCGGGTTTTCCTTCCTGACACTATAACTCCAGAACGCGTGAACCTATTTCCACGCTTTTCCATTCGTTGGAAAGGTCTCGAGCTCCGTGAGGTTTACAGCAAAAAACTTCAGGAAAAATTTCGGGAAAATAATGCCGTGCGAAGCCGGGACAGGCCGCTAGTCTACTATATAAAAATAAGTCGGTTTTTCCTTCCTGACGCTATAACTCCAGAACGCACGAACCGATTTTCACGATTTTGCATTCGTTGAAAAGGTCTCAGGCTCCGTGAGGTCTAAAGCAAAGAAAATTTAGGAAAATTTTTAAAGCGGGAAAATAATGCCCGGCCGAAGCCGGGACGAACCGCTAGTTAATTATAATTAAACTAGTGTAATTTTGCGTATAAGATAAAATGATTATACAATAAGTTTACCTACCTGGTATTGCTTGACACATCTGTTGACTGTCTCCATGTGAATTTTGACGAGCTCTCTGCTGATAGGCACAGAGCATGTGCTACACTCAGTGGGAAGGCACTGTAGGTTTGCTCTGAACTTGCCCACGCATTCTATATTTGGACACCTTTAACAATACAAACAATACTTGATTTAATTGCGAAGGGAAACTTCATCTTCAAAATGTCTCCCTTGCTAGACAGGCTAGGTTAATCTACCTCTGATGAAGGGAATCTACCTACTAATACATGTACCTGTATTTTATTTAATGTCTAGATTTCCTAGTTTTGTATTCTTTCCGGCTGTTAAGAATCCTTTGTGGTGAGAGAGAGTTTAATTTTGTTTTAATTTTTAGTTCATAGCCACATTGAGAAAAGGTAGTTTAGAAATTCTTCTTTTATATTGGATATATGTCAGTAACTAACCTTATGTAAGGTGGTGTATCCCCGTTCATCACCTTCAACACTGGCCAATCTTCCTTACACGCAGCACAGTCACATTTGAACCAGTATCGGCACGCCAGTGCTCGTCTCCGTTCCTTGAACCCTCGTATCATGAAGTGGGGGCCGTAGTTCTCTGATACTACTTCTCCGGGATTAACAGGGCGTGTCGCACGCAGAACTATATTTCGTCCTTCGAAATATCTACAATATTTTTTAAGTTTACATTATTTTGTAAATTGTATCAAAACTGATTCCGATTCAAAAGTGGTATTCACCCCTAAGAAATAGGGCTTTTAGTTAGTATATTTGTTTACAGTAGACGTTCTTTTTTTTTCACTTTTAAGTCGTTTGGTTACCTTCTTTTTGCCAAACATATGAAAATATTTACGACTAATTATTTCTTTAACATTACCTTTAAACTAAGTATAAGGTTTACTTAAACGTTTATTATAAGTACTAGCTGCTGTGCCCGCGACTTCGTTCGCGTGGCGGATATTACTTACTTCGCAATTCGATTTAATACTGAAAAATCGTTTTTAAACCTTAGGTATAACAAACAGATATACCTACAAACGAATTGTTAAATTAACGAACGAACCAAAACCTTTTCAAAAACAGACCTTTACAAAGACAGATCTATGAAGACTGCGTTATACTAAAAGACATGAGCGAACGTCATTCTTTCAAGGAAAATCTTAACACCGCGATACTGAAAATGACGTCACAGGCACAATGCCATCTGTTGTCAAATTTGTAAGTTAAAATAAATGACATCGCTTATTTCATCATAACAGCCCAATAATGTCCTACTGCAAGGACGCGCCTCCTCCCGTGACGGAGGGATACTTGGCCTACTAATACCACGCTGGCCTGTCGGCAGCAGCTAGCACGGTCTTCATAGTCAATGTGAATGAAATTTTAAAGATGCACCGGTTGGCCGTTTCGGACGTTAAACAAAAATCAACCGTACAGCCGTACTCGGGTCCATATTGGCTCACCTAAAGTTCTTCTTCCGAAAATGTTCTTCCTAACGATTTGTAATCCGAATGATCACTCTTCCTAAAATTTTAAATCCTAAAGTTTTCATTCATACTATTTGTATTGCTACCGGCGATGTTCATAACACTCATGTTTCCGAAAATCGTTATTAATAATATCGTTATGTAAATATATTTAAACTCCTAATGTTTTTTGTCATAACGCTTTTATCCCTAAACATTTTCACCATAATATTTTGTCTCATACTCAGAAAGAAATATTTACCAAGTGAAAGTAATAAAAAGGTTTGTTTTTATACTATTTCTTGTGATTTTACTTAACAACTTTTTACATTTTTACATTAAACCATTTTATAAAAATTATTGTTTATTAAAATTATGAAAAATGTTAGGAAGAACATTTTCGGACTTCCAATTATAGGAGTTGAAATTTTAGGTGAACTTTGGCGCACCCGCCGTACTCATACTGGCGCGGCGACATTTGGAAATTTTCTTTTATCTATATCTTGTGTTTTTATAAACCGATTTCTATAACTTTTTTTTTATGAATAAGATATTAAAGTGTACTTTTGAAATATGGGAGTTTGAAAAAGATATGTCTATGCAAATTACAATATATTTATGTATTTAATACACTTTGAAGAAAACCCTAACGATTAAACACGTTATTGTGGCTAATATATAAAAGATAGATATATACCATTAAGGACTTTTTTGTACATCTTTTGAAGACCATTATTTTTGTAGTACATATTTTTGGCGTATGATCAACGTATGCGATGATAAGAGCTCGAACCCGCGTTTTTTCAACCGACTTGCTTCAAATTCGTCACTGCTCAGCTCCTATGTATCTTAGCGTTATGTTATACAGCCTATAACCTGCCCAGGAGTATGGACTACAATCGTACCAAGTTTGGTTAAAATGCCTTCAGTAGTTTTTGACCCATGCGTGCACATACAGACAGACAGACAGACAGACAGACAGACAAAAAATTTATTGATTGCATTTTTGGCATTAGTGTCGATCACCATTCATCCTCCAATATTAATTTTTAACATATATTCAATGTAAGTAAGTAATGTAAGTAAAATCTTAATACCGCGATACTGAAAATGACGTCACAGGCACAATGCCATCTGTTGTCAAATTTGTAAGTTAAAATAAATGACATCGCTTTTTTCATCATAACAGCCCATTAATGTCCCACTGCAAGGACGCGCCTCCTCCCGTGACGGAGGGATACTTGGCCTACTAATACCACGTTGGCCAGTCGGATTGGTATAGGGTTTAATTTCAAGTTTTCCTTCATTTTTATTTCGTAAAGATAATATTCACCGATAGTCCCTTAGTCGGTTTTACGCCACCCATGGGATGAGATGGGGAGGTGACATATTGTATTCTTGCTCCGTCACCACACGTATAATCGCTAATTAATTATGAATACATTTGCACGCCACGTTATGGTGCGGCAGAATTACCTGCCTCGGTGGCGCGGCGGTCGCATTACATGGCTGGCGTGCATGAGGTCGCGGGTTCGATTCCCATGGAGGACAATTGTGATACACAAACTATTGTCCTTAGTCTGGATGTTCTTTGTGTCCGTTAAATTGATATTTTTAAAGGCTAGTGTAAAGACTTATAATTGATATTACACATACAATTCATGGTTAATTTTATTAACATTTAAAAGGAATAACTTATTAATAGCACTTAATAATAAAATAGTTATATATTATTTAAAAACTCATTTATTTTATGATTACTACTGGTAACGCCATCTCGTGAACAAAAGAAACGAAATTTAAATTCATTCAACATTGAACCAAATCCATTTTTCATGACCCCTGATTTGTATTGGACTGTTCTAATAAAGAGATCTAGCGATATCTCGAGTATTACTTATCCGATTCCGATTGTTTTATTATAGTATAGATAGATACCTACTTTAAACTTAGTACCTAAAAACTACGTATCTATGTATTTTAATATCTAAAGCGCGCTTATCCCGAGAAGAGTCAATAAGAACCACGTCCGTTCGCATTAAGAGTCAATGTGAATGAAATTATATAGATGAACCGGTTGGCCGTTTCGGACGTTAAACAAAAAACCACCGTACAGCCGTACTCATACTGGCGCGGCGACATTTGGAAATTTTCTTTCATCTATATCTTGTGTGTTTGTAAACCGATTTCTATAAAAAAAAATATGAATAAGGTATTAAACTGTACTTTTGAAATATGGGAGTTTGAAAAAGATATGTCTATGCAAATTACAATATATTTATGTATTTAATACACTTTGAAGAAAACCCTAACGATTAAACAGGTTATTGTGGCTAATATATAAAAGATAGATATATACTATTCAAGACTTTTTTGTTCATCTTTTGAAGACCATTATTTTTGTAATACATATTTTTGGCGTATGATCAACGTATGCGATGATAAGAGCTCGAACGCGCTTTTTTTCAACCGACTTGCTTCAAATTTTTCGTCACTGCTCAGCTCCTATGTGTCTTAGCGTTATGTTATACAGCCTATAACCTGCCCGGGAGTATGGACTACAATTGTACCAAGTTTGGTTAAAATGCCTTCAGTAGTTTTTGACCCATGCGTGCACATACAGACAGACAGACAGACAGACAGACAGACAGACAGACAGACAGACAAAAAATTTATTGATTGCATTTTTGGCATTAGTATCGATCACCATTCATCCTCCAATATTAATTTTTAACATATACTCAATGTACAGAATTGATCTCTCTACAGTTTTATTATAAGTATATAGATATAGATAAGAAGTATTTAATTCAAATGTTTCTAGTTGGAATTATAAACGTTTTTTAAGTTGTTTTTAGGGATTAGTCATTTAGCAGTGTGTACTGTTTGATAAACCTTAAAAAACTTTCGGGAAAGGTTAACAAGCGTGGAGGTAATATAGAGAGCTTTCGTTTGATGGTTTACGATCGGTTTGATCAAATAGGTACTGTTTACATTCTATACGAACTAGCTAAACTAAAGATAGCATATAAATAAACCTTGCGACGGCAGGATAACACTCGTGGTTGAACAAGGCGCCGACAGGATAAATTCCGACCGCAACATAGACAGCCTTCGAGCCGGTGAAGGTGTGGGGACCCCTCACAGTCTCGTATATCTCATGAGCGTTGAACTGAAGCAGCTGCAGGTTCTTCACTATCAGCTCCGTTATTGATACTTGTGCTGTTGAAAAAAAGTAACAATAGCATTGTGTGCTTGGTAACTTATACATTGTAAATTAGTAGTGGTCAATGTAATTGCAAGGTTTTCAGACTATTGTGAGGTATTAGGTATTATAGACATTTTCTTTTCACCTGGTTATTGCCTAGAGGCGTGGTAATTTTCTAAATTAATCTATCATTTAATTTTATTGTTTGTTTAATTAAAAGACAACTGCCGCAATAGGGATAGGGCATACCCTGTGTCGCGGGGACTACAAACATCTATTTAATGGACACAAAATATGCAGGCTCAGGAGAATTATTTGTGGATCACATAAAGAGTTATACTGTGTGGGAATCGAAGTGGTTTCTATTCCTCAAGCACTTCCTCGAACGTCTACTGAAGATGTTCAGATTAAGTAGCGAATGTCCTTGCCTACTATGCAAAATTCACCGGCCAAGTTATACTAAATTATAGAAGGAAATCTATTCCAGCAGTGTAATTGTATAATAATCTATGCAATCTCTATTGTAGCCCTGTTAGATATCTACTAACAATGCTGCCAATTAGCAATTGTATTATTAGTAGTCAATAGTATGATTTAGGTATTGCACACAACACAATACAAACCTCGCGTCTCAATATAACGTATAACGTATGATTCGACTTAAATTACTACACCTTAATTAATTTACAGAAAAAAATCCTACCTGTTTCTATTTTTTCATTACATTTGTTAAAGAATCCACCCTTTTTCAAACACTCTGTGAGAAACAACGCCATAATTATTCTTTTTAGATAATCATCACCTTTCCTCTGATCACTGTGTGTACAAAGTGAATATATCTGAGCCGCTTTCAACTCTAACTTCTCTTCGAAACTCATTATATATGTAGTATGTAGCATTTTTTCACCTTTACTTTCATCATCATCTTCTTTGAAGTTCTTTTCTGTGAAACTCTTAATTCCTTTCTTGGATCTATTAAGTCTTTCTTTCCGACTTTTGGCTTTTGTCTTTTTGGACACTCCTTCTATGTCGTTAAGTGCAGATCCTTCGACAGTTTTCACATCATTGCTAATGTATTTTGAATGCATTGATAAACACGTGTCGAGTCCCGCTTGAGTCACAATCCTTAGAGCTATGTGACTTAATATTGACATACCACATCCTAAAAAGAATTGTAACTTATTAGAAGTACAATAAATACACAGGTTGGTAGGTAGTGGATTGAAGGAGCTAGTTGTGTGGGTGTTATTTAAAGTTGGCGTGTAGCATTTATTGAAAAAGCTGAATATAGCAAATACCAATACAAATGTAATGTTGGGGAAAGCCCTACTCTTCCACAACACGCTACAGGAAACAAGATCAAATAACTTTTTAAAGCACTCTTCATGGTGCATGCTATAGAACACACTAAGAAACGCAACATCCTGGCAAAGCTGTAGGCCACTTGATTAACTAAATAATATACCTGTAAACAGATCAAGAAACGGACACTCATAGATGTGATATGTGGATAATGCAGCTTCTTTACACTTTAGTGAACAGAATGCTACTCCAGAGCACTTTGGACACCAAACTGGCGCCTCGTCTTCACAGTCTTCTAACCTGTAATCACAAAACTATATTATATCACTTGTGTTATTTATTACACGTCTTCAGTTAGTTATATAAACAGTGTTAAAAATGTTAGAGTCATTTAACTGATACTTTTTATATTATATACATATTTATGTACTCTACTGACTGCAGTAATAGCACAACTACCTACATCTTAACTTTAATAACTAGTACAACATTTTAATGGAACCCAATTTGTAAAAGCTTTTTAACGTCTTATTGCAAGGATGGTTGTGTCGTCTAGAAACAGAGGGAATTTTATAACAGAGGGACGTTTTCCTATTAAGATTTTCTTCTTTCTTTTATGGATGGCGTTTTTTTCATCAGTTGGCTTCTTGAGACACTCTCCGGTAGTGACATGATAGGAACATTATTCTGGCTCAGCCCCTTTACTTTAAATTAATAATTCATCATGTAATTACTTATAAAGTAATGAAAAATATTTTTTGTACATACTCTATAGTTAGTTTTGTTAAAGACGCAGTAATACTCACACTTCAATTATTTTTAAACATTTTGCAACTTACTGATTTTAACTATTGAACATAAATATACATTACATTGATTTAGTACCTACATTGTTAAAATATCGACGAACATATAAACCATATTTACAAGCGATACAATACTTAAAAACTATTTACAAATGAAGGTATAAAAAGGTAACATTTTAACGAATTTAGTTAAAAATAAGTCATATTGATTGAACGACTTACCTTTTAAAGCAATGCAAGCAGTGGGTACCGTAGAAGTCGCCGAGCAGACACGCGGCGTACGGGGTGTCTACTAGTAACACATCACCAGTTCTTATCGGCGCATTTGCCACTGCGAACCGACCCTGGTGAAGGTAGTAGCGTGAAAGGCATGCGTTGGATGTGCAATATTCAGAAGTATATTATCATGACCAAAACTTTGGAATATAGCATTGAGGGGTGTTTGCCCAGTTGTAGCAGAGTCATGACGTCATTTGTCAGCGATGTAAGATAAATCTTTAGGTTGTAGCAATTCCTTTACAATTGAGGTGCAAAATGTTGTTGCATGTTGGAATTTTGATATCGAGGGTTTTCTGGAAATTCCATTATTAACAGGGTATAAGCTGATGAAATACTGGATAGATGACTGATTATTTGAAACGGTGGTGACAGATGAATGTTTAAACGTACTTAATCTGTTTTTATGTTTTACACCACGGTGGACGTCAAACAGGCGTATGGTCAACCTGTTGGTAAGTGGTTAGTGTAACGTATGTACGCTTGAAACTCCAGAGAAGTCGCGTTTTCGACCTTTAAGAAAACCTATTCATCCCTCTCTTGAAGGATCCCGTTCTGTAGTCCCTAGGCCAAATTTGATGATAAAACATTTCAATTACTGCAAATGTTGTTCTTAAAACTGTAAAATGAAATTCCATAACGTAACAAGCTTTTAGTTCGAGAAAAGCTTTTCACTTTTATTTCTCATGTTACTTCGTTAGGTGATCTAACAGAGTATTTTTATAATTAACTAGAATTTTCTGTGACCTGGGGCTTTCTTTTAATGCATTGAAACTTTACACTCTATGTGCCCCAGGTGTGTGATTTAAACCAGTTACAAATGACAATTCTATTTCTAATTTTACCATAAACAATGTATAAAGATTTATTTTAGTTCTCACAACGTTTGTTTTCTAATTTCATGTTATAATTTGATACCCAATTGACAATTGCAAGCTTCAAATGTAAGAATAAGTAATGCTCCCAGTTTATATTCGTTTCGCTGTTCTATGATTCAGGATTTTCAATCGCAAGTAATTGCTTTGGTACAGCTTCTAAATATAAATAAACACTAATTTCTTAGTCGAATATAAAATAAATAATACTAGACGTAAAAGTATAGATTAAAATTTTGACCAAACATTTATTTTATCCATAATAATATTTATATAGAGTCTAAACTTGGCATTCCTGAAAATATCAGTTTAGTTTACAAAATTAGGTAAGGTCATATTTATTGTCAAAGATGTTATGTGACCTACTATTCTACCCGGTACAGTTTGCCGACTTTAGCTACTAAAGCCTTCCCGCGGGTTAAGTTTGCTAATTAGCTAAGAGGGGCGCGGAACGAGGAAAATTCACTCGCATCCATAGCGTACTCGTTTTGGTTGACGGTTACCAATCAGGGGTCAGTATACTATCCAGACCACTCCACCAGATAATACGGTAAAATAGTACTCAAGTCTATCGAATATACCAACACGAATCAGAACAAAATTCATGTAAATATATTTTTAGAAGCTATTTTCTGAAGTATAATAATCATACCTTATTTTCTTCTTCAGATATTTTTACTAATTTTGACAAAGATGGCATATTTAGTTTGCCTCCACCCGTTACAGTTACACCTGAAAATACAATCATTAAATTAATACGGATCTTTATAAATAATTTGATTTTAATCTTGGCCATATGCATTTAATTATGAAGTCTGCCAAGGAATCTTATTAACAACTGTAAAGAGTTCTTATTCCTCAGAACTAAACAATCTGCCGATGCACTATGCCCTTGTTCTTATAAAAGATGTCTTGTTCAAACGTCGAGACCGACAAAGTGATTGGTACGTAGTGTAGTCATTTTATGACGACCATCCTTTCATCCTTTGTTTGTTTCCATATTCACATTGTCTCAGATACAATATCGCAGAGTTATTAGAAAGACTTTGTAACTAAATGTACAGTCAACTACTAAAGTTGATTAAGGTAAAAGCACCTATCTACGAGGGGTTCTAAAAATGGCAGTAAAATCCGAGGTATTTAGTAAAACGGGTTTTTAAAGTAATTCACTAGTTATTTTGGTCTGCATGATAAAATAATAAATTAATAATTTATCTGTTCATATTTATATAAACAAAAAAGAGTTAGATGTGTTCACACTGTAGAATAATCGGTCTTTTTGCCACGGGAAGCCGCCTTGAAAGCACACTTCATACGTTTAGACCTCATGCACGTGAGTATTACGATTTGCCAAATAGTGTTTTACGTGATAATTTTATACAATGCGAGTTTTCGTTTAGGTTGAATTATTGAAAGGACAATATATTTTATCGAAAACACTTAAGATTTGAGTATTTTATTTGCAAATTAGCAAGAAAATACGTGTTGAAAACACCACGGCATTAGGTGCAAAATATTTTAGTGTGTTCCTAAAAGCGATGTATACCACGGAAAAACAAATTTTAAGACATTTACTTTTTTTAAATTTTCGGTGTGTGTTTTATGATTGCAAAGTTTAATGTGTTAGTTATGACTTATTGAATAACTCATGCATTTAATAATGTAATTCCGAGGTACACCTTGGCGTCGGATTCACTAATTATAGCAGGTCAAAAATGACTATTATAGGTACTTTCTTAATACGTTGTACGGGAAAAAATGTATGAAGACGTTCGGTTTTTGATCTGTTCTGTTATTATATGTATGTGTCTTATATTTGTTTCCCTTTCATATTGCAACTATCCACTATTTAATTTGCATAATATCAAAAAATCTTTTAATTTTTATTACTCGGAATTAGAAACTTTGATTTAGCATCATAAAACGCTATTCCGATGTATATACGTCGGAATTAGGTTATATGAGCACCTAATTGCGATGTATTTACATCGGAATAAGCTTACATGAGTTCCTAATTCCGATGTTTTGACCCGGTCATAGAGAGTATTGACCCTGTTTAAATACAGAGTGTTCCTTTTTTATGTGCTTAGTACGTAGTAACTGAAAGAATACTAATCATCTATAGTACAATCACATAAAATTGGAGTGTGCGTCTATTCATATTTCTTTAACCCAATTATGAAACTACAGCAATTAAATTATTTTTTGTCTGTCAGTCTGCCTATTTGAAGACTATTTTCAGCGTGTGTGTTTATGTAATTTTCTTTGTATCCTCCTACACACTTAGTGGACTTGGATAGTTTTACATACATCATTATTAGGTTTCCTAAGTCATTTTTATATTGCATAATAATCATTCATGATTTATAGTGCTTCAAAGTTTAGCATAACCGCGCCTAATAAATTATTTCAAAAGTCTTAAACTTGCATTTTAGTTTCACTTATTTATTACATTTTAGTTTTTTTATTTAAGTACATGTATTTGAATTTTTTTAATTTTTTTATGATATTAAAGAAAATTACATTACAAGACTCTTAGGAATATTCGTATTATTTTCCGATTTTACCCGTGCTACTACGGGTAGCACAGGTGAAAAGAAAAATGATTACCCGAGTTTTATTGAAGTTTAACATAAAAAATAAACTCCTTTTATTTTTGAACATCATGTATGAGAACCCTACATAGGTAGTTTCTTCCCTTTCTATTTTTATACTCGGATTTAGGAACCAAATCCATCGGAATTACGATTTTTATATCGGAATTAGGCGCATCGTTCTTTTTCATATTTTTATTTATTTTATCATTCGTAAAAGGTTATTAACCTTTTACGGACAAACTGCATATATTTTTCAAAAATTAGATAGTTAACGCTTCTGATAAAAATATTAAATTGTATACAAAGGTACGATAATTACTTAATTTTTAATGTTCTTTCGTGTTTTGTCAAAAACACCACCGAATTAGGTGCCTTTAACTTAACATACTTAATATTACATGGTCGTATTTTGTGTTCAGCGATTTATAGAAAATTAATGTTTAATGTTATTTCACACTACTAATGATTAAGTAGACTGATTTCTCATCTCGCCATGACATTTGCTTAGGTAAACTTTTAGCGTTGAGATAGTTTGTAATATTGTATGTATTAATACACTTTTGTATGGTACACATTTCCATAATAAAATGGCTTTTAGTAATACATTCTTCTTACTAGCTTTACCTATGACAAGCTCATTGATAGGTGCTTTTAAACCCTATTGTACTGTATACCACCTACTTTGTTGCATTAGTTCCTTGCATTGTTAGCACATAATAGAAATTACTTGGAAGTAACACGTACGTTAGAACTTTATTCGTATTCTTTAGAATAAGAAACTCGATCTTATTATTTTCTATAAGCTTTAATCCTTTGTCTTTATTGTTTCTTTTGTGTTGACGTTATCATAAAAATATATAAGGTATGTATATTGTGCTATACATGTTTAAACCTCCTTCAGACACCAAATCCTTGAATCATCATTATCATCAACTAGGCTATTGCTGGACATAGGCCTCTCCCAACAATCCTTGAATATACCCTTACTATTATAATAAGTGAAAGTTATGTAAAAATATGTTATACATATAGGTAATTGTAAGAGAAACAATTAAGAAGAAAATGATCCCTTTTACACTTAGAACTCAACGGAATGTACGTAGAGTACGTAACATTAGGGATACTACACAATGTGTAGTACGCGCCAATTTACTGTGACCCCTTGAAGTAGTGCATGTGTCATTTTGTAACTAAATAGCGGCGAGCATGTGCGTACTTTTAAATTTCTGATAGCTAAGTTCAGGCCGGACAAAATGGTTGACGTGTACTGTGTATATTTTAAGTCCACCAAGCTCATCTATAGTACGCGCGTTATCATCTGAGTACCTACTCCAAAAATAGATAGAAGATATTATCTAAGAATAGAAAACCCGTAAGTGCAAGCGAGATAGATATAAAGAAATGATGTGGCTCTAAGAACCAGATAACGCGATGTCTATAGTATCCGCTGTGACAATTAAAGCCTTCGTTGTTTCACCTGGAGCAGGAGCAGTTAATTTAGGTTCAGCTTTATAGTCCAAGTTCTGTATGTCTTGCTCGAGCTGTGACCTGGCGGCTTCGTCAGCTCCGAGCAGTCTGCCGGCTAGCTCGTACGACACTTTAGCTCGAGTCGCTTCTCCCGATCCTGCAAGTTTGAATGTCACGTACATTTACATTGGACAATACAACGCGGTTTTTTTAGTGCTGTGGCGTTTGTCTGTGTCGATCTATAATTTTAATTGTAGCTTCAATTTCCAGTAAAATGTAAAAGACGATTTCAAATAATTTGTGATAAATTTTATGAAATAAAGCATTTTGAAATTTGCAAATAAAATAGATATTGGATATCGTCTTAAGTATAGAAAATGTGTGTAGAAAACTTCTTGAGTCGGATAGTTTACTTGGTAGAAAATGCATTAGGCATTAAGTCCACGTGTGTACCTACTAATTTAATTACTTGTTTATTTTAAAATAATGTTTCAAGGTTCTTACTTCTAAAACAACAAAATATCAAATAAAGTTTCTTGAACTGGTGTGCTTTTACTGGGTGTCACCAGATAACCTAGACCTATCCAGATTGTTTTGTTAAAGTGGTCCTAGTTAAAGGTAACCACAAGATTATTTGGTCAATGTATTTAATTAAGATACTATTTGTACCAAAATATGCCAAGAAAGCTAAAGCAAAGAAACTCCTTAGTTGTAGTCTATGTTATACAACATCATTACTGTTCAAAAGGATAAGTTTACACGTATGAGTGTCAACATACTGCGCGTTAAATGTTCAACTTTCTTTGAATCAAAAGCTGCGAGGCGAGAGCTGTGACAGCGCTTACTAAACAAATAACAAGAAACCGCCAGAGTAAAATGTGAAATCTGTTTTAATATTGTGGGGACTGAGATGCAAATAATTATGTTCTGAATAACGTTTAAGCTTATGTTTTTTAGTAAGAACAATACTACTTTACTGACCGCAGAAGCTGGCAATACTTGGAGGAGGCCTATGTCCAGCAGTGGACGTCGATTGGCCGATATGATGATGCTGATGATGAATGGTACTTTATGTTGGTTGGAAAGTGTGGTACCGGCCCGGTCGAGTCGGCCCATTCATGTCGTATACAGCGTTACTCTAGCGCTCATGTGCTAGCGTGTTTATTCATTCATAATAATAACAAATCGACGGGTCCTACGTATACTGGTGTAACCCGCAAATTGACGAAAATGACTTTTTTGCATGAATGGCCTTAAAATAACCTATTCTTCTCAAATCAGTAAGAAAAAAATTGAAATTTCTTTTAGTTTCGGCGATACAAACTCGTAAACTGATGTAAGTAACACAATTTAATGCAAGGAGACAGTCAAAACTGATATAAGTTACTTGCATTAGTTTACGTAGTTACGATCTACGTGACGCGTGAGTGTAAGTGACCGTTGCACCAGTATACGCGCGGCGACAATACAGCGCGTACGTACGATACGGGTGTAACTGCAACGAATTTTACTTTATGTATTGAATTTCTAAAAATTATTCATATTTTTACGACGTTTTGAGTGTTTAAGATTAGTGAAAATAAAAATAATAATAAGTATTTATTTATTTATGATAGGTACACAAACAGATTACAGTCCTTACATGAGATATTTGTAGAGTGCGGCCTTATTATATTGACTAGACAGTAATCCTAGGCAGTGTACACAACATGATAATATTAACAACGAATACGCAATAAAATGCATCGTTACGTGTAACCGTTAGGTAAATAATATGTAACAATGCATTTTCAAGCAGAATGCAGAAGCAGTATGAAGCATTCTCGGAGTCAATTAACCCAGATACTCCTGAAATTATTAAGGATCTCAGATCTTTAAATTATTTTGATATGTTGGTATTTGTGTCACAAACGTTTTAGAAAAACTACAAAAAAAGTAATCCTGGTCCTCTGGGAAATCTGGAAAATGATCGTTGTTATAACACCTGGTAGGAGAATGGGTAGCATATTGCTAGTAGAGAATTATGGGAAATATTTTAAATAAAATTTTACACTTTATTGATTTTTAAATCTTTACTGGTTTTTTTATATATTTTAATAAATTGTGGGTAAATGTATAAATAAACAGCTAAAATTTACGTTGGCTGTGCAATAAAAAAACTCTTAGGGAGCAAATAAACTTAACATTTCTAACACAAAAAGGTTAGTTTTTGCATTATTTACAAATTAGGGCTTAAATTGCTTGCAACTATAGCTACCACAATAAGGCAACGTTACTTTATAGATAATATAATTCTACAGAGCCATATAGCTAAGACATTTTTGTTCTAAACATTTAAAAAAACTCACTTTCATAAGTTTGTCATCACTTGTAACCACTTGTGTATTAACACAGCCGTGAATAATACGTGACATTATGCAATTCAATCGATCTTGTGAAAAAGTGAGAAGTTATCACGGGAGAATTAGTATCTGACAACTTTTCCCATCCATGGTACATCCACTTGGAGGGACAACAATGTTTCCACTAAACAAAAAGATGGCCAGGAAACATGTAATTTTATTGATTGTGACAGTATTCGACATGTTCTATTAGCTAACATAAATATGAATAAAAGTTTGTACACTAAGTGCACAAGCATATCTACGACATCGTAACCAGACAAGCCATCAGAATAATACATGGGTAGTTGTAGTTTATTCAGACCATCAAAGTTTTGCCAATTTAGGTAAGAATTTGGATAAGTATTCTCCTTTGATACTCTTGGTGCAATGGCACTACTACCAGACGAAAGATAGGCTACAGGAGATGAATGAGGTACCGTGGAATTTTTTAAGTTGGACAAAGATTCTGCACGCCTTCTTGTAATAAAATAAATCGTTAGAACGTTTTATATATACGTAAACGTATCTGACTAGGTTTTTATTTTTGTTAATAGAAGTCTTCTTTTTTTAAGGTAATTTTAACCACAGTTCTTACCTAAACAGAAACGAACATTTTGTTATAGATACATATTATTTTATTAACATGGTAAAGAAAGCACTGATTACTTTAACTAATTATTATTACTAAAAAGCAAGCCAAGTATATATTTTATTAAAGTTTATAGCTTGTTAAAGACTGATATTCAATATTTTAATATCTCCTTAACCTATTAAAGATGATATTTACTATCTGAGTGAGAATCATGTCAATTTTTTAATATTTTAAAATTACTTAAATGGAAAAGACTTCATTTGAAGTCATTATAAAAATAGTAAATACGTTTATTTTAACACATTTAATGTTACACACTAAACGTGTTTTACTATTTTGTACGTTTGTTTGTTTCATTTTTCCATAAAAAAAATCAGGTTCATGACCACAAAACTACATAAATTACTGGTACAACTAGTTTCTTAGTAGCTTGTAAAGTAGTGCAAGTGCTAAAAGTAGATAAATGAAATTATTTTCCCATATTTGGAGGTTTCATGATTTACAAATTACACTTTTATGTATGACTAATAATGTGTATTTCTTTTATTTTCATTATTTAAAAACTAAGTCTATATACTAAGTTATTTTAAAATTAAGTAAAAACTTTGTAAACTAGTACAAGTGGTTACTTGTAACAGTTTACTTGTTTGGATACTTTGATCAAAACAAGCTAAACAAATGCAAGTACAGCTATTTTCTAAAATACAAAGAAATATAAAAATATACTTAGTCCGGTTTTTTCCTTTCATTTCCAGGTATAACCTATCAAAATTTCAGTAATTTCTGTAGAACTTTGACAAAGTTATAAGCTTTTGAACCTTTGAATTGCTCTCCTGTAAAGTTGTGTTTTTGCACTTATACTAGCCTACGTAGGACCCGTCGAAATAATAAACTAGTAACGTCATAGTAATTTCAAAGGTATAATATAAAGACTAATGTGGTGATCTTAATTGGCTAATTACTAGAATAAAATATAATATTTTAACATAAGGTGGGCGCGGGTCTTATCCCACTGCTGACAATAGATCGAGCGTGCAAGTAATTCGTAAGTCATAAAGGTAGATGTCTACTTTTGATAACACTCTTTGTCACAGTTTACTTTTACAAGGGTCTATAGACTGACAGGCTTTCAATTTCCTGTGCCTATTTATAAGTCTTATACTCGTTTTATAATAACTGTTCCGAGAGTGTTAACATAGAACGTTAAAGCCACTGACATAATATGTAGGTAAGTCTGTGACGTAAACATTCTTCGTAATTTTTTATTTGACCAATATTGTAAGTGGCGCTTCAATTCGTAGATTTCATAATATTTTCTAATATGGGTGCACACTAAATACTTATTATTAATACTTATTATTGTAATTACTGAGATAATTCTTATTTCGGCAAAACCTAAAAATACTGTATGTAATTATTTACATTTAAATAACAACAAAATGATTTAAAATATAGTTTAATAAGGAAATAACAGTCTCAAAGAGAAATGTAATAAAACATAGTTTCCTCTGACCTTACAATTAAAATTACCGGTGCACTATCGCCAATATTAGAACTTCCTGTTTTGTGGAAAGTTTCCAAGAAAACTGCTCTTCAGGAGACACGCTTCCTTATTAGTTACATTAACTGCTCTATCAACAAAGTGTACAATAATTACAAATTAGAATAGAGCATGCACTTTCCTCAGTCGATCATATTATTATATTAAGAGCAACTATTTGCTTTCAAGAATATTGTAAATGAATTGTTCTTTGTGTTTCTAAGTTGTTAGTTTGTGAACTTTAACACGTAGTTAGAAAAGAAGTTTCACCCAAATTCTTGCGTGGTATTGAATCAACACCTGTCCTTTAGTTAAGCAGTCATTTGCATAGTGGGACATGAGGAATCTCGTGGCTTTACGTATTCTGTAAGTATTTATGTATGTTTATCCGTTGTATAGTATCCATAGTACAAGCTCTGCTTAGTTTGGGACTAGATGATGGTGTGGGAATGTGTGAGAAATATTGATTAATTATTTAAACATAACGCGCGCACCCTAACAAACTATACTTATTAGCAATGTTCACTGATGTTTAAAATCCTTTCTTAAGTGCAATGAGCGTTGACCTTTACCAAGAATCTGTTTGATAAAGTAATTAAGTAAAGTTTGCACTCAACTAATATGTAATTGCTCTCATGCAGTTCAGAATAGAGCGTTCTTAACTTAACTTGAATCTTTGACATTTCCCTCGCTGCAGGCCATTCAAGGGGTAGGAAAACAGATTGCGAATGAGATACCACATTGTAAAACAACCCTTATTACGTTAGTATAAGGTTCATGTTAGTGATTGATTACACTCAACCGCCGTCTTTTCTTCTCTTATATAGAATGAGGCGTCCCCCAGCCTCCGATATGGCAAAGTGCTTGAAGGTAGTATAATGCTATCATCTTGAATGCCACTTGTGGAGATTTAGAATATTCAATTGAGCATTCCTACTTTTACTATCAGTACGTATTAGTACAATAAGTGAATTTATCTACCGTTTTATTTTTTATAGAAATAAAATAGTCCTTTTTTGGGATTATAAAATCAATTTTATAAGTATGTGTTTGCTGGACAATAAATTTTAATGTTATGTAAATACTTATACTTAATCAATAACTATACTTCAAACTTCAAAACTCATCAAAATAGTACAAACATACCTAAGTGCAGAGAAGTATCTACCCTACTTTCCCAAGTCACATTTTAAGACACCTGTATTATGAGATGTACTTATGATACCATGTTTACTTTCACATTACCAACTTGCATGGTACAAACATCATAATTAAATCATACTAACTATATGAATAAATAATAATAATGCCCAACAGTGGACCGTAGACTGATATAGATATAAATTAAAAGAATTATTCGCATTCATCATCATATTATAAGCCACTCAACGTCCGTTTCTGGACATAATTATGCCTCTTCCAAATATTTTCACATCTCGCATAATGATAATAATGCAATTCACTCAACGGTAAAACCTACCATTAAATTAACAAATATTTATAACATCCCCGTCCATTAAAACATGAACAAGTACATAAGTAGGCATTAAAAAAACTAACTATTAAACATTTACATTGTCAAGACCGCTCGTAATTAAACTCGATACATCAATGTTCAATTTGCAACAGTTTTCGGCATTAAAAGTCTTTGAAAGTCCCGAGTGCCGGTTAATTGATCCAGATTCATTATTCACGTTCATAATTGTCTTACGCTGCGTTCATTTTCATTTACGGTAAAACAATTATTATTTACGGAAGCTTTTGTTGTTTTTTAGCTGCTCCGGAAGTTAATACAATTATGCTAAATGATTAAGTTGTAGATATGTAACGTTATCTATATTATCAGAGGAAGCAGTGTGAATTACATACATAAACTCACGCCTTATCCCGTCCGGGGCAGGCAGAGACGACAGAATGCCACTTGTCACGATCCACGATCTTGTCCTGGCAAACAGCTTAGGCCTTATCCACATTCATTAAGCGAGTCATACATGCGCAATAGTAATACAGTGTGAATTATAGTAATTTTTTCAATAAGTCAAAAACCAGGAATTTTGACAGTTTTGCACTCTCATTGAGAATGTACGCGCTTGCCTTTTGATAATTTTAAAAAGACCAGAGTAACATATTTTTTCACGTTTTCTTCAATTGTAATAATAGAAAATAGCCTTGTTTGGCGTTTATAAGTAACAGAGTAAAATACTGGTTATAACAAAGTTTCGTCACCTCGGTAGCAATGGCCCATTCTCCAATAATACTGCGCCCTCATCTTGGCAGGCAGGCGCTCCTTCAGTGCTAGCTTCAGATCCTCGAGGGCGGCTCTGGGCTTCTCACGGCGCAGCAGGATCTCGGACCTCAGCCAGAGTGCCAGGGCGAGGGAAATACCGCCATCACAGATTGCGTCGTCACTTCCTGTCATAATTTACTTTTTAGTTAATAAATAAATAATAAATAATCCTCACACATTCACACATCGCCACTTAGTCCCAAACTAAGCAAAGCTTGTACTATGGGTACTAGACAACGGATAAACATACTTAAATACTTTTTTTTTTGTAAATACATACATAGAAAACACTCAGACCAATGGAAACAATCATTTACATGCACACAAAGATTTGCATTGAGCGGGAATCGAACCCGCGACCTCTGCGTAGCAGCCATGTACCTAATATACCGACTGCACCACAGAGGTCGTCAGTTGTGTTAGACTGTGACCGACAAAGTAAGTCAATGGCAGGATATATGCCTCTCTCAAATATTGGCATTCGCATTATTATTAGAATTTATGGAAAATTATTACATTGAATTGAAACAAAACAAAAATTAAAAGCATAAATAAATAATTATAATTGATCAAGATGTACAGTAGTGTTCAATTACAAAATTTAATTCTATAATTAAAGTTTAATTAACGACGGCGTATAGTGCAAATATTTGGCAAAGGCCTATGTACAGCATTTAATTTCAACTAGTTGTTATTATAATTAATTATAAATTATGCTGATGATAAAAATCCATTGACATGAAATAAATTGATCAAAAAAGATAAAAAAGAAACACTATAAATAAAATTAAGCAAACGTAATAAGACCTAGTAAGAATTAAGAATACACCTTTATACATTATCTCTGAGCACAAGAGGTCATGTTATAAGCTGAGTGCTCACTGTCCGTGTATTTAGCACGTCTCGCCTTTGTACCTCCGCCTAGAAGCCTTAATTAGAGACACTCCGGACACAAACAAGAGAAGCTATATTTTTTACACGAGCTGTTTCTATTGTAATTATTTTATCAAAGGCTACTAAAACGAGATATTTTAATATTAAACTCGTTTTTGTACTTTATAATTAAAATCTATCTAGACACTGTTTGTAATATAAAAATGTGAAAATATAACTTTAATGTAATCTAGTGAAAAGAGCAAAGACGACCTTTATCCTATTATTATTGCATTATGTATAAACGCGAAAGTTGTAAGTTTGTTACTCTTTCACGTAAAAAAATACGTAATGTATGTACATGACAATTACAATTTATAAACACATTGTATTGATAATTAAAGCTACTTGAATTAGTAATCCTGCGCAGGTAAAGTCGCAGGTACAAGCTAGTTAAATAATATTGCCATAAGATAGCACAGTATATGGACTCAAATATACGTTTTACCATCTAGCATTCAGCTTAAGAAAAAAAGCTATATTAAAAAATAACCGAACTAATAAAGGTGGTAAGTAACTGAAAGAGGAATGAGACTTAGAAAAATATACTTTGGGTAATTAAAAGCCCTTTTAAAAAAAATCTTATGTTTGTTTTCTTAACAAAGTATAAAATGTTTGTACCTGTCGTAGGAGCCCTGAGTACGGCTTGACTAGCCAACGCCAGCGCTTTGTCGAGCTCATCTTCTGCCAGAGCTTGCTGGGCTGCAAGGCGTCGCTCTCTGGAGACCAGCGCGTCCTTACCGCGGTGTAGAGCCTGCACTCGGGATAGCACCTCCGACAGAGGTTCCATTATCTGGAAATTATATTTTATGTGGTTATTTCTGTCCAAAACTATATTTAAAGGGACACAATAAAATGCGATATTGTAGGAAAATATTTGAACGCAGAAGATCTATCTAAATTTAAAAAAATAAGTACGTCGTATAAATAATAATATTCTCCGTGTGGTGACGGAGTAAGAATACAATATGTCACCACCCTGTCTCATCCCATGGGTGTCGTAAAAACCGACTAAGGGACTATCCGTGAATATTATCTTTACGAAAGCCATAACATATTTGAAAGTACTTGTGATACATGGGATGATTTTACCTTTATTACTCCGTTGCCCAAACATAACCTGTATATCTTGCATGTTAACTTAAGATCTATTAAGAAGAACTTTTCGCATATTGAATATATTGTACTAAATAGCGAACATACTATTCAACTTTTAATAATAACTGAAGCCAATATAAATAGTGAATTATTACCTTTATATGCGTTACCAGAATACAATATTTACTCGGAATTGAGAACAAACAGGAAGGGTGGTGGCGTGCTGGTGTATGTACACAAAACAGTATCTTTCATGAGATGGTCTAACATAAATACACAGGAGTTTGAATGTGTGGCTGGTGAAGTGAGCACAAATAGTCTTAGGTTTGGTTTGTGTGCTATATACAGGCCGCCGGACACGTCCAAACATCACTTTGTAACGGAATTGTCTTCGCTATTGTCACAATATCCATTACAAATGGATTGTATGTTTATAGGTGATATAAATCTAGACCTTAAGTCGTCTACGCCTATTATAAGGCAGTACTTGGATTCAATGTGCGGCATGGGGTTTGTTAGTAGCATAAATTCATACACACGAGTAGAAAAGTACGGTAATAAATTAAGCAAGTCGTGCATTGATCATATATTTATTCGCAACGTAAATATGTATGACATATACACATCTGTTGTAAACATTGCTCCAGCTGATCACTGTATAACCGGTTGTGCCATAGCGGGCTCGCTTGGCGCGAGCGTCGCTTGCCCGCAGCGTCATATTATTAAAAAGATAAACAATCGCAGAGTGCACAGTGCTTTATGTGAGGTTGATTGGACCGTACCCCTACGGTATTCGGACCCAAATGATATTGTAAAATATATATTTAATAATTTTAATAGTATATATGAAAGTAATACATATTCCGTGTTGTTGAATAGTACAAGCAAAAGAAAAAATTGTAAATGGTCGAACGAAAGATTAAAAAGTATGTGCAAAAAGCGTGATGAATTATATCACATATGGCGTAATGACGAACATAACGTCAATAAAAGATTATTATATAATAGGTATAGAAATAGGACAAACCGTTATACGCAATATATTAGAAATGAGCAAATAAAGAATGAAATATCACAAAATTGTAATAATACAAGGAAAATCTGGTCTATTGTAAATAGCTTAACTGGTAGAATTATGCAATGTATTGAGAACACACTACTTGAAACTTTTCGAATGGATCCATTGATCCTAGCCAACAAGTTTATAAAATCTTTCAATAATAATATCAGCACGTCAAACAGTACGTGTAGTAAACGTCTATTGGACAGCGCGACGTATGAAATAACTCCCGATAGATCAATGAGAATGCCGCGCGCTCGTCAGGATAGGGTAGCTCGCATTATAAAACAAATAAACGATAGGAAAAGTCCGGGATATGATGGTATTCGGGCCTCAGATGTTAAGTACATTCACTTAAAATTAGTACCTGTTATGACTCATCTAATTAACTGTTGTTTTCAAACGGGTATATATCCAGACCTTTTAAAAACAGGAGTGATTCGCCCTATTTACAAAAAAGGAGAACGAACGGATCTTGGTAATTATCGTCCCATTACGATACTGTCGTGTATAGATAAGATTATTGAAAGATATATAGGTGATGAAATCAGTAACTATTTAGACAAAAATAATATAATTAATAAAAAACAGTTTGGCTTTCAGAAAAATAAAAGTACCACTAAATTATTGAGTGACTTTACTAATGAGGTGAATGGATATTTAAATAAAAAAATGAATGTTTTAGCTTTATTTGTTGATTTCAGCAGAGCTTTTGATGTGCTCAAATATGATACACTTTATAGGAAGTTGTGGCAAAATGGTATACAGGGACCCACCCTAGAATTATTAAAAAACTACCATAAAGATAGGTACACATCTGTTAAAATAAAAAATGAATACAGTACTAAGATAAACACCACCATGGGCACGGCTCAAGGATCCATTGTTGGGCCTACTGAGTACCTACTATATGTCAATGACATGTGTAATGCCATAGATTCAGGATCTGTATACCAGTTCGCCGACGACACCTGCATAGTGGCTGCGCATGAATCTGTAAATGAGGCACAACGATCTCTGCAATATTGTTTTGATAGACTATGTAAATGGGCTCATGACGTAGGCTTGGTAATTAACACATCAAAAACAAAAGTTGTTCATATTCATTCATCTCATATCAAATCATCTATCGAGCCCATAATTATTGCCCATGAGCATTCTTGTCTTCACCAACCCTGTAATCCCTGCAGTTGTCCGACATTGGAGGTTGTAGATAAACATATGTACATCGGACTAGTGATTGACAGCCGGTTCTGTTGGGGACCGCATAAAGAATATGTATGTAACAAGTTAAGATCTGTAATTGGTAGACTAAGTGTATTAAAATATAAACTGCCATACAAAACGTTAAGAATGCTTTATGTGGCCCTGGCTGATTCGGTTCTCGGTTATGGTCTGAGTAGTTACGGAAGGACATTCAAGACTTACCTTGCAGATATTTACAAGTTACAACTAAAATTATTAAAAATTATAGTGCCCAATCACATAAGAAAAAAATATAAGAATATGGAGGCAGACCTTTTTAATTATTGTAATGTTATGAATGTGTATGATAAAATAAAATATTGTATCCTTACTGAATGCAATGAGCCTGATTTTATAATAGAAAAGTCAAGACCTGTAAACTTGAGAAGGATTGAGATCAAAAATAAATTCTTTTTACCAAAGACATTAAATTTGTATGGCTCAAGAATAACTAATTATCTTATTCCTTATTACTTGAATGATCTTCCAGAAAAACTACAAAAGGTATATAGAAGTGGTTCAAAGACTTGCAAGTCCAGGTTGAGGGGGCACTTCTTGCGTAATGAGTCTATTATGTAGACTCATTTTGCAAGGGGTTGATATTTGTGTATGTAATTTCAGGTAGTAATAATTGTAATATACTCGTAAATAAGAATATAATGTAAATTGAATTGTGTAATGTTTAATATCAATATTAGCGGCTCGCCTGTACTCAGATAAACCCTGAGTGGTTTCCGTGGTACGGCTTTTAATATTATTTTAAGTGTATTGTAAGTGTTTTGGAAATAAATAAAAAAAAAAAAAAAAAAATAAAAAGAGGGAAAACTTAAAATTAAACCCTATACCAATCCGTTTGGCCAGCGTGGTATTAGTAGGCCAAGTAACCCTCCTTCACGGGAGGAGGCCCTTCCCTGCAGTGGGACATTAATGTGCTGTTATGATGATGATGATGATAAATAATATGATTATTCATAATAAGTAATGATTGAACGACTAATCGTTTAATCATTACTTGCGATTAATCAAAATACGTGGCTATACTCCGTGGTTAAATCTTTGAAATTGGTATATTGTTCTACAAATTGTTTTGATTAATTGATTCGCAAATATAAGTTGCAGGTAAATTCATTGTAGGTTTAATAAAAATATTTTTTTCATATTATTATAATTACGCTCTGTAATACGTGTTACGTCTGCATAAAAGTTAAATGCATTATTTGTTTCAGCATTTTATTTTTCAGTTATATTTTCCCTACTTCAAGGCCCATGTGGCGTGACATCAGTGCAATGGGGTAACTCAAAGCGTTACCGAGGTCGTGGTCAAGTGAAGACTTACTCGTAGACTTATAACTTTAATGCTCGCATGAAAGGTTAAACTAACTATTGTTCTTATTCATTCTGTTGTTTGTTTAAAGTCTTGCCTTAAACATAAAGTCTTGACTTCTTGTCTTGTCTTGACATAAAGTTCCGTTAAATAGTGAAATACGGAATGTATAAAATCAGAAGTAGAATCTTTTCCATGTAATTATATTTTCGCAACTTTGAATTTTCTTTAGTGCTGTTTGGTGACGAACCATATTACAGGATTTTGAATAGTACTTTACTTAGTTCCATAAAATAATATAAAAATGTGTTTAACCAGCTTAATATATACCTTATATACTATCAAAAAGCAAATATAACTTTTAAACTTTCGCATTGCATAATTATAAATGTAAAGCCCGCTCTACACTCGCGTAGTATCTCTGTAGATGGTTTCGCTCGTTCACGTTCACTGTTCGCGCGTTGACGTCCACGCTTCGCGCCGTTCCCCGTTCGTTGTCGGTTTTTTGTCCCGCGACAAAGGTTCGCGCTCGGTTAAACGAGAACGAGACATTTAAAGGCAAGAATCGCGCGCGAGTGTAGAGCTTAACATTAACGCGACATGAAAGCGGCATTATATTCACCTTTATTTTGCACTGTTTTCTGCTTACACCGGCCATGATCTTCTGTACGTTACAAGAATAAAATGAAATCGCAAGCCGCGTTAAATCTCTTATTAATTAACGTTTAAAAAAATAAATGAAAAGTAATAAAATTCTTAATATTTTATACTAAGCATAACAATACACCATATTTTATTCTGTACAATTATGCATTCAACATCTGTCTACGGTAACAGTAGGATATGCTAAGTATCTCAATAACAGATACAGTGAGGTTGGCACACGATCCTAGCGCTTCCAATTAGCAGACGTTACGGCTGTAGTTACAACCACCAAACCACACTGATATTTATTCGCTTCAGCAGTTCATTTTAATTACATATTGTTAAATAAACATGATAATTATAGATTTGTTATTATTGTTGCACATAAGTAAAAATATATTAAAATGAATAATTATTGTCGAGAGCTATCCGCGTGGTGACGGGAGTAAGAATACAATATGTCACCACCCCATCTCATCCCATGAGTGTCGTAAAAAGCGACTAAGGGACTTACCGTAAATATTATCTTTACGAAATAAAAAGAAGGAAAACCTGATATTAAACCCTATACCAATCCGTCTGGCCAGCGTGGTATTAGTAGGCCAAGTATTCCTCCGTCACGGGAGGAGGCCCGTCCCTGCAGTGGGACATTAATGGGCTGTTATGATTTACTTGTTCATTAAAGCGAAAGAGTATATGTAGGTATAATGTCTTTTTAAGAAACTATTGTTTGTAAGTAATGGATTCGTATAAAATTTCCTATTATAAACTTGATATTACTCCACGTCATTAAAATAAAGGATAACTTCTTCCATTAGTTTTTCATTGAAGGTATCAAGTAAGAAGCTGTCAAGGCGTAATAACTAGTATCTTAACTATTGTAATAAATAACAAAGGATCTTGCTTTTGTCTGTCGCTAATGTGTTTCATAAAAGCTCTACAAATAAAGCTAAGTTTTTATTTAATAAATATGACGACGTAAACCTACATAATATTTCACAGAATAACCTTTATACTCTTTTGTATGACGTATCTATTAACTAGGTATTATACATACATAAATTCACGCCTCATCCCTACCGGGGTGGGCAGAGAGAACAGAACGTCACTTGTCACGATCCTGGCAAACAGATTAGGCCTCGTCCACATTGATTATGCGAGTCATACATGCGCTTAGGTATTATATCTATAATTTATTGTATCATATAATCCATCCAGAGTCCATGCACTTGGAAGCATAACATCAGCTCGCCACAAGCTGCCTCTTTGGGTTTTTATTGTTTTCAAACAACTTCAAGGCTCATGAGTGCAAGCAACAAAAATGTTTTACAAAGGATTCAAAGCTACGACCTCATACTCGGCAGCCGCAAGCGACATCTGAGACAATTGAAATACGTGTTTTAATATATTTCGTAGTTCAACTTTATTTACTAAAGTTCATCATTTGTTGGAAAAATTAAATAAGTTGAGTTGAATACTATAACAGTAGTATTGAGATAAAGAAATCAGCAAAAAATGTAATCAATAAGACCTAATCTTAGCATTCCATGGATTCTCCGTGCGGGTGCCGGGTCCATCGCGTGATAGAGGACGGAACACTGGCGTAACAGCGTCTGGGACTTACGACCCAGATGTAGGTTTAAGGAGGCCCCCTTACAACGCGTTAGCGGTCACCTTCACTGTCTGCTATGTTCCGTCCTCTACCTATCCAAATTTGGTAGGAACCTAACAATGCCGTTTTGGACATTCGTGATAGTAGAGAGCTTACTGAAGTTCTCGGCAGTCCTAGTTCTTTTAATAGATTGTAGAGGGATTTAGCTGGTGTACCCCTCGCACCTATTTCCACGGAATACAGAGTAACCCTATAGCCATTTCTGGTTATCTCATTTGTCAAGTCAAAGTATTTATTTGTCTTAATTGCGTGGATGTTAGTTTCCCACGGTACCGTGAGCTCAATAAGTAATACACGCTTTTTCAATTTTGAGTAGAGGAATATGTCTGGTCTCAACGGCGACACGCAGATATCCTCCGGGATTTTGAAGTGTGTTTCATACGTGTCAACCAGTAGGGTCCAATCGTCTGCCGGACTCAGGACCGAAAAAGGCTTGTAGGTGGTCTTTTTAGTAGAGCCTTCCTTAACAAATTGGATGTTTAGTCTTTTCTAGCTCTGGCAATCGACAGACTCACTGCCTCGCGTATAATCCCTAGTACTTTGTCGTGACGTTGCGAGTAATGACCCCTATCCAAAAGCACTTTGCAGCCTACCAATAAGTGTCTTGCCGTACCAATTTCTTTGCCACATTCTGTGCATTTTTTGTCCGTGGCTTTTCCCCATCTTACAAGATTGCTTTGATCGGGAAGAGTCAATTGGAAGGCGTTGAGGTAGAATTTAAGTAATGCTGGTGACCAGTCGTAAAGCAAAGTACGCCACTTCAAGGCTAAAGGTATACAGTAGTCCCCTAGAGTAACCCATTCATTTTACATTTCTAGGTTCATTGCGTGCACTCTGTAGCTGTTATTCTCATCTTGGTTTAAGAAATATTTTATAATTTCTTTGTTCGATTGACTTTCCGTGTTTCCTAGACCTACTCTACTAGTTTGTGCGCCTATCATGAACTTTTTGTGGAATTGTAACCGTGACTCGAGCGCAGATGAATTTTTATCAGTTGGGATGGATTTTACAATTTTGTCTTTAGATGTTGATAAGACTTGCATTTTAGTGACTCTTAGATGTTTGTAGAGTTCCGATGGTTTTTTTAGTTTCATCCCAAAGTTATTTGTGTCTCGATACAGAGCGGAAGAGTCTGTAGATTGAGCTAACCCTAGCCACGATTTCAATGTTTTCGTCACTTTAGCATCTAGTTGTTTCAAGATGTTCTGGTTTAAATCATACACAAGGAAAGGCCAATTAAGACGTGATGATATATAGTTGTCGTATATCCAGACTTTTTTTACGTTATTTATCGGTTGATGGTCTACCTTTTCAATGTCGTTTATGAAACTATTGACGACATCGTCTAGTACTGGAGAGCGACCTTTATCGTTTATATTTCTACCAAGAAATTTAAAAGGCACGGTTTCTGATATTATTGAAACGTTTTCCCCGCCAATAGTGAGACCGGGGTCATATGAAGTATATCTCGTATCCCGCCTACCTAAACACAGACAATAACATTTGCTAGGTTTTACTCTCATTCCATCAGTCCACTCACAGAATTCATGAACCTTTCGCAGTAGTTCTTGGCACTGCTTTGGATTCCGAGTAAGTATCGCTAGGTCGTCAGCGAATGCTAGAATGGATTCTGTATAATTGCCATTGGACTTAAACCGATAGCCCCACCTTTTTTCATCTATTGTTATGTTATCTATTAGTATATTAATTACTGTGTTAAATACTATAGGAGATAAGCAGCAACCCTAGAACAGGCCCACGTTGTAGTTTAGGGGCTTTGTATGTCCGTCCTTCGTTGCAATTACAAATTTAAGTTTACTATAATACTTAGCTATTATTTCTGAAACTACTGGCGGAAAGTTATACCATTGCAGTGCAAATAACATAAGCTCGTGCTGTACTGAGCCAAATGCGTTTTCTAAATCTATCCAACAAACTGTTATTTGCCTTTCATTTGCTCTGGCATCTTTTAGACTCTCTGCTAATAAAGAATTATGTTCCAGACATTCAGATATTCCGGGAATAAATCCCTTCTAGTGGCTTGGTCTGAAATAATTGTTAGTTACCATGTAATCTGTCATTTTTAACTGTAAAATGGAAAAGAATATTTTTGAAATTGTGTTGGTGAGTGCTATCGGTCTAGTGTCTTTTGGACAAGTAACTTCATCTTTCTTTGGAATGAGAACAAAATTAGCTTTTCCGAAGGCGGCTGGTATTTCCTTACTTGACCAGATCTTACTGTATATGCTTAGAAGATGTTTATGTACTGATGGGCACTTTTTATAGATAATGTAAGGTATGCCATCAGGGCCTGGGGCTGAATTGTTTGTTTTCTTTTTGATTTGGTGTATTATTTCTTCTAAGCTAGGTGGTTTGTTACTGAAATTGAAACGAGGTTTTGTTGGTCTATTTATTTTAGGGTCTTCGTAAGGTTTTTCGCCTTTTGTTACCTCGTAGGTATTTTTATAGTGATCGTAAATCTGGTATTTCGTTAAAATAAGCCTACCTTGGTTGCTACTAAAAATATTCCTCGAGTATTGAAAAGGAGCCTTATCAAACTGTACTTCATGCTTGACTCTATTAAAGTTATTATTTTCATTAACGAAAACTGAAGAAGAAAAACGTATAAAAGTGTAGATATTTTTATTTTAAACTAGCTGTCCCCGCGACTTCGTTCGCGTGGTGGATGTTACTTACTTCGCAATTCGATTTAATACTGAAAAATTGCTTTTTAAACCTTGTAACGAAAGAATATACTCCAAACGAATTAAGATATTAAAGAACGAACCAAAACCTTTTTAAAAACAGATCTTTACAACGACAGATCCTTAGAGACTGCTTCAAAACTCATACTGACAGACATAAGCGAAGGTCATTCTTTCAAGAAAAATCTTAACACCGCGATAATGAAAATGACGTCACAGGCACAACGCCATCTGTTGTCAAATTTATAAGTTAGAATAAATGACATCGCTTATTTCATCATAACAGCCCATCAATGTCCCACTGCAAAGACGGGCCTCATCCCGTGACGGAGGAATACATGGCCTACGAATACCACGCTGGCCAGTCGGATTGGTATAGGGTTTAATTTCAAGTTTTCCTTCATTTTTATTTTGTAAAGATAATATTCACCAATAGTCCCTTAGGCGGTTTTTACGCCACCCTGGGGATGAGATGGGGAGGTGACATTTTGATTGTATTTACGCCGTCACCACACGGATAAATCGCTAATTTATTATGAATTTTATGGCAGAATTAACTGCCTCAGTGGCGCGGCGGTCGTAATACCTGGCTGGCGTGCATGTGGTCGCGGGTTAGATTCCCATGAAGGACAATTTTGGGTGATCTACAAAATATTGTCCTTAGTCTGGATGTTCTTTGTCTCCGTTAAATTGATGTTTTTTAAAAGCCCCCGCTAGTGTGGGATATGTCTTTTATAAAAAAAAGTGCTGAAACACAAATTGTAACCTTTTAAATACCATATTCTAGCAAAAAAATTTTGATTTAATTTAGACTGGACTATATTATTATTATCTATAGATAAACTGCGTGCAGTATTTTGAATTAGGTACCTAATAAAATAAACACAAACACATTGAACAATAATTTAATGTTTTGTGATTGTATTTCTATATTTTATTATCAGTTTTGTATTTTTTCAATGTTGACAAATATCAATAATGCGTAAAATGATTATATAAAGAAAAAACCATATTACTTATTACATTGTTTGTTATATACCTATATATTATTTATTAAATAATTATATAAGTGTGTTATAATTGCAGTTATAATAAGATTGTGAGAAAAGAATTGTTATTTTAATTCAATTTATATTTATTATTAAGTATAGGTGTAGTTTAACTTTAAAAAATAAGGTTTGCACGCCAATATTGGCAAAACAGGGAAAGACTATTTATTTTTGTCAGATGTTTTGTATCTGTGATTAACTAATAAAGGTTATTTGTATTTGTATTTATTTACATTAATAAAAACAGGTGGAGTCTGTTGCATACTTTTACGTTGACCAGTAACTACTACAGTTTAAACTAAATTAATACCAAAAGAATAATTGATATTTTAGATTAATAGCTTACTAATACAATTTATATTTAATTAAATTGCTTTTCAATTACGAAAAACACAAAAATATAACAATCAAGTAAACTTAAATCGATTTAATTTAATAAGACTTATAATTGATATTACACTTACGATTCATGGTTAATTTTATTAACATTTAAAAGGAATAACTTATAATTAATAGCACTTAATAATAAAATAGTTATAGATTATTTACTAACTCATTTATTTTATGATTACTACTATTAACGCCATCTCGTGAACAAAAGAAACGAAATTTAAATTCATTCAACATTTCACCAAATCCATTTTTCATGACCCCTGATTTGTATTGGACTGTTCTAATAAAGAGATCTAGCGATATCTCGAGTAATACTTATCCGATTTTGATTAAACATACCTCAGTTTAAGCCTAATAAAAAAGGCTACAATACAATGTTTTGGTCTTAAGATTATATTAATTTGTTTTAAAGATGTGCGGTAACAAACAAACAGACAGACATTAATTCTAAAAATTGTAATTTCGTGCTTTTTGACTTTTTTCTAGATTTTATAGATAATTTTCATCAGAATTTCTGAAAAGAACAGACATTTCGACCTCTACAGTTTTATAATAATAAATTCTTTATTTTAGACCAAAGATCCATTTATTATAGTACTAGCTGCTGTGCCCGCGACTTCGTTCGCGTGGCGGATGTTACTTACTTCGCAATTCGATTTAATACTGAAAAATCGTTTTTAAAACCTTATAACGAACAGATATACCTACATTACAAACGAATTGTAAAATTAACGAACGAACCAAAACCTTTTCAAAGTAAATAAATAGTAAATAAAATATCTATGAAGACTGCGTCTAAACTTATACTGAAAGACATGAGCGAACGTCATTCTTTCAAGGAAAATCTTAACACCGCGATACTGAAAATGACGTCACAGGCACAATGCTACCTGTTGTCAAATTTGTAAGTTAAAATAAATGACATCGCTTATTTCATCATAACTGCAAGGACGCGCCTCCTCCCGTGACGGAGGAATACTTGGCCTACTAATACCACGCTGGCCAGTCGGATTGGTTGATAATATACGGATAGATTGGAAGATAATATTCACCGATAGTCCCTTAGTCGGTTTTACGCCACCCATGGGATGAGATGGGGAGGTGACATATTGTATTCTTACTCCGTCACCACACGGATACATGGCTGGCGTGCATGAGGTCGCGGGTTCGATTCCCATGGAGGACAATTGTGATACACAAACTATTGTCCTTAGTCTGGATGTTCTTTGTGTCCGTTAAATTGATATTTTTAAAGGCTAGTGTGGGATTTGTCTTTTGTAAAAAAAATGCTGAAATAAATTATTGTACCTCACACCTTTTTACCATCTAGCAAAAAATATTTGACTAAACTTAGACTCGACTATATTATTATCTATAGATAAACTGCGTGCAGTATTTTTGAATTACTTAATAAAATAAACACAAACACTTTGAATAATAATTTAATGTTTTGTGATTGTATTTCTTTATTTTATTGTCAGTTTTGTATTTTTTTATTGTTGACAAATAGCAATAATGTGTAAGGTAAATGCACCAGTGGATGACTCTATAAGGAAGAATTTTACACATTTTTGCACAAATCTCCTTAATTATCAATTTTATCGACTTCTAACAAACGCGAATGCATGAACTGGTTCTTCATCCATGATATACGAATAAAACATTGTATAATAATATTTCTATTATTGAGCTATTTCAGTTTTTCACAACCTCTGAAATTGTACTAGTGGATGACAGACAAAATCTTGAATGCCCCAATGTATGACAATGAAAAAACAAAATCGGTGACCCAGTATATGACAGGATGTTTTAGGGATTTCCATAGGTATCTAACCAGTTATAGAGCAATGTATAAATAGGCCAACTATTGGAGATCGTCGTGGGTGGCAACCTACAGTCATGTGGGTGAAGAGTATGAGGAATTTTGATCCATCATCAAGTAGCTTGTAGGTCTCATGCGCCATTCGATTGGGTGTTTACCTTTTACTTTGTACAACAAAGTAATATGTGGGATATCATACTTCTTTGCTACCGCAGCCACAGACATACCCTTCGATACCTCGACTAATGCCCCTAACACGTCGTCCAGACTATATTTATACGTCCTTGGAGGCATATTTGTAAAGCAAAATATCTGAAACCAATGTATGACACTGTAGTCTTGACCCAATGAATGACACCTGTCATACATTGGTACTCCATAGAAAACCAGTCGATGACACCCCCTGTCAGGCACTACTCAATCATCAAATAAAAGTTTTTTGTTTACAGGGCAATTAAAATATAATGTTCTACTTCATTATAATTCAATAATAATGATGTTTTAAAAAATATTAATTTGAACTAGAGAATGACATAGGTGTCATCCACTACTAAACACATATAAGATTACCCAGTGAATGACACCCCTCTAAAATACTAAATTATTGAATAAAATCAATTTAAAACCGTTTATATTTGTCATTTGTTTAATTATGTAACAATTTCAATAATCACTAATGTATATAACATACAATCCTGGCTATAACATGCACTTTCACTAAACAGTTCCTTAACAAATCAGATAAGTATCGCGATGCATGTCTTACTTAAAGCACTCGCACTCTAAAACTAATTCATAATTACAAAAATAATGATCCCATCGATGCCAAATTTTGCAAAAATATCTTAGATAGTACTAGTAGTCTATTTAATTAATTTTTTTAGTAATATTATTATTTGTTGCCTTATTATTTTATGTTAACTGCAAAAAAGTCATTCATTGGGTACCTGTCAGCCACTGGTGCTTTTACCTTAAAATGATCTATATCTTGTGTGTTTATCAACCGATTTCTATAATTTTATTTTATGAATAAGATATTAAAGTGTACTTTTGAAATATGGGAGTTTGAAAAAGATATGTCTATGCAAATTACAATATATTTATGTATTTAATACACTTTGAAGAAAACCCTAACGATTAAACACGTTATTGTGGCTAATATATAAAAGATAGATATATACTATTCAGGACTTTTTTGTACATCTTTTGAAGACCATTATTTTTGTAATACATATTTTTGGCGTATGATCAACGTATGCGATGATAAGAGCTAGAACGCGCTTTTTGTCAACTGACTTGCTTCAAATTTTTCGTCACTGCTCAGCTCCTATGTGTCTTAGCGTTATGTTATACAGCCTATAACCTGTCCGGGAGTATGGACTACAATCGTACCAAGTTTGGTTAAAATGCCTTCAGTAGTTTTTGACCCATGCGTGCACATACAGACAGACAGACAGACAGACAGACAGACAGACAGACAGACAGACAAAAAAATTATTGATTGCATTTTTGGCATTAGTATCGATCACCATTCATCCTCCAATATTAATTTTGAACATATATTCAATGTACAGAATTGATCTCTCTACAGTTTTATTATAAGTATAGATTATCTGAATTTTCGAAAAGAACAGACATTTCGACCTCTACAGTTTTATTATAGTATAGATAGATAGAACGTTAAACAAAAATCAACCGTACAGCTGTACTCATACGGGTGCGGCGACATTTGGAAATTTTCTTTCATCTATATCTTTTGTGTTTATAAACCGATTTCTATAAAAAAAAATTACGAATAAGATATTAAAGTGTACTTTTTAAATATGGGAGTTTGATAAAGATATGTCTATGCAAAATACAATATATTAATGTATTTAATACACTTTGAAGAAAACCTTAACAATTAAACACGTTATTGTGGCTAATATATAAAAGATAGATATACACTATTAAGGACTTTTTTGTACATCTTTTGAAGACCATTATTTTTGTAATACATATTTTTGACGTATGATCAACGTATGCGATGATAAGAGCTCGAAAGCGCATTTTCAACCGACTTGCTTTAAATTTATCGTCACTGCTCAGCTCCTATGTGTCTTAGCGTTATGTTATACAGCCTATAACCTGCCCAAGAGTATGGACTACAATCGTACCAAGTTTGGTTAAAATGCATTCAGTAGTTTTTGACCCATGCGTGCACATACAGACAGACAGACAGACAGACAGACAGACAGACAGACAGACAGACAAAAAATTTATTGATTGCATTTTTGGCATCAGTATCGATCACCATTCATCCTCCAATATTAATTTCTAACATATATTCAATGTACAGAATTGACTTCTCTACAGTTTTATTATAAGTAGTATAGATTCCAACTTGTATCTTACGGAGCCATTACTTATTACGTGAGGTGCATCTGTTAGAGTAGTGTTCCCACTTGAGATAACTTAACTAGTTGGAACTACGTTACTTTACTTGGACGGGAAGCTTGATTTTTCTTTTAGTTTTATGAGGTAACTGCCTGAATAGCTGTTGCTGAGCGAATGAATTTTGCAGTAGTAACCAGATCATAGTCAGAATTAATATAAACCTAACAAATTTTACAATCCTTGAAATACATAAATACATACCTACATAAAGGTGCAAGCAAATCATACTTATCAATACATATTTATTTGTAAATCTCAGTAATGTGAAGCCTGTGCATCACTTTCCGCATAGCTTTTAGTGCCCCGGCAAAGGCTTTCGTGACTGTTAGTTCAATAGAAAGTATTTTTACCACTTTATTCTCCAGTACTGCTGTGACTTTCCTAGAATCTTCTATTTGCTCAAACGTGTGGAGCCACCCGTCCGCCTCTGCTATAGCCACTACTTCTTCAGCCAAGTTCTTGAAGAAGCCCTTTGCGTTTGCGCACAGTGTGACGTCGCTGCATGTTGCCGCGAATACCGGGTCTGCTTCCTCGAATATACGTGGCATTGTGAAACCTTGAAATAATTAAAAAATGCAATTAATACATCGTTATAATTGGCATCATACAACACTCTTTGTCTCTCTCTAAGGCATGCCAACCATGAGAGGTCCGCTTCTGGACATAGGTTTTGCCAAGCGTAATAGTATCATAATTATCACATATTTATTGCCATCTATGAATTAGTTTTCCGTGTGGTGACGGAGTAAGAATACAAGATGTCATCTCATCTCATCCCATGGGTGTCGTAAAAAGCGACTAAGGGACTTACCGTATATATTATCTTTACGAAATAAAAAGAAGGAAAACTTTAAATTAAACCCTATACCAATCCGTCTGCCCAGCATGGTATTAGTAGGCCAAGTATCCCTCCGTCATGGGAGGAGGCGCGTCCCAGCAGTGGGACATTCATGGGCTGCTATGATGATGAATTAGTACACGATTGCTACCTTAAGATCGAGGATTGTTTCATCAGTATCACTAAACTTGTTGTGTAACTATAGTACAAGCCCTGTCGAGAGTATGACCCTAGATAAGTGCGAATGTATGAGAACTTATAATTAAATTCTTAAAAAAGAAATTGCGATTTTACAGTAGCAGCACTATGCAGTTAAACTTGATATTTTCAATTAAGTGGAATGCAATTAAACATAACAAGTATTTACAACAAAGCTTTGGTTCAGATTCAACTTGTTCCCGGAACTCTGACACAGTTGATACCTTTGCTTTACCTGACCTATCTGTTGATTTTTTTTTTTTTTTTTTGATTTTAAAAAGACAACTCCCGCACTAGGGATCATACCCTGTGTCGCGGGGACTTTTACAAACATCAATTAACGGACACATAGAACACCCAGACTCAGGACAATAATTTGTGGATCTCACAAATTCTTGTCCTGCGTGGGGATCGAACCCACAACCTCATGCGCGGCAGCCGCTGGCTCTACCGGCGCGCCACCGAGGTCGTCATTGTGTTACTAATTGATTTTAGATTAGATTGAGTATTGCTTACACATAATTGGTAATGTCATAGCCTTTGATTTGTAGTTCAATAACAATCGTAATGTTATTGTAATAAATGTCGAGATAGGATTGTTATTGTTTATATTATGTGTTTGAAACCGATGGGAAGGCACCGCGCAGGGTGGAAATATTTGGAGGAGGTTTATGTCCAGCAGTGGACTTCAATTGATGATAATGAATGCTAACAATAATTTTGTGACATATATCTCTTCAGCTACTGATTCCACAATTTATTGTGTCTTTTGGCTGCCAAGTCATAGTACATTAATGTAGGTACTATGTTATTTATGGAAAAATTTAATCTATTTTTTAATAAATTATTTGAAAGTAAGCTTGTGTAAGAACGGCTTGTTGTTACTATAATATAATAAATTACGTACATTTATGTAGTATTAAAAGAAACTGTTGTGTGCTCGTCCAGGAAGAGAATCTAGTTTAAATTTAGACAAATAAAAACAATCAATCGAGACTAATATTAGCAGTAGTGTAGCGTCTGCATTCGGAATTTATACTAGCATATACATACTGACCGACATTATATACATTATATTATTATATAAAATATACTCCTACTTGGCTAATAACTTCACTTAGTCAGCTAGCAGACACTGAAGCACTTAAGCCCGATTTACACATCGACAAGTACAGTAGCGAGTTAAGTAGTAAGTTGTTGATTAAGTTGATTTGAATAGATCTCCATCCTATTTTTTGGCGAGTTAAGTACGAAGTAGCCCCTCACTCGCGTCTCGCCAACTTGCTTTACACTCGCTTTAACAATAAAAGTCATTTATTATCTCAACTGTATATACCCTTAGTAGTCACAAGTTTTTAGATCAGTTACGACAGAGGAATAGCGATCACGTAATCAAAAGTGCCGATCTAATGTTTTAGGCAATGAACTCTTTTAGTAATATGTAACAGTGCTAAGGAAAATAAAATAGAAAGAAAATAAATATTTTTTTAATTTGCTATTAAGATACTTTGTATTAGCATACAATAAAGAGTTCAAAGATGTTTATTGGTTATTGTTCCTTTTTTTATAAAACCTGGGTAGACACCACGACAGCGAATGTACTATATACCACGGTAGCATACACTATCACAAAACTAATTATAATAATTAAAGTGACAACCATTTCACCTCAAGCTAATCTTAGACGTCGTTGTGACGTCACATTATGGTAACAAATCAAAATGATTGATGACTGTAAAATACATTTACTTTTGTGTTTATTTTGTGATTAATAAAAAGTCAAAATAACATATGAATGGATAATAAAAAACCTAAATATTTCACTGCAACAACAGGCTTTCTTTAGGATAACAAGGATAGGAAGAACTTTGGGGAAGACACTGTCTTTCACAACACAGTCAATGACTAAAGTGAAAGCCAGGGTTTCCCACATATTATTTGTTAAAACTGTAAGGTATAATAGAGACAGACAGAGAAAATAGGAAACAAATCATCTATTTTAAAACTAAATACCCCTTTTTTGTGGAAAGAAAGCTGTTTATTAGCAACCCGTTACTATGGGTCAGCTAACCTAACGGACCGTACTCAACAGACACAAGCATTTGAGCAACTGGACAAACTTAAGTAAGTACCTATTGTTATCTGCCCTTACATCTTGTATGGCAGTTGAGGACGGCAATAAGTTATGTACTTACTATCTTAACAGAATTTTGTCATTGACGGTAAGAAATCGGTACATACACGTATTTAGTTACTATTGAGAACTTAGTTATACTTATTTAGAACATAGTTACTAATTCTGGCCAAGTGGATTGGCATAAGGTCCTTTTCTTTTATAAGAGGAAAGGTAGAGTGAAAGAAAGACAGCACATAATCTAATCTTCTGGTTCTTAGTTTAATGGTTTTCATTTAAAACTAAATTATTTATCTAATTATAATGCAATTTCTAAAAGAATCTTGGAAGTACCCTATCTTATGAATTGTATTTTCAAAGGTTAAAGTAAAAAATAAACCAAAATAAGGAGAACTTTCACTTTTTATCGAGTTAAAAACTAGAATATAGCGTCTATATAGTTTATATGAACCCGCCATGATTGCTGTGAGTGCTTTCGTGCTTTTAGCCTCGGGGAAATATTAAAACGGCTTCGCACATCAAAGAATAAAAAAGGGGTAAAGTTCGTCATAGCAACCAATATTGTAGAGACTTGATTCGATTTCGAAAAATTGATTGAAAATATAACTACAAACTACAAGTATTGTAGCGACAACATCCGCTACCACAACCGCTTCCGCTTATGACGGTAGAACCGCGGGTGTACATCACGCCACTCTGAGTGTCCTTGTATAACGGGTCTTATGCTCATTGTCTTCAGTACGGCACGTGTAAGGCCTTGACCAATTAAATCACAAGGCTCCGCCTACGGCACCTGTGCACGCCAATAACAGGCCGCAAGAACACCCACGTTTAGCTACCTGCGCAGGCGCCTATTGTTCTCGAAATGAACATTTATTTTTATTAAATTAATATTGTATACGCCCATTTCTTTTGTTGATTTTATTATAAAAACCTTTGTACATTTTAAAATATATGGCATATTATACTGATCGCTTGTTTACTTTACTACTCGTCCTAAGTTCGATACCCGAGTAAGCTAGCAGATAGAACCTCACCTATACTGCTACACTGGTGACCCCGACGAAGCCGATAATTATGCAGTCTCAAGAATCAGAGAACGTTGTACTGGGAGAATCCTTCCGCGTTGGTGTGAAGACGCCTAAATTCAACCCAGATGACCCTGAACTATGGTTTGCTCAGCTCGAGGGGCAGTTCACCTTATCCAACATCACTGCCGACGCTACGAAGTTCTACTACGTGTTAGCACAACTGGAACCGCAGCATGCAGCCGAAGTACGTGACCTGGTTGTGTCACCACCAGCCACTAACAAGTACGCGACCATCAAGGCAGAGCTGATACGGAGACTTTCTGCTTCTCAAGAGCGCAAGATTAAGCAGTTGTTGATGCATGAGGAGATGGGAGACCGGAAGCCAACGCAATTTCTTCGGCACCTGCAACTTCTAGCAGGCGTGACGGTCCCATCCGACTTTATTAGAACCATCTGGGCTAGTCGGTTACCAACGCATCTACAGACTTGCATCGCAGCACAACAAGCTAAGATGACCTTAGAAGATCTCGCAGAGTTAGCTGACCGTGTCAACGACGTCGTCCCGTCCGCCGTGCAGGTGACCGCGCAGTTACCACAACAAGTAGCCAGTACCTCACTAGGAGCAGACAGCTTAATCGAGACCTTGACACGGAAGGTAGAAGAACTGAGTGAACGACTAGAGACCATGAGCATGGAACTACGCAAGCGATCCTACTCGCGACCTCGGTATCGACACGAACGACAGGATCAAAGATACCGTTCCCGTTCACGCTCTCAATCACGATCTCGTCCACGTGAACATCCCCACTGCTTCTACCACCACCGGTTCGGCGACCAAGCAAGAAGGTGCACCCAGCCCTGTAGTTACCAGAAGGCGGAAAACTTCCCAGGCAGCCAATAGTGGCGGTAAACGACTGCCTATCCATCACGAGCCGCCTGTTCATCAGGGACCGCAAGACGAAGATACTATATCTGGTAGATACGGGTTCAGACCTGTGTGTCTTCCCCCGGTCCTGTGTGCGGGAGCCACGCAACAAAACTCGCTATGAGTTATTCGCTGCCAATGGTACAGTTATTTCTACGTACGGCGACCTACCACTCACATTAGATTTGGGACTACGCAGAAGCTTTACGTGGCGTTTCATAATAGCAGATGTCACAAAGCCGATCATCGGAGTCGACTTTTTAAGTCACTATAGCTTACTAGTCGACTGCCGCAACCAACGCCTGATTGATGGAGTCACAACGCTCACAGTTACTGCACCTTATCAAACTTCATCAGTAGCAATTTCGTCAGTCCGCACCACCATCGACGACACTGAGTACCACCGCTTGCTGAGGAAGTACCCTGATCTAACACGCCCAACATGCAAATCCAACATCAGCAAACATTCTACAGTGCATCACATTCGCACTACCTCAGGCCCACCTGTATCTAGTCGCCCACGTCGCCTCGACCCAGAACGTTTGAAGATAGCGAAAATGGAGTTTGAGGATATGTTGCAACACGAAACAGCTCGCAGATCAGACAGCCCATGGTCCTCGCCTCTTCATTTGGCCCGTAAAAAAAGCGACGGCTGGCGACCTTGCGGAGATTACAGGATGTTAAACGCACGTACTATACCAGATCGATATCCTGTCAGACATTTACAAGATTTTACTCAGCAGCTGACAGGACGTGCCATCTTCTCCACAATCGATCTTGTTAAAGCCTTCAACCAGATCCCGGTATTCAAAGACGACATACCTAAGACCGCCATAACAACTCCTTTTGGCTTATACGAGTTCCCGTTCATGACGTTCGGACTTCGTAACGCCGCACAAACGTTCCAGCGCTTTATGGACGAAGTCCTCAGGGGATTAGACTTCTGTTATGGCTATATCGACGACATTTTAGTCAGCAGCAGCAGTAAAAGCCAACACCTTGATCACCTGAGACAGTTATTTGAGCGATTGACTGAGTATGGAGTACTTATAAACACTAACAAGTGCATATTTGGTCAAACAGACGTCAAATTTCTGGGTCACAACGTATCAGCTGCAGGCATCAAACCCTTAGACTGCAAAATTCAGGCCATTCAAGACTTCCCCGTTCCTAAAACTGTTAAGGAACTGAGACGATTTTTGGGAATGTTGAACTTTTATCGTCGCTTTGTACCAGCTGCCGCATCAATTCAAGCACCTCTTAATGACTTACTAGTAGGCCCTAAGACTAGAGGATCTCAGCCAATCACAATGACGTCACAACTGTTGCAAGCTTTTGAAAACTGCAAGAGAAGTCTGTCTGAGGCTACACTGTTGGCGCATCCAGACCCGAAAGCAGAGTTATTAATTCAGACCGATGCTTCTGATACTTCTTTGGGTGCCGTACTGCAACAACGTATTGATCATAACTGGCAGCCTCTGGCATTCTTCTCTAAGAAACTCAGCCCATCACAACGGAAGTATAGCCCATATGACCGCGAATTATTAGCTATCTATGAGGCTATACGCTACTTCAGATTTATGGTTGAAGCTCGAGTATTCTTCATTGCTACAGATCACAAACCATTGACCTTCGCCTTCAAGACCAACCGCGAGAACTGTTCTCCACGTCAGTTTCGATACCTTGACTACATTAGCCAATTCACTACAGACATAAGGTATATAAAAGGAGAAGACAACGTAGTCGCTGACGCCCTTTCAAGGATTGAAGAGCTTACGCTGCCTGTGGATTTTCAAAAGCTAGCCAAAGCTCAAGCCACTGACACTGAGCTGCTCGACTTGCTAAATAACAGTTCTTCACTACAACTGCAAAAAGTGAGATTACCAGAGACTAATATTGAGGTTTACTGCGACGTCACGAAAACACCCCGGCCATATGTTACCAAGGCTTTTCGCAGGCAAGCGTTTATATCCTTGCATAACCTCAGCCACCCTGGCGTAAAAGCTAGTGTTCGCTTGGTAACGCAAAGATTTGTCTGGCCCGGCGTGAGAATAGATTGTCGCCAATGGACCCAAGAGTGCGAAGAGTGTCAAAGGAGTAAGGTGACACGCCATACATCAGCTCCACTTCGTGCCTTTGAACCTCCATCTGGACGTTTTCGCCACATTCACCTAGATATAGTGGGTCCTTTGCCATTATCGCGAGGTTACAAGTACTGCCTCACCGTCATTGATCGTGCGACTCGATGGCCTGAAGCGTACCCACTACAGGATATCACTGCTGAGACCTGTGTTTCTGCCCTCGGTTCAGGCTGGATTTCCCGGTTTGGTTGCCCCGAGCACATTACCTCAGACCGAGGAGCTCAATTTACTTCCCACACCTTCAGGGAACTAGCTATTCTGATTGGCGCTACTCATCATACCACCACTGCTTACCATCCAGCAGCCAACGGCCTTGTCGAACGTCTACACCGACAGCTAAAAGGCGCTATCACCTGCCACGCCACACTGACTTGGACAGAAGCCCTTCCATGGGTACTACTTGGTATCCGCAGCGCTTGGAAGGAAGACCTTCAGACAACATCTGCAGAGCTGGTCTACGGCGAGCCATTACGCTTGCCTGGACAGTTTCTTACCACTACTTCGAAGGACACAGTAGACGTCACAGATTTGATGAGTAGACTTCGAGCACACATCACGAAGTTGACTCCACAGCCTACTTCCTGGCATACCAGTTCCAGTCGCTCATTCTACATACCGAAAGACTTGGCAACTGCTAGCCACGTATTCTTACGTCAAGGCCCAGCACGAAGACCACTTCAAGCTCCATACGTGGGTCCTTATAAAGTCATTGTACGTAATGAAAAGACGTACGACATAGAAGTTCAAGGGAAGAACCAGAGAGTCAGCATTGACCGTCTGAAGCCGGCGTACCTGGCAAGAGACAACTTCGATTCTGCCAGATTTCAAACGCCAAGCAGTAATTCGACGCAGAACCCTCAAGACTCAAGTACCAAAAAGACTAGGAGTGGGCGCAGCGTTCGATTCCCCAATTACTATCGACCGTAGGAACGGTCTCAGCGGGGGAGTGGTGTAGCGACAACATCCGCTACCACAACCGCTTCCGCTTATGACGGTAGAACCGCGGGTGTACATCACGCCACTCTGAGTGTCCTTGTATAACGGGTCTTATGCTCATTGTCTTCAGTACGGCACGTGTAAGGCCTTGACCAATTAAATCACAAGGCTCCGCCTACGGCACCTGTGCACGCCAATAACAGGCCGCAAGAACACCCACGTTTAGCTACCTGCGCAGGCGCCTATTGTTCTCGAAATGAACATTTATTTTTATTAAATTAATATTGTACTTATACGCCCATTTCTTTTGTTGATTTTATTATAAAAACCTTTGTACATTTTAAAATATATGGCATATTATACTGATCGCTTGTTTACTTTACTACTCGTCCTAAGTTCGATACCCGAGTAAGCTAGCAGATAGAACCTCACCTATACTGCTACAGTATGAAGAATGAAAAATTACAACGGCATAACATTTAAAAGACACTAATTTTGAAATCTACCGCTTAATGTAACTTACAGTTCTTGTAGTATGTACCCAATATATGTATACTATTATTGTTATATGCATTTGTATTTTGTTACAATGTAACGAGCAGTTTAACAAATTATCTTTAGTATCTCATAGGTACATACAAAAACCTATGTTTTGTTCCCACAGTGGCAGAATAGTACTACGATCCTTACACACCTAAGTTGCTTTGTCTACATTTATACATTTATTCATAGATGCTTGTCGAATCCCTGTTATGTCCCTAAGTTTTTATAAGACGACCCCTGCCGATGTTAACTAATACATTCACGCTGTAAATTTATTTTGCTAGTATCTTCGTGTGTCCAAAGCACTTTAGGATACTTTTATCGATCCTCGTCACCATATTCTATCTTGTTTCAATTAGCAACGCTCTCTTAGCTGCTTTTATACCTACTGTTTAAACCTTATCAAGCAAAGTTGCAGCACCGCAGATAATCAGCAGGGAGCGCATTTCTACATACCGCCATACATGTGTGGGTACAAATATTTAGTATTCTAAGCCCAAATGAATATTCTTACTTTTTTTTTTTCGCGTTATGTATCTATCTTAACGGCACAATTGATTACGTGTTACTACGACAAACAACTCTATTGTGTCTTTTGTCGTATTTGTTGCTTATTCGCTATTTCACTAAATTTATTACTATTGATAAAAATAATTGTTTTATATTTCATTTTAAATAAATGATATGCCTATCAAGATGTTTTATGACGCTAGAAATTGTAATCAAAGTTAGTTTTAAACAGTCTGAATATGTAGCCACATTTTCTCTGATCTAGAGGAAAATGCAAAAGCGGTTTACTATGGCTATAACCTAAATGAAAAATATATTTGACTTTAAAAATTTGACTATATTGTACAATAAGGTACCTGCGGGTAACAAGAGCCGGTGGGTATCAAGAGCCGTTGCTTGAAAATGACACTTTTAATGATCACAGCACCCTACATTTACACATGCTTAAAAATGACCAATAGGAAAGCTAAGATCCGAGCTCGCGTCGTCGCACGATCATCAATCTTACCAGTAGCCACGAGTCAGTTGAGAGTGATAGACAACGCAGCTCCACTATAATTTTATCTTGCCAAAACAATTTTATTTTTACCTAAAATACAGCCGTTTGTTCAAATCTTGTTAATTAATTGTGAATGTTATACTAATAGTGTGGGCTAGTGGAGATAAGTTATAAATTTTTGTTAATAAATACAATACTTTTTACCGTTTTCAATTATGCTATTATCAGGGGCTAATACGGGCCACGCTGGAGGCGGGTACATAGGCCGGCCCTTATTATACATATAGAATGTAAATTAATTTTAACAAATTTCAATAGACTTCGTTATTTTAATACATACCATAGTTATTATTATTAAGCATGTATTTGTTATTATTTTTGTATCATAAATCATCCCTAATATCTTTAATTAACTTAAAAGTGTCCAAGTTGTTGATCTAGATAACAATAGATTTTATAATAAGGATAAGAAGGGCCACATACGTGGCCTGTGTTATACCGTACTACTTATTTATAAAAAAAAAATGTTTTAGTTTTGTAATTTCCATAGATAATATTTAAAAAGTTACAAACTCATTGTTTACGTCTGTGATTATTTTGACGATATGTTATAGATAAAGGTTTTTATGACATGTTTTTTGCTACGTTAGTTTATTAAGAGCCATTGCTAGTTTTTCCTTTGATTAAGTAATGTTAAAAGCGTGATTTAATGCCAAATGATAATTAAAGTCAAATGAAACCGAAAACAATATTTTTTCAATTGATTACTCTTTTAATATTTGAATTAAAATTTGGCCCTTATAAAACTACATACGTTTATTAAGGGCCAAAGAGAGGGTTTTTTAAAATCATGATTACTATGCCTAATTGAGATGAAAATACTTGTAATAGTACTTTCTGATGCAGATATTGAAATAAACATTACCATGATATTAAATATTTTATTATATTCCTTTATTTATAGAAATTATTTAGGTTTAGATTAAGGTGGCCCTTATTTACCGCAAGTACCTTAGTTCTTTCTTCTTAAAACAGTATCTCATCACTGAAAATGATGCTTTCAATGATGTTATAATTGGATACACTAGGTAGTCCACCCAATTGTTATACTCAACTAGTAATAAGTTGTACCTATATCAATAAATAAAGCAATTCGACTTAACTGTATATAGTCTGTAAGCAGTTCACTCTATGTGTTTGCAGTCTATTTAGTAAATTATTAGGAGATCATTACTCGTTATGCAAAATACAATAAGTTTTACCAGACGTGTGTGTAGACTACCCATGCCATTACTGTCGTTGCTTTTTCAGTAATAATTTGATAAACTTAATTATTTAAAAATTATACTAAGTTCCAATCATTTTGATCTATCACAATATTTAATAACTTTAAGTTATAATGAAAAATAAGTAAAAATACCTTTAGTTGTGTTAATATTTAGGTTAGTGTGTCAAACAAACGAGTATATTGATTACATTAAAATCTAGGAGCTTACTGTTCGTTAAGTTTATGTGTTATTTTTTAATTAATAAGGTTTTTTTTAAAATATTTATTCATTAGTTTATTACAATTATAATATAATATGTACGAGTTACCTTAGTTGTTTACAAGATAGCCGCACGCGCAGTCGTCCGAAGCGCGCGAACATATGCTAAATTTAACACTGTGGTAACATTACCGAACTCGATCTATTTTAGATTTAATACTCTTGAGCGCCACCTACCGTTGTGTGTCGTTAAATAAAAGTTACACATCCTCGCTGTTTTAATACTACTTTTTATGTAGGCTCGTAAGTATCGTAAGTTTTAAATATCCAAGTGATCGATATAACAGATTGTATGTTATGTACGCTATTAATGCATTTTTAAACAAATCATAACATTACGTAACAAATTTGTAATTTTATTTTTAGTCTAAGTACATTTTAAAGTACCTTTACTTAGTCACCTAGGTGTTAGGTCTCTTTAGCAAGAGAGAGTCTAGGTCGGTATCGGTACTACCTCTGTGGCGGCTTCAGCACCAAGTAGTAGTGTGAAAAGTAGCTAGCGACATTGCTGGGCTAAGATACATACCAGCTTACGTTCTTCGACATGTTCATTTTGTTTTATTTATTCATCTTTAATAATTTTCAAACTTAAGAATATTATAAAATTTTAATATTATATTAGGTAAGTACTTATACATTTAACTTAAACTAAGTCTAAGTAAGTAATATTTGTACAGCCGTAATGTTTATTTATGTATTACTTTCCTCACAGACAACAATGTGAGCATCAAAGTTTAATCTGTCAACAGGGGATTATGTACGAAATCCTTCCTTTTACACTTCACAGTGACGATCTGATAACTTAATGCCTTACAAAATGTTTACAGCTTTCGTCGCTACGAGTGTTGCTCGTGTTATTCTGTTAGGCGCTTTAGTTTCATTTGTCCTATTATAGCCTTTTATGGCTATTGAAATTATATTGTAGAAATAAATGTTAGTATATTAAGAATAGTGGATTAAAATAATTATTGAAACTAACCATGTCAGCTAATAAAGGTTCTACTACCAAGACATAAGGCTAACCTACTAGGACTACGCAGGAGTAACGAACTTCCATGGGCTATAATGGGTAAACCGTATTTTCTTAGACACTAGCCCTTACAGGTTCAAAACGCGTAATTGGTTCCTGTTGGATTCACCAAAAAGAAAACGCCTTCTCCGACAAAAGAGTGAAATGGGGCTAGTAGACTCAATGCGGTCCGAACAGTCTATTCAGCAGGTAACGAATACCTACAAAGTCTGCTTGGCAACGGCAAAAATACCAAAAATTATATTACCTAGAACAAAATATAAGAAACAAATGCAACACCCAGTATCATAACCATAAAACATTACTGACAAGGAAGTCAGGAAAGGGATACTTACTCGTATTAGGGGGAGGGGGGGCACATTGATTCACGGGGCACATTGGTACAGTATCTATATCTCAAAACCGATAAACGCTACACAGTCCGGCACATCACTAGAATGCTCAAGGACATTCACAAGAATAACAGTTGTGACACCGCTCGCCGCCAGTTTGCCGTTGGGCCTCAACGGTCGCTAACGTGTTGAAAGTGGCGTGTACCGCTGCCTACAAAAAATATACGTGAAATGTAATTGTGTCTCAAGAGGATATTCTTAGTTGTTTTTGTTATTATTTGTTACTGAAGGTAAGTGAATATAGTTATTATTGTATTTTAAATTGTTTTTGATTGCAAGATTATTATATATTTGATAAAATTAATTGTTTGTAGAAAAAGTCCTTTGGGGCACTTTGATACGGTAATGTGCGGGGTACAATGATACGTATCAATCTGCCCCTCTAGTGTATTAAAGTGCCCCGTGAAAAATAATAGTTTATATTATTGCTTTTTTTTTGTTTTTTTCAGAAAATGGTGCGCACGTACAAACCCAAAACTGACAGAAAAAATATTAATGAAGAAAACATTGAAGATGCAATACGTGAAGTATTGTCAAAGACTTTATCTATACGCAAAGCAGCCGACAAATATCGCATCAAAACTGCAACCCTACAACATCGCATAGAAAAAGCCAGAAAATCATTTGAAGCTACCAGAACATTATCTACAAATGAAGCATCCTCTTCATTACAAGCAGAATCTTCTTTATCACAAGCAGGTCCATCTTCACCACAAATAGCACCACCTATGGAAATGGCACAAATAGCATCATCTTAATCCTGAACACATAAAAATATTGGAGATTTCCTGTTAATTAAGTTTGAGAAGAAGAAAACTGTGATTCACTACGTTGCCAAAGTTGTATTTAAGTATAATGTGACAGAATATGAAGTATTATATCTCAGAAAAAAAGCAGGGTCTTCTAAATTTATATTTCCAATTGTGGAAGACAAAGCAAGTGTGGATGTTAGAGATGTAGTTTTACAATTACCAAAACCAACTTTCTTCAAAGGCACATCTCGAACATCGTCGCTTTATTCATTTTCGGTAGGTTTAACTCGGTATAATATCCAGTAGATTGTTGTTTATTGTTTTGTAATTTATATGAGAGTTTTTATGATTATTTTTGTTAAATATTTGATGTTTGTTTAATTTTTTAAGAATATTTTTTGGTTCATTTTGATAGGAGATTCTAATATTATATTTTTATTAACAATATTCAATGTTCAAGTCTGATTACTTAGTAAGCATATAACTGATTATATAATTAAGAAAATTAGTAAAACAGAGAATTAGTCTTGTTCTATGATAACAATATTGTTTTTTTTATGATTATATTCCTTAAGTAACTTAAGAGACTGATTATGGATAATGTGCACTCTTAATAAAAAGTATTTTGCGATCTCAATCATTAAAATTGTTTTATTTCTTAATTTTAAGTAATATTAGGTTTATATTTGGTTTTTAGTCAGTTTAAATTTGCATTTTATATGGATCTAAAATACCTATCAAACTGCCCCACCCCATGTATCAAAGTGCCCCACCCCATGTATCAAAGTGCCCCACTGGTGGGGCAGAATGATACAAAAATGTTTTTTTCTTAAAATCAGTTTATCTCTATATGTCGCCAGTTCCTGCGGTTTTTGCGTAGCCAAAATATAAGCTGACATATCAGCCAATGCACACATCACAACAAATATTTAAATATAATGCTTTATGGTCCTCAGAAGAGAGATTGAATTTTTGTGTACCAAAGTGCCCCCCCTCCCCCTATAGGTAAATATTGTGCATGTCAACCCTAAGTTTCTTGAATAGCAAAAAATGCTGAGTGCTTGCTTTTTATATAAACAACAAAATAATATAATCGTCATAATCATAACAGCTCATTAATGACCCACTGCAGGGACGGGCCTCCTCCCGCGACGGAGGGATACTTGGCCTAATAATACCCAGACGGATTGGTATCGGGTGTAATTTCAAGTTTTCCTTCTTTTTTTATATTTCATAATAATACATTCCAATACAATGCATAACAATAAATAAATGTTACCTATTGTGTTTGGTGGAAAGTTCAGAAGCTAGGAAAGTAAAAAGGCAATGAAATTTAACAATTTTTATATAGGATGAGCCACTTAGTTGGTGCTCCTGCATTGCTGTTAAATAAGCGGTGGTAACCACGGACACCGCTGTTTTTACAAAAGTATGTTTTAGCTTCCGCTTCAGGCATATAGAACGTAAGCTTTCCTTGTAGGTGATTAGGTACGTGAACATAAAAATGCCAGTCTGCTTTTCAATTTTCACACGACTCAACCTTTCATGGTCGTTGTTAGAGCACGGAAAGAGGGTAGATCTTATTAATAAGACTACAACGGTTTTCCTCACAGAAATCATAATAAAGGTTTTCATCCATGGAGGAACTGGGCTACAGATACGATGTTGCTAAGAAGAATTGGAGATGGGTTTAAGTCAAGTTTTTCTATTATATTGACAATAGTAACTATCAGTGGCGAAGGGTCCATATAACCCGATTCCTACCGGCTTACCTTTGCAATAACATTGTATAATAAACAATTATAAATCAATGACGTAACATCCATTCAGTACACAAAATTAAAAAAACAAAAAAGTTTTCTCTTACCTACGTAAATCGCAATACATATTATGAAAATTATTTACGTACTCATAACGCCATCTATTATTACAACATTGTCAACTAATGGCGGCGGCACAGAGTACATTAGAATGGCGGCGGTAAGCCGGTCTCAAAAATAGGAATCGAGTATAAACAGACGGTACGAAAGTCGTACGCACACATGCAAAAACATTGCATTTTATCTTTGTGTGTGAGCGTCGATATAAGGAACGATCATTGAATGAATAAGCCGGCATTTTTCGAGTTACCTAAGGAAATTGAGTATTATTAATATATTCGTTCGTCGTTGTATTGACCAATCAAAACGACGCATCATTCGTTCGTCGTTGTATTGACCAATCAAAACGACGCATCATTCGTTCGTCGTTGTATTGACCAATCAAAACGACGCATCATTCGTTCGTCGTTGTATTGACCAATCAAAACAATCCATCGCGATGTATGAACGAACGATATTGTGTTCATGCTTTGCTCTCAGTCATTTCCCACCCAAAGTACCAAAGTTTTTATTTTGACATTTATTATTGTTTTTGTTTTCATTCAGCTATTATTTATATTTTAAAGTACTAGCTGTGCCCGCGACTTCGTTCGCGTGGTGGATGATACTTACTTCGCAATTCAATTTTATACTGAAATATCGTTTTTTAAAACTTCATCATAACAGCCCATTAATGCTGCATCACTGCAAGGACGGGCCTCCTCTCGTGACGGAAGGGATACTTGGCCTACTAATACTACGCTGGCCAGTCGGATTGGTCTATACCAATCCGACTGGCTAGGGTTTGATTTCAAGTTTTCCTTCATTTTTATCTCGTAAAGATAATATATTCACGATAGTCCCTTAGTCGGTTTTACGCCACCCATGGGATGAGATGGGCAGGTGACATATTGTATTCTTACTCCGTCACCACACGGATAATCGCTAATTTATTGTGAATGAATTTGCACGCCACGTTATGGTGCGGCAGAATTACTTGCCTCGGTGGCGCATGGGGCGCGGCGGTCGCATTACCTGGCTGGCGTGCATAAGGTCGCGGGTTCGATTCCCATGGAGGACATTGTGATCCACAAACTATTCTCCTAAGTCTGGATGTTCTTTTGGTTTGTCTAAATTTATTGTACCTAACACCTTTTTACCATATTATTCAAGCAATAAATATTTGATTTAATTTAGACTGGACTATATTATTATCTATAGATAAACTGCGTGCAGTATTTTTGAATTAGGTACTATTAAGTAATAAATAAACACAAACACATTGAACAATAATTTAATGTTTTGTGATTGTATTTCTATATTATAATGTCAATTTTCCATTTTTTCTTCAATGTTGACAAATAGCAATAATGTGTAAAATGATTTTATAAAGAAAAAGCGTGTTACTTATTATGTTGTCTGTTATATTATACCCATATATTATTTATTAAATAATTATATAAGTGTGTTATAATTGCAGTTATAATAGGATTGTGAGAAAAGGAATGTTATTGAAATTAAATTTATTTTTGTGATTAATTAAATAGTTTAACTTTAAAAATTGATGTTTGTACGCCAGTATTGGCAAAACAGGGAAAGACTATTTATTTTTGTAACATGTTTTGTACCTGTGATTAACAAATAAAGGTTATTTGTATTTATTTACATTTAAAAATACAGCACGCAGTTTAACTCTTGATGTACTACAGTCTAAGTTCGAAAGATGGCGCTGTTTAATATTAATTAATTAAATTCAAATATCTTTTAATAAAAGAAACCGATTGCAATGAAACAAAAACTAAATGTAACTTTAAGTTACGCTTAATCGTTGTGTATAAAAATAATCTACGAAATGTAAATTCATACAACAATTATGTTTATTTTATAATACAATACAATGTATTGGTCTTAAGATTATATTAATTCGTTTCAAAGATGTGCGGTAACAAACAGACAGACAGACAGACATTAATTCTAAAAATTGTGGTTTCGTGCTTTTTGACTTTTTTCTAGATTTTGTAGATAATTTTTATCTGAATTCTCGAAAAGAACAGACATTTCGACCTCTACAGTTTTATTATAGTATAGATATTCCATCGAGTACTTTTTGGGATTTGTTCATGGTCCTTCGAGCCGGATAAAAAAATGTTAAAAGTTTTTATTGTATTTATTCAAAATGAACCGTGCCCACTTCGTTGGGCGGCGAAAAAAACGCTTCCCTTTTTTTTAAATATTTCATTATTGCTCCTCTCTTATTAGTCATAGCGTGATACTATTAATATAGCCTATGGCAATCCCCGATAAATGGTCTATTTAACACAAAAATAATTAAAAAAATCGGTTCTGAAGATCCAGAGATTACCGCCTACAACTTCACAAACTTACAAACACACAAACTTTACCTCTTTATAATATTAGTAGGTAAAGAGTATTATCCATGTAACGATGGATTAAGAATACATGGCATTAATCAATAAACCAATTAGCCTATCGCAGTCCACTTCTGGACAAAATGCCTCTCCCAACAAACGCCACAGAACAGGGTTCTCCGCCCTACGAATTTAGTCCGACCAAGAGATCTTCTTGATCTTTCTATCCGTGTGGTGACGGAGTAAGAATCCTGTCATCACCCCATCTCATCCCATGGATGTTTTTGGTTGAGGGCCATCCGCCCCACCACAGCCCGTGTAAAGTAGTAGCGGTCGTCAGAGACCAACTACTCGTCCTAAACAAAAAAAAACCATAGGTGTCGTAAAAACCGACTAAGGGAATAACCGTAACAACTATCCTTACGAAATAAAAAGAAGGAAAACTTGAAATTAAACCCTATACCAATCCGTCTGGCCAGCGTGGTATTAGTAGGCCAAGTAACCCTCCGTCACGGGAGGAGGCCCGTCCCTGCAGTGGGACATTAATGGGCTGTTATGATGAAGCGATCTTTTTGAGGTAGAATTAATTTATAGTACAGGTATTTAAAATTAAAATGTTACTCCAGCCAAAATGTTGATACTAAGAAAATTCATCTATACTAACATCGCGTTAGACAGATATTTTACGTTATTCGCGCATTATTTTAAAACTGAGATATCTTTCAAACTAATAATCGGATCTCATCGCTGTAAAGGTCAATTTTGTTTAAAATTAAATAAATATAATGATTAACGTAATTTATTTTGATAAGGGTCAATACCATATACATAAAATACCTTTACAAACAATGCATTTCTTTAAGTCAAATTTGATTATTATAAAAAAGGTCGTAGTAAGTCAACCTTAGAAGATAGATATATGCTATCGTTGACTTAATTGTAAACCTTTTTTAAAGGTACAATTCTCTAATACATCATTTCAGTATATCTCCAGACGTTTAAGCAGCAGAAGCAAAATAAACGTTTTTAAGCGTCCCTTTTATATACATATTTCATTACTGTTCTACTCCTATTAGACATAGCGTGATACTATATAGCCTATAACACTCCCCGATAAATGGACTATGAAACACAGAAAGAATTTATTAAATCGGTTCTGTAGATCCAGAGATTACCCCCTACAACGACACAAACACACAAACTTTACCTCTTTATAATATTAGTATAGAAGTATAGATTTAATATAACTTATAATTGATATAACACATACGATTCATGGTTAATTTTATTAAAATTTAAAAGGAATAATTTATAATTAATAGCACTTCATAATAAAATAGTTATGGATTATTTACAAACTCATTTATTTTTGAGTATGATTACTACTGGTAACGCCATCTTATCCGATTTTGATGAAACATACCTCAGTTTAAGCCTAATAAAAAAGGCTACAATACAATGTATTGGTCTTAAGATTATATTAATTCGTTTTAAAGATGTGCGGTAACAAACAGACAGACAGACAGACAGACATTAATTAATTGTGGTTTCGTGCTTTTTGACTTTTTTCTAGATTTTATAGATAATTTTTATCTGAATTTTCGAAAAGAACAGACATTTCGACCTTTACAGTTTTATTATAGTATATAGATTATTAACATTGAAAAATACATAACTGACAATAAAATATAGAAATACAATCACAAAACATTAAATTATTGTTTAATGTTCTATTTGTTTAACATAATAAGTTTAATTAAGCCACCAACAGATGGCGTTATTTGATATATAGTTAAGATATTTTTATGTTCATCTTATAGCATAACTATGTTTTGTTGTTAAAGATAAAAGCTTTTACACTCGCCATTGAAGTTTTATTACATAAAAAATTCCATCGAGTACTTTTTGGGATTTGTTCATGGTCCTTCGAGCCGGATAAAAAAATGTTAAATGTCTTTATTTTATTTATTCAAAAATACTGCACGCAGCTTAACTCTAAATATATTCCAGTCTACATTCCTAAGATAGCGCTGTTTAATATTTCACTTTGTAAACATAAACTACGTATAAAACTAAAACTACTTATTCTTGAGCACTTTAAATTCAAATATCTTTTGATAGACTGAACCGATTGCAATGAAACAAAAATTAAATGGAACTTCAAGTTACGCTCAATCGTTGTGTATTAAAGGCATCTACACATTTTACGTTACATTTAAAAATACTGCACGCAGTTTAACTCTTGATGTAGTTCTGTCTAAGTTTGAAAGATGGCGCTGTTTAATATTAATTAGTTAAATTCAAATATCTTTTAATAGACGGAACCGATTGCAATGAAACAAAAACTAAATAAAACTTCAAGTTACGCTCAATCGTTGTGTATAAAAATCATCTTAATTGCTTTGGTACTTTTTACGTGATGCCCGAACAAATTTTAGTTTACAGATAAACAGACATACAGACATACAGATATACAGACATACAGATATACAGACAAACAGACAAAAATTCCAAAAATGGTGGAAATGGGTTCTATTGGTTGTCTTTTAATACCCTGGCTATTTTTTTTGGATTTATTTTCAATGTACAAAAACGACTTTTCTACAGTTTTATTATATGTATAGATTTACAGTGCAAATACATTAGAATTCTCTGTTTTGTGTAAAGTAGTAATTACTAAGTATGTTTGTGTTATGAGTGTTGTGCATGGATTGAATTATTGTCATAGTGCTTTGGGTGCCTACCTACTACATTATTGTAAGTACTTACTTCATTGTTATTACTTTAATTTGTTGTTACAATGGCAGCGTTAATAGTATTAGATTGTTGACTTATTGATTAATTGTTGTGGAAGCAAAACTTCTTTCTTGAAATTAAATAACGAAAATAAGAAATACAGACATGAATGTGGGATACAAACGAGACGTGCGTCGGCCGCCGCCCGGCGCCATGCATTTACGATATATTTTTATATTATTTACATCTATTTATGATAAATATAAGTGGCTTACAGCTTGCAGTTGTAAATTAAATAGTACGTTTTGTTTCCCTTGTGTCTTATTCTCAGATTTTAAAAGTTTGTGGAGTCATTTATCTAATTCATCAAAGAAACATGTCCAAACTGAGAAACATATTCGGATTTGAATAGCTTTATGTACTTGAGTTCGGGACAGAATATTTTTTCACTAATACGTATGAAGTACAATAGAAAAGTAGATTACGAAATAGAAATTTAATATTATAGAAATACACTTTAACCTCGATGGCGCGGCGCGGTCGCGGTAAGCGGCTGACGTGCACGAGGTCGCGGGTTCGATTCCCAGGCAGGACAATTCTTTTTGATCAACAAATTATTGTCCTGAGTCTGGATCTTGTTCTTTGTGTCCGTTAAATTGATGTTTGTGACAGTTACAAGTTTTTTTTTCGTTCGGCTTACCTTTTCTAAAAATTCACCCTTCGCCACTGGTAACTATAGTCTCCTAATCACTTTCAACATCACTTTTTAAGAAGCTTAAAGGTTCATATGGGATGGTGATAAACTGTATTACTTATTAGTTGTTTCCCAAACACGTTACTTCACACAATTTGACATAGGTACCAGATATTTATCAGATGGGTGATTCTTCGAGCCCAACATTTTCGGTGTCTGGAGGTTTTTCTTTGTAAGTAACAGACCAACCAAACTGCAATTATTTTTCAAACATAGTTTAGACAATTACCTATCTTGCACACGTTATTGTTTTTGAATAATAGTTTTTAAAAATAATATTAAAAAGCGTTCTTCTGATTAATATATAGTGTTTTCTTTACTTCGAATTATGTATTACACACATGTTTTGTAGAAAAACTATTTACTATTTTATAACATGTTGTATACCAATGGAAAGAGGATAAAGTAAGGCATTTATTCAGAAAATGGAAGAACTTTCTCTCTTTTTTTTTTTTTTTTATTGTACTGTGTAATTGATCATATCTTTAAATTTTACCTGTCTCTACAGTTATAATAAGTCAATAAACAAAAAGTTGAAGTTTTTGGTGAGCTATTATGATTTTATTTGATGCTCTAGGAGCATCAAATAAAACAAAAACTTTAAAACAAAATATAATTATGAGTAGGTACTCACGGAGGAATTTTTTTTTTAAATTTAAGTGCTCATGGTAAATTTTGTGTTTTTCTTTTAAAAATAGCTTTACATCGATATCTAAAATATGTTGAGGTTAAAACCAGCTAGGTGAGTGAGGAAAGACGGGTAATGACCTCTTCTATCAGCTACTTCAATTTGGCAAACGATGTTTTGGTACATCGATCACCCTGTATATTTCACATAACAATTAGAATAAAATTACATCAGAACTTATGCTTTTCATTACTTGGGCCTAGAGGTGTCCTCGGAATTATATAATAACCACTTGTTATAGGTACCTACTTATAATTAATATAAACATTATATTCTATTATATTCGTCTATAATTTATTATCTAACAAAGTTTATTAAATTAGCTTATTTTTTAGTAGGTACTTGATACCTACCTATTTTAGCATTGTTACACATACTTATAAAATTTACATTAGGTCAGGTTAAGTACTTTATTAAGATCTGATATTACATAATTTAAATCTATTATTAACAGTTTCAAAGGCATAAGGCAGCGCTTGAACTATTTACCAGTTATAGTTGGACTTAAACTGTTATGAAAAAAAATACAGCATGTTATTTGTCACACAAAAATTGCATAGTAGTTATCTTTTTTTCATAATCTCACTACATCTCTATGGAAAGTTGACGATGCAAACATTAGTGATGCCGAAAACATATTGTTTAGCCTCATAATCTTATTTTGTCTATAGACTTCTTTGCTACTTATACAAAAAGAAATTACATTCTCAAATCAGATACAGTCAACTTAAATTATAAAATGTAATTACTTACCCACTTTGAAAAGCCGACAAAAACAATAAGTATACGTATATAGCAGTGGCGAAGTGTCCATATAACCCGATTCCTACCGGCTTACCTTTGCAAAAACCGCTAAGCATACTCTATTAAAAAATTATAAATCAATGACGCAACATCCATTCAGTACACAAAATTAAAAAACCAAAAAGTTTTCTGTTACGTAAATCGCTTTAATATAATTATTATTTCCGTACTCATAACGCCATCTCTTATTACAACATTGTCAACTAATGGCGGGTAAGCCGGGCGCAAAAATAGGAATCCAGTATAAACAGACGGTACGAAAGTCGTACGCACACATGTAAAACCTAGGTGTATTATTATGCATTTTATCTGCGTATGTAGGCGTAAAGGTAAGCCGACTCTGTCCGGGTTATGTTATGATGAGTAGGTCCTGTTGTACAGTACCCGAGCGCGGCGGCGCCGGCACATCGACGAGTGGAAAGAGACATTCGGGCAATATCGGCTTCGTAGAGCGCCAGCTCTGTCGCACGATTGCAAGGATGAAAGATGCGACATGCGAGAGCGAGAGAGCATTAACGTGATCATAGCATAGCTACAATCAATTTGTTTGAATTTCCCACTGCAATGAATGACGTTGAAACGATGCTTAATAATGGCTCCCATCACAAGTTGCATTATTTTTGTTTTTATTTATTATTTAAAGTATTGCAAATAATCGTTAGAATTCGCTTTGTTGTGTAAAGTAGTAATTACTAAGTATAATTTGTGTTTGTGTATTGAGTGTTGTGCATTGATTGACATTGTCATAGTACTTTGGGTGCCTTACATTATTGTAAGTACATACTTACTTCGTTGTTATTATTTTAGTTTGTTGTTATAATGGCAGCGTTAACAGTATTATTATAGATTGTTGACTAATTGATTAATTATTGTGTAAGCAAAACATCTTTCTTGAAATTAAATAACGAAAATAAGAAACACAGACATAACTATGAAATACAAACGACGCCGCCCGGCACGATGAATTTACGATAGGTTTAGGTAGGTATATTTTTATATTATTAACATCTTAACGATAAATATTAGTGGCTTACAGGCAGTTGTAAATTAAATAGTACCTACGTATTATTTTCTATGTTTCTTATTCTTAGATTTAAAAAAATTGTGGAGTCATTTAGGATATAGCGACATATTTAAAATAATATCTAATTCATCAAAGAAACATGCCCATACTGAGAATGAGAAACATATTCGGAGTTGATTAGCTTTACATGAGTTTGGGACAACTATAATATTTTTTTACGAATACGTATGAAGTACGTACTTCGCTTTAGTAATTTTTATTATATTACGAAAGACACTGTAACGGGCTCGGTGGCGCAGCGGTCGAGATAAGCGGTTGACGTGCACGAGGTCACGGGTTCGTTTCCCATGTAGGACAGTTCTTTTTGATCAACAAATTATTGAGTCTGGGTCTTGTTCTTTGTGTCTGTGAAATAGATGTTTGTGGCAGTCTTCGCGACGCAGTTCATGATCCCTAGTGCGGAACTTATATAATATTATTTTCATAAAAAAATAACAATAATAAAAAAATCTGTTATAATAACCAACAGTGCTTACTCGTATGGTAGGTACAGTGAGCCAGTCAGGTGGCTCACTGTTGCGCTTGTCAAATGAGTACCGACACTGATAAGTTTTTTTTTCGGCTTCCCTTTTATAAAAATTCACCCTTCGCCACTGGTATATAGTATAATATACTTTAGAGGAAATTGAAAATTTTCATTTGAAACATGATTTTCTTCATTCTAATACATATAAAGTAAATAAATATAGGCATACATGTAATGAAACTGTTCAACTTGATATTATTTTTCCTCGTTCGAGAGGTCTCACCTCCCACGCACAAAATGTTCGTGTCTCAACGAATCCGCTTATAACACAGGAAAGGTCTTAAAATAATATTTGTAAGTACCTGAAAAGTAATAATTAATGAAATATTTTAAAATGTGATTAAAAAGAAAACGTTTTTGTACGTAACTAGTTTCGTAGCAAGAAAAAAATTCTTCATACGTAACTGGTTACCTAGTGACCAACCTATCGGTGAGTGCAAAGAGATAAGAGTGTTAAAACAAAAATACAGTAAGTATGGAGTAGTGTGAATGTGTGAAGTATTTTATTACATTTTAAAGTATTTTATAATATTTCATTACATAATTAAAGTCATCACATAATATAAGCCAATAGATGTCCACTGCTGTACACAGGCCTTCTCCCAATGTTGCCACCTTAAGCGGTCCTGTGCTTCCCTCATCTATCGGTTTTCCGCCGTCGTAACAAGGTCGCCGGTCCACCGTGTAAGGGGTCTCCCCACTCTGCGCTTTCCGGTACGCGTCGCCATTTCAGAACCTTTCTGCCCCAAGGATTGTCGGTTCTCCGCGCTATGTGCCCTGCCCACCCTCACTGTATCCGGGCAATTCCTAAGCGCTATATCGGTTACTTTGGTTCTCCTGCGGATCTCCTCATTACTGATTCGATAGCGTAGAGAATACTTTAAAGTGTTCTTGTATTTAATTTATAATCAAATAAAAATATTAAAATGCTGTGACATTAAGCACTTACATTAATTTAAAATTTAATTATAATTAGAGTGTTACTTTGATGTGAGTAACATTATTCAAATAGAAAACTTTTAAGTTCTTATGATAATTAAATAACTATTTAAAGTATTTAATTAGTTTTATTTTTAACTACTGAATTTTTAATTTGTTTTTTAAATATTTTGGTAATTAAATACAAAGTGAAAAATTAACACATCTTATGTAAAATATTAAAAAAGTTATTATTAAATTAAATTAAAAAGGTGTAAGGACATAAATAACTATAAATTTGTTTGCTAGATACAACAAGGACACAACCAAACAAATACAAGGAATCCCCAAATACAATTATGTAGCTGGGAAATATTTCTGGACACCTATCTAAATATATAATTTCATACAATTAACCTGTTTAGGGATCAGAATGCGAACTAACTACCCCATGTGTCAGGAATTACAACGAAGTTCAGACTTTGTTGTCGCTTTGAATGCAATTACAACATCTTTTTGGCGCTTAGATTTTTGTTCCCTTCAGCACAAAATGACATCATCATAAGAAAATGCAATCCTGATCCACATCATCATATCAGCCAATGAGACATAGGCCTCCTCCATATATTGCCACCTTGTGCGGTCCTGCCTGTCCCTCACCCATCGGCGCGTCCTGATCAGGTGGTCGGTCCACCTTGTGAGGAGTCTCCCCTCCCTGCGTTTTCCGGTACGCGTTGTGATGCACTTATTTAACCCTAGAAAGATATAAAAATATCAATGTGAAGAAGCTGTAGGCTACGTTACTTTTGGAAAATGGGAAAGTTGTAAGACTAATTACTTACCTTTATTCAACTATGTAATTTGAAAAGAAATAATTAAAATAATAAGATTTCTTTAACTTTCTTCGTGTGGTGAAGAAGTAAGTTACTTGTCACCAGTCCTGTGGGTATAGCAAAAGGCAAATAGGGAGAACTGTACAGATATTACTAAAGTACATTAATATATTATTTTATGTGTTTTACATATTATTATTCTTTTGGCCAGTGTGTAAGTACTTACGTTAGGTTTCTTTCTACCTCTGGCGGATGTTAGATCTAGAATATGACGTGTAAGGGATATTCATAATGAAATAATAGTTTATGACCTAGTTCAATAAAATAGGTTAATAATGTTATACTTTTAACGTAATCAGTATTATATCATAACAATAGATTATTACTGATAACCAATATCAAAGATAATGTACTTATCTACAAATTAATATTCTTCCTTCTCAATCTTGCTACATAACATTCATATTAAACTCTCGAGAACTCTGAAGTTCAAATTAACCATACATTATTGTAATGTATGTAATACACAGAAGGGTAACTCTCACTCACTGACACACACATACACTTATATGTGAGTACAGACACCTGTTCAAGCGTGTGTGGTGTGTAGGTGGTGCGCCGGCGGCGGCGAGTGAGCGTCATTTGACCGGTGCGGTGACGTCGCTTATCAGCGCGTTATCACCCCGCGAGCCTCGCGGTCGCAGTCGCGCGGCCACGCTCCGCCCGGGCGCACGCCACTCTGACACACACAGCGACACGAACCTCCCTCACCGCCGAACGTAAGTACCTGACACAACACGCACTAACAACTCCACATCACAACACCACATACACTTATTTATTTATATTTTACTAACTAAGCTCAAATTCACTTTTTTTTGGATAATAAATCTTTTTTTTCACGCTAACACAATGTTAACGGCAAGGCCGCATCATCCTAAAGCAAATTTGTCGATCTTAGTGTATCATTATGGATATTCTTATCGCTGTGATGCTCTGAAAAGTGCCTCAAAATCTCTTTCCCGTGCAAAAAGTAATGAGAGTAAGTTGTATAATGCAACAGTAAAATGTAATGTTGTCTGTTTGTTTTGATGACGTAACAACAGTATTGCACATGAATACGTATGAAGTGAACTCTTGTATGTTTGTGAGGAGAGTGGAGAGCGTAATGTTTGCAAGACGACGCGTTAACCTGCTCATGAAGGTTTCTCACGTTTTTTTCACGCGGAAATCACATTGTTTGTTTTATATAACGTTATAAATTACTATTATAGTTTTGTGACACTAAGTACAAAATAATGTGTCATTTTGTTTGTATTTTCGATCTAAATGCGTCGAGGTCAAGTTATTTTATATTGAAGGCTCACCACAAAGTGTGGATCTTATTGTTCTGTTAATACAGCGTAGTTCGCAACGGTAATGCTCCATTCACAACAATAAGTTAATATACTCTGTACAATATTTAAATATCTAAAATATCTATACACAGAAACTGATTACTAACGGTTGCCTGAAGTAGGTACTAGTCGAAATATTTGTCATCTGCACTGCGAACGTAACCGTTACTACTTGTATCTAGAATATCAGAAACCAACATTGTGGACATTTGAATGCACTAAAATTCGTAAATAAGGTTGTAATTTTCTATTGGAAAATAAACAAATCCAGACGGTGAAGCTTCCTTTGGTACACCAAATATTTCCCCATCGCAGAAGCAAGTCAGTCATAAAGATTTATGTAACTAAGAAAGGAAAATGATAAATACAAAGGGCCCATATTATTATGTCACTAACATGTATGTAAGAATAAGTAACAAAGTTAGACAAAGTTTCAAGTTCGAGTCCCACATACACTGAGTACGATGTAAACGCAACTATTTTTAGAACTAAAGTGTGCTGCTGTTGTGCTGGCAGTAAGTTATAAAATGCATGCGTTCTGTACTAATTATCTCTATACACCACAGAATGTGCTAAGTCACGTCCAGTGCAGAATAAGTACGCGGCAATATATTTGGCAGGAGTAATAGATTTAAGGTCTGTATAATCGATACGTATCGATCATTATAGAAAAAAAAAGCTTTTCGGCTTTAAGAGACATGTATCGTTGAAAGTATTACCAAACATCAGTCTATTTTACGTACACAAATAACGTCATATATTTTATCTAAGAAAAGTCTAGGATTTGAAACCACGAGTGCGTGCACGACTGCCGCTTGTAACGCCTGTTTCGGCACTGCATGATTATGTACTCGTACGGTGCTTGAAATAATCATAAGATTTTTTTATGTTTTGCTGCTATAATGCTTTGTAGGATGGTATAGAGGTACCTTATAAGAGCACATTAATTTCTTACTTATTAGTTCCTCTTCTTTATAACCACAAACTGCGACAAACAAATGTAGGCAATTAAAAATTAATCTTTGTATCCTAAAATAAAAATTACATCAATCAAGTCGAAAAAAAGGAAATCTAAAGTAAAGCTGGTCCTTTATAAGGGTTGGTTTCTAGGCTGGTGCATCATTTTTAAGAACTGCTGCACATGATTTGCATGTGTGCATTCCTTCAGGTAGCTCGCGGACTAAAATAGCCGGTATTATAGAATATATGGCGCAATAAAGCATAATACAAAAATAATAACCACTCACTGTTACTTTTAGTCGGTACAAAACGGACAGTGTGTAGTGGATACATCATTGTCTAATGTCATGTCATGTCTCTAAACAATGACTTCCCACGGCAGACAAAAGGCTTGGTCATCCACACTGAATCTCCTTCCATTTTGGGTAGTACGTAGAGACTAAGAGATATGCTGTCCAAAATAGTTAAAAATACCGGTAAACGATGAAGAGGGTATTAGGTTACTCTTACCTACAGACATTTATAAACATACTAGCTGACCCGTGTGTACTTTGTTAGGCGGCGAAAAAAACGCGTAAAGCACGCACTTTTTTAAACATATTTCATTACTGCTCCACTCCTATTAGTCATAGCGTGATACTACATAGCCTATGACACTCTCCGATAAATGGACTATTCAACACAGAAATAATTTTTAAAATCGGTTCAGTAGATCCAGAGATTACCCCCTACAACGTCACAAACATACAAACACACAAACTTTACCTCTTTATAATATTAGTATAGATTAGTAGAGTAACCTAATTTCCAATAATACGTCACTTTTTCAGACATAATAAGTCCCTTTCTAAGAACATAAACCTTGCAGTTAGACTACTTAGGTAGCATTTCCTATGGGACGTATTACAGGCATGACTAAGTTTTGCATCGCAGTGTATGTCAGGCAAGACATTTTATTATTATGTAGGGTAGAATAGACCCTGGAGAACAAAGACATGCGACGGGTTAATTGATAGGATTTTAGAGATAATTCAAAATATCATTTAGTATAATATTTTGTTTGCTCATTTTATAACTGTGTTCAAATGTAAAAGTCAATTGAAAAACACTAATTCCAGTTGAAGCTTAAGTTAATATGAAGTATTAATGAATTGTTACGAAAGATAATCATCATCATCATAACAACCCATTAATGTCCCACTGCAGGGAGAGGCCTTCTCCCGTGACGGAGGGATACTTGGCCTACTAATACCATGCTGGCCAGACGGATTGGTATAGGGTTTAATTTCAAATTTTCGTTCTTTCTTTGGTAATATTCACAGATAGTCCGCTTCTACGACACCCATGGGATGAGATGGGGTGGTGACATATTGTATTCTTACTTCGTCGCCACACGGTAAAGAAAAAAATAGGTAAAAATATAAAACATACCTAAATAATTACAACATTTTTCAATAACGTAGGTACGTTCAATTACAGTCAATCTTCTTGCCAAGAGCTTTGCACTGAGCCGACCATAACACCTCTTGTGTATCACAATAGAAAATAATGTTCTTATAATACTACTTATTTTCCCCAACTATGAGTTTCTCACAGTACATTGTAGAAAAGGTCAGGTAACGCTAATTTCCACCGTCCGTCATAGTCGTGCCCTCCCGACGACATTACGAAACATCGCGTAAACCGTTGACATTGATGCGATACAGATTATTGAACATAACTTGAAGATTTCAGTATTTACAATAACTTAATAATTTTTTAATGTAGAATGTCCTCTGATTTTGAGTGATCATAGAGCCGTTACCTTACCTCTGACTGCCTCGATAGCAAAATGGTTGAATACGGGGCTGCCGTGCGCAAGGTTGTGACTTAGCATTCCACGCAACATTATTATTTGTGCGATCCTTAAATTATTGCCTTGAGCTTGAAAGCCTGTTAATGACATATTTGTAAAAAGTCCCCCTTGATCACTAGTGCGCAAGTTTTCTTTAAAAAAGCTTAAATTGCTTAAATTCACCGTCATTCTCTTGTTTCACTATTCTGAGATAAGGTTCGACGTTCTATTCTACATAATGAACTACCAAATCAGATTTTAGAACTACTTTACTGGGCGTAATAAATATAACTGTACTAGACTTTGCAAGATAAACCAAATAGTTTCATCAGCGACGTATCCCTTGAACAAGCTATCCATCAATCCAACAGCCAATCGACGTCCACTGCTGGACATAGGCCCCCCCGCCGTCCCTAACTACCACATAGGTAGGTCTACCGTGTGCGGGGTGTCTCTGCACTTTGCGTCTTCCGGTACGCCAGCGCCATACGAGAACTTTTGCAACAGATTTTTTTTTCTGAACAAGCTATTCAGTCATCATTTTTTTATATTTTTGATCAAGGTACAACATTTAAAGTTTACATTACTTGTATTAATAGTTCACATAAAACATACAACTAATAGTTTTTATAGTATCGATACAAGTTTAATACTGTTACTTGAGTTTGTGTAATGAATGTAGAATTTTTTGTTTATTTTTTGTTATTAATAAAGTACTCCCATAGTTGGTAACTGTTTAATAAATTACGTTATATAAATGGTAAGGTACGTATCGATTAGGTTGCGTTTCTATAATTTATAACAATATCGTACTACTGAGGTATACATCATCTACAGTGTGTATTTTTGACATAGTTACATACTTAAAATAGTTAAGTACTAGTTGTACTTAGCTATTTAAAGTATGTAACTAAGTAATTTACTTTGCGATTCCCCTAGAGCACAAGTGTTATTTTCTTGCATTATAATACAGCCTAATTATTTCATACAGTATGTCTATTCCACTAACAAATTCCTTTCGCAAAACAATTTTACCGGTAGCTACATGTCTTAGCGTTAAGAATCAACTTTTAACTTATATTTTATTCACACAATTTAACTAAAAATACATCTAATATTTTTGCTAGAAAATGAAACATGGCGGATGCGACTCTTTATAGTTACTACGAAGCTCTCTCAAAGCTATAGGATGATAGGTATAATGTGTGATATGTGGAAGTGAAATAAGCTGTTACAATACAGCTTATTACGCTTTGACTTAGGAAACATTAATGACATAAGCTGTAACATAAGTTCATGGTAACTTGATTCAATATCCTAATGCATCTCACATCGGCATTGACACCAAAGCTTTATGTTTATCACTTATGAATGGTCTAGTGCTTGACGAACTCTGTGCCATCATAATGTACTGTTACATATTTACTACGCAGAGGTCACGGGTTCTGTTCCCACACAAATTATTATTTTATGCCCCATGATAGCTTTCTTTAAAGCACACATTGAGTGATGCTAGGTGATTCTGTATTTGGTTATCCATCTTTAATAGTAACATCTTTAAATCAGAATAATAATAACATCTTTCATAATATTATTTATTAAATAAACAATATGTATGTAACTAAGCTTATATATTCGCAGTAGGCTAAATAGTAATAAGTTACTTCCTATTCTAAATGTTGTTCGTGTTTTACCTAGTTAATTACAGAGCAGTGTTGTTAAATGAAAACTTGCGATATGTTAAGCAAACATGTGGTATTGTTAAAGGGCAAGTTTGTTTGAAGCACGGCACTAATTGTTATTTTAATTGTTAGTTTTTGGTTAGCTTTGTTTATTACAATGCAATTAAATGTGCTCGTGTAATAATGGGAGAATATACGAAATTATTTTCACTTGTTTCACGGTCATTGTAAAGGTCAGTAAATGCCAATTAGACTTTGTTTGACGAACTGTGCGGGCGTAGCGGTTAATAGTGCACTAGAAGCACCCACGCAGAGGTTTCTTAATGCAAAACTTTAAAAGCAAACGATTTTAAACATTCATGAAAATGAATGTATGAGTGTTCTCTATGTAGGTGCACTATAAATGCATTTATAAAAAGTATGTAAGTTCATTTTCATTTTATTTTTGGGCGACGCATGTTGAATTCCTGTGTACAGTCACGAGCAATAATATGTACACATTTTCGCATTTTGTAAACCAGTTATCTAAAGTTCTGCCAATCCAAAATTGAAAATTCGAAGATTAATTCAAAACTGTACGGAACCTCTTCTAAATTACGAATTCATTTTGATATTGTAATGTCTAGATAAACGTGCAGATAGTTTAGAAAATTTGAAAATGTGTACATATTATTGCTCGTGACTGTACGGAAAAATCAGTAATGGTTTATGTGACACTGTTAATTGTAAATTACCTATAAGAAAACATATGTTATTCCTTTAAATAAATAAATAAAAATAAAAATCACAAATATAGTTTGGTTTGGCAATAGATTTTAGTGACATTGTGTTTTATGTTAAAATGGTTGCAACTAAAATAAACTTCGTGACAAGCCCTTTACTGACCCTCCTCGCTAGTTTAGTTTTAGATGGCCTAGTTCGTTTTAAATACTGGAAAAGGCAAACTTATTGTCTGGCCAAAATATGAATACTGATCAAGGTCATATAAAATGCCACATTCGCTAGGGCTATTTACGTTTGCGTCCATTGATAGAGCTACCTGTAACTGTTACTAACTCATGTATACTAATAATGAAGAAGAAATATGAAATATAAGTACCTACATGTTTTTTTCTTTTAGTATAAACAATTTAACAATTAGTTGTTGAAAGTATTATTTATGTGAAGTATCTTTCATACAGCTAAACGAAAAACTAAACTAAAGGATATGTTTTTGTGACTTTTAAACTAACGCGTTTCATTATTATAAATATTATACGATCCCGTTTAACGCGCGTTTTATTTACCTTTATTTTACTTGACGTTTCGGCACAGGTTGCACTGGCCGTGGTCGCAAGCTGCCTGTTGTTTTTGTGCTTGGGTAATAGAATTTTCTAGACTTACTAAACAGGGTCCATAGTATACAACATTTGAACATGACTTTTTAACCTATTTCTATTTTCTATCTTTACTTACCTATTTATCTAGTATAATAACAGTATCTACATCTTACATAACGAAAAAACAGGAAATAAGGTACCTACGTGTACCCCCGATGACTAAGTAAATAAAGAGATATGATAGCTTACAAATAATACAATACATTACATTGTAACACAATGCTTTTTCTTACAAAAGATACTAAAAATGAATTAAATAGGAAATAGTTAAGTACATAATTTGTTTTTTGAAAGAGCTGGAGTCTCTTCTATAATAGAGATCTGTTTTACATATCTCTAGGCCTTACTAGCTCTAAAACACATTATTAACAGATTATATTAAATTACGTATTAAAGTAATAAAATAATCCATGGTGTACCATTACGTATTGTAAACTAATTAAAACATAAGTACAAAACAACGTACACGAATAATTATGGGCAGCGTGGTTAGCAGGCCAAGTATCCCTCCTTCACGGGAGGAGGCCCGTCCCTGCAGTGGGACATTAATGGGCTGTTGACAAAATTGGGTAAATTTTCGTATATTTTTCGGTTATTCCTTACAAGCAACCTTTTAATAGATGGATGCCCAGCAGTAGATGTCTTAAAGCTGTCATGTTGTTTTATCAAATAAGTCAAAGGACGTTCACTACTGGGCTCTGCCTTCTCTAAATATTTCTCTGCGCGGTCCTGTGCCTCTCTTCTACTTCGGTTTCCGGCGTCCTAAAAAGTTCGTCTATCTACCGTGAGGTCATTATTTTGACTGTTAAAAAATAAATATTCTTTGAAAATAATAACAATGTAGAAATATAGCTTCTCTATTATTCCGTAGGTTATCCTTGTTTGTGAAGACGTAATTGACCTTAGGAGAAACATTAAGCGCCCGCATGTACTACGACACAAACATAAATTACTTCACGGTAACGTTAAAGGGTATAAATATCTTAAATACAGTATCAGTTTATTGATTTTGGTGACTAACTGTAACCACCCAATCTCATTTTAAAAGTTTAACAGTTTGGCTATCTGGAGTATTTTTGTGCGACCCAGAATGATTTCCCCGATTTTGGATGTTCTTTGTCCACTTAATTAATTTGTAATACTCTACGCAATAGATACATAATGATATAATCAACCACAAGCTGCCTCGTGGCATCTCTATCGCATGATCTATGAATGCAATGCAAAATTATGCATGAATAGACTCTATTTTGGTCAAAATCACGTAACTTCAATAGAAGTATACTTTGTAATATTAAAGGTATCTATGATTGTAATCTTTTCTTCCTCTCTACAGAGTTGTTTACGTCACATAATCTTGACAAAGATCTAGTATTAGAGGTTCAGTGTAAATGACACGTTCGTATTGTGATGTTAAACCACGACCTACCCCAACAGTACGATCATGGAGAGATACGTTTCAACTATTCTCGGAGACTAGCATTCATATTATCTGTATGCACGCCTTATTATGTTTGTGAAGGTCGTAGATATTACTTTTGAAATAACATTTATATTGTTGTTATATTTCTATTCATTGATACATTGTTAGATGCAAAATAGGGACTCTCGGAGTATCTACTGCAAAAGTAGATAAATAAAAACATGTATTGAATGTAGATATGACCCGACCCTGAATTTTCTATTCAGGGTCAGGGAAATCATTTGTGGATCGCGTATGTTAATATTTTTTGCATGTGATTCAAGTTTAGTCTTTGAGACAGTTTATATAATGTGGTGCACTAGTCATAATTTACATTATCTCCCGGACGTCGTCGTCGTAAGACTAGCAGGTATGTTGTACAAATACTTACAGTTTATATTAGGGATGATATTTTGTGGCGGACATTTAAATACTCACATAAACTTTACGGAAACGAATAACATCCAGGCTTAGGACAACAATTTGAAAATCGCACATACAAGTTTGTTGCGTGGCATTCAACGGCAACCTAGCGTCACTCAGCTTACCGCCTTACATCTAAGATAAATGGAAGGGAATATCCCTTCTAGGTAAGGGAATAGCGTAAAAAAACTGAGATATTTTTTAATAAAAGTAATCTTAGCATATTTTTAACAAGAAACCGGTCGAAGGTGTTTATTTAGATTATAATTATTGTAATATGTAGTCAGCTCACTGTTTTACAAGCGGTCATGTATGATACATACATTTTAATAAGGCACTACAATATGCGTACTTACATAAGATCGTGATAAAGTCGCGGGTCACAGCTAGTGTTATTGATGAAACTATTTAAGTACCTCAGTGGTGAAGGAATAGTGTTACGGCTGTTGTGCACGCGGTCGCGTATTTGAATCCCACGTAGGATCATTTTAATGCGATATGTACACCAATTATTATCTTGATTCTGGATGTTCTTTGTGTTTGATAATCCATCCAGGGTAGGTCCATCCTCACCAAACGGCCCGCACCGGCCAGTATCGGATGCGGCGGAAGCAGGCCGGGCCGGACGAGGACGGCTTACGCCGCATCCGACCGCATCTTTTGCTCCTATTTAGTTTCATAATTTGAAGCCTTGAGTGCAGATGAGCGCATTTGGCGAAATTCGAACGTATGGCTGTGATATTTGACTTGGTAATATAAACTTAAGTATAACATTGTATACAAGATTTAATTTCGTTAAGATTGTAAAAATCGTTTCGATGCGGGCCGGTTGGTGAGGATGCACCTTAAAAGTCCCCGCGACACAAGGCAAGACCCTTAGTGCAAGCGTTGTCTTTACAAAAATTAAAATAATATTAGACATAGAATATAGAACCTTTACTATATAGTCACTAGGTATGATAACATAGTTTGTGAAGGAGAAATTCTAGGAAACACATACATTACATTATATTAATTAACAGCGGTTTGTAATTGTGACGTTGTGAGGTGAATGTTGTAGTACCTACCGCGCTCTTTAGATTCATAGTTATTTGTTAAAACATATCATCACATAACCATTTATAGTCACAAGCTAGAAGGATATTAAGTAAGGTATATGTTAACTGGAATCGAATGTTTTTCCATTGTATGTATTTCTATGGAAAATGTTTAATGTATAATTAGCTAGATTGCTAGATTTTGCAGACATTACTAGCGGTAGTGTTGAATACCAAGATCGAGGTCGGGTGACTTTACATTACTAGCGGTAGTGTTGCATACCAAGATCGAGGTCGGGTGACTTTACATTACTAGCGGTAGTGTTGAATACCAAGATCGAGGTCGGGTGACTTTACATTACTAGCGGTAGTGTTGAATACCAAGATCGAGGTCGGGTGACTTTACATTACTAGCGGTAGTGTTGAATACCAAGATCGAGGTCGGGTGACTTTACATTAGCTCTTCATCTGTTTCGTATTGAGAATAATGCTAGTAGTTTTCATTTACTTCGTTTTCTGAATTGACCGCAGACTGTAGGTTTTTGATAGGAGAAAAGGGACTTGTGATAGTAGACCAAAAGAATGCAAGTAACTTAACCAGTTAAGATTATGCTTAATTAATTCTACAATCACAAGAGTGTTCTATAAGAATCTTAATCAAGTTATACATAAATCATAACAGCGCATTACTGTCCCACTGCAGGGACGGGCCTCATCTCATGACAGAGGGATACTTGGCCTAAAATACATACAATACTACTAATACATAAATATTATTGCTGATATTTAATTATTACTCTCCAGCGTCTTGATTAAAGTAATAATGTAACCTAAAAACTTAAACGATTTCATATACAAATGTCAAAATATGTCTGTCAAATAAAAGTTGTCTAATAATTTATCAAACTCTGTTATAAATAAAGTTATGAGATCAACGAAAGGTCCAATATATAAAGATAAACATTGTGAAAATTAAATATTAAATTATCTACGAGTAAGGTACAAAGTTTAAAGGTAGGGTGCACTCAAAGTTCTGTGAATCTCATAAATGAAACAAGTTAAAGTTAAAATTACATATTCATTGTTTTTTGAAAATATTCTCCTTTACTTTTGAAGTATTTCTTTTGTAAAAACAGAATGAGTATTACACTCAACTGCACATTTTTTTTACATGTTTATTAACTTCTACGAAGGCTTATTTTTTTTCTGGCGCCTCTGTAAAATCGTAGAAAAAACAAAAAGAAATTCGCTAAATAGTTAGTTAGCGGTCAGTAGCATAACATTGTCAGTGTCGTCTTAGTATTTATTTGATGTTCACAAAATGGTCGCGCACTTATTGACCTCAGAAGAAATCACGTCAATTTGAATCCCACCATACATTTACTTGTCATCATAACTAGAATATTAATTACCTCAAAATATAAGTAACAATAAAAGTCAACTAATTTGTAATTAAACTCGTATTGATATCAAAGTTCAAAGAGTTAGTTATTTCATGAAAACGTTTCTAATATTAAACACGAGGAAACTACTTTATCTGATTGTTTCCTATCTCATTTATCACAAACACTTAAACAAATCTATGTGCTAGAGCGAGAGGGACAACCCTAACTACAAAGCAAAACTTACCACAATCAATCTAATTTTTCATTTATTTCCTAGGTCATAAGGTTGAGTTTAGTTTTAACAATAATATAGATATGGTTTGATGTTCTTAGGTCAGGGTTGCCCGTGGAGGTCAGGTGGGCTTCCGAATAGCTACTTGAAGCGATTTAGCATGCAACACAATAAACGATTTAGGACATTAGCTGATGTTGTCAACATATTATATTAAATATCACTGTTTAATCTATTGACAAATAAAGTATTTAGTATATTTGAAGAGCTCTGAGACTTGAAATATTTTTGCTAACAAAAGATAACTTAATTAACTTTCAACACCATTATCCTGTACGTAAAAATGAGTATGAGAACTGCATAAATTATACAATTTCCCTGTTTTGATAAGCTTGAGACACAGGTTAAGTACTGTGAAGTTAATGGGCAAAGATGAAGCCTAATTCATGAGTTAAGTGCTCGTATATGTATACGAATACCGCTATCAGCCAAACTACAATAATCCCTTGCGCCGTATAACAATGAAGCAACAGTTTATTAATACAAATATAAACAAGTAGTAAACTAATGACATATTGTGTGTTGCCAGTTACAAAATTTACGAGCACTATCTGTTACTATGATTCACAGATTACAAGATAAATTACTTGATGTTTCAATAATTGTGTTTTGAAATAGATAACGGAAGACCTTCGTGGGTTTAGCCTTAGCAACGGCATTGCTATCAGTCTGTTCACACTCACAAAAAGTGCACTTTGTAACAGAACTCGTTATTTATATATCGGAAATATTTAGAGGAGGCCTATGTCCGACGGTGAACGTTCATTGGCTTTGTTGATTTATATAAGGTACCTGCGGGTAACAAGAGCCGGTGGGTATCAAGAGCCGTTGCTTGAAAATGACACTTTTAATGATCACAGCACCCTACATTTACACATGCTTAAAAATGACCAATAGGAAAGCTAAGATCCGAGCTCGCGTCGTCGCACGATCATCAATCTTACCAGTAGCCACGAGTCAGTTGAGAGTGATAGACAACGCAGCTCCACTATAATTTTATCTTGCCAAAACAATTTTTATTTTACCTGAAATACAGCCGTTTGTTCAAATCTTGTTAATTAATTGTGAATGTTATACAAATAGTGTGGGCTAGTTGAGATAAGTTATAAATTTTTGTTAATAAATACAATACTTTTTACCGTTTTCAATTATGCTATTGTCAGGGGCTAATACGAGCCACGCTCGAGGCGGGTACATAGGCCGGCCCTTATTATACATATAGAATGTAAATTTATTTTAACAAATTTCAATAGACTTCGTTATTTTAATACATACCATAGTTATTATTATTAAGCATGTATTTGTTATTATTTTTGTATCATAAATCATCCCTAATATCTTTAATTAACTTTAAAGTGTCCAAGTTGTTGTTCTCGATAACAATAGATTTTATAGTAAGGATAAGACGGGCCACGTACATGGCCTGTCTTATACCGTACTACTTATTTAAAAAAAAAAATGTTTTAGTTTTGTAATTTCCATAGATAATATTTAAAAAGTTACAAACTCATTGTTTACGTCTGTGATTATTTGGACGATATGTTATAGATAAAGGTTTTTATGACATGTTTTTGCTATGTTAGTTTATTAAGAGCCATTGCTAGTTTTTTCTTTGATTAAGTAATGTTAAAAGCGTGATTTAATGCCAAATGATAATTAACCCATATATGCCCAGAACTATTTTTTTCTCAGAAATCTTTCATTTTTGGATATGTGAGTACCTAAAGGGGTATTATAAAGATATTAAGTGAATTTTTCAGATAGCAGTGCCAGAAGGCTGTTTTTTTTAATGGGTCGAAAACGACCCCCTGGTCCAATGTGATACTTAAAAGATATAATGTAAACAAATGCCAGTATATTCTCAAATATGTATTTAGACAAGGAAATGTAACAATTAAACAAACAATTATGAATGAAATTGAGAAAAGCATTTTGCATGTTAATTAACACCAAATTTACTTCATGAAATTATAGTTTTATTTTTGCACATAGCACAGCGAAGCCTTACTGAGCCTTTCATATCATATGCTCCGCATTGGAATTTCGCACCGCATGAGGCACACTAGTTTGGATCTTTCTTGTGGATCCAGGTTTACGGCTATCAGCTTCGTAATTTTGAAACAAAGTGCAGGCAATAGATCCGCGAAATTCTAACGTGTCAATGTCACCTCAATATTGGCAACAGTGTGGCATAAAACTAATAGTTAGTAAACTCGGCTTGAACCTCGGTAATTAATTTGTTGATTGCGTGACTTTCTAAACCTGTCAAAGGATGAGCACATACAGTAGCCCTTGGTAAAGGATCAGCACATAAGCAGTAGCCCTTGGTAAAGGATCAGCACATAAGCAGTAGCCTAACCTCGTCGCAGCAATGCACATTTCAAAACCGACCAAGTTTTCTTTTTATGTCCCTTGTGCAACCATATCTACCGTAATGCGGCACCAAGGATTCATCGCTGTTCTAAGCGGTCACTATTTTCACACAAGGTAGTAACAGACCTAGGCAGAGGTGTGATTTACTCAAGATTGTTACTGAAAATATCTCTTTTTGCCCAAGTGTGATCTCCACCCACTTGATGTTGAGTAACTGTTCCTCTCCCTCTTCCACGTGCTCTTCCATGTACGACTTATTTGATTTAATGGCAAGGGCGTCTCTGGTTTGTCATTGTCGCTGGACACAGTTTCATTAGCAACTGAACGTCTCAATGTTGAACTCGAGTAGCTTTCTACGCGATATATGATAAAAATTACACCATCTTTATCTTCAGAATTACCGTCAGATACTCTGCCGTCCCCGGAGGAACAATAAATATATCAGCCCCCTTATATTTTCTCATGACAGTCCAAAATTTCTAACACTTTGATGATTTCATTTGTGTTAACCATACGCACACATATGCCCAAAGGGTCGTTATCGACCCACTTATGTTTGAACAACTGTATCTGTGTAACAAAATATCTCTTTTATGACACTTGCACTATTAGGAAACGGAAAAATTATCTAATTTCATAATAAAACCAACGAAATCAGTTTTTCAATGTAGAAAAAGGATATACTTACATTTTTAGCAGCAGAGTCGTAAAATTTTGTCACAAAAAATCGAGTCACGACATCAAATGTCACCTGTGACACATAATTACGCGCCTTAACAAAATAACTATTTGCCTATGGTAGATAATATATTAGTTAATCCATACACTGCATTAGATGCAAGAAATAAATATTTTGTTGCACAAAAACGCTCCTTTCCCAGAACTCTATTTAACGGGTCGAAACCGACCCCCTGGGCATATATAGGTTAAAGTCAAATGAAACCGAAAACAATATTTTTTCAATTGATTACTCTTTTAATATTTGAATTAAAATTTGGCCCTTATAAAACTACATACGTTTATTAAGGGCCAAAGAGAGGGTTTTTTAAAATCATGATTACAATGCCTAATTGAGATGAAAATACTTGTAATAGTACTTTCTGATGCAGATATTGAAATAAACATTACCATGATATTAAATATTTTATTATATTCCTTTATTTATAGAAATTATTTAGGTTTAGATTAAGGTGGCCCTTATTTACCGCAAGTACCTTATTAGTAGTACTAAGATAGATAGATAGATAATACTTTATTGCACACCAACTAAGATTTAAGAGTTAAAATTAGTAAATATTCTTTATAAGTATTTATATGTGTACCTACTGAAATAAGGCTCGATTGCAACATGTACGATGGAAAATAAAGAAAAAATCTTCGAACTTTTTTGACGATGTTTTTATGAAGCATAAGTTATTGTTATTTTAATTAGTTTACATAAATCAATTAACAATGAGTATGGCTGCTAGCGGGGATTACCAGTTCCCTAGAGTATACATTGAGCAATTGAATGTTCGTTTCTTTTTATAATTTTTAACTAGGGACCTTACAACACATTTTTAGGGACCTTAGACTATCCCATAGGTTATCTACGTTACTATCCCTACCGTTAGCGTTAATTACTGATACAGAATACATAATTATACACACACGACTAATTTAATAACTACCAACTTTAATAGTTAACACAAAACGTAACGATTAAACTGATTTTTCTTTCCCCTATCATTCATCGAACGTGTCGTTTCTAGTACGTAGAAGTATCATGAAATAAAATAAGGAAAAATTATTAAAAAAAAAACCTTAGACGATCGATAACGACCTTTGTTAGAGCAAGCCATGAGGAAACTAAGCATAGGTATAATTAGTATTGAGCCATCTGAGAAAATTCATTGATACCTACATACCTACTATTAATTATAACATAAGGTCATGTAATTCTGCGGGTATACTTTCATACGTACTTTGTAATATTAAAGCAGCCTATCAATGTCCCACTCCAGTAACAGGAAGACCCCCTTCTCTGTAGACTAACTTGGCTTACAAATAATACCCAGATAGCAAGTTGATATCCGGTTTTCGTCAAATTTTCATGCTTTGTTTTTTTTGTCGAAATTATCTTTTTTACTTAGGTAATAGTTAAGCTTTCAACATCACATCACTCTTAAAATCTAGTTATGTCCATAGAAATTTAATATTTTGGATCTGTCGGTTCAATATCCATTATATATCATTATTAGAAAATTAGAAATGTAAACTAAGTAGCTTAGCATTTTTTTTATCAAGACATCCTTATCTAGGAGGGTCTCATTTGCCAAATCGTTAAAAGGGCAACTATTGCAAGATGTAAAAGACTTAAGTACATAATTCTAAAGTATATGAATGTAGAAGATACTGAAACTTCAATTATTATAGCTCTTCTGTATTATTTGCTTAAAACGTCTGAGGAATATGCATCATTTGTTTATTTATATATTTTCTATTAAGTAATTATTAGTGGCGTCAAGAAATCACAAACTTATCAAAAAGTACAAGTGCATTATCACAGAGACTGTTGTAAGTTGTTAACAGATGTACAACGTTATCAATCATTACCATCTCAATCTAATGACATTAAGATTATGTTCATTGATTCATTCCATTGTGTATTTGTTACAGTAAGATAATTACATGATCGCTATATATAGCTCGTTACATAACAATCTTATTACAAAAAAGATTCAAATCAAGGTAAATAGTGCATCACCGCAGAGCATTGTTTTATATTAGTACTACATAGCATACACGCGAATGGTTTCGCGGGAAAACTACGCGAGTTAAGTTGGCGAGACGCGAGAGAGGGGGCTACTTCGTACTTAAACTCGCCAAAAAATAGGATGGAGATCTATTCAAATCAATTTAATCAACAACTTACTACTTAACTCACTACAGTACTTGTTGATGTTTAAATCTGGCTTTAGAGATTTATGTTCAAACCTCAGAAACTGTGTCGGTGGATGGCGCGAGGCCGGTAGCACAAGCGGCTGCCGTTGACGAGGTCGCTGGTTTGATTCCCACGCAGGAATTAATTGTGCGATGCACTAATTGTTGTTCCAAGTTTGGATATTATTTTTGTACGTTAATGATGTTTGTAAAAGTGTCCGCGATACAGGGCGAGATCCCTAGTGCGGGAATTGTATGTTATATAGTACTAATAGTACCTACTAGGCTTCCTTAACGCCTTTTGTGTAGTCGCTGTTAAACGAGAAACAATAAATGTGATGAAAAACGCTTTAATAAATCTGCACAAAATAATATTTCACATTCAAATTGCTTTGTAAAGAAGTCGTGTCATACGGCTGCCGTGCGTTTTTCGAACGGCAAAAGCAACGCCGTGTTCAATTGAAAGAGTCCTTATAGAAATGTTTCATGTTTTAAATTAAGTTCTTGTTTCATAGAATTCATCACTAGTATAATAAGTAACTAAGTAGTTTGTACATAGAGACAGATGCTCTTCACAAGAACCGTCCGCCTGTGAAATTACATCTCAGATTCAATGTTTGGCATTACACTGCAGCGCACTGCACGAAATTATATTCAATACATTATTAGTACACATGAACTAACTCTAATATGTCAAAATTTTAACAAGAAATTGCTCCGACTTTGTCTGCCAAAGATAGAAAAGGGTGGATTATATTTGCACTTTTCATCAGATAGTTGTGGTCATTTTGTCGTCTCGTAATAAAATAATCGAAATAAAAACAATGTTTGTTTCTTTTTTTTTTCACATTTTAATGATAGGTACAAATAGGTCCTTAAATAAGAGCATTACAAGAAACCACTAAGGTTTGTAAAGAATGCTAGATCTACATCAATTTTAGTCGTACAGGCATCAAACACACGTTAGCTAATTTACTTTAAAATCAAAATCCACTTTCTAACAAAAGAGTTTCCATGGTTAAGTTGAGTTTTAAGAGAAAATGTAGTTATGTTTGTGTGCACAGAGTGTCAGCCCTCAGACGAAGACGCACGACTTTAATTTAAAGTAACACTTTGAGTGACACTGATAGAGTTATGTTCACCACACTACTAAATCAAATTGAAAAACTGCAGCCTTTTTTACAATGTTTAAAAGAAATATTGCTTGGGCTACATCATGGGCTATGCCTAAATTTGTTTTAGCATTAAAATATTACAAGCTGCAAGTTCTTGCGGTTTTGCATCAACTTTCAATTATTATCTTTTCATTCGCTCCTGTTTGTTATGGGAATTATTTAATTATCCATCTTTATTATTCAATTCAGATCAGTAGCTCATGAGATTATTCATAGCTAAAATTATTACGCAAAGTGCTGCAAAGCGTTTTTCAAAAATTTGGGGAATCGTTTGTCTAGCGGTAATCGTTCTTAGGCTGTACAATGAAAACAGGCACACGCCACGACAGATGTCAGTTATCAGATCCACATAATAAAGCGGCTTTAGATAGCTACGCGAGAGGTTTAACGTAATATTTCAATTTCATTGTACCACAGTTATTGTGAAGAGCCATTAATCATAATTAAACAAGTATCATTACACTTTCCCACGCTACTGACAATGTACTACAGGTACATTTATTATTGCGGATCAACTCGAAAGGTGTTCGCATCTCATTACCTCTATTTATATGCTTATCGTTTACCATAGCTCGGCTTTATTTGAGACCTGGACAGTTCAAAGGCATTTAAAGTTTGGGATACCTATGGACAACACCCTTAGAATGAAAGGAAGCGATGATACCATGTGTGTGAAAGATAAATAAAATTTCTATGTAGGGGTGTCGTAAGAGCTGACAATAAGAATAAAGTATAATTTACTCTTTAAAGAAGAAAAAATTGAATGATCAAGCTGTTGATCAGCGCGGTTTAGTAGGACTGTAAGCCAGTTGTAGATCTTAAGGTTTCGTTTATCATATTTTCTATATCTATATACTTATAATAAAACTGTAGAGAGATCAATTCTGTACATCTATACTTAATATTATAAATGCGAAAGTAACTCTGTCTGTCTGTCTGTCTGTCTGTCTGTCTGTCTGTCGCTCTGTCTGTCTGTCTGTCTGTCTGTCTGTCTGTCTGTTACTCTTTCACGCCTAAACGGCTGAACGGATTTCGATGAAATTTGGTACAGACAATCTTTAGACCCTGAGAAAGAACATAGGCTACTTTTTATTAGCAATCATATTATATTTTGATTTCATAGAATTTTGGCGGGAAAGCTGTGTCACGTGACCTGTGACGTCATAGGTCACGTGACCTGTGACGTCATAGGTCACGTGACCTGTGACGTCATAGAATTCTGGTCACGTGACCTGTGACGTCATAGAATTTTGACAGATGAGTCGTGACGTCACAGAATTTTGGCGGGAAAATATTTTTTGACAGTTGAGTCGTGACGTCACAGAATTTTGGCGGGAAAATACTTTTTGACAGTTGAGTCGTGACGTCATTGAATTTTGGTACGCTGAGTCGTGACGTCACAGAATTAAATATTGACGGCAGAGCAGTGACGTTTTTTAATTTTTGACAGATGAGTCGTGACGTCACAGAATTTTTGACAGATGATTCGTGACGTCACAGCGTCAGCGTTCGAGCGTCTACATTATGGATACATGTAAAAAAAATTTGTCTCACTAAAAACATGCGAGTACAACTACATAATGATACGCAATCGGGGCAATATGCAGCTGCTCTATTGAAAATCGGTGAAGGTCGAATGACTACAGACGCTAACGGTATGATTACATTAAATCAAGAATTCTGTAATGCTGTCCACAACTTGGAAGATCTTAAAAACAACGTCTATCCCGGTTTAGAATATAACATGAGGAATAGAGAATGGCTGTGTGAAAGGGCAATATTGGCACCGACTAATGAAATCGTGGGACAGATCAATGAAAGAATGATGTCACATGTGCAAGGCGATGTTGTCGAATATTTGTCAGTAGATATTGTCATGGACAGTGAACAGGTGACGTCTTATCCTACTGAGTTTCTAAATTCTTTAGAGCTGTCAGGAGTGCCGTCTCATAAGCTGAGACTGAAAGTTGGGGTTCCAGTTTTATTAATGAGAAATCTCGAAGCACCTAGACTATGCAACGGGACTCGATTGCAAATTACGCACCTAGGACGCAATATTATTAGAGCAAATATAATGACAGGTATAGCTAAAAATCAAGAAATTTTGATTCCACGCATCCCCATGATCCCTACAGATATACCGTTTCAATTTAAAAGAATCCAGTTTCCCCTCAAACCAGCCTTCGCAATGACCATTAATAAAGCGCAAGGCCAAACCCTCAAAGTAGCAGGTGTCCATTTAGAGAAAAACTGTTTTTCACATGGCCAACTGTACGTGGCCTGCTCGCGAGTGTCGAATCCAAGCAATCTCTACATTTTAACAAATTATGATAAAAAAACTGCAAATGTTGTTTACAAAAATGTTTTAAATTAGTCATAATTCACATTTAAATTAGTATGTATGTAGGTCATTAAAAAATATTTTTGTATTTATATTTTCTTTTTGTTTTTTTATTTGTAAAAGTTACTTTATAAGTCAATGTTTTTGACATGTTATTTCTTATTATTATTTTTGTATTTTATTTTGAATGCTATTTATTTTTTTTTATTTTTTTATGTTTTTATTTATTTATATTTTCTTTTTGTTTTTTAATTTGTAAAAGTGACTTTATAATTCAATGTTTTTGACACGTTATTTCTTATTGTTATTTTTGTATTTGATTTTGAATGCTATTTATTTTATTTTCTTATTTTTATTTTTTTATGTTTTTATATTTTTGATTTTATTTTTTTATATAATTATATTTTCTTTTTTTTTTTTATTTGTAAAAGTGACTTTATAATTGAATGTTTTTGACATGTTTTTTCTTATTATTATTTTTGTATTTGATTTTGAATGCTATTTTTTTTTGTTTTCTTTTATATTTTTATTTATTTATATTTTCTTTTTGTTTTTTTATTTGTAAAAGTGACTTTATAATTCAATGTTTTTGACATGTTATTTCTTATTATTATTTTTGTATTTGATTTTTAATGCTATTTTTTTTTCTTTTATATTTTTATTTATTTATATTTTCTTTTTGTTTTTTTATTTGTAAAAGTGACTTTATAATTCAATGTTTTTGACATGTTATTTCTTTATTTTATTTTGAATACTATTTATTTTATTTTTATATGTTTTTATTTTTTTTATTCTTTATTATTGCTATATATGATTTTGTGATTCCATACCATACCATCATAATAATATATTACCTTTGTTCAAAGCAAGTAAATGATTTCTGATTCTGATTGACAAAAACTAATTTCACGCGGGCGAAGCCGCGGGCGGAAGCTATAGGCTATATAGTATCACGCTATGACTAATAGGAGTGGAGCAGTAATTAAATATGTTTAAAAAAGTGACGCGTTTTTTCGCCGCCCAACGAAGTGGGCACGGGTCAGCTAGTTGAATATATGTTAAAAATTAATATTGGAGGATGAATGGTGATCGATACTAATGCCAAAAATGCAATCAATAAATTTTTTGTCTGTCTGTCTGTCTGTCTGTATGTGCACGCATGGGTCAAAAACTACTGAAGGCATTTTAACCAAACTTGGTACAATTGTAGTCCATACTCCCGGGCAGGTTATAGACTATATAACATAACGCTAAGACACATAGGAGCTGAGCAGTGACGAAAAATTTGAAGCAAGTCGGTTGAAAAAAAGCGCGTTCGAGCTCTTATCATCGTATACGTTGATCATACGCCAAAAATATGTATTACAAAAATAATGGTCTTCAAACGATGAACAAAAAAGTCCTGAATAGTATATATCTATCTTTTATATATTAGCCACAATAACCTGTTTAATCGTTAGGGTTTTCTTCAAAGTGTATTAAATACATAAATATATTGTAATTTGCAAAGACATATCTTTTTCAAACTCCCATATTTCAAAAGTACACTTTAATACCTTATTCATAAAAAAGAATTATAGAAATCGGTTTATAAACACACAAGATTTAGATGAAAGAAAATTTCCAAATGTCGCCGCGCCAGTATGAGTACGGCTGTACGGTTGAATATTGTTTAACGTCCGAAACGGCCAACCGGTGCATCTATATAATTTCATTCACATTGACTCTTAATGCGAACGGACGTGGTTCTTATTGACTCTTCTCGGAATAAGCGCGCTTTAGATATTAAAATACATAGATACGTAGTTTTTAGGTATTAAGTTTAAAGTAGGTATCTATCTATACTATAATAAAACAATCGGAATCGGATAAGTAATACTCGAGATATCGCTAGATCTCTTTATTAGAACAGTCCGATACAAATCAGGGGTCATGAAAAATGGATTTGGTTCAATGTTGAATGAATTTAAATTTAGTTTCTTTTGTTCACGAGTTGGCGTTACCAGTAGTAATCATAAAATAAATGAGTTTTTAAATAATATATAACTATTTTATTATTAAGTGCTATTAATAAGTTATTCCTTTTAAATGTTAATAAAATTAACCATGAATCGTATGTGTAATATCAATTATAAGTCTTCACACTAGCCTTTAAAAATATCAATTTAACGGACACAAAGAACATCCAGACTAAGGACAATAGTTTGTGTATCACAATTGTCCTCCATGGGAATCGAACCCGCGACCTCATGCACGCTAGCCATGTAATGCGACCGCCGCGCCACCGAGGCAGGTAATTCTGCCGCACCATAACGTGGCGTGCAAATGTATTCATTCATAATTAATTAGCGATTATCCGTGTGGTGACAGAGCAAGAATACAATATGTCACCTCTCCATCTCATCCCATGGGTGGCGTAAAACCGACCAAGGGACTATCGGTGAATATTATCTTTACGAAATAAAAATGAAGGAAAACTTGAAATTAAACCCTATACCAATCCGACTGGCCAACGTGGTATTAGTAGGCCAAGTATCCCTCCGTCACGGGAGGAGGCGCGTCCTTGCAGTGGGACATTAATGGGCTGTTATGATGAAAAAGCGATGTCATTTATTTTAACTTACAAATTTGACAACAGATGGCATTGTGCCTGTGACGTCATTTTCAGTATCGCGGTATTAAGATTTTACTTGAAAGAATGACGTTCGCTCATGTCTTTCAGTATAAGTTTAGACACAGTCTTCATAGATCTGTCTTTGTAAAGATCTGTTTTTGAAAAGGCTTTGGTTCGTTCGTTAATTTTACAATTCGTGTGTAGGTATATCTGTTTGTTATAAGGTTTAAAAAACGATTTTTCAGTATTAAATCGAATTGCGAAGTAAGTAACATCCGCCACGCGAACGAAGTCGCGGGCACAGCAGCTAGTATTAAAATAAAATTAATAGTTACTTATATGATTAACATTAGAACGGTAGGAAACCGATGCATGAGAAAAAAACAGGACAGCATAAGGTTAATTTTTTTTGGAGAAGCCCTATGTCCAGCAGTAGACGTCCATTGGCTGATACGATTATGAATTTAATTGATATAAATACAGATAATAATTTTAACACGGAACCTAATTAACTGTTCGGTATAACAATAACTTCGTTATTACATTTCGTAAAATGTGTGATGTCATCGATAGTTTTATCTAACTAGATCTAAATTTGATAATCAGTTGTACTTGAAATTAACGTATGTCATGATATTTATATTAACAAGAATTGCTGATTGTATAAAACATTAACATAATATCTACATAAAACGATATAGCTATAAATAAATATATACAAAAGTGTGTTAGAACCGGGATGTAATAGGTTGAAAATCGTATGACAGATTTCCAGACTCTATTTTTCTTCAGGCACGTTGTAGTTAAAACAAAACAGTTAAATACTAACAATGTTTTGGAAAATTAATATTCTAATCATATATTTTTATTTAGGAGTATAATGACTGTGTTTGTGCGTGTATTATATACCTACGTTTGCATGTGTGTAGTTGAAATTATTTTACTGTAACAGGAAATTTTCTGTTTTGGATTAATCTACGTCCAGTAACAGTCGTTTGCACGTGTTTTTTCAATAATTGTATTTTGGTTTGATGATGTAAATATGACCATGCTATAAGGTTCATACATAAAAACAGTTATTCTTTATCTCACCAGTAAGCCTATTTTATTTTTCATAATAAAAAGTAGCGTAATGTGGTGGTGATCAATGACAGCTACCTCTACATTTGATCCGAATTGGGCATTGTGCTGAAAGTTTTTGAACCTTCTTCTTCGTTCCTATATTCATGGCAATATGACACTCAATGTACATTTATAGTGAAATTTAAATAAATATATCTTAAATATTCACACAACGCCCAAGTAACACAGAAAGCATTTTAACAAACAACAAGTGAACTTATATAGAGCTTAAAACCCGTATAAACACTTATATAAGTTCACCGAGCGTCTTGAAGCTGAACACTGGCATTTGAAAATCATTGTAATGCTTTACGCGGTATAACAGTTGGATAATGGCAAATCAGAATGCTTTTGTAAAGCCTTTAGTTTTAGTGCAGTAAACCACAATGCAGTTGTACAGCGTTCAGCTGTTTTAGTGCATTTGGTTCCATAACGACATTTTAAAGGAGTTAATAAGTGTTTGAAGCTGTTTTACAGCACAAACGTGAACCACTATAATGCCATGTAAATCCGCTATCCAGCTTTAAGCTGTTTTTTGTGCCTTTTGCTGTGTAAAAGCACTTGTAAGGGGTAAGTAAAAGCTTAATGCTGCTGAACAGCATAAATGTGAATCAATATAATGCTTGCATTTTAAAGGAAGAACTGAGTGCTGTTGTGTAGCTTATAGCTCTTTAAACAATCACACGTGAATAGTTGTAATGCTGGCGGCATTACTTGGGCTCACCGGGCTGCTTAAGGCTGACCACCATTTTGTAAATATTTTATAACCAAAAAATATTTTCTTTCGGACCTATTTATAAAATGAATTGTCATTTAAAATAATTATATAACTTAATTTAATACAGTACAAGCAATTCTATTATTGTATTCATTCAAAACTTGTTCTGTACTAGGAATACACATTTGTTTTGGTTTTACGCACACTATTTTATAACACATTTTGTATGAAAACCACAAAATATCGAAGGCGCGTGAAAATTTTCAATGAAACTTATATAAACAAGTACAGTAAACTACACTGCGCATTAATATTTGAAGGCAAGAAATAACAAAAGAGTGTAAAACTTATCCGATGAATTTGTTTTGATGCAAAAAATAATATGGCGTCACTCACTGTTTTATTTTGACTGTCTTTACTTATTCTTTTTTTGATTGTAATAATTTGGAGTGTTTAGTTTACTTTAGTTCTAACTGTGAACACTTAAAGTGCTCCAATAATTCTTTTAGAACATTTAAATGCTAGTCTAATACTTTTGTAATGCCGTTGGCATCTTCACTATCAATAACATTGCTATTATAATGCTTCTGTAATGCAATAGGCTATCTTATTGACCATTATAATTCTTTCTTAATGCGATTGGCAATATTATTGACCAAAATGATGTTTCTTTAATGCGATTGACATCTTTCTTGACCACAATAATGCTGATATAATGCGCCAGCAATGCTATTAACCAGCTACTGTGAACCCATATAGGGCGTAAAGCTGAATAATTTGTGCCCAAATAAGCATTACAGTAGCCATATAAACGTTTATAATGCTACTATAAAACTAACTCACAATGCTAAAAGGATACATGAATACTCTTATTCGGCCCTTATAATGCTTTGATGTGTTAATTGGGCGCTATCAAGTCCTACACTAAGCAGAGCTTGCTATGGGTAGTAGACATCGTATAGACATACGTAAGTACTTTATACGTAGTCAAGGACAGGTTTTGATGCCTCGAAGGTATCGCTACCCAAATTTAGTCATGGTCTACCGCTTCTGTCGTTTGCGAAGTGCCAGAGGCATTCTGAAATATAAAATATTTTGTTCAAAAATGGTGTTGCGAGATAGCCTGTAGCTAAAAGTCTAGCCTAAGATAATCTGGTTATCGATACCTCTGACCACTGAGCTATCCCAAATTCTATTAGCTCTCACCAAAATCAAAAATCGCTGTAAAAAAGTACGTAGACTGAAAGCTCCGGTGACTGCAAATTCTATTACATTTTTAGAATGTATTTTTACCAAAATATGCTTTTTTTTTAACTTTGGATAAAATTTAAATATGAACTAAGTATTTAATGTTTATTAATATCATTGATACCGATTTAAGATAAGGCTCGCTATAGACGGTCACTCTATAGATAGGCAAATACTCCGTTATATTACATTGATCTGAGCGAGCTCTACAGAACGCATTAAAAGTTGGTCCCGCTTGCTCCGCCCTAGAGCCGGCTACTACTCTCGCCTTGTACAACTAGACTGAATAAACTATATTAATATTAAAATATAGTAATAGGTTTTAAAACGAAGATAATTAACTTATATAATAAATAATAAATCAATGAGTGTCACCCTCACTAATTACAAAGCTGAATACATAATTAATGTAAAAATGAACTAATTATCTTGTAGCAGAACCTCGTTGTATTAATATTAGTGAGCTATTTGTATAACAGCGCTCTCGTTACTTAAATGTTATTAAAAGTAATTGCTTTATACAATGTTGTCTTACGAAAAATGTATATTTTCTTAATCCTAAGAATATTAAAAGAGCTCGTGTAAAGCTAGTTTATTATAGATACGTACCTACTACTTTAATTATAATCTTGATTTAAGTCTAGTTCTGAGAAAATATATTCTTACTATTTAGCTAGTACAGTTGGAAAATTCTTCGAAATTCTTAAGGCATTAAGAAATACCAAGAACTTTAATTTTTGAAGACACTGAGAGTAACATTTACCAAGAAATTGAAAATTATGTGGGACTTATAAAGAGTGCAAAACTGGACGTGTACAACCTCTAAGCCCATCACCTTGTGCCGCCATGTCCCTCGCATATCTGTCAGGAGAAATAAAATAGAAAATATCAGAGAATGTTAAGAAAAGAAATACTGCCGAGCACTGGAAGTAACGTTTTAGCTATTACGATGATAATCAATACTTACCTATTTAATGAAAACAAACTGAGAACAAAGTTATTTAATAAATTTAAGTAATACAGTAAAAACTAGGTAAAAAGATATACGGTATTCCTAAGTGCCTTAACAGCAATGAAAATGTTACGAAGAAATATTAAAAGTCTTCTTGCTTTGAGTAAAAAAGCAATTCCCAAAGCAAAAACTGAACCCAGCAGCTAGTAAAGGTCGTATTTTATTGGAAATTTAATTATTTATAAAAGTGAGTAGTTGAACAAATTGATTGGTACAACAAAACGTAAGAAACAGCCCGATCCTGAACAAGTTATGACGGTATTGTACAAACCGTTTCCACTGATACAAAGGAAAAGCATTTAGTTGGAATAAGTCTGCAGTTTCCTTCAGATTTATTGAATATTGAGTTAGTTTATTTATTGAAATTGTATTTGTTGTTGTAAAGGAACCGTGTAACATAGTGGTTTCGTTTGATCAATAACATATAAAGGTAGGAGCCCGCTCCGATATCGGTCCGTGTTATTGTTTCTTGTTCAAAAGGAATAAATAAAATGAAATCAGAAAGTAATTCTAGAAAATGGTTTGAGATTTAGTTTCATATAAACTGATGCGTTTGTTATTGAAAAGGAATTCTTGTAGACATTACGTTTATTTTATTATCTGGGAGTCATAATAATAACAGTTTACATGTTATGGATATCAAATAAATATATTTAATAAAGGACTTATTAAATTATTTAGTATATCCAAGGGGCATTCATTCTAAATAAAGTATTCATGTAGCCAATCAATATGTTTTGCCAACTGCTTCATTCGTTTAACTGATAACCTTATTGCTAGGTCTCACATAAAATCACAGTTATGGGAAAGATAATAATTACTAACAAATTCAAATAGAAAAGTTTAGTTCATCATTATTAATTATATTAACCAATAGTCCACAGCTGGACATTTGACCACTGGTAGCACTCATAAATGTATTATACTATAAGGTACATAATGTCTTCCAAAAGGTGTATAGCCCGATTTACACATCGACAAGTACAGTAGCGAGTTAAGTAGTAAGTTGTTGATTAAGTTGAGTTGAATAGATCTCCATCCATTTCATCCTATTTTTTGGCGAGTTAAGTTGGCGAGACGCGAGAGAGGGGGCTACTTCGTACTTAACTCGCCAAAAATAGGATGGAGATCTATTTAAATCAACAACTTACTATTTAACTCGCTACTGTACTTGTCGATGTGTAAATCGGCCTTATGATGAAAACTAAAGCGTACTAAACGTACTAGTAGGTATACAAAAAAGAAAATGTCTCCTAATTGGAACTGTTAATCATCAAATATTGCTTCAATAAATAACAAGTAAGAAAATTAATAAAGCTTCAGCTTTTGTAGGTTTCAGTAAGTTTTGAAACAGGCGTTTGATTTTATGTTTACACGATAGTATACCTGAAATATGAATTCAAATAGCATTTTCTGTCAAAATGTTTGAACTATCCGAAATATTTAGTTCCGTTCCGTTTAGTTCCGGTCCGAAACTATTAGAAATTTTTTCCATTGTCTTTCTTCTTTTCGGTATCCGAAATATGTAATAGTTTGTGCATTGATACAAACTTGTATTTTATTTTCTAATATCTGACGAAGGGGACGTGCAAAAGTTGCACTTTCGACATCAGAAGTTGTGTTACAAAGTTTTATTTAGTTTCGCGTTTGAGTGCCGTGATGTGTGTTCGTACATTGGTGACACGCTAAGCCAACAATGCTCAGTTGACATTTATGTTCATATTACTTTAAAGTTTGCGAATTCGATTTTATTAAACTGCATTACAAAAATTTACATAATAGTATATAATTTATGTAGATAAATAAACTTCGTAGATGGAAATAACTAATTTCTGCAACGAACACTTATGAGTAATAAACACATTCTTGGGTAGAATTAGCTGCCACAACATTTGAGACTTGTATAAAATCACATACATAAGTCCAAACTCAATGAAGAAATAGCAAAATAAAACAGAGTACCATTCGAACAATGAAGTAGAATCAGTCAGATGTAAATTCTCTGGAGTATTAAAGCTTAATGTAGTTCTAACGGCGCTTGTACACGGTAAGAAAAATCGCCGTGTCTACGCCAGACAAGACAAATCTTCGTGTAGACGTCAAGAATTTTGTCTTTTTCGTACACGAAAACTTTTCTTGTCTTCCGCAGACAAGACAATTCGGAACGTGTACACGCCAGGAATTTTTTCGTACAGTCGTCAGACGGGCGTAGGGCGCGCAAGTAATAACAAGTGTGATAATCAGTGTGAGTTTCCTTTAGAAAAAATGTTAACTAGAAAGCAAGCAAGTATGATACCCTACTACACCGCTCCCAGCCCCTCCGCAACAACGTTCGCCGTGTCTTGTCTTGCGCAGACAAGAAAATTTTCTTATGCATCGCCGGCGCTGTGTACACACGTCGTGCTTAGAAACGATACGAATTCTTGCGTAGGCCCGGCGATTTTTCTTACCGTGTACAAGCGCCGTAACTGTTCGCTTCTCATGAATATAGTGTGTATAATAAAGCTAAATAAAATAGAATGTCATAGGAGCCCGGCTGCGTGCTCGTAATAGGTTTGTGTCCGGGGCCATGTCTGTCGACTTGACTGTCCGCGCGGCCCCTCGGGAGCCCTGCTCTATGTTTCCGGGAAGTGCATTCAGTTTAAAATCAGGACACTTCAGCGACTACAATCAAATACTGATTTAGAGCTCCGGTCTTACTGAAATTTGTTTAAGTTTGTATTTTACTACTAGTGACGATGACACTATCTTAATACCTATACTATACTACCTAAATAACAGTAAAAATGGAGTATGTTTTTAAAAATAAAATATCCCTGTGGTGACGAACTAAGAGTACAATATTTCACAATCCCTTTTAATCACCGTAAGTGTAGACTAAGGATATTTGACAAGCGTGAAAAACAAGAAGACAACTTTTAAGCATAATGTTTCTTAGAAGTTTTTGGTCACATGAGTAAATAGATGGCGAAGGACTAAAAACATGTCTTCACTACCCTCCCTAGACTTTATTCCTGGAAAGTATTTGCTTCATTTACGCTGTATGGACAGCCGTTATATCAAATTGACATTAACAAAGCTGAAATACTTAAATATGCTGTACCCATCTGTAAATAGATGTTAGGAGGCTCAGGATTCCCTTCATTACTAAGGATGGCAGGAAACTATGTCAAAATTAATCAGTTTAATTTTCAAATATTACAGTCATAGGTTTCTCAAAACAAGTAAAGTAGGATTTAATAAGGATTTAAATGGTGATTAAACTTTAGAAAGATTACAACCTTTGTGTTTTATCTATTCTTTCATAAATAAATAAATAAACATGATTGACTTTCTTGTCAATTATCATGTAGAAATAAAGTCCATTATTTTCTTTTCTAAATCTACGAGTACTATGAAGCCATCAGTTAGGATTACCGGAAACAAAATGATACTTAAAAAAACTTTCTTATCATATTAATCTAAACAAATTGTTTGGGATGGCTGACATGTTTTTATAACAGCTACGTAGGAGTTTAAATGGTTTCTTTCTACTATTATACTTTCGAAAGTATTTATCTAAAGCTTTAGTTAAGGTCTTCTCTTTAAATACATTAAGTATGTCTACAACTTAATTTTCCTAGTTATTCAAATTGGTATAAGTTCAGTCTAATTAACATTTACTTTCAGTTTAAGTTACATAGCAGTCGTGTACGCGGCTGTTGTGCAGAAGGTCGCGACTTTGAACTTTACGCAAGATAATTATTTGTGTGTCCACAAATTATTGTGTTTAGAGTGAATGTTCTTTGTGTTCGTTACTGTCATGCTTGTCCAAAAGTCCTTAAAATACAGTACAGGGTATAAACTCTTGGGCAGGAGTTGTCTTGTAAAGCGTAAAATAAATGTATAATACTTATGTATATTTGTCTCCCATTCTTGTAAACGAACATATTGAAGGTTTTCGAAAAATAATCTCTGAAAACCCTGGAAACGTACTTTTAATTTGTTCGTGCTCTGTAACCGTTCAATATTTGAAATGTACGGTTTCCGAACAAAATTTTACAGTTCATCGTACTTTTTGATTGTAGTTTAATATTCATACGGTCGGTCGTACTGTTTGACGGCTCTTTTTTTTGTAATATAACTACATCGCGAAAATTTGAATCTGGCTTATTAACCATTGTTCCATCCAAACAGCTAATCACCAATACTTAACCTGCTTTATAAGTTTCACTTTATCTAAATGTTATATTACCAATAATATTGCAAATGTTCTTGGTGAAACATCTTAAATGCTTTAGAAAGCTATTGTATTCCATATCGATACAGCAAAATATTTTAATCAATTCTGTATGTAGACCTAAATGTACCGAAGGTAGGCAAAATTACACTAAGCAGATGACGCTGCGTCATAATACAGTAGAACCTCGATAACTCAAACCTCGGTAACTCAAAAACCTCAATAACTTAAAAAAATAATATGTTCCCTTCCCTTCAGAGCCCAAAACCTCTATAACTCAAAATTCGCAACCTCGATAAGTCAAATAAGTAATCTCTGTATTGACCCTCAGTAACTAAAAGAAATGTTTCCACAGCCTCTATAACATAAAATTGTTTATCAATAAGTCATTTTGAATGAGTGGGCAAAACAAAAGTTTTCGGTATTTATGGCTTGCACATGTTCACTACATAATTAAATTGATAACGTAAACAATACATATGTCACCTATTGTTTGCTTCTTCGAAATTCTTTAAAGCTTTGCGGCGGCGGAGGTTAGCTTTAAGACAAAGGCCGTCTTAAATCATTTAGTTTTTGATCATTGTGCAAAACAAACGTTTTCGGTATTTATGGCTTGCACGTGTTCACTACATAATTAAATTGATAACGTAAACAATACATATGTCACCTATTGTTTGCTTCTTCGAAATTCTTTAAAGCTTTGCAGTGGCGGAAAATAGGAACAAGGGGTCATACATACACATGTAGGTACATACCTACCTCTATACATATTAACCTAAACCCTTGGTAACTAAAAACTCGATAACTAAAAACCTCGATAGCTCAAAATATTTTGCGTTTCCCTTGGACTTTTACTTATCGAGGTTCTACTGTATACTCAAAAGATGTAATTATGTAACCTACTTTAAATCTTTGCATACTTAATATCTTCTTTAGATTAAGAAAAGAAAACAAAATGAAAAGTATCTACGCTGTTTTTTTTTAAAAATTACTTACCTATCAAAATTGAACTAAAAAACTATAGTGAAAGACTTTTATTCTAAACAAATTAGTCTGTTTTCATAACACAATAATTCTTGATACACAATGTAAATATCAATCATTTCAGTTTTCATGCGATAGTGTACTTTATTGTTTAGGTATAAAGGTTATATTAGAGTGAACAGGATGTAGTTAATATTGAGGAAGCACTTAGAGTACGGAAGTTGGTGCTAAACAATTGATTGATGCAATTAGTTGAGGTCTTCAAGTAGATATTGTGCTTGGAGTTGCGCTGTCTCCTGTGTCGGAGGCTCTGTATACAGGGTGGCTCATTCAAATCGGTCAGTATGGGAAAAAAAGACCTACAGAATCGATATTTAAATAGAAAAAGTATAAGTTTATTTCGCAAAACAACCGAGTTTGATTCCCGGCTGGGTACAGTATCTTTTTCAAATTTATGAATGCAGTTATTCTTTTTATCAAAATCGGTGACATGGTTCCTAAGAACAAAATATCGTATGACTTATAGTTTAGGACTTTCCCATACTGCCACTCTGTATACAACTACTGGCGCTACTGACCAAGCTACTGTTGTACCTTCAAAGTATACACGGTTTGAGTCTACATAGGTTTGCCGCAATCTAAGTTGTGTACTGTGTTGCATCTTGGAATAGCCTTACGTGAAGCAGTGTATTGCGATAGGCTATTAGATTGATTGAAGTTGACTGGCTTGAAATCTGCAAATGGCTACCACTGTAGCTTGACTAGCTTGAGAAGGTGTTTTCTTTGTTCCTGTACATGGTTAAACTTTTCTGAAAGACTTCAGGCCAGCCAAATAAGATTGCGCGAGCCGAAGTTATACTCGTATATATTTTAAATCTAAAAAGCACTTATAAAAAGAATGAAAAGCAATTCTTTGTAATAATTTCAACTCGCCCACGCTCGCACAAGACAGTTGTTAGTTCGAACAAATAATTAAAGAGTGTAGAAATTACGGCTCTGACTTCATAACAATTAGTTGTATTAATTGTGACAACAGCGATCTTTGCAAAATATACCATCTTTAAACTTTACGTACAACCTCAACCATTAAGTAAGTCATCAAAATATTGTGAACAAGCACAACATAATTAACTTTCATTTAAGTGAAATGTTGGTTTAACTTTGACTAGCAACTAGCCCCGGCTTCGCACGGGTGCAATGTCTATACTATAGAATATCATGCATGTTATACAGGTAAACCTTCCTCTTGAACCATTTTAAATTTAGTAGTAGTAAGTAGTTTTAAAGATTTAAGCATAGGGACGGACAGACAACGACAGGGACTGTGTAGTGGATTAAGTACTTAGGTGTTTATTTCTTCTCAAAATAGTACATATTAGGCGCGTGATCTTCATAAGATCGTATGGTAAGGCAAGCTGAAATAAGGGAAAAAGCCTCCCTACATTTTTATATCAAACATTTCTCTTCTTATAAATTGTCAATGGGCTACAAAATTACAGAGATGACATTATTGTTATGGTTACAGCAACGTTAGACAGCACGCGGATTTGTCAACATTTAACACCTATGACAATATGCATAGCAGGGCCAGTAATAGAAGTAAATGTACTGTATTTTAATTATCTCTAAGTATGTACTTATATAATTTATTATCATTAAATCTTACACCTTACAAATTGATTATGTATAACCATAGGTACCTATGCTTTCACATATATTATACTTTGACTTAAAATAAATTGTTATTATTTTAATATCCACGACATTTTTTGCAATTTATGCAATTAAATGCTTTTTACAGTGTCTTGTACTTTTTTGTCATTATTTCTATGAGCAGTATGCTAAAAAAAAATATGTTTTGTATATTCCCTAGGCTTAACGATTAACAATACTGAGGGCAGTCAACTTAAGAATATGTCAAAGTTTTATCAAATACTAGCTGACCCGTGCCACTTCGTTGGACGGCGAAAAAAACGCGTCCGTTTTTTAAACATATTTCATTACTGCTCCGCTCCTATATACTGTGATACTATAAAGCCTATGACACTTCCCGATAAAATGACTATTCAACACAAAAATAATTTTTAAAATCGGTTCAGTAGATCCAGACATTAACCCTACAACGTCACAAACACACAAACAAACAAACATACAAACATGGAAACACACAAACTTTACCTCTTTATAATATTAGTATAAAAAACTACTCGGTGTTTCTAACTGTGATACTCCAAGTAATAACTCGAAAGGATAGCTCTTGAGTCCATTTTAAACTTGATAATAAAATTTTAGCGTATTTAGTCTTCATTTAGTGTCACCAACAATGTATCAAAGTAACTGTTGCAGCACTGGTTACTGTCATCTCTATGTTTTTACAAGTTAATGTATTTGTCTTATGATGTTGCCCCGAACAGCCTGCAAAGCGAGGCTTTAATAACGCCACGCAAATTACCTTTGTAAGGAGAAAATAGGAAGAAAGCATGTGAACATTTTATTTATTTAGCATGCGCGTTGTCTTTTTAAATAATATTGTTTCATTTTTATCTAGTTATAGATTTAATCAAAGTAAAATTTACATTACATAGGTATAACAACTTAACTCTGGTGTTGCGGGTGGCCATGGGCGGCGGCGATCACTTACCATCAGGTGACCTGCTGGCTCGTTTGCCTCCTATCACATAAAAAAAACATAGGTTGCTCGTCGTTTCATAGTTAGTGTAACTCACACAGTTGCTAATAAAAAGGGAACTTAAAATATACAACGCCTGTAAGTCTATATTAAACCGAAAGCCAACTTAATTTTTAGACGTTCTTACTAATAGTGATTTTATGTGTATAGCTATTTCTGCCTATATTTTATGACAGAAATAGTACAGAAAAATTAGAGTACAGCAAGTCGAAGCATACATCTAAAAGAAACAACAGATAGGCCGACTTACGAATGACTTAACAAGATACAATATTAAGAATAATTGAGGAAAGAAAAAGTAAATGAAATAATAAGGAAAAAGTAACAGGTCCACAAGAGCAACAGTTTATTGGCACAGAAGAATAAAAACATAATATTCCACTCTAGTCATCACCGCGCGTATAATCCGCTGAAACAAGGTGATTTCCTCACATCCTTGTCATAACACGAAACGGAGTATGAAACACATTTTAATTATTACTGTAAGTAAACCGAGGACTTAGCTTTGTGATTACGGTTGTTGAGATGTAAAATTTATGTAAAATAGTTGTGAATATATACTTGATGTAGTTTGGGAGAACTAGACAAGTTTGTTCAAGAGATTGTTTATTAATTGAAAACAAACTCCTTAAAGTTTCTAACCGCATTTCTCGAAATCGTAACTATGTTTTCCTTATGGTTTGTAAGCTGTGAAGTCCGATGTCGTAAAAACGGATGAAATTAATTTAATACTAAACATAACTTATGCGTGTGAAAGTGGGAATCTATATCTAGCATTGTATTGCTAAGCTTTTCGTCCTTGCATGGACTACAAGAACAGATCATATCTTTTAGTTTCAATCAGTTCTGTTTCAATTAACTGATATGTACAGATCACTGAGAGTAATTAGAAGGATAATTATAAACATTAAACATAATCTGGAGATTAACGCAACATAATACCTTTATTTTGCTTGACGTTTCGGTAGTGGTTACATTGGCCGAAGTTTCAAACTGCTTGATTAACCACAAGAGATTTTAAGCAATACTAAATGAACAGCATTAAATGGCTTCGTATACAATTCAAAATAATATTATACTTACAGCATTTTATTTGACTAATTTTATTATAATTGCTTACCTAATTAGTAATTACCAGTAAACACAAAATTCAGCATTTAAATTAAATTAAACGTACACAATTAAACTACCATGTTCACAAGCAGGATTTATTTGGCAAATAAATTACGAGTATATATAATTTACTCACATTTAAATCAGTTTTAAACGCAGCGCAGTGATCATTTAATTTGTAATTTTTTTTTAATTGTGTAAAACTCAAGCGGTTTTCTTTCAGTGTAATAAAATGTGACAAGTTATACTGAATAGAGATCAGGAAATGGTTTCCTAAACACGCGTAAACAATGTTCCTTATTTGAAGGACAAATCTCTTTACGTTTATGGTGTTATAAATCTATTTGGAGAGTGTAAATAGTGTCAATGATATTCTTTCTTTTCTTCTCTCAATTATTATAATATTACTAGCAAACCCGGCGAACTCCGTTTCGCCATCATATGGTTTCATTTTATGTAACATTTCGTTTGGTCATTAAAAGATTAAGAATTTTTTTTGGTTTTATATTTGAAAAGGTAAAATTTTATTTCATTCCACAACAGTAATTCGTGGTGGAAATCCTGATAATTCTAGAGAGTTCAAAAACTCCGTTGGATAATTTACTACATCATCGAGATTTGTTATGGAATCAAAGGACTTGTATGCCACCAAATCACCAGCAATTATTAATTGAATGGTGAAATTCAGTGCGTGTACTATATGCGGCAAGAATTGCTTGTTGACTTAACCAAGCATAATTATTGTTCTGAAAATTCGAACTAATGTTTGGCAAAACATTTTTAATAAGAGCTAATTGAGAGCCTACTAATCGGCAAAAGTCGTTGGTAAGAGTAATTAATCCAGATATCGCATCATCATTATCATCATATCAGCTAATCGACGTCCACTGCTGGACATAGGCCTCCTCCAAGTCTTCAAGTCCAAGGTCCTGTGCCTGCCTCATCCATCGGCTTCCCACCATGTCGCATCAACTGGGACTTTTCCATTTGCAACAGTTAACTATTGTTTGGAAAATTGTGCACCGCTTTGATCATTTTGAAGTTGAACTCTCATATAAGTGGTCAGCGATAATGTTTTTACGTTATTCCATAAAGTTGATGCCTTCAGGCAAGTATTCAATTCATCTGCAAGCGTTCCATGGGCAACGTCTGACTGAAATCGTCTGCTAACAATATCATCAAGCCGACAAAGATATTGTTATTTCGCCGAAGATCCTTTAGTGTGAAGTTAAGTACTTCAAGTGATTTCTCATGTGCCATTGTGCACTCATCTCAAACAATGAGCTTGCATTGCATCAACAATTTTCCCATTGCACTGGATCGGGAAATATTGCATTTTAGAGTATAAATTGTGTTTAAATTGAGTGGCAACTTAAACGCAGAATGTGCAGTATGACCGACATCTAGAAGAATCGCCGCAATTCCAGATGATGCTAATGCCAAAGCTGTGTCACATCTTGATCGAATATAACAAATGTTTTCCCTGTTCCTCCAGGTGCGTCCAGGAAGAATAGACTACCAGTATGATTGTCCACCGCTTGCATTAATGTTTCGTTTACTTGTTTTTCCTATTCATTTAGTAACGGCACATTATTTCAAACGAATTCCTGCAATGTATCAATATTATATTGCAGCTCTCAATTTAATTCTTGGTTTAATGCATTGTGCATAGAACGAATTGACACAATCATTTCTTCAATCAGTTGTTTGTTAGTAATAGTAAAGCATTGATCCTCAATTAGAATCAATCCTTCATTGTAGATTTCATCGGTTATTTGGATGTCAGGATTATTCGTTTGAATCCGCAAGGGATGCAAGATATCTTCACATATTATGTCCTCTTTGTATTTGTTCCATAACTGAATTAGTTGTGAAAAAGAACATGTGGTGATGATAATTGCGAACAGCGTTCGTATTTGGAACGCATTTGATGAAACTACTGAATCCGCAAGTGTTAAATCCCAATGAGAATCGTTCTCCAGCAAACCCAATAGTTTACACGCTTCTTAATATGTTTAGCATTGGTTCACTGGATTCATTGGATTCACAGCTTTCAAATGCGCAAATGATTTTGGTCCACGTACATTTACCAACAGCAGTCGCAAATAAAAACATTCATCATTTCTAGGATATACAGTATACATGCGACCTAGTGCATCAGTGGAAAACACCTGTGGCCAATCTGAAACTGGGGTACCTTGTCACTATTAGATTTTTTTGCGAAATATTACATAAAACGAAGCCATCTGGTGGCGAAACGGAGTTCACCGGGTTTGTTAGTAAGAAATAAATTTTATCCATATTCTTTTAACATTCTCAGGCACCCGTTCATCCTAACTTAATTTTAGTAGCCACAGATATTATTGTAATAATATTTTAAGTATAATTGTACATGCACTCAACATATTTAACGGGTCAAATTGAATAAAAGTTTGCACAATACACGTGATTGATTTGAATTTAAATGTTGATGGTTTACAATTAAAATGTAAGGAAACGAAAACCTTTTTTTTTCTGCAATTCACAGTGAACACAATACCAATAATATGAAATTAACACTGAGCAGAGAAAAATGAGTAGCTGTCAAACAATGTATCACGCACCGGCGTTTGTAGTACATGCTATGTATCAGAGATGGCGCTGTATTATGTGTATGTAAAAAAATATTTTCCCGCTTTTCCGTTGAAATTTTTCCAATTTTTTTTGCTATAAACCTAACGGAGCCCGAGACCTTTCCAACGAATGCAAAACCGTGGAAATCGGTTCGTGCGTTCTGGAGTTATAGCGTCAGGAAGGAAAACCCGACTTATTTTTATATAGTAGATTATGTTATTGTTTGTTCTACCAGTACAAGGAGTCGTTACTATTATACCTAGTCTAAGTTCCAAAATACAAGTTTTGATAATAATCATTACAATGAATTAAATGTTTCTCACTTAACACAAGATTGATCCTTACCTAGTTGAGGTAGTTCAATGGGTGTTAAAATCACTTTTTTTAAATTTTCAACTACCACCAGACCTACTTAATACGAGCAATAGTAAGTGCAAACGTGAGTGCACATAACCAATCAATTATTATATCGAGTAACAGTACTATACCCCTTCCAGCGTAAGTTTAGCTTTTTGACAGTTCACGCCCATGAAGTTTCGTAATACTTCCGCTTATTTTTCGAACAAATTATATTGTATTTCATGGACGTACCCATGTTTTTTTCAGTTACCATGGTTACTTAGTGATGGACACTCATAACGATTACCACCATTATCAAACAAATTACAAATAATCGGTAGAAATAAATGCTATGAATAAACCTGAACTCTTCATAATACGTTTACAAAATGTAATATGATATTTTAGAATAGCTATAACCCGCGAATGTTTCACGATAAATTATGTATTTTAAATAATACCTAAGCTAACTATAATTTTATCATTTTCAGCTATAGCCTTATTCTCTTAACATAGATAAAGAAAGAAACAATAATAAAATGATAATGTAAGTTGATGTAAGGATCCAAATGTGTAAAATAAAGTAATTTGAAAATTCGAAAAATCGCGAAATCGCTTATAATCGAATGGAATTACATTCGAGATACTGCTGAACGTCACTAACATCAAGCTGTCAAATGTTGTTAAATATAGTGGAAAGGGTATAGTAGTAATAAACTAGTACCATAGTACAAGCAGTAGTCTATATCGGACGAATATTTATTATAAATGCCTATGGCTGCGCGGTACGTAAACATGCGATAGGGCTGCACATATCCAGCTTTATAATTACACTAGCTGACCCGTGCCCACTTCGTTGGGCGGCGAAAAAACGCGTCACTTTTTTAAACATATTTAATTACTGCTCCACTCCTATTAGTCATAGCGTGATACTATATAGCCTATAGCTTCCGCCCGCGGCTTCGCCCGCGTGAAATTAGTTTTTGTCAATCAGAATCAGAAATCATTTACTTGCTTTGAACAAAGGTAATATATTATTATGATGGTATGGTATGGAATCACAAAATCATATATAGCAATAATAAAGAATAAAAAAAATAAAAACATATAAAAATAAAATAAATAGTATTCAAAATAAAATAAAGAAATAACATGTCAAAAACATTGAATTATAAAGTCACTTTTACAAATAAAAAAACAAAAAGAAAATATAAATAAATAAAAATATAAAAGAAAAAAAAATAGCATTCAAAATCAAATACAAAAATAATAATAAGAAATAACATGTCAAAAACATTGAATTATAAAGTCACTTTTACAAATAAAAAAACAAAAAGAAAATATAAATAAATAAAAATATAAAAGAAAACAAAAAAAAATAGCATTCAAAATCAAATACAAAAATAATAATAAGAAAAAACATGTCAAAAACATTCAATTATAAAGTCACTTTTACAAATAAAAAAAAAAAAGAAAATATAATTATATAAAAAAATAAAATCAAAAATATAAAAACATAAAAAAATAAAAATAAGAAAATAAAATAAATAGCATTCAAAATCAAATACAAAAATAACAATAAGAAATAACGTGTCAAAAACATTGAATTATAAAGTCACTTTTACAAATTAAAAAACAAAAAGAAAATATAAATAAATAAAAACATAAAAAAATAAAAAAAAATAAATAGCATTCAAAATAAAATACAAAAATAATAATAAGAAATAACATGTCAAAAACATTGACTTATAAAGTAACTTTTACAAATAAAAAAACAAAAAGAAAATATAAATACAAAAATATTTTTTAATGACCTACATACATACTAATTTAAATGTGAATTATGACTAATTTAAAACATTTTTGTAAACAACATTTGCAGTTTTTTTATCATAATTTGTTAAAATGTAGAGATTGCTTGGATTCGACACTCGCGAGCAGGCCACGTACAGTTGGCCATGTGAAAAACAGTTTTTCTCTAAATGGACACCTGCTACTTTGAGGGTTTGGCCTTGCGCTTTATTAATGGTCATTGCGAAGGCTGGTTTGAGGGGAAACTGGATTCTTTTAAATTGAAACGGTATATCTGTAGGGATCATGGGGATGCGTGGAATCAAAATTTCTTGATTTTTAGCTATACCTGTCATTATATTTGCTCTAATAATATTGCGTCCTAGGTGCGTAATTTGCAATCGAGTCCCGTTGCATAGTCTAGGTGCTTCGAGATTTCTCATTAATAAAACTGGAACCCCAACTTTCAGTCTCAGCTTATGAGACGGCACTCCTGACAGCTCTAAAGAATTTAGAAACTCAGTAGGATAAGACGTCACCTGTTCACTGTCCATGACAATATCTACTGACAAATATTCGACAACATCGCCTTGCACATGTGACATCATTCTTTCATTGATCTGTCCCACGATTTCATTAGTCGGTGCCAATATTGCCCTTTCACACAGCCATTCTCTATTCCTCATGTTATATTCTAAACCGGGATAGACGTTGTTTTTAAGATCTTCCAAGTTGTGGACAGCATTACAGAATTCTTGATTTAATGTAATCATACCGTTAGCGTCTGTAGTCATTCGACCTTCACCGATTTTCAATAGAGCAGCTGCATATTGCCCCGATTGCGTATCATTATGTAGTTGTACTCGCATGTTTTTAGTGAGACAAATTTTTTTTACATGTATCCATAATGTAGACGCTCGAACGCTGACGCTGTGACGTCACGAATCATCTGTCAAAAATTCTGTGACGTCACGACTCATCTGTCAAAAATTAAAAAACGTCACGGCTCTGCCGTCAATATTTAATTCTGTGACGTCACGACTCAGCGTACCAAAATTCAATGACGTCACGACTCAACTGTCAAAAAGTATTTTCCCGCCAAAATTCTGTGACGTCACGACTCAACTGTCAAAAAATATTTTCCCGCCAAAATTCTGTGACGTCACGACTCATCTGTCAAAATTCTATGACGTCACAGGTCACGTGACCAGAATTCTATGACGTCACAGGTCACGTGACCTATGACGTCACAGGTCACGTGACCTATGACGTCACAGGTCACGTGACACAGCTTTCCCGCCAAAATTCTATGAAATCAAAATATAATATGATTGCTAATAAAAAGTAGCCTATGTTCTTTCTCAGGGTCTAAAGATTGTCTGTACCAAATTTCATCGAAATCCGTTCAGCCGTTTAGGCGTGAAAGAGTAACAGACAGACAGACAGACAGACAGACAGACAGACAGAGCGACAGACAGACAGACAGACAGACAGACAGACAGACAGAGTTACTTTCGCATTTATAATATTAAGTATAGATTTACCTACTTTCCCGCTCGTTACTGAGGCACAGTCGTGTCTGTTCACTCCGCAAAGCCACCGCTATCGTGAGCGTGTAGGTATAACTCGCATTTCTTCCGTTTCTATGAAGTCGAAATACTTTATATAATTTGTACTATGCTAGTACACAATATATAACTCTTAACTGACTTATTTTAATCTCGTGCAATATAATTTGTACAAGTCAATACAGGAGTATCTATTGTTAGACCGAGTGTCGTTATCGTATCCTGTCGAACAATGAATACAATACCATCTCTAGGCACAGAACTAATGTGAGAGTGGGTACACTATTATTTTGTTTGCTCTCAATAACTATTCACTCTTGAGCTTATAAACTCTATGGAACTTTAAAATGGAATATTGTCATTGGAGATCCTGAATTTGTGAATAATAATAATAAATAAATAAATATTCCTCACACATTCACACAACGCCATCTAGTCCCAAACTAAGCAGAGCTTGTACTATGGATACTAGACAACGGATAAACAAAATAACGTAATACGTATATAAATGTAAATAACATCTGTAACATTAGCATAGGACCTGGGTACAAAATCCAACGACTGTTTGTATACTTCTCTGCAGACCAAGTGCACTTTCCTTTCTTTCAGTTGGGCATTCAAACTATGCTACGATAAAACATAGGTAATTTAAATGTATTTTGCTATTATTTTATTTCAATTAACTTATTGATTAAGTTCGTGTGGTGACGGCGTAAGAAAACAATATGTCACCACCCCATCTCATCCCATGGATGTCGTAAAAACCGACTAAGGGAATAACCGGAACTACTATCTTTACGAAATAAAAAGAAGGAAAACTTGAAATTAAACCCTACACCAATCCGTCTGGTCAGCGTGGTATTAGTAGGCCAAGTACCCCTCCGTCACGAAAGGAGGCCCGTTCCTGCAGTGGGACATTAGATTTATGATAAATTAACTTATTATTTAAATTACATTTCAGAATATTATGTAAATACCATTTCCTAGTATTTGGTTGTGTTTTAAAATGTATATTACTGGTCTCCAGACACAGAGCGAGGCTGTATAGTCACCGCGTAATTATAAAAACACGTTAACATACTGAATCAGGCCTCACGGGATCATCATAACATTATAACAGCACATTAATGTCCCACTGCAGGGACGGGCCTCCTCCCGTGACGAAGGGTTACTTGGCCTACTAATACCACGCTGGCCAGACGGATTGGTATAGGGTTTAATTTCAAGTTTTCCTTCTTTTTATTTCGTAAAGATAGTAGTTCCGGTTATTCCCTTAGTCGGTTTTTACGACACCCATGGGATGAGATGGGGTGGGGTGGTGACATATTGTATTCTTACTCCGTCACCACACGGATAGTGACACTCACGGGATGTTGATGGAGTAAAATATTTCTTAGTTTGTATTATTCTTTTTTGTTTTAGATTGTAAATACTTGGAAGGGACCTTGTTCGGCTGCGGACGTTTATTGGCTTATTTATTTGAGTACGATGATGATGATGATTACGAAAAAGAATTCAATCAATCAACTGCCCACTACTGGACATAGGCCTCTCCTAAACGCGCCAGAGAACACGGCCATGTAAAAAGAGTTATAACAATCAAAATACATAAAAAACCAATAGAAAAAAATTAAAGCTAGAAAGTAGAATTCGAACAGGACGTGTTGTCTGATTAACAAATAAGATGCGTTTGACCGCTATCCGCACCCGAAACCTTGTCTCGTTATTCTAATTAGTTTTTTTTTCTCACACTTTCACACATCGCCACCTAGTCCCAAACTAAGCAAAGCTTGTACTAGACTACGGATAAACATACTTAAATACTTTTTTTTGTAAATACATACATATTATACATAGAAACACTCAGACCAATGCAAATAATCATGTTCATGCACACAAAGATTTGCATTGAGAGGGAATCGAACCCGAGACCTCTGCGTAGCAGTCATGTTGTATAACCACTACGCCACAGAGGTCTTTGGTTCATGTCCGTCGTGATCTAATAATGATGACTGAACACAGCTAATAACACTTATGTTTCCCAGTGTGCCTTCTCTAGTGATGGAAGGGAACGTGAAGCACGCCTCGACGTACGGATTGTTACGTCCATTCTTTCTTGTTTAGCTTTATTAGTGACTAGCTGACCCGTGTCCATTTCGTTGGGCGGCGAAAATAACGCGCCCGTTTTGTAAACATATTCCATTACTGCTTTACTCCTATTAGTCATAGCGTGATACTATATAGCCTATGACACTCCCCGATAAATGGACTATTCAACGCAGAAATATTTTTTTAAATCGGTTCAGTAGATCCAGAGATTACCCCCAACAACGTTACAAACACACAAACACACTATCTTTACCTCTTTATAATATTAGTATCGAAGTATAGATAAATAACTGGGGGCTTTTCTTTACGACAACTACGAAATGCGATGGGGCTGCATATGCATAAATTTTTACTCCATCACTACATGGAGAAAAACAGTGTGTGAATAATCTCATGCAAATTGCATTGAATTATAGGTAATATTAGTAGTGGGACTTTACTTTAGTAACAAGGTTACAAAATGCACTGTGCAACAAAATTTAAAGGTATTACAAAAATTTGAAATAGTTTGTAGTAAAATATTTAGCACTACATTAACTAGGCTTTACTAAGTAGAGGCTTTCCATTACACATTACGGAGTGAAGCTACTTCATCACTATCATCCATTATCTTTATTACTGAACTGCATTCTTGCTTTTGATTTGTGTCTTTTTAAACTAAATAAGTAGCCGACGGCAAACATTAAACTCGTTCTTCAAACAGCTAGACATAATTTCAGTTATTTTTAATTTCATTTTACTTATTCTATATTTATTTGTATTTTTATATTATTAGCCTAACTCTCTATGGAAACAACATTTATACTTACCGATAGAGTTCCCATCATCAAACTTATAGCGCCTAAGAATACAAGGAACACAAACACAATTACAAAATTTGATGAATTTAATTTGATGAATTTAATTTGATGCAATAAAATTTATCTTAAATGATAAACGCGACTCATTAAAAACTTAGATTTTTTAGAGTTTTTACTGACTGAAAATAAAGTATAATAATAACACATTCTAGTTCTAATTTGGACAATGTAGTCCAACAACTTTCAGGAGCATAGAATGTTGTAAAACAACCCAAAAGTGCTCAGTGGGGTCTAGTTTAAGTGCTGAAATCTCACACTTCATAAGCATTAAGCCGTCATTTAACAAATGGGCGGGGTCCACATTAAGACAATAAAAGGTAGTGTGTTGTGTGCAGGTGTGCGGTGTTCCCGCGTCAGGCTCTGGTCGGACGCGACGCGACGCGACGCATGCGCGACGCAACAGATAGGAGGGGGTGGCCGAGCCGCGCTCGCTGCTGCCTGTCGCGCGCTCGCCGTCGAGCCGTGCGGACGTCTTCACCTCCGCACATTGCGGCAAACTTACTCACATCGCTCGCGCGATATCTCGATATTCTCGACTCTACTTTCGCTTCTCTCCGTAGATTTAGGTACGTATTTTTTAAAAAGATTTTTTTCAGGTTTTTTTTATGGAGATTTATTGAATACTAGTTTAACATGAGTATTTTATTCTCTTGTAATCGTTTTAATTTGAAATTATGATACTGCGGCTTACTTTGAAGATAAGTTGCGGACTATCTACTAATTTAATTTTGATGGAAAATAATGACTTTGGGTATACAATAAATTAAATAGATAACGAAAAAAATAATTTTGTTAAGAAAAAGCATATTTTGATAGCTAGAATAATTATTGTACCCAAAAAACAAAAAATGCGAAAAATTAAAAATTACCTTTTTGCTGCTGGGAAATGATCTAAATAGTATTCGTAAAATATGTTTCAGTCTAAGTGCCTATGTTAAAATTATATAAAATTTAAAGTATGTCTTCACGTGACGGTAATGTTCAGATTTGAATCTAATTCTATGATATTGTAAATAAATGTAATAATTATTATATCTGTGATTTATTTACATACACTATTAGTCACAACATAATATATAAATAAAATCTTGTAAAAAACGAATAATCCAAGTGAAGTAGGATATTCCTATTTATTAGATTATTATATAGGTATTCTTGAGACTAATTATTTCCAATCAATCAAGTAGGTTGTCATTCATGAACGGGACTCTGTTATTATTTAATTTTACCTTTGTACTAGCTTGAGTAGTGAATAGGCTCTAATTAGACCTCGTTTTTAGTACTCCTCTGCTTTGATATTCAATAGCAATTAATTTGTTTACGAAAGTTATTACATAAAAAAACAAAATAGTACTTTGTTAAGTAAATATTTCTCTTTTGAACGTTGAAATTTAATAAAAAATATAATACGTTACAAATTAAATTGTCCACGTCAAGATCCTTATAATATTCTTTCTTGTAAGTAATTTAATAATAACGAAAGTTTTAATTGTATTTTATATTTATCTTTTCAAATAAATTAATTAAATAATACAAAACCGTTAAATTATTTCTTACATATTACAGACAAAAACTTAATGTTCAAAGACTTGTGTCAATTGAGACTCTTTTATCTTTCGAATAAAAGAAAGTTTGTTTAAAAGGAACACACTTCATAATTACAGAGAAACACGACTTTATTCACAGAGACTTAAAAACTTGTGAATAAAACCAATTACCAATATTTCAACAGGTACTTAACTTAAAAGTAAAATATTTTTTCCACGAGTAACATTTATCCGTTCGAAATAAAATGTCTTTGTATTATTTTAACATGTAATTTGTCGTTAAATTCATGAGCGTAGAAGCCTCATCAAAGCTAAACTGTACCGACTGAGACAGGCTTTGTGACTTACTCAATAATCTTGGATCAAATTAAAATTATACGATTAATTTAAAAATAAATGACTCGAGTTTGAGTCATGTTTCGTAATGCTTTATTTTAAATGTAATCTATGCTAATATTATAAACTTGGAGAGTTGGTTTGTTGGAGAAAAGCGCTAATGTCGGGTATATTGGTTCGGATAGAAAGAATAATTTAGTGCCTAGTCCGATTATTAAGAAAGGATATTATACGCTAGAATTATATTAGAATATTATAGATAGAAATTCACGCTACTAAAAGCGGATACATTTGTAGGTTACACAAATAATTTTCTTCCGTGGAATTTGAAACCGCTACTTTTTGTACGGTAGCCGCAAAAACGACCGCCTTGCCTCCGGGGCGCATCTGAAGCTTTTTACAAAGCTTGAATATTTATTTGGGGATAGTTCATTCATCGTGAACGAATCCGACGCGACGGCCGACTAGATTTGTAAAGACAAAGTAATGCACACTTGAAAAATATATCGTAGAGTAGAAGATTAAAATGCAATGATATTCTATCACTTAATATTTTAAAGTTAGGCTTAATATATTTGGAAATATACACAAAGTATAGTGAAATGTCCAGTCTGAGTAGCAACGGAATCATGTACAAAATGTTATCACCCCTTTTGAGCTGTTGTAAAGAATGCTTGAAGAAAATTCGCATACAATTTATAATTTAATTGCTAAAGATAGAATACTTAAATTGAAATATAAAACACTGTTTACCATTACTATTTTTAATAAACTATACTATTTCAGTTTATCTTATCAAATATTTTCATGTTTTTGTTTGTCCAATTTATTTTTTATAAATTCCGAGCATTAAAATTAAATTTTAAATTATATGAACGGATCTTATTTGTTCCATCCGTGCCTAGAGGGCTTTTCCAGATATAAAGAAAAATTACATTTTCACGCGCAAATATGTTGCGCCGTTAATATTACTTGTTCTGTACGGTGGATATGTACTACTTTACGTTAATAATAAGTACATAATAGCTAGAACAATTACACTACTTGTCTGCTGATGAAGTATTTAGTAAACGGCAGTTTTATTAATCACAGTTAAATAGTAAGTAAATTCGTAGAAATTTAACAATCTGTAGAATCCAGTGTCTACAGAATATATTATTATTGTCTACGGAAGAGCTGATGTTAGGTATATAGCTTTAATCAGTTTCTTTATTGTAATACAGCATTGCACCCGTGCTAAGCAGGGGCGGGTCGCTAGTTAATAATATTTATATAAACAAATTATTTTACAACATATTTATTTTGTTAAATATTTTCCTCCAAAAAAAGAATTTAACTAATTTAAAGTATGTAAATAAAGAATTATTTAAGATTACATTTGTAGCCTTCAACGGCTCTTCCTACTCTATGCTAAAATTATAATAATTTTATTTTATATTACCTGAGCCCATGTTAATTAAATAATATTACTCATGGCCGCGCCTGAAATGTATTTATGATTATTATAAACTATATAAAATATGTTTGAATGTAGGCGAAAAGCTGGTTTGTAAGAATCGTACTACATACCACATAATAATCTGCCACATGAAAATAAGGCATGGTTTTATTTATGTAAAAGTATAAAGTTAAAGTAAAAGTATAAGTTTGATTGTAATTTTATTTTCGATTTTAATTTTGATTTTAATTATTGATTTTAATTTTGATTTTAGTCTTAATTTTATTAGGTAGATTTTGATTTTAATTTTATATCAATTGAGTGAGAGGAAGGATTTCGGATGTAATTGTATAAAGTCAGTGAATATTTTTTTTCTTCTTCTCTCTGATTTTGCGATTTGTATAAATTATTATGCATGTTGTGATCTCCTTTAATTGAGGAAACACTAAGACTATTGTATGTATTTTGTATAAAACAACTTGTATTGTGTATTCTTTGTTGGAGATCCCAAATAAATAAATAAATAAATAAATATACATACATTTTACATTTAAGCAGAAACATTAATATTCTTATAAGAAAAAACAATGTTTTGTAGTAATGCAGAATATTCAGATAAATAGACTTGTTGGGAAGTAATGCATATATACTGAACTCCGCGGTGCTTTTTCTTCGTGTAGCCTATTTGCATTCAAGTCTCCCACATTGCTAGAAGGAAAGTTTTCCAACATTTTCTTCTGATTAATTTTGTTGCTGGCGTTTTATATTACATGGGTCTTACCCACAGATATCTGAATAAAGGAGATGTGCCCTGAATGCCATTTTGTATGGAAACCTAATGTCGCCAGTTTTATAAACACACACAGCTATAGAATATACGAATAGACTACTGTTCTCAATTACATCTAGATTATCAATGAACGCAATACTCTGTCTCGTTTTTCCTTGAAATATCTCCCTTACAGGGTGTCACAGCGAACCAATCAGCGCTACTATATTTAAACAAATAAAACAAACTTCAAAAAGTTTAGATAGAAGAACTACTACAATTTAAAACTACTACATTCAAAAAAATTACATTTATGCTAGGCGTTGACCTTATCGATAAATAATTAATAAAATTTATCGATAGACAAGACATATATTTTATTAAAAATTAAATACTTATCATATAAATAATAATTACTTTTATATAAATATGTATAATATAATAATATATACCTAATTGTACAATACTTTTGTAAAATAATATTGTGTGTAAGCTCGTACATGTCATGAAACAAATTAAAGGCCTACGCAGACCGGGACGGCATGGCAAGGGATTTTAATTTTTACTAATGGAAATTCAACCGTACTGTTACAGAAATACGACATAAATTGCTATGCTTTAAAATGATGCCGTGGCATTGAAAGGGATTTTATCGCACGGCATTTTTAATTTTAAAGCATAGCAATTTATGTCGTATTTCATTACAGAAGAACAGAAACATTTAGACTGATTTAAAGCAAATCTGATAAAACCAGTTAAAAGCATGTGTGTGCTAATAAATGGATGAGCATTTAAAAAAAACTTTTAAAACCACTGTAATCAACATTTTAAACCTATAAGTTCTAGAGTACTTACTTCACCTTTGATTTAGGATATTATTTCAACATTGTAATACTTATATTGAAATTACATAATTTAACATTAAAAAAAATTTTTTTTACTTAACTTTATAAATCTTTTACAGTTTTTAATTCCTACAATACACGACTTTTTATCGAAAACGATAGATAGTCGTAGTCATGAACGGGTCGTCACTATCGTTTGGTTGTTAGAGCGATCACGGTTAGCAACCACTTGTCATACGTAATATCGTTGAGCGCATAGTTCATTGCTTCATATATTCATTGAATTACTAGTTTAGACAACATTAGAGAATCAATGTATATGTTACAAAAATATTATAGTACTTAATTGTCCGAACATGAAAATAACATAGTGAGGACATCGAAGATTATTTTTTCATGATTTTAGAGGTAAATACAATAAAATACATGTACTAACATATGGTAAGTGATTCCATTATTAATCAAGTTTTTTTTATTGCTCTTATTTTTACAGGCAACCACTGAACAACTCGGCATTTTATATGTTATCCCGGTCGTTGTCAAAACACAGCTAAACCTAGGTGACAGACATTTTTAGCTATATAATCGTTCTAATCATATTGCGGTTTGACGAAAACCCCGTCATACCACTTCTCCTTTTATTTAGATTTCTGTGGTCTTACCTAAGCCTCATGCTAAGATGCTTTTTTTAGATAACACTGTAGATTTTTGACTTAGAGAAGTTAGAGTTATGAGAAAGTTCTCTATAATAGTGCCTCACTTTATTATAACTAACATAAAAAATAAGCTAGGCAACAGGTTAAATAAAACACATCCGGCGTTAATATATTAACAATCTGCTCACAGAATTTCGAGAAACTCGTAGTGATGATAAATAAATTAAAAATGGAATAAAAATAGCCTTTATTCTTTGATTACATGATTCTTTAAAAGTATTTAGGCCTCCTCCAACGTTCGCCATTCCTGACGGTCTAATGCAGATCTGCGCCAACCTTGAGGCAGGTCATCTTCCCATCTTCTTTGTGGCCGTCGTGATATTACACTGGGCCGCAATGAAAACGGGTCGCTTACAAAAACCTAAATAACTTCCAAAATATTGAAGCTAGCTTTATGAAATAAAAACTAAATGATAGACAATTTAATCACAAATAATGCCGCAAGTAAAATCTTTCAAGTTATTTTTGATTATTGTATTAAATCCATAAATTAAAAATAAAGACAAAATTTTTAAATTTTAACAACAGTTTCGAAACCATTTTTTTTACTTTTTTTTCTGTTGTATCATGAAAAAGACGCATTTTATATACAGAAATTCAATATTCTGATCAAATTAGCATAAAAACATGCCTCTAACCCCTGAAGAGTGTACAAGGATTCCAGAAATGCTAGAAAAATTACGTAGTCATCGTTATACAGCGAGAACTGTTAGTTTATAGATCTCAACCGTTCGAAAAGTACTCCAGCCTTTAGAAGAGACTGTATCCAATGCGCGCAGACCAAGATCTGAACCAACAGCGTGCACAAAAACACAAGAGTATCGTTATATGGTGTCGAGAATGTTGAGAAATCGATTTCAAACGGCTGTTGTAGTCAAAAATCACTTGATAAGTGCTCGAGAAAGCAATCCAAGCACTTGTATAGTGAGGCAGTATCTAGATGAAGACCTGCAAATATTCATAAACTTGAAAGACAACATCAAAATTCAAGATAGAGTGATGATAAAAAACTCGTGAATAGCAGTCATTGCTGATTAGTTAAGGAAAATGTTTCCGATGAGTCGAGGTTTACGTTATACAAGCACGATGGAAGACTAAGAGTCTGCAAAAGACCAGGAACCCTGTATAACCAAGCTTACATTGAAGAGAAAGTACCTTATGTCGGAGGCACTGTACACGTGTGGGCTGGAATTTCTTCTGAAAGCCGCACCGAGCTAGTAGTGATATAAAATGGTACTTTAACTGCAGAGAGGTACTTGAATGAAATCATTAATGAGTATGATGGCTCATTTTTGGTAAACATCGGTGAAAAAGGCACCTTTATGGAACTCAACGCTCGTATTCATACAGATTTAATAGTGTTTAAGTTCCGTAAAGATGTCGCTATCACACGTATAAAGTGGCCAGCTCGCAACCCAGACTTGAAACCGATCCAGTATGCTTGGGACGTATTGGGTCGATGAGTAGGTCATCAATATTTCCCTCTAATCACCCTTTGTGAACTCAAAGAAGCAGTGATAGAGAAATGGGTGTATTTTCCTCAGGATTAAATTAAAAACCAAATGGAAAACATCCAAAACCAGATGACAGCTGTATTAACAGCTTCTGATAATAATACAGCGTATTAAATGAGTGAAAATTGCATTTTTGATACCTTTTACCTGTTTTCGACATCTAATGAAAGTGTCAATTTTTATTTAACTTACTTTTATCAAAAATACACTTAACAATCTGTAATTTTTATCACTTTCATTTAAGGACTGTTAAATTATCTTTATTTTAGTGTTTATTTAATAAAGCTAGCTCCAATATTTTGGAAGTTATTAAGGTTTTTGTAAGCGACCCGTTTTCATTGCGGCCCAGTGTTATAGTCACAGATATCTGAATAAAGGAGATGTTGCCCTGAATGCCATTTTGTATGGAAACCTAATGTCGCCAGTTTTATAAACACACACAGCTATAGAATATACGAATAGACTACTGTTCTCAATTACATCTAGATTATCAATGAACGCAATACTCTGTCTCGTTTTTCCTTGAAATATCTCCCTTACAGGGTGTCACAGCGAACCAATCAGCGCTACTATATTTAAACAAATAAAACAAACTTCAAAAAGTTTAGATAGAAGAACTACTACAATTTAAAACTACTACATTCAAAAAAATTACATTTATGCTAGGCGTTGACCTTATCGATAAATAATTAATAAAATTTATCGATAGACAAGACATATATTTTATTAAAAATTAAATACTTATCATATAAATAATAATTACTTTTATATAAATATGTATAATATAATAATATATACCTAATTGTACAATACTTTTGTAAAATAATATTGTGTGTAAGCTCGTACATGTCATGAAACAAATTAAAGGCCTACGCAGACCGGGACGGCATGGCAAGGGATTTTAATTTTTACTAATGGAAATTCAACCGTACTGTTACAGAAATACGACATAAATTGCTATGCTTTAAAATGATGCCGTGGCATTGAAAGGGATTTTATCGCACGGCATTTTTAATTTTAAAGCATAGCAATTTATGTCGTATTTCATTACAGAAGAACAGAAACATTTAGACTGATTTAAAGCAAATCTGATAAAACCAGTTAAAAGCATGTGTGTGCTAATAAATGGATGAGCATTTAAAAAAAACTTTTAAAACCACTGTAATCAACATTTTAAACCTATAAGTTCTAGAGTACTTACTTCACCTTTGATTTAGGATATTATTTCAACATTGTAATACTTATATTGAAATTACATAATTTAACATAAAAAAAAATTTTTTTTACTTAACTTTATAAATCTTTTACAGTTTTTAATTCCTACAATACACGACTTTTTATCGAAAACGATAGATAGTCGTAGTCATGAACGGGTCGTCACTATCGTTTGGTTGTTAGAGCGATCACGGTTAGCAACCACTTGTCATACGTAATATCGTTGAGCGCATAGTTCATTGCTTCATATATTCATTGAATTACTAGTTTAGACAACATTAGAGAATCAATGTATATGTTACAAAAATATTATAGTACTTAATTGTCCGAACATGAAAATAACATAGTGAGGACATCGAAGATTATTTTTTCATGATTTTAGAGGTAAATACAATAAAATACATGTACTAACATATGGTAAGTGATTCCATTATTAATCAAGTTTTTTTTATTGCTCTTATTTTTACAGGCAACCACTGAACAACTCGGCATTTTATATGTTATCCCGGTCGTTGTCAAAACACAGCTAAACCTAGGTGACAGACATTTTTAGCTATATAATCGTTCTAATCATATTGCGGTTTGACGAAAACCCCGTCATACCACTTCTCCTTTTATTTAGATTTCTGTGGTTATAGTAGTGATGATAATTACTTATAAATCAAAATTAAAACGATATTTCTTGTGTCATCTTTATGCTGATAGCCAAAATGTTATTGTAACGATATTTTGGGTAAATTATTTAGTACAATCCTTAGTTTCTGATTTGCTATTATGCAAATATAAAAAAGAGTAGTGTGTATAATTAGTGTGTATTGATTTTTTTAACAACAATTTGATACATTAACAAAAATAATGTCGGTATTGATAAAGTTTTTTCTTAAAAGATGTTAGAAAACGCTACAAGAGTATGTGTGTAGTCTTCGAGTTGTATCATTGTGTACAAATGTAATATTAAGAGTTGCGAGAGTTATGCGAATCAACATAACGTTGTTTAATGGCATGTAATGGTTGGGATAATGTAACATTTAGCATTCAACCCTCGCTGCCCCCCACCTCTACCTACGTCGTAATTTGTACATTAGTTAGATTAAATCTATTCAGACTCACTTTATCTTTATATTATATACTCACATACTGCTTTTGTTTAACATATATTATAAATTTAACATAAACACACGTCAGTTTGCTCAATCCAAATCTGTTAGGGAGTGTTCTCGGGTTCTATACCCGCTCAAGGCAAATAAATCTTTAGGTGACATGCATGACTATGAATGTTGGTTTCGGTCGGGTGTTTTCTTTAGACGAGTATTATAAGATTTAAATTTCAAAAAAGTACAAAAATATCAAAACTAATAAACTATCGCGTTTCGTTATTGTTAGTTGGACAAGCGTGGGCTGAAGAGAATAAGTATGTAACAGATTAAGACTTTTCTAACAATCGTTTTATACATTATTTTTCCACTTTCACAGAAAATATATACCAGCTGACATTAATCTAAATGAAACAAATAAAACTAATAAAATGTAATCGTAAATGAGCCACCCATCATATTACGAGCCGCGGCCGCGGACGTTCCATCTGAAGTTAACGATCAATAAAACTTGTCGCTGCTTCGCCAGACATCATTTAAAACGATTATATTTCATTCTCAACTTACTACGTTGGCCTTTACTTGAAATACATTGAATTAAATAATATCATAACGTTAAACAATGTAGTGTATTTAGTAGAAGTGAGAAAAAGTGTCTCAAACAATATTACTAATTGATGCTTTATGAATATAAATTGCTCTTGTCTAGATTGTAATAAAGAGATTAGTTAAACAGTCGCAACCATTACCGCCGGCTTTTGCAAACCTAAGTCGGATGCCTAATTTCAGTTTAGTCGTAAAACCATATTTTTTCGATTTGTTGATTGGTTTTAGATATTATCATATATCTATCTGGAAGATAAGATAAATATAGAGGCACGGATATAGGTCGTCTTAAAAAAAAACACTGCAACACTCGGATGTAACTACTAATGGTCATTTTAACATCGTTAGAATTTCTGGAACATAACAAACATCTCAATCGAAACTATATCGAAGGCTAACCATAAAGCGAGGAAGGAACATAAGAAATATAATTAGAACTTACATAGTTTGAGGCTAACATGAATAGATGAGTCGAAACTAACAGACAATGTAAAAATAAGCCAGCCTGTATCCTGTCAATGTTTGAGCGATGTGTGCTCACTTGTAAAGGTTGCGTCACGCGATAGAGAAACTAAGTAGCAGACCCAACACAAACTAGATCGATTAATATAAGGGAACTTTACAATACGATTATAATCGTTCTGATTAATATAATTATAGTTCATCATGCTATTAGCATATTAATAGTGCATGCGTTTATCATAATCGGGCTTAAGCAGAACGTATGCATTCTGTGCCGTTCCAGAACTGAGACATTTAAAGATGAAAAAGGGATTAGAATGTGTAATTTTATACCAAATTTATTTTTGATAGCATGTTTAGCGCGATAATCTGATTATTGATATTTCGATTTGAATCTGTCAACTTCCACGAATCCTAAATCTGTTCAATATTTAATATGTTTTACATAGAAGAGATGACTTTTAGTAAAACTATTTATAACTTTTATTTGTTATATCTCTTTACAGCTAACACCTAGATATTTTATAGACTTTTTATACCTTGATAAACCTCTTCAAAGCTGTTTATAGACATCGCCCGTCGTGTATTTGTGTCGGAGTTTATAAAAGTACTAATAAAAGTAGTTTATTAATGTTACACTTTCACCTAAAACAGTTTTTTTTTGCATTAAAGTAAATTTTGATATACAGTCAGTATCAGATAGATATGTGCTTTCAAAGTAGTCAAAATTATGTCATTAACATCATCATAATAGCCCATTAATGTCCTAATGCAGGGACGGGCCTCCTCCCGTGACGGAGGGTTACTTGGCCCACGCTGGATAGATGGATTGGTATAGGGTTTAATTTCAAGTTTTCCTTCTTTTTATTTCGTAAAGATAATATTCATGGATAGTTCCTTAGTCGGTTTTTGACTTCTTTGAAAGCACATATCTATCTGACGCTGACTGTACCTGATCATCTGTTTTCTACGACTTTAAATTAATACAAGTGAATTTAAATGAATACAAGTGAATTAATAAGATTATAATAATGAGTATTTCGATGCTTCTTCATTAAGTGCGCTAAGTCCTCTCACAAAAGGATTACAGGGACTGGAAAATTGTGAGGAGTCCTTAATCTAATGCTCAATAATAAATTAATTCTGTAATACTTTGGAGCCCTTACAGTCACGTTCGGTCAAGGTAAACATAAATTAATTTTATTCTTGTTGTGAGAGTCTTATCGGCTGATTTTACTCTTGACAAATAAATATATTTACGACGAATCGGCTTAACGATTTACTCTCTTGTAAGCGCCGTTTTGCTTTATCATAAATAATATCACGAACGACATGAATAATCAAAATTTTTGTAAAATTTTATGCGTCTTATGGTTTGATGGGTACGTCCTGCAAAAAGCGTTTAGTCACTCAGAAGACAACGTTAGATTGGTTGGGTGCGGGACGGGGAGCGGTGAGATCAAATGTATGAAGCATGGCCGGCTTTTGTCTGGTAGAGCGCAACAGACGGCTCTCGGCGATGTGCATGTATCTAGCTGACATAGACAGCAGTATGAGAAAAACGGACTGAATAGCAAATCGTATGAGAAAATATTTCATAAAGTTTTGTGCCGTAATAACACAGATACGTTAATTAGTGAAATCATAAATCGATCGCTTATGACCAACACAAATACAAAAAGGTTTTTGAAGGTTGTAGTTTGGAACTACATAGATCATGGTTAATTGTCTTTTTATTTTATACTAGCTGTAAAACGCGACTTTGTCCGCGATTAAATTTGAAATGAAATAAAAAAAAACTTGTATAATTCATAAAAAGTTTATTCATCATCATCATATCAGCCAATCGACGTCAACTGCTGTACATATGCCTTCTCGAAGTATTGTCACCTTGTGCGGTCCTGTGTCTCCCTCATCCAACGGCTTCCAGCCGTCCACACCAGCGATTTTCGGTACGCGGTCGACATTCCAGAATCTTTCTGCCCAAACAGCTGTCGGTTCTCCGCGCTATGTGCCCTGCTTGTCGCTACTTTAACCGGTTATGTCGGTTACTTTGGTTGTCTTGCGAATCTCCTCATTCTAGATTCGATTACGCAGGGAAACTTCCAACATAGGCCAATGGCCCCTGAATAACCATGAGCCTTCTGAGTAGGCCCATAGGTCAGGCTACAACATAGCTCTCTCCATTGCCCTCTGGAGTGACCATGAGCCTTCTGAGTAGGCCCATAGGTCCGGCTACAACATAGCTCTCTCCATTACCCTCTGAGTGACCATGAGCCTTCTGAGTAGGTCCATAGGTCAGGCTACAACATAGGTCTCTCCATTGCCCTCTGAGTGACCCTAAATTTGAATTTTTTTTGTCATAACTTGATGTTATATAGCCTATAGCCTTCCTCAATCAATGGTCTATCCAAAACTGAAAACTAAATTCAATTCGAAGGAGTAGTTCCTGAGATTAGCGTGTTCAAACAAACAAACAAACTCTTCAGCTTTATATAATAGTATAGAGTATAGATATGCTCTATCTCTATATCTCTGCTTTACCTCATAATAAAATGGAGAAGGGTCCGCATGGGTTGGATTACAAGTTGCACCTAGTAAAATAGCCGAACACCAGCCGCTTGCTCTAGCTAGAGCTTACACAAGGTAAGAAGCGGGCTGTCTGTGCCTTGGTGAAGTCCATGAGCAGCGGTAACTACTTGCTATCTGGTGATGGTAAGTGGACGCTTGCTCTTTCCACCTTAAAGCAATAAAAAAGCTTCATATCGTACTAATTTGGAGTTTCTACATAACCTGTATTCTCTCGCTGCGCCTTGCCAACGTTTAAAGTAGAAGCTGAAGTCAAGTTGTACTTACTACTAAATTAGAGCGTTATTATTTTAATAAAAATAATTTGGTAAAATATATAAAAATACTAAGTCCTTAAGTTCTGTACAACGAAGTGCAATACTTTTACTATTGGAACTACTTATAATTTAATAAAATATTATTTAAAAGTCTATTTTTGTCAATGACGAATAATAAAATGGCAAATAAATAATTACCTCGCTTCCGAATTCAGAATTATATTTGCGATTCAAAACTTATTCGTTGATTTTCATATTGGTGAATGTTTTCACTCCAATTTTTCCGTGAACTTTGTTACCAAAACATTTGATTGAAACTCAGTTTACTTTCAAGTGGCGGCGGGGAAGCCTCTAGCCGTTAAACGTGTTTGTAAATACATTTTGGTTATAACAGTACTTTGAGGAAAAACAGAATCCCTTTAAAGAAATTGTACAAACCAATGAGGCTTTAGAAAGTTGTCCGCAACCCTTGTAAGAGTGGGTAAACACGTGTATTAGTGGTCGTGGCGTTGCTCACCGGGTTGTGGGGTCGCTGAACACATCACTGCCTCGTGTCAGGGACGGGACCAAATAACAGCCTCCACGCTAACAACACACCGTATTAATATTACCTTGAAAATGTTTCACTTATTATTTATCACTAGCGTTTGCCCGCGACGTCACCATATTTTGAAAAATTCACACATTATCTGTAGAAATTGTAGAAATGTATACAAAATTTTGGCTTTATAATATTTATAGGATTACTTCCCATGTTTGTCTGATATTATAAGTTCATTAACAGTATGGGATGAGGTCTTTGCTTCTAACGATTGCATTATTTTTGTATTATGTATTATTATCCGTTCAAAACATCGCCATATCTTCATAATTTTCTGCATCGTTTTAGTCTCACATAAATATGATGAACACAGGATATGGTTTGTAGTTTCCTCTTATATGCTCCTTTACACACTCCCCCACTCCCACTTGTCGAGCAGAATTTTTCTCGGTAATGACATAAAATGGAGATTTTTAGTCCTCTGTGCATAAAAAAAATTGTCATGCCTCGCCTTTGAGTTTTAGTAAGTCACGTGTTTACATTTATTAATGTTGGGACCGATAATACTCTTTGCGCTTCCTCGGTCCTTGCGTCTCTATCATACATATTATCATTATAAAAGTAACATTTCTTTTTTTAACACAACTCCCGCATCTCATCGCTAGGTATGACCTGTGTCGCGGGGACATTACACGGACACAAAGAACATCCAGATTCAGGAAAATAGTTTATGGATCGCACAAATAATTAGTCTTGTGTGTAGCGACTAAGGCTCCATTGAGCAAGATAATGTTGTTATTTGTTTATTAATTTCCCGGAAAAGAATTTTTCAACTTGATCTATTTACCGAAAACATTATTATTGTTTTATAATTATTAGAGTTAACATAGCACCTTGTATAATGTGTTTGTGTGGAACTTAAGGTGTTTGTTAGTAAATAATATAGTGATATTGACTGGGCCCCGACACCAAACTCAATACGACACTTCATAACACAAAAGTTAAAACTACATTACATTTAAGCACTCAGATTTAGCTTTGATCTGCTCTTTATTGCTGTCCGTTATTTTGTCTAGTTCACAGTATTCTGCTGCAAAATTAATTTGTTCTGTAGAAAAAAACGATGTAAAGAATAAACTAACTAAGTCGGACTTAAATTTCCCTAAATTAATAATCTTAAATTCGGCTTTTTGACGACATGAAGGGTAACTTCGATAGTTTACTGGCTAAAGACGAGAGGATAGCATCTATTTTCATACTTTTCGGGGTAGTGACGAGTGGATGGTGTCTATATTTTTTTACTAGTTATTTAGTATTGTGTCACCGAATTTTACGAATACGAGTTTCAATTCTGTTGAAATGTTTAGATGCTTATCGTTTTATATAAAAGTATTAAAAGTTTGGCTTAGTTTAAAATGAACAGCGTCGAGCAAAATGATACAAAACAACGCTATAACATCGCTAATATAAATATTTACGAGTTTCACATTAAATAACAATTTTACATTACAAATCTTAGTAACACAAACATAATTAAGTAACAAATGAACAAGTTAACTTAGTTCTAAATCGTACCAAAATAAGTTAATAGTATCAGTACTTAGTCCATTATCGACGACAATGGACTCTCAGGGGACAGTTTAAGTAGTGTCAATCGTCTGAGGGGACCTCTGATAAAACCTTAAAAGCCTCCATATCGTGAAGTGAGAAGCAATTGTAGTGTGTATTATACGCTCGCCCTTTCTGGGTTAAGTGTTTACTTACGAATTAAACTAAGTAAATATATACTAGTTGTTTGTGTTCAGATTGATTTTTAATAAACAATTAATTCAGTATCTGATTTTTTATTGTCGCTAAAATCGTGATTTTAAACGCCATGCAGAACGGTTATTTGGGGTTCTATAAATAATTGTTCTTTAAGTTTGCATTAAGTAATCTTTGTATAATAATATGTTAAATGTTCATATTTCAGAAAAGATAAATGTTACTGTTAGTGATATTTTATTAAGAGTGTAAGTTTATCATTTCATGTTTTAGATAAATATGCACTCACTAGTGTACCTTGCACTTTTATTGCTTGCACAAGTTTTATGTGTATTTAAATTATATTTCTATTTTAAGTAATATGATGTCTTGTAATACTTGTACTAAAATAATAGTGGATACGACATTACATAATATTTAGGTATATATATTTTTTTTACGCGGCACGTGATTGCTAATTATGACCGTACTTTTCATTGGAACGAAATCCCGGAATTCAAATTAATTTGACTTGTACAATGTACGGTCGGGGTATTTGCCGCTCGACCACCCTTAGGCGAGAATCGCTTGGCACGCGGCGCATGCGATACGTGCCCACGTATCGCATGCGCCGCGTGCCAAGCGATTCTAGGCTAAGGGTGGTCGAGCGGCAAATACCCCGACTGTACATATTACCAAATTTAAATCACAAAAGTTGTTTTTTGAAACATAAGGGCACCAAACTTAACGCGGGAGTTATTTTTATCTAAAACAATGATATCAAAATAAAAACAAAGAAACTACTTTCGACACCAGCAATTTATACTAAGCTAACTCATAAAAGTGAACTTTACAGTAGACGCGTTTAAAGGGAAAAACGCGATAACTTTTAAATTAATAAAGAAATTGATTTGAAATTTTGTATGAATTATATTTGATTTATTTATAGTTATTTCATATTTATATTTTTCCTTAATTGTCTATATTTTTTAATTTAGTGCAAGTTAGCAGTATATACCCCTAATTCCACAATATTATTTTACGCACTACACACGTCTAACTAGTAGTCAGCGTAGTGTATTACGGGCGGTCACAGTACTAAACAAGTGTGATTTTTATTGCTTTACATTGCTTACTCTAAAATGTATTATGCATTCATTTAAACTTAAACCTACATTTAAAAATGTCAAATATGCTGTCTATAAAGTATTTAACATAGTTTTATACGAGAAATAATATAAAACATACAGTCGCTAACTAGTGCATGGCCAATCGAAGAACGAAATCCGATCGGGCTACATTACGCTAAGTAATAGTTAGCGTAGTGTTACACGAACTTTAAGCAAAGCGGCTATAACTTACAAAATAATATAGTTAATTCTATCCTATATACCTCTTTTAGCAGTAAAAAGCGGAATCTCAACCTTTTTATCAACACTCCTCAATGAATATTTTACCTTTTTGGTAAATTTAACTAAATATTTAGCTCGTTTTCGTGTCATTTTCGTAAAAATACACTAACACTATTAATATTTAGACTAACTTGTAACAAGAGCTCAATTAATTAGTATTATACTAATAAAGTGTTTCCGACCGCGCACTTCCATCTTATAATGCGACAAGTGAAGATAGCGTAAACTAAATCGAGCGATTCTCAAAATTACCTGTACTTAGCGTTGTATAAAATTTGTAACTTCGTTATTTTTGTATATTACTTCATGATTTTTTTATTACAAATAAAATAGCATATTTTAAGCACTTTAGCGTAAAAAACGAATTTTCCTAAAATTCGAGTATAAATTGTTGGTGTCGCTTTGAAAAACTACATGTTAGGGCAAATTTAATACATAATGCGATAATAAATATCGTGTTATGAAAAAAGCTTCTTCAGATTTAAAAATATTCTCATTTTTTTTTCATTAATAACCCATCAACAAGAGACTTTTAATAAATTTCGACGTTAAAATGTACAGCTGAAAAAATTGTTAAAGACATTTGAAGGGCTACTCGAGTAATGAAAACGGATGCGAATAATTTAATTAATTCAATTAGCTCGGGCGCCGGACTCTCGCCCCGAGTACCTATGTACTGACTACTCAACCTGCGACGTACAACCTTTTATTTATAATTTGCTTTTACACACAGTACTCCACGTCAAACGTCATATCACAGGTGAATAAACCTTCCTTTTATTTTAAAAAAGATTTAATTAACATCCTTACCGTAAAGCGTAAACCTAAATAAATAAATATACGTTTGAAAGATTCAATAATAATAAATAAATAAATATTCCTCACACATTCACACAACGCCATCTAGCCCTAAGCTAAGCAAAGCTTGTACTATGGGTACTAGACAACGGATAAACATACTTAAATACTTTTTTTTTAATACATAGGTACATATTATTATTATACATAGAAAACACCCAGACCAATGCAAACAATCATGTTCATGGACACAAAGATTTGCATTGAGCGGGAATCGAACCCGAGACCTCTGCGTAGCAGTCATGTTATATAACCACTACGCCACAGAGGTCGTCAATAATATATTTCCATCAAACATAGAGTTGCTCTCCAGCCATCAGAATGATACCTCAAAGAATATTACTATAGTGAAAAATATAAATTTCCTATACCCAATAAAAATTCACCCTTTCAAAATATATTATATATGTTTCGTGAACGTGGTGGTGTAGAGAGGGATCTATGAAGGGTGTTCTCAGAGAACTTATGCTACGTTCAATATTTTGGCCTCTAAATAATTCAAATAAGTTGAGGAGTGTCGGATATTTGCAACTGAATAAGGGTAGTGTGGGAAAGTGTGTCTATTTTTATTTGTTTGTCACCCTTTTGCGTAAGGTTTATTTGATGGTAATTTCGGTAGGAAGTCTAATGTTGCTGCTGATTACATAAATATCTTTAAGCATTAATATTATTATAAACTTAACACTCGGTGAGTATACTTTATGTTCTTACATATATTGGTGTCGCCACCTTTAACTCACCCTGTGGATGTTGTAAGTGTAACTAAGGTAGACCTACTGCAGGAGACCATCCAAGTAGTTTGGACATTTATACAATATTAGGAAAAAGGACATTAATGTATCTTCTATGAGTTAATATTTGAACATAATTACTTAACCAATTTTAACGAAAGTCTATAGGACTAATTAAGAAGTTCACACTTTCAAACCAAACAACAAACTTTTTTCACGAAATGAGAGAGCCGGTTAACTTAGTGTAACAATTCTTTTATGTTTCAAATTACAAGTTTAGATCGTAAGTTTAGTTCACCTAGTGTAACTTGCTAAAACAATTATTTTATTAATAAACAAAACGTATAAACATAATTCATTAATCTCATTCAATTTTTCACAAGAGTAAATAAAAAAGCAAGTTCTGTAATATCAAAGTTTGGCCTAATCCCAACTGGGGAAGTTCGGGAAACATATACCTACCATCCATTATTGACGGCTGCCAACATTACAACAGATTCCTCTTAACAGAAAGTTTAGATGATCAAAAAATATCAATACGTAGATGTGTATATACTCTACTACTTGTATAGGTACCCTACCCTGCCCTCTCAAGGATATCTTAAAAGCCTATTAAGCAAGTTTCCTCCTTAGCCGGCTTTATTCAATTATCTCTGATAAAAAATGAACAGTTTATTGAGCTGGTCAGCGTTGTATCAAGGACAAGTTCCTTTTTTGTAACATTCGCTCGCCTTAGTACTGTTGTATCATTTAATTTTGAGTAAAAAAGAGTGATTAATAATAGTTGTAGGAACTACATATTCGGGTCTTCCTACAAACAAAAAACGATTACAAAGACGCTAATCAGACTTTACCCATGTATAGTTCAAAGAAATTATTGACTGAAACTAACATGATAAATATTATTATATATGATAAACCATTAAATTGTGTCAGCATAAAAACATATGAAAATGGTACATTTTTACTTATTTATTTATATAAGGTATTTTTTTATTTTTACATCAAGCAACAATGTAACTAAACGTGACCCCTGTTATGAAAACAAAACTATAAAAATATATCAAAAGTTCAAAAAGTGAGCTCTTAGAACTTCCCCTTGTTACTTGCCTACCAGTTTCATGTCAAACACAACAAGTATCAAAGAAAGGGGCTTGTGCCGAAATAGCCAATTATACCCACGCACAATGTTTTAATATTTAGGATAAATATTCTTGATAAATTGAATTAATTTGTCCTGGATCACTTATTTATACTAATACCAATAAGATATTTAATTTAAAAAAATGGCCATTGATAAAGTAATTTTTTTTAATTTTTCTTACTAATTTTTTTTTTTTTTAAAGACAACTCTCGCACTAGGTATCATGTCCTGTGTCGCGGGGACCTTTTACAAACATCAATTAACGAACACAAAGAACACCATAAATAACAATTTTATGAAATACGACAATAGACTTTAAAGTCAAATTCCTTAAACAAGTTGCTGATAAAGTTGCTTGTTAGTTCGTCACCATGTGAACAAAGCTTTAGTTTTTAACCTGTCTTAGTTTGTTATCAAGCCTTACTCGTACTCTTTCTTTTATTTTATTTATACTCTTGACTTAAGATGAGATGAAGACATTACGTAGTATGTTTAATATTTCACTTTGTATAAATATTAAGTGCTTTGTTAGAAAATAAAATAAAAACGTAAAGCAATTGAGTTGCGCCAATTTTCTTTTGAAAATTATAATGTCTGCAGTATGAGATAACAATGTTTTATCAACAATATTGTAACGGAAGTACATTACATATTGCCAAGTATTTATATATACTTCATCATACCAGCCCATTAATGTCCCACTGCAGGGACGGACCTCCTCCCGTAATGGAGGGACACTTGGCCTACTAATACCACGCTGGCCAGACGGATTGGTATAGGGTTTAATTTCAAGTTTTCCTTCTTTTTATTTCATAAAGATAGTAGTTACGGTTATTCCCTTAATCGGTTTTTACGACACCCATGGGATGAGATGGGATGGTGACATATTTTATTCTTACTCCGTCATCACACGGAGAGATATATACTTATACATACTTTATAACGGCCGTTTCCTAAATACCAAGTAATAATATAACCTTCAAATAGTAGACAGTTTGCTCCTGACCCTTGCGGACCTTGACATACTGGCAACCCTCCAACATAGAACATAAAAATATTAAGCTCTATTCTACTTTATGGATTCTTCCTAACTTTCTCACAACATAAATAACGTTACAAATAATGGATATTGTACGTTATAATAACATAAAGTTTATTCGCAGTTTTTTTGTCGGTTTGCTATAACAAAGTGACTTCAGCTTTTCTTTTTAAGAAGTTAAGATGTATTTGAGACTAAGCTTACCTAGCTAGCTAGACTAGCTTTCACCACATCCTCGGGATGACAACAGGAATTCTTATTCTGTATTATAATTGCGTTACTACACAATATTTAGTCACCTGGTATTGTCATACACTAATCAAGTTTTGTAAAATATTACTCGTTTTATAAAATTAGTTTGTTTTAGGCGACTGGCAAAACACAAAGTTGTCAAACCTTGTTAAAACCAATTTGACCATAATAGTACCTTTGTAGTGGCGTTCTGTCGTCTCTGCCTACCCCGGCCGGGATAAGGCGTGAGTTTATGTATGTATGTAGTACCTTTGTGCTAAATTACCCTTAATTAATTAAAGAGTCCCCCACAGTCACTCCAGAGCGTTTCAGAAATCTCATGCCTTATATACCAGTGAACTCTGTGATTATTATGTCGTACTAAATAAAAACAGTTTGTACCGATCACTATCTTTCAATAAGTAAGTTTTGGTAAGTAAGTTGAGGATAAAGTTAATCTACCCGCACTTAAGCCATTCGACTCAATCTCTATTAACAAATATACAGATACTAGCTGTAAAACGCGACTTTGTCCGCGATTAAATTTGAAATGAAATAAAAAAAAAACTTGTATAATTCATACAAAGTTTATTCAACATCATCATATGTTCCAATCGACGTCAAATGCAGTACATATGCCTTCTCCAAGTATTGTCACCTTGTGCGGTCCTGTGCCTCCCTCATCTATCGGCTTCCAGCCGTCCACACCAGCGCTTTTCGGTACGCAGTCGCCATTCCAGAATCTTTCTGCCCAAACAGCTGTCGGTTCTCCGCGCTATGTGCCCTACTTGTAGCTACTTTAACCGGTTATGTCGGTTACTTTGGTTCTCTTGCGAATCTCCTCATTTTTGATTCGATCACGCATGGAAACTCCCAACATAGCTCTCTCCAATGCCCCTGAATGACCATGAGCCTTCTGAGTAGGCCCATAGGTCAGACTACAACATAGCTCTCTCCATTGCCCTCTGGAGTGACCATGAGCCTTTTGAGTAGGTCCATAGATCACGCTACAACAGAGCTCTCTCCAATGCCCCTGAATGATCATGAGCCTGTTGAGTAGGTCCATAGGTCAGGCTACAACATAGCTCTCTCCATTGCCCTCTGAGTGACCATGATTCTTCTGAGTAGGTCCATAGATCAGGCTACAACATAGCTCTCTCCATTGCCCTCTGAGACACCATGAGCCTTTTGAGTAGGTTCATAGATCTGGCTACAACATAGCTCTCTCCATTGCCCTCTGAGACACCATGAGCCTTTTGAGTAGGTTCATAGATCTGGCTACAACATAGCTCTCTCCATTGCCATCTGAAAGACCATAAGCCTTCTGAGTAGGCCCAAGGTCAAGCTACAACATAGCTCTCTCCATTGCCCTCTGAGACACCATGAGCCTTCTGAGTAGGTCCATACGTCAGGCTGCAACATAGGTCTCTCCATTGCCCTCTGAGTGACCATTAGCCTTCTGAGTAGGCCCTTAGGCCCCCTAAATTTGAAAATATTTTGTTTGTCCTAGCTTGATGTTATATAGCCTATAGCCTTCCTCGATCAATGGTCTATCCAAAACTGAAAACTAAATTTAATTCGAAGAAGTAGTTCCTGAGATTAGCGCGTTCAAACAAACTCTTCAGCTTTATATAATAGTATAGATATAGATATAGATAAGCTGAGCGGATCCGTTTGTGAACCGTGTCCGAGATCCGGAATTATCTAATTGGAAAACGCGTAATCTTATCAGTTCACAACACTAAGACTATTTCAATGAGTTGAGGTCTCTGTCTAACAGGTAGGTATGTATTAGCTTTTTCGCTGTTTTAATACTAATAGAATTGGCTGTATTTATTTCCGATGGAGTTCGTAGGGTAGTGGTCACAATATTTCTATTTTGTTTCTGGTCTCTCAGTTGTCATCCCAAAATTGATGTGTCTGCTGAAAAAGACCTCTTGGTGGCAGATTCTGGTTAGCCCAACGCCTCATTCTCTTCTCCTTAAATTATTTTAAAACTTAAATTTTGGAAACAGATGCTACTTTGCAGCTTTTTATCAGGCATCAGCACATCTCTCATAAACTAAAAGTAACTTTACTTAATTAAAACAAAAGTTGAAGCCTTTTTCACTTACAACATTTTGTTTTTCCTCAAAGCTTGTTCTGGGTAATGAAAGTCATTCGATAACGTGTTATTAAGAGCCTCATCAAGAACCTTAGTTGATAATTACACAGAGCTGAGTGTAACAGGAGTTACTTACTTTAATGTAAGAGAAAGCTTCGAGTACTTCTCTTGTATCTCTAATGAGCTGATAATACCTCATTAGTTACGTTTTAGTGAAGGATTTTGATAGTAATGATTGTACAACTATCTTGTTACTTATCTATTGAGGTTTTACTAACGGACCCGTGTTTGTAATCATTATCTTACACAATGGATGATATACCTAAGTTCATCTTCATTCGTTCTTTGTTTGCTTCTCAGATATTTAGAGAATATTGTTGGGTTTCTGATAGCATTGAGGTTAATAGCTTGGATAATAAATTTGTGAATTTGAAGGATTTACTTTCTTCTTGCATATGTAGGTGTCTCATACAGTGGTATTTTTCTATAGCTTTATTAAAATTATATAAGCTTTCGTTCAGTACAGCTATTCCTCCGGCTACATTATAAGAATAGGATTTTATGTTAAAATACTAGTGTATCATTTAATTAAAACTATTTTTTAAAATTCTATAACCTTTACGCAAACGTCACACTTACAATTATCACTTTGCTAATTTACTTATACAATGTGTTAAATAATATTTAAAAGAATTAAATCTTTATTATAACACACCGAAAGATTAAATTTGAAGTTTTCTTGAATCTCACAAAGAAAATAAACTTATATGTTCTGATCTACAGAAGTTGTTGAACTCAATATCGAAACTTGTTCGTGAAACAATAAGAGTTAGTACTTAGTTGTGTGTTTGTGTGAGAGTATGAGTTGGACGGTCTCGGTCTGTGAGCTCACAGGCTAAGCCCACAGGAAATCAGTACGAACAATATATTAAAGTTTCAATAACATGTTCAAATATAATAAAAGAGTACATTATTATTTACAATTGAATCACCGCTCGGTAGAACAAGTATTAAATACAATTAACGTCGACATTGCGCCGCTTACCGGAACACGACCGATCCATTAAAAATGTTCATTCGATTAGTTCGCATCGAGAGATAAAAGTCGTCCGGTACAAAGTACTCGCCTCACTAATATTGACGAGTTCAATTTATTGTACTTCTTGGACTTGTGTTGATATGTGCATAAGTAGAAGGAAAGCTTAGTACGTAGGTAGATGTTCATCATCTCGACAAGTACCTATAAATTGCTTAGAATGCAAGAAAAAGAAGGATTTTTTTAAAGTATACAATATTTATAGAAAAAAAACGTGGGGCTTAATTTAAATTCTGAAATCCCAATAATCCTGTTAAGATACTGTAAATCGTTAGTAAAAAGACAAAGCCGAAAAATATATTTATTTCTAGATCTAAATTTTACGAGAAAGTAATGTTGACAGGTAGTAGTTACTAAAATGTTTCGAGTCAATGTATCAGTTCGGCGTAAGTTTAAGTTTCCTCAAGTATAGGTCGGTGCCACTTGGGGGTTATTCGACCAAATATAAAGTTGTTAATCAAGGAATACCGTATCAATTTCGGCTCAGTGGATTTCACGCACTAGCTGAATAAATAGACCACACAAATTGATTGCTTGATATCTGTTGTTCAGTTCTTACTCTATGTTGTATGTCTGTGTGCGTTTGAACGTGATTAGTTTTGAAACTTGTTCATAGACTTCAGTAGTAGTGCTTTATATCCCTATTGAATGCTAGAAGAGCTAACAGATCGGGTCGTGTACAAACATGCTTAGCTTTTCATTATGTTGAAGCCATTATGTCTTGTAGGGTTGAATTTTATTAAAGGAATTCCATAAAGAGGATTGACGACCGAGAAGATAGACTAAGTAAGTTTAAAACGCGCAAACCAATATAATAGGCTTGAAAATAAATTATATCTCCTCATTTTCTGTGTCATAAAATGCGACTCCCTATAGAATTTTTGTTAAATTTTCTACATATGTGTTCAAAGAACTTACGTATGTGCCTGGAACTTACGTATGTGCCTGGTCAGCAGCTGTATGTTTAGAATATCAACTAACTTTATAGAACCTGATAGAAAACGTGAACACACTCTAAGAAATATGACGGTGGTGGTATGACATCCAATAATTTTTCCTTTTATCAACAGCCCCGGGCAGAACAACAATTATATTATTATTTATTTAGTAAACAGATCCCATAATAGTTATTTTCATATTCCGCTAATTAAGTGTAACTTGATAATAACGAGAGAATAAATATCAATCTCATTAATAACAATAACATAACAACATAATAAACAAACGAAAATAACTTGCTTAACATAAACATAAACTAAAATAAATATCATCCCAAATAACATAAATATTGTTGTAATATTTATACACGTTAATAAAGTTATGTTACGTCCACGCAACTTACTTGTACTTAAGCCCGATTTACACATCGACAAGTACAGTAGCGAGTTAAGTAGTAAGTTGTTGATTAAGTTGATTTAAATAGATCTCCATCCTATTTTAAGGCGAGTATGGAATAAAATGATTTACTTACTTACTTACTTAAGTTGGCAAGACGCGAGAGAGGGGGCTACTTCGTACTTAACTTGCCAAAAAATAGGATGGAGATCTATTTAAATCAACGTAATTAACAACTTACTACTTAACTTGCTACTATACTTGTCGATGTGTAAATCGGGCTTTAGTTAAATAAAGATTATTTAGATAATTGAGCTTAGGAATATATTCGTCAAATTAATGTTATGTCATATATATCAGACACAATGTCGCCCTTACATGGGATCATTTAGTTTCATGATAACGTTTAGAATACCTCACTCACGAGATAAATAATTGTATTGTACACAAATGTAGGTTTTACAAAAATGTATAATTGACAACATAATTATTAGATGCAGGGCGTGGGGTGCAATTATTTTAAAAACAATACAGAGATGGTAGCTTTTACTATACTTTTAAATGCTTTACCTTTATTAATAGCTTATATTTCAAAACGTAAAAAATACAGAATAACGTAAATAAAATGGTATAATTAAGTTGAAAACCTAAATAATAATACCATCTCAGATTCAATACCTCGTTTACAATAGAAGCAATTTTTACTATTATTTTTAACTCCCTCAGCGCAGCGCTAAATTCATCTGCTGATTGTTAGGCAAAGCGCTGAAGCGAACTAATTGCTGTTCAATCAACACAATAATAAAAATAAGAAATAGCAAGATATTTAAATTATAAATTGAATGCTAGACTGTGTTCTATATTTATATGGTATTAGACTTAGGTATTAAGGAAGGAAAGCGAGGGATGTGGGAGGCACAGGACCGTACAAGGAGGCAATATTTGGAGGAGGCTTATGTCCAGCAGTAGACGTCTAGTGGCTCATCTAATAATGATGGGACTCAAAGGCATGTCAGAGACGTAAGAAAGTAAGTAGCTTGTCAGTTGCTAGAGAACTAAATCATTCCATTATTTCTCGTTATGTAGTTACTTGATCCAAAATCTATTCAACTGTTTATACTATTTGCTTGTTTCCAAACTAAAATAATTAAAATTCTAATTTAAAAAAAAATCTATCTCTATTCCTATATAAATCAAAGCTGCAAGAAAAATAGAAGCATTTAGTTTTAACATAATATAGAACAGATGTAGGTACAGGAAAAGATTGTATTATTTTACATTCATGAAATCACATTAAGTAAAAATCCTTGTACAAATTATATGAACCCTTTACCTAAAATAACATAACAGTGCTACGCGACGGCTCGTAGCCGCCTACGAACTGCTACGGCGTAGACACTCTACGCAGGTAAAGCCTACAACACACATGAGACAATTTGCTACACACATGTTGTTGCGAATATCTTACTGATTATAAATGCTTAGGTTTGTGAGTATGTATGGATGCTTGTTACTCTTTCACGTAAAAACTACTGAATCGATTTTAATTAAACTGTTCAATAATATAGCTTATACATCTGAATAACAAAGAGACTATTTATAAAGAGTATTATATTAGGCACCAGCTCGTAAGTTAAATTATTCAGTTTTCATTATGAACATAAAAATAATAAATGGGGAATACTTTTATAATAACGTAACTTAAAATAGTTTCTTTCAAACAAATAATTTAATTTACGCGGTCGTTTATAATCACAAGCTGCTTATTATCAGTAATTGTAAAAATCAACTTTTGACATTTAATTAAACATAAATAATTGTATAACTTATGGTTATATTTCTCTATTACTAAGGCTTTTTTCTCAATTTCATTACCCAGACTTTTCTACAGCTACGGCTTCTGTAAGCTCAGATCAAATAATCACTGATTCAATTAATAAATAACATTCGAATATAATTTATTGTACATAATTTGTATGACAACATTAAATAAGCTTATATTGATAAAATCACTTTATTTTTACTTAGGATTGTTCTGAATAAGGCATATGAATAGAAAACTTACTGCAGTGTACTTAAATACCATGTAATCGTAATTATGCATGGTAGATGGAATGAAAATACGACGGAACGGTACAGCCGTAACACGCTTACAAGACGGACACAATTATTCTTGAAAGAAATTATTACTCAAAAATTTTAAACAATAACAGTACCAACACATTCAGCGTGGTAAAGAGGCTTAACTTACTTCCTAAAAGGAAAAATTCGTGTCCAGACATGGGCTGTTTATGGATTTAAAAAATTGGATAGTAGTTTTTAAGTACCGAGTGTGTATCCAACCTTACTCAAGAGGAGTTATGAGACCCGAAGCTATTTAAAAGAGGCGCACAACCGTTATTAGAGTTTCACATTAAATAATAAAAAAATGAAAAGGTCAACTTTAATAAATAAATATTATAATGCATAGATATTTTTTGTCGTGCAATATAAAGACATTTTGAAAGCAGTGTAGAAGACTTTTGTCCAGCTGTGTAGGTTTAAGAAGAAATAGAAGGCCCATGATTTACTTGACACACCGACAAGGCTTCAAAACTATACAGAAATCTTATCAGTCTACTTTACATTTCAAGTGCCTTAAGATTTACTTGATCAAAAGTAAATTTGTTCAAAAAATCATTGTTTTACTATAGCTGTAACCGTAACTACCTACTATCTTTACGAAATAAAAAGATGGAAAACTTGAAGTTAAACCCTATAACAATCCAGCGTGGTCTCCGTCACGGGAGGAGGCCCGTCCCTGCAGTGGGACATTAATGGGCTGTTATGATGACTATAGCTGTATACATCCTATGAGAGCTAGTGTGGTGAAGCGTGTGACGTCATTACATGTACGCCATGGAGGGCAGACGGAGCCGGGGAACAACCTAAACGAATAACTAAACGCAATATACTAATGCTACTTTGATAAAATAAATACTTTGCTAATAAAATCAACTTTTAATTGGCCTTCATTTTTATGTTCTATCCTGTATATTGTATCTACTAGCTGTAAGTTTTCCTAAAATTGTAAAATAAAATAAATAAATAAAATAATAAATAAACAGCAGTATGATAACTTTTAAAAGTAAAAAACGACGCATTTTCTTCCATTCACTATCCCTCCTGTCTTCCGTTCTTTGAGCGAATCGTAGAGCATCAGATCATAAACCAAAACCAATACTTTAATTGACTAGTTAATGTTCTAATCATTAGCTCTAGCTAATGATCAATATTTTACACACAATATACAATTACCTAAAATGACTAACAATAAGACTAACATGAAATTTGAAGTTACACTAGAAGTTAGCTTAACACAGATAAATAAATCAAATACAGATCGTGGTTGTATTAAAACTTTCAAAGGTGATTGCAAACTCCGGTATACAGGACTTAGTTATTAATAATGTTATTTTAACTCATGTAGTCATTGCTAATCTCAATTGGTTTTTATAAAACAGTGCATGGAAATATTAAGCTAATATTTTTTCTATAAGTAGGCGGTTTAAGGTAATGTATTTACATAATACAAAAAAAAGTTGTTTATTTCATTTATTTATTTAATATAACATGACATGGTTATACTTATTAACGTCAATTCAAATCTACATAATCTAAGTTTACATAATTAAAGTTTTTCTAACTTCCAAGGTGCTAGGTTAATTTATTAACCAATTAACTATCGTTCTAAGCATTATCTTGGGTAACCTAGCAACCACAGAGGCAGGTGCCAAATAGAGAGAGTTGCATGTTGGCCTGCAATGCGTCGGCATCGATCCTGAACGGTTGCCAACTGCGTGCCAAGGCCGTTTGGCAGCACAACCTTCACATTACTCTCCTATTTGAGTTCATCTTATTGCTTTCTGAAAAGCCACTTTGTTGTGTAAAAGCTTTATCAAACTAAAAATTGAAAATCACAATCAAAACCGAGAAAGATCTCTGATTTTGAGCTTAAGTAAAAGTTTCTGTGCTTCACCAAATAAGTAATAAAGCAAGAAAGCCATCATGATTAACCAAATTAGCCATTGACACTTAACTCAACCGCAGAATTAAAAAACAGATTTGGACGCTGTACAATTTAGAGACCAAGTCGACAGATGACTTAGGAAAAGTGCTCAACACTTAGCAACGTCTTGTATTTGTCTTATAATAATATCGTACATATCAAATTGCTACCACGCTTATCACATTAGACATTCTACTTCACCTTTGTACTTTATCTTTGATCAAAAGTTGCTCTCTCCCAACTGGCATTTTGTTTAGATAATTCAATGTACAGTGGAACAGCCTAGAACTTGGGATGCAGCTTCAAACTAACTGAATTGTTTTGATAGGCATCGGACTTCTAATATTGTTCGAAAATGTCACTAAATGTCTTACGGAATCTGAGTTTGTATAGACAGATGGTAATGACTACATTTAATTTTTATTTTACTTAATAGTAAGTTAAGTATATTTCAATTATACCTACAAACATACCGTTCACATTTAATATTAAGCTGTAAGAGTTATAAATTATACTTGAAACTAAAAATAACAGTTTCCATGATTGCATATTTCATTCCTTGCCGTCCGTATTTGTAGGCTTAATTATGAACAATATTGATTTCGCAGAGTTAAAAAGCGACTTGTAAAAAATTCAGTTTATTCAGCCTGGCGTAGTCAGTTATCGTTCTAGTTTTTTTTTACAACAATTTTATTTTTATTTTGTGTGTAAATGTATGTTAACTTTCATGAATTAAAAATTGTAAAAGCTTTCGGCCTTTACAAAACAACATGAGATTTTTGAAATGTTTACTCGATACTATATTTATTCAATTCACGTAGTTATTTATTTAAACTTGTATGTATTTTTGTATTTCTTTCTGTATCTCATGAAAAGATTGAGCTAACAATACCGTGGTAAATTGCCACAAGATGCAGGCTGTACTTAAAAGACAAACAAATACTTAAGCATGACCAATGATATAATCAGAAACAGCTTTAGGATTACTCAAAAGACCATGAAACTTAAAGAACTAGGACTTCAGTAAACTTTAATTCAATGGAATGCTGAGTACCAAGTTTAATAAACATGTAATACTCAGTCCAAATAAAATAAATAAATACAAAACAGCATTCAAAAGCATTATGCACTTAACATAACATGATGCATTTCTCAGGTAATTACAAAAGCTACATTACAATATTATTGCACATCTTAGAACAAACATATTCTACGTTAAGTAATAACTTAAGTTTTTTAACATAATTACATATTGTTGTTGCCATTTACATTAGAGTATTAGCGCATGCAGTCTGCGGAAACAATATTATTGTGAATAAAATATACTTAGAAAACTCTTTGAACGCTGTGTGATGTTTGTGAGGGAATATTGTTATTGTGTAATTAGATCACACTGAATGTGGCTAAGTATTCTTAATTACTTAACTAGGATGAGCATTATTATATCTTTCGCTTTTACTGTTTATGTTAAGTATGTTCTTTGAATGTTGTAAGATTTTATATTAGTATGCTGACATCTTTAATTTTTATAGTTAGCAGATTTTTACATATTGTTTGGATTATATCATTTCTTGCAGCTTTAGTTGGTATTTATGAGATTAACAGCCGATGGCGTAAAAAAGCAAGCTTTAAACAAAATATAATTTAGCTTTAACTTAACTGTTTAGATAAAATCGATCGTTTTAGTAATTGTTGTAAATAGTAAAATTTGAACATTGAAATCAAATTAAAGGAACTCATCATTGTTGATATCTGACCGAGTAATTGAGTATTCAACACGAGTCTGCAATACAAATACATACATTGTGATTGTGTTCCGAACAGCCACAAATCTATATAAATATATCTATACGTATATGTTGTATCCACACAATACACAGTAGCACGAGGAAGTCAATCTCAAAGCTTAGCGGAGTTGCGCTCGACGTACGAGATTAACATTTAACTTGAACAGAGATATAGATGAACAATGTGTGTATGTATGTATGTTTGACGACCTCGGTGGCGCGCCGGTAGAGCCAGCGGCTGCCGCGCATGAGGTTGTGCGTTCGATCCCCACGCAGGACAATAATTTGTGGATCTCACAAATTATTGTCCTGAGTCTGGGTGTTCTATGTGTCCGTTAATTGATGTTTGTAAAAGTCCCCGCGACACAGGGCATGATCCCCAGTGCGGGAGTTGTCTTTTAAAAAAAAAAATGTCTTATACTTATTACTGTTGTTTCATCAATAAGATATAAATAAATATTCTTCACACATTAACACAACGCCATCTAGTCCCAAACTAAGCAAAGCTTGTACTATGGGTACTAGACAACGGATAAACATACAATAGATTAGTAGATAACTGTAAATATTACTATTAATGCAATCCTACTAACACTATAAACGCGAAAGATAGTAGTGTGGATGGATGTTTGTTACTGTTTCACTCAAAAACTTTACAATAATATAGCTTATACTCGTACATACTAATCCTGCTCAGATCCGGATAACATTGTCAGAAAAGGAGACCTAAATAAAATTCACTCATTATTATATAAAAATGATATAAAAGTCTAATAATACTAATGTATCCAGACAAAGGAGAATTATTAGGTTAAGTTTCCTTGCATCTACGACGGAAAAATATTCTTGCAGTTCAACTTTATGCATAATCTTTTAGAATGCTATTTTAATGTTAAAATGCAGATAAAAATCGTTTCCGAATGGCAAATAATGTAACTTAAATAGGTATACAAGTTACATAATCATATTGGTTCAGTATTATGAGGTCGGATGGCAATTATTTTAATATGCATACAGTATATGTATAGTAGCTAGCTAGTATGAGTGTTATAATATAAGTGCAGAGGCCTAGCGACCTTCACAAGTACTTGTAACTGCTTGACATTCATCAATAACTATTTAAGGTTACAACGTTATATTACGTTTACACTTTAAATCTTTTCAAATGACCCGTTTATTTGTCTAGCGGAGAAAATATTTAACCATCGGCTTAAGTGTTATTGGAATTTTATTTTATTTCAGCACTTCTATTAAATGCATAATTTTTAATTTTTTTAATTGCTAAACTTCTAAAACTAATAATGAACAAGTCAATTAATGTGAATTATATTCTATAAGTACATTTGAATTAAAATTTATAAGCTTAAGACATTATTATATTTTATATTAGCGATTTACTGATCTGTGATTAGGACAACCATGATGAAAACAAATAAAACCGGCCAAGTGTGAGTCTCACACTGGCCGGTTGGCAAAGTTGGCTGAGTATAAATTGAAGACAAAGGTCTCTTTTAAGAATTCTATGTAATATAAGGGTGACTATGATGGAGCGATATAGTCATATTATGACAAAGCTCTGTAAATAAAGATTAAAAAAAAGGTCTCTTTGTCATATTATAAGTAATCTTTTATTTTATTTAAAATTACCTAACATTAGTCTTGCAATAGTTGCATATGAATGATACCATTACATATTACACCAATTCTAATAATTTAAGGTTTTCGGTATTTTTAATATCATTGTAATATATTTCACTTTTGCAAATATTGCACAATATTATCCAGACTATCCCACGATTTATCAAAAGGAACCAAAGAGACAATCATAAAATTTTTATCATTCAGTTTATTGGTAGATATTATTGTCACTCCTCGGCGGTTTCCAGTCGATGTGACTCACCAATTCGTTTCACTCTTTATTTGAATTGTATCTAATATTATTTAACATTCTTATACCTTTTTACGATCTCAGTCGAGAGATCTCTTTGTGTATCATATTTAAGGACGATATTGGGTACTGGTTCGGCCAGTTTTCTGCTTGAACGACTCTTAGTTGCGTGAGTGAGCTTCAAAAAATCGACAGTATTTAGTTACTACTATTGACAAACTAGATATATTATAAGTGATATTCTTATCTAACTCTTTTGTTATAATTGATATAATTTCGTTCAGTGTTCATGTTTACGTGATGTGAATTATACTCGTTTATACGAGTATCATTAAGTTGATTTTATTAAAGGATTAAAAATTAAAGTTGATTATTCAACTTTATAAAAAAAAAATCACAGTGTTTATTGTATAAGTAAGGGGTAATAGTATTTTTAGGGCTTGTAACTTAAATATTTTTGTTTTGTAAGTAATGTAAAATTACTTAAAATCGTATTTCTATTTAATATCTCACTTTTTTTTTTAAATTTTGATATCTTAAGTATTAACAAATTAAAGTCATCGTTACCGACACCAGTAAACATTTTTAGAGTTCAGTATTGTATCTTATACAGATTTATGTAATTGGTGTCCAACAAAGTTATCAAATATATGAAAACATAGATATAGATACTGAATTCTTTTAAATATTTCAAAGAATCTTCTTATTAGATAAAAATATTAATTAACGCAGTTAGACTTTACACACTGCTAGTTAGCTTACAATCTATTGCAAATATTCCTTTTGCAAGAGTTATTTCAATCTATGTTATTGGTTATCAGCACACGTTACTTGTATTTAGATAAGCGTGAAACTGTAGGTAGCGTAATTAATGAGAAATATCTCTGTGCCTAGCTCCCTGCACCTACATAGGAGCTTTAATTAAGAAATATAGAGAGTTTCTGCTTCACGCACGCAAGATCTTATCGCTTCTCTATTTATCTAATTGTGTTTTATCTCACACGTACATACGTGCAATTAATATTAACGATTCAATGATTTTCTTGGATTTTATTTACTTCAATAATTGATTTAATAATACTCTTAACACTCTACGAAGTTATTGCACTCGGTTTTCTTTTGTTCTTTATAAAGCAAGTTAAAGTGTAGGTAGTATGTCGTAGATACTTACATAACATATGAGATTAGCGGCCACAAAGCACAGCTTAGCTGAGGATTATCATTTATAGATTGCACAAATAATTAACGACAACAGCTCAACAGCAACAATCTCAATGCTTAACATTTATCCTATAATTGTTTGAAAATTTTCAGACCTAACAGCAAGATGTTAAATATATATTTAATTTTAAATCAAAAACTCTGCCTGAAAAACAACTACAAAGAAGGAAATTCAGATACGCTTGTATATTCATATGGATTCACTCACTATTAGGGTAAGGTTGCGATCATTGGACTAGCGCTTTGTTTGGACCACTTCAATATTTCGCGATCTATTCATATTTGAACCAGATATTTGCATCGAAACGATAGCTTTACAACCTCTCACACCGCCCTCCAACTGTCAGTACCGCAGCAGGCAGCATGAGGGATGGACGTACTTTGCTTTGTTTCGCGGACCTCGAATTTAATTTTTACGCTGCAAATAACAGCATGTAAGTACTATTATATTAATTATTTTATTGTGATTTCTTTTACTAGTATAGTACAGAAATTAAGAATACATAGTACCGTATATTTTTGTTCAGTAACGTGCTACTTTTTTTAAAATATTTTTTCGGTGGATGTTAGTGAGTTTCTATCAATGAACTGGCACGATGCTCTTTCATTGAACCGGTACAATCATGGCAACTTCTTTAATATGTGTTATTTAATCAAACAAATCGTTTTATTTTAGCATCGCAAAAAGAGGAGGAGAGAGTGGCGAGTATGAAACCAGCTTAGGAAGAAAAGAAGTTGGATTGAATGAGGTAATCAGAATGTTTCGAGTGCCAAAAGCGACGTTAAAGAGAAGATTTGACGTACCTGGAATATTTTTGTGATTTTGCATGCCAAATAAAGAAATATAATTAGAGTCGACTAATTAATGTAACTATTTATTGTCGAAAAAAAAAAAAAATGATAAACAAAATTTTTTACTTTATTAATTTTTTACATGCACCTTGAATGGACCAGCCACCTATAATGCCCTAAGTCCAATTATAGCGACTAAGTGGTCCGATGAAAGAGACAAAATTTTTTACTTTATTAATTTTTTACATGCACCTTGAATGGACCAGCCACCTATAATGCCCTAAGTCCAATTATAGCGACTAAGTAGTCCGATGAAAGAGACGGTGGTTCAAATAAGGAAACCATCACAAAGTTTTATTTTCTTCTTTTGTGACTATATGTATACTTAATAAAATTAACTTAATTATGTTAGTTACCAATAATTGAATATACAGACTACTCGTGTAAACAGATTTTGTTTTATTTCACGCTCTATTTTAGATACTACGACTGTTTAAAATTAAGTGGTCCAATAGTCGCAACCTTACCCTATGAATCCCTACACAAAGTACACACACACACATACAAACATAAAGCTAACATTAAACCCCCTTGTTTACATTATAGAATACCTTTGACATATCGCGTTACCTCAGTTATAATATATGACATGCTTGTTATATCATCGTTTCACCTAATATTACTTAGAGATTTTCATTTGATTATATTATCATTCGATGAGCAATCATTTGTACGAGACAGATTGTTTATTGTTTACTCATCACTGAGTTTTCCAAGCCGTAGGCTTTTCAATATGTAGACGTAGGTTATCCATACTAATATTATAAATGCGAAAGTAACTCTGTCTGTCTGTCTGTCTGTCTGTCTGTCTGTCTGTTACTCTTTCACGCCTAAACGGCTGAACGGATTTCGATGAAATTTGGTACAGACAATGAAATTTTCGACAGACCCGTGACGTCATAGAATTTTGACAGATGAGTTGTGACGTCATAGAATTTTGGCGGGAAAATATTTTTTGACAGTTGAGCCGTGACGTTTTTGAATTTTTGACAGATGAGTCGTGACGTCACATAATTTTTGACAGATGATTCGTGACGTCACAGAATTTTGGCGGGAAAATATATTTTGACAGCTGAGCCGTGACGTTTTTGAATTTTTTACAGATGAGTCGTGACGTCACAGAATTTTTGACAGACGATTTGTGACATCATATTATTTTGGCGGGAAAATTTTTGAAACCTCTGTCACTTTAACAGCTGTCACTTTTGACAGCTGTCAATTTTGACAGATAGGCGTGACGTCATAGAATTTTTGACAGATGAGTCGTGACGTCACAGAATTTTAGCGGGAAAATATATTTTGACAGCTTAGTCCTGACGTCATTGAATTTTTGACAGATGAGTCGTGACGTCACATAATTTTTGACAGATCAGTTTTGACGTCATAGTATTTTGGCGGGAAAATATTTATTGACAGCTTTGTCGTGCCGTCATTGAATTTTGGCGGGAGAAATAGTATTTAAACAGCTGAATCCTGACGTTATCACAATTTGGCGGGAAAATAAATAGGTTTGTACGGAACCCTCGGTGCGCGAGTCAGACTCGCACTTGACCGGTTTTTTTTTTTTAATCTTTATTAGACAAAAGAAAGGCCTTGATCACTTTGTGATCATGTCGCCCCAGTTTGCGCACGTACAGGAAAAAATAAATACACCCGCTCCCCACGTTTCCGGTCTTTTAGTTCCAAATATGACATCTGCGCAGCTGATTTGCAACAAATTCAAGCCGGCAACCTTCTTGTCTGGTGTATGCGTGTTATTAAACCGTTATAATTGAAAACTGTCGCGTTAATTTCATTTTCCTACAAACTTAATAATGTTCAGTATTTGGTTCTTCCTACTCACATACAGCCAAATAACTTTTTTCTCCCGGTAGGTACATTAATTTTTTTTATATAATTAGAAAAGCGGTATTAAAGTCTACAATTTAAACCTAGTTTGTTCTATGTACCTGTTACCTTTATGACCTAATATTATGTATAACATTAATTCCAAAAGTACTGATGGCAACTAAACACTGATTAACAAAGAGTTCTGTACAGAAACCGTATTTGTGGAATTTAGGTTTCAACTAATTTCTGGCAGTTTTTTTATCAACGGGATGAACACTGACTAAATACGCAGATCAATCGATCGTTCTTTTGCTAGTTCAATCGAATTAGTATCCGTTTGCTCTTGTGTTAAGGATTTGAGAGATATCTACTGATTGTCTAAAAGATGGGGAAAAAAGCTGCTTTTTGCTATTCATAAAACTATTTAGTTATTATTTAAGATTGTTCTTATAACAATAAGGTCTAACAATTAGGTTCAATAGCGTAATAATAGGGACGTAGCTTGTTAGTTACAGTCTTACCTAGAGTATCTTTTGCGATCCCGGACACTCTTGTTATAATTTGATAACTATTTACTGTTATCTACTTAAGAAGTATTTGATCGGATGGTAAATGTTTTAAAGCCAATAGTAAGACATTTAAAAGTTAGGGAAGGAGACAAAAATGAGCCTTTCAATTTCCTCTCCAATTGGTAAAGAGCCTCGCACAGCACGCACACGAACGTCCATCATACTGTAATATTTAGATATACATCATAAATGATAGCCTCTAGGCTTTTTCAGCAACTGAACGTTACCTTTGATAAATCTTTACAAAGCTACGGTTTTTCAGTTCTATTTTTCACCTAGTTAAATAAACCTGTCCGATAAGCTTTTATGTCGAGTTACCTGTTTTTTAAAGCCTATTTACAAAAAAACAAAAATCAACAACCGTACATTGCGAAATGAGTAAACAGCCCTGATCGGTGCACTACAAAGAGACGAATAAAACTAAATTCTCGGTATACGAATATTGAACACGTTCAACAAATATATTTTTTTAAACTGTCTGTTTTTTCAGTTTTGTTTCGAATCTATTTACATGTAGGTACGTTATATACCTCTACTGATAAATATAACATATTTATGTAATATGACAGATTACATAGTAGCGGTGACAGGAACATGCTCAAATTAAATAATACCATTTTTACGATATTAAGATACATCGCCACTATCTACAGATACACGATCGTTATCCACTTGTTGTAAAACGCGTTATCGCACTTTATCGAGAGCAGTTTTTTCACACCACATCTAATTTACAAAATAAGTCTTATTACTAATGAAAGAACGTCCAAATTACAATGTGACCGAGAGGCAAATTTTTAAAATATGAAAACATTTTTAACTACCAAATAGCTACCTTATTGCCTTAAATTTAAGGTTAGTAATTAGTTTGTAGACAAATGATTTTTAATCGTTCGGAAAATGTGTTTATGAGCGACAGCCGGCAAGCGATACCATCTGATGTATTAGATTATGAAGAGCGTGTAATTCTTGTGTTAAACTTTAAAATTAAGAGGTTTAGTGAAGTTATTTTCTATATGTTTGTTGTCATAATACATTACCGTGAAAACTGAATAAGTGTGAAAGTGTATGGACATCAGAAGTATCAACGAAATAACGAATTTGTATTAGTTTCCTTAGCAACAGATTTGTGTTTAAGTAAGTTATTAAAGTATTTTTAATTATTATTTTTATTTTATTTATTTAGTTCGTGATAGAAAACAAGGTAAACAAATACTGGTAACGTGTATGTATGTGTATTATTTTGTGTAGTTTGTGTATAAACCAAGTAGCTTTATTTTGTGATCGCTCTGCTTTGGTTCGTATACGAACATATTTTACTTCTATTTGCGAAATTTAAATTGCACTTAGGAATTCGTTTTACGAAAGATCTAACAGGAACTAGGTTTTATGTTGAAAAATGTTCGAATAAGTATATCAAAGAGTTTTACATTTGGTTGCAATCAATGAATTTCGTGTAGCAATCAGTTTCTCAGCATGTTTCAGATTCTCATTATCAACGAAATAGTATCTGTATTTATTTTCCTTTCCACTTGAACAACACAGCTATGTTTAGTGAAGTTTACAACGAGTATAAACAAACACAAGCGTAATTATTAGCTCCAGCATTTATTATTTATTTGTTCGCAAATAAAATCATAACTAGACGCGGTATTTTGTTTTTGTTTTGAAAAGCAATACGGAAAGTAAATATAATCGTAATACATTTCCCAAAACTCCAATGTAAATACTGTACCTAATGTAATTAATACGTGAAAAAAAGCTTTTACCATTGTTGTTTTGAAAAGTTTGTATAAAACAAATATAGCAAACGAGAACAAAATAATGTGAAAACATATTAGAGGCTTCAAGAAATATGTTTTTTGAGTTAGTAGTTTTTGTTTCTTTCCAAAGTTTGAAAGAAGACAAGAATTAAGACAGAAATTATTTGTAGACCATGTGTAGGTAGACATTTTGTTCTGTACTTTACGGCTCTACCATTATACTTCTGTGCTCTCTACTAACTTGTCAACGAAAAGGCGTTCAATAATCTTGCATACAAATTGTAATGACATTTACTCGGCAGTTACGAACATTCTATTATTTTCTTGGTATACAGAACTTATCCGTGTGGCGACGGAGTAAGAATACCATATGTCACCGTCCCATCTCATCCCATGGATGTCGTAAAAACCGACTAAGGGAATAACCGTAACTACTTACTATCTTTACGAAATAAAAAGAAGGAAAACTTGAAATCAAACCCTATATTAATCCGTCTGGCCAGCGTGGTATTAGTAGGCCAAGTAACCTTCCGTCACGGGAGGAGGTCCGTTCCTGCAATGGGACATTAATGAGCTGTTATGATGATACAGAACTTATTTAAGTTATAAGTTTAACGGTTTAATATGCAATAATGTCACTTATATCGTAATTTGGAGATATTATAGTCTTAAAACTCTTAGTAATGCTTGTGGTTTTACATAGAAGATATATTTTTAGTTAGCTATTACGTCGCACGAATACTTAAGTATCCAACCTCCATTTTCAACATTTTACACCAGAGACGTTTTATTGATTAGTTTAAGCAAATAATATGATTTAAAAAAAGTTTTATATTAAAAAAATAGTTAATGTGTTTATGAAATGATATATTACAAAATAATCATTAAAAAGTCAAACAGTTATGTTTATTTTCACAATTCTTTATGGAGGTTGAGCAAATAAACACATAAATAATTATGCAATTGGAGATAGACCACTACCGGGGTGGAGGTTGAGCATTTTGCATTCGAATATATTTAGTACTTAAGTGCCCTATAACCAAATACAGTGTGTTTGGGTATCGTGGTAAAAAAAATAACTAGTTAACTTGCTATTTATTATTAAAAAAAAAAAACAGAATTAAAAAAAAAACACTGTTTGATATATATATAAAATACAAAATACAATATTTTTTTGTTTTTGTACCGATACAAGATCGTTTACTTCGCCTGGTATTGTTTATGTTGTCTGATCCTGTCAAAACCTTTTTAATTAGAGATTCCATGAAGGCTTTGTCGTCAGCTTTCATATATTTGTAAGTACTTCTAATATTTTTTTTTTTCGGTTAGTGTCTGATTTGAATTAGTCCTAGTATTTTTTTTTTTTAATTAGTTGTATTCTCCTTTTGTCGGATTCTTTTTTGGTCGGATTCTTGATTCATCGTACGTAATGTCAACATAAAATGAAACTATGGTATTACCGTGACTCCACTTCTTCATTTCAATATGTACAATAAAAACGACATAAATTAAATACAAAACGGTGATAATATCATACCTATACGTATAAAAAATTATTAATATATTGAGACTATTTAAACAATTTAGAATTGATTTATTTTTTCAAGAAAATTAACCTTTTTTTGACGATTCTTTATGTTTTCATAAGCAATTCTTTAGAAAAAAAAAATAGTATTAATCTACTTAGCTAGCATCTAACATCATTGCGAACACAAAGCGTAGGTATACGTCAACACAAAACTACCCATTTAATGCTTAGAAATTTACCCATTTAACAATTAGAAAACATGCAAGTAGCAGGTATATTTTGACAGTCATCGCACAAAAGCAAAATTTTTTATTATTATTAGTTATATTTTACAACCTTACGAAATGTTCAAAACAATCTGTTCATTTATAAATACGTCACAATTTCATTTAAAGATTTAATTAAATCTGAAATTATAAGAATTAAATTGGACATCCTGTACTATAAGTTAACGATACGCAGTAATAATCTACAAAGAAATGTTAACAAAAATACAAGTTACCGATTCTTTTCTATAGTTGTGACTATATTTTCCGATTAATATTTCGTCACGGACATTTGGGGTACTGTTTTCTATTAAAATTAATACTTTTTTTCTATATTTCGCGTTATCTTTTACTCAAATGCGTGCGAGCACCAGCTTCGTCACAAAAAAAATTAAATGGCGGCGTATTGCGTCATCAAAATGCGATGTCGTGATTGGTTACCTGTGAGGAGATTGAATACTTAAGCACGCAATCGATGTTCGGATGCACGTTTGGTGTTTCTCTACGGACGTTGAGCAATTAAGCATGAAGTTTTAATTATCTTGTGTTAGTTTACAAAAACTTAAATTCCTTATAATTAATGTATTTTAAGTCCAAACAGCAAGTATTATATACCAATCGAACCGCAATTTGATCCTTAATAAAATTGCATTAAAAAGTGAAATTCGCCAAAATGGTCGGTTGAGCAAATAAGCATTCAGGCGACGATTAATGTAATCCTACCTACGAGTATAACTAATATAAAATTATATATTATAGGATCTGTGGATCGATAGTTCAGTGTTGTATCCGCGTAGTACTCAAATTATTCTTATCTTGATCAGTTAAGTTATCTAGTGCTAATAAGTATTGGTGCTATCCTAAATCATCCACATTCATCCACTAAAATCCCATCTGTTGATCTAACTACACAAGCGCTCAACACACTCTAAACAATTTTATACAAATAAACAATACATTTTGAAAACATTTTACTTTTTTACATAAGGCTTACTTAATCCTATACTCGACGTACGATGGATGTGACTCTGTATAATGTGACAAGTTTTATTTCATAACATGTTTAATAAAGGATATAACTATTTAAATAACAAGCTCAAAATTACAACCTCAGTGGCAAAATGCAAGAAGTCGCGGGTTCAAGATTAACGCCATAAAATTTATTATTTGTACGATCCGTACATTATTGTCGTGAGTCTCGGTGTACTTTGTGAACGTTTATTTCATGTCCATCAGTGGGCTTACTCCATAGTGCGGTAAAAGCTTGTGTTAAATAATAAGCTTAATTTATTACATGCCATATTATTATTATAGAACGACTACGTAGAATTCCATCATTTGCGGGACCAAATCAGTTCACACAAAACCAAAAACTGCAAAAGTGCGAAGCATTACTACACATCTGTGCAAAGATCTCTGCACAGATGCACAGTATGTCCTTGTTGGACGTTTTGCGTTTGTTAGCTTGAGGCTACATAACTTTAAATATTTGTAAGTAAAAACCTCCAGTTTTGTGTCACATTTTTTCCTACAAAGCACCCTACGGATATTAAAAAGCATTTTAGCGCGCAATATTATGTATCTTCCCTGTCCCGACGTGCCTCTTAAAATATAAACGTATTTAAAAGAACACAGCGCTTAAATATGACTTTGAGGAAAGTAATAAATGAAAGATACTTTGCTGCGGTATTTTATTTTAATTAGCAAAAAATAATATTTTTATTAATAAAGCTTTTTGTCTCCATTTGACTGTACCGACATCAGTTTTATGTCCTTAATCGATTTTTAAATACCTTGAGTATTTGTAAATAAATTGCTTTGGTATTGATTGTGAATTATTATCGCCAGTAATTTCAAATTATTAATCCGTGTGGTGACGGAGTAAGAATACAATATGTAACCACCCCATCTCATCCCATGGGTGTCGTAGAAACCGACTAAGGAAATAACCGTAACTACTATCTTTACGAAAGAAAAAGAAGGAAAACTTGAAATTAAACCCTATACCAATCCGTCTGGCCAGCGTGGTATGAGTAGGCCAAGTAACCCTCCGTCACGGGAGGAGGCCCGTCCCTGCAGTGGGACATTAATGGGCTGTTATGATCGCCAGTAATTTGCTTTATACATTAACTATAATTCTATCAAGCAATCAATTAACCAGCCTATGCCAGTCCACTGCTGGACATAGGCCTCTCCCAACACGCGCGATAGAACAAGGTCCAACGCCTTCCGCTTCTAGTACGACCCAGAGACCTTTTTGAGGTCGTCGGTCCACCTAGCTAGGAAGCTAACTATAATTAATATTTTATAAATTCTCCTATGTAACTGTTTTAAATTAAGATCTTTGCTTTTCCTCCAAATTATAAATGCGTTAAAAATTATATGTGTGAAATAATAACTATTATTGAATTACAATACATAGTTACAAAATCATAACAAAACGGTTATTGTAAAATTGTAAGATTCACTAGTTATAATGAACTTCAACCTTATCAGAAAAGTGAAAAATCCCCAACATGATCCATTGAAAAAAAAACAAATCTATGTTTCGTCGCAGTATACTCCTCGTGCTACAACAGTACAGCTGTCGTCTCTTAACAATTGACCGGACAGTACTCACCTGACTGATCCGGCTCGCACGCTCGTTCGTGTATTACCCATGACCTAAACTATGCTAATATTCCGCTTCCTATCGATCCTACGACCATTTTATTTTCACAATTTTTGTTCCAGCCTCACTGAATACTAAAATTGTTTTTCAGAATTCATTATTTTAATTTTAGCTGAAAAATCGGACAAATGATTAATATCCTGTACGTTGGTTGTTTAGAGTTTTATATATTTTGGTATTCTTCGTAATAATATTTTGTGAAATCTATGAAATAACATCGAATTCAATACCTACCTGAGCATTGACAAAATCATTTTGATTTCCGTCGCTTTTAATCACGATCGCATTCATGTTTTAGCTGAATACGTTCAAAAGTGATTCGTGATTTATGTTTTCAAAACGGAACTTAATGTAAATGACGTTCTGCTATTCAGTTTTAGAGCTTAATTATAATAGTCTAATAAATACTATCTGTCATCAAACATTCTATTGTTGTAAACGTAAGCTTTTGCGTGAAATTATATTCCATTAATTAAAAAACTACTTAAATGGTGAATTATGTATATTTATCTGATCTGTGTGGAGTGTATCTATCAAAGAAAACACTAATTAGAGAAAAACAAATGTTTTGTCGTCAAATAACTTTTATTTATCAATTTATTTAATGTAAGACTTAAGACGAATAGCAACATAAAACAACAAAAAATAATTCTTATACGAGTACAACTTACATTCAATTACAGGTGCTCATTAATTACGAGTATAAGCTATAACGTAGTTAAAAAACCATTAAATTTCTATTTAATTGTCAAATAAATAATTTAGAGTCGAAAACAACAACAAGAGAACCGTGTCTCCCTTTGAAAGGTTTAGCATAAGCCCTTAGCATAATATTCCGTTTAGATAAAAAGTTTTGTTCTTGTGAAAAAGACAAACGTGCGCTTTGGCGGGGTTTAGATCCAATGTATTTCTCAGACTCAGTACTCAGTAAATCTGCTTCAGAACACAAACCAAAACATCCTACACCCCTATATACTACACGTAATCGTAGTGATCAGTTACATAAAGTCCGCGAAAGCAAATCAATAGTCAATGTCACTAAGAAATATTACAAACAACGATGGGCCTAATTGCGAACCTTGAGAAACGCCACTTAATGGTGTTAGATATCTAAAAACATAATAAAACCAGAATGTTTACATAGGTCTGCGTGTTTTCTATTTGTAATAAGTATGTATTTATAATTAAAGATGCAAAATCATAGCTTAAAAAGTTTACTTATCTAACATTTATTTTCATTTTGAATTTAGTACTATGTGGTTAGCTCACAAAATGTGTAGTTTATCCAGGTTGAAGATGAACGGAAAATTTAGATAAAACAAAAATAACTAGACGCAGCGCAAGGTACGAGTACATAGCGCAAAAAGCGTGTGATACAGTGTCGCAAAAATTGCTAAAAACTTTTTTTTATCTCAGCTGACAAATTTTGTCGTTCACAAACTTTACCAAAAAAATAGATGTAAATTGCATGTTGACAAATAGTTTTCTTACTTAGTAATAATGGTAATTTAAAATGCGTAATAAACAACAAATATTTCAACATCACATTTATATGAATCAGAATACATTTCGTTACAAAATAATAAAATGTTGGAAGCCCTCGAGGTGCGGAGATTGCAACAGAATTAAGGAAATTGTAATTTTAACCACCTTTGAGACAAAGTAGATATTTTAATATACAGTACTTAGCTAAGTAGAACTGAGAAACGTCCAGAATGAGATTATTAAAATATATTCTGAGAATATCATTTTCTTCTTTAGGTCTTAAAACAAAGTTAGTAAGTATTAAAAAAATCCCCAATAGTTTAGAAAAAAAACTTATTTAGTTACCATTAAATAAACGGATTCTGTTTTTTAAACAAAAATGTGTCTTTTCGTCATGAGTTTGTTTCCTCTTACGTGGTCACTATTCCAGCAAACCTTTTTCTCTCAAGCTACGAGATTGTGAAAGCGATTTCTGATATTGAACCAAACAACAAAGTGCCACCATTAAGAAATTTTCAACAAGTTATTAGTTGGTAGAAATTTTCAACAAGTTAAAATAACATATGTATAAAATAATATATAAAATAATCGTATCAATATCTTCATCTTAAAGCATTTACTTTTCGATCATTTCTTTTAACAGCAAAGTGAGAGAGAGAGGGCTCAATCGTTCGCGGACCAATATTTATATGTTTTTTCCATTACGTTGTTTCAGCTGAACTCACTTCAAATCTCGCGTCTAATAAAGACGGATTCGAGTCACGTGGCGTACGATCTGTCAAAAACCCTTTACTTTGTCATGTTGTTCACATTCAATTTGAGATGACATTCTATGTTATTTTTGTTACTAGATGGCGTTGCAATTTTTATATTATTTTAATACATATTCTGAATTACGATGTTAAGATTCTCCGTCAGTTACATACTTATATGGTAAATTTTTATAATAATATGTCATGTATGAGTTTCGAGTTCAAGAATATAATCAAGAAAAGTATTACAGTATTATTTGATTGATTCGGTATAAATAAATAGTCAAATGCTTGACTAATCTCGTTCGGGAAGCCTTCTGATTGTTAATAAGCTCGGTATTGTTCGGACCTTACATAATAATGCAGTTTGTGACAATGACTTGATAATAAGCAAATACTGAATAATATAATATTATACATAATTGAACATCCTTTGTTGTAATTATGAGTATATAAGGCTTCATCTATCAGTCCTAGAATACCTGCTTTTGTATGATTTTCTTAATTAACTTTACAATTAGTCCAATCAATAAAGTAGTTATAGAGTGCGTGAGCGGGAACCTAAGTGATTTCTACAGAAACTTATTCAACTTATCGTGACTTTAGAGGGCAGAAAAGTCGTATTTTCAACTATATGCACACACTAGCTTTTTCCCGCGATTTCGCTCGCGTTTATAAATATTATGAAAAATAAGGCTTATTTCAATATATAGAAGCATATGCATGCTTGGTCTCAGCCTAATCGGTTTGAAATTGACAAAGTTACATACAAACTTCCATCCCCTATCTTATCCCTTTAGGGGTAGAATTTATCAAAATTCTTTCTTAGCGGGAGCCTACGTTATATCTTCTACCTGCATGCCAAAATAGAACTAGATCTGTCCAGTGGTTTGGGCTGTGCGTAGATAGATCACTATGTGGTAGGAGTATTCCTACTGGAGAAACCACGTTAAAAAAAACTGCCGTGCTTTTTTTTGAGCTTGATTCAATGTACTGTTGTATTTGATTCAATGTTGGTGCAAGATTGGCCTTATCTACCCCAGAGGTGGTGCGGAAATCTTCTATTTATATAAAACTCAAAGCTGACTGACATAGTTATCTATCAACGCACAGCCCAAACTACTGGACAGATCTGGCTGAATTTTGGCATGCAGGTAGATGATATAACGTAGGCATCCGCTAAGAAAGGATTTTGATAAATTCTACCCCTAAAGGGATAAGATAGGGGATGGAAGTTTGTATGTAACTTTGTCAATTTCAAACCGATTAGGCTGAGACCAAGCATGCATATGCTTCTATATATTGAAATAAGCCTTATTTTTCATAATATTTATAAACGCGAGCGAAATCGCGGGAAAAAGCTAGTGTGTGCATATAGTTGAAAATACGAATTTTCTGCCCTCTACAGTCACGATATCCCGAAAGCGATGCTTTTTAGGAGCAAAGTGTTGAGATATTTTTTGTACACAATTTTACGATTTACAAACTTTGTCTGAACCATTTTTTGATAGCTCTCGTAGTTTTAGAGATATACGCAAAAAAGGCAAATTTGTGACCTTTGACCCTCCCTCTCCCCTCCGCCTCACCTTCTAGAGGTGGGGACTTTTAGTATGTTATCTCTCTAAGTATCCTGAATAAGTTTCTGTAGAAATCACTTAGGTTCCCGCTCACGCACTCTATACCCCCCTTTGAGTCATTCGTTGACTGGACTAAATACTGTATATAAAACAATACAAATGTATTTGTACAATGATTAAAAACAAACTAAATAAATGTAATTAAATTAAATAATATTAATTTAATTAATTTTATTAATTTAATTAATTAATTATGTAATTAATGTATATCTAAGTATCTCTGTACTTAATTAACAATTTAATATCCTCTGATATTAAATTGTTAACGTGCCATGCACAGAGAGTTAAACAGGCTTATAAAGTTATACTGCATGCCAACTAGCTGTCATAGAATTTGGAGAAAGTTTTCATAAAACTGATTAAAATTATGTTAAAAATAATAAGTATATGATATATTGTATTATTATGATCTAAGTCTAATTTTAATCAACAAAACTATTGAGTACAGATTGAATATCTGACCAATTTAGGAATGTTGTAAAATGGGTAACGGTTTAGCATAAATTCCAAGCTCGAGGCACGAGAGGCTAAGGCTCTTTTACCACTAAGGCTACTCGTCTAGATATTCAAACTTGCCGATTAGTATGCAGTAATTGGAATACGATGGAGGAAGTTATTTCAAATCTAGCTTTAGAGATGAAATAGTTAAAATATAGATTAAACGAAATATGTTCAATGTACTGAAAATGCAATTTAGTCAAATTAATTCATTGAGGTAATATGTACTACGTACTAGAGAAGACACCCCGAAGAAAATGTGTGCTCCAATTTTCAAGCTACATTGCACAATACAAGTTTTGCACGACGTTTTAACCCTTAACTGGTATTGGGGTCTAAATTGACCCCAAGAGCTTTTGATTTTATTCATAACTATGCAGTTTAAGTACCTACACTCGCGCATCAAGCAAGGTAATTCCATGTGGTCGCGGGGTGCGGCGGGTGACGGACGCTCGTAACTTACTTCCTTCTAGGTACGTATCATGTTGGGGTCAAAATTGACCCCGATACCAAAAGTGTGTATTTTATTTTATGAGTTGTCTTGGTATATTTTATTATATTTACATGACACAATCATCGCAATGGCGGATTATTTAAGTGATGATTAAAACTCTCTCCTTCTAGCTGATGAAGACAATGAATGGGACTTCGAAATTGTAAATGATGCCACAACAGCTGCGTGTGACCAAGAAATTATCAGTGATTGTAAAGAAGCTGAAGTACTTAGCTGTTCTGTTATTATAGCCGAGGAAGCTAATTCTTCGAGTACAATCAGTGAAGGGAAAAAGGATGTTAGAATGCTATAAAAATGTAGAAAGTGTATGAATTACATATATTCAATCATACTGCAAAGTTGGTCAAATGTCAGATTATATGAAATTTTTAAATTTTTATTCATAGGATATGTTTTAAGTTGTCAAATTTTTATTTACATGTGATCTCAGAAGAAGTTCCTTATTTTTATTTTATTATTTAAAGAAAACCATTTTAACATAGAACAGAAAGTTATTTTTAGTTTTTATATTAATATCAATATCTAAAGTAGAGTCAAAGAAAAAAAATAGATTTTAGCAATTTTATAAATAAAAACGTGATTTCTTGTTGAAATTAGTTAAAAATTTATCTTATGTTTATAATATAAGTGCTATTTTCCTAAATAAAAGTAAAGTTTAATCTATATAAATGTTTTTTAATATTTATATACACATAATATGTCACTCACCTCATCAGGGTCACTTTTGACCCGATACCACTTACGTTGCACTTTTTAACGATACCAGCTAAGGGTTAAACGTCGTGCATTCATTTCATATCATTTTGCACAATATAGACAAACTAAATAGCTGTTAACAGAACGGACACATATAGATTTGTGCCTAATTCAATACGTATAAATTAATAGTTTTTTGATTTTTTTTAAATTACAAGTGGGATTTCACCCAAGTAAATTAAATGTGATTTTTGTTCAATTTCTTTAAATTATTCTTTAAGTATTATAATACAATAATAATACTTCTTATGGAACTTATATAGTTCTATTATATTATATTGACTAACTTTCAAGATGAAGGAAAAATGTATTCTGACAATATAATAGCTTAATGAGTTATTATAAATATTTTTAATATACTGAAAGTACAATACAAATTAGGTACAATAGTAAAAGATCTGTCTGTGGATGTTTATTTTGTTTATCTATGGTAAATATGTCTTCTCGCTACTAGGTTCAAATGTCGACTGAGACAACTGAGGTGCATGCACCTCAGTTAATGGAGCAAAAATTTTGTTCGGGATGTCATCTCTAGTACGTAGTACATATTACCTCAATGAATTAATTACACAAATATTTGTACCTAAATGTCAAATTGTTTTGAATGCAAGCCTTAGACTATCTGAACTGGAGGGCAAATTCCCTAGATATTTTTTTACAGTTCATGTTTCTTAAGTTTAATAGATATAAAACTAGTTGTAAACAGTAACACCTTGATTAGCATGCACTACATTCTATCTGAACAAATTCATGGCTGTCATCCGTACCGTGGGGCTGCTATTTTACCCTAATACACACACACACACACAAACTTGTTAGTTATGTTGTGATGATAAGATTTTCCTATTATCACATAGAAAATATTTCTTATTATAATATGCAAAGCGAGGGACCTCTTTCATATATTCTTGTTTATTATCATTCCTTTGAACTAAGTAAGATTAAAGTATTTTGTGCGTCGAGTTATTTGTTATACCTTACGTTGCTTATGGTCAAGTAACAGTACTACGTACCTTCATTGTCTTAAAATATATTGGAAATATTATTTGAGGGAGAAAAGTTAGAGAATAATACTTGTACTTAGCATTAAATGCAAAAGTTACTCAGTATGTTTGTAACGTCAAAACTATTGCACGAAATCCGATTAAGTTTGGTATAACTATAACTTTTAATGTTTTAACATGCCGTCCAAAATTAGTAATAATAACTTCGAATTGGTTTATGTTTTAAGCGTGATTTACTGAAAGTATTAAGTAAAGTACTCACGCCTTGCAGTTTGAAGCCTGCCAAAGTAAGCAATGAGATGTACCAATCTTTATATTTCCAATCCAAAAAAGCATTTTGTGGGGTTTGCTACATTTTTATGTCTGGAAAAATATCTATTAAAAAAAAATAAAGCTGTTCAGCTTTGCTAAAGCCTTATTGGTAGAACAAACCTCTGGCATTTAATAAAATCTTCTTTTTCTGAATGTGCTAATATAAGGTTTTATATTAAACACGTCGTAAGTAGGTTTGAATAGGTTCATATAAAACGACAGAAGCTTTAAACGCATTTTCTCGTACTTTTAAAAGGAGGGTAAATGAACCGCTCATTTTGTATTCAAATGACAACCATACGTAAGTAATTGGTCCTCTCTGCAAACATAGTGAATAAAGGAGCTCGTGTGCGGAACCTTGCGATGTTAATTTCAGCGTGTAACAGGTTAATTAACTAAGGAATCTGGTTAAGGGGCTACGGAGGAAATGAGACCAAATGCTGCTGCCTAACAATATTATTATATTTTTATAGTGAAACATGAATTTACTTGATTTTGAAGTAGGTATAGAAATTTTCGCGAATGTGTTCTAGATAATGTCCAGCATTATCCATAGTTCCTAACAGCGTAACAGTTCTCGTAACTACATATTTCAGTAGCAAGCTGTAAATATAAGTAAAGCCCTATTTACACTTCGACAAGTATAGTAAACGGGCATAACAGAACAGTGATAGTTAGAAGCTACTTACTAAAGTTGTACCACTCACTTTTACAGCGGCTGTGACAGTTAATACTAACTGTTTATTTGTAGGTTAGAACTAAAACTAAAAGTGATCTAAATAGTATTATTTAAAATATAGTGTAAAGGTACTTCCAGTACTACAGACCATTTTAAACTTAATAATTAATACATTAAACTGTGATTTTATTTAAAACTAATTGCAATTCACTATTCTTCATAAATTACATTGATTTTTCCGTAGTAAAAGTTCTACGAAGTTTGTGGCGAGTTAACGACAAAATTTTACCGAGTTTAATAATTGCTTAAAACTTGAATGCAAAAAGCGAAGCGTTGTTGATGACAGGCTCATACAAACATCCCCGTACCCCAAGTATTATCGACTAACAATTTCAAATAATAAAATGTATGAGAACAAAAGTTTGAGTAACTTGTGTGTGTCACAAACAGGTCGCGAGAGATTTTTAATTTTACAAATAACCAAATTAATAAGCAAGTTTTGATATTTTAGTTTTCAAATTAATTTTAATTCGATATAGAGCCAACCGGAGGAAAATCAAAGGATGTGGTAGAATAGGTGCTGGCAAGGTGGAAAGAGAAGGTCCAGCAGGGGACGTCCATTGCCTGATATAATGATGACATTCATATAATATGTTTTAACTTATCATAAAAGCTCAATAATGTCCCACTGCAGGGACGGGCCTCCTACCGTGACGGAGGGATACTTGGCCTACTAATACCACGCTGGTCAGACCGATTGGTATAGGGTTTAATTACTGGTTTTTCTTCTTTTTATTTCGTAAAGATAATATTTACGGATAGTCTTGTCGGTTTTTGGGATGAGATTGGGCGGTGACATATTGTTTTCTTACTCAGTCACTAACTTGTATGTTTCTACAGGAGAACAGGCGTAGTAAGACTCAGATTAGGTAAAACATTTAGGTATAGTTTATATAAACTCTTTTAAATTAACCGAGACATAGCTTACGCACAACATTACAAGTTAAGAGGCTTTGTCTGTTATTTTATATTTATGTTCAAATTGCTATTTTTTAAATTTTGATTCTATATGTTAAGGTATAGCTAATTGGCAAACAACTGAACATGATAAATAAATAATATCATTATAGCATTATGTAAAAGTCGTGTAAAAAGACAACTTATCAAAATTCGGTTTTTTTTTCTCATAACGGTACTAAATCAAGCACTATTCATACTAAAGACAACTAATAAACATAATATTATACAACCTATTTTTATTGTAAATACATGCATGAAAATAAATAAGGTATAAATATACAGACTTAGTATAAAATACTTAGACGAATTTATGGTTAAACATCAGCTAATAATTATAGACTTAAACCAAAATAAACCAATTCTGCATTGAGCGACTAACTTTAGATTTATAATAAGCAACAAATTAAACTCAACTGCAAAGAAAGTTATTTAAGAAACATCTTATTATTTACAAAATAAGTAATTGAAAATTAATCACACTTCTTTGAGAAACTTTGTTTATCAGTTAACTGGCTGTAAAGTAATTAGTTTTGTATTTAGTTTGTGTCAGACGAAGACATTTTAACTTTACGAGAACAAGTTTTTACATTGAGCCATTTTTACGCGGTACAAACTTTTATTAGTTTTGTACCATTCACTTTATTATTATACTTTAATTAATTAACTCTTTATGAATATTAAAATGTTGTCATAGACTATTTAAACATTTTTATATTAAATTGATCACTTAGTTAACTCTTGAGTATATGTTACAGCCAAAGTAATAAATATGAATATTATACATAATAACTAGCCATTATGTATAAGGGCTACTCAATTTTGATAAAGTGATAAATGTTGCAGAATTAATCACATTAACTAGCCATTATATATGTTATAGTTAAAACTCATAACCACTTTTGCCTTGGTTTTTTCAGTCAAAAGTGGTTTTGACCATCGATGTTAGTCAAAACTCATTGAAATTTTACCTTTTAACTGGTAAAAATACAATATTAAGGCAAAAGTCAGAAACAGTTGGTTAGGTTAGGTCGGTATGGTGACCAAAGGACGCATGAGCCGAGCGAGCGAAGCGAGCGTGCCGCGGCAGCGGCCGGCGAGTGCTAGAATATACTAATATGTACTATATTCTAGTTTTACATAAAAAAAAATCTTCTTGTCGTCCTTTGGTCACCGTACTAACCTAACCTAACCAACAGTTTCTGACTTTTGCCAGTTAAAAGGTAAAATTTAATGAGTTAATCACTTTATCAAAATTGAGTAGCCCTTATACATAATGGCTAGTTATTATGTATAATATTCATATTTATTACTTTGGCTGTAACATATATACGTTATGATTTACCCACCTAACAAAACAAAAAAGAGAAATTATCATTATTTTAATTAATGAGCTAGTGTATGCGAAAACCACCCTAGTAGCCTTGACGGAACATAGTACGCTCTAATATATTAACAAATTACTCTCACTCTATATATTTCTAACGTACTTCATTAAAAAGTAATGAACTGCCACATATTCGTTAGAACATAGAGGTGCTGTCAAATTTGTATATAATGATGTGCGCTTATCATGCGCTCGCAGCCAGTTCGGAATCGATTACGTTTTAAATAAAAGAGCGAAATGAACCCCACGCGGTGTGTACCTGCGTCTCGCATACGTTATATACTTAGTACCTACATATCGTTCGACACAAGAGTCGTATGTAATATCTCTGATGTCGAACGATCTCTAACATAGACATTGACGTGAAGATTTTTATTGAATTGGTATGACATGACATTTTATTTCACATTCATTCGTTGGTGTTAACTCTCTGTCATGTTATTTTTGAGTTTTACTTTTACAGTATAATTGAGTTTAACTCCTCGTTTTGTACTAAACGAGCTGTCAATCTCATACGTTGTTGTTTATTCGTAATTTTTTTCATTTTTAGAATACCTTGTTATTTTTCAAATAAAGTTATCAATACCTGGAAAGGAACTTTGGTTACAAATATCACTCATGGTTCAAGGGTTTGTAACAGGTATTAAGTCAAGACTTCCATCTTTGCTAGAGATGCCTTAGTCTTAATAATGCATGTGATATTTACCTAGATGTAAGTATAAAACGTTTAATAAGTTTATTGTTGATAGCTAGAGAGACGGTATCAATGACACTGATAGTTTGAAGGACAATAAAATAAGTTATGAAAAGATAAATATCTGTAGTAAATCCTTATATCAAGTCACCTGAATATTAAGGTATTGATAGGCAGAGGCGTTCTAATGCAGTGGTCATGCCCCATTGGCCATTGGCGATTACGAATAGTTGCAGTGAGTGCAAAAATCGTATCACACTATCTTCGGAAATCAGGTAACAAATCGACCTTACTAATCATTAAGATTTATCCAACATGTATCATTCGTAAATATAAACAAAACAGTCATCAAGATTAATATATATTTGCAAATCAAACCACTATCGCACCTCAATCAAACAGATTTATTTATACAATTTCAGTACTAAAGCTCGACGAAGTTAGGTCTTACGGTTAATATATTAGTAGAAGCACAAGAACTAAAACATAAACTGTTATTAGGACGACGTCACTGCCACAAGACAGAGTCCCACAAAGACTTCCTCGTACTGCGTCTGCAATCAAGTTGGAAACTAGTCTCGGATCGGTCTTAAGCAATATTATCACAACTGTATTCGGCACTGGTACTTACTTTGAAGTGCACTTTGATAAAGATTAATATTTACATCAAAGAAATTCCCCTGATATTAATACTAGCTAAGCTTCTTAGATTACATTTTAGAGATAATTGTTTTATATTATATTATTTAAGTACGAGTATACATAGACATGAGGATATCTTTAAAATTTTATAAAAATAAGATAGATCTGGCACAGTTTTTTAAAAAAAATATAATATTTTGAGCTCTGAATCATAAAAAATAAAACATCGGTGAAAAATCGAATAATCCCCTTATTTTTGTATTATTCAAAAAAACGAATATTTATAAAAATAATTAGAGAAAAAATATATTTTGATCCAATAATTTAATACCACAGATTGGATTTAAACCAATATCTCTTCTGGGTACCGGGGAGTACCGGACGCCAGATGTAAATTAATTGAAGCCAAGGCACATGCCAAGAAGTTTGGACATCGAGGCAAAAGCACCTGAGCAATATTGTCTCGATATTGAAATTTCTTCATTGCTTTGCACAAATTAAGAGGGGCTATTCAAATATTTTGTCCACTGGACTGTCATTTATGGCCATAGAAAGTTGAATGTTGTAATGGAAACCTTTTACCACATACTACACGTTACAGCATCATAACAGCCCATTAATGTCCCACTGCAGGGACGGGCCTCCTCCCGTGACGGAGGGATACTTGGCCTACTAATACCACGCTGGCCAGACGGATTGGTATAGGGTTTAATTTCAAGTTTTCCTTCTTTTTACTTCGTAAAGATAATATTTACAGCTAGTCCCTTAGTCGGTTTTTACGACACCCATGGGATAAGATGGGGTGGTGACATATTGTATTCTTACTCCGTCACCACACGGACAAGAAAACGATAACGATAAGATACGTTAGCATATCAACATCTATTTAATATATTCCATTCATTGGAAATAGTAATGTATCAGAGAAGAAAGGACTTATGAATGTGTCATAAAATATTCTGAGCAACAAAACACATTTTATATCAAGCCTTATATCATCACAATAGGGATGTAGTATTTATCCACTACGTCAGCCGCGATCGAGAGATGAAACGTAAACCTGCCGCATGTTATCGTTCAATCTTCGAATGTGCCGCAAAAATAGTGAAACGCTTATACACAAAAAAATACATTTCATTATGAGCAATTTAATTGTGTTGCGTTGTTATGTTATTGGAAAACATATTGACATATTTCTCGTTTTGCGAGTCGGTTTTACTTTTAATTTGATAACGTACCACTTGGCATCATCTATATCTATACTAATATTATAAAGAGGTAAAGTTTGTGTGTTTGTTTGTTTGTGTGTTTGTGACGTTGTAGGGGGTAATCTCTGGATCTACTAAACCGATTTTAAAAATTCTTTCTGTGTTGGATAGTTTATTTATCGGGGAGTGTCATAGGCTATATAGTATCACGCTATGACTAATAGGAGTGGAGGAGTAATGAAATATGTTTAAAAAAGTGACACGTTTTTTCGCCGCCTAACGAAGTGGGCACGGGTCAGCTAGTTACATATAAAATGGCGATTAAGTGCAAAATACATCGATATGAATTAAAAAGATACAAACTTTATACTTTTCCTTTTTACCCTTCATTCTATAGTCATGCTCAATAAGAGGCAAATTGTTTATTAAAGTTTTATTTAGATTAATATTAAATATTAATATTAAGGTTTACTTATATTTATATTTATACAAAGTTCTCTTGTGTTAAACTAACAAACTTATTAATTTGACTGTATACTAATGTGATATTTTTTGTTCCAGATTGTTCCCGTGTAGTGCCCCGTAGTATTAGCTGTAGTTCAGTGTTATAAACATTCTAAGTGTTAGATATAATGTTAGGCTTAGTTAACTTTAATCATAGTTAAGTGACTAATGAGTGTCGTGTCTACGATGTATTCTTTGACTATAATGACTATATAAAATGTGACGAACTATAAGTGAGCAAGTTTTTGAACCCGTGTAGTGTAAAGTAATCGCGACAGAGACGCAATATGTTGTGTGGTGGTTAGATTCTGACTAACTGTGATCATGTCTATGCCAATGAAGAGATCGTTCAGCTCGGAGGGGGGAGCCTCCTCCAAGCGAGACTGGAAGATGCGGCTCAGCCTGCGCAGCCGCAGCGGGCACAGCGTCGTGAGTATACTACTTTTAATATGTTATGATAAATCGCTAATTGAAAATAATTAGTGTAATAACATAAAACACTTGCTGCATTCTTACACCGAGGAGTCACAGAAAGCGGGCATATTTATACAACAGCAATATTTTTTTTTAATTTATGCACATAGTTAGCGGGGATATAAAGACTAGGTGTTAACATAATATACAAAAAACATCTAGGCTCAAAAAAATCTTGATCATACAAAGACATTTCTTGCCTGGGAATCGAACCCACGACCTCAAACATCAGCCGCATACAAGACCGCTTAGCCACCGAGGTTGTAACAGTATATACCTACTAACTAATAATAATCAAACAATGTAGGTGGCAAAATATATTGAGCGATACCTAGTGAAATATTGTTGTAATGTGAACTTTTAAACGATACTGTAGCCGAGAATAGAGCCTCGCGATGTAAAAGTATTCGCTCACATTTGAACTTTGAGGCTTAATTTAAATTATTGTTGTTATAGCTTAAGTAAATACAGCCTGTGGCTCACGCGTAAGTACTTTCTTATATACGTCTACAACCTTATTTACTACGAACAAATTAAATTAAAACGTAACACATAAGAGTGTGTTCTATTTAGATATTGTATACTTAGATGTTGTTGCTTTGTCATTTATTTTTATATTCATACAATATACCAATAATCTAGTACAAGAATGGTTGTAATTTTAATTCGAAAGATGAATTAGAGGGGGTTGAGTAAAATCAGTGCTGCCTAAAAGGAATGCCAAGTTAAGTTCAATATTCCAACGACGCTGACAAAAATGGAAATCGTAAACGAGATCGAGGTTTGAATCTTATGCAAGACAATAATGTTTGTGATGTACAGATCATTGTTCTGGGTTATTGTATATGTATATGTCAAGCTCGTAACTGTGAAAGTCCCTGCAGCACTGTGCTTGATTGCAAGTGCTGGATTTGTCTTTAAAAGTATTTCTTTGTATAGTCCTAAACCAGATTCCTGCTCTCACTAATGAGACTTAAGCCCGATTTACATATCGACAAGTACAGTAGCGAGTTAAGTAGTAAGTTGTTGATTAAGTTGATTTGAATAGATGTCCATCCTATCTTTAAGCGAGTTAAGTACGAAGTAGCCCTCTCTCTCTCGTCTCGCCAACTTAACTCGCCAAAAAATAGGATGGTGATCTATGTATTTAAATCAACTTAATCAACAACTTACTACTTAACTCGCTACTGTACTTGTCGATGTGTAAATCGGGCTTTACATTAATAGATAATTTAGTAAACAATAACCTATAGTACTTACTTACTTAATTTTCAAGTAAATAATATAATTATATTAATTAACTTTTACCTAGAGAGTACGTGCTCTGACGGTATTTCTTTTACGTAAACAAATTATTCGAGATTACCTGCCGAGCTTTAATCAAAAATTATTAATTCTCATTTACTTAGTTTGATGTAATTAATTTATTTTTAATTAGGATTTATCGACACCTCTTGATACTTTTGTACGTAAATAGGGATAATTGATTTGTAAACAGATATGTTTTTTTGGCTGTAAGGACACACTACAGATTTACTTGTAACAATTATTGTAACTTATGTGTGCTAATTAACCGTACAATAATGTAATGTTATTTCTTATGTAGAAACATTTTGCTTATTTTAACTTAGCATATTGGAAGGACTTTTAAATAAAAATACTCTAAGCTTGGGTTACACTTAGATTCTGAAAAATTACTTTATCATTGCATAAAATAATTGTCACATTGAGATAATGAACGATGAGGGTTTGACGAAATAAGTATACAAGGCTAGTGTGAAAGGGCTAGCCGGTGCGGGTAGGCCGCGGAAATCATTGAGCAGATAGGTTACATTTTGGAGATGGGCCAAATAAAGAGCTCTCGTAGCCAACGCCCATGTATGACTCGCTTAATGAATGTGGACGAGGCCCAATCTGTTTGCCAGGATCGTGCTAAGTGGCGTTCTGTCGTCTCTGCCTACCCTGGACCGGGATAAGGCGTGATTTTATGTATGTCTATAATTGCCTTAAATATCCCACACACGATGTCTCCTATTATTTCATACCTATATATTATTTTAAATCTGTTTACGCCATTTTATTTAATGAAAAGGCTTCAGGTAAAAGGGCTCCTTTTATTAATGAAACATAACAGTTATTATGTGCAGATAAATGTCTGATTGTAACGGATAGCCGTGAAGCCTCCAGCGGGATGTTGTCATGGCGTCGTATCCGCTTCCGGGCATTAGGGTACATTAACGTAAATAAATAATTACACCTCTTTATTACGACATTAGGAGGATTCTGAGCCGCTGTTTGTGTTACTTTATAACATACACTTGTTACATATAAACCTTATGAAACGTTAACATAATTATACTTAACTTATCCTCGAAATGTTTGGAAGAATCTTAAGCCGAACGTCCACCGCCGGCTAAACTAAGTTGGTTTAGCTTAGGTCGCATAGTTGAGCCAGTTTTGCATACATGTGGCATAGTTTGCGGTGGACGCACATGTATGAAAAACTGGCTCAACTATGCGAGCTAAGCTAAACCAACTTAGTTTAGCCGGCGGTGGACGTTCGGCCTTACGTTTTGGGGACTGAGGAGGCGTATATGATTTATGTATATTCTTTATAAAATTAAATAAGTAAAGCTTTGGTTTTCATCATTATGTACCAAACAACAACTGCACTTTACTGTTTTATTACTTGCTACAAAAAGTATCAAAGTTTTCTTAACTTTAGTAAAACAGCGTTACACTGTAAAGTATTTCTAAACTCATGATAATAATGAATGAACTCGATTTATCGTTTAATATATTTGAGATTGACAACTCCTCAACCAGAAATATTAATAAAGATATCAGATTTAATCAAGATGTAACGTAGCTATGATAAACTACGAGGGAGCAAACGACAATGTTTATTATAAAATTGTTTATTATACAAAAAATTCATCAATTCATTTATTATACAAAAGTACTAACAGTGTGTCCGTCCAACGCATACATTTCCATCCAAAGCTAGTCGAAGAAGCTGAATAAAGGAGAGCCCATGCATTTTTATTGCATTTATTTTGGATATTATTTGTCCTTTGGTAAAAATGAAAAATTGACACAAACAAGAACGTTTGCGTGTAATGTGCTAGTAGTTCAGTTTTTTTGCATTTCGACTTGTCTATCCATCCATTGATCTGCCAATAGACATCCAAATATCATAGGCCTCCTCCATATATCGCATATAACCTTCTGCGATCTTGTGCCTCTTCATCTTAACTAAGTTGTTGGTACACGTCGGTGAGAGGTGTCTCTCTTCACTCTGCGTTTTCCGGTACGCGGTCGCCATTCTACAACTTTTCTGCCCCACTGGCTGTCAGGTTTTCGTTCAATTTAACACAAATAACTAGTTAATTAAATAAATGTTTAAGATGATCTATTTATGTAACAGTAACGTGCTTTATACCATAAATGAGTCCTGCTATGAAACTTACGTCTAATGAAAAAGTAGAAATAATATTTTAAATTTTTGGTTAAATCTTTGTACAAATAGAAAAGATAACAAATTTAACAGGATTTTTCTATTTTTGTATTGTTAGACAAGTCAGCAACATAACATCTTTTGCCATAAAGGAAACGTGGCCCACTGCAAAGGCTTTAAAGCTAAGATAAACTTAGACAACGACTGTGCTGCGGTAGAAGCCTGCAATCCTTTCTTTCTGAACAAAATAACTCCACAACTATGAAAAAGGGTATAAAATGTTAAAAGTTATAAAATAATGCACATTTTACAATATTGCAGCCCTTTGTAGCGTCGCTAATCTCTATGAAACTGTAATTCAGTTTTCCTTTGTGACCACGGCTCTGCGGACCTATATAAATGTACTTGTTCAACAATGTAGCTCTTAGTACACCTATTATGATGTTTCTACTCACATTTATTATTACTTTACTTTATGCGAGCCATTCTCGGCTTGCTCTGTATCACATGTGCCAATTATTAATTAAGAATTAATATAGTCTCACTCTTTACTCTTTATCCTTTGATAAACTTAAAACATCTGAATGCTTTTGTTTTAAGTTTCATACTATGAAATACGATGATAATATTTGTATTAGTTTTTCAAAAATATCATGTACTGATATTTTTGAAAAACTTTATTTTGTAGGTACTGCAAAATTTAGTTCACAATAAATTAATTGCCAGATTCACCTACTCGACCGTAAAGTTCCATAAAGCGGGTGGCGTCGGAGAGTATTTCATACAGTGCTAAAGAAAATTGAAACTTATGTACAGTAACTAAATTTTATTTTTGCATGAAAATTATAATGTTTGTAATGCGCGCGTATGGTCGCGCATCCGCTTCGCTTCGCTCTGACACGCTCCGCTTGGTAGGAATTGTACATAACCATTTCTTAGCTCTAGGTGGTCTAGCGTCTGGGATGACAAACCGCAAAGTGCTGGTTCGTTAAAGATAAAGTTTTGGGCAATCACAATATCGATTATTTCGATAACTTATGTCAACAATTTAATAACTGGGTGAAATAATAAAATTTCAATTATCAATTAAAATCGACCGAAACAGTAGGTATATATTTTCTTACGAAAAATGTTCGATGTAATAACTTGTGAAATTCCATCATGCGTTATATTTGTACGGCCTCTCGAAGGTATGCATTTAATTAACTTTTATTCAGAATGTAATATATTTTTAGTAACAGAGCAATCTGTACCGTATTTATAATGGACACATCGGGTACTATTTTTAATATAGAGAAAAAAGGCATATTATCGATATCAAAATAGTAGCCGATTGTAGGTTTTACCAAATGCCTATAACAAAGACATGTCCTTACACGTCGGGGGTTGTCGAACAATAACTCTATAGTCTTAGCCAGCAAATTTCAGTTACCATTTCCGCTACGAAGACTAAAAATAATGTTTATCTAGTTAATTTGCCTTCGACTTGAATACTTGTTAATTGCCTTATTATGTGGTTAACTGATGTTGATTAGCTTTGGCCTCGATGTAAATCATTATATAAACCACCATAACCTTACCCACCAATCTTTTAATCGGTACTTCTCATTGGTGTTATCTCCGACAGTCACAACAATTTTTTTTGGAATTTATGCTCTTAAACAAAATAGACTCGAAAATATTTAAAAGTTGCAGTAAGTTTCAGAATTAGTATGGAAAAACATATCAGTATAAATTGTTAGGGGGTGCATTAACTTGAAAATACTCGGTGATGAATCTTGTCATTGACATTGTAATAATCATTTCTGGTTTTTGTAGGTTATGTTTTAGCAGAAAATTGAGATTTTTAATTGTTTCTGAATGAATATATATGAATCTGATATGCCAACAAAAAGGATCGCAGTAGCATAAAGTACGTTCAAGATATTCATACATAAAAGGGTTATTATCTTAAATCAATAAAAGAGATCTGTTGTTATCCTGTGAGACCCGCATGCAAATGTAAGCAGTTTTTATCTCGTCCTCTACGTCCTACATGTGACCTGTATAATGGGGACACAATCACTGATTGACAGATTGTTTACACTGACATATCGGTTTATTATTATTCGATGCGCACTTGAGATGAAAAACTTAACGTAGAAAATCATTCGGGATAAAATATTAATGGTATTACAAAGTGGTTGGTCTGCCCTTTATTGCTTATGCATCTCTGCAATGTTGAATGTCAACGAGTTGTTTCTGTGTTTTTAGGGGGATGGGTCAAGGACAAGAAAACTAAGTTGTTTGTTTATACTTCACGCTGAGATATCTATGTATTGGTAAATACCAAACTCAAAATACGTTTAGCAGTGAGGGAGTGGCAATTATATCATCCCAGTTTTATTATACCATCTTATAGTCTATATTATAGTCCTTTCGGCTCTAATTATGTTTTAGATTAGCACGAAGGAGGTAAAATGTAAAAAGTTAAGATACTTTTAATCATGAATCAGCGTGTATTATAGCCATTAAGCAATTAATGGAGTGTTAACGATTAAACGCACAACACGACATCAGTCTAGGCGACACGTAGATTATGAAAGTAAGAGGTGTTTGCATCTGAACACCTTACATTCATTCTTTAACACATTTGTGTTTCATATCGTCATCATATCAGCCTATAGACGTCCGCTGCTGGACATAGGCCCCCTCCAAACGTTTCCACCCTGCGCGGTCTTGTGCCTCTCTCATCCATCGGCTTCCCGTCGTCCTAACCAGTTGTGTTTCTTAGTATTCAATCCTAGTTATTAATCTAAAATGTGTGTGTGTGTGGGGATGACTCTTTCGTTTTCATGTTATACTGTTTTCTGTTTGGTAAAACAAAACGAAACAAACGCAAAGTGGAACAGGTAAATTAGCAACTCAAAATATTCTGGTTTAGCTAATTGAGTTTAACTTACGTTCGGTTTTGATTTCTAAACAATTATTGTTTAGTATAACGACATAACACAAACGTCAAAATGTGGGTGTGTATGTACTAATATAAATGTAACACAATAGTAACATCTATTTCAGTTTCACAATCTCCTCCTACGCTTATGTAAGGACAGGTGTGAGTTGCTGCACATTTCGGAAAATTATTATTTCCTATTATTCCTTGTTCTTATATGACAGTAACAAATTGTAAAATTTTCGGGTAAATGTAATTTTAAAAGCTAAAAGCCTGTAAAAGGATTGCTACACTGCCAATAATTGGCAATCAGAGTGCCGTAGGTGTCTCTATCAGGTGAAAGGGTTTAATAAAACTACGGTAATTTTTAAAAGCCACCTTTTAGTTAAAATAAAGGGAAGTGGAAAAATGTATGATTTGTTTTTTAGCATAAAATTTAAAAAGGTATAATTGTCTTGCAGCGAGATATTAGAAGAAAACGCAATCTTTGTTCTAAAGTATAGATACATTACATGTAGGTATTTAAATGTATATTACTAATAAGGTAGAACCAATATTGCTCCCTTGAAACTACTAATAATGAATTTTCTCCAGTTCAGTTACAATCAACGTTGAATTATTAAGTTTTATAACTTCTAAAATTGAAATCATTGTAACACTATATCTCTGATGCTGAACTGAAACGGGTGGGAAACTAAAAAACATGGCGCCTTAGTTTAGTTAAGAGTTTATAAGTAGAAACTAAGTCAAAGGCTTTTGCCATATCCAGTAATATTACTTTACTAATGATACAAAACTTTAGTTTATTGTTGAGTTCCTTAGCGTTAGTTAAATATGAGACAGTATCTGTATCTTTAGTAGATACCCCTGCTTGAAAATCATCTTAGTTAATAGAAGTTCAAGTTTACTCAATTTGTTCTGATTAATGTCGTTTGGTGAGCTATGATGGTTTAGGTTTTATAGGGTTTTCCGTATGATTTTTTGAGCAAAGTCATGAGGTGGGTCCAGTTTTACAGTAGTCACAGTTGAGGAAAACAATGGATTAAAAAAAACATTATTTTATTACTTCACATCGATATTAAATAATAGGGAACTAAAATGATTTTCGCATTGTAGTAATTAATCAGATTTGTTCCTGATTCGTCATCTTCCTAATTGGTCATCTTCCAAATTGGTCATCTTCCAAATTCGTCACATTCCTAACTCGTCATCTTCCAAACTGGTCATTTTCCAGATTCGTCATCTTCCAAACTCGTCATTGTACTGTCGAATTGAATTTTGATAGAAACTAAAAGAAATAATTATTCAAGTTTGGGCAGGAACAATATGTTTTATATCTTAAAGTGTATAATTTTTTTATGAATACAAGTGCTATTTCATTGATTTTAAATGAATATTTATATCTTTAAAGGCTTCAAAATAGTTATGTCTACAAAATAATTAAATTGACTTATTTCAAATAGTATGCAATGTCACTTGTTAAAACATTATGTACGTAACATTTTTATACTAATAAAGTAATTTAATCAATTAATTTAACAATTTAATTATCATTTATCTATTTAATATGTATTTAGTTTAAATAAATATTGTAACACACATATTATTAGAATTAGATAAAATGATCTAGTATTATATTCATCATAATTAGTTTGTTAAGTTTTCACTAGATGGCGTTGTGCCATAAAATTGAATTGCGATGTTAAGATTCTCCGTGTCTGCATAAATGCCTGAGGATTTTTAATTGTTGTAAGAATAAAATTTTAGTTAGCAGTCAGGTTCAATTTGCATCTGGTGATCACGTCCTACTTGGAATGGTCTATCGGGACTTCTTGAATCTAGACTTAGTTATGTAATCTGTTCAGGTCAGGGGGAGTCAACTCTGTTCTACACAATGTTTCTATTAGGGCTGTTAGTCACGACAGAGAGAAAAGATGAAATAGAAAATGTTATGTCATTTCCTAGCAACCACCTAATACTTGTTTATATGGAGCTGTCAACAGTCAACACTACAAGAAAAGAAACCGTTTATTTTGTAAATTCCTAAATATCTTGTAAATAAATAAAAAATCTCGATAAATAACAAGTTTATCCTGAATTAAAAACGTTGCACGAGCATCCTATTCCTTAGTTGAAGTGTTTTTGTGAAATTGCATCCTATTCCTTAGTTGAAGTGTTTTTGTGAAATTGAACGTTATTGACTCCAGTTCTGAGAAAGTGACTCCTATAGGGTTTTTGTTATGTTACAATGAGTTTCAATGTAGAGAAGAATGGTTTAATAAAGAATGTGAATATTTTTTATTATGAATATTATTTACATAAATAAATTGTAAAAGAAATGAAGTTTTTTATTATCAAATCCAACTCTAAATACAGTCATCCTAATTTAAACCTTCAACAAAATAAACAAATAGATATATTATATAACGCCCTAATAATGTAGGGCGTAATATAATATATCTCTTTGTTTTTATTAAATAAAAAAAATAATACAATTTCCCGCGCTGCTGATTTTAACCGCAGTTTTGGCTCCCGATAGATGGCGCCGCACGCTTAGGAAAAGTTTCCTCACGAATTTTATATGAAGTTGACATTCTTCTCCTTTGAGTATAATTGTTCTGTGGTTCAGGTTGCATCTGGGGGTTACGTCCTACTTGGAATAACCTACTGGGACCTCTTGAACTTAGTTAGTACTTACTCGTAGCTAGGTATCCTTAGGCTGCCCTTTAGGTCCACATAGGCTAGAAGATTACATTGTCAGCACCTAAGTCGATCTCGAACCTACTAAAATCTGGCGACCAACGAAGGGACATCAAGTCTATCATTATTGTTACCTAACCAACAATAAACATATTTTTACCACTCTGCGTGTATTTTATTACTGCATCGGCTAAAGGAACCTACTTACAATATTTATTTATATAACATTTAGGATAGTATACAAATACTTTTTTATAAGTAAGAAAGTACTTTATCTAATGAGTAAAATGACATCAATAACTTATAAAATCAAACGAGAAGTATCCAAAATTTTGATATTAAACACTCCCATACATTTGATAATTTTACAACAAGATGGAGCCCCTGCACATAATACAAATGTTGTAATGAGTTTCTTACGAAACAATTTTGATGGTTTAATAGCCAATAACAGTGCAACCCCTTGGCCTGCCAGATCCCCGGATCTCACGCCTTGTGATTTCTTCCTGTGGGTATTTATCAAAGACTACGTGTACGCCGAGAGAATACACAGTCTGGAAGAGTTGTACGTCGAGTTGTAGAGCAGAATCGTGTACGTCGTGCAATTGCTTTAATTACTCCGCAAATGTAACGGAAAGTTCATTTAGAAACTGTAAATATAACTCGTCATTGTATCGCACAACAAGGACGACATTTCGAACATCCACTTTGAATACAAAATTTTCTAAAACCTTTCTACTAATCTCATACAAAATGTATGGGAGTGTTTAATATCAAAATTTTGGATACTTCTCGTTTGATTTTTAAAAAGTTATTGATGTCATTTTACTTATTAGATAAAGTACTTTCGTTATCAGTTTTAAATTTTTTGATATCTCTCAAAGTTTCGGAATAATCGCCTGTGCACACTTAACGATTACACCCTGTTTATTCAGGTTCATCAATTCATGCCTAATTTATTCTTATATATTGGCAAAGTGCTTCTTTTCCATTGATTTACAAAAAACCAAAGATACACACTCCACTTCCCAAAACCGTCCGCAACAAATAGGCGCATTGTGCACTTTTTTTAAATTAGTATCGCGTTGTTCTACCGGCAAACGTCAATCATTAAATTTTATTGCGTATGTGCATTACTTTTTAAATACAACTTTATGTCATGCATGTAAGATTGTATTTGAAAAAAAAAATATGTTTACGATATTTCTATACGTATTTATTGCGTATGTTTAATTTGGTGACACTTTTGGCTGTTAGTTTTGTTTGAAAATGTGCATCTTGGGTTTTTTATAAATCAATGTTCTTTTCTTATTTTTTTTATAAACTTCATGATAGACAAGTAACACTCATAAAGGTTATACTACAAAGGATTTATGTAATAAATTTTTGTTAACAAATGTACACGGTATGACGAGTTTGGAAGATGACGAATCTGGAAAATGACCAGTTTGGAAGATGACGAGTTAGGAAAGTGACGAATTTGGAAGATGGCCAATTAGGAAGATGACGAATCAGGAACAAATCATTAATCAAACCTAGCTATAAATAAAAATACATTGCATTGAAAATGTTCAAAAGTTTAAATTTATAATTTACACAGTTTTACCGCGGAACTCCCTGACAATGATGTAATCCGCCTTAACTCCACTATCGCCTGATTTACGAGGCAATCGTACATTTTACAGTTAACCGCTTCAGTAATTACCGTTTTACGGACGTGAAAACATGCCAGATCTATCCGACTGCCAGACTATTGCCAAATGAATGTTTTGTAAGCAGGAAAATTGGCTTAGCCGTGTTAAATTTAACATCATTGAGAATTGTACAATGCTTCGGACCTCGACAATGCGTAATATCGATGAACCCACACGAAATAAAACAACAGTAAGTACCTCATGAATTGCAGTGAATTGACGCAGGCTTTGCACGTTTTAACTATAAAGGGTAGAGAGTAAGAGATCAATAGAAAAATTAGGAACGATGTAATGTCATAAACTCGTAGCTGAAAAAAGTAACTATAATCCGTTTTCCAAAAATGCAAAGGTTTCAAATTATGCGATAACAACCTAAAAATAAATAATATATTCCTGACTACCATGAAAAGCTTTTCACAAACGTCAATTGCTGTATTTATGAGCTCGTCACACATACAAGAATTTAATACATTCAGGTATGAGCAGAATGCCATTCAGTTGTTATTTAAATGTCAAAAGTCAACTAAAGGTGGACGGCGTATAATTTTGTACGGGGCATTCATATTTGTGTGGAAGTATTTTATTATCATCTATATCTATACTTATAATAAAACTGTAGAGAGATCAATTCTGTACATTGAATATATGTTAAAAATTAATATTGGAGGATGAATGGTGATCGATACTAATGCCAAAAATGCAATCAATAAATTTTTTGTCTGTCTGTCTGTCTGTCTGTCTGTCTGTCTGTCTGTCTGTCTGTATGTGCACGCATGGGTCAAAAACTACTGAAGGCATTTTAACCAAACTTGGTACGATTGTAGTCCATACTCCCGGGCAGGTTATAGGCTGTATAACATAATGCTAAGACACATAGAAGCTGAGCAGTGACGAAAAATTTGAAGCAAGTCGGTTGAAAAAACGCGCGTTCGAGCTCTTATCGTCGCATACGTTGATCATACGCCAAAAATATGTATTACAAAAATAATAGTCTTCAAAAGATGTACAAAAAAATCCTGAATAGTATATATCTATCTTTTATATATTAGCCACAATAACCTGTTTAATCGTTAGGGTTTTCTTCAAAGTGTATTAAATACATAAATATATTGTAATTTGCATAGACATATCTTTTTTAAACTCCCATATTTCAAAAGTACACTTTAATACCTTATTCATAAAAAAAAAATTAGAGAAATCGGTTTATAAACACACAAGATTTAGATGAAAGAAAATTTCCAAATGTCGCCGCGCCAGTATGAGTACGGCTGTACGGTTGATTTTTGTTTAACGTCCGAAACGGCCAACCGTTGCATCTATATAATTTCATTCACATTGACTCTTAATGCGAACGGACGTGGTTCTTATTGACTCTTCTCGGAATAAGCGCGCTTTAGATATTAAAATACATAGATACGTAGTTTTTAGGTATTAAGTTTAAAGTAGGTATCTATCTATACTATAATAAAACAATCGGAATCGGATAAGTAATACTCGAGATATCGCTAGATCTCTTTATTAGAACAGTCCAATACAAATCAGGGGTCATGAAAAATGGATTTCGTTCAATGTTGAATGAATTTAAATTTCGTTTCTTTTGTTCACGAGATGGCGTTACCAGTAGTAATCATAAAATAAATAATTTTTAAATAATCTATAACTATTTTATTATTAAGTGCTATTAATAAGTTATTCCTTTTAAATGTTAATAAAATTAACCATGAATCGTATGTGTAACATCAATTATAAGTCTTCACACTAGCCTTTAAAAATATCAATTTAACGGACACAAAGAACATCCAGACTAAGGACAATAGTTTGTGTATCACAATTGTCCTCCATGGGAATCGAACCCGCGACCTCATGCACGCCAGCCATGTAATGGCTAACGCAGACCTGGACGTCATGGCAAACGTCCGCGGCATTGAAAAATCCCTTTCAATGCCGCGGCATCATTTTAAAGCATAGCAATTTATGTCGTATTTCTGTAACAGTACGGTTGAATTTCCATTAATAAAAATTAAAATACTTTGCCATGCCGTCTAGGTCTGCGTTAGCCATAATGCGACCGCCGCGCCACCGAGGCAGGTAATTCTGCCGCACCGTAACGTGGCGTGCAAATGTATTCATTCATAATTAATTAGCGATTATCCGTGTGGTGACGGAGCAAGAATACAATATGTCACCTCCCCATCTCATCCCATGGGTGGCGTAAAACAGACTAAGGGACTATCGGTGAATATTATCTTTACGAAATAAAAATGAAGGAAAACTTGAAATTAAACCCTATACCAATCCGACTGGCCAACGTGGTATTAGTAGGCCAAGTATCCCTCCGTCACGGGAGGAAGCCCGTCCTTGCAGTGAGACATTAATGGGCTGTTATGATGAAATAAGCGATGTCATTTATTTTAACTTACAAATTTGACAACAGATGGCATTGTGCCTGTGACGTCATTTTCAGTATCGCGGTATTACGATTTTACTTGAAAGAATGACGTTCGCTCATGTCTTTCAGTATAAGTTTAAACACAGTCTTCATAGATCTGTCTTTGTAAAGATCTGTTTTTGAAAAGGTTTTGGTTCGTTCGTTAATTTTACAATTCGTGTATATCTGTTTGTTATAAGGTTTAAAAAACGATTTTTCATTATTAAATCGAATTGCGAAGTAAGTAATATCCGCCACGCGAACGAAGTCGCGGGCACAGCAGCTAGTATTCAATAAAATTTATTGGGTACGGAATATTATACAGTTAACAAACATTAAAAATAACCCGTATTATGAATATACTTAAATTGGTACCTACTTATCATTTATGTACACAAAAGAGCCCAGGGTGGAAATGTTTAATATTATGATGATGATTTTTAATGATAAACGAATACAACTTTAACATAAAATATAAATTTGTATTTCTATAAATTAATAAAACTTATTTGATATTTTGGACTGGACCTTTTAATTTTTATTTAGATTTATATTTTATTTAAATTTATCTGAATTGAGAAATAATATACATAATATTAAATAATATAAAGGTAATACATATTAAGTTGCATAAAATGTTTTAATGCAGATAACAAGTAGCCATCATCGTTATATCAGCTGCTGGACTTATGTACTTGTTTGCTAGAGCTTATTTCAAGTCTTGTCTCCAGTTTTAGTCTTGGCGCGGTTAAGGGTTTGATTACTTGAATTGACTTTAATTATCACCATTCACTCATTAGTTCGTCATTTATAATCACTAGCGCGGTTACAGCTTGTTTTGCACTTTCGAAATAATCTATCTATGTCGCGATGAATTTCCGGACACTTAAGAAACTTTATCTAATTTATTGTTGAAACAAATCATTAAAATTAGGCAATGAAAAACAATATGTTATTCTTAAAAAGTTAGAACTTATAACATACAAGATAATTCTTGAAACAAGAATCGTCGACATAATCTGTCCGAACATTTAAAATCTACGTTATCTTGTCATAATCATAGAAAATTCCAATACCCCATAAAAAAACACAAAATCACAATAGTAAAAACACAAAATCTCAATCTGCGCATGCCCTCTGTTTAATCCATATAATATATGATCAGGTACTCGTATATTGTTATCAGGACGTTACCTTTATGTCAGCGACGGTTTTCTTCCACATTATAATATAATATTACAACATTCAATGATCTGACGACAAGACGTCACTAACAGGGTATTGGGCTTCTCAATAACTGATCTTATACTCGTAATTAAGATAAAACAATATACATATTTATGAAGAAAATATGATATAAATTATGATAAATATAATTCAGTAAGTTGGATTTCCTTCTAATGCAATTTTACATTAAATGTAATTTTACTATCTTGCATTTTGTTAGTACTTATTTACAGATATCTACCAAATAAATGAATTATTCCACAAATCACTGTATCCCTAGGTATTACTGTTTACCTATAGATGTACTTTCAAATAATTTTACGCTTAAATAACAGTAACCGATAGCAGTAGCCAGTGCGCAAGTGTAACATTGCGCACTGATGCGCTATGTTCTCTGATTGCTTTCTGTACCTGTGAAATGGACATACTTTATAAATACCCATTTGTGTATCGTCATTTCTAAACTAGTGTATTCAAAGTAGAAAGTACTAAAGATTTTATAATTGGATTCCTCAGACTTTGAGTGATAGAACTATAAAAGTGCATATTTATTCAGTTTGTTCTTTGACATAACGACATAGAAGACACACTGTTAAATCTTTGAGTAGAGTTGCTCTACAACGTTATTGGAAGCAATTTTCGTAGTCCTCGTTATTCTCTGCGTGGTAGGTCATGATTTACAAGTCTTTGTGTCAAAGATTGGTTCTCGTGAAGCCATCAGACGCTAACAATGCACTTGACAAACAGTCCCTGCACGACCTCGCCGTACTTGAGAGCTCCTGCACTTTCACGAGTATCGATAATGTTCAATACTTTAGCTTTGATGTTCATATTTTTCTGTGAAAGTATTATTTAATGATGGCGCAAAAATATATTGAAAATGCGTAATTTTGAAACGTACAAATTAATCATGTACAGTGATAAATAAGTAACAACCAATAATTATTACAAATTGCTTTAAAAGTATTATTATAATTTTAAAAAGACTTTTCTGAAACTTTATGCACAAAAGTGTACAATGCGAACTTAAGGGGAAACAATTCAATCGCAATTCCATACAAACAAAGAAAGTTAATTCCTCCTTCATTAGATAATAAATACTCAAAACTATAGATGATATCGTTTTGCCTCGTAATTATCTAGTCTTACTGATTAATAAAACAGTAAAACAAATATTCATTTACAAGTTATGAGGCTTCAAAGTTCATAATTCTATGCACATTTTATGACAACTTTTAGCGCAATAAAATAGGATTAAACGTTTATAAAGGTAAATATATTTTGGGACTAGGAATAGATTATTTATTCGAAAATTCAAATAATTTTATATTGACTAGATACATTCTAAAGTTTGTACGCAATTACCTTTTTCCCAAAACCATTTTAGGAAATTTTACCGTGCTCGTTTCTGCCATCGACATCTTGCATCTCGCCTCCACTTTCTGCACCCCTCGGGTCGGCGGAGGGGAGGTACGACAGCGAGCCGACCGTCGTCGAATGTTACCGAATATTTTTTTTTAAACTTCAATAAACTTTAATTTATGTCATTTATGACAATTACGTATCGCTTGCCAGTAAGAAGTTTCGTAATTTCTTTTATCAAAGAGATCCAATTATTATCAGATGCATAACCAGTTAAATAAAATACCTACATCAGTGACATTCTTGACTAAAATCAACTGTCAAAATTCACCTATTATTACAATAGTCAATAGAGCATAGCTAAGGCTGTCACATTGCACAAACTGTATTTTTTTTTGTAATTCATTTTGTATTTTTTTTTAAATATTTACGTGACTCACCCCCGCCCCGGTATCTGAATGACTGATCAAGTATCATTTCTTGTCAACTATCATTTCCAGATTTTATGATTATTATTTATTTTTAATAAAAATAATCAAGAGTTAGAACTGGTCAGATCCTGGAGACCACCAAGAGTCGAGGGAACACCTCAACGCCATATAGCAGCTACCTTGTGTTTGGGCTTGTTTTAATTGTATTGATGAAAACTTTACACAACTTTACACAACTTTACACAACTTTACACAAACATGATCTGATGATGAAGACGACTGAGGGTCGAGGAAACTTTTCAACGGTATATAGCAGCTACCTAGTGTTTGGGCTTATTTTATTCGTATTAATGAAAACTTTACACAAACATGATCTTATGATGAAGACAACTGCAGAAATTTATTTAATACTAATCTTAGAAATTGTAATCAGCATGGTTTTTAACCGACTCCTGTTGAAGTCGGTTTTTTAATTTATATTATATTATATGATTTTTCTTCTTTTTTTTAAATCCAGCTAAAATTAACTTCATGTACTGTATGTGAAGTAAGATATTATTGTGTACTGTATGGAACCCCTATTAACGATGCACGGTCTAAAAAACTGCCTCAAAAATAAACAGTTTAACTTAAAAAAAAAAAATTATAATGTTTTAAGGTGTCATACCTACACCACTTACAAGATAAATTGATGTCTCGCTTGGTGTGTCTTCCGCAACAAAACTTACAATAAAATATTTTTTTTAAACCCATTTTAGTTATCTTTATTTACTCCTGATTTATTACTTTTTGAGTAACTACCTACAGCTAGTATTAGTGTCAACCTTAACAATCAAGAAGAACAATATTTATATTTTGAACGACATTTTGATTTGTAATAAATACAATCGAGCGCGTGTGCGTGTGCATGTTTCTTACTGCTTTTCTATGAGTTGTTCTCTTTCTCACGCGACGTTTGGTGAAACAACAATGTTTTAGGCTTCGCCGACAGCTGAGTTGGTTTTGACAGAATGAGCCTTCTTAATAACCAAACTCATAATCCAGACCGATTGTACTCGTAGTTAAAGCACGTAATAATATACTTACAAATTAAATAATATAAGTATTAACATTCTGTATGAATAAACCTGCTAAACCTCTTGATAGACAGAGGAAGCTGGGGGATGAACATCGCTTGTAAGAAGGTGACAAATTATGCGAGTAATGGAGTCTGCCCACTACACCGTACCATACCATGACCGTGCTAGGACCGTATCATGCACGTAAAGTAACACAACGACGGTACTGGCTGGTTACGGAACGGTCTAGTGGACATAGTCTCATACGTTCATAGCACGTTCATGGTATGGTACAGTGTAGTGGGCAGACTCTTTAAAGGCCGAACTTTGAACAATTAGGGAACATCAATATAAAAACAGTGAATTGTAATTCTCATACAAGTTGGTGATGACAGATTGCACTTGTCATTAGTTAACATTACTAAACATTTTGGTTATCGCGTAACATTACTTGTCCATTATCGGTTATCAATACATTAGTACACAACACTGTTTATATAATTGTTCTAGTTAAAACCAGATTCCCAATAAAAGCTTTATTTTCTATAAATTCTTGAGCTTCTGATTCAAACAATGTAAAAACAAAGAGGGGAACCTTTATTCATATTTCATTACAAAGCTTGATTTATTTTTATTTCGTTAAATTCCTGTAGTTATTTGAATTGGATTGTTGATCCTAACTTAGGGCAGGTATAAAAATTCTCGAGTTGTAAAAGCAATCGAGTTATAAGGTCATTCAGTCTCTGAGTGAACAAGTAACTAATACATAAAGAACTATACAATCGGCAAACTAGATTAAAATATCAAACATGTTTTTAAGCGGAAGTTAAATTAAAGTTAACTTGACTACTAGAAGTAGGATGATAGACTTAAATATTCTTAGAAGTTGGCACAAGTAAGTTAATGCCTGTTTACCAAACGAATGAAGCCTGGCTTAAAGGCAACGTATTCATATTTGTATACAAAACATATTATTTATGATACTAAATAAGTTTTCAAGGAATAAGAATTAGTGTTTTTCTCAGGATTATGTACACCTAGTTGATAACAAACTTTAATAATAGGAATCATGTGTTTGTTGTGTGGAATTTAACATCTAGGGCCATAATGTGTGATCCGATCGTGCTTGCATGCATTTCGAAATGTTATCCTAGTAGTAGAAAACAAATGTGGCTATTTAGGCTTTTTTTTTTAGAGCAAGAGAGATGTTTCCGAGAAACACGAGGAATCCAGAGAGAATCGTCCTTTCTCGTGTACCAAAAACTATGTTGTATCAAAAGAATTGCTTGGCAATGTGTGGTAAAATTTACAACGCCATTCCTGATAACATCTCTCTCTAATCGGTCCCTCATTGCTGAGGATCGTGGTTACGAGAGTCATTTAACCGAGCGAGACGTCTCCATCGGTTACGGTCTGAAGTGGAACTCACCACCTGGTAGAAATTAGAGGAAGAGGTGGCCTCTCTAACTTGGTCAGACCATCGTGCTGGCGATCGGCCTCGTGATCTTCTGCCTTCAGTATTGTCAACAATTACAAGCTTTTCAAGATTGCCATCCCCCCTCCTCATTATGTGTCCGAAAAAGGTAAGTATACGCTGTAAACATATTGCCGACAACCGAGTCTTAACGCCAAGTTGCGAGAGTATTGACACATTTGTGCGTTTGGCCGTCCATGGTATGCGAAGCATTCGTCGCCAGCACCACATTTCAAAAGCATCTATTCTTTGTCTCTCTCTGGCTCGGATTGTCCATGTTTCGCATCCATAGAAAAAGATCGGGAAAATAAGGGCTCTCACTAGTCGAGTCTTGGTCTTGTAGCTTATTCCTCGGTTTTTCCAGATGTTTTGGAGTCGTGTCATTGCGTTTTTAGCCATGGCTATTCTGCGTCTTATTTCAGGTTCACAGCTTCCTTGGTTACTGATGTAGGATCCAAGGTATATAAAATTATCCACAGTGTCAATGTCTTGAATGGTTTGGACATCTGTCAGTTGGCCTGCGCGATCTACCACCATCAGTTTGGTCTTCTGCCTATTAATAGTGAGTCCCAGCTTTTCACTTTCCACTTCCAACTTGTGCAGGATCTCCTTCATGTCAGCAAAGGATGTAGCAAGGAGTACAGTGTCATCCGCATATCGCAGATTGCAGATGCGTTTCCCACCCACTGCAAATCCCCTGTCCCAATCCTCAAGGGTCCTGCGGATGATGTGTTCGCCGTATACGTTAAACAACAGGGGAGATAGGATACATCCCTGTCGAACACCCTTGTTTACTTTAAACACATTTGAACAGTCGGTATCTATTTTAACAAAGGATCGGTTGTTGACATATAGGTTTCGAACCAGTTCGATTAGGTGTTGCGGTGTGCCCATTTCCTCTAGAACCCTCCATAACTTATCCCACTGCACGCAGTCGAATGCTTTCTTGTAGTCGATAAAGCAAAGTAGCACCGGACTGTTAAATTCGCGACTCTTTTCTATTATTTGACGAACATTCAACATTTGTTCCCTTGTGCCCTTGCCCTTAACGAATCCTGCCTGTTCCTCTGGAATTTGTCTCTCAAGATAATGTTTGAGTCTGCGATTACTTACGTGCAGGAGTATTTTGCTGACATGAGGGACAAGTGCGAGGGTTCGATAATTATCGCAGTCATACCTAGAGCCCTTCTTGTAAAGGGGAATAAACACCGACTCTGTCCATTGCATAGGCCATCTCTTGGTTTTCCATATAGAGTTGCATATGTTTAGCAATAGGTTAGTGCCATTTGGACCTATGTTTTTTAAGAGCTCGGCTGGTACTCCATCTTTACCCGGAGCTTTCCCATCCTTCAGACTGTTGATAGCTGATTGTATTTCCGACTGCAATATGTCAGGTTCCAGCTGTGCCGTTTCAGATCGACCAGGATCTACGGTAGTGTGGCCCGCATCATAAAGAGTTGTGCAGTAGCGTTTCCACCGCTCAAGAACTTGTTCTTTTTCTGTTAAGGTGTTGCCAGCTTCGTCTTTAATGATGAAGGTTTTTATTGTGCGGGTTTTTGAGAGATCTTTAACTTTCCGAAATAAGTCTCGGGTTTCGTTTTTTGTAGAGTTCTTTTCAAGTTCCTGGCAGATGTTATTTATATGAGTATCATAGTCTTTCCGACATCTCTTTTGCACTTGTCTGCTTAACTGCCTGTACAGTTCTCCATCCTCCAGCTGGCTTAAACCCCTTTCTTTCACTTTTCTTCTTCGCAGAATCAGATCAGCGGTCTCATCGGTTATAAACGACTTCATCGTTGGTCTTGGTTTCAGACTTTCCCTGCCGGTCCGTATGATTGTTTGGAGCAGGGTTTCCCACTGACTATCATGGTCACAGGTGTTATCATTTAAGCAACGTGGTATCCTATAACTCATGTGATTACGGAAGGCCTTAAGGTCAACGTGACGAAGATCTTGGGTATGTTCTTTCCTGGATATCTTCCTTAAACGAAGTCTGAAGGTCCCCACAAGGAGTTGGTGATCACTACCGCAGTCCGCTCCAGGATATGTGGTTGTATTTAGAACGGACGATCTCCAGCGACTTTTAATTAGGATGAAGTCTATCTGGTTTCTGTAGCGGTCGCCAGGAGAAATCCAAGTGTAGAGACGGCGTATGTGTTTTTTAAACACTGTGTTAGTTATTGTGAATTTCTCCTCGCTACAGAATTGAAGCAGACGTTCACCCCTTTCGTTCCTTGTGCCTATACCGTATTTACCAACAATCTGTCGTAGATGGCCATCGCTATCCGTCTGTCCAATTTTGGCATTGAAATCTCCCAGAACTATAGTGACTTCTCTACTGGGGATATCTTGTAAGGTATTGAGCAAGGAGCTGTAGAACCTTTCGATGTCTTCCTCGCTTGACAGAGCTGTGGGCGCGTAAACCTGTATGATGTTTAATTTGCAAGGAGATGTGTTCAATTTGATGGTAATGATGCGATCATCAATTGCTTTGTAACCTGTCACATATTTGTCCATGATCTTTGGTACTACGATAGCCACACCTCGCGCACTTTTATCTTCCGGTCCTGAGAAGTACACTTTGCTCTGTTGGTCTGTGACAAAATAGCCGGATCCTCTCCAATGTGTTTCACTGAGGCCTAAGATGTTAATTGCCTTACGTTTTATTTCCTCCTCTACTATCTGTAGTTTGCCTGATAACATAAGGAACCTCATAACAAAGCAATTTAAAGTAAAACTGAAGGATTGGTTAATACAGAGATGTTTTTACTCTATAGATAAGTTTTTAAAAAATTAAAAATAATAATTGATCATTTAATTTAAAATTGTTATTCAATTTTTTTAATAATTTATTACTTGTTTGTTTAATGTTTATTGTGTTATTAATTAATCGAATGAAAAAATAATTGCTGTTATATTTTAATTTATGATTAATGTATTTTTGTTTTTTTATTTTTTATTATTAATTTATTGTGTTTAATGTAAAAATATTTGTACGCCAATAACTTGGCTAAATATGTAGATCTATAATTATTGTAAGACCTATATGTATGCACCATATTTAATGCAAATAAATATCTTTATCTTTATCTTTAAATGCTTACAACCTGACAAAACATTTCTCAAAATTGTTCAAAGTTTATGAAGACTTGTGATAACATTTTGTGGCATTGCTTTGTTACACTTTGCTGTTTACATTAAGGTCTAACCGACCAAGTATTGTGAGAAAGTCCAAAATTCGAATATTCGTCAAAGTGACCTTTGCCCCGTATCTGTCATTCATTTCCCGCCAATGTTTCACACCTAAAGAAACTGGGTCAACATAACAAAATGTCGGTGTGTACCACCTTGATTAGAAAATCAATTGTGCTTTCTTATTTAGGTACGAATGACTTTTTCTCGAAATACATTTTTCACGTGACAACAAGTAAATATAATAAAAGAGTAGACAATCTCTCAGAAGATGAATGTGGCGCGGCGCGGCGTGGTTAATGTAGGTAAACTATGAATGAAGGAGCCTACTGTTCAAAGATGAAAGTATGGAGACGTAGGCTTAGTTGTAAACATGTTGTGATTGATATCAGCTACTGAAAAAATATCAGATCACACCAGAACACAATTTACTATTTACATTTTTAAGCAATTTGACCAACTAAATTAATTTACAAAGGATCGTTTTTTTGGATTAAACTAATACCAAAACCAACTTGAAAAAGTATTCACTAATACAGATAAACAATTCACTTTTATTAAACATTTTTTTAAAAGGATTTTTTTTAATTTGTAACTTTAATGTTTTACAAGTGTTATGAAATAGAATGGAAACCTTCAAAATATAAATTGCTTTCCGAAAACAAAAAGCGTTTCAAACAATTTGAAGGCTTTTGAAAAAGTCTAAACAATTTCGGTGACATGGTACAAAATCAAATCTGTTCATTGTTGCAAGAACAATGCAGTATTCTATTGTGTGCTACTCATCAAAGTCACTTCCAAAATTGGAGAAAAAATATTGCAACATTTTTGAGTCTATGAAAGCACAGAGTGTAACTTCACAATATAAAATAGATTAAAAATTTAAATTGCTGCAAAAGACATTTTGAGTGTTTGGAAATAAAAATTCATTCTGAGTAACTTTTATTCTGAATCGTATTGTACAAAATCTGAATCTGAAACTTGTAAAACAATTTATATTTCATTTTTGTGCACGTCTTTTTACATTGCTTTGGAAATTTTATCAAAAGTCTCTTTTGAGTGCATTTCAATTAAGTAATTCGAAACTTTTAGCGCATCTTTCACAGTTTACGTGTATTTGTTGTTACAGCATTTTAGGTACGAAAGGGAGGACTTATTAGACGGACGAGGACGGAAATATTAGATAACATAATAATCTATGGACCCCATAGATTATTATGTTTTCTAATATTTCTTTATGATATTAAGATTTTTTTAAATTTACATAAATTACGATCGCTGGTTTTTAGGTCCGTTATTGTACGTTTGTGAAAGTCTCAGTCCCCATAGACATTGCATAATCCTTAGAAAATGAGTTTTAATTTAAAAGGAATTAAAATTATAACCGGTGCCATAAATAAAGTTAATTTGATACGACAGCGCTGTTTTATACCGGCTAAGTTAGATTATCAATGTTTTGTTTAGTCACGGAAACCGACTGATATTTAATAAAAAATGATTATAAATTTGATGTCATTGTTTGTGCTTATTTGCACTTTTCTATTAAATGGTGTGGCGAGGAGATAATAGATAATAAATCGATCTACTTGTAATGTTGACCATGTTTGATAAAGGTTTTGTCATGGGCTATTTTATCTGTAGGAATTATGGCTAAAATAGACAATAGTTAATATGCTACGCTACGGTGTAAAACCTGTTTGCACGAGCGTAACACATTTAAACAACTTATGATTGGATAATAATTAGATAAATGAACAGTTATTAAAAATAACGAAATCTTTTATGCTATTTCAAATGTAACAAAACAAAAAATGAGAAGAAATTAGGGTATCCCAGAGGCTTCGGCTTACAAAAAAGTTAATTTGTTATGAATCAAACATTTAAGTGGTACGGTACCGAGCTGAGACTCAACTATTTATAGCTCCAAGGACAAATTGGAACCAGCCTGTGAACATTCTATGAAATATTTCACCCTCTACGTACTCTACGCCACACTGTAGGTGACATTTAGCTTTCCTTCAATAAAATATTTGCTTCGGAAACGTAGTTTTCGCCTACTTACACGTGTGTCTGAGGAAATTCATTTTTTCTAAAAAGTTACTGCTGACTCGGGAATGTGGAGAGGTCCCAAATATTATTGGAAATCATAAAAGCGTTCAAACATTGTGACGTAGCAATGTGCTAGATAGATCTTTCTTCAGTGTCTGCTTTTTTTGTTTGAATATTTTATTAACCTTCTGTATTTTATGCATAGTTGACAAATAAGTAGTTAACATTTGCAAAAGGCGCTAGTAGCCGAAACCAAGAAGGCGAATCGCGCCGGTATGTGAAACGAACAAGTGAGCAAAACACTCAAACACCAGATAAATTATGCTAAGCTACTTGATGTATACTAGATGTATAAGTTGACGTCTTACAACACGAACATTTAAACATATAGCTTTTAGACGGTCATTATATCCTTAAATCAATACAAGCAAAAAACTAAATATGAGTTGATTCTAGTTTTATTTTCGGTATGTTTATAAATATTATGGTGAAATACAAAAATACAATATCATTTTTATTATAAAATTTCATGTTAAGTCGAGAAATGGAATTCCAGTGAGTATAATATGTTACAGAAAAACTGTACAAATTCGCTGAGCTTAATTGTCGTTATGTCATTAGTGGCTAAAAATATTAAAAAATACTTACCGTCGACGAGGATAACTAGTGTTGCCGACGCAAAAAACCTAAGGGTAAATATAACCTTGACGAAATTGAAACAATTTATTTATATGAAATCAATAATTTGTTGAAACAACCTTCACTAAGGGACAATATTTCTGGTACATAATTGTTTAATTATACTTTTAGTTAGAAAGTAGTTAAAGTTAATCTTATTCCTCCTTATACGAGTAAATAGATAGTAACTTACGCTACAAAGGAGGGAGGCGTCTTTGCGAGCACTGCTCATGTCTTTGAACAACTTTACCCATTCGCTTGTAAAAACATTATGTCATGATCGTCGGTTTCGATCACCTACACCTCGGTCGCGGTCTTCTTAGTTTGCATCTTCTGCACTTTTAGCGCCGTTTGCTCTCGCTAGAGTGTGAACTCTCCGCTCATCATAACAGCCCATTAACGTCCCACTGCAGGGAAGGGCCTCATCCCGTGACGGAGGGATACTTGGCCCTAATACCACGCTGGTCGGACGGATTAGTATAGGGTTGAATTTCAAGTTTTCCTTTATTTTATTACGTAAAGATAATATTCACGGATAGTCCCTTAGTCTGTTTTTACGACACCCATGGGTTGAGATGGGGTGGTGACATATTGTATTCTTACTCCGTCACCACACGGATACTAAACGTAATAGTATCGTTTATTTACATTTTATACTGAATACAAACGTAGCTTGCACCACGTCACGTCGCTAATTACTTAACTAAACTGTAATTATTACGTAAATTATTTCTACACATAAATCAATTCACCTTAAAATACACGTTCAGTGCGAAGCTCAAAAACACAGTTTTTCAACTGGTGCGGTACAAGACGATTCTGCCATGTACTGTTATTTCTTCTAGTGCGGTACATGGCTAATATGACCGGTACACACTTTTTTTTTAAACTTGTATTTCTCATTGAATTCAAAAAAATCAAGCAATACTTTACCTTTTGTCGATAGCTAAACCCTTGAACTATACACATCAGTGGCGAAGGGTGAATTTTTAAAAAACTTGTAACTGTCACAAACATCAATTTAACGGACACAAAGAACAAGATCCAGACTCAGGACAATAATTTGTTGATCAAAAAGAATTGTCCTGCCTGGGAATCGAACCCGCGACCTCGTGCACGTCAGCCGCTTACCGCGACCGCGCCGCGCCATCGAGGTTAAAGTGTATTTCTATAATATTAAATTTCTATTTCGTAATCTACTTTTCTATTGTACTTCATACGTATTAGTGAAAAAATATTCTGTCCCGAACTCAAGTACATAAAGCTATTCAAATCCGAATATGTTTCTCAGTTTGGACATGTTTCTTTGATGAATTAGATAAATGACTCCACAAACTTTTAAAATCTGAGAATAAGACACAAGGGAAACAAAACGTACTATTTAATTTACAACTGAAAGCTGTAAGCCACTTATATTTATCATAAATAGATGTAAATAATATAAAAATATATCGTAAATGCATGGCGCCGGGCGGCGGCCGACGCACGTCTCGTTTGTATCCCACATTCATGTCTGTATTTCTTATTTTCGTTATTTAATTTCAAGAAAGAAGTTTTGCTTCCACAACAATTAATCAATAAGTCAACAATCTAATACTATTAACGCTGCCATTGTAACAACAAATTAAAGTAATAACAATGAAGTAAGTACTTACAATAATGTAGTAGGTAGGCACCCAAAGCACTATGACAATAATTCAATCCATGCACAACACTCATAACACAAACATACTTAGTAATTACTACTTTACACAAAACAGAGAATTCTAATGTATTTGCACTGTAAATACTTTAAAATATAAATAATAGCTGAATGAAAACAAAAACAATAATAAATGTCAAAATAAAAACTTTGGTACTTTGGGTGGGAAATGACTGAGAGCAAAGCATGAACACAATATCGTTCGTTCATACATCGCGATGGATTGTTTTGATTGGTCAATACAACGACGAACGAATGATGCGTCGTTTTGATTGGTCAATACAACGACGAACGAATGATGCGTCGTTTTGATTGGTCAATACAACGACGAACGAATGATGCGTCGTTTTGATTGGTCAATACAACGACGAACGAATATATTAATAATACTCAATTTCCTTAGGTAACTCGAAAAATGCCGGCTTATTCATTCAATGATCGTTCCTTATATCGACGCTCACACACAAAGATAAAATGCAATGTTTTTGCATGTGTGCGTACGACTTTCGTACCGTCTGTTTATACTCGATTCCTATTTTTGAGACCGGCTTACCGCCGCCATTCTAATGTACTCTGTGCCGCCGCCATTAGTTGACAATGTTGTAATAATAGATGGCGTTATGAGTACGTAAATAATTTTCATAATATGTATTGCGATTTACGTAGGTAAGAGAAAACTTTTTTGTTTTTTTAATTTTGTGTACTGAATGGATGTTACGTCATTGATTTATAATTGTTTATTATACAATGTTATTGCAAAGGTAAGCCGGTAGGAATCGGGTTATATGGACCCTTCGCCACTGATACACATCTCTTTTGGTTGTAGAATTGGACAAGTAATGTGTTAGTTATATATAAAAACGTGTTACCGGACTTATATGTCATGTACCGCACCTACGGGTCGGGAAATTTACAAAAAGTCGATAAACAGTAGTGATGTCAATAAGAAAACAAAGTAATTTATCGAATTTTTTTTTATTTAGACGTAGGGTACATACAGTTCAAAAAAATTAAGTCACAATATTTTCGTGTGCTTTATTAAAACAAGCCAGACAAAAAACTTTATTGCACTCGACACAAATCAATTTAACTTAGATCAAATACAAAAATCAATTTTACAATAGAACTTTTCTGTCAGCTTCTCGGCTTGTCATAGTTTTCCTTAACTCTTGATAGCATAGCGTACACTGCTTTCTTTTTAAAGTTTTTTCTAAGGTATGGTGCTTCTTTTTTTTGCTGTTTTCGTTGATAGATTCTGGTGTTAGGCTGCAGTCAATTTTTAATAAATTATTATACGATAAGTCACTAAGTGAGCCGGCTTCACTCGAACATCCAGGAAAAGAGACATTGTTTAATGATGCGTATGTGTTGTTAGTAGAAGGACTTTCGTAGATAGTTTTTCTTATGCCACTTATTTTACATGTAGGTGACTGGTATGTACGTAAGCCAGGTGATACAGTTTTAACTGAACGAGACGGAATCTTTATATCTTCTAAAATTTTAATTTTCTTACCGGGAGGGTAAATCTTTTGATTTTTATTTATTTCGCCTAATGTACTAGCATTATCTTCCTTGTTTTCTTCAAAAACTCGTGCCAACATTTTACGGGAGCGCTTCATCATGAATTTTACTTTGTATTTATTACGTAAGTAAAGGACAAGTAACAATTAATTAACATCGACAAACGTGTAATTGTAAACAAGGTCAGATTGTCACTAATGCATTAGACCCTTTCCGCCAGTGCGGCACCGGGCATGTACATACAAGTCGTATTCGTCCGGTAACGCAAGGAATGCAAACTTTTTCCGTTCTGTGCGTACAAGGCAAATATGACATGTATCTTTTTTTTATAATAATGAGACAGTCTTAAAGTAAGAAACAATAATATATATTTGTCTCTTTTCAAATGACAGAATATCATAGCTAAATTGACGCCGCACGAGCGAGAAAACCTAGTTTTTGGCGCCCGCACCGCGGTAAAGTCCAATACCGGCCACATATGCCCGGTACCGCACTTAACGTGTTAAAATACTTGGAGACTCGTTCTCGGTGACATGATTGCTTTTATAAAGTTGAGCTAGCTTCCATTACCGACTCAAACATAAACTTGAAAACACCTCACTAATTAATTAATCAGATACAAAAGTTGCTCGCTACCAATATTTCTATATTGTACGTAATTATATTGAGAATTATTTTAAGTGAGAGTCGAACGTTGGGACAGTTTAACTGTTTTATAATTAAACCGTCAAACAGTAGGGTCCGGGCGCGGTTGACCACTGCGGTCGGTAAGGGTCTGTGAGGGTATCGATATGCAAGAGTTAATACTTGTATGAAAGTGACCTGTTTCACAACAATGCGCGGCTAATATTTTTAAAGATTTAAATATAGGGTCAGCACTTGAGAAATTAAAGAACCTAAAGATAATATTTTTGCCTTTTCCATTTTGAGACATGCTACTGTTTACTAATTATAATGTGGTGTAAAGTGTGATTTACATTTTTTAAACTTTTAAAACTTCTTAGTTAATTTTAATAATTATTCCAATACAATCAAGTATTTCATAACTGTAAATTATTTTTAACTTATTTCAATGTACTGAAATAAAGTCCAAATGTTAATTACAAATCACAATGTACTAAAAATAGTACAAGTGACGCAAACGGGAACTGTAACTAACCGTTATTGGGTTATTTTGGGTCGGCTGTCCCCTAAATCATGAGTCAAAGGCAACCAATATAAATCAGTCGCGAACTTTATTGATAACTATTGGTCTGATGTAATCAAGCCACTGATATGGCGCACCGTCTAATATTATAACATATTGTTTTATGTTTGCTTTCATTGTTGTTACTTCAAATGACGACGAAACAGACGAGTCTTTAGTGAGTGATAGAGTTATACGTCAGAGTTAAAAGTTAAGATTACTACGAGTACTATAAGATAAACTATGTAGAGTTCTAAAAACATAGTTTGAAAAATAATCGACAAAGATTTGGTTACAGTTACTAGTAGCAGCACGTGTTGTCAGATTTTTAATTGTAATGAGTTTAAATATACGACATTATTTTCGTAATAGTTCAAAATTCTGATGACCTAAGTCTTTTTATATTTCAAACATTAAACTTCCATCGGAAAGAATTTTCTCAACAACCTTTTAAGTGGAAAAATATTCTACCGGACATAAATAAAATAAAAGAACTGTGCCATTAAAATAAAATGTAGTGCCAATTATTGAGAAAAATTATGCTATGGTGGACTATACATGTTGAGGTAATGGAAAATGATGTGGTTAACGGACGTGATAGATATTAAACAAAATAACATAAAAATAGGGAATTTACAATAAGAAAGTTGTAGATTACGTTCGGTAGGGAAAGCCCAAGAAAGACTAACTAGGATCTAATCGGTTACATTTTATAAAAATCTTATAATTTTTCAAGGTAGGTAACACTATGACTCGACGGTCAGGTATTAGGTAATACAATGTATAAAAATGAAACAAAGTATTTGTAAGGTTAGTTTAAGGGTCGTAGCACTTAAAATGTAACGACGATCTGCACCGTAACAACTCGAGCTGTTCAGTATTATTTGTACGAAACTCCTTACTGCAACGCAAACTAATCGGAATCGTAACGTGATCGGATTTTGGACGTTTGACACCGAGGAAGAAGGCGAGGCTGTGCCGATCCACTTACTTTACGTTATAATATGTGCTACAACCCTATGGTGGAATTTTGTAGTGACTCTACCTTCTCTCAAGAAAGCAAGGTGTGAGTTTACCAGTTATTCGACAAGCTTCCAATTTACTTATTTTAATTAGGGTTTAACTAAATTAAAGCAAACAGCGTTTAACTTTTAAATGAATGACCTCGGTTTCGATCAATAGTATAAATAAGAATTTATCTTTTGAGAAACACTATTATGTATTAATAGTAAGTAGTCTAAGTAGTTATGATTATAGTATTAAACTTGTATAGGAGGGAAATTAAAAAGTTTCACGATGAACTCAGCGAAGAAAAGAAGTTGTAAACTTTATATTTCATTACCTGTTCTGTGAAGAATGCATTAGTTTAATAAGTTATTATATTTATAGTATCAAATTGCAGTTTATATAAAGCTTATAAAGTGTTTAGCTAAATAAACACAAATAGAATAACTTATAGATACTCTTTATCGAGGAAATTAAAAAGTTAAACGAGTAAAGTAGATGAAGAACACTAACAACTTGCAAACTTGCTGTGTGGCAATACTTGTATTACATCTTGCGTGCAATTATACTATGACTAGTTGAAAACGCGGATCTGCCTGCTTTTTTATTACTACAGAAACGCCGTATTTTCTAGAAATAAAAAGTAGCTAGGTATCTCCACTACCAAGTTTCAGCCGTACTCGACTAAGCACAGTTTGTTGAGATTAAAGTAATAACATATACATATACTAAAAAAACTCTTATAACTATTTATAATATGGTATAGGGAAATATTGGTAAATTCTAAGGCTACTTAAGCATATTTTTGTTCTCTCACATCACGTGTTCATTCGTTTCAATCATGGTAGTGATAGTTTCACAATTTAAATCGTAGAACGTAGTAGAAGTAGAAACTAGACGACATACACTGGGCCTCAATGAAAACGGGTCGCTTACAAAAACCTTAATAACTTCCAAAATATTGTAGCTAGCTTTATGAAATAAAGACTAAATTATAGATAATTTAATCACAAATAATGCCGCAAGTAAAATCTTTCAAGTTATTTTTGATTTTTGTATTAAATCCATAAATTAAAAATAAAGACAAAATTTTTAAATTTTAACAACAATTTCGATACCATTTTTTTCTGTTGTATCATAAAAAAGATGCATTTTATATACAGAAATTTGATATTCTGATCAAATTAGCATGAAAACATGCCTCTAACCCCTGAAGAGTCTACAAAGATTCCAGAAATGCTAGAAAAATGACGTAGTCATCGTTATACAGCGAGAACTGTTAGTGTATAGCTCTCAATCACTTGAAAAGTACTCCTCAGCCCAAGATCAGAACCAACAGCGTGCACAAAAACACAAGAGGATCGTTACATGGTGTCGAGAATGTTGAGAAATCGATTTCAAACGGCTGTTGTAGTCAAAAATCACTTGCTACGTGCTCGAGATAGCAATCCAAGCCCTTGTATAGTGAGGCAGTGTCTAGATGAAGCATAATTACAGTACTAGACCTGCAAAAATTCGTAAACTTGAAAGACAACATCAAAATTCAAGATAGAGTTATGATAAAAAACTCGTGAATAGCATTCATGGTTGATTAGTTAAGGAAAATGTTTCCGATGAGTCGAGGTTTACCTTATATAAGCACGATGGAAGGCTTAGAGTCTGGAAAAGTACAGGAAACCTGTATAACCAAGCTTACATTGAAGAGAAAGCACCTTATGTCGGAGGCACTGTACACGTGTGGCCTGGAATTTCTTCTGAAAGCCGCACCGAGCTAGTAGTGATATAAAATGGTACTTTAACTGCAGAGAGGTACTTGAATGATATCATTAATGAGTATGATGGCTCATTTTTGGTAAACATCGGCGAAAAAGGCACCTTTATGGAGCTCAATGCTCGTTTTCATACAGATTTCATAGTGTTAAAGTTTCGTAAAGATGTCGCTATCACACTTATGAAGTGGCCAGAACGCAACCCAAACTTGAAACCGATCCAGCATGCTTGGGACGTATTGGATCGATGAGTAGGACATCAATATTTCCCTCTTATCACCCTTTGTGAACTCAAAGAAGCAGTGATAGAGAAATGGGTGTATTTTCCTCAGAATTCAATTAAAAACTAAATGGAATGCATCCCAAACCAGATGACAGCTGTATTAATAGCTTCTGATAATAATACAGCGTAAAAAATGAGTGAAAATTGCATTTTTGATACCTTTTACCTGTTTTCAACATCTAATGAAAGTGTCAATTTTTATTTAACTTACTTTTGTCCAAAATACACTTAACAATCTGTAATTTTTATCACTTCCATTTAAGGACTGTTAAATTATCTTTATTTTAGTGTTTATTTAATAAAGCTAGCTCCAATATTTTGGAAGTTATTAAGGTTTATGTAAGTGACCCGTTTTCATTGCGGCCCAGTGTAGTTCTCTACAAATACATTAATATTAATAACTTATTTAATAAGTCAAGATATTTGGAGTGTTCCACAATATTGTAGAGAGAGTTTATTTAAACTTTGAAGTGGTAGATATTAATTATTTATTAATAGAACAATTTATCTCATAACTGAGAGCTTACAAGTTTAGACACCGAATGTTTTACTCCTACACCTACTTATACGTTTTGGGCCACTGCTGTCACGAACTATTAATATTTTTTTATACTATACCACGAATTTAGTACTTAGATGACATGACAAGTTAGACAAGTAACTCATTTTACTGGGTATAATAGTATTCTATAGCATCAACATGTAGTCTTATTGTTGAATTGATTCATAAAATAAAACCGGTCAAGTGCGAGTCTGACTCGCGCACCGAGGGTTCCGTACAAACCTATTTGCCAATTGGAATAACGTCAGGACTCGGCTGTTTAAATAAGTATTTTATTAATATTAATATTTAAACAGCCGAGTCCTGACGTTATCCCAATTGGCAAATAGGTTTGTACGGAACCCTCGGTGCGCGAGTCAGACTCGCACTTGACCGGTTTTATTTTTAATAGATAGAGTGATTTACGAGGAAGGTTTATTATGTAAATCACATGCCATAATATAGTGGAGAAACCCATATAAATTTAGAGATTTCTAATGAAGCTGTACTTAAAAGTTATTTAAGGATATTCTGTAGCCAAAATTCAATGACGGCACGACTCAGCTCTGTTAAAAAATATTTTCCCGCCAAATTACTATGACGTCACAACTCATCTGTCAAAAATTATGTGACGTCACGACTCATGTGTCAAAAATTCAATGACGTCACGACTCAGCTGTCATAATATATTTTTCCGCCAAAATTCTGTAACTTCACGACTCATCTGTCAAAAATTCTATGACGTCACGCACATCTGTCAAAAGTGACAGCTGTCATAGTGACGGGTGTCTAAAATATTTTCCCGCCAAAATAATATGGACGTCACAACTCATCTGTCAAAAATTCTGTGACGTCACGACTCATCTGTCAAAATATATTTTCCCGCCAAAATTCTGTGACGTCACGACTCATCTGTCAAAAATTCTATGACGTCACGCACATCTGTCAAAAGTGATAGCTGTCAAAGTGACTGGTGTCTAAAATATTTTCCCGCCAAAATAATATTACGTCACAACTCATCTGTCAAAAATTCTATGTCGTCACGACTCATCTGTCAAAAATTCAATGACGTCATGACTCAACTGTCACAAAATGTTTTCCCGCCAAAATTCTGTGACGTCACGACCCATCTGTCAAAAATTCTATGACGTCACGTCCCATCTGTCAAAAGTGACAGCTGTCACTTTGACAGCTGTCAAAATTCTATGACGTCACAGGTCACGTGACTCAGCTTTCCCGCCAAAATTCTATGAAATCAAAATATAATGTGATTGTAGTAAAAATTTAAGGTTTTCGGAATTTTCCCACTACATGTACTACAAGACCTTGCTCCATGCCAAATTTCAAGTTTGTAGGTAGACTGGAAGTACCCTGTAGGTTTTTGCCCTTACCCCTCTAAATTTTGCAACAAAAACGGCTATATCTCTTGATTGCGTTGGATTAGCACTTTGAATTTTTTACAGCACTAAGAGGCAACAAGCCTTAGTATTTGGTGAAAATTTCAGCTAGATACCTTCACGCGTTTCTGAGATAAATGGTCTTGACAGACAGACGGACAGACGGACAGACGGACAACAAAGTGATCCTATAAGGGTTCCGTTTTTTCAAAACTGGTACGGAACCCTAAAAACGACGCAAAGACCGCGCCTTGACATGGAGTTGGGGAAAACAACTCGCTTTATCATACCATGGATTCATAAACGTTAAAGCTAAGCAACTTGTACGTGGTCATAACATAGATAGGTGAGCGCACAGTGATATTGACATTTGCGTTATTTGAAGGGCACATAAACAGTCGGTCTCTTCTGTCGTCGTAGTGACACAGACATTAAGCCCTAGTGGCCTAAACTGTTCTCATCACCAGGTTAGCTATTAACAACACGATACAAACGAAGGTAGCTGAAGTTTTTTATGCAATGACGTTATAGAGGTGTATTTAGTTACACCAATCAACATCATAACAATAGTGCCTAGCGATGAAAGCAAAGTTGCGTTACGCGCATACTTTCGAGTTGGTTCAGTGAAGTCGGTGTAATAACAATGTATTGTTTACTAGACTCTTAGATTTTAATAGCAGTAACCAAACCCAAGATAATAGTATCAGTACTAAGAAAGTTATGTACAGTAACAAGGTAGATCTATACTTATAAACTTAACGAAGTTAGTTAACCGATACATAACAAGGTTTAATTATGCTGACGTTGACTGATCGTTCGATTAATCACAACAATAATGTGAATATCGTATGTTAACCGGTGAACACACCGCCGGTAGTAACATTATAAATATATACTAATCATCTGTCGATATGTCGGTAGATAGTATTAAGTTAGAGACAGTGCCTAGACTTATCTTGTCTATGGTACCTTCATATTTTTCTGCGAGATGAGATTTAATTGTAAATAACTATAAAATAACCTTACCCTGACACGAAAACCAGTAAAATATTTTTTTAAGGATTAATTTATATAGTAATTTGAAATGCGTGGATATCCACGTGGTATTAGACTAAGACTCTATGTCTGTTTCATGCTGCAAGTGCCGTAAAAGCCGACAATTGTTTTTTTTTTAATTAAGAGTCAATATTATTAAAAAAGGAAGCGATATTGGAATCAAAACATATTTTATTACATTTGTACATTATTATTTTTCTCAGAAACGTTAAACAACTTTTATTACAACATAGAACAAAAATAACTAATTACTAACAATGCACATGGCTGCACACAGCATCCTTGTTAAACCTTAGAAATAATAACAATAATAAGACAAACACATTTATAGTACTTGTAGTACATGCATTGTGAGATAACAATGTGATCAGGCGTCCTCACATCCTCTACGAGTACCAATATAATATAGGTTCTAGTGTTAAAACTGATAAAATATTTTTAATAAAATAACAAGGTAGAGTCAACTGAGTTTGTTAGCACCGAGCCTTATGTGTCCTGTGCGGATATGTGACGTACGAAGATTAGTAATTGATTGTTAATTTATTCTTCATATTATTTATATTTTGTGAAAAGCGCAGGACCGTGTTCTGTGGCGCGTATTGGGAGAGGCCTAAGTCCAGTGGACTGCGATAGGCTAATTGATTGATTTAATTGATTGATTTATATTTTACACAAAATTTGTAATTATGTAAGCATTTTCATCAAGTAAGTTGCTACAGAAATGCGTTGTTAGAAAAGCTTTTGCACGTTATGACAAACATGGATGCCAAATTTTTGAAACTACAAAAGCCTAAGAATTTTTAATTCTGTGGTAACAAACAATGCAAAATTGATTGACAACCAATTGAAAATCTCCCACCTCCTTTCCGAGTCAAACAAAATTATGTTTTTATGACAACTCCCGCACTTGAGATCGAGCTCTTTGTTCTGTGACACAGGTCTAGAACCCAGTAAAGACTCCAGCTCTCACAGAGGTATTAATATAAAAATTAGTTGATAAGGAATATTGTGAACATGGCAACCTTTTTGAGAGAAATGAAAATACTATTACTAGCTCTGTTTCATTTCACGGGGATAGTTAGACACTATTAGAGAGTAAATGAACTAAGTAGTATGTATTGTTCGTAGGACGCATTGCGCGGGCGCCGCTGTGCATCGCTGCGGTCCGCCGCGACGCCCCTGCGCGCGGACGAGTCGGGGCGTAGCACCCCCTCGGCGGCGCGCCACGCCTCGCCCTCTCCGGCCGACACACCTGCCCCCAAGAAATCCAACTGGGAGGTCATCGAACACTTCTCCTCTAGCAGGAGCAAGAAGAGTCCCACTGCTGTAAGTACTTTTTTACTGTTTTTTACCGGAAAACGCTAGGTGGGAAGACCCCTTAACACGGTGGTCCGACAACCTTGTTAGAAGGACGAGAAAACGATGGATGACGGAGACAGACGACCGCACAAGGTGGCAATATTTGGAGACGGCCTGTGTTCAGCAGTGGACGTCGTTAAACTAGTCTGCGTGGTAACCGACTAAGAATACAAGATATCACCTGCCCTTTCCTCTGCCAAAGGTATGATATGCAAACCATAGTAACCTTGTCAATGTGGTACAAGTAGGTCCAATTATCCTCGACTAATGAGCTCAAATTATTCCTGCAGTGAGTCATTAAAGGCCCAATAAGGACCTACCAAATTAACTATAACTAAAGTTGTACAGACCAATACATTTTTATTGAATAGTTCCACGTTACAATGTGTCCCTAGCTCACTCTCAGCACTTACCGGTGCTTGCACTTAATTGCGAAAAAGCTTTTAATTGACCAACACCGCTGTTCAAACTGGCATTACTTTCAAACGGATTGTATGGATGATGTATTTATTGGTTGCGGTTTATCTGTTGGTTAGTGTTTATTCTTGTTTAAAAGTCAACATAAGCTACTCTATAAAACATTGTTGTGTAAAACTATGTACTTGGAGTTAGTTTTTGATAAGTCGCCTTACGCGGTCGCGACACAAATTTTTACATCACTTATCGTATCATTTGAATTCAATATTAATGTTATTATGCTTATGATTTACATATTTTTATCATAGCAGCCCAATAATGTTCCAATGCAGGTATTTGCCTCTTGATTTGCGTAAGTAATCAAGACAGATTAGAATAGACTATTTTCAACTTGTGTTTTTGTAGAGTTCTTTAACGATATCATTTATTATAGTGATTTTATAAAGAACACAAGAGTACATCCAAGTTCAGGTCGTTGATACTCACTACATCGAGCAATATAAGTTAAATCTTGAAGGCGACCCAAATATCTCCGCGATGTATTACCGAACCTTTCATACATCGTAATAATCCGATTAAGATTATTTGTATTTGATCCATTTCTGTTAATACAAAGAAAGGGGAGCCTTACAAATTTTCATATTCAATTACACAGATGAAAATCAATATACCTTGGCGTGGCTTTGTACTTATAATATTTTATACGGACCTAAGCACACAGTGGAAATGTTTAAGGTAATCCGAAGGAATCTGCCTCCCGAGATGTTCGTTTTCTTTCTAAAACATCATAATAGGGCTTTCATGCTACGCGTAGCGGCTGTATTAGTGTTATTAAGATTTTGATGACCATGAGTGGATATTAGCTGAGCCTTTTACATGTTACTAAATCAATCAAATATTAGCTTAATATGATCAGTGTAGAGCATTCTTGTACTCGTATTATACTCGGATCTGCCTAACATGTATTTCGAAACAATTACGTTCTACGCAATAGGAGAGCAAAATTGACGGTTACCAGGATACAGTTCCAGTTTACTTGCTGCTACTGAAAATTTGTGCAAGATAAGATCTAAGATCTAAGATCTTACTCGCTAGGTACGCATCTAGCGTAAATCTATTTTTTTTAGTATTACTTCTCTGATCAGATGCAAATAATTCAGAATGCACCAGATTCATCTGACTGGCTACTTAAAAGTTACATGAAATGTCGAAGATTTCAGTATTAGTAATCAATGTAAGTTTACTTGTAGGTATAATACGAGTGTATGCAGTCTATGGGAGGAGATTACCACTTTCTTACTGAAAATTCGCTACCAAGCTTAGACATTAGAAAAACAAATTCAACTTTAGACCTTGTCTTTGTGAGGCGGTTATCACTTTCCAAGATACGGGTTTCTTTAAAGTTTAGTCCATATACTAAACACGATTCACGGAGTGTAAGCAGTCTGTTTAAATGGACGTAATGTCAAATATGGTGTTATATACTCGTAGATTGTATCATCATCATCATCATATTAAGCCAATTGACTTTCACTGCTGGACATAGGCCTACATATATTATAAAAGATAATATAATATAATTTATTAGATGTATTTTATGTGAAGTATACAAGTAGTAGGTAGGAGAGAGATGTCGATGGTCTCATGTAAATGTTGTTACATTTCTATCTGTGGAGATGTCTTGTGCCCTTTGTTATGTAAAACATTGTAAATGTGACGCTTTTTATACTGAAGCGTCACTAAAGAAAACGTTCCCAGTATTGCTACTTAATGTTCAACTCAATTTTCTTTCTGCTCTTTGACTATGTATTTAACTTACAAAATACATTCACAATTCATTATAAATTTTTAAGCATTTTTGAAATTTATAAATATTTTAGAGTTAATTTTAAAGATGCAATCAATGTTTAGAACATGGTTACAACATGAGCACAAAACCCAATACTGTTGTATTTCAAAACTGATGATTTTGTTGAAACAACCCTAACTTATAAAACTATTAGCCAGACATCAGGACGACAATTTTGTGTATTTCCAAACAGCGGTAGTTACATGTGTACAAGCCGTGAAAGCCACTGTCTTACAAGTTAACCTCACAAGTAAAGAGGAGTACTCACCCTCGTCACTAGACAACGACATGATAGTGAGGCGTGAGGACAGTATAAATACTATGACGTCACGTCGCCTCACCGAACTGAGCTACACAACTATTTTGTACTCATTTATTTGAAATAAAGATTCAATGTTATTGTCGTCAGTCCCAATTGTGCTACTCAGAATCATGGATATTATTTGTTGTAATCTTATATAATGTAAGCGGTAAATTATGAATGTAAAGTGGGTAAAAATTAAATTCAGGTCCACAGTATGCCTAATCTTTCGATGAGGAAATATGATTACATGTTTTCATCACCACATCAAAGCCTGTGTTGTCATGAATTTTAGTGTAATTTCTTACAATATCTAAACTAAAAGTAAAGAGTTAAATGTTGACGTAAACCCTATTTGCCTGGTGAACGTTGTCGTAGTAGAGCAAGTTGCCTTCCATTTATGTTGTGTTATACTAAAGGGCTGTTATTGATAATGTCCACTACTAAGACATTGTCTCCAAAAGAGGTAATCATCAACGTCTACTGCTGGACATAGGCCACCTCCAAGTATTGCCACCTTGTTCGGTCCTGTGCTTCCCTCATCTATCGGCTACCCGCCGTCCTAACTACTAATTATTATTGTATACCTAATATATTTCGATGTCATACTTAATACTCGTAATAATTCTGTGTCATACACTCTAGCTATTAAAAAAACCAGACCATTTATTTATGTTAACTGATAACTCGAAATATTTGAATAACGTATAATTACACGCGAAACAATAAGATAGTTGGTATTAGCCTATGTCATCCCACTGCAGGACAAAGGGCAAGGCTAGTGTTTCTGTGCCCAGTGAAGCAATAAACATTTATGTCTAATAAATAAAACTAGTTAATACTCTCAATATTGTTGGTCTCACACAAAAATGTCAAACCGGAGCTTATCAGATCGATATTGTCGTCCACAAAGTATTCAGTTAACAAAACTTGATCCTCTCCGATCTTCAGAGATCCTGGGGTAAGCTTCACATACGCAGCTGTAGGCGACCGATCCCTACCTTACGTAAGAGTACAAGTAACAAGCTTACTATATATATACTGTCAAGATACAGCCTGCTTAGATAAACAAATAAAATATATTTGTTAATAGTAAATGTCCAGCCTCGCAATCAAATACTATTTAACATTTTTTTTTGTATTGTTTTTCTGTTAAATAGGTCAGTCTTAAGTTTAATGCATGACATAGGTACATATTATATCGTACATCTATCTGGATATCACAATATCTGTAGTATAGTAATTAGTCACTAAATTTTTTCACTGTTAACACGACCTTGTCTTACACGAAAAAGTTGACTAGCAAGTACGTCGATTACTACACAATTCAAAAGCGCCAGTGTAGTATATAATAGTCACTAAAGTTGATTAACTACAGCCTGTCTCGGTCGGGTAAACCTTAATGACAATAATACCCAGCTGGTGAGGTTAAAGTTGGGTTCATTGCAAACGAAAAGGCTTACAGCTTTCAAGAACATCTGAATATAAAACGTACTATGCAATTTATGCAAGATGATAAGTAAACGACTCACCGAAGATCATTAAAATTTACCAATGTCATGTGTACAGAGGATGTTCACCTTTATACGCGTTCCCTCTCCTTCTAATACTAATAATAAAGAAGGTTGTACGTGCGAAGCATTTGATCAGAGCATTTCATTTCACGGCGTTATCTTCAAGTGTCCCGCTGAGTGATTTATTGACCTAATCTATTACAGATACTGGGAATTGAACCTACTTTTATTTTAGCCTCCACTGCATATTCAGTAGAAAGACTAGGGAGTGACTTACTAACTATATAATAAGCACTTTTTTAACAGATTTGCCGATAAAAATACTAAGTACTATGTATACAGTATGTTATAATTTATGGGTTGTAAGATAACTGCTAAAATCTATATCGGTACAAGTTTTAGGAAATACTTTTTGTATACCTTGTGACGTTGGTGGTATAAGGAGATAACAAGTATCAAGTATAACAATGTAGAATTATATTCTGTATAAATGAAGCTATACAATAAAACTTGTTTCTTAATTTAGAATTAATATGAATGAGAATTAAGCAAGCCGGCTATGGTAATCTGAAGGATTATAGGATTCGAGAGCACGAGGTTCGTAGGCTGCCCTTCAGAAAAGCAGACACTTATCTTCCACAAGCCGGGACCGGAACAAGAGGGCTGACCCGCCCCCCGCGTCTTCTTTATATAGCGGCCGCTGGGTAGCCCCCACCACGGTGCGCTCGCGCCGCTGCCGTGGAGAGGCGAGAAGCATGACGTCACAACCTTTCGCCCCGGGGTTTAGCGAGCAAGGTGATGTCAAACTGCCAGACAAATTTACCTATAGAACTTACATCATGGTCTTTGGTGGTTCTTTCAAATGTGATTTCGGAATAGCGATCTCTCTTATCGCCTCAACAAAAGCTCTTCAAATGGTGCTTGTTTTGCTCGCTGCATTCACTCATGGACATCGAAAGTGACTAGCAACAATAGGGGCCAAGATAAAGGATGACTTATGATGTAAAAGGAAAAGGTTAAATGGAATTGAAATAATTAGCAGGCGCTATCTGCTATTTAAATTTTGTTAAATGATATGCCAGAAAGTGAAGGAACGGGTGAAGACGAGAGCTAGTCATGTAGTGTAAGGAAGAAGCTTGATGTGATGGAGGGAGGTTTTTATAAATAAGTTCATAAATATATATCTGCGGCTGCAACTGTATTTATGAATAGGTAAATATAGAACAGTTCCATGTAGCCTGTGTCTACGTCCTACAGTCCAGCCAGTACATAGTATATTAATAAATATTCTATATATAATTTAAGACTGACCCAAGTTATTTTTACAAGGGAAGTAAATTTACACAATCTATACTTTTGACCTATAACTGTCACTTATTTTATTCTAGTTACATTTAAAGGTCAAAATTTAAAATGTTCTGAAAGTCAAAGCTGCATTAAGCATCCGTCAAAAAATATAAATAGTTGGCAAATCAGAAATAATTCAAATATTAATAAGGCGGTACACAAGCATCCCATGCAAGGCTGAGTACATGCTATGTCGACATTCATGTAGTTAGACGTTATTGCAGCCGTTCTGGACGATCATAAGATAAGGTCACTTTACGGCTGATAATGCTATTGTCTTCAATACATTTAATACCCATTTTCACTTTCCAACTACTTTAAACAAATAATTCGGTTATTAATAGAAGTGTCGTTTAAGTAGAACATACATTTCCTATCACTTCGTGACAGCTGGTAGTGTCACTAACAATGTTACATACATACTATCCCGCCCATTACAGAACGTTTGTATTTACCAATTAGTAAATGCAATTAGTATTTATGAACTAAATGTACGAATATTACATTTAGGTCTGCATTCTATGTTTTAATTACTACATTTCTTTATGAACTACGAGCTCTCTCATGAATAAAAGCATCTACAAATTGTGTCAACTAGTATTGGATCCTCTGTACAAAGGCCTCACCGCACAGTTCTCGTTAAACATCTCTCTCTTATTATTGTCGAAATGTTTTAGTCCTTTGTTTGTGTCTGAGTTCAAAAGGCTTTGGTTCCTATTTCATACGTCGGTTTTACAAACATGTAAATTATTATTTGTTGGGAGCTTTATTAGAAGCAATTTGATTTGTTTAATGGTATTTTTGTCGTTCAAATTATAAGTAACATAAAAAAGACAAGAAAAAAGCTACGACTAAGTACGTGTTATTCAGACTTTCAGATTGATGTATGTTATTTGATTGCTTTATTACTTACCGCTTATTTATTTAAATCACAATCATACGGTTTTATACCGGTTTTATCAAGCGAAAGCAATTTATGAAAATAATAGCCCTAGTCAAAACTAATAGCAAATTTCAAAGAGCTTCAATGGTGATTTTAATAATAATTGATATTACGGAGAAATTAGGCCACATTAGAATTTAATTAGAAGCTTTATTAAATATTGGTACATGTTTGTGACTTTCGGGGAAATTGGTTTTATTTAACGCTTTATACTATAAATTCTAAATACTCGTTATTGTTCGTTACCTAGCACAGTATACATACAAAAATATGCTTATAACCACAGCTTATAACGTTAACAATGTAAAGACCTACTAGTTTTGTGTTACCTACTCTTTATTTAAATCATACACATCAAATGATATTTTTAAAACAAACCCTCTGTTTAGTTAAATATAAACCACTATCATTGATTCAATAGTTTTACACCATGAACTTTCCTCAAACTTTACTATAGATTCGTCTATCTATCTAAAAGCATAAGTTTTAATACATTCAACGTTAAAGTAAAACAAGTGACCTACAAAATAATATAGTATGTGAGCCAAGGTGAGTGAAAACGTTTGTTGAACATCTGTGACCGAAATGTGAACGCGGACACCCTTCACTGTTCTCAGAGCTTACCTTAATCTTGTTGTCGTGTGTCGTGTTTTGTCTGTAAGATCCAGTCATCTCGATAAAAGAATAGTAGGTATTCATTCTTTGTGTATTATTTATTGTAAAGAGTCTAATTGTCTTCGTGGTTTCAGTGGTGGGTGGCGTGCAAGAACTCACGGCTCCGTAGAGCACGCAGCTCAATTCTTAGTGCGATTCACAAAATATTGTCCTAGTGTCTCCTACTGTCCTATTCCTAGCGCGGAATTTGTCTTAGAAAAGTAGTAAGTAATCAAGCATGTACGAAACGAATGTGTCCAGAACTGAATCTTATTCTCTCTCGATAGTATCGTCGATAGTAGCAAAGTTTTAGATCAATTTTCCGTGTTTGACTTCATATTTTTGTTTACTTTTCTTTAGTTTTGAATCAAACTTTACAGAGCTTTGAATGTTGTTATATTAATAGTAATATTATTATTATAGGACATGGTTCAAACTGTCAATCAATTATTAAGGGACATAATATTGTTGCGTTTTAACTACATATAACAATGTTTAAGTAGCTTACATTACAGACAACATTACAGTAACAATGTTTATTTCAATACAATTAGACTTAACTAAGTGATCTGACTGATCCAGGGTAAAGCTTTGCACATGTATCATGTGTGTCTATACCATTTCAGCCTCCATTAGCCTAAACGGTTTGACCGTATTTAAAGCTTCAGTAGTCACAGAGATTTTAGTTGTTTTAAACAACTAAAGTCGTACAACGAAATGTAAAAAAATAAAAAATATTTAAAATTTTGCAACATTAACAAATTGAAAGATTACAGACAATAACCGTAAATACGAAGATTTTATTTAGTCGCGTAAACATAATTCACAAGTAGAAAGGACCTCAATGTTCTACTTGACCTACTTCAACCTAATTAAAACACAGATATTCAGAATGAAGAACCAAAATGTATGAAGTAAGTGATATGCTTATATGTGTAGCAGGTTCGACCCTTATTATAACTTGTTTTGTATCACTACGTATTACGTTTAATATATCTACAGCAGGGTCCGGACTCATTCCTACATATATTATTACTAGCTGTAAAACGCGACTTTGTCCGCGATTAAATTTGAAATGAAATAAAAAAAAACTTGTATAATTCATACAAAGTTTATTCATCACCATCATATCAGCCAATCGACGTCAACTGCTGTACATATGCCCTTGCTACCATGTGCGGTCCTGTGCCTCCCTCATCCATCGGCTTCCAGCCGTCCACACCAGCGCTTTTCGGTACGCGGTCGCCATTCCAGAATATTTTTGCCCAAACAGCTGTCGGTTCTCCGCGCTATGTGCCCTGCTTGGTTCTTATGCGAATCTCCTCATTTTTCATCAATGGTCTATCCAAAACTGAAAACTAAATTCAATTCGAAGAAGTAGTTCCTGAGATTAGCGCGTTCAAACAAACAAACAAACTCTTCAGCTTTATATAATAGTATAGAGTATAGATATAGATATAGATATAGATTAGTATGTTTCAAATTTGAAACACCCCTTAATCGTTTCAATACATATAATTTCTTTAACACATTATAATTCAGCTTATTTATTATTTCTAGAAGGAATTGTTAGCTATTGCATGGATTCATCAATAGTAACTGATTTACTAAAACTATAATGCAATATTAGCTGAAATAAATGATAATGTCATCTATTACGATGTAAAGTAACATTGGTTTTCACAGCAGCCCTTGAACGGTCAACTACACGCACGGACCTCCCTTGTAGTTGTGCAGTGAAACTTGGCCTTCAGACTACGTTAGCCAGACACATACTTGTCTATGACTTTGACACACTCAAAGCTAACGACGAATGCACTGTTTTAGTGACGTCATTTTATAATGCAACCATATCATCTAATTTACTAGTTTTATTCACAATTTCAATTCCATTCCGTGTGGTGACGGAGTAAGAATACAATATGTCACCACCCCATCTCATCCCATGGGTGTCGTAGTAAGCGACTAAGGGATTATCTGAGATTATTACCTTTACATAGAAAGAAGGAAAACTTGAAATTAAACCCTATACCAATCCGTCTGGCCAGCGTGGTATTAGTAGGCCAAGTATCCCTCCGTTACGTCCCTGCAGTGGGACATTAATAGGCTGTTATGATGATGATGATTCACAATTTGCAAAAGTTTAGATTTTGGACTAAATCGTTTAAGTGAACTTACAGTAATGTTTAAGTAAACGCGGATAGTAACCGAGTACAAAGGTCCGCTCCGTCTGTTGGTGAGTGGTCGTCAAGTGAGTGAAGAAAGGAAACTCGACGCATATCACAGTTGTCTCACCCACATCCTTCACACACAGACACTTTCATAGCTCTGTATAAACTAGCGGGACGCCTGGTGCCAACTTGTTGTCAGATCTCTAAGTTTTGACATAAGTAACGTGATGGAAGCGTGACCCCTTTAAGTTAGGCTAATACGGGTTATCAATACATCTCACAGTCTTAAGAAGTCGTGCTATAAATAAAGCTGTCTATACTAATATAAAACAGAGAAAAAGTTTCATTTTTTGTTTGTTTGTTTAAATTGAATACGCTCCGAAACTACTGAATAGATTTGATTAATTCTGTTGGAAAGCTACATTTTTCCTGAGTGACATAGGCTGTATTTCACTTTTTGTTGCCCGTGCGAAGCCTGCGCGCTTGCTAGTTTGGAATACACGAAGGACCTGATTGTTAGTGTTCAATACGTGGCGGGTCCAGTGATTGAGGTAGAAAAGTTTGTGACTATAACCAATTCTGTAAATGACAAAACTGAAGCAATCTTAATTAAAAAAAGCTTGCATAATAAAGGGCTTCCTGAAGAAACTAAACAAGAATAATAAAAAGTTACCCATTAGGTCTGCTTTACTACGCCTATAACATACTGAAGCTCTTGATAGTTCTACTTTTTAGCTTTAGTACGTTGTAGAGTATTTGTTCTGGTATATAATTATTTTTAACACGGGTATTAATACGATATTATTATTATTTGGTAAATATTAAGTAATAATTTACCTTTGAAGCTCTCGACGTTTCGGCCAGGTTACACGTGTTAATACCCGTGTTAATAATAATTATATACAAAGAAACACGAAAGTTTTAAAGTTAATATTGTTCTGGTATACCTCTCGATACTCATACGGTATATTTATACGATTTATTACAATTTAGAAAAAATCATATCTGAAGCATTTAAATTAAATGAAACGTTCAAAATGTAATCGCAATATTAAACAAATATTGTTGATTGAATAATTTTGTTTGGCGTATGCTCACGTTATGAGAATTAATATAATCGTTGATACATATTGGATTTAGCTTATTGATTCATAAATAAGGAGCAATAAGATGTTAATGTGAATACGACACATTCTGACGTAACGCGTCTTAGTGACAGGTACTTGTGATCTCAGACTATGATATTATCATCATAACAGCCCATTAACGTCCCACTGCAGGGACGGGCCTCCTCCCGTGACGGAGTGATACTTGGCATACTAATACCACGCTGATCAGACGGATTGCTATAGGGTTTAATTTCAAGTTTTCCTTCTTCTTATTTTGTAAAAATAATATTTACGGATAGTCCCTTAGTAGGTTTTTACGACACCCATGAAATGAGATGGGGTGGTGACATATTGTATTCTTACTCCGTCACCACACGGAGATATTATAACGTAACATAAGTGCTTGCAACCGTAGAATTGATGAAGTTGTTTTCATGTCAAAGGTGCACACAAATAGCAGCTACATAAAATTGTTAAATAAAGATCATGATGATGCAGACCACCTGACAAAATGCAAGGACTTGGTAAAACGTTAAGCAGAGTGCAACAGACGTTAGGGATTATGTTAATCGATAAAGGTACGGAACCATTTCACACATTTCAAACTCGTAGGCTACCTAAGAAAATATCATAACACTGGCAGATTTTAAACTCTTACAAAATGATCAAAATTTAATAAGCTTTAGAAAGCAACGGTATAGCTGCCTACAATAGATTTGTTCTGTTTAACTTGGTCACTGGAACTTGGTTTCTGCCTTCCGTCATACAAGGTTAAATCACAGAAAAGTATTGAACTAACAAATCCAACTGTGTGGATATCAGATCCAATTTTAGTTTTAGTACGACATTTTGAAATTCTAACTTGGTTTCCAGTTTGATTCAAACTTGTTGGATCATTAAAATATTTGCAACTGGAACTTGTATAAACTTACACTAACAAGCGATTTGAAAGAGCAGAGGTGATAGCCACGAGTCTAACAACTTTGTGACAACTTGGTCTCAAGTTGAAACTTACAAGGTTGAGCTGAACCCACCTCATTAAAGGATTCTACGAGGTGGACTGTTTAGTTGAGGCCTTTGGTGTTGCGGTGAGATCACTCGCTAAATATTTATTAGATACAGTACAAAGTAAATATTATAGTAGTAAGTACAGAGTACTGAAGAGAGGCAAATATCTAAAACCATGACCAAACTCACACGCTGCCGTGGTAACAGATTACAACGTGCAATACACATGTCCGAACAACTTATTAAGAGCCTATTACTAAATACATAGAGAGAAAATAATCTTACGGTATATCACAGTATCTGCTACTGCTTGTTTATTTTCGATAAAGGTTTACTGTTCTTTAGCGAAACTTTTCTCTACTTTACCTTCACTGTCAACGGTAACTTCTCTCACCAGATAACAAACTCTTAGACATCAACCTTAACCATGCTTGTTTGCTTCAATGAATCCTTACCGTAGAGATATGCTAGCCCTACGGTATACGAGGTCAAGAAAATAATCGGTTACATCATACTTAGTTTACTTTAAATGTGATACATCATTATCAAACAAAATATAATCACCTTTATGTATATGTCCGTAGGTCGAGATCGTCGTCCCTTAATGTAAATAAAGCAAGGGTGCTTTAATATTTGTTGGCAACTTTTTCCATTTCAGTGTAATTCTTATGATGAGCTTAGCGCAACTTGTTAAAAATCCCTTTGATACTGTTACGAAGAGTGTGGTTAAAGTGACGGCACAAAAAACGGTTCAATAAACTAACTATAAACATTTTCGCGTTTACAAATTGTGGTGAAACGTTTGAAAAGTTTAACAAAAGACATAATTTAATTTGGAGTTGTATTTGCACATTTTTTTTTTGTAAAATATTAGATTTTTCAGTATTGCGGGAATCAGCTTGTTTTACAGCGTATACTTAATCATGGTACTTAGTAAGTATTTATCTATATTTTCTATTCTTACACGTCATTTTTGTCGGTGTGTTTTACACAAAAATGATAAAACTTAGTCACTATTTAGACTATCCGAAATTCCTTGGCAAACTTGCATATTTGATTAAATAATGGCGAAACAGAGGAAAGGTGCAATCTTATTTTATCAATTTATTGTAATAAAAAACAAAAAGCTTATATTTTCGTCCAAAACCTAACTGAGATAATTCTTACTTCTAAGAAAATATAAAATAATCAAAACCTAATCTTCTAAAAATTAATAGAATTTATTTTAATAATAAAAGTTAGTCAAACTTATTTGAAGTAGATATTATAAATATTAAGACAATGTTATTAAAGACCTTTTATCCGCCCAACAGTTTGAAACAAAAAGAGATAAACAATACTTCAAATACCAACAGTACCAGTAACAAGGATATTGTTTACTTTATATATTCAACATTATTTTATATTATACTAGCTTGCGCCGGCTCCGCTTGCGTCGATTCCTCTGAAATATAGGTATGAAGCTTGTCATTAAAAAAAAATATCCAAATAGGACCATCATCATCAACTTACAAACTTTATCTTTTGAGCATAGAAATTTTAACCATTTAAGTATGTATGTAATGTTCATTAACCAACCTGTAATTCGTTGAAGAATCGATGTTCCCGAATGTATGTTCATCCCATAAATATCTACGTGTGGAGACATGGGACGTTCGAGGTCCATTTTCTTACGATCATGGTCGGTCCATTCTACAGACTTATACGGTTTGATGCTAATTTGGTGCTTGCTACCAGCGAAGCACGCCAAGTTTAAATACGAAGGTTTAACCTTCAAAATAACCCTGAAACAAACATTTTAGTTACTAAGTGACGCTACCGTCGCGCCACCGATATTTATCTATCGTTTGCTAGAAACTTACTTGAGGGTTTAGATTACCAACTACATAACAATATAATGTCATTGCATTTATTAAAATACGAAGTTCAAGTAAAAATCTTAAATACAAATAGATAATAGTATTCCTACTGGTGTAGATGCCGCCTTATATTCTGCCCTTTGAGGCGCAACCTTTCAGAGATCTACTTATTTACCCCTTACCTATTCAAGAACGCTACTGGTATTATTCATCAAAACAACCGAAACACAATAATATCTCCACAATGTTGCTTCTATAAATAAACTTCTGAACATCATCACAGTATCTGAACGAGCTCACAAATTAGGTACGTTACGTGGAAGTGACAAAATCCAATCATGATACGACAATGTTCATATTTCTGGGGACTTCCATACTTTGTTTTATTTCACAATATAATGTTACCAAATTTAGATCAGCTTCATATTGTAAACAGTTTGTTTTGATAACAATATTATTTATTTTTAAACTTGGTAATGTTACATTTACATACCTCAGCGCTTCTGACATATTATTAGGTAGGTATTTATTAATTCATCTTTTTTTATTCTAATTAAGTTTGTTGCGATATATAGAGTTTTTAATGTTGTTCCCGGGTCTCTCCGAGTGCCTTGCTCGGTGCTTATTGCAAGTCAGGGGTCATTATCTGGAGTAAATCCTTTGTTTGTTAGTCTGAGCTACACAGAGGATAATATAAAATAAATTTCCTGCTCAATTCGACACCAACAATTTATACTAAGCTAACTCATAAAAGTGAACTTTACAGTAGACGCGTTTAAAGGGAAAAACGCGAGAACTTTTATATTAATAAGGATATTGCGACACCATCTACGCATAACTCGCTAACTGAAAATCGCTAATTTTACAGGAGAGCCGATTAAAGTTGCCAAAAATTTCAAATGGTAATTGCGTCTATAATACCGCAGTTATTGACTTCAAAATTGCATTGTATTTTTGAATGTTCTTTTAAATAGTATATGTATTTTCATTTATATTCTTTTGAATATTAAATTATAAAACTTCGGATTCGAAATGTAATTTTTGTGTCAATGTGCCACATACGCAGTTATACTCTGGAAATTATTGCTGAATCAAAAACCCATTTGCCTCTTACGTAGATATGCAATGACGTGTTTTCCTTAACTTTTAGAATAATTACCAGATAAAGAGTTATACATGGGATGAAACTAAAACCTAACTGTTATACTATTAATCAATTAGGTTAATAAAACAGCAAAATTCATAGTAAGTAACAGGTAATTTATTTTACCAGCATCAAATATCAGTGAAGGAATAAACTTAAAAAAATACAAAACGTAAAATACTATTTTAATAGTAAAATAAAAAGGTAATTCTAAAAATAGTATTACTACACGTACAACATGTGCGTTCAACATTTGTTGTTGAGTTAATAATAAAACAGCAAAAAATCTTATCTAAAAAAGACTTGGGTACATTTTACACATTTTAATTTTTTTAACCTATTTTAATCACAATAGTTGTAATAATATTAATCAGTACTGAACTTATGAATTAAATAATAAAAAAGTTATTGCTATATCTATCTTGCTTCAGTCTATGTAATTCAGTCTTCATGTATTTCCGCTTCATCATCGCCACCAGAAACCAAAGATTGATAGAAACTGTGGTATTTAAATGGTATTATTTGATGGTCACACAAATATTTTAAATCATGAAATTTACTTTTTGGCACAGGAAACTTATTATAAAAGAAAAGCGAATAGATATAAAGGTAAATGTTATTTAAGTAGAAATGGTACAGAGCAACCAGCCAAAAAGATAAATCTATTTTGTAAAAAATGTAAATTAAACTGCTCTAAAAACTTCACTGCGCATTCTAGACAAACAATATATAATATGTTTTGGGACATGGGGAATAATGTAAGACAATGGGAATTCATTGTTAAATTTTGCAAGAAAATCCCAAAACGTAGACGTACTAACAGAAGGAGCATCCAGGAAGCAGTAAACCATCACGTATAGTTTGCCTAGTGTAGATTGTCTTAACGATCCAATAACTGAGAGTAAAGTCATGTTTTTAAACATGTTAGGTATTGGAGCCGGTATGCATAACACTGCATTAAAAAAAGTGGAAGTTGGTAATGGTGTTATTACTCCAGATGCTACAGGAGGCCGCAATAATCGTGAATTAATTATAGATGAGGCAATGATAAAAAGCGTTTGCGATCATGTAAATCATTTTCAGCCAGTGGAATTGCTTTACGTTCGCAGTCGCACGTCCAAACTATATTTAGATGAAACCCTATCATACAGTCGTATGTTTGTCCTGTATAAAGAATGGGTTGTGGTGTATATTTGTATCAATCCCGCTAAAACTTTGCGTCAGAATAGAGACATAGTAAATAGTAATTTTAACTTAGGTTTTCACGCTATTCTACGGAACGACAAATATTCTCCACAACCCATTCCCTATACAGAACAAACACACGAATGTAAGTATGATAGGGTTTCATCTAAATATAGTTTGGACGTGCGACTGCGAACGTAAAGCGATTCCACTGGCTGAAAATGATTTACATGATCGCAAACGCTTTTTATCATTGCCTCATCTATAATTAATTCACGATTATTGCGGCCACCTGTAGCATCTGGAGTAATAACACCATTACCAACTTCCACTTTTTTTAATGCAGTGTTAAGCATACCGGCTCCAATACCTAACGTGTTTAAAAACATGACTTTACACACAGTTATTGGATCGTTAAGACAATCTACACTAGGCAAACTATACGTGATGGTTTACTGCCTCCTTGATGCTCCTTCTGTAGTACGTCTACGTTTTGGGATTTTCTTGCAAAATTTAACAATGAATTCCCATAGTCTTACATTATTCCCCATGTCCCAAAACATATTATATATTGTTTGTCTAGAATGCGCAGTGAAGTTTTTAGAGCAGTTTAATTTACATTTTTTACAAAATAGATTTATCTTTTTGGCTGGTTGCTCTGTACCATTTCTATTTAAATAACATTTACCTTTATTTCTATTCGCTTTTCTTTTATTTTCTTTCCATTCGTCCTTATGTATGTTTAGTCCTTTATATTTATTTAATCTTGAACTGGTACTGGTAGACACAGACTGAGGACTATTTATGAGCGAAGCAGAAGTAACAGTATTTAACGGCGATGCTAAAATAGAATTTATACTATCATCTATATCGAGTAAATGCCCTATAGTTTGAGCACTGAATGAGTCATTAACTAAAGAAATTTTGGGTGGGCCGTGGGACAGATTCTAGATTTGTTTAATTATTTATGCAAGAATTTAGACCATTGTCAGACGATAGTAAGGGATCATTGATAATAACTTGTTTTGCAATGTACGCGGCGGTATTGTGCTTATTTAGAAAAGGTTCAAAGTCTTTACCAATTTCTTAGATAGAGATAATATTCTCTTGATGTGAATTTATGTTCGGGTCCCCATTTTCAGCATCATTGTCTTCAAAAATGTGATTACTGTTAGCCCACAAGTCTTTCTCTCCTTCAGAAAAGCTAGGCACTGGAGACTCGTAAAGTAAAAAAAATAATAAGTACTTAAGTACCTACAAAATGTTGCTTTGATATTTTTATCCCGTATGTAGTGCAATAATTATTGGATTTAAGGAGTTTACAATTAAATTGCCTCAAGCAAGCAGTTAGTTATCATTCATTATTTAATAATAAAACCAACGCATAAGTTACTTAGTGGGAATTAGGACTATTTTTAAATAAGCACAATCGATGCATATACATGTAAATACCAGATAGACAAATAATAAAATAACATTTCCAAAGCAAAACTCTTTATATGTTAGCTAATAACCAGTAGTCCGAAGCAAATGTCTATAACTGCGCTAGTTACTGAGTTTTGCGTTGGGTTTTGTTAATTTAATAAAATATATTTTAAAGATACATTTAATATATCTAAATAGTGTAGTAATAGATTACGAACTCTTTATTCCATTAGTTTATATAATTGTTCGTGTAAATGTGTAATAATACATATATATAATACTAAATATTATTATTTTGTAAAAGGTTGTTTTGGGGTACAAGCTTTTTTAACATATTATGGAAGTTATTACGTTTACTACACATATTTATTAATACAAATAATATAATAACTTAGAATATATACGTAGTAGTACGTAGAATTCACTCTTTAAGGGCGCCTTCAAATTTGCCGCTAAGTGTCGCGCGGAGGCAGCGCGACTGCAGCGCTGCGGTCGCGCTGTTTTGTAAATTCATAGAGATAAAAAACGCGCGACTGCAGCGCTACGCCCGCGCTGCGTCCCCGCATTCGTTCATCGATCGACTAGTGTTGTTTAGAATACTTTTTCTTTTTAATAGTAACACTAAGAGCAGTGTATTTTCGTCTGAGTCCATCGTAAAACTAAAACACAACACTACCATTCTCAAACCTAGCGACGGCAGCGCGACCGCAGCGCTGCAGTCGCGCTGCCTCCGCGCGACACTTAGCGGCAAATTTGAAGGCGCCCTAACTGCGGAATTTCGTAAAAACTGCAGCGCTTCCTACGCTCACCGCTGCATAAGTGACTGACTGGCAGATAAGCCCCGCACCTCGCCGCAGTACTCCCCGCATAAACATCGATCTACCAATTAGATATATATGCTGCGTCTATTCTTTGAAGTTAGAAACTTTTACTATTGTAAAAAAGAGGCTTAGAGTGCAAAAACCAAAAATTTTTTTTGCCTAATATGTGAAGTCGATGTCGTAGATTACGAAAATCAAATAATCGTATAACTCGTCAAGTGGCAGTTAGCGAGTTATGCGTAGATGGTGTCGATTGATTTGAAATTTTGTATGATTAATATTTGATTTATTTATAGTTATTTCATATTTATATTTTTCCTTAATTGTGTATATTTTTAATTCAATTATTAAAACAACATTTCAAATATTACCAGAAATAGCCATTAAATTGAGATTAATTAATTAAAATGAATGTGCCATATAAATATAAAAGTAGCTCGCTTTAAAATACGTTATAATCATAAGTTAACGCAATGAAACAGGAAAATGAATTGATATAATTTTGATTTCACTGATGTTAAAAATAACTTTTCCGATTAAATAAAAGCAATGAATGAGTTAAGAGATTTATTTTCGTATTGTTATTTATTTTTACATTATTTATGATTTATTAAAAAGGAAACAAAATTATAAACTATCAGTTAGTATTTAGGAGCTCAACACATGAGTTTACAAAATGTTTCAAAATGAAAGAAAATTAAATGTTTGTTGAAAGTAAAAACAACAAATGTAACCTATTTCGGTATATAAATGTTGTCTTGTATGTAAATTTTGTTACAAACACCCTACCAAAACAAACCAGTACATACCACGAAATAGAGAGAACTGATAACCTTTGAAATGTTTATCAACTATCATTTTAGACATAAATAAAAAGAGTAACAACACGTGAGTCGGTAAGGGTGTTGACACCACCTTTATCCAAAGATGAGGGTGGTAAACACTTTTTAAAAATAAATTATCAATTTGATTGAAAGTAATTTCGTCATTCTTAATTGGCTTCTACGACACTCTTTTGACAAGATACGGCCATGAGAGCGTATTGTCTTCATACGCAGAGCAGAATCTTTCTCATATTGTTGTATTAAGTATACTATCGTTAGAGAAACTATTTGTAACTATAACACAGTATAAGTAGAGTCGCATTCAGTGCACCCAGCTAAGATAATGTGCAATATGTCTCAGATATTATGTTCACAGAAATGAATGTTTCTTCAAAATAGCTACTTATTGTGTATACGACAGAGACTTTGTTTTATTGCGACCTTATTCTGTTATTGAATTTTAAAATTGTTCTGTACTGTGTTTAATATTGAAATTCTTTCCCTTCATATTGGACAAGAACAATATATCAGACATCCGTACGTGTTATGAGAACATGATATTAGAATAATACTTCAAACAATATGTTTAGGAATATTATCAGTATTTATGATTTTTGAATTTTATATTTTTCTTGATATATTGAAGGTTATTCAGTGACATCACCTTGTATGTTAATGTTAATTTTCTTTTTCAATGGCGATCATATGAATGTGTGACTTTTTGCGATGTGAACCGGTGTATATAAAACCAACGCATAAAAAACCTGATAAGCTCAAGTTGTATTGTTTAAAACACATTTCTGTACATATTTTCATAGGCTCATATTATTTTTATTCGGCGAGGGACTTTGTCCTGGTTCGCGTATCCTTCGGGAATCTCTTTGAGTATATTCGTAAGGAGCAACACAGATTACTTCATTGAAATTCCATTCCTCTATCCAGATTGGGATGATTGAATAATAAAAATATAATTGTTAGAGAATGTTTTATTTGAATTGTGTTTTATTTTATAAGTTGCAAAGTATTTATACAGTTTCATGTTTTTCCCTGACACCTTTTTGTCTTTTAGTGCTAACATGTTTATATTTTAGTTTTGGTTTTCAAAATAGTTTTTTAGATTTGAAGATTTATGAAATTACTACTTACTGCTTTAATAATTTTACTTCTTTATTTATAAAGCATATTTATAATATATATATTATTATATATTATATATTAATTATTTGATATTTTCGAACATTTCAACTTATATCGAAACTAGAAAATCTATATTAAAACTTATTTATAATTAATCTACCTGTGCGCGACGAGTAGCGGTTTAACAAAGAGTAATTCATTATGAACCCGTCACTCTTCGGTCACAGTTCAATTAAAATTGCACTTAACGCGAGAGAGTTGCACTATTTATACTCAATTGGTGTCTGAGTATTAAATCAATTGGTCGCATCAGGCTTCACTTGATTAACATTTTACATTTATTTATACACTTACTTCTGTTCCTTTATCGACATGTAGATGTTACGTGTTACAGTTATTTTGTAATTGGGCTGCTCATACACGCAACTGCATTTCCAATTGGGATCAAAAGCGTCAACTAATAAAGGGAGCTAAGGGAACTAATCTTGAGATTTACTATGATTATTTATTTACTATTGTAACAAAAATATTTGTACAATTGTCTTGTAAGCCAGCGCCGTCTGGTCGGGTCTGTCTGGTAATCAGTTGCCAATAAATTAAAAGGTAATTATTTCATAGCTAGTTGAAAGCGACTCGAGGATCTTAAGACCATTTCACATCTCTTGAGGTTTATGGTATTTTTCAATCGAATAAGTTGAAAATTAATCAGCTACAAAACTAACTGATTAGCTGTTGTTTTTGGAGATCCAAATTTCTCTTCGTCATCGGAAGATGCCAGTCCCTACAGCGGAATATCATTATGCCACATGTATTATTTAAAAAAATCACGCTTTGTCTCTATCTCGTCGCACGAATACTTAAGTGTCCAACCTCCATTTGCAACATTTTACACCAGAGACGTTTTATTGATTAGTTTAAGCAAATAATATGATTTTATAAAAGTTTTGTATTAAAAAAATAGTTAACGTGTTTATGAAATTATATATTACAAATAATCATTAAAAAGTCAAAGAGTTATGTTTATTTTCACAATTTTTTATGGAGGTTGAGCAAATAAACACAAAACAAATTATGCAATTGGAGATAGACCACTACTGGAGTGGAGGTTGAGCATTTTGCATTCGAATATATTTAGTACTTAAGTGCCCTATAACCAAATACAGTGTGTTTGGGTATCGTGGTAAAAAAAAGTAACTAGTTAACTGGCTATTTATTATTAAAAAAAACACAGAATTAAAAAAAAAACACTGATATATATGTTACGGTAAATGTGATTAATTGAAAATTATTAATAATTACCTGTTATTATTAATAATAATTACATGTTTTGGTAAACGTGATTAATCGATCGAAATTTATTACTTTTAGTAGTAATTATTAATAATTCCCAACACATAATTACATAATACAATACGAGTATAAATAAAAAATACAATATTTTTTGTTTTTGTACCGATACAAGATCGTTTACTTCGCCTGGTATTGTTTATGTTGTCTGATCCTGTCAAAACCTTAGAGATTCCATAAAGGCTTTGTCGTCAGCTTTCATATATTTGTAGGTACTTCTAATATATTTTATTTTCTTTTCGGTTAGTGTCTGATTTGAATTAGTCCTTATTCGTCGTATTCTTCTTTCGTCGGATTCTTGATTCATCGTACGTAATGTCAACATAAAATGGAACTATGGTATTACCGTGACTCTACTTCTTCATTTCAATATGTACAATTAAAACGACATAAATTGAAAATAAGAAGGTGATAAGATCATACCTATACGTATAAAAAATAATTAATATACTGACACTATTTAAACAATTTAGATTGGATTTTTTTTAAGAAAATTAACCCTTTTTTGACGATTCTTTATGTTTTCATAAGGAATTCTTTAGTTTATGGGCTATTCATTCCTCAACGGCGTAATTAGTTCTGAATTTCTCATCCAAAATAGGGAAGAAAATGCAAAGCAACGGACATAATAAAAATAGATTTACAATGTGAGCAATGGATCTGTGGCGAGTAAAAATAGTATTAATCTTCTTATCTAGCATCTAACATCATTGCGAACACAAAGCGTAGGTATACGTAAACACAAAACTACCCATTTAATGCTAAGAAATTTACCCATTTAACAATTAGCAAACATGCAAGTAGCAGGTATATTTTGACAGTCACCGCACAAAAGCAATATTTTTTATTATTATATTAGTTATATTTTACAACCTAACCGAAATGTTCGAAACAATCTGTTCATTTATAGATACGTCACAATTTGATTTAAAGATTTAATTAAATCTGAAATTATAAGAATTAAATTTAAACATCCTGTACTATAAGTTAACGATACGCAGTGATAATCTGCAAAGAAATGTTAACAAAAATACAAGTTACCGATTCTTTTCTATAGTTGTGACTATATTTTCCGATTTATATTTCGTCACGGACATTTCAGGTACTGTTTTCTATTAAAATTAATACGTTTTTTCTATATTTCGCGTTAGTTTTAACTCAAATGCGTGCGAGCACCAGCTTCGTCACAAAATAAATTAATAATGGCGGCGTATTGCGTCATCAAAATGCGATGTCGTGATTGGTTACCTGTAAGGAGATTGAATACTTAAGCACTTAATCGATGTTCGGATGCACGTTTGGTGTTTCTCTACGGACTTTGAGCAATTAAGCATTAAGCTTAAATTCTCTTGTGTTAGTTTTCAAAAACTTAAATTCCTTATAAATAATGTATTTTAAGTCCAAACAGCAAGTATTATATACCAATCGAACCGCAATTTGATCCTTAATAAAATTGCATTAAAAAGTGAAATTCGTCAAAATGGTCCGTTGAGCAAATAAGCATTCAGGCGACGATCTATTTTATTATGATAAAGTACATAAATATCTGGTATTCTAAAATCATTCAGTTAGATCACTGCTTATTTACCAAAGCAGTTAATAAAATCAGACATTAGTTAGTAGAGTAGCAATTTTGCGGTTTCCACTGCAGTGCTTGCAATCTGTGGCAATTGTGGTTTTAAACTATGCTCTCTGAACTGGACCACAAGCTCAAAGCTAATTAACTTGTCCGTACAGCTCACTTCACTGAAGTTTCGATGCTACTATCTCATTCAAATCCCATTGCGACATATCCTATTTCGTTATGCTCCGGAAACCCGGATTAGGGATGTTCCGTTCGTTCCCTAACTGAATATTTTGTACAAAAATTATCAAAACTAACCGCAGGTAATGAATTCTGTAAGCCGTTACTTCGTACGAATAGGGTTCGGCTGTTCTGCCTCATTGTTTGAGGATTTTGGATATACAGGATTGAATGATGAATGGAATGTGGCGGATGGGTTTTGCGTTCATTTTACTTAATTTGATCAATAGAGTTGTATGTACCTACTGTGAAGTGTTATGTATTATTTTGTTGTTTTCATTATAAGTGTTCGATATGAATTAGAGCTCTCTTAAGATTTGCGAGAAATATCTGACGTACCTTATGTATCAAGCGCTACCACGTATTATAGCCTACCGAGATTTTAAGAAACATGAAACGATTTTTCTGTGTGAAAATTAACCAAGATCTTAATGAAAAACTAATGAAACATTAACTGAACACCACAATGAGTATTCCTAAGCCAGAAAAGGCGACAAGGACCTTCAGCAGAGTACTTACAAAAAATAAATAGCTAGAACTTTCTGTGATTATTTCAAGCTTTTCTACTTCAGCAAACCAATTATGACTACCCAACGTGATTTCAAAATCAGCTCCATTGTTTTACTTTCTTGAACCCTTACAATGTCTGCGTACAAATGCCCCACGGCATGCAGGATCATGCCTTACCCACAAAGGGGTATTTTTCATACTAAAATAATGCCCGTGTTATCGAGAAAGGTTAAGACCCTTTTTGTCCAGCGTGAGCTTTATTTTATCAATATGACTGTGACGAGGTATCAAATATTCTTACACATTTTTTTTAAAGTACCCTTTTGATTGGTTTGCATCAGAATCTAAATATTACTTATATGACATAATAATACACATATCTAACAATCATTCATTTGGGACACTACTAAACGGTTCGATGTAGGCATTGTCCTTTTAAAACGGGTTAAAATCATAATTTTAAAAGTTTCCTTATTTACTTACCGCAGGGAGGCAGGAGGCTTATATCACTCGGCACCCCTTCCTATACTCTAATAATACATAAGTACGTATTTATTTAACATGGAGGAATGAGGGAGAACTTCAAAGGAAAACACCAGCCGTTACCGTACCGCTACTCGTTCGCACAGTGACGGACGCAATTTCAACATGACATTCTATACAAGCTCACAAAATTACACTTGTTCCGCCATTCAAAATGAAATAATTAAAATTGTTACGAACTTGTGGAAATTTCAACGTTATTAAATACAAAGGCAAAGATTAGGATGACAGATTGAATATAAATCCGGAATACTAAATTATGCGAGTAAAGCAAGTTACTGTCCGTGTGGTGACGGAGTAAGAATACAATATTATGTATACCACCCCATCTCATCCCATGGGTGTCGTAAAAACCGACTAAGGGACTAACTGTAAATATTATCTTTACGAAGTAAAAAGAAGGAAAACTTGAAATTAAACCCTATACCAATCCGTCTGGCCAGCGTGGTATTAGTAAGCCAAGTATCCCTCCGTCACGGGAGGAGACCCGTCCCTGCAGTGGGACATTAATGGGCTGTTATGATGAAAGCAAGTTACACATGATTGATAGACGATATATTTTTACAAATAAATACACTTACAGAATTTTAAGTTCCTTTATAATAAAAGTAACAAGTAAAAGTAAAATATGAAGAAACAATCATTATCACACAATTCACTTCCATAGTAGTTTTCAATGTGCTTATTTGCTGATGATATACGCACTGTTATATAAACAATTATTATTGATTTACTTTGTTTCTTTTAAATGTATAATAAAAATATAATATAGTATAAATTAACGATGTCACTAGAAACTTTAAATTTAGCTCACCAACAAAATTAAGTAATTACAATTAAAGATAATATTAGAACAACATTACAAATTAAAATACAAAATGTTTCATAAAATATAGATTTGGTTGGTACCTACATAAACATAATTTATTTATTAGATTGTTACATTGTAATATATCGCACAGAGAAATAAAATAAAAAGTAGTAGTACAAGTTAAAAGAAAAAGATCTGGGTTAAAAAACTAAACTAAAGTCTATTTTTTTATCTCGGACACTAAAATGACAACTACTAATGTCAAACGTAAAACTAATATAGCCAGCTTTTAAGAAACAGTGCTGTCCCTGTGTTTCGATTCGTTTTGTAATTATTGTAAAATATTTACGGTTATTAGTATAGTCGAGAACTAAATGCCTTTATCACCTCTAGAGTTAATGTTAGTTGCATTTCATAAAACTATTAGGGTCAATATCGCACAACAAAACATCAGCTAAATCATGACGATACTTTGACATAATATCAGTTCTCATGTATTAGCAAATAGTTGTTAGATATTTATAAAAACAAATAGTAGAAGTTGCTGATAGAAGAGGTAGGTACTTTATCCTCTTTCCATTGGTATACAACATCCTATAAAATAGTAAATAGTTTTTCTACAAAACATGTGTAATACATAAACATACATACTGTTGGTGTGCTTAACAAATAAATAAATAATTCGAAGTAATTATTGACGCTATAGTAAATGATGACTTTTTTTTTCTTTTATTATATTAAAATTAACTCTAATGTGATAAGGTAGACCCACTGCAGTGACAAAAAAAGTTAAAGTAACTAGGTAAGTACGCTAGAATGAATCAATTATAGCAATTATAGCTAGTAAATTTACCTGTGCTTATTCATCAAACGTGTTTTCTTTACTTTGAATTATGTATTACACATGTTTTGTAGAAAAACTATTTACTATTTTATAGGATGTTGTATACCAATGGAAAGAGGATAAAGTAAGGCATTTATTCAGAAAATGGAAGAACTTTCTCTCTTTTATTTATTTTTTTATTGTACTGTGAAGTTGATCATATCTTTAAATTTTACCTGTCTCTATAGTTATAATAAGTCAATAAACAAAAAGTTGACGTTTTTGGTGAGCTATTATGAATTTATTTGATGCTCCTAGTATTAAACTTTAAAACAAAACATAATTATGAGGACTCACGGAACAATTTTTTTTTTAAATTTAAGTGTTCATGGTAATATTGGGTTTTTCTTTTAAAAATAGCTTTACATCGATATCTAAAATATGTTGAGGTTAAAACCAGCTAGGGGAGTGAGGAAAGACTCAGTTTCTTCAGTTTCTTTATTTTTCAACATAATGTTACAAAATAACAGCTTATTGACGTCAGTTTAAAATTATTAAATTACAATGTTGTGTCCCTACAAATCTAATGAATTTCTCTCTTTTTTCCTTCTATGTCCATCCCTATAATTTCTTGCATGACGTCATTGGCGTATATTTCTATTTTAAGTTTTCGTAATTTTATAACATAAAACAAATTAGGGTAAACCACCTAATCGTTAGAAGTCCTACAATTGTTGGCACTTAACCCAGTTGGATCGACCGACCCATGTATGGGTTTCGGGAAATAAAAAATTCTGCCCCTTTTATACGGTTTTATTAAAACAATTTATAAATACTTTTGGAATCGACAGTTAATGACTGTTAGCTGTGATGACAAAATAGGTAGTAAATTTAATTATTTATAGTTGTTTTTTCCAAGTGAAAATGTCTGTAGTGAATATGGTAAAACATGTCCCTAAAAAAGTGAAATTATATTACATATATTGTTATATTTCTATTAATATAATATCAAAAATATAAAGCTTGAAACATAACAATATTTATATTACAAAGAAAATTCATGCTTTTAACGAATAAAGAATAAAAACCATATAAATATCAGTACAAGAATAACCTTGTCCAGGGATGGTGATTCGTTTCTATAAAAGAATTGATGTTTAATTATGAATTATATATTAATTTTTATTATGAAACAAGATTATTATTATTTTATTATGCAGACTCAAAGATTAATTGTACTTACAGCCAAATAAAAATAAATTATGTACCAAAAATAAATTTTGTTTTATTTAAGTACCTGAGTTTAAAATTAGAATTTGCACATTTAATATTATTATTTCCAAAAAACTGTATAAAATTTAATTTATCGTTACCTTTTGATAGTGGTGGTACATCACTACATAAATTGCACAAAAAAAGGTAACAGTAATGATATTTTAGTATTCGAGATTAAAAAAACAGCCTATAGTCTCTATTTACCGTAATCGGCGGAACTAACCTATATTTTTATCGGTAAGTACCGGCTGTATCGCATCACTATTTATTAGTTGTAAAAAACAGGCAACACATGAAATGTCATTTTAGTGTCTGAGATAAAAAAATAGACTATAATTCAAAATGGTTATGTAGAGATACGTACAAGTTAGTATCACTGACCACCTCGGCTACCCTTTGGTATACAAAGTAGAACATTAAGGGCTCGTTTAAGGAGACGCGGTGCATTGCGCGAAGCGGGCCGCCCGAAAAAAAACCAAACGGCTATGTTTGGAGCGTTCAAGGAGAAGCGTGCAAGCGTTTGTTTGAGTTGTAGCTGCGCATGCGACGAGTGGCGCGGCGTAGGACGCGGCAAATGAAACGGCGTGAAAACCAACAAGTTTCACGAAGGGGAATGATCCGGTAGAAGCGCCGCGCGAAGCCAAGCCGTACGCGTCGTTCGACGGCCCGCGTTATCTTAAACGAGCTCGTACATTTCTAAATGTTTGAGTTAGCGCATGAGATGATGCAGACAGCTTCACGCGCCGCTTTACTGTAAACGGTCAAAACGCTCGAAGCGCAGCGGAAATATACGCCGCACGCGACGCATGACGTCCCGCATCTCCTTAAATGAGCCTTAACAGTTGGCATAATATAACAGCTGAGAGTGAGGCAAAAATCTGTTAAGATGGCACAACGTTGCCGGCTCACTCGACATGTCTTGGCAACATTTTTGAGATGGCATTAGTCTAGGGCGAAATGTGGGCCTTTAGGTACCACATTTCGTCTGCTGCAGTGATGGTACCGATATCAATAACTGACTCAATTATCGCTTTAAGTTGTTGTTTATTTTTACATTAACTACGACAGGACAGTTGTAACACGGATTGTTAAATTTATGTTTATTAAAGTTGCCGTTTTAATGAATTATAGTTGTGTATTCGAGTAACTTCTTAGAAATCTACTTCTAATTTCCCTGGATTTTTTTCAAAGGTTAAGAAATTATATGTAAGCAAGTATAACTAATAACAATAGCATGTACCTGTCGTTATAGTAGAGTATTTAATAATTACATATTAATATTCCTGTTACTAACTTTCGGCTCAAATAACTTTAGAAACTTATATTTAACAAAGTCACACTATATCAAACTTCTTCAAAGTTTCTAAACATATAACAGTATCAAAGGGAATAATAATATTATCATTATATTCTGTGAACCATTAAATACTCTTCTCTGTCTTATGTATAATACTTTAGTGACAGTTGCGCGCCAAAACTGAGTAAAGTACATAGTAATACTCAGCTCACCTGGAATAAAGAAAGTTCCTTTAATTATGTGGTAAATATTAGTTAAATTTGGTTTTGTGTTTTCTACATGGTATGTGAATCTTCACGTATAATTTGTCATTGATGAATTTGTACTTAAAAAAAATTAAACAATAATGGGTGCGAAAGTTACTTTCATCTATAAAATTAGAAAGAGACAGTTCAAAGTATTTATAACTGTACCTATATATACATAGGGTAAGGTTGCGACTATTGGACCACTTAATTTTAAACAGACCTGGTATCTAAAATAGAGCGTGAAATAAAACAATATCTGTGTAAACGAGTAGTCTGTATGTTCAATTATTAGTAACTAACATAATTAAGTTAATTTTACTATGTATATAGTCACAAAAGAAGAAAATAAAACTTTGTAATGGTTTCCTTGTTTGAACCACCGTCTCTTTCATCGGACCACTTAGTTGCTATAATTGGACTTAGGGCATTAAAGGTGGCTGGTCCATTCAAGGTGCATGTAAGAAATTAATAAGTAATATAATTTTTTTTACAAATTTCTTTTATTTTCGAAAATAAATAGATAGTTTCATTAATCAGTCGACTCTAATTATATTTCTTTATTTGGCATGCAAAATCACAAAAATATTTCAGCTACGTCAAATCTTCTCTTTAACGTCGCTTTTAGCACTCGAAACATTCTGATTACGTCATTCAATCAACTTCTTATTTCCCTAAGCTAGTTTCATACTCGCCTCCCTCTCCTCCTTTTTTTGCCATGCTAAAATAAAATGATTTGTTTTTTGAAATAACACACATTATAGAAATTGCCATGATTGGACCGGTTCAATGAAAGAGCATCGTGCCAGTCCATTGATAGAAACTCACTAACATCCACTGAAATATTTATTTAAAAAAAAGTAGCACGTTACTCAACAAAAATATACGATATTAAGTATTCTTAATTACTGTACTATACTAGTAAAAAAAATCACATTAAAATAATTAATATAACAGTACTTACATGCTATTATTTGCCGCGTAAAAATTATATTCGAGGTCCGAGAAACAAAACGAAGTACGTCCATCCCTCATGCTGCCTGCTGCGGTACTGGGGGTTGGAGGGCGGTGTGGGGGGTTGTAAAGCTATCGTTTCGATGCAAATATAGGATTCAAATATGAATAGATCGCGAAATATTGAAGTGGTCCAAACAAAGCGCTAGTCCAATGATCGCAACCTTACCCTACACACAACCTATCCCAGAGTAGTTTAATAAAATAGGACATGTAGGGGCACACGTCCTAATGTTGGCACTGCACCAGATTATCAGCACCCCCAACTAAAACTCAAATTATAAGCTTTCTATTAATTAATTTCGGCTACCATTTAACAAACATTAAAATAAGATCCTTTTGGAATTATAAACTGATCCAAACACGACATTTTTTGAAAAAAAAAGCAATATTTTTAAAAACGCGGGAACATGTCCTTCACATTACTTTGTTTTGACAGTTTCTTATGATCGTAGGTAAGTTCAGGCTTTTTTATTTTACTTTATTTTAGATCTTTTAGATATTTTTTACTGAACCTTTAGGTTTTATTCATGTATAAAATGTTTTATAAGGCTTATTTGACAATGGAAATGAACGTTATCTTGATTTTATGTTCATAAATGAGGTGCTGACATCTGGGTTCAATTTTTTTGCGAATTGCTAATTATCAGCACTGGTACTGTTACATGACAAAGTGGTATGTAAAATTGTTAATCCATATTTTTTATTGTAAAGCGTGATTATTTTATGCCTAGAATTCAATATTCTTGGAAAAAGTACTCTATGATTTCGGATTTCATATCCTGGCATGGTGCTGAAACTAACATTGCTAGTTATTTTCATAGTGTTGATATTATGATCAAAAGAATGTCTATTATTTTTTGGAGTTTTTTATATTTATGTAATTATTTTTCTGAAACTTCGGTTGTTAGGCTAGGTATAAATAAAAGAGATTTTACTATAAACATTGGATTATTTCATTTATCTACCTAATTTTATATCTAATTTTAAGGTGCTGATAATTGGCTCAGTCAATGCCAATAATTGGCGATGATGGTGCCAATAATTGGCGCCAGGGTCATTATTTAGTCAGACTCATCTAAATAAAATGTGTATGAATAATAACTATTTTTTATAACAAAAATCTATTATTTATTAAATAATGAACCAAGAAAGCATATTGTTATAGTTGTTATCATTATCATCACTGTGATAAACGATGTTAAAGTAGGACTAACTCTTAAAGTGCTGATAATTGGTAGCATCACCCTACTTACTTTTGTTGGCTAAACTAACTTCTAGACGAAGTTACAACTAAGCAGCTAGTGTGAATCATTATGTATATTTTATGAAAAATTCGTTCAATTAAAAAAATACAACTTATCGGGAAAACACTGCCTATTGTCAGACCAGATAAAAAGCGTATTTGAATATAATTAATATTTTTTCATATTATCGGCTAATTGACATCCACTATTGTCTTCCGCCAAATTTATGAGGTCGATTTCTTTTATTTTCACCACTCTGCATTTTTTTGTATAATTATTGAGTTAAATAAATTAATTTCTTGTCGCAAATAAAATAACTTGTAGTAACTTGCGGTTTGTTTCAAGGCTTTGTTTTTTTGGCTTTGTATTAATTCTTCTTTCTTATGTATGGCAAACTATGTTTAGTTTTTGTAATGACAATGTCATTTTTTTACTTTTTTTGTATAATAGAAAATTGTTATGCAGTAAATGTTAAGAAGGTCGCAATTTACATTGAACTTCTTTTTGATAATTCTCTGTGTTTCTTAGCAACAGTTTGTTATTGTCACCTTTGATATAAAAAACTATTGTCGTATAATATAAGCCTTCCACTGCACTAAAAGGTATAAAGTGCTACAGTGACGCTGACCATGGAGGTGATTGCTCCACTGGACGCTCAACCAGCGGCATGATTTGCCTTTATGCCAACGGTGCCATAGCATGGCAAAGCAAACGACAGCAGACTGTCGCAATATCGTCTACAGAGGCTGAAATTGTCGCGGCTAGTGAGGCTGCAAGGGAAGTCATTTGGATAACCCGAATAATTAGCTTTATGCAGACTGGAATAGAAAGGAAAATCCCTCAGCTATTTCTGGATAGTGAATCTGCATTAAGATTGGCTCATGATCCACCATTCGAGACGCATCAAAGAACCAAGCATATTAAGCTGAGACATTTTTTCATCAGACAATGCGTTCTGGAAAATGAGTTGGTTGTAGAGAAAGTTTCTACGAAGCTTCAACTAGCGGATTTCCTCACAAAACCACTATTTAAGCCACGGCTCCAAGATCTCTGTAAATTAGCTGGAGCCTCTGTATCTGATGCAGCATAGCACAACAGTTGCAGAAAACAGGAGAGTGGATGTTAAGAAGGTCGCAATTTACATTGAACTTCTTTTTGATAATTCTCTGTGTTTCTTAGCAACAGTTTGTTATTGTCACCTTTGATATAAAAAACTATTGTCGTATAATATACACGTTTTACCTTACTAATTGTGTTATTTCTTAAAGGTAAATACACAGCATAGTTTATGGTCGTAGCTTAATAAAGTATAAGCATGGAAGAGACAATCAATATTTATTTGTCTTCCGTGAAAGTAAGCTAGGCCCATGCCGCGTCGTCACTCAGGGTTCACCTGTTGAGTGCTGGAGGTCGTCGAATAGAAACCGAATTATTATCATAGTCAACCTTCGTTGATCGATAAGTGGACATTGCATAAGCAACGAGTACAGAGATAATTCCTATAATTACAGTGAACAAATGTAATATTGTAAGTTTCGCACATGGTACTCAGCAATCGCATACCGTCCCAAACTTGATGTTGCAGATTTGTTTGAACACAAGTTTGTGTGAATAATTCTAAACGCAAAAAACGAAGGAGTTTTATACCGTTAATAAGTTCTGACTCTTACTTCAAATAATGTAAATTACCAAAGAGTAGGTATATTGTTGTTAAGACTCTTCTTAAAGAAAAGGTTTACCAAGAAGAAGAATGAATAGAACCAGAGCTGTCAAAATTATTTGACATGAAAACAAACCTAATATCCATATTACTTATTGTTTGGTGCAAATAAATATACATATTTATAACGTTTGTGATTTCTTACGAGGTCAATATAGTTAGTTTTAATTGTTTAGTCATTAACAATATTAGTTTTGGTTTAAATAAAGACATAGTCGTATATAATGTTAAGCCTGACGTTGGCCGGCAAGTGCATCTGGTACATGTGTTTTGTATTACTGACAATAAACTTGGTGTTTAATGTGATGTCAGTGAGCGCATGCTTCTGGCTAATAAGAGCACTAACAAGGTCCAATGGATCTATCTAAACTATCAGGTAACCATATTTTGTTCTCAACATTATTACTAATACTCACTTCTAGATTATGAATGTTGCAAGATTTTGTCGTTTTGTTACTCCTAGATATTAAAATGGTATTGAGCCACAACAAGAATCAAGGTTATCAACATAATGGCGTTAGTGTACAGCGAAGGCATTGCCTACACTAAACAAAGGTCCGTAAATGTTTGCATATTACCCTAAGTCAGCTGTTAAAACACTATACGTAGGTTGGTGACACTTTAGGTTCTTACTAGATCAATGGCTTTTACCCTGTTGTTCATCAAATGAGTGTCCCAATTTTTCAAATATTTGTATTAACTAATCGTTTTTCAGAGCTTCACTTATTTGATCAATAGGTGAAAGTCCTAACAAAACTGTATCGATGTTTCCATCGATGGTACTTACACCCTAATTATATCATTATCTGTTATCTACTTAACTTGAATTTTCGTTGCGAAATCGCTGGATCACAGTTAGTTCAAATAACAACGCTGAAGATGTAAGTTAGTTTCAAAATGATGTTTCAAATATATAGGAGTAAATGTTGAAAATTTTGTAAATGAATAATGTGCTGTGCAGCCGTAATCCTTACGAGAAAATGTAAAGCTCTGACGGTTTAGCGCTCAGCGGAGCCGCCCTCAGAGGGTTTCTAATCTCACATGTTATAAGTACTCGTTATATTTTAGGTCTCTAATGTTTCAAATTTAAACTAATATTGGGTATCTTGTTTAATATAAATACACCTATTTTGTGAACAATACATTTATATTTACTATCAAATCAGAAGGTACTGTATTACCTAACTTAAATTACTGAGAATACAATTATTTGACTTCACTGGTTTTCAGTTTAAATTTGTAATAATTCTTACGTCGTTAGTACATTAACTTGTAATTGGTCCGGTGATCGGTGGCACAGGGTTATTATTAAACCCATTGCAGGCACCAGGCTTTCTAAAATTGCGAATTTAGGCAAGAAATAAATGTAGGCACATAGAAATTTAATTTATGGTTGATAATATATTTTATATTATTCAAATTAAATTCGTACAGTGTTTTAGTAGTTAAGTGTAATAAAAATAAACCTCTCCGATAATTTCGAAATACTAAAAAAATACAAGTCATCGCATTAAATAAAATCTAAATATTCACCGACCATTGCATTAGAAAGAAAACTTGATAATTTATATCTTGTTAGCGTGGAGTTATACAAGACTATGCATGACAAAAACTCTCTTGCAGGTCATTTTCAAAGGATTATTTGAAAACGTTATCAGTGGCTCAAGTGTTATCTGTGAGGTAAACGCTGGACAGTAGCGATGTGAAGTCCTGACGTCAGTGTTGAATCAGTAACAGCACCCTGATCAGACAGATGTGTCAAGAAACCTTTGTTTCATCTCGATTGATAAGCGGTCTTTGTGTTGTCGACTCGACACTACGAGTACCTTACGTAGGACACTTCTAAACGTTCATTTTTACGAATACCATGCTATATGTTATGAACTGTAAACATGGGTTTTATTTTGTTTTAAATCTGTGTATTATTTTCCACCGTTAGCTTATTGGTACTTGAATTAATTCTTAGTTTCGTAACTTTTCCTTCAAAGCAAGCTTTATGTAAATCATTCAATATCTAATTAATAATAGTCCAGTAAATGAGTGCTCAAAATATGTGTCTAGATGGAAAAGTCGAAAGCAGAAAGTTTGACTTAGGGACTTTGTTTGGACTAGTTAGTTAGTTATCCCTAGTGCGGGAGTTGTCTTTTGAAAATAAATATGTACAATAATGTAATGTATGCAGTAATAGATAAGTATTTAGTAGATGGTAGTGTACATGAGCTGATGTAAGTTGTTGTTCTGCAGGTGGAATCGGAAGGCGGCGCGGCTTCATCGTCCCCCGCGCTGCCTCTCTGCCCCGCCGGGCGCCCTGACGCGGACGTGCAACCACTTTTAACTGATGGTAAGTCACACACACACACACACACATAGTCTTTGCTTCAACACCTGACACGTTATAATCTGAGTACTCCAAAAAGAGATAGAAGAAGAATAAAAGACTCGTAAGTGCAAGCGAGATAGATAATAAAGAAATGACATGGCGCGGCGTTAAGACTCAGATGATAACGTAACAGGTCCAAAGCGGTTTACTTATTTTTCTGATAGCACGGCACTTCCGGAAGCACGAAACGAGCTTCTAGTCTATTATACCCACGAAAGAAAGAATCAAGAGATTATACCTATAGTCCATAATAAGTTAATAAGAATTATAAAGTTGTACGTATGATATACAAATCGATCCCATAAAGGGAGTGATAAGTTAAATATATTTAAAACAAATATGGTTGAATTTCTCTTAGTGACTTTTTATGGCATCCGCGGGTCATGAAGGGGTGTTGACATTTTGTATTTTTCTTGTTAGGAACAGTAAAGAAACAGTCTGTACCTGTTTAATTAATTACATTTTGTAAACAAGATATTACAACGTCTTGATTTGGTGTATACCTTGTATTAGGAAGTCATTATAACCGAGCAGCCACAATTAATCGTGTACCATCACAAGATGTGTTGTATGTAGCATAACAATCACTTTGTTGTAATAAATATACGTATATATGTAAAGAGCAACGCACTTGATACAACAACTATCTACCATAACAAATATCTTGTATTCTGAGCTTCTAACGTTATAGTACCTAGCTTAAATGCTGGGTGGCGTGGATCGAAGCAGCTTCGAACTGCACAGAACAATTGCCTATGTCATCAATTAAATACCCTCAGCCTGGATGTTCTTTGTGTCCTTTAAATTAATGTTTGTGAAAAAGCGCACGGCACCGAACGTATTAAAAAAAATGTACATAGCGGTGGACTTTTTGAGGACACAGCAATAAAAGAAGTTATTTAAACCGAGTAATAGATTTAGCTCTACCACGCCGCCCGGGGTCGCCCGAGCGTCTCTTTTCGGTTCTCTATTATAATTTTCACGGAGTTTAAATTTTTAAACGGCGTTTTACACAGACCTTTTTCAAAGTCTTTTTTTATGAACTTAAAACACATAAATGTCTCTTGAAAGTTAGACATAAAAATATATTTGTCGTTTTAGTACAATATTTGTGTCATGTACACATGTTGGGACAAGACAGAGCAAGGTACACAGACCACATAATCCTCCGGTGACCTCGAGACAAAGTGCTGTCAAGACGCGAGAGGTCAAAAGGTCTGTGATAACCACAATTAACGTAAGGAACACAATATCTTAACTCACCCTCTGACGTTTCATTACATTCTATTTATTACTTAATCTTACCAAATTGTGAGATACACATAAATACAGTGCTTATAGTACTTACATTATTTTAGGTAATTAGGTTATAGTTAGAACAGTATTCAAAGTACATACATACAAAACGCGGCTGTTCAATGCACTTTTAGACTCAGTGTTTTACAGGCGCCCATATGTTTTAAAAATTTTTATTCAAATGGGAAAAGACAATAAACATTTTATCTCTAATTTTTAGCTTGAGCTGAAGTTATCCATGCCACTCTTCACGTTTGGTGCAAGCACTAAAGCATGACAACAAAATTTTTTGAATACCTAATTTTCAAATGTACTTAATTTACTTACCTAGAGTAACCACTTTATTTAAAAAATTTTTTAAATTCTTTATTAGACATTTATTTCAAGTTGATATTCTTTTTTGTACTTGTTATAATACAAAATACGATCTCTTAAATTTTGTTATAATCTGGCGGGACGTTTGAAATTATAAAAAGAAACATAAATTATTGTTGCATATAACATATACTACATATTAGAATGTGCAACTCCGCTGAACAAGCCCATCTTGTTTACACTACGACGGATGTAAAAGATATGATTAGTGAATAGTATCAACTATACGTTTGTGAGCGTTCAGCTTCACAAGGTTACTCTCGCAGACTTGTTCGCTGGAGCAAAGTATCGAGTAACGCATGAAATACGTCGCGGCTCGGCTGCAGGGCTCTCACCTCAACACACTACACAATCAGATGTTGACATACAAGAAAGAGGAATAGTGACTTCTACTGAGCTCTCTTTATTTTATACTAACCTAACAACAATAGCGTCACACAGTACTATCTAGTATCAAACTAAGTAGAACTTGTACTATGCTAATAGACATTAAATACACACGTATTTTTTAAGTAGATACATATACATAGAAAATTATGTGAAACATTGAATGGAACATTCATGTTGATACCAACATTTCCATTGAGTGAAAATCTGTAAAGAATAATGGTAGCTCTCCATATAGGTAATTATTGTTTTATGTTATACTCAAAAAATGTGTCTGAGTAGTTTTTTTTTCATTAGAAACTTCGAAAAAGCAAAGAATTTTATATTTTATCTTTAGAAAATAAGCAAAAACTATAAAAATTCATCAAAAAGTAAATGTCAGAACTATTTATAATGTACTCTGTGGTCTACCAATATAATTATTAAGATCTACTCAGTTGTGGTCACCACAAACAAGACGTTATAGCAACCGGACCGGAATTGAAGTTTAAAATATATCTGCCCATGTTCTGTATAGTTAAACTGCTCCTTATTTTTAAATAAATAATCAATTGTTATTTTGACAGCCCTAGAAATTCCTTGGTATAGTGAGAAGTGATGCAATCTGAGTGTATGCAGTCCTTATAAGTTGGATGTTCGATAAAATGTCAAAGTTGGGGTGCATCCGGGGCCCATCCGGTTGTCGTTCGTCGGTCCTCTGTTAGTGGTGTGTCGTAGAGAGCCTTACTACGGAAACACTCGTCGAGTTGTCGTGTACACGGGAAATTAAAACGTTGGCTTTAAAACATTTTATTTGTTATGTGTAGGTAGGTACATGGAGAGACTTTGTCAGCGGATGTTAGAGCGATGAAAGGGATGCGGCGTCCGGTTGTATCCAACGAGTTTAATAGCCATGTGCATCCTGCATGCTGGACCACGCGTGTGTTACTCGTAGCATTGTATTGTAGCCGGCGGGTAACAGCTGCGCTCGTATTACCTCTACGTCTCTACAACACACTCTATATTCTGAACTGTGAAGCATTATTTTCGTTCTTAACGCTACTTTTATTTGGCAAACTGCAGCTGAGTTTACTGTTATAACCCACATACTCAGTTTTTCACTTTGTAAAGTTATTGTAAAGTTTTAACAGTATTTGTAAAGTTTCAGATTTTTATCTATTGCTATCGAAAATATAGTGATTGCCGTACTTTCCGTATCGTGGTTGTCAATTATATATTATTATGCTATTATATAAATCATAACAAAAATGCCACAGTATAAATAAATATTACTAAACTAAACTAGTAAATAATCTAAGCGTTCTATAATGAATGCAGCTCAAACGATGTTTTGTTTAATTTAAGTGAATTTAGCAATAAGGTTATAGCATTCGTTGTAAATCATATCGTGAGCCCGACAACACTTCATCAAGCCGATTGTTTGATAGATTTACGAGTCGGAGTTATTGTGTTTTCGACTCTAACTACTTGTGATTGATGTTAATTTTGTACCTGACAGGTGTCAGATATAAAATTATAATGTTTATGATGAAAGGAAAAGGTACTATACTTATAGCATATACATTATGCAGTATTGTAGCGTTATGTTATCACAGTCTCAAGCACCATGTCAGTAACCGCTGTAGCCATTTGTAGTTAACTTGTTGTACCTATCTACATTCAAAAGTAGGAAATTGACGATTTTAGTATTAGGAATTTATTTTATTTATTTGTGAGCATATAACATTTCTACGTTGTACTTGTTTTCATAACGTCATTGGGATAAATCTCACCTCTCGATCTCATTTCCGTACCGTAAACAGTCTTATAAGATCTCTTTGCTCGTCAAGAATATTTCCTCAGAAACGCAAAGCACCATCAAGTTTTGCAAGTCCCTGTTGCGAAGAAAAATTAATCTTTTATTCAAATTAAATTCAGGCTGTTTTATTTTTCAAATAATAGCTAAAACTACAGACACACATCAATACAATTATAAATCGAGAGCTTAATTAAAAACAACGCATTCCTCAATACGCTCGATTATCGGATAGTATTTTATAGTAATATACTCGTATTATCTGACTCAAACCGGTTTATTAAAGAAAGTAAAACATTTTTTTTCTTAAGTCCCTCCCGTACTCTGTGAAGGTAGTACAAAGTAGTAGTGAGCACTGAGTGCTGGTAAGGAGCTTAACTGTCGACGTGGCTTGGTATGGTGGACGCGTCGTTCATCTCCGCTCTTATAAGGTTTGGCGTCCACCCAATACTAAATACATTTTACTCTAGCAAATAATAAGCGGACTGGAAAAAATATATAACCATTGCATATAAGTTTATTGTAAAAATAAAAGATTTGAACGTTTACAAAGGTAAAAACTAAACAACTCAAACTCAACTAACAACTTTACAAGTAGATTATTATCTGTTTATATAAATCTAAACTATTATTATTAAAGTTGCAAGTTCACTTCCACGACCAGTGCAACTTGCGCCGAAACGTCAAGTAAAATAAAGGTAAATAGTATGCGCGTTATTCTCCCGTTTATACAATATTTGTAAATGAATGTTGTTAGTAAATACAATACTACTAACAATTATATTACCTACTTGTAGGTAAACGATACTTTTGTTAGACAACAACATTTTATTAGAAATGTCACATCCATTGCTAACAAAATGTTACCACATTTTTAGAGCGACAAAATTTTGTGCATTGTTGGGCACTGCCCAGCAGTCGCACTTTGATAGACTTATTGTAAGCCTCACTACTCTTGAAAATGTATCTCTTATCTGAAAACGTTTATAAAGCAAACTTCATCGTAAAGTTTCCTCAACTAGTTAAACGTGGATAACAGATATTGCGAGAGATGTGTGGAAAACTATTTTACTTTAGCCCGCATGTTCGATTATTCAAACAGATTTAAAAAAAAGTATTCTTTGTATAATACGTACAACATTCTACGCAATCAATTAATCTCCGAAGGGAATAATCTCAAGGAATAAAAAAATATGAATTTTGGACACATAGAACCGGCTAAGGGACAGAGTTGAAGGGAGAAGATACAATATTTGCATTGCTAATTGGAGGAACCTCTCGAATCGTACAGATGGAAACAATCGGGATTTGATCGTTGCCAATTTTATTGTAACCTAATTTTATTTTATTGACCAATTAAAATTTTACAGTTGTATTATTGGTCGTCAAGCATTGGTTTTAGCAATTTTCTATTTATATAGTTATAAGTAGCGGATTCTGTAGTAACTTATCAAAAAGCGATTAAATAGACAAATGTAATAAGGCGGCTATTTTTCCACTAGATACGAGATATACCAAGTCACTTGTAGGGCTCTAAGGCACCTTATTAAAAAATCTAAGCCTAATTTTACGTAACTTTAAGTGGAGTAGGAATACCCTGGTTTCACTGCATAAGCTACTTTTTTTTGCCGGAGCTTGAGGTGTGCATCCAAAGACCAATAACAATTGTCGTCTCGGATCTCTTTCAAAAAGAAAGTTGACATAGATTTTTACTCGATTGTCCTCGAGCCTTCCCCATGTGAGAAAAGTAACCATAAGATTTTCACTTAGTCGCATCTTACGACACCCGTAGGAGCAGATAACATAGGATGGCAGCATTTTGTATACATAGTACGTGTGTGTAGACCACACAGAGAGAACGTTTTATTTGGTTGTCTCACCAACTCTCACTATAAGAATATTTCCAGTACTTTTTACGACAATTTGAGATTAATTAATTAGCAAAATTAATCTAATACCTCGGTGTCTGTGTAATTTAAAGTGAGTTGGAATGATAATAAAGGTTTTATAAGAGGATGAATGGTTCCGGGCCAAGAGTCAATTTGTGACGAGTACCTACTATGATGGTAAGGACCCTCCACGCTTGATAGAAATTTTAATTTCAATTAATTGAGAACCCGACTGATTGACGCTTGGATTTGATTTTGAGATGAATTTTTAGACGTTAGCTCAAGTGCCAAGGTTTCCTTATTCTTTGTAAATCCTATAACTGGATTTACGTTTCACTTAGATTAATTATAATGAAGTACCTAAAAACGTTTTCCTATTTCATATCGTTACCGTTTACCCACAAATATTACAGTATTGATTTATTTTCTCTTGTTGTCAAGGATTTTATGAGATAATGGTAGGCTCATGTAGTCGAATTATTTATTTACTTATTTATTTAACTTTATGCACAATTAACATTGTTGCACAATAGCGGGCTTAACGCCTTATGGCATTTTATTCCAGCCAACCTTTGGGTGATGCAGAGATAGTAAGGTAGTAGGTGCAGTAAAATTAACTTAATAATTTATTTTCAAATATAAAAAACATACAATAAAATATAAAAGAATAAAATTACTGTTGACAATTTGGTTAGAGTTATAAGATCAAAGTTAATTCGTCTCGTGGTTTGTTTTTAATTTTTGTCTTAGATGGTTATTACATTGTAAACGGATTATCCGTGTGGAGACGGAGTAAGAATACAATGTGTCACCACCTCATCTCATCCCAGGGGTGTCGTAAAAACCGACTAAGGGATTATACGTGAATATTATCTTTACGAAATAAAAAGAAGAAAAACTTGAAATTAAACCCTATACTAATCCATCTGGCCAGCGTGGTATTAGTAGGCCAAGTATCTTTTCGTCACGGGAGAAGGCCCGTACCTGCCGTGGGACAATAATGGGCTGTTATGATGATGACATTGGCAAAAATTAGTTATTTACTTATTATAAGCTTGTTCATAAACTTTCCGTTTGGTAACTGAGTAAAAAAGACGTCTTATTTTAAGTGTAGTAAAAACAAACGAAAGTGAATCAATGTCGCTGGTGGTACATTACAAGGCTAATTATTATGTCCAAATCTCACATGAATCTTGTGGAAAATATTTCCTTTAGGCTACGCATCATACGTAAGCATCGCCACCATGTAGTCTGTCTTGTGCTCTAACATACTGAATACCTACTATAAACAATGTAACGCTACTAAAAATGCGATTTTACCTACTTTAACCTTTTGAGTTTTAAAACTTATGTTTATTCAATATAGTAAGTACAATCTTATTGTAGCTTATTGACGTCAACTAATAATACTACTTTACTAAGTTAATAAAGAATTCAAAGTTTAGAAAAAAATACCACCGCTTCCAAAGCGCCAGTAGAGAAGAACTTTATAATGCTTTGTAAATGTATTGCTGTCCTAACTAGTTTCTTACAATGAGTTAACAGCACAATTTCACTTATTTATCGTCTGTTCAGTTACACGAAGGCGTGGCTCCTCTGTAACAACGACTAATATCTCTTTTGATGAACAACTAATAGGAATGGAAAACAGATCATCATCATATCAGCCAAATTTAGACGTCGACTGCTGGACATAGGCCTCCTCCAAATATAGCCACCTTGTGCGGTAAACAGATATCGATACTTACGTAATTTTGTTCTATGATGCGTACATACCACCTGATGTACGTTTGAAAGCCTTTATTTCCCAACATTTGGTTACGTTTGAAATACAATTTCAATACATTTGTGTGTCGCGAGACATTGTGGTGGAACATGACGTGCCACACGTTATGTTACTTCATGACAATGATTATAATGTGATCTGCCATTACATAAATTACAACGTGTGAATAAAATATAAAGTAACATAATTTGTGGAGAAGTTCACTTCCTACTGAAACATTTGTATGTTTATCACAGTATGTATATATTATGTTGACGATACCATACTGAACGGTACTTTGTTAATTAACATACAACAACAAATAATTAAACTGATATTTACATTTAATTATTATAGTTAGATATTTTAAACTGATGATGGTATAATGTAAAATTGAGCTATGAACGTTTATCATTAATGATTGACGCAAATAGAGACAATATAACTGTAATTAATCGTTTATAAAATTTCAGGCTTTGACTAATTAAATTATTGCAACTGTGCTTATGAAAAATATTTTTTATTTTCCTATTTAATTAAATAGTTAAAATCAGAAAGACACTAAGATTTGCATTGAGCGTAAATTTAACTCGAGACCTTTGGCAGAGGTCGTCGTCGTAAAAGTAGTAGTAGTCCTATTCCTTTACGCTATGTATGTCTAATACGCAGTTCACCTACCTCGCGTTATGACTAGTCAAAAGAATAAGTAGGCATAACGCTAGTTAGACTTGCTTCGATATAGAACAACAGCTGTAAAGGCCAAATAATAACCAGACCAACTGAGATTTAGTCTTCTCAACACTTGGATTTGGTTAACCGGCTATTAGCTTGCACAAAGATTAAGTATTGATATTTGACCATGATAAAAAAACTAAAAACTTAAACAAAAAAGAATCCCGCAAGAATTCATCGCACCAACAATAGTCTGGAAGGTTGGCATAAACGTATGAATGCTCGAATGGGCTATAAACTGTCTTTAATTCATTTTCTATTCAAATTAAAAAAATAATCCCGTTGGCAAAACTTAAAACTTAAACAAAATCTGTTTGAAGGCAACACAAGAAGAAGAATAGATATAATTTTCAATAAAAAACATAAAACGGAACTAGAAAAACTAAAAAATAATGAAATAAATGCGTTACATATATTTCTTAAAAAATATTAACAAAATTAAAAAGGATCTCATTAATATTCACGGTCATTAAATATGCATGTCCAAAACCTTTTCAAAATGTGTTTAGTGAGCATTTACCTATTTTACATTTAATTTTGGCAAAGTGAATCTTATTATTTAGTTTTTTTATTACTTATTTGTTGTCCTAGTAAGGGTAGGTATAAGTATACTACTACCGGTGGTTCGTTTAAGTTTAGTTTTTAATATTAACATATTTTTTAAAGAACTAGTGTTTTACTCTTTTCATCACCTTCCTTTTAGACTTTAGGTAGGTGAACTGCGTATTAGGCCTACATAGCGTAAAGGTTAGGCATAACGCGATAAAGACCATGTAAGATTAAGGCATAAAGCGAAGTAGTCCTCATCCGAAGTAAGCAAATGGCGACCTAGGCAAACATATACTTAGGCTAAAAGCTATTGAAAATGACATTTAGTCATAACGCGAGGTAGGTGAACTGCGTATTAGACATACATAGCGTAAAGGGTCCTATTAACAAATAGGACTACAGTTACCTAATTGTTTTTCCCGTCGCTTGTCCCACCGATGGGACGACCAATGGGACTAGGGAAAACAACCGGCAACGGACCTATCTTGACCTATAAATAAGAGTACGAAATAAGTCATTCGTAAACAACAAAATAAAAACCATTACCAAATCAGGTTACCTGTTATTTTACAAAGAATATTTAATCCCCTGGGAAATTTTACGCGTATAAAACCACAGACTTAATCCAAATCATAACATTAAACATTTTTATAAAATATATATCTACTAGATAGAGAAAAACACTTCGAGTTCATGATATAAACATATAGATATAATTCTCCTTACATGTGTAAGGAGAGTATATAAATCAAATATGTATATAATGAAATCGAAGTGTTTTTCCCATAAATGAGGAGAAAAACTACCTGATAATGTTCCAGTTAGGAGTACTATGTCGGTATTAAGTTATTGTTTTATGAAGAAATCTAATTAACATGTTATTATCTGTATCATCATTATGATCAGCTAAGACGCGGCTGGACATAGGCCTCCTGCAAATACTGGCACCTTGTGCAATCCTGTGCTTTCCTCATCTATCTTTAAATTTAACCAAAATAGTATTTCACTTAATATCCCCGCTAGTGTAGGGGCCTGCAGTAAGGTTGTAACAGGACATTAATTAAGTTTATAGCCCCGTCGCGTCGTCAGCACCCGAGCGTCGACAAGTTACATTCTACTCGTAGTTTCACCTTCCATGATCTTTGTTCTAACTACACTTGTTTTATGTTCACGTCACTGCAACCAGGATAATAGCAAGTGTATTCTGATAATGTATATCAGTCAAACTAATTTTATAGAAATATGTAATGTTAGGTTAAGCCGATGGATGAGGGAGGCGCAAGACCGCACAAGGTGCCAATACTTGGAGGAGGCCTATGTCCAGCAGTGGACGTCGATATGTTTTTTAACAAATTGTGCTAAAAAGTGTTTGCCGTCATTTATCAGCTAAAGACTTATAGGTACTCATTAACAGAAGTGGAATTTAATTTCTATGAAATATATCTAATGATCTAATGATCTCCGTGTGGTGACAGAGTAAGAATACAGTGTGTCACCACCCCATCTCACCCCATGGGTGTCGTAAAAACCGACTAAGGGTTTACGATCTGTGAATAATATCTTAACGTAATAAGTAAAAAGAAGGAAAACTTGAAATTAAACCCTATACCAATCCGTTTGGCCAACGTGGTATTAGTAGGCCAAGTATCCCTCTGTCACTGGAGGAGGTCCGTCCCTGCAGTGGGACATTAATGGGCCGTTATGATGATATCTAATGAAACAACATTAGAAACGGTTCCCGCTTGCAGTTAACAAAGAAACAGTATCGAATAAGTAACAGGTTACATCGCAAACAATAACTTAATCCTCTATTTGTATCACTCACGACATCTCACTCCTACATTTACATTCGTACTATTTCTGTCTCGTTTCCTCGGTGACAGATCTTCAGTGTCGAGTAGAAACTATCTTTGGTTACCGACTTTGTGGTGTAGGGTCGAATTAGAAACAATAGCGGTCTTCAGACCTTTGTGTTGTCATCCTTAAATAGAATTAGTTATTGAGTCACTTTCGTATTGAACTACAATTTTAATAGGTTCCTACTTGTACTTATTTTTAAAGTACTTTAGTTTTGGCTATTAGGACAAGTGCACCATCATAAATATAAGACTGCGGAATTAAATACTCTTTGTTTCTTATAACTATCTTTAATATAAGAGCAGCCTTTTGATGCGCTCGACTTGAGCACTGTGTTTGCGCTTGAACATAAATATATTTCATTATGACATCCTGACCTCGAAGGATTCATAAAATGAATAATCTTTCTACAAAGGCACTATCTTTTTGTTTGCTTCTTTGTCAGCGTAGTATTAATAAAATCCTTTTGAAAATATCTTTGATAACAAGTTCTTAGCTCTTAGTAGCTAAATAAAATGATCTAGTGAAGTTTCTCCAACTCAGTTCTTATGAAAGCTTAATAGGAAAGAATAAACCGACATCATTGCAAATTCAAAGTAAAACTTGTGAAGTAATTGTTTTAGTACGAGTTAATAACACCAGCGATGTTCATGGTAAGGAAAAATTGACAGAACTGCAGACGAGAGAGTACAAAGAAGTCAAAGTAGCAATATTGAATGAACTGAAGGTGAAACTAGTTTACTAAGTTTAACTTTAGCTTACCTCTGTTACTTGTTGACTTAGTGCTCGAGTTTTATTGTACCTAGATATCAACTAACAACTCTAATATTTAAACATACTTTCTTTTACTTCAAGCAATGAAATTTAATTACAATAACATTGTAGTTGGTGATGTCCTTCTGAATGAGCAAGTGGTCAGTTGTTTCAAGCGGTAGTAAGTATCATGGATCAACCTTCTAGACACTCGGACAATACCTATATTGGGTAAAATCTGACCGATGCAATTAATCTCTGCCGCTAGATATTGATATAACTCCATAATAACGCCGTAGTTTGATGGGTTAGCTTACTACAAACATAAGCTATTGTCGGCCCAATTACCCAAAGCCATACATCTCGATGAACCAGATCACGGTACGATAACATTAACAAAGAATTGCCCTTGTATTAGTAGAGATCACACAAACCAAAAACGATCATTAATTAAGACTCAAAGAAATAGTTGGTCCCCTAAACTTGGTAAGACGAAGTTGAAAGCAAACGAAATCAGTTAATTGAATTTGTGGACTCGTATCAAACGTTAACGGGACTAGTTCGGGGATCTGTCTTGGAACCGCGCACGATCCTCTCTAAACCACCACTTTATACTACATGGCTAGCTACTTTGATTATTGCATAACCTAGGAAAATTAAGCTCAACTACTTTATAAAGGAAAATGATTTTACTTAACTTATTAAAGTGACTTTATATAAGTACATTTAGAGGAAATATTAACAACTTATTAAAATTCAATTTAAAAGGTCGGCAACGCATCTGTGATTCCTCTGGTATTGCGGGTGTCCATGGACGGCAGTGATCACTTACCATCAGGTGAACTGCGGGCTCGTTTGCCTCCTATCACATAAAAAAAAGCTTTCTACAAGTCTGCATGTAATAGTCCCGTGATTGAATTCCTTGTTTTTTTGTTATGAAGCAATTGTGTAACTAACAATTGTATACATAAATACTACATCAATGTGTAATTTATTTTTGTATCCTATTTTGTTCTGTATCTATTGTAACAAACGTCCCACACAGCTATTTCGTAGAACAAACCAAATAATACAATGCAATGTCCTGATTATAAAAGTAACATAAACACACTTAAGGCCGCGTTTCCACTGACGCGGAGTTAGGCGGAGAAGAGCTTAGCGGTGCACCAATTGACCAATCACCATGCTCGAAATCTCTGCTCCGCTTCAATGGAAACAGCACGAGCGGAGTGGAGCAGAGTTGAGCGGATATTCATATAAAATATACAGCGAGGCAATACAGTGCGGAGCAGAACGAGTATTGAGATACAGAGCGGAGGATAGCGGGGCGGTGCCGTGCGGAAGACAGCGGGGCGGGGCGGAGAATAGCGTGGTGGTGCGGTGCGGAGGACAGCGAGGATTATGTAGACGAGCCGAAGAGCAAAGCGGGATGAGGGAGGGAGGGGGTCTGCATACGACGGCCGCCGCGCCGCGTGACTCACGCGCAATGCTTCAGTCATCGTTGTTACGTCATTCTGTGCATACGTATCAAAATGGATGAGAAGTTCATTGAAGGTGTTAGACAATTTCCGTGTTTATGGGATACGCGACTGACTACCTACAAATGCAACGAAACCAAGGATGCAGCGTGGGCAATTATAATAAAAGACACTGGTTTAGAAGACGGTAAGTTTATTATTAATTATACGTTTATTATTATATTATTGTATAAGCGATAGATACATTTATTACCTATATTAGTTTTAACATTATACATTTGTTATATTTAATCGTCGCAAAATACGGGTTTCTTGCCAAGGGACTTGCCCCTGGTTATTAAAATAAGAACAAAATATGTCCCGGATCCGATAAACTTCATTATAACTTGCATTGTTTGTTGTAGTGGACGGGTTAGTAGTGTTGATCGATAATACTAATGATTCATTAGTCGATGAGCTATTTGAATTGTTTGCATCTAAATAGTTAGTATGTTTTTCAATCAAGTAATTATGTAAAACACAGGTTGCTTTAACTACTTTATCAACAGTAGCGACTTGGCATTCGAAGTCCTTGTGGTACACGTAAGTACCATTTTCTTTTTAACACACCAAATGTGGCCTCTATTATGCGTCGAGCTCTCGACAGTCTATAATTGAATATTCTTTTACTCTGATTTAATTGATCTCTGGGATATGGTCGCATTAAATTATAAGACAAAGGAAAGGCTTCGTCTCCAATAAATACGAATGGTACTCTCTCTCCATTTTCAGTGAGGGGTTCGGCCTGTGGCAAATTTAAATCATTGTTTTGCAGTCGTTTTCCAAATTCACTCTCTGCAAAAATTCCACCGTCACTGAATCTTCCCATCGACCCGATATCTACCATTATTATTTTCCGTTTAGCGTCAGCCACACACATTAATACAATTAAAAATCTGTGTTTGTAATTGAAAAAAGAAGAGCCTGATTTATTTGGTGCAATTATGTAAACATGTTTCCCGTCTAACGCACCAACGCAGTTCTTAAATTGCCACAAGTCTTCAAATTCCTTTGCTATTCGATACCAATCATCTTGAGTAGGTACAGGCATATATAAAGGCTACAACAAATTCCAAATGCATTCACAAGTTTCTTTAATTATATTCATTACAGTAGATTTTCCGACCCTAAAATCTTGTCCAAGTGTAGAATACTTAGTACCGTTTGCTAAATACCTATAATAAACATTATAAATTAAACAGTATAATACATCAAAATAGTAGATAGGTTATAAGCGTTGAGGTAGTCACAGGAATTTAGTTTATGTAACTTTTATTTTATTTTTACAGTAAAAACTGCTAAAGCGAAATGGGAAAAATTGCGTAACAATCATCGTGACGCAATTAAAAGACAAAGTTCTACCAGAAGTGGCCAGGCGGCAAAACAAACCTGCCAATGGAAGTATCAAAAAGTAATGGAGTTTTTGCTACCACATATGCAAAATAGAAAACGAACCTCAAATTTCAGGAATGATTCAGAATCGATAAGAAGCCCTAATTATGACAATGATACACAAATGTCAGCCACGTTAAGTACTACTCACGATCAAACTTCAAACGATTCAGAGCTAATTCAATTAGAAGAACTTCTTTCGAATACTACACAATCTACCCAATCTTCCGGCCTTTCTTCAAAATCTAAGACCAAAAAATTGGACGATGTCTCAGAACTGCTTACGCAATTTCAAAATAATAACCAGCAGCGTACTAAGGAACGGGCCGAGTTAAAACAGATTCTTACAGCATCCGATGATTTAGATGATTTGGATCATTTTTTTCTCTCCATGTCGAAGACCTTGAAAAAACTTCCAACTTATTTACAGCTTAAAGTGAAACGCACTGCAATGAATGCTTTATTGGAAGCCGAAGAAATAAACGAACAAAACTCTTGGACTGCCCCGCATTACGGTTACTACACAGCCCGTAAAGAAACAGCCACTTTACAAACATATGAAAATGTACAATCACCATCATCATCACTAAACATTCAAGAACCTTCTCCACCACCTACTCCACCTGGAACTCATAATGAGCAACTTTGATAGACCAATACAACATATCATTGTCATTTTTGTTGATTTTTAAAATATCATAGTTTATCATAGTTGATTTTTATTGTTTCAAACTATGCTTATAATGTGAAAAGTGTTACATTTTCTTTGTCAAATTGTTGTATTTTGAATAACTTTATAGGTAGCGTTAAATTGGGTCATGTGAAAAATAATAATAAATGGTTATAAATAATACCTATGTTTAAATTGATTTGTTTACTTACTTTAGACATATTGCAAGCCTTTCTTCACTTGAAATTGACCTCCTGCAATTAGTGTCCTTCTTCTGTATATATGGTTTGAAATGACAATGTAATTCATAGAAAAGTTTTCTTGATACCCTATATGAAGTTTCGAACATTTCATCATCACAGGTCTGAAAATATGTTGAAAATTCTCCATGCATAGAATGGTACTTTATATGTTGTCGAATCCAGAATCTATGTTTTCTCTTCGAATCCAAAAAAGTCGCAACAGTTAATTCTACTTCATCTAATTCGTTATCTTCGTCTTCAAGTAGAGAAAGATATAAAATTATTGCTTTTTTCTTTTTCAACGACAACATGACGTACGGTCTTTCTGAGAGATTGACTGTAACTGAGTGCAAAAATGCACTATTCCAAAAGTATGCACTATCCGCCCCGCCCCGCTCCTTTCCAACCCACTCCGCACCGCTTCAGAAACACAAAACTCCTTTTCTCCGCTCCTCTCCGCCCCGCTCCGCGTCAGTGGAAACACTGACCCCTTTTCACCGCTCTTCTCCGCTCCTCTCCGCCCCACTCCGCGTCAGTGGAAACGCGGCCTAAGAGGCTGTTTATATAATTTGGTCAAAACTTTGACCTTATAATTGCCAGGAAATAAAATAAGTTAAGTATGTAAAAAATGTTTACAATAGTATTCAGACCGTTTCTTGGTATTAGTTACAGTGGTTTTTAGAAATTTTAAATGTTATTATAAGTATTTCGCCATTTTCTGAAAAGTGTTTTCCTTTAAACGCACGAAAGGTACTTTTTTTATAAACGTTGTTGTGTCTGTTATGTTTTTTTATTGTACACTGCGGCCTCAATGTGCCGTTTTTACCTAAATAATTAATTTATATCAATAATTTTCGATAGCACATAATATAAAAAACAAAATGGCACTGAAACAATGTCCATTTTCTCAGAAATACAATATGACTATTCCATCATACTAATATAGAGTCTTTTAAGCCGACTTAATCTATACGATGTATTGCTTTTTTTTTAAATAAATGAGATTTATAAAAAACATAAAGAGTCTTTCAACAACAACAAACACACGAACGTACGTTTGCCATTCGACAAACGCACTGCTTACGAAACGATACGCCTAAAGCGCCGATTACACTACCCTTCATCTTGTAGGATGATGTAGGGCACTACATGATGTAAGGCGTTCGGGACTCGCCAATCTCCGATATGTAGTGTCCTAACAGCCTAAATGTGATTACACTAGACAACATGTAGTGCCCTACAAAATGTAGGGCCCTACATGTAGGGTAGTGTAATCGGCGCTTTAATTGAAGGAGCCCTTAGTGTACTATTACACAACATTACAATTCTGCTTGACAATTACTGAAACTAAAATATTTAATCTGGCTCGTTGCGCCGCCGCCGGGGTAAGAGAGGAGAGGGAGGGGTAATCTAGCCCTAGACTTAGTTGTTTTGATTATAAGTTCGGTTCGTAGACCTCTCGACAACAATGTCACTTATACTTAATTAACAAACAGATTAATGGTATGTTGTATTACACTGTGTTCATTGTTTCTATATTAATCAGAATTGCTTAATGTATATTTACACTGCTAAAAGTTGTAACTAACTATAGTGTACCAAGAGAGACTTGTACGTTTTGTCCGTGTTACGTAAATGACACAATTATCGCCAAAAACGTTTAACTATTATATACGGTGAAACGCGTATGAGGTACACGCAGTTATTTTCCTCCTGCGAAGACTTTAATGATTATGAAACTAACTCGTAGTTACACTAACTTACAGTACATCACATCAAATAACGACACGTATAATAGTCATTACCCTACTACTACTTACTAGACACTAATATCCCCCTATTTTACTAATTTATTGGAGATAAAATCAATATAATTAGCATCAGGAAAAATCGGCGATGACAACTTAACAATTCCTTTGCATTTCTAAGCATTGAAAAATATGCGTCGAAAAGCTTGAAACTACAAAATATCAGCGCACGAAAGCAGTTAAAATAAAATCCTACCCTTGAGGCATTGCCCTCTCCGACGTGAATAGAAAACAGCATTCAGTAAAGAGGTTTTTGTAGTTCTTGGTAAAGAGGGAGGTTAAATGTTTGCAGCAATGAAAGATCAACAAGTGCCATTGTTCTTGTAATAATAACTAACGATTCAAGATGAAACATTCAACGTCGAGGAAACTTTGTAAAGTTATTACTAACAACATTATTTGTTACGCGCCTCACAATTTTGCAGCATTGCGGCTTTTTTCTTAATAATTATAAATAACATTTAACTTTGGCAGTTATTTCCAAATTTATACTACTTTAGTAAATACTAGGTTTTAACATGAAAACTTTATGCTACGCAGACCGATATAATATACAACCTTTAACTTGTACTTTAAAATCGTCAAATTGTCACACAATAGGTAAGACAATTTGACAACTAAAAGTTAACTTAACCGAATTTTTAACGATTTTAAGGTACAAGAATTGACATGGTGGTTAAAAATTAGTAAAAAAAATGAAAGTGCGAGAGTTACATGTTATTGATACAAAAACTATACAACATTTATCAAACAAATGAACTCATTAGCACGTCAGCATTAAGGTAGTTAACCATTAGGTGTGGAAATCCTGTGTTAGTCGTGTAAGAGGACAATAAAGCCTGGGCTTAATTAGCAGACTATTAGGAGGTCGGAGGCACGTCCCGGCGGATGTCACCGATAGCGAGCGAACCCTCGAGACGAACCTTCAGACCCTCTGCTTGGGACCGGGAACTTAATTAAATCTTTGAGTTCGCACCTTGACACTTTATATAGTTTGTCTAATGATACCAGTCCTAATATTGGTACTGGTCATTTTTTAATGGAATGTAGTGATAATTCATAAAATGATCAATATTAAATTAGTAGAGTTTAATAATTATAAGTTAATCATTGTAATTTATGAGACAAATTAATAAAGAAGGCCGATTATAATGTGGTTTAGTTTCTATAGGGGGTTCTAATAGATTGTAAATACTCAAAATGGCTATAATATACTTAAAGTATATGCATTCCAGAATTATCTATCCGCTTAAGTATTTTTATGTTACTTTTAAATAATAAAAAATAGATGTTTCATTAAAAAGATGTGTGATATATCATTTAAGAACTGTGCAATAAAATAAATTCAATAGCGTTGAAAGCGACGCAGACAAGCACGTTCCTGAAGGAAGCGCTTAAAAGCGAAGAAAACTTCATTCATGATAGAAGAAACTTGTTAATACTTACACAATTTTAAGGAACATTATAGATATCTACTTAATTTTCAAATCAATAAATCAAGCATAATAGTAGACGTTAATTCAATCCTATTTAAAATAAGGAATGAATCGAAAACAAGTTTATTGGTGTCCCAGAACAGAACAGAACAGCACTACTAATAGAAGAAAACCAGGCGAACCCGAGCCAGTTTATATTATTCAGATGCGTTTTAAAAACCGACATATTATTTAAAAAGGATAAATAAATAAATATTCCTCACACATTTACACAACGCCATCTAGTCCCAAACTAAGCAGAGCTTGTACTATGGATACTAGACAAAGGATAAAAATACTCTTTTTTTTTTGTAAATACATAAGTACATAAATAAAAATAATAAGGATAATATAAATGATAAGCTTACATTTACGTAAAAATAATAACTTTATATTTTAAAACGTGCTTCCAATATATCAATTATAGTAGGTGACGAAATTGCTTAAATCTTTTGTAGCTCTACGCCGATAATATTGTAACTTAAACGAAAATTCCAGCTTCAGTGCTGCGTCCAATCTATACTTAATAATATTATAAAGAGGTAAAGTTTGTGTGTTTTAATAATAATATTATAAAGAGGTAAAGTTTGTGTGTTTGTATGTTTGTGTGTTTGTGACGTTGTAGGGGGTAATCTCTAGATCTACTGAACCGATTTTAAAAATTCTTTCTGTGTTGAATAGTCCATTTATCGGGGACTGTCTTAGGCTATATAGTATCACGCTATGACTAATAGGAGTGGAGCAGTAATGAAATATGTTTAAAAAAGGGACACGTTTTTTTCGCCGCCCGATGAAGTGGGCACGGGTCAGCTAGTTTGGTATAGTATTTTAACCCAGTTGGACCGACCGACCTATGTATGGGGTTCGGGAAATAAAAAATTCTGCCCCCTTTATACGGTTTTATTAAAACAATTTATAAATACTTTTGGAATCGACAGTTAATGACTGTTAGCTGTGATGACAAAATAGGTAGTAAATTTAATTATTTATAGTTGTTTTTTCCAAGTGAAAATGTCTGTAGTGAATATGGTAAAACATGTCCCTAAAAAAGTGAAATTATATTACATATATTGTTATATTTCTATAAATATAATATCAAAAATATAAAGTTTGAAACATAACAATATTTATATTACAAAGAAAATACATTTTTTACTATGAAAATCACTGTTATTTTGCTGAATATCTTAGGAACCCATACATGGGTCCGTCGGAACAACGACGGAATACGAAATTTTCGTAAAATAATATATTTTAAAAAAAATTCTAATTGAATTCATTATTATTCTACGAAATTTTGAATGAGTTGAGAATGGTAATGATCCGGTTCTAGAATGCATCACATTTGACCACCAGATAACGCAATTGCGGTTGATACCGACGAAGATTCTAGAGAAGAAAACAATTCGATTCAAGCCTAAAACACTTGCGAAATTGAGACCATGGTTTATTTCACTGAATCCTGTTTTTCAGGAGAATGAGACTATCGAAAAGATGTTTTGCATCGACGATGCTATAATATCTTTATTACAGAGGTCACAGTTGTTAGCAGTTCACAAGGATATCTCGATCAGGCCGGGTTTTTTCAATCAAATTCGATCAAAATCGATAATATTATTTTCAAAACTGTAATAATTCATAAACTTAATAGTAATACATTTGATTTAATTATAATTATTTAATTTATAATTTTATTTTAGTTGTAAAAACGTATTAGCAAAAAGGTTAAGACATGCCGACCGACCCATACATGGGACATGATTTTCCAGCTTTTCCAGAAGCCGCATATTTTTTTTATTATTTTTCCCGAGCTACGTGGACTATAATAAGGCATATTAATTTGTAAAAATCACTAACATCACACATACAAATAGTTTCAGGCTTATCTGGGTTAATAGAAAATATAAAAAGGTTTTTTTTTATTACACGTAGTAGGTAGATAGAACATGAGAGTGTTGTAAGAGCATGTTCCCGTGTACAAAGTTATGCAGACTCACGCAACTAGTTTATGCGGGCGATGTTCTAAGTAGATACGGTGAAGTTCCACCACTGTGCGGTGCATTTAGACCTGCATGCTTAAGCACGATCCAGATAAAACAGGATTCAATACGTAATTGAACTGATTCATTCATATTCATACTCAGATTTTATGCCCTTTTTTTAATGGTTTCCGTTACTTACAGAAATGATTTTATTAAATTAATAATGGATCTTCAAGATCTTTCATGACCTTTTCTTCACTTACGTTGCAACTCTAAACTACCAGGTTAACTCTTTATTTTTTATCATCATCATCATCACCATATCAGCCAATCGACGTCCACTGCTGGACATAGGCCTCCTCCAAGTACTGCCAGCTTGTGCCGTCTTTTACTATTTTAGCTACTAAACTATCACTGTAATATCACGAAAGAGAGAGCCTGGATAATTGTCACACGGATTTCGAACCTACTACAATCTCAAGCTCTCAATAAGGTATATTTTTAAGCACTACTCATTGTAAGACCTAATTATGTACTTACCTTTTTGAGAGAATAAAATATATTTGTATTTGTATTTTTTTTTTGACTTACGTACTATAAGTACTTATTTGGTAAAAAATTCAACCTGATACCTCTACGCGTTCCCGAGAAAAACGGTCTTGACAGATCGACAGACAGACAGAAGGACAAACGAACAACAAAGTGATCCTATAAGGGTTCCTTTTTTCCTATATAGGTAGTTTTTTTTCTTGTAGAAATCATGTCTGATCACAAGCCGTATACTCGTAGTAGCGACTTTCTGTACTTATTCATAATTCATAAATATATTATATTCAATAACTTTGATTAGATTTACGTGTAGACAGACACAGTATTGATACAAACAAAAGGCTTCAGTGGTCAGAGCTTTCAGTTGAGTTACAAACACACAGGTATATCTTGCCTTCTCTCGTATAATCTTCCCTTTGAACGTTTTGTATGAGAACGAGCTGTCCGAGCTTCTCTCATTCATTGCGTCAAATAACACAATGAATATCTCTGTGTATTAGTATTTTCATCTGATACACATTGAGACTTGTACGCTTTCTGTTTCCTTTCATGATAATATATTTGTGTTCGTGTATGTGGTGTAAATTATTTCAATGCATGGACTGCTAGTAAAACATATCTAAAGACGCGGTAGCCTGTCAAATCTAGCTCCAATTATAAATAATTAGATTCTATTAGGAATGCCTGTACCTAACTACATATTATAGCTGTAAAATAAGAATCAATAAGTAATCAAAACTCGTGACAGCCGGTCTTTATGTGGTAGGTATGTAGAATAACATAACGTAACAGATTATTACGGCTTGAACCTTCTTAAAATAAGAACCGACAAATACTTGTAGGCTTAGAACTTGAGAAGGCTATATGAAAACTAGCCAAGACAGACCTTAGGCTACAATACATTATCTATTATGTTATAAGAAGATATGATAATGTTATACTGCTAGTTATAAATAAATTTCAGGCCTGACCATTGAACTTGGCACCCATTTAGATATTACTTCTTTTGTCGTTGAAGTCAACAACCAAGATATTTGGTTATATTTATATTGAACCTGGCTCTCATTTCACATTTATGTTTTTGATTGTATCAACTTTACCAATAATTACACTAACTATGCATGAGTTCGTACCTGTGAGGTAGCCATCATTAAATAAGAACACGGTTGATGTTATCATTCACCTACTTTGATTTATTTAACATTAACTATTGTCTCAAAATTTCAGAATATTATATAGGCTTGTACACACGCACCTACATGAGGAAGTTAGTTTAGGAAGTACATTACAGAAATCACATACAAATGATTGTAGCATAGAACAATAATTACATTCAAAATAAATATCAAAATTCAATATTTTGAAGTTACGTTTCAGCAAAATAGCTTGTACTTGGTGTAAGTTAACAAAAAGACTAAGGCGGACGTAACATTAAGATATTGTAGTACATTGAGTAGCGACTCGACGGATATAGTTACTGCGCCACGGGCCCTTGTTCATTGTGTAATAAATATTAAAAAGCAATTTATATTTGAAGACTCTCCGCGACTCTGGAGTGGAACAACAAAGATGGTGATTAAATTGAGAGTGGATTCATTTGACAATTGTGAAAAGTCTTCAATTATAATCGTCCTGATGTTATGCCATTGTTTGACTTATATTTGGTTACAAGTTTATTATTTATATACAAGAAGGAGATAAGGTATTCTTTTGATAATTATTGGAATGTCTTATTATAGAAGATGTCGGTCGGTGAAATCCCATAAATATCTATTTGTAAGCTTAGTAGACAAATTTAAACAATATTGATAACGGTATTGAAAATTGAAACAATAATCGTTTCATTCGCTCACTGATGACGTTTTTCGTAAAAGACTTTAAGCCCAAGAGTAATTTTGTTTATAAATATTACACTGAAAGACATTTTAATTACTTGACAAGTAATTAAAAATCCTTCTCGACTTTACTTAAGGTACATATTCTGTTGCAAACACAACAGTGTATTTACCCCGAGACTCGTTTGTCTATAATAATATGTATTAACTAAGACATATTTTATAAAGTTAGTTGAGTACAAAGGTGTATGTTAGTGACGTAGCAACCCCGCAGTAAGGTTGTTCTTGTAGGCACAGAGGACCTCGCGACGCATACACTTTGAACTCACCTGTCTACATATTGATGAGGGGAAATAGTTTTACCTTCACTGCCTGCTTGAAACGCCATCAAAGAGTTGTAATTAAGGAATAGCTCGTTGTATTAATAACACTTTATAAATTAAAATCAAGCTACATAATATGGTGGGCGGTGGGCTAGATTAAGTAAAGAGTGATGCCCGCACTTAAAGTATCGGCCACGCAAGAGGTGGCTGGCATGCGGCAGTGATAAACTGCACTAGGTATAGAAATGCCAGCCTTTATTGGCCTTTAGTGGACTAACAGTAACTTATGCTATTACTCTGTAACTTGCCAAGTCTCGGACCTACATTTTTTGGTTATACGCCCCAGATATCTTAATAATTAATTAGACTACCCTAGCATCTCATTGATGATTGGTTTCCGAACAACAAACACACTGTCTCGTAAAGATGAAGAGTTGTAAGTCGCGTAGTCGTTGTGTTCAAGATATGTGAACTACTCCGTCTCACTTGGCGCTACAGATTACTATGTTGCGGTTAAAATGCCGACGCTGTTTCATGTGGTTCTCTTTAAAGCTGCTACGCTTAAACTACATGTTTAAGTGAATGTGAACTTACTCAGTTTAGGCTCATAGCACATATAACGTAACGTAAACGGATCGGCACCGCCTCGCCTTTTTCCTCGGTGTCAAACGTCAAAAATCCGATCACGTTACGATTCCGATTAGTGTGCGTTGCAGTAAGGAGTTTCATACAAAGAATACTGAACGGCTCGAGTTGATACGGTGCCGATCCGTTTACGTTACGTTATTATACTGTGCCATGAGCCTTATTCTGGGAACTACTAATATTTGGATGGATCATAATTTTACACAGAGGCTGAGCTAAATACTTTTTCTCTGCGTTTCCTGTGTTGTAAGATGATGCTCTTATTTGTTTCCGTAAAGTTGTAAATTAATTCTGTTCTTAATTGTCAGATGATCACTTGCGCTGCATATTTAGTTGAGCTTAGTTTTATTCATAATGTTTATCTAATATTCCGCAACATAACAATAAAATAGAAAAGTGTATGTGCTTTTAAAGTTTTAAAAGCTAGGCATTTAGAGGTGCTGCAACTGACAACACTGTTCACAATAAAAATAAACAAAGTTCACATCAAAATACGTTTCTGTAGACATTTATTGTGGACTCGGGCATCACAAACGTGTCTGTACGGCCTTTACCACGTGCTGTTCATAAGCTTTAGGTAAACTTTCAGGGATTTTAATAAACTTTAAATAAAAAATACAAAACGCTGTGACGGGAGATTAATCGAACATTAGTTTCATATTAAATACTAGTTATGTACCTATACCAGCCTGCAGTTTTCAATCCTCATTAAAAGTTTAGCATATCCGATGCCAACACAGAAGAACCAACCTGCTCAGAAAAACGATATGCCCAACATCCCTAATAAAACAGTAAAAAACCTGTGTCCGTGCATTTCGGAATTTTAAAATAATAATAATAAAAGAGGGATAAGCCCCCCCGCTTAGGGCTCTTTCAATCTTGCCTGCCGTACGGCTTCCGCTCGACACTATAAATACTGCCGTACGGCTGCCGTTAGGTGCCGCACGGCAATTTTTATGAAAACAAACGAACGTTGCCTTTGCCGTTCGAAAAACGCACGGCAGCCGTATGGCACGAAAGGGCTAAATTGAAAGAGCCCTTAAAAACAGTAATAGAGCACGAACCAACAAAAATAGGTTGTGTGTTTGTTTGTACGCGATAATCTATGGACGAATTTAAATGTTTATTTTGTTGTATAGGTATTAAGCCTGGGCAACGAATAGGCTATATTTCATCTTGGAAACTTGAACACCTGATGTAGAACCGCAACGAATTAGCTACGATAGTTGAGTCGTGACGTCATAGAATTATAGATTTTTTATCCAAAATTCTATAATTCTATGACGTCACGACTATGGAATATTTTTTGACAGGTGAGAACTTACGTCATAAAATTTTGGACTTTTTTTTCAATGAAACTGAGTTAATAATTAATTTACTTTCATCTTAGTGTTAGCATTTAATCATAAATTCAACGTTTTTCACATACCCAGTATGAAATAAGGTGGATTTAAACATAGCCTCCAGCTTATATCATAAATTTTTAAGCCTCGCATTATCTTGAAAGTTGAACAAACAAAGAAAATAATGTAACCGCAAGCAGCGCGTCAACAACATTCTGTTGATGGAACTTGTAACGAAGTATGCTGTCCGTAACTCAGCTAAAAATCCTCGGCATTCCCACGCGGTACAACACGGGTTATCTTGTGAAACATTTTTCTCTCTACTTTTAAACATGTGCTTGTAACATTATTCTATTAGAATCTCTTCTAAATACTTAAAGGTTGCGGTAACAGTTGAAGTTGTCGTACTAACGATGCATTGTCTGTCTTGTACACTTATTTATAACTTACTAGCTGACCCGTCCCGAACTGCCCACTTCGTTGGGCGGCGAAAAAAACGCGTCGCTTTTTTAAACATATTTCATTATTGTTTCACTCCTATTAGTCACAGCGTGATACTATATAGCCTATGACACTCCCCGATAACTGGACTATTCAACACAGAAAGAATTTTTTAAATCGGTTTAGTAGATCCAGAGATTACCCCCTACAACGTCACAAACACACAAACATACAAACACACAAACTTTACCTCTTTATAATATTAGTATAGATTTATGTAATATTCTTAAACGACACACGCCAGGAACCTTCCTTGACCTTACTTATGTATCCTGTATGCTTGCTAGGTGGAATTATGCTGATATCTTTATGTATTTATTTAAATATGTGTTAGACACATTATTTATAAGTAAGAAAACATTATTTATATAAAGTCATTTTATGGTAACTTTGTCTGTTTGTTATTTAGTTTATGTTCACCTTCATTCGTCACAATCAGAATCCTTTATTGGGTGCTTAATTCATAAACCTTTTCCGTTCACTCAGCTGCTAACAAACGATGCCGAATGATTTATGTTTTACATTTTAGTTTAGAAACCTATTTGTTACCGAACTTTGAGTTATTTTGAATGTTAAATAATTTTGTTGAGATTGTAAGAGACTTGCCAATGTCAGTGAGGAGCAGCGTCAAACCGAAGATATAGTATAAAGAAACTAACATAAGCGCCGATAACACTAGACTACATGTAGTCTCCTATATGATGTAGGAGACTACATGTAGTCTAGTGTTATCGGCGCTTAAAACATAACATAGCTGGATAGTGTTTGTGTATAGCCTTTTCTTCTACATATGTAAGAGGTCTATCCTTGTAATTTAAGATTGCTCCGACTATCAGAGAGAAAAACTAGGAATGTGGTTTCTTTAGGTAAAATGTAGTTTTGCCTGTTACAATTGAATGATTCCATCTTTTTGTTGCCTTGAAATAGAATAGCATAGGTATTCTATACTTAGTTCAGCAGTTTAGTAGTTCAAATTCACAATACATAAACTTTGTTATCATGCGGTATGATTTGCCATTCTACAACAGCACTTAAAAGTTACGTTTTTGTCTACAAGGCAAACTTTCACGCAAAGAGCGACGCTTAACATTTTGATATTAAAACGAGTGGTAGAGAATAGTCAATAGATTGGATGTCATTTCATGACAACTACTCTTTGTTGCTCTCTTACCTATAATACGTTTTCTGTATTACATAAATACTCAAAATCTCAGACCAAATATATATTTATCCTGACATACGAGTAATTTACTTGTAATTAGTCTACAAAGAGCATACAATCGTTATTCTACTCATATTTACAAATATTTGCCAAAATGTGAACGTGAACTCGTCACGAGGTCTATAACCTGTTAAACTCTGAGTTAAATCGTCTCCTTGTGACTATTAAGTTGTTGTACTGTTTCTACGTTATGTCCCCAATAAACTGTTTTTACAACCAATCTTTAGTACTAGTCGCGAGGTACCGCTAGAAGACTTAGTATTATCACCACCTTCTCATAGTATACACTCGTATTACACGTGAATTGTGTGAACCTGCAAAACAAGGAAAAGACCTCACTTACAATTTTAGATTTTACAAACACAATTGACAAGACTTACTGGATTTTGATAATGTGTTATACGCATTGTTCTCTTAAAATGCGAATAACACGAAGTAAGAAACCTCTCTGGGGTGTTGAAGCTTCAAGGTTCAAGCCTGTACCCCAGGGACTAGAACTAACTATTAATATCGAAGCTCTAAACAACCTGCAGCTATTTGAAGATAGCGTCGAAATTACTTTAATTGCTTTCAACACTGGCACTGAGTATTTGGTATTGGTTTCAACACTGGGCCTCAGCACTCGGTATTGGCTTACCTTCTTATATTGATTTGTTTAAGTATATTCTTATTAAAATTAATTATTAATTAGTAAAATTAGTTACAGTAAATAATTAATGATTATGACCCTCCGTGTGGAGAGAGTAAGAACAAAACACTACGTTTAATGTTTGCGTAAACTCAGGGGTGATACGTTCAGCTAATTTTATTTTATTTGGGGAGAGTCGTAAAGGCTTGATTGTCACGTTACGAGCAGCCTCCTGCTGACTACCGCTCACGCCCTATTTTACTCGAGCGTAGGTAGGTACGGAGGATTCTTACTTTAACACTTTATGTCCTTTTGTGCGCCAAGATGAATGATATCTGTACTTAGTTTTATTTGGTCTAGTCCTCGTTACGTTGCTATGAAGTATGATACAAATATTTGTGAAGTTGATTATATAAATTTAAAGTAGTGTAGCCTTGTCACTTACCAATCAGTCTCAAGGGAAGACCAGCGCTAGTTTCTTAACTAGCATCATGCTGACTTGAGACTGTTTTGTGATAAAGTTAGTTATAAGTTATTGTGTTTTTTCTTTTTGTAAATGTGTTATTGTCTAGCTTTACTGTAAATAAATTGTTTTTCTTTCTTTCTTTCAAAAACAATATCTAAAAACTCAATACAAATATTTGCCCGATCACTAATGCAACTACAAGTTGATATGTTACTAATTCTTTTACTCTATATGTATATCGATAAGTATAATACGATTTCGTCATTTAATTTTTTAGTATAAATTCATTACTAAAAAAAATTAAATGACGAAATCGTATTGTTATATTCGTAATGCGGACCTGAGTCAGGACACTTCGATACCATTTGAGAAAGCTCTTAGCCACCAGACACTAAAGCTAGCAGTACTAGGTGGGTAAGAACATTCACAATACCCGACTTTTTAGTTACTAAGTTATTCAAGTCGAGCAGTATAATAGACAAAAGGTGTGAATTTATTTTGTAGAGATGAAAATAGGATTGATCTAAGTTAAGGTTTAAAATTACATTAAACTGTATAAAAATTTCAACCTACAAAATGAGCAGAATAATAATTACGAAATATTTACAATTACAATGTTACGCGAAACACGTTTGATGCATGGCGTATAGAATAGTGGTCATAATATAATATTAACAAAATTAATCATGATTCACGTGGAATTATACGTAGTAAGTACACTTTTTTGAGATATCTATACACTTACAGAACCTTTATTCGCATAAGGGCAACTTCTCAGAATGGCAATTTCTCATGACGGCAACTTCTCAAAAGGGCAAGTTCGCATAAAGGCAATTTTGGTACAGTTTTGCTCTTAAGTATAATAAATAAGTTACTAATTGGAGGAGAATATAAAACTGTCTTAGAAGATTTATTACAAATAAAAAATTAATTTAGTACAATAGGTTTAGAGCTTAATTTTGAAAAATGAGAGTTATTTGTTTCTGAACGAATTGATCCAAATTTAATTTCACATATTATTATGTTATTCCTTACTACATCAGCTATCTGCTTGTTTTTTATATGATGAGGGTACTGATGAAGAGAAAATGATTTTTTTCGGAACATCTTTAATGACAAAATTATTAAGTGAGAAACATAGATTTTACGGTGATGATACTTTTAAGTCCACATCAAAGCCGTTCTACCAAATATATATGTCGCAGGGAAATGAGGAAACCAGGGATTTCACGAAATCACTAGGGATATGACGAAATCCCGTTTGTACTAGAAAAGAAATGCTTATATTTTTGTTTGCAGATTGAAAAACACAAGGATTCCAACTTCTATAGGTTAGGTTAGGTTAGATCTGTGACCATAATGCACGAGGTGAGCGAGCGAAGCGAGCGTGCCGCGGTAGCGGCCGCCGAAGTGCAAGGCATTTTCGACATTTACCGGGATTTCGTGAAATCCCTGGTTTCCTCATTTCCCTGCGACATATACATTACATCGTGAATCTTGCGGAAGATAGTAACTATATTAATTTTGTACCAGTACTTTATATTTTACTTCCTAATAAAACAGAGGAAACATAAGTATAAAAGAATGTTTATGATCATAAAAAATCAATTTCATGTGGAGATCCAATATTATAAATCTGATTTCGAGCTTGCTGCTATGAACGCGGTGACTGTATATCTTGAAGCCGAGGTGCGAGGTTGCTATTACCACTTCCAGCAGGCCATTTGGAGAGCAAGTAAAAAATTTAGACTTTGCGACTCCAGCGAAGGTCGTCATATAACTCGGTTGATAACAAAAATAGCATTACTACCTCCATATAACATACCTGAGGCTTATTTGGCCATTCAGGAAATGGCTCCTGACAGTCATGAATTTTCTGAATTTCAAACATAATTCACAATGCAATGGATCAAAATAATCACAAGCCAAATATTTAATTGTTACGGAGAAGATCACAGAACTACGAACGCCGTTGAAGGGTGGCATAGAAGATTAAATACCAAAATACCACCAAAACCTTCATTACTACAAGCCATTGCAGCGTTAAAAAAAGAAGCGTTCGTACAAGATACCAAAATATACCAAAACTGTGGTGACAAAAAACGAAAATCGGCAAATTTATTAACAAACAAAAATATTAATAAAATTATCGATAATTTTATAAATGGTTACTCTACAGCTATGGAATGTTTAGAACGTCTGATTGTATTCTAGTAATAAAGAACAATGGTCACTTTCCATACATGCCTGTAACATATTTTTTTAAATATTATATTGTAGTAGTTTGTTGCAGTAAAAGTTTTTATTTGAAACACTTTTCGTTTACATTATACTTTTGCCTTTATGCGAACTTGCCCTTTTGAGAAGTTGCCGTCATGAGAAATTGCCATTCTGAGAAGTTGCCCTTATGCGAATAAAGGTTACAGAATAACAAGAGGTAGTTGCGTATTTATTATAACACAAATATTTTTACATAGAGACGTCCTATTACTTTAAAACTGCTTAGCTTTTAACAATATAGCTTGTAGCTTTGTGTTCTGGTAATAAAATAAAGTAGTATTCAGGATTGCCATCTCAGGAATTGTAGGTACAACATAAAGCTGCGTATGGAAGAAGCACTCTTCTTTTCTTACATCAATCCTAACCAAAGAGAATATATTTTTGCCCCTGAGAAAATAGGTATTAACGGTAAGTGCAAATAAAGTTTCGGCATGCAAATTTTTAAAACACCCAAAGAAGTAATAAAACGCGTTAATTCTTCCTGAGATGTACCTTGAAATAAAAACTTCCCAAAGTACCAATTACTATTTTACTCCACTGTAATATTAGTACTAATTGATATCACAGATACTCGAAAAAAAAATGTAAAGCTTTAGCTGACTACAGTAGTTAGTCCAGTCGCCTTAATGCTTTTCAAATAAAACTAAATGATCTGAGTAGAGTTATTGTCAAAATGAGGCACTTTTTAGATTCAGACGAAAATAAAACTTATTTAACTGCTAAGTAATCAAAATGGTCAAAGTATTTCTGACTTTACTTGTACCTCACTCTACTTGATTTGGTGCCTTCTTAGAACTCGCATTAGGCAGACTCTAGCAGAGCAAGAATTTGCACAGATCCAGTAAAGAGGCTTGATCATTGGAAACTGATCCTGACCTGCATCCCTCGCTGAGGAAAACTATGAAAGGCCTTTAAAGGTTTTATAAGGGGAGCCGTTATGAACAACACGGTACCTAAAATAGTTGCGCTTAAATTATATATTTAAAAATAAACTGCAACCTTCTACACGCTATAAATATTGTTAGGATGTTGTCCTGTTTATCAGCATTACTTTTAGGATGCTGTGTTAGTGCTAAGCCGGACTCTGCTGAGTAAAGACGCGAGCTGCTTGCGTAAGATAGCATGGCAGCCGTCCACCCTGGCTTCCACTACAAAATCGGGGCAGTCCCAACAACATCCTGAATCTGTTGTTGTATTGGAGATGTAGAGCACTGAGCGACCTCTGCGTATACCTGAACCACAGGCTGCACGTGTAGAAAGTCTGACATTTAAATAGTGTGACTTTAAGTTAATCACTACAACGTGCAAACCTGCGAGCCAGCATATTGCTTGTAGCCGCCAATGCCCGACGTTTCCTTTTTATGTCTTCTCGTAAAGGCCCTCAGTAAAAAAATACATTGTAAAAGTTTTCTTGAAACTAAAAGTAATATATTTAGTATCCTCAAGTTTTCCCCACAATAAATACTCTATGAAAGTGCCTACCATTGTCTCTAAACGCGTTTAACAATTGTTTTGTCATCATTTATGAAAGCGGGTCCAATTCCAGTCGATACATTTCCCTTGATAATGCGTCTGTAAGAGCATGATTCACACCTCATTTGTGCTCAATCAGTTGGAATTAAACCTATACGCAAGCTAATAATATCTATCGCATGACACTTATCTTGATATTTCGACAATTTTGGTTTTATGTAATGATTCTTTAGCTCTCAGTTTCTTAATTATTGTGGATGATTCTTAAGCTCTAGATATTATAAGAACTTATATGTTTACAAGCAGTATTGATAGAACTAGAACATAACATACAGTTGTGGTCATATAATTAAGAACGATTTGGAGTTCTAGGAGTTTTTCATGTAAATCGTGTCATACGCAGAGATGTGTACCTTCTGAGAAGCAACTAGTTATGTTATGAAATAGCCATATTATTAGAGCAACGTGTCTTAGTAATAAAGAATAAATACGCATTTTTTTTTAATTGACAATTTATTTTATTGTACCAAAGTAACACATTCAAATATTACTGAAGCTGGACAAATAATTAAGAACGATTTAATACACTACTCGGAAATTATTTTGTATGACACTTACATTTAAAAAAAATATAATAATAATGTAGCGCGGAAGTTTTAAAAAGCATTTGAATACATTTGTAACTAAAATTAATAGTTGATAGCATATCCACGGCTTTTAATTACTGCTTTACACCGGCAAGGCATAGATTCTATTAATTTTTGACATTTCGCAAGAAAAATACAATTCCATATCTCTAAAAACCTTTTTTTTTACTTCAAACCACAAATTCTCTATTGGGTTTAGATCTGGGGTATTAGCTGGCCAGTCTAGGACAGAAACTGATTGTGCTGTTAGAAAATCCTTTACGGTGCGTGCCGTGTGCTTTGGATCATTGTCATGCTGGAATGTCCAGATAACCGGGAGAACGTCTTCAGCATAAGGTTACATTGTTTCTTCCAGTATATTTCTGTATTAGAACTGGTCCATGTTACCTTCTATCAACTTTACAGGTCCAACACCATGTCCAGAAAAGCACCCCCAAATTTTCACATTTCCCCCACCATGCTTTAAAGTAACTTTGGTATACTTAGGGTCGAATGCTGTATTCGGGGGACGTCTTACGTATCGTTTACCATCAGAACATACTTTGTGTGAACGTACTCTACAGTGGTGTTATTGTAAAAATTTACAATACCGAGAGAAATAAAAAAAATGCAGGCAACGAGTTTTGCGTCTTAGTTGTTAAAATCTTCCCTTTATATCAGCGTTCTTAATTATATGACCACCACTGTATATACATGTATGAGTACAAAGTTATCATATCAGTTTTTCGTGTCATGCATGACATGAATGTAAAATGTTGTTACCTCTCAAAACTGTTAGTTGTTTTTTTGTTAAAGAAACTAAAACTCAAATTCTAACAGTTACATATTATTATTTGTGCTTATTTATCCTTTGAGAAAAAGTGATAATGTGAGAAAAATAATATTTAATTTAAGCAAGTAAATATTTAAACAAAATTATAGCTAATAAGAAACATAACATCATAGTCAAGAAATCAAGATCCTTTGATTTCAGAGCTCCCGAGTAATGTGACAAGTTCATAGTGGTTTCATTATAGACATTCCGAAACGATATTAGTATCGTAAATATTTGGCAGCTGTTTTAATTGTAACAATATTGTAATATTTAGTTTCGCACGTAAAGTTATTAACTTATGATTTGAATATTGGAGCTCGCGTATCGAACATGAACGCAACCGGTGTATTAGAAGTACATTCAAATAGTTAAGATAACAACTAAGCGTTGAACTAATTGCTTCTTTGAATAGCTGATCAACAGGTGTTTAATAATGAAGTTTAAAGTATTGTTGATGATACTCTATGTAGCAGATTAATGAAATAGGATTTTGTTTCCAAACTAACTGTATCAATTATTATGTATTGTATTCTTTATACAATATTGTGGCAACACACTTGATAGTAAAGCATCAGAGAAGTAATGCGCCCCGGTCTCACAATATTATTTAACGTTCCTCTTAACATAAACTGTAGGTACCTAGTGATAGCAGTCACCGCAGATATTACTGCAATAAATACCCCGAGCACACTATGATAAAGGTTTTATGATAGCTCACTTAACTGGGAACATGTTTCATGTACAAATTTACATAATAAAGCGCTCAGATTGTGCTCAATATTTGAGATGAGGCGACGTTGTATTACATATTATACATGCTTCCTTATTACAAAAGAAAGTGCCAGGAACAGATTCATAAACAGCCTGACACATAATAAGTATGTACTGCCTGTTCCTGGTTTACATACATCTTAAAGGATATTTCATGATCATGAAAGAGGCTCAAAAAAATCATCATTATCTCATCGATTCCCACGGCTGCATTAATACTAGGTATGGGGTGATATAGTATGTACTTGTATACGTTCACATAGTAACGATAGTAGAAGTCCGACGTTATTTTAATAAAGGTATTATTAAGTAATGCTATCAATGTAATAGGTAGAGAGTATACAAGCGGTGATGATTCGACTCGTTCGTTTAGATGGAGCGGTACGTAGTGCGGGGCTATTGTTGTAGGCTACTGTACAACATGATCCGACATACTAAAGTGCATTTCACAATCACACTTTCGAGAATATTGAAACGGTTTCATGTTTACTGTTCGGAAGCTCCTGAACGTTTTATTCATCACTACTTGTGTATAACGACGTGTTTTATATTAAGCACCTCATGTGATGGTTTTGGTACCATTTTTTTTACTCTTTATTCTATTACTATTTAGAGTCAGGAGGCCGGATAACCATTTTGTTGTGCGTAAAATAAATTACAGTCCTTAACAGTCCTTGCGGTGGTGACCACTTGCCACTGTGGTATTTGATACAGGAGTTGAGAATACATAATGCCTTCTTAGTATTTAACAAAAAGTGTTAGGTACCAGTACCGTTTGTAAGTTATCTAGTGGTTAAAGGAAAAAATATATATCATTTTCTTTTTAGTAAGGAACTTGTTACGATTTAACTACTAAACTATTTTTAAGTGTTTAAATTGTTATTGTATAATAGAGTATCTATTACTTTTGTTGCCCGTCTTACCCCTTCCTCTATCTTTTTACCCTTCGTCGTAAACATAAGATGTACCCCCTTGTTAGTTAAAATAACAACAGTATAAGTGTACATACACTATTATGAAGAGTAAATCTGTGTAAAGACATCGCACTCGTACGTTGTTTACGCATGAGATTGCCTATTATCTTACACTTAAGCAATAAAACGTCCCTAATATCATGTTCGTATAATATTAGTGACATTGTGAGGTAGTTATGGAAGCTCCCTTATTATGCTTATGTATTATGTAATCGGTAACAGTTGTATGTTTTGTCTGTTCGTTTAAAATCGTAAGTGAGTGTGACATAATAACTTATTAGATGGATGCATCAGATAGCGACAAAGTGAATATTAATGATTATTTCCTTCTTGAGGAATCATGCGTTACTGGTAGTGAAAATACAAGTTGTAATCACCCCTTTCCGTAAGTACCGTACAAGTCGTATAGGCTGGCTCTCCATTGCGGTATTCGTAGGTCATTCCCTTTCCTTCACGAATAGGGACAGTCTTTTCTGAAAAGTGTAAAAAGATTGGCATCGGAATATTGGTACATATAAAACAAACTAGAAAACTTCTTCATCCTTTCATTAAAATCCAAAGACTGACCAAGTAACAGGACAAGTAACAATATTATTGTTACGTTATAAGAAATTTATCATCTAAGTACTCCAAAAAGAGATCATCATAACAGCCTATTAATGTCCCACTGCAGAGACGGGCCTCCTCCTGCGACGGAGGGATACTTAAAGATAATGATATTTATTTGCATTAAATATGGTGCATACATATAGGTCTTACAATAATTATAGATCTACATATTTAGCCAAGTTATTGGCGTACAAATATTTTTACATTAAACACAATAAATTAATAATAAAAAAAAAACAAAAATACATTAATCATAAATTAAAATATAACAGCAATTATTTTTTCATTCGATTAATTAATAACACAATAAACATTAAACAAACAAGTAATAAATTATTAAATAAATTAAATAACAATTTTAAATTAAATGATCAATTATTATTTTTATTTTTTAAAAACTCATCTATAGAGTAAAAACATCTCTGTATTAACCAATCCTTCAGTTTTACTTTAAATTGCTTTGTTATGAGGTTCCTTATGTTATCAGGAATGGCGTTGTAAATTTTACCACACATTGCCAAGCAATTCTTTTGATACAACATAGTTTTTGGTACACGAGAAAGGACGATTCTCTCTGGATTCCTCGTGTTTCTCGGAAACATCTCTCTTGCTCTAGCAAAAAAAGTAGGGTTTTGTCTCACAAATTTTACAACCTCATAAATATACATGCAAGGCAGTGTTAGAAGTTTAAGCTTTAAAAAGCTTAGCTTACTAATACCACGCTGGCCAGACGGATTGGTATAGGGTTTAATTTCAAGTTTTCCTTCTTTTAATTTCGTAAAGATAATATTCACGGACAGTCCCTTAGTCGATTTTTACGACACCCATTGGATGATATGGGGTGGTGACATATTGTATTCTTACTCCGTCACCACACGGAGAAGGAAATAAATTATAAAGGTTATTTCCTTCTCCGTGTGGAAAGAGATAGAAAATATAAAATAAGAAGACCTGTACCTAAGTACAAGCGAGATTGATATAGAGAAATAATATGGCTTTTTAGACTCATATGATTATGCGACATGTATAGTGATGTTTTGATCGTATAGTGAATGTGTGTTATTGTCAACAGCGGAACAAGCGGAGGGCGGCCCGGGAGGGGGCGGCGCCGAGAACGACGAAGACGAGGAGGCGGACTGCATGCAGAACTGCGCCAAGACATGCCCTCCGCCTCTCAAGAGTCTGTGTGCCTCCAACAGATTCGACAACCTACATGTGAGTACTCATGTTAATATAGTACTAGTTTTACACGATACAAACGTAGTGCAGGTCGCCGCCCCCCACCTACTGAGACCAAAACCAGCTATTTTCCTTCCTTCTTTACAGGTCGTCTATCTATCGAGGAAGGTATTTGCCTAAACTCAATATTATTGCAATAGGAAATACAAAACAAATCTTCCTTTCCAATGCAGTCACCCAAAAAGATCACAAAATAGTTTAATTCCTAAAATATACATTAACCCCCTTACTCATAAACGCCTCTTAAATTTAATCACTGTTTAGCAAGATTTTTATTAGCAAAACCAATCTTATACCAAAAAAAATCGTAAGAATTTAAGCAAATCAATTGACTACTATTTAAGAGGCGTTTATGAGTAAGGGGGTAAGTTATCTACTAAAGTCTCAAACACCTTGTCTTATTAACTGTATCTAAATAAAAAGATATAATAACTATTACGAACAGTAAGTTGTGTCTTATAGTATGAAAGCATTCTGTGCAGTAATGTTATTGAGTCATCAAATTAACAGCCAGACGGTACTCCAATCTATATTGGAATAATAGATTAGGACTGTAATAGAGATTTGATTGTTGCCTTACAATCTTAACATGGAGTATTATTAGATCAAATATTTAATAGGGACTCTCATAATATCTTATGCTAATAAAAGTAATGCTATTTTTAACATGGGATAACACGGGTTAGTAGTGTTGTTGTTTTTTAAACATGACCCGTGAAAATATTTAAATTATGTTTCACTATCTATCATAATTTTCTTAGAATTGATAGAATTGACGAAACTAGTTTTTTTACTCTTGATTACATTTTCATACCATAGTTTTGACAATATCATTCTCCAGTTCTAGTTACCTCCTCATAGTAGTAACTGTTCGTATATCCAAAACAATAACACAAAAAAGATTGTCATGGCGACGACGTAAAAACGCGATCACATTTTCAAAATTTGGTGGCGTTGCGCCACATTGATACTACACAGAACACTTACAAGTGCGTTATAAATATTGTGAGCTATGATAACTTCCAACGTAACATTATATTTTATTTAAGTTTTACTAAATCTGAGGTTCTCGTACAAATACGTCGCAGCGTTTTAGTTGTTTATCTGAGCACTGAGATTTCTCCCGGGATCTCCACGATGTCAGACTAAGAATAATAATCTAATAAAATGTTTTATTGTACCGTGTCGCACCAAGTTTACTCTTGTATATACAACAAAAACCCACAGTTACAATTTTTAATAAAAGTTTAAAATAATTTTAAAAAAATGTTTACTAATAACAACCCCGGGAGCAGTGTCTTAAACTTTTCACCATGTGTGAAGTGAATAGGGAAGGACTAGGAAGGTATCCTACTGTAAGCTGATATACAAAGTTGTTATTAAAAAAGTGAGTGTTATATTCATAGCTTAGTAAACGTTTACACGGTGACAGGATCGTGCTAGATCTAGGCACAGTGCAGCTCGAACGCGGAGGCTTAATCAATGGGTGAGTACAAACAGCGCGCGTGCCATCACGTAGCCTAGTGTATGCACCACCCCGTACCATGTTGATTACATTGCCTACGAGGGTATTAACACTCGTTTGTTATTCATGGCTCAGTAGCGGCACAATGGGCACGTTCGCGCCTATCGTTGAGGAACAAAGGACCTTCACAATGCTGCTTAGTATTATTGGGGACCTTATTATTAGGACCTATACTTGGACTTGTATATTAGAGAAACAAGGTTCTACTGCTTGTTGGTGTGAAAATTAATTTGCTTCCAAATTCTGGAACCTAAATATCCGGCTTTACTACAAATTTAAACTTACCCATAATCTGTAATTATTCGTCTTTTTTATCACTACAATTATTTTCCTAATATGGTGTTTTTTGTGGTAATGGTACTGTAAGAGAGTGCCGTTGACTAGATCTGTGAGGTTAGTTTATCTGAGAGCTGTAGAGTACGTCAGCATTTGAGTCATAGGCTGCACTTGGTTCGCACCAGAGGTACTGCGTTTAAGCTCCATTTATTACCTATTTATACTTAACTTGTATTAGATAGATTTACCAATGAACGTGCTGTTTATCTGTTTGTTCACTCTCTTTAATCTGTTAATAGAAAGGTTTAGCGTTAATAGATGTAAATTTAGTAAAGAAATATTCAAACGTAACATAATATAGTTGAGAAGGGTCCCACTACGCGCCGCTGTTTACTTTGATATATTAAAGGCTTACCGTGATTACCGACCATTCGACACACGCTGTCTACAGCGACATGGCACGCCGAGACAATGTAATCGCTCCGCAATGGTTTCATTCATAAACCCGGAAAATTTCTGCTTCGTACGTATTTAATTTAAAGGCAATATAGAAGAACATTTTGTACGGTTCAAAGGAGACATTCCATTTGGGGCCCAGAGCGAACAGAATGTTTTGAATAATTAAAATTAAACAAATAATTTTGAAAATCAATTAGTGTTTCCATTTCTCCGTAGAAGTTGGGGGAACGATTTTAGTTTTAAATGGTTGTGAACAGTATTTTAATTCAATCATTGGTTGAATTAATGGCGGATATTTTTTATGTTGCCACCCTTGAAAATAAAATAATATTATGTGGGTAAAAATTAATGTCTGAGATAATATATATTTTATTCATATAAAAGTATAATAATCACCAACAATATATTTGACTCTTATATTTTAATCGTTAAAAAAATAGAACTTGTACGCAATACCTACTATTGTAACACAATTATGTTGTCTTCCTTTTAATGAGAAGTCGAATGTATTTTTTTTTTTAAATCATTGCAACACATTTAACATCTCTCATCTGTCAAGTGTCACTCCATTTGTGTCAATGTACTTTGTGATTCGTGTTGCTCTACTAGCTACTACGTATTGTGAATGTTTTGATGTGATTTATTTCAGATTATTATTGTATATTAATTCGCTTTTGATTATGGATTATATTTAGGTTTTATTTTAGACATTCAAATATTAATAATTAGATAACATGTTATGTGATAATTGTATTTTGAGCTATTTGGAGTATGATATAATTTCACTTTAAATACCACATATCTCACATCCTCGAAGTTTTATGGTAAAAATAATTATACAGGCCTATAGAGTAGTCATTTATCTTCATAACACACAAGGTTTCATGTATGTTCCTGGTGGGCCCCAGATGTATGGGCAAATGGAACGTCTCCTTTAAGAAGATGCAAAATAATGTAGCAATAATGATGCTGACGCATTACAGATACATTCAGAGAATAGATAATAGGAATTAAACCAAATAAATTTACAGCGGGAAAATATCATAGAAAGATTTACCGTGACGTAATTAGTGAGATCCTTCAGAAAGGGTAAGTGCGTGGTACTTGGAACCTTGTGCATGTCTGAAGATCTTCGTGCTTGGCGCTCAATAAATCCAGCCCTATGGGAATTAGCTAGTAGACTAGTCTTCAGGCGCACATATCCTGAGTAGTACAAACTGTAAAGAAACTTTTTTCTGACGACATATTTAACTCATTTTGTGGTGGTTGTCCTTTCATTTTTTGAGTTATCCATATTTCAATAATTCTTCAAGTTTGATACAATTATTTTAACGCGCTAGAAAACGCTTCATTTAGTTTCGCCTCGGCGTTTTCACCTATTAAAATTCACATTAATAGCTTTTTGATAACATGCTTATTGTACTAAAATGAAACATGACATAATTAATTATGTTTTGATGAAAACTACATCCCAGCGACGCCGGTACATTAGTTACCTACATTATAACGAACGGCTGATTTAAAAATAAGCGTTATGTAGGACAACGTATGTTATTTTATTTAGAAAGGTTTTCATAAATAACTTAGGTACGCTACTACCGATGAGCAGCTTCGTGGAGTAGCGGATGAAATGCTGTAATCTTAAGTCATGATGTCATCTTTGTTTTTCAAAATTTTTTGTTTTTCAAAAACCGATTGTTTGATTACATGGTCTGGCTCGGTGACGATCTGAAGCTAGGCGTACTAACCTACAGGAGGGCGGACCACGTAGTCGAGGGTTTAGTGATAAGTTCCCTTTTGGCGAGTTATTTCGGACATTTATCAATTACGATGTTCTTGGTTTTAGAAAAAAGAAAAGATAACACTTTATTTCAGTAAGGCATATTTTCGTTATCAAAACCCTTTTGTGCCATCCATTACCCATTTGTAATACCCTAATAGATTTCGTTATCAGGAAACTTGTATACTTGCAAATATTAATAAATAACACCAAGATAGACACAATGTAGGAGCGAGACGATCTAACGTGAACACCGATGAGTATAGTACAGGTGGGCACATCTGTTTAAACTTGTGAACGTAAATCACGCTCAGCTGAGTCGGTTCAGAAATAGAACGGCACGGCTTGTGATGACGTCACGCTCGTGTGTCACGCACCGTGACGTGTTCGAGTGACGACTTAGAACTTATCACGGGCCTAACTGTTACATACAAGCTGGCACTCACGTGTACTACTTAGGAATACTTTGAAGACAATGTTGTTTTTCTTAAGAAATAGTTTCGTAAACCACTGTTTTTTTATGTCTGGTGTTTTTACTTAAATTACTTCTATCAAGAGAGTTGGCTTTATTCAAACGCTTCGCTGTTATTGTGTAAGCTTGAAACAGTATTATTCTATCACTCAAAATCGAAATATTTACGCTTCGCCGATGACTTGCTAATACTTCTTCCTCCATTAACTTTTCGCCACACTTGTCCATGGAAGGGTGAGAATAAGGTCTAATGGCAATTATCGTAACTATATATTCTCTCTCCCTCTGCACGTAGGTCTGCATTGTGCCTTAAGCCTTTGGTTATGTCTGTCAGTGCATGTGTATTAAGACGTAAACTAAGAAAAAATGTTCAACTGAAATCATTACAAGGGAAGAAAAAGATACAACTTTGAAAGATACAGCTAGGCATGACCAACGTACTCGTAGTACCAATATTTTTATCTCATTTCTATTAAAGTAGGAGGCCCATCCATGCAATAGGATATTAGAACGTAGTAATAACAAACATTTATATTTAAATACTATTTCACTGTAATCTGTAAGCCTCTACTCTGATACCTGGCCGCAAATAGCTCTTAACGTAGTGAATATTGAACATGGTGTACACGGTTGCAAGAGCTTGCTAAGCTCGCAATACAGCCATTAGTATCGTTCGTAATGAGCACGTAACCGCACTTGCACTATTATGTTTTAACTTGCTACATAACTAATTGCATCCGCTTACTACTCACAATTCCACTTCGACAAAATATTCATGCTATACTGTAGTTTATCTATTTCAATTTATAAAATTTCAATCTATAAATACACGGCAAATCGAACCTGACGCAAAGTGCGAATATAGTCCAGAAATGAAGACAACGTAGGATTTAATGCATATTTGTAAAATTCCCCTGAACAATACAACTGAAAACAACCTATAACATAATAAAATCAAAGCATTTCATGTAAACAAACAAAGTTAAATGTAATGTATTGTGTGGCGGTAGATGGGACCGATAGCGCGGCAGGTGTCACTACTCACTGGTCCCAGACACAAGCGCGCTCGATCATTTGTCAACATACACTAATACACCTCGAGCACGCAACTATGTCTGCTCATACTACTACGCCACGTCGTGAACTACACGACTCGTTAATGTGAATCTATTATTATCAAAAGCATGTCATTATCAACCTTCCACCGACCTACTGCTAGGACGCGCGCTAGAAACATATGCCGCAGGCTTATGTCACAGTATTATAAGATATCAAACATTTGGGCCGTTTACGGTTTCAATATGTGCGTGCACTCGAAGTATTGTGATATTTTTGGGTGCTTCAACAATTCTACAAACTTACTTTAATTAGAAAAATCCGAATAGAAAAAGTTGGTACTCGAGTACAAATTGTTTCCATTGTCTTTCTTCTTTTCGGATTTTTCTAGTTATACTTAGGTAAAATTTATATGTAATTAACTTTACATTAACCGCAAACAATAAAGCGTTCAGGACGTGCCGAAACCGGAGAATTTATTTTTCAGTGTCATATGTATGATTTTGATTTGTTATTACATACCTAAATATTTGAAAGGTCTTTTATTTTACCCCATTGATCAATTAGTAAATTATTTTATGGTATTATTTAAATGAAAATCTAGCGCTGCTTATAATATTTAACTAAAAATAAAAGTGACAACACTTCGCATCAACGCAAGATTAGGCTAATACTTCGCCGCACGGCCACACACTAAGTACTGTCCCTACTATACTGTGCTTATGTCCCGCCAAGGACGTCTGTAAGGCTGATAATTATGATGATGATGATCAAGTTTAGTGAATTATTAGTACTTTTCGATTTATTGGATTTATATTCATCTTACAATATATCAACTAATAAAGTAGATATCAGGAAAAAAACTAAACAAAATGTAATATATTTGAAATCCAAAACAGATCTGAATCTGACCTACTTCTTGATTACCTAGACATTGTAGGTAACCCACTATTGACTTGGCATTCAAATTTCACCTGGACCGATAGTAGGTAGATGTACGTAAAATGAGGATTTAGCATAAATAGTTACAAAAGCTCTCCTGACGCTCAAGCAGCTCTGTATTCTTGTACTTATTGCAACTAATTTTGTAAACATAAACTATAAAGTATATTGTTTACATCAATTCGTATAATATACATAAAGACCTAGTACCTATATCAATGAAATCGAGCAAGCTCTCAACTCACATTTGTTGTTAAACCTAACTTATCTTGTATTAGATCTAAAACTTATTGTAACTCAATAGCTACTCCGTTTCCGCGCATAAAATGAGCCTCTCTCCCTCCCCCTTCCCCCCCAGTACAACACTCCCGTCCTACTTCCAAGCGTACCATTTTGTTTGCTAATGCTACAAGCTTTAAAAACTTTTTTACCAAATCGTTTAAGTATCTATAATGAACAGTCATAAATGTACAACAGGTATATTTAACTTTGGTACATTTCATCTTAAATCATTTTGTCTACATTTTGCAATGGAGCTATTTTCAACTGTTTTCAAATTAAAGACCTTTCATCATATCAACCAATTGACATCCACTACTGGGCATAGGCCTCCTCCGAATATTGTCGCCACATTGTAAGGCTAAAAACCTTTACAGCACAGAAAACTATATGAATGTGTTCTGGAGCGTAAGTCTGGTGTGTCCATTTGTCGTATGTAATGCCAATAGTGACCACAAAATATCTAAACGAATAGGTACTGATACCATAAGAATAATAGCCTACCCAATACAAATTATCCGAATTTACCGCAAAAAGCTAGTTAACAAACTACTTAATAGTAGAAATTATTACTGAAAACAAAAAGCCTTTTACATCGTGTAAATGTAGTGTATTTTAAAGTATAAGTATTCATAAAATATTAGGATTCATATAATTTGAGGGAGTACAAATGAGTAGTGGTTGTGTTTAATGTTGTATTAGGCGAGGTTCACCTCGAGGATAACATAGCGGTACAAAGAGAGAACAAAAACGTTTGTTTAATCAAACAATAAAGTTCACTTTTGTTTTATAAAATCTGAGTATTTTTAAAGGACGGATTGTTGGTTAGGTGAGCTTTGTTTTTGTCGATACAGTTATTCATTATTATGTTTAGAATTAAATAACGATACATATTAAAGGTTTCCTTTCTTTGTGCTTTTTATACACTACTATATAGCCTTTGTACATTTCCTTGTTTTTTTGTATTTACATCAATACAAAGGTTTAATGAAAAGAAAATCTAGATCAAACAATACAGAACAATAAACATTTGTACGACTATACTGTTTTGTGAAATAATTCTAATTGAGAACAATAAATATTATTACAGATTTTAATTATAGTTAACAATAGTTATTGTAATTAGAAATTACTTGCTGGTTTTATAAAAAAATCATACTTTAAAGTACAATAAAAAATATAAACTTATACAAAAAAAACTGCGCTTTTACTTCAATAGTTAAGAGCTAATTTATAGTGTTACTTTTGAACCGCGATGTGGTCATGTACAGATAATAATCAACTTATTTATAAGTATTATTAGACATATTTTTTTTCACGCTTAGTCCCTTAGTCGGTTTCTACGACCCATGGGACGAGATGGGGTGGTGACATATTGTATTCTTACTCCGTCCACACACGGAGATATCCGTGAATATTATCTCTACGAAATAAAAAGAAGGAAAACCTGAAATTAAACCCTATACCAATCTGTCTGGCCAGCATGGTATTAGTAGGCCAAGCATTCCTCCGTCATGGGAGGAGGCTCGTCCCTGCAGTGGGACATTAATAAGCTGTTATGATTAGACGTGTTAGTATCTATCTACTCGTAGATAATGCTTTACATCCAATTAACAAACGAGACGCGATTATATATAATGCTAGTTACGAAGGTAGCCCGTCTGTGTGAACATTTCACTAAGCTTAGTTTCATGTTAGAGGATAGTTTTCACTAAATTGTGACGTCATTACCTGCAGGGTGAATGACCGCAGACGATATTAGGACCACGTTACGGTAATATGTTGTATAAATCATTTAGTCATGCACACCGTCGAGGAAATGCTTACGTTATACGTTACGCTTGGACATAGGCTACGGGGCTACGGAAGGTTCTAGTGATAGTATTCGGAGGTGGCTTTTACTGCATTAGTAGTCAGAGTGGTATAACTGTTGATGATGATTACATTGTGCGTATTGTGTATTATTGTATTATATTATTCATATCATATAGATCATAATATATGTCTAAGATCTACTATTTTGGCGACTAAAGTCAATCTTAATGCTACTACAATGTATAGTCGAAAACTAAATGGCCTTATCACCTCTAGAGTTAATGTTAATTGCATGTCATAAAACTATTAGGTTCAATATCGCACAACAAAACATCAGCTAAATCATGACGCTACTTTGACATATCAGTTCTTTTGTATTAGCAAATAGTCGTTAGATATTTATAAAAACAAATAATAAAGTCAACGTTATTGACTGTTACTAGAGTATATTTTCGGTAAAATGTTTTATTCTAATGAATTTCTCTCTTTTTTCCTTCTATGTCCATCCCTATCATTTCTTGCATGACGTCATTGGTGCATATTTCAATTTAAAGTTTTCGTAATTTTATAATATAAAACAAATTAGGGTAAACCACCTAATCGTTAGAAGTCCTACAATTATTGGCACTTAAGAGTTAAAAGTGAGTAAAAAGAAAGAAAACACTATAGATTATCCTAGTTCAGTATGATTATTCAAGTTCAAATATTATTTATTTAATATTTTTATCATATTTTATTTATTTCATGTGACAACATAGCAACAATAAATTTATCATAATCCTTTTATTGGCATTAGTGCCAATAATATTTATTTAATACTATTCAATCACATAATAATGAGTAAGTATAAGCAATGATTACAGTATTTTATAATTTTATGATATTTTATATTTTAGTCTGACACGAAGTCCACTCTTAAGGTGCCAACAATTGGGTGGCTTACCAGCCAATATTTAAATTCTACATTTTCAGTTTTTCTGAAATGACAAGCTTGTAATGTCACAAGTAACAAGTTGACTTTAGTTTTAAATTATTTAATGGTTTTTCATGGTTTTTCACATACAAACTCTACAGTTTAATATAGTGACATTTGTATTGTTTTAGTAGATATTATTATTTATTGCGTTGAAGTGAAAGTTTAAAATAGATTGCACTTTTAATCTAAGCATAGTTTTGATTACGGTCAACCAATGACGTCAAGCTCACGCATAAACATTAAATAACGATCTTAATGAATTTGAATTATGATAGAATTTTTTGTCAAAACTGATAAAGCCATTTCGTTTTCGGGTATACCTTTGTACATTATGCATGACATGGATTATTAAGGTTTGTTATTATTGAGCTATCTTCTCGAAAGTGAAAAAAATATTCACTTGCATAAGAAAATTACATTAAAAGCAAAACATAATTCACTATATACACAATATTATGTTCACTATAAAACTTCAGACCTTAAACCTTCTTTGTGATATCTAATGTTTATCAATCTACTTGTTTTAATACATTTTTTGAGCTCCATAATAATTTGCACTTTTTTATTTTTCCATGTGAATATAGGATTACAAATTTAATATTGAATTCAGAAACTGCAGCCCAAACCAAGCATAACGGATAACGTAAAATAATATGCAAAGCTCTATTTATTATTAATATTTGAACGCACGCGGACATCCAATCTCGAAACGTAATCCTTGCGAGAGCTTAAGCTCAATGTTTTCAATAACAATATTGTAAAGCAATATTGTTGTATTCGACATTAAGTTTTTATTATATATTATTGTGCTAATCGAAGGGATTAACAGTTGGAAACACTTGCTACATGATTTTATCTTACTTTTGCATAAAAGCGTTTCCATTGCAGATAGAGAATAACTGTATACTTTACTAATTTAAAGCTCAAATAGTTAGGTTCTGCACAGCACTCGTCGCTTGAAGAACAAATTGCTATTACTTTTAAGTCACTTGCTTCTTAATCATTCAGCATAATAGCATAATATTAGAATAGGCGATCAAGAATCATGCAAAAAAAACTAGTACCAGTGAAAATAAATATCTTTTTTATTGACATGCAGCAGAGTGACTGCTTTACACCTAATGTTAAGCACGTTTATAGTCCAAGAATAATCAAATCGAAGAAGCAAGTATTTTTTTAATATTTTTGTTACTTATAAACTTTTTTTTAATTTTTAATTATAAGCTTTTATTGAAAGAATATAATAATACCGATTGCATTGCTCCCATAAAAAATTATCAAAATAGTTTCAGTAATATAGTTTTATCTAAAAAGAAAATTAATTTAACTAGGACTAACTTATGTCACCTCCGTTGTCGTCATATCTGTTAGTATAACGCCATAATCTTGTATAAAATATCTCTACAAACCAAACTAAAAATTGTGTTTGAATTTTAAACCGTAACATAAGCTTGTAATATAATACAGGAGCATTATGAGTCAACAGCAAGGACTAACCCGATACACTAGACATTAATATCCCTGGAGCTACAATGTAATATCAAATAGTAGCAAACAATATCAATTAAGATGCATTCAACGTAATATTGAATCATAATATCAAATTAACACGAAGCTACATACGTAAACGTGATTATTATTGCCTTTGTTAGAGTGAAACGGCTTTGGATCTGTCGCTATCTAACTGATTAGCTTTTGATCTGTTACCTTTAATACCTGTAACGCGAATACGAAACTCTTAACGCTCTTATTCTCAAAACAGATGGATGTAAATCTAATATGTAATAGTCGAGGTAACGAATAATTCTAGATGGAAAACGAAGCAGAAAATTTGAGTTAGGGACTTGGTTTGGACTAGTTAGGAGACAAACATACTAAAAGTCCCCACCCCTCCGACTCGAACCCAGGCAGAGGGGGAGGAAAGAAGGTCCCGTATTTTGGTTTTTGTCTTACATCTCAAAAACGGAGTGTTGTACGAATTTTGTGGTACTACATTAAGAAACCTAATAAAACTGTCTACAACTTTGCTATTTGTATATTTTCTCTATCTCCAATCGTTGCTTAGCTATGCGCTTCGAAAAGCGGCCGATTTTCAAAAATGTGTTCGCTTACTTTCCTCCCCCTCTAGTATAAACAAAGTCCCTAAGTCAAACTTTCTGCTTTCGAATCTTCCATCTAGATACATATTTTGAGCACTTATTTATTGGACTATAAAGTTTTATTCTTAATATTCTCGAATTATTTAATGCAAGAAGCAGCCTCCCCTTTAATGGTAGAGTAAAATAATCGACTAAAAAAAGAAAGGTAAGTAAATTACTTACCTTTTTTCTTAAGTTAAGGTAAGCCAAAACAAATAGAATAGGATGCAACAAGAGCATATTTCTAACTACTCCTCTATTTCTACGTATCGGTACAAATCTGAACACAACATCACGGTAGCAGCAAATTCTAGTGAGTTTTTATGTTGTGAATTCCCGGTATTAAAAAATGATATCGAGTATCAAAATTTGTGTTTGGATTGAACTGTCTGTCGTAACAGATACCCAGAAGTACACCCCTTCAGCTTGGTAGTTGAACGTACGTCAACACTCACAAACATCAACTAATTGTGTCGGCAAAAATGTTCACTACATTTGCGTACTTTTTAATTGAAACTGTCAATCCGATTTGTTTGAATTCTATTTTTATAGCAAACAATGTAATGTGTTCAATGCTACCTATAGTTTCCATCAGAATTTCAAGTTCTGCAATCTAAACTGACTTTTTAACCGACTTCAAAAAAGGTTAAATTTTTCTTCTTTTAATGTGTTTGTTTAGATTTTTTCAAATTGGTCTAGCTGTTTTCGAGAAATCAGGTAGATTTCTCGAAAACAGCTAGACCAATTTGAAAAAATTGATTTGTATTTATATTTATTTTTGTTTAAACGCTTTAATTATTTCGCGCTAAATTATTATTTTTACTTACTACGTTATTATAAGACGAAGTCTCTCAGAAAGATGAATTTAAGATGAAATTGTACAAAAAATCTTTCTAGTTAACTTATCCTTGATATAAATATAATTGTATACATTTGACGATGTCTACTTAATTGTTCTCTGCATTATGACAGTGACAGAGGGCAAGAGATTATTAAGTAGACTACTTATTTTTATATTTATTTTATTTGGAAAGAGAATAGTCTGAAATGTACCTAGCAGCGTTTTAACTGAGTTTAGAATTATAGTCATTTCTATATTTTGGTTGAGGTAGATTTTTTAATTTGAAAATTATTATTTATAAATGTTACGGAGTATGGTGATTTACTAAAATAAAATAACACCTAAATTTTCCAAATGAAAACTTGGAATAAACCTCATATCAACATACCTGTTTCTGGCTGGCGGCGTAGAACAAGTTACTCTTTCATCATTTGATTAGGAAATTTTAATTGTAAGTAATAAAGGTTTCAATTTTATATATTTTTTTTAAATTTTTTTATTTTCTAACATAATGTTACATTAGGAACTTATTGACGTCAATTTAAAACTACGTATTTTAAGTTTACATTTTCAAAGTTTTTCAAATTTTCTTTCTTTTTTTTTTCTTCCAAGACGCTATTAGAGAAGAAGCGGCGCGGCGTAACAATGACTTCAATTCTACTTTATTAACAGAGATTTACTACAAATAAATTAAATGTCTTAAGCTAAGTCTAGGTACTAACTATAACTGGTGACAGAAAAAGTTCGTGTTAAGGCCAGCCAAGAAGAAAATGTTAAAATAAAAACAACCTCTAGCCAAAAACGTAACCTAAGTTTACACTTCATAAGTAAGGAAGCTTGTGCATTGGGTCATTTATAATAAAAATTCTGTTAGGAGCTGTTGATTAAAACCCGTGTCAAAGATAACTCTCTAGTTTAACGTTAAATGGTGTCTTAGTTAGAATTAGTTGTTATGCAGCAATTAAGATCTGCGACTTGTTAAAATTCACTTGTTAATGAGTTCGTAATGTTGTTATGTAAATAAGTTGGACCCACTTTGTTGTTCCCTCGCGACACCATGTCGCGCTACTTCAAACTTTTATTTATAAAGGTATGTAGGTATTTCTTTTTATTATGGTGAAAGTGTTTTATACTAGCATAATAAATCATAACAAAATGATAGCCACTGTTGGTAAACTAGTTGTTGAAATAGATTACATACTTCAATAATAATCAAATCAACTATAAAAAAACCAACTTTAAGATGTCCGAAGCACATAGGTCTCCTACAAACGTTTCCATTACGCATGATCTTACTCATCGACTCATCGTCACATGTATCAGGTCGTCGGTCCATCACGTAAGAGGTCTCACCACTCTGCATTTTCTAGTTCGTGGTTACTATTCCACAACTTTTCTGCCCAGACTGCTTTTGGCTTAAAGAATGCCTAGCCAAAAGCAGTCTGGGTTTTAGTCCTGTCATGCGTGGCACCAATCAGTAAGTTACGGAAAAAGCTACAATATTATTTTAGGGGCAACCCAATAGAGATCGGAAGACGGATTGATAAACCCGTGAAATCAATTCTCAGTGCTTCTTCTCGCATAGGTTTCTCACAGGATGCTTCTGTAATACATGCAGTAATCATTTGACACCTATTTTTTCCTCACCTTCACTGGGATTTAGACGGCATTGAAAATGTCATCGCGAAGGCATGTTATATTAAAACCTTTACAAATTGTCGGCTAATGAACTGCTATACTCACACGTCGTTTTATTATAAGTACAACACATTCAAGCTTCAGATAAATGACGCTCAACATTGTCTCCATTATCTAACTGATTAACTAATAAATTTTAATAACTTTAGACAAAATAACCCCCGGCCATGTTGAAATATTCGAGGACAAAAAGGTACAATTTTGTGTTAATGGTTGTCATTTATTTCAATGGTCTCTTGTTTATCGAATTCTTGAACTTGAACATCCACTTCGTTATGTACAGCTACTCTTTGCTAAGTGTTGTTATAATTAAACTCTAAAGTTTGTAAAAACTGTTTACTTTTGTGTATTCATAATTAGTTCTCAATTCGGTTGTATTTTTTTTTTTATATATTTTTTTTTTGTGTTTGTTACCTGATTTCTAGAAAACGGCTAGACCGATTTGAAAAATTTTTTTTTGTTCGTATGGGTATGCTTTCCATTTGGTCCCATTGTCACCAGATCTGGATCTGGATGACGGGATCCCAGTGAAATCGAGGGCATCTTTTGAAAATTGTAGGGACGCATTGTGTAAAATCTTGTCATACATGTGCATCTTTGACGTCACTACCAAATAGTTAAGAGTAAGAACTGGTCAGATCCTGGAGACCAGAGAGAGTCGAGGAAACACCTCAACGGCATATAGCAGCCACCTTGTGTTTGGGCTTATTTTAAATGTTTTGATGAAGACTTTACAAAACTTTACACAAACATGATCTGATGATGAAGAAGATTGAGGGTCGAGGCAACTCCTCAACGGTATATAGCAGCTACCGAGTGTTTGGGCTTATTTTATTCGTATTGATGAAAACTGTACACAACTTTACACAAACATGATCTGATGATGAAGAAGATTGAGGGTCGAGGCAACTCTTCAACGGTATATAGAAGCTACCGAGTGTTTGGGCTTATTTTATTCGTATTGATGAAAACTGTACACAACTTTACACAAACATGATCTCATGATAAAGAAGACTGAGGGTCGAGGGAACTCCTCAACGGTATATAGCAGATACCTTGTGTTTGGGCTTATTTTAATTGTATTGATGAAAACTTTACTAGACTTTACACAAACATGATCTGATGATGAAGAAGATTGAGGGTCGAGGCAACTCCTCAACGGTATATAGCAGCTACCGAGTGTTTGGGCTTATTTTATTCGTATTGATGAAAACTGTACACAACTTTACACAAACATGATCTGATGATGAAGAAGATTGAGGGTCGAGGCAACTCTTCAACGGTATATAGAAGCTACCGAGTGTTTGGGCTTATTTTATTCGTATTGATGAAAACTGTACACAACTTTACACAAACATGATCTCATGATAAAGAAGACTGAGGGTCGAGGGAACTCCTCAACGGTATATAGCAGATACCTTGTGTTTGGGCTTATTTTATTCGTATTGATGAAAACTGTACACAACTTTACGCAAACATGATCTGATGATGAAGAAGATTGAGGGTCGAGGCAACTCTTCAACGGTATATAGCAGCTACCGAGTGTTTGGGCTTATTTTATTCGTATTGATGAAAACTGTACACAACTTTACACAAACATGATCTCATGATAAAGAAGACTGAGGGTCGAGGGAACTCCTCAACGGTATATAGCAGATACCTTGTGTTTTGGCTTATTTTATTCGTATTGATGAAAACTTTACACAACTTTACACAAACATGATCTCATGATAAAGAAGACTGAGGGTCGAGGGAACTCCTCAACGGTATATAGCAGATACCTTGTGTTTTGGCTTATTTTATTCGTATTGATGAAAACTTTACACAACTTTACACAAACATGATCTCATGATAAAGACGACTGAGGGTCGAGGAAACTCCTCAACGGCATATAGCAGCTACCTTGTGTTTGGGCTTATTTTAATTGTATTGATAAAAACTTAGCACTAACATTATGAATGTAATCGCAGGTGTGGCTTAAGATTTCAATGAAGTTCTTATTTTAAATTAAAATAGGAATTAATAACGGATTATAAATAGACAAACAAATAGTTGAATTGCATTTAATTTATTTTAAACTTATTCTTTAGATATAGCAAATTGATAATAATAATTATTATATTTATTTGATTTATTTTTATTAACTTAATTATTATTACCAATTAACCATGCCGAGACGGTGGCTACGCTTTTCGATGTTCTCCCTATTTAAAACTTTTTGCATGTAGGTCCTTTTTTGTGAAACTTGATTTATACGTTGTTCACTAGTCTCTTTTGAAATGACTTTGGAGGTAGATTTCCTACATTAAAAGGCGTTTCTCCCTTTCTTCGTTTGTTTCATTCAATCGGCGGTGTCTCATATAAGCAGCGCGTTTCGTAGGTCTACACATATTCAGACAAAGTAATGTCCCACTGCAGGGACGGGCCTCCTCCTGTGACGGAGAGATACTTGGCCTACTAATACCACGCTGGCCAGGCGGATTGGTATAGGGTTTAATTTTAAGTTTTCCTTCTTTTTATATCTCAAAGATAATATTCACGGATAGTCCCTTAGTCGGTTTTTACGACACCCATGGGATGAAATGAGGTGGTGACATATTGTGTTCTCACTCCGTCACCACACGGATTTATATAATTGGTATTCACTAAAAATTTAGAAATAAAATCAATTTTCACAAAAAAAAGAACCGACTTCAAAGACAAAAATTGCACTAAATAGTAATAAATAATTACTTGTATTTTGATTTTACAACATTAAATCAGCCATTCTTTCTACTTAATTTTAATCTAAAGAATAGGTTCTTTTCATTAAGTATTGTAAAAGTATTGTTAAGGATATTTCTTGAAGAGTCTATAAATATATTTATTTGTAGATTCTTTAAAAGATAATCAAATTATTACAAATAATGTAATATTATTGTTATTTTTGGAGTCGGTGTCCATTTGTGAAATGATCGGACGAACCGTTTGTGTGAAAACTACGGCACGAAGATAATGATCTTACTGCCTAGGTTTTTCCTATGTGAACAGCTTTTGAAGGAACGGCACTGCGCGTTTAATTTGTCTGCTGTTGCATTCATGCGCCTAATGAAACCACTTACCGGTACTTACTTTAACTTACAGGCCGTATGTCAGTTTGCCACTATCGTGGTTTAAAAAATTGTGATAGTCCAACTGCTTCTACATAATTTTGTTGGTGTGTTTTATAATAAACACAAGTCGTATAAATGATAAATAAGTAATGAATGCTTAAAAAAATATTTATCACACATGTAGGTAAAAGTTTAAAACAAATATGAAATGTTAATACGAGTATTTTAACTAGCATGGTCACATTTTTATCATTTTGTAAAGCAGATATCAGTCGTTACCAGTTTACGCATACCTGTTCCATCTACATTGAATAAAAGTTTACACAAATTTAGACTCATCAAATGTACGACAGCTTTTATTTATATACCACTGTAAACAATTTTAAATGTGAAGGGGATAAATGGTACAGTATACTCGTATATCTGTAAATAATTGCCTGTATCTGACTCGATTCATCTCTCATTAAGTTAAAATATGGTAAGTTTTAATAATGCTGCAACAATGAGGCTGGCTCATGCTCTGAGCGCACTTCACTAGAATAATACTCAATACCTGAACAAGTGTGCATTAAGTAACATGCACCTACACACATACGCTACTAAGCTGGTACTTGACCAGCTTCAATATTATCAAGTATAAACCGCGGACCTACATATCTCGCTTTTACAATAAACTTCCCCTCTTCCATCGATTTAAGGAGGCTGCTTGTTCAGAAATGTTGGTTGAAAAATTAATTTCACATATAAAAACAAACTAATTTCTTAATATATATAATAACCTTATCATATTACGGCATTGTTAGTGAAAGTGACCGCTAACGCGTTGTAAGGGGGCCTCCTTAAACCTACATAATAATATGGGTCGGAAGTCCCAGACGCTGTTATGCAAGTGTACCGTCCTCTATCACGCGATGGACCCGGCACCCACACGGAGAATCCATGGAATGCTAAGATTAGGTAGATATTATTATTAAGCCATTGCAAGGGCAGATCTGCTTCACTAAAGTAGCACAAAGCTGAAATTAGGACTTTTGGATTTTTGATATTTTTTATAATGTAATACACTAACCATTTAAAATACTTTAATAAATAAATAATAACGTAAGGTACCATTATGAGTGTTTACCTTTCCGAGTGGACGTCATTATACTTGTACATTTCGTACTTGTTAAGTAACGTTCGTTTTATTATGAAGTGCTAACAGGGCGTAATCTTATACATTGTTAACTGTTGCAACAGAAATGTTTATTTGTATGTGTCCATCCATCAGAAACAATTTTGTTTCGACTTTTTCTTAGTTTAAGTATAACAAGTATAGTTTATTGCCATTCAAAACGATTTTGTGTTGTTATACGTAAAAAAGTTTGTTTATGCTAATAGTAAGCTGTAACGTTTTATATAAAATAAACTTTACCATTTATTTCTTTATAAAGGATGAACAAATTAATTATATTTTGCTACAAAGGGTTGATCCCTTTGATTTTTTTAACTCGGCGGAAGTTAAAACTTTTTGCCTCTAGCATTATATTAAAAGAAAGAGATAGTGGTTTTTTCTGACAACAAACAAATAGCGAAAGTTAAAATTTTAAATATTACCTATTAAATTAGTGTAACACGAGGGCGCCTTCAAATTTGCCGCTAAGTGCCGCGCGGAGGCAGCGCATCTGCAGCGATGCGGTCGCGCTGCTTTGTAAATTCATAGAGATAAAATACGCGCGATTGCAGAGCTACTCCCGCGCTGCGTCCGCGCATCCGTTCATCGATCGACTAGTTTTGCAGAATACTTTTTCTTTTTAATATTAACACTAAGAGCAGTGTTTTTTCGTCTGAGTCCATCGTGAAACTAAAACACAACACTACCATTCTCAAACCAAGCGACGACGGCAGCGCGACCGCAGCGCTGCAGACGCGCAGCCTCCGCGCGGCACTTAGCGGCGAATTTGAAGGCGCCCTTAAACAGTATAGATCAAATTCACTTTCCTATCGCTATGACTCTTGTCCAAAAACACTACGCATGACTTACTTATATCTAATTAATCGAGCGAGAAAATAAAAAGTCTTAAAACAGCAGCTAAACTAATAAAAAAAATTAAAAGCTAAGAATGAAAATCTTCCCCGCTACAATACCGGAAGTTTGAATGCAAATCGGTTTAGTAAGAAACCTAAGTCTAGAAACACTGTCTTACTTTTCACGTTTAATGTTCCATAGAACCTATTAGTACATGGCACTCTATTACAACGTAACCACAGGATATAATAGTGATCTCTCATTATCTAACAAATAAATAAGATGGTAGTAATGTCAGAGTCACCTCCGCACGTATTCATCTAAACTCGACGAAACCTATCTAAATGTTAATGTAATGTTACATTTTGTATATTGTCAGCGCGACGGTGACGTACGTGTACAATTGACATAACTATCAACAGGTATAATTATTAAAATCTCGAACACGATATAGTAATATTATGTATATGTATTGGCGAATATGTAAGATGGAAGCTACAAAAATGTAGGAATGATATCTACAAAATTATAGGAATGATACGTATGAAGCTACAAAAACGTAGAAATGCGTTCAGATATGCAAATAGCAAATTGACGCGATGTAGGTACTCGTACTACTCATTTATTATATGACGTGTGATACATTATAACGTTAATATGTACTATAAGTATTTAATAAATAGTTTATTAGTCAGAAAGCAAATTGTTCATGATTAATAGCTACTATATAATGTTTAATTTTAATTAAATCATTTTATTAATAAAGCGGCAAAAGCAATATTAGTCAAATTTTGTAAAGTTTGTAACTCGAGCATTTATTTGTATTGCAGCAGAGCCCTCCCTCTTGTTCGTGTTATGAACGGCCGGTAAGGGGGTCACAAACATCTTTGTATTGACAAGTGTTTTCGAACCGTGGCGCTTAATTATTACTTGGAAAGGAAAATCTCGTTGTTTTTGGTAAAATATTGAAGTTAAACCGACAAATTGGGTTCTTTCATCGCTTCGCGCCCTGCCCGCGCCCTCCTCACCCCTCACCCTGCTAGAAACACGAGAGCTTAAATCAGCTTAGACGCAATTAGTCATATTTATTTTCATGTAACTCTGACGTCGTAGCAGTTCATCAACCCCATTGTACGAGTACCATCGCTGACAGGACCGTATTCTAATCCTTTTATCAACACTATCTAAACTTTACAATCTAGTATTTATTCGTCTGAAGAAAGTTTTTTTTTAATGTTATCTTTTTTCAGCAACACTCCATTCGCAGTTTAATGAACGGGTTTTGCTTTACTTTAATTACACATATTGAGTGAAGTGTACAAACAACTTTCCAAGCTTTATTTATCGTCTTCGTGTAGAATTATCACAAACAATCAGTCTCGATGTCGTGTCATGAAGGTATACTTAAGTTTAATCAACCGGATTAGTCGTATCGTATGATATGGTGAGGTAAATCTATTAAACGGTGTAAAAACCCTCCTTTTCACTTCACAAGTATAAAATAGTATTGAAGTAAATATGTTTATAAATAATTGTAGAGGCTTGTTTATGTTACTGAACGAGTGCTAACATTGTATTCAAGTATTGTAATATCTTGTGCGGTCCTGCGCCTCCCTCATCCATCGGCTTCCCGCCGCGCCTTCCTTACAAGGTCTTCGGTCCACTGTGTGTGAGGCGCAGGACCGCACAAGGTGGCAATATTTAGAGGAGGCCTATGTCCAGGAGTGGACGTCAATTGGCTGAGATGATGATGATGATTGTAATATCTACTTTTAGTTACGTTTATACTCGTTTAAAATATACCCGGGAACTCATTTGTTGTTCATGACAGGCACTGCGTTTATTTCTAAAAAAGAATATCTTAGTAGAGATTTTTGATCATCGGCTTATGAGAGGAAGCATCACATGCTACATAGTTTGTAAATATGTACTTATTAACAAGGCTTGATTTGAACCCATGACCTGTTGGTATGTTTTGGCTGCTCAATCTATAATATACCTAATAGTGAGTGTAACATAACATATCGTAACACATGGTTGAACTCCACGCGATGCCCTGAGATTGAAACATTGAAATCTCTTCCCTGAGCTGTGCACTTGAGAGCTACTTGAAACTTTCTAACTTACACGAGTACAATAAGTTAACTTTATTATTTTAGTTTCCATTGTACTTTGTTACAATGTTAAAGAACCGTTGTTGGTCGCCGCTCCCGACAAACCTTCATATTAGTGTTTTGTTTACCCCACCAATCAATACCTTATATAATCTGATCGGTATAAAAAATCTGGCGTTTGAACTTAAAAGTATATAATTGTTACAGCCAAAGTAATAAATATAAATATTGTACATAATAACTAGCCATTATGTATAAGAGCTACTCAATTTAGATAAAGTGATAAATGTCGAAGAATTAATCACATTAACTAGCCATTATATATGGCAAAAATACAATATTAAGGCAAAAGTCAGAAACAGTTGGTTAGGTTAGCTTAGTATAGTGACCAAAGGACGCATGCAAGAAACATTTTTTTTATGTAAAACTAGAAATATATTCTGCTAGAATATAGTAATACTTTATTATTCTAGTTTCGATTCTGCTAGAATATAGTAATAAGTACTTTATTATTCTAGTTTTACATAAAAAAAATGTTTCTTGTTTCTCGCAAAACGCGATTTTGGTGTCCCTAAAGCTTTTGTAGAGTTCCGACGATATATTAAGTTTACCCTAAGCTTTCAACAACAGAATGTAGATACTTGTTTATAATTTTGTTTTCCTGTATGATTTAAACAATAAACTAGAAGACGTAGCTACGAAAAGTAAGTTATATCGCACAAAGCCACACTCTCAATATCACATTGCCGCAAAACATCCTTTCTAAACATACGACAATATCAAAAGAATCACTTCTCGGATTATAACAAGCTGTTTATAGATATTTCGGTCATTGTCCCTTCTTGTAAGTATAATAATTGTCTTGAGACATAATATAGTGACTCGTAAGTTAGTCTCGCCTGCTGACGTGTATAATCTCTGTATGCGTTTTAAGTATATCTAGAGAAGCGTGTTACAAGGTGCGCGAGGTTGGTCCCTCGCGACGACCTCTATCAAGACCCTCTGTTACGAGTCTATGTGTTGAAGAGTTACACGAGCGCGCTCCCTCGACGAATCTGTCATACTTCGTTACTATTTCTGATAAATGATCTTATGAAATATAAGTTTTTGTATGATCTATATGAAAATAAGTACTTTTTTAAAGTATTAAACAACTTATTCATGCGAATAAGATACGCACATTAAATTCTAATCTATATCATATAAGTAACAACAAATTAAATACCCCAAGTATTTAACATGTAGACGTATAAAACGAATTTCATTTTCAATCAAAAGCTGCTCCGACAACTTATTTGATTAGGTTTGTTAAAAAACATAATTATGAAGCATGTTATATCAGATGAAAATCGTGCTAGAAATATCATATTAAATAGTTTTAACTGTCTGTCATTTCAATAATCACTGAAAAGTATACAAACATTGATCTTTACATAGGTTCGGCTATTATAAGTAAACAGAGGTTGGTAATGAGACACGCTCTGCCGCCCCGCGCCGCCCGGTAATGTGCCCGCCCGCTCGACTATGCTCGAGAGCACAACCTGGAGAGAAGTATTATGATATACAAAGAATATACGAGGCGAAAATAAAAATAAATAATTATACGACTGCTTTTTGTTCCCATTTGGTTGTAATATGTAGGTAATATTTAGTAAATGTGACACATCAACAGATTTGTTTATTATAAATACTGTTCTTCCCTTTCTTGAAGTAAAGATATTTGAAATGCATTTTAATTTTAAACCATGAGAGAATAACATAATTAACAGTTCCCTAAAGATTAATATTAAAAATAAACATAGATCTTCTTCTTCTTCTCTCGTGTCAATGGTCGTGAACTCAAACAGTTTTTGAATAGTGAGTGGCCACTTCAATGGCATTTGGAGTGGCCGCGTAAAGATCAGCCATCGTACACCGCTCAGGGCACAAAGGGCACACCAGTAGATGCGACATCGATTGCACTGGATTGCCGCAGTCACATTGGGGCAGACAGGCGTCTCAACATAGATCTTGAAATAAAGTAACCCTTCTATACAGACTACGATAATTCTATCGTTACATTAGAAATAAATCTTATCTTACGAGTCAACAAGTAAGTAGTTTGTGAATCTATTTCCCGAAAGCGGGTTAACTGTATTTGGTAGTGTTTTTATTGACAAAAGAAAACATTCGCCGACAACACGACCGGTAATCGAGTTAGCGAGACCGTCTGCGTCTTGTTGAGGATTATCACAAAACGTTTCGTACTCAGCTTAAGGTGTTACTCACACTACAAACAAATATAATGACACGTACAGCACATTTTGTTACTATGTAGTGAAGGGTTCAAGTAAAACTGTTAAGAGTCAAATTGGTTTCACAAGTTTTTTGAACATAATATTACCTTGAGACCTGACATTGATAACCACTACGGTTTAAATATTCTGCCGCAGGAACTTTTCTTCTGTTGGTTTTGACCATCATATACACAAGTGAAAAGCCCCCCAAATAGTTACTTACATATCGTGATCGGGGATCAGCAGGGCTTAGCCCAAGTGTGCTCTACGCCTACTTTTGTATGCTCTTTCCATTTTTTATTATGTATTAACTTTTATTTCCTATTTGTTCAGGTGGAGATGCTATACCAGCGCTACTTCCTGCGCATGAACCAGACCAACATGACCCACCTGCTCGGTCTCCTGCTCGCGGTGGCAGTGTTCCTGATGCTCGTGCAGCTCAGGACGCTGCTCTTATCCCACAACTTCCTCAGCGGCTTCTTATCAAGAGCCAATACATCACTCTCGGATTTTGACCCTCGACTCAGGTACGTAGGTATATTATAATAGTAAGTGCATTTTAGTACCAGGTACCAACCTGGTACTAAAATGCACTTACTTCACTGATTTACAGACATTAAACAACTGTTTAAAACAAAATGTATTTGGGATAACATTGTTCAAAAGAATGAAGAGCAGGGTCCCGTAGTATAATCGGCTGTTAACTATTTTCCTTTTTTTATGCAATCAGCCGTGTCAGCTTTTATCAGATTGGTTGTCATTTATCATGTTGGCAGTTGAGATTCACATCCTACGATGCGTTTTCTCATTATATAGAGTTGTGATTTAGATGGACGCTACTTAATCTTTTTCTTTCAAGTCTATTAATAGAGTCAGAGGGCTAGTATGTTTTTCGCATTTTAGTAATAATATTAGTGGTTTACTAAACTAGCATTTATTTGTTTTGTTTGGTACAGTGACTCAACATATGAACCATTCATGGACTACTTGAACAGCACACCAACAATGAGTAACGACCTGCCGGAGCTGAACGCGAGCGCTCTGCTGCGCCGCGCCTACTACGAGAAGGAGCGCGTCTCACACATCGTCAATGTTATCATTCTTGGGATCACGGCACTCGTCTATGCATGTAAGTATTACTTAGACATTCGTAATCATAATATTATGTTTTTATTCAAGTCAAGATTAGATATAATTTAATAATGCAAGAACACAGTCTGGACGACTTTCTAACCCCGAACAAGACTTTTTTCCAAAAGGCTTTAGTAGTTTAGTACCACAGACCATGTACAGTCAGCACCAAAAGTCGCTGAACACATTTTAAATTCCAAAACTACTGAACACTAAAAATGTCATAAGTCAGTGTCGCAACAAGAGTACAGAATAAACTTTACATACGAAACGACCATAACACGCTGAACACGGTTATTACAAAAGTAGCTGAACCCTCGTATTTTTAAAAGTAACTGAACACTAGTATTCCCAAAAGTATTTGAACACTAGTATTCCAAAAGTAGCTTAACATCATTAAATACAAAAGTAGGTTAACAAATCATATATTCAATGTTATTGCCTGTCAATCTACTTTTGGTGTTCTTGATGTAAAGCGAATTTTGGTCCATTGACATGTAAAATAATTTGACAAATATATACCTAGGCCATAACCAAGATAAAAAAACGTTGTAATTAAACCTCTTTGAACAAAACTTATCTGTTCTAAAAGTTATTATTTTTTTTAAAGATATATTTATATAAAAAAAAAAAATATATATATTTTGCTTATAGTATAATACCCAAAAAGTAGGTTTTAATACGAATTGACGCGTATGTACAGCTATTTTTGGAATTTTAAGCGTTCAGTTACTTTTAGAAATACTAGGGTTCAGCTACTTTTGTAATAACCGTGTTCAGCGTGTTATGGTCGTTTCGTATGTAAAGCTTATTCTGTGCTCTTGTTGCGACACTGACTTATGATATTTTTAGTGTTCAGCTGTTTTGGAATTTAAAATGTGTTCAGCGACTTTTGGGGCTGACTGTACATAAGCTGCGGCAGGTTACACAAAAATCCACGGAGTATAACCGCCACCTATGTTTGGCATTTGTGGATGAGAAAGCCTTCGACCGAGACATAGACAGTGCTGCAGGCTCTCCAGTGATTATACGAAAAAGCCACGTATGTCGGTCCGCACCAGGAAGGATTATCAAGACCCTATTATTGGATCGATTCAAAAGCTTTGTACCAACTTTACCGATTAATTTCAAAGATTAAAGACCTGTCATATAATTACAAAATAATAATACATAATATTATTGATATTATATAATCAAAGTGAAGGTAGGTGGTGTCTTGGTTATAAATGTAATTATCATAAACTCATACAACACACGTAACAGTTTAGTGAGGTCCGAGCACGCTACCTTGTGGTCCCACCACACGTAGTGAATGTACGTCGCACAACTAAACCGTTCAATCGAACGCTATTGAGCTGTCAACCGGTTGATAACAGTTTGGCAAGTTAATTTGGTGTAGTGAGAACAATAATGGCGCTTTGTTTCTCGTGAGCTAGTACGTAGTAGCCGTCAAATGCTTGTTTGATTAGGTACACGCAACAAAGGGTCAAGTAATCACAAGTGGTTTACTCAATGTCGAAGTTTAGAGTAAACTAACGGTTATAAAGACTATTACGACATTAACATAAGTTTGCATTGTTCATTTCTTGAAGTTATTTAATTTTATTACTGCGTACTTGGCATACACTTTGATAATTTAAACTTATTCCAGTACTCGGCCGTGAATATTGCACATCGACCTGTGGAAAGAGACAATCAGTCAATTTCGGCTTTGTAGAGCGTCATCTCTGTCGCACACTATCACATCATAACTTTTAGTGTGCACGTTTTCGACAACAAGCTTTTAGGCTTCGCCCACTAGCAAGTTCGTGTCTGTGGAATGCGTACCCATAACAGTTGCTAATAGATACCAGACTGTTCGTATTTCGTGCGACAGAGACGATGCTCTACGAAGCCGAAATTGGCCGATTATCTCTTTACAAAAGTCGATGTGGAATATTTACAGCCGGGTACTGTATGTTTATATTTATTTAGTAACATTGTTAGGGAGCGCCCAAGAAAGACTTAAAGACATTCTGCAGAAAGGACAAGTGCGTTACACTCTGCACCGACGGGAATGTAATCATTTTCGTAAGGATCGTAGTACATGTCAGTTTGTTCTCTCTGCCTACCCCTATGGGAATAAGGCGTGCTTATATCTATGTGTTTGTACGAAGGTTGATAATGGATTTGTTGCAGGTCTGCTGGCATGCTTGAGCCGGCCCGCTATAAACGAGATCTACCTACTGACCATCTCGTACGTGGTCCTCGTCACCTTTCTACTTATTGAACTGGCTCTGACCGGCACAGCGGTGCTGCGGTGAGTTTTGTTACATCACTAATCTCTTGTATACTAATTATAGTTATTCACGTAGAAATATAAATGTCCCGTATTATGTCTGTTTGTAACACAAATAACTGTGTTAACGGAAGTAATAATTATGTAAATGAAAGTTAGCAGTTATTATGTTTCAGGTAGGCAAGTTACCTATATAAAATTAAAAGTTTTCTCTTGACCCGCGCCGAGCGCCGTCTCAAACAAAACCACAAAACAAAGGTCCGCTTGTTTGTAACACGTTCTGAAAACTGTTTCAAATATTAGTTGAAGCAAAAACTTTATAAAGCTGTTACAAATGATATTTGCTGATCGCTAGATGTTTGTACGAAGTTTAGATCAAAGCGAGGTGCCATTTTATCGTCGACTTTATTGTCGGAACATTTTTATAGCGAGCGTTATCGGTTAGTGCGTCATGCGGCCAATGTTCACGCAAATTTGGCAGTCGTTAAAGGTGTTATTGTTTCATTTTAACGGTTATCATTATTATCAATATCTTGTTTAACGGTAACGAGGCCACGTCGAGCTTTACGACAGACGGAAGCTGCTCGTGCTAAGTGGTGCCGTCTGAATGATTGACTTTAATTATTCTTAGTCTTACCAGTAGTTGTTTTAGCCGAAGATGTAATGTATAATATATTGTACGTATGTAGTACCCTGAGCGTGAGCACGGGCGCGTGCGCGCTGTTCACGTACGCGACGTACGCCACGCTGCCGGTGCGCCTGCACGAGGCCGTCATCGGCGGCCTGGCGCTCGCCGTCGTCAACCTCGGCGCGCATCTCATACTCGACATGGGCAGCAGCATTGACGTGAGTGCTCTTACCAACCTTAACGTGGAAGTCCACATCCTTAGCCGACTGTACCTAGTACAAAATTAAATATATCTTAGTCTCTGTATAACACCCTGATGTTTGCACATAGACAAAGAGTTATTCAACAACAAGATGTATGTGGGCTTGAACAAATCTCGACACCAGGCTGGCCACTAACCCAACCATAACGAACAAGAAGATTTGTATAAGATTATATCAGGTTTTCTCATTGTTGTAGGAGTTCTTACGAAAAAGAGTTATTTTTTATAGGACTTAAGTATTTATTTCTTAAAAAATGACCAGTTTTAGGACGGCTAATACTGCGTCCACTAGGGATAAAATACTGCGTCCCTAGTGGACGCAGTATTATTACATTCAGCATTGTTTAGTGAGGTGTCAAGGAGAGAAACCTATAATTTATTTTACAGCAAAACAAGTTGCAAACGTCGTTAAAAATATGAGTAGGGGTAAATCTCCCGGGCATGACGGGCTCAGCATTGAGCATTTCAAATATGCGGGTGTCCACCTACCGAGGGTGCTGTCTCTATTGTATACAATGTGTATTAGTCATGCCTACCTACCAGCCGATTTTATGAAGACAATAGTGGTGCCTATTGTAAAGAACCGCACAGGTGATATATCGGATAAGTGCAACTATCGACCTATATCTCTTGCAACAACAATTGCCAAAATATTGGACAGTATTCTTGATTCATACTTAAAAGAATACCTGCACATGAACGATGCGCAGTTTGGTTTTCAGTCAAAATTATCGACAGAGAGTGCTATCTTATGTCTCAAGAATACTGTCCAGTACTATACTGACCGTAGAACCGCGGTGTATGCCTGTTTCCTGGATCTTTCCAGGGCTTTTGACCTTGTATCGTATGATGTGCTCTGGAGGAAGCTGGGGGACAGGAATATACCGACGGGTATTCTTGGAATTCTGCAGTACTGGTATGCAAACCAAAGTAATGTTGTGAAATGGTCAACAACACTTTCAGATCCGTATAGGTTGGAGTGTGGTGTGAGACAGGGCGGTTTGACGTCTCCTAGACTGTTCAACCTGTATGTGAATGATCTGCTTGACGAGCTCGGTAGCATGCGTGTTGGATGCCGTGTGGGGGGGGTTACTATTAATAATATAAATTACGCGGACGACATGGTGCTCCTGGGGCCGACGGCAGGATCGGTTAGAGAAATGTTAAGAGTATGCGAGAACTATGCAGCTAGACACGGACTTGTTTATAATGTAAGAAAATGTGAATACATTGTGTTTAAGGCCGCTGGTGTGGCCCCTGAGTATGTGCCAACTTTAACACTTAATGGCTTAAATATAAAGCGAGTGACTAACTTTAAGTACCTAGGGCACATTCTTACTGACGACCTTAAAGACAATGTGGACATTGAGAGGGAGCGCAGGGCACTGGCGGTCAGAGGGAATATGCTGGCGCGGAGGTTTTACCGTTGTACTAATCAGGTTAAAATAACCCTGTTTAAAGCTTATTGTCAGGGTATGTACACGGGAAGCCTGTGGGTTGGCTTTACCAAAAGATCGCTGGAGGTCCTGCGTATCCAATATAATAATGTATTCAGAATGCTGTTGGGACTGCCTCGTTATTGTAGTGCGTCGGAAATGTTTGCTATAAATCGAACCGACGACTTTTATGCGGTTATTAGGAAGAAGATCTCGTCCCTAATACAAAGACTGCGGGACAGTACCAACAGTATTCTGAGGACAGTGGCGGAGAACATTTATTCTCCTATTTTTAAACGGTTTGTATGTGTGATGCACCAGTAATTTAAAATTTAAAATGTAATTTAAAATGTATCCCAATTATTATTACTATTTACTAACATTAATTATAAGAATTTACTAACATATTGGATCATGTTGTCTGATAATAAAGAATTTTTAATTTAATTTTTTAATTTAGTGTTCTGTCCATCCCTAATTAGTTGACCACAAAGTGTATGTGTCCGTTAAGTATCAATGGTACAGAAGCTGCTTCTCTAAACTAATTTGACACGTGTACATTGATGATGTGGGTACAGATCCTGTGCAGCCTGGCGACACTGATCGCGTGCAACGTGTCTGGCGTCATGACGCACCACCCGCGCGAGCTGGCGCAGCGCCGCGCCTTCCTCGAGACGCGCGACTGCGTCGAGGCCAGGCTCGTCACGCAACGTGAGAACCAACAACAGGTCAGTTCTGTGAAGCTAACTATTATGTACTACTACTACTACACTCAATCTATCAACTAGCCTATCGCAGTCCACTGCTGGAGATAAGCCTCTCCCAACACGCGCCACAGAACATGGACATGGCAAAGCCCATACTGTGTACTGTACACACAGTATGGGGGCTTTGCCATGTCCATTTCCTATGTGGCTTCTTCATAAAGAAGGAGTTCATTAAGAAGAGCCCCTGCAACTCCAGGAAGTTGACCACCCTTTGGCCACTGTGGTTTCAGCGCCCCACACTGTAAGATCCGATTTTCGTTTCACCGTGCTCTTGTACTCCCACTTTGGCATTGAAGTCTCTCATAACAACATTGTAGTGAGCCTTGGTGGTGCCATGTAGTGCCCTAGCGATACTTTCGTACATTACTTCGGCTATGTCATCGCTGTATGTCGAGGTCGGTGCGTACACTTGTACCACCTTTAGGAAATAACCTAATGTACCTAATTCAATTAAATTTGTAACTTTTAAACTATCGCGTTTCATTATTATAAATATTATATAAACGGGATATTAACGCGCATTTAATTTACCTTTACTTTACTTGACGTTTCGGCAAATCAGCTATCGCCGAACACTTGGTGAACGCTGGCGCTAATCACTGGATCGAGTTTCATAAGCCACGGGTAATCTCCACCGATCGCCACCATTACTCAAGACTTGTGCGCGAGGCCATTGAAATCAAAAAGTTCCCTAAAAACTTTAACCGGGATGACGGTTTCAAGTTGTCAGCAACGTGGAATCCAGTGATATCGAAAACAATACCTCCCTTTTTTTAACGGTCGGTTAACGTACAGAACAGCGATACGGTCAGTGTTGTGTGTAGGGGGACTTTATATTAACATCTCAAGATGCGAGGGTAGATGATACTAATATATTATCTATCACGAAGACGAAGCTGTGACGTCGCATCACCAGTCAGCTTGCGACCACGGCCAGTGCACCCTGTGCCGAAACGTCAAGTAAAATAAAGGTAAATTAAATGCGCGTTAATATCCCGTTTATATAATATTTATAATAATGAAACGCAATAGTTTAAAAGTTACAATTGGTAACCGCTACGGGTCGGAAAGTGCAAACTTAGTGCGTCATCTTGAATACCTACGGAAAAATCGAGCGAAAGTAGAAACATCGTTGATATTTTTAGTTAAGTGTCGCGATAATAACTTACTACCTACGTGTGTACGTATAAAGCCGCGTAGTGATATCGCATTTTCACGTAGGATTCTAACTAACGCGAGTGAACGGCTTCTGAGACAATTAATACGGAACAAACACAGTGAACTTAATGACATTAACAGTGAGCTATATGAAGTGCATAATATATGTTGTGGTATTTTATCTCGTGAGGATTTTGAATTGTGTGATCGGATAACGTTTTTGCAGGCAAGTCGGACTTTCGAGTTGTGTAGTGATACTCATACCTGCAAGTTCTGAAACCTTCTTAAACGCCGTTATGTAAAAAACAAAACTGTCCCGTCTGTGACATACCCACACAAAGAGACTTCGATGGTCTTGGATGTCAAGCTAGCCGTAAGACCAGATGGGTCCATATCACATAGTGTTTACCGTAAACCTACACACACGGACAGGTATTTACACGCAACGTCTCATCACCACCCGCGACACCTTCAATCTGTGATAACATCATTAAAGAACAGAGCATATGATCTCTGTGACCCTAAGCACCTGGGGCGAGAGCTAGACCATGTTCAGGAGGTACTTACGAACAATGGATTTAAGGTTAATACGCGAGAGAGACCAATAAAAAGAGAGAGACATCCTGGAGTGAACAGGCAACCTGCGTACCTACCTTATCTGAAAGGCGTGACAGATAAGATTGGCTCGGTGTTGAGAAACTACTCAATACACACCATTTTCACCCCGGAGGCCAAGGTTAATAGCATATTAGTACGCTCAACAAAGGATGTCCTACCTCTGCAATGTCCTGGCGTGTACAAGATTGACTGTAGCTGTGGCAGTTCTTATATTGGGCAAACAAAGCGGACCATTGCTGAAAGGCTCAAAGAGCACATAGCTACTGTGAAGAACCGACAGACCAACAAGTCAGCTATCGCCGAACACTTGGTGAACGCTGGCGCTAATCACTGGATCGAGTTTCATAAGCCACGGGTAATCTCCACCGATCGCCACCATTACTCAAGACTTGTGCGCGAGGCCATTGAAATCAAAAAGTTCCCTAAAAACTTTAACCGGGATGACGGTTTCAAGTTGTCAGCAACGTGGAATCCAGTGATATCGAAAACAATACCTCCCTTTTTTGAACGGTCGGTTAACGTACAGAACAGCGATACGGTCAGTGTTGTGTGTAGGGGGACTTTATATTAACATCTCAAGATGCGAGGGTAGATGATAATAATATATTATCTATCACGAAGACGAAGCTGTGACGTCGCATCACCAGTCAGCATGCGACCACGGCCAGTGCAACCTGTGCCGAAACGTCAAGTAAAATAAAGGTAAATTAAATGCGCGTTAATATCCCGTTTATATAATATCAATTAAATTTATTTATTTTTTAAACATAACATAAAGATACCTATTTATAAAATATTGACGACAAAATTATTTTACTTAACCTAATTTTACATGCGTTTAAAGTTTACTAAAGTTTACCACCGCTTCCAAAGCGCTTACAGAGAAGAAGCGGCGCAAAAAGCTGTCGTTAATAAATAGGTAGTTCTAATAGTCCACAGAACAGAATGTCAATGTTATACCATAACGTCACATAAACCTAAGTTAACAACATTAAGCACGGCGACGTGCAAATAACAAAATTATATTTATTTAATATTACGAAAGATTTCTTTGAGTTAGCTCAAAGGGAAAATAAATTAATACATTTGCCTCTTAGCTGTTAATTTACGTAGTGAAACTCAGCGTTACATAGTTATATACTCGTAGTAAGGGAGAGATGATACACTGTGTACCTAACATACGGTATTCAGTCGTTGAACAAATAATATCTCGATAAAGAATGTCATTATGTTTTATTAGCTTTTTTGCATTAAGACTCGGCAATAAGACCTTCAAACCTGATGAAAAGCACGAATATAGTCTAGAAAGGAAGGCACAACTTATAAATATAGGTGACTTGTTACATAATACACTCATGAATTTAGAACTAATTATAACTCCATAACTTCTAAGATATGCTATTAAAGATAAAATAAATGTAAGCATAAGCTTGCTCTCGGCGTCCTTGAGATCAGACGTTGTATTAATTATATTGTACAAAAGCTCAGCCAATTTCATCTGAGGGAATAAAATAAATACACGAACCATTTTTAATATTAAAGAGAACAACATCTCAACAAGACGCGGCTCGAGATGAAATCTCAAAAGTTGTTCACTTAAATGTAAAAAGGATGAGATTACAGAACACTGTAACTCTTAGAGCGTCGACACGCCTAGAACATATTATATAGACACATTGTAATACTCTATTTATTATATTTGCTTATTGTGAACATGCTAACTGTATTTACTTGATAGCATTCTTGATAATATACTTGTTCTATTAATCAAGAAACTAAAACTGGAATTCGACTAGGTACACGTTTTTAAAGTGTTTATGTTGTTTTATATACGGCCGTTATGCAGCAAAACGGTTCAACAACGTTGTTTTTTATTTTTTCTTAATAATTACTAAATAAATTCAGATAGAGAAAAAATATTATTTATTAGAATATATTCGACGTCCCCGGGCAATAACCCAGTAATAGTATATTACTGGAATTTTTTTTTATTTGATATTTAGCATCTGAGGATTAGAACTCATGTATGTGATTTTTTATAGATTTTTTCTGCGGTTAATTACGAAAATATGATCAATGACAGTTTTATTGCATGGAACTTTCATCGCATTTTTATACGGCAAAAATCAATTAATACAATATAACTTTATAAATTTTATAACTGTTATTTGGTATTATAGTAATACTGGAAAATAATTCTTGTAAAGTTTTGGTTATCGCGTTTACAAGTTTATTGCCGTGAAATATGAGGCAGATGTTTTCGGTAATGGTTGGTAGCAGTATTTATACGAATTGAAATACACGATAAAACGTTTGTACTGGCTCATCACAAACACTTTTTGAGCTGTATCGCACATTACGTAGGCGATTTGAAAATTATTTTGATGAAAAATCTTATTATGTTAAACTTTATTAACGATTCTAAATTTGAATTTAAAAAAGAAACTATATACCAAAGATTTACGCGGTATAATGACCCAAGTAGACTGTTTTTTTCGTGTCGTCATAAAACAATTTAAGTATTAATTTTTAAATGTTATTGTCCACTGCTAGACATAGGCCTCCTCCACTTATTGCCACCTTGTGCGGTTCTGTGCCTCCCTCATCCATCGGTTTCCCGCCGTCCTAATTAGGTCGTCGGTCCACCGTGTGAGTGGTCTCCCCATGCTGCGCTTTCAGTACGCGGTCGCCATGCCAGAACCTTTCTGGTCCAACAGCTGTAGGCCGGGCAATTTTGAGCGCTATGTCGGTCACTTTGGTTCTCTTGCGGATCTCCACATTTCTGATTTAATCACGCAGGTAAACTAACAACATAGCTCTCTCAATTGCCCTTTAAGTGACCATGAGCCTTCCGAGAAGGCCCATAGTTAGCGACCACGTCGTTATTGCAAAAGAGACGACTATAGTGGGCTCGTAAACATTTGCTCTGGAAAGATAAGCTGTTCTGGTGTTCGGTAATGGTGTTTACAGATGAGTCCCGGTTCGATTTTCACTCGGATTCACGTAGAGGATGTGTTTCGCGAGTTCTTAGTCGTGTTAGCTATCTGCAACATCCTCAGGAAGTCTTTATAAACCACGATAGAGGTATAATATTTTTGTATAACCTGCCGCAGCGTATGCTTGTGGTACTCATACTCATACTATATATATATAGTATATACGGTATATTATATAGTATAGTTTTTTACCGAACCGGCTTATTCGGAAGGCTGGAAGTCATCCAGTCTGCGTTCGAGACCTTTCGTGATAACTTTCAGGTATGATTTGTAGACATTAGGCAGAAGAAAGAGTCATGGGTTTGTAATTCTAATGAGCCTAGAATGAGTTCTCTGCCGGCCTTCAGTAATAAAACCTTGTCGTCCTTAAGTTATCGGAGAGTATTATTAATCTAACGCAGATTGACGACCGTGATTTTGTCAGTAGGGTGTCGAGTTAACTTAACTTTTGGATCGCATCCTAGATAATTAACAGGTGGTGTATAGTAGCGTACTGCCCGTAGAACCGTTTTATATCTTCTAACATCTCAAAATTCTCGGCAAACCGTTTCATTTGATATACCCATATTGCAGAAGTGTATAATAAAACTATTTCGACGTTAGTATATTTTTCTAATTATTTTTGATGAGATATTTTATTTGATACCGATAATATGATATTTTTGCTATGTATGGCATTAGAATGTGGCAAAAATGGCTGTATAGAAATTGGTAGTTGTTTGTTGTTAAAAATAATTAATTACAACATCGAACTACTCTGATGTGTGCTACGGGGAGAATTAAAATAGGTACATAACTGTAGGAATAGTACACCATAACAGAAATCAAGCAATCTGATGATTCAGACATCAAAAAATTAGTTACTCCTATCCATTGGCGTCGGAATTTATATGGAAATGTTATTCGTTGATCTGATTTCATGTACCGCCTACACAACCAGATAAGATTTATTTTAAATACGATTTTGATAAAGAATATTTGGAGTAAGATAACTAATACATAACTCAAATTAGACTACGGGGACGAAAATCTAAACCAGGCTCACCGATTGAAGATATTGCTCTAGAACTGGCTTATCATCAACCTTTTCCAATTAGCAATGCACTCCATACAGATTTACATTCCTTGTGCAATAGTGGAGGAATTCCAAGACACTACTATAGTTTTTACAAATCACTGACGTATTCTCAAGATAATATTAGCAACTTACTTACTGAAGAAACGTCGGATAGTGAAGATTGACAATATTCAATTTTAATTTCATATTATTAATGCCATATTATATTTTCTATTTGCTTTTACTAACTATAACTAATACAGAAGACTATTTGTATTATTATGTTTGATGTGTATTGGTTTATTTTTTAAAAAACGCCATAATTTTGTGGTTATGTGTAGTTTTGTTTTAAAAAAGACCTGTCATAATATATCAGTATACATAAAATACAGTTCAAATACAAAAAAGTTTATTGCAGTACTAGATATTTACTGTTTAGAGGCGCTTTAGATTTCACGGCAATAAGCCAGTAATAGAACGTTACCATTTCTATGTTCATTGAAAAAGTTGGTTAGAGAACACAGTAAATAGTCATTATTGTACTATTAAATTGGAAAAAAATACCGCAATAATCTTGTAAGTTGATATTACTGGCTTCATCTTTATTATTTTAAACGGTAAGATACAATTACTGTTATAACGTTACAAAAACATTTTATGTAACAGTTACTTTTATGTATTACATAAACCTTTAAATATATAATGTAACTGTAATGCTGTAAATTGATTCTTTAAAAAATTAGCTTTCATTTGATACATTGAACATGGTATAATAATGTTTTGTTAAAGAGATATGGTTAAAAATCACTAAATATTTTTTCCTGTAAAATTTTATTTTTGCGATTACGTGGTTATTGCCCGGGGACGTCGATATGTCAAAACTTTCCCTTGTAATCAATAGTTATAGGGCCAAATGTTAAAAAATAATATTATCAACGTTATCCAAAAATAAAATTGTTATTTATAAAATGTGAAACAGTTAATGTATCTAGAAGCCTTTATGAGTTAAAAGCTCGTCGAGCGGTAATTGGACATCCGTCATAATACAGGACTCGACTATTTCACAACCAAATGAAGTTTGCACATTATACCTATTATATCTTTTGCGCTCCGAGCTCGCTTGTTCCCTTAATGTACTGTAGACAATGGAAATAGCTCTCATTCTTGTTTGTCACATTATTACATTTTTATATATTTTAGTTGACTGTGACATCAAAATGTAATTATAATTTATTTTTAGTACGAGATTTGTGATAATCCATTCTTGCTTATTTAAAATTAACTTAAACGTAATAGGTATCAGTTAATATTAAAACTACTATTATGGCTTGTGATTAGTTTACATTGTGACAAGAACACTGTATATTTGTAACAAGAACTAATCAGGAATGAGGATATCCGCAGGAAAACCAACGTGACCGACATACGCTAAGGATTGTGCGATTAAAAAGCGGAGGGCAGGGCATGAACGGGCACAATCGAGGTCCGTTGGGGCATAAAGGTTGTGGAATGGCAACCGGAACACGCAGGGTAGGCAGACCCCTCACACGGCGAGCGGGTGCCGGGCAGGGCGGCGTGAAACCGATGCACACGGTTGCTCTATGTGGAGATATGTAGAGGAAGCATGGCTAGTTGTAAAATTGTATTTGCTAATTTGATGATGATTATATTGTGTGATGTTAATTTTCGGATACATGTTTAATCTGAATTTATAAAAACAAAAGAGGCTTTTGATACCTATGCTTTACAAACAAAACTGCCACACCGTTATTACATTATTTTTCTAAAACTGATGACGTATGACATGTACAATATAAACGTAAAGGGTGTGAACAGTTGAGCCAATCAGCTGCAACGTGCACGTGTCATAACAACACAGTGAAGGTGTCATGTTGTATAGGCACACGCATCACTCTCTATCTATTTTAATACTTTTTGATCACTCTTTGCTGTCACACAATATCGAATGTATTTTGTTTACATTAATAAACAAATAACTATGAACAAAACCTACATTATAGTTATATTATGGATTGTATCACATTTTATTAGGGCGGGCATGGCAGCGTGTATGTACTTATGTTATTTTTTTTTAAATTTTATTTAAAGATAACTCCCGCACTAGGGATCATGCCCTGTGTCGCGGGGACCTTTTACAAACATCAATTAACGGACACAAAGAACACCCAGGCCAGGACAATAATTTGTGGATCTCACAAATTATTGTCCTGCGTGGGGATCGAACCCACAACCTCTTGCACGGCAGCCGCTTGCGCTACCGTCGCGCCACCGAGGTCGTCATGTGTGTGTGTTAGGAGTCAAACTTGCAACTCAACGATCTCATACATGATACTAATGATAATTATTAATAAAGTAAAAGATAAGGTTACCTATTTTAATCCCGAATTTTAATATTCCGAATATCAAAATCCAGAAAACGTTTGGACATTTCGTCATTATCCCATTTTTTAAAATTTCGAAGTATTATTTGCCATATAATCGCAACTCCGAATTTCATTTGCCCATTTATTTATTTGTAAGACGTTTTAAAATCCAGATGAATGAGTTCCAGATATAAAAATCTAAATGCACGAAATCCAGAGGACCGTAATCCATATGCACTAAAGCCAAATTTTTAAAACACAATTTATTGAAATACCTTTATTGAAATCCAGACAAACAATATCCAGATTTTTTAAATCAAGATTTTTGAATTCAAATAAACGATATCCAGATAAACTAAATCCTTTTATCTCTTACTAATATTATTAACTTAACCTATTTAATTGCAACCTAAACTAACCTACTAAGTCGAATTTGACAATAAAAATCTATGAGTAATGGGCAAGTAAAACAATAGCTAGTCGGTTCTGGCACTCGCCGGCCGCTGCCGCGGCACGCTCGCTTCGCTCGCTCGGCTCGTGCGAAGGGTCACAGTTCTAACCTAACCTAACCAAATGAGTCGAATTTGACAATTAAACCTATATGTAATGGGTAACTTAAACAATAGTGAGTCGGTTCGCAGTTCTAATCTAACCTAGGTCACATAAAATAATATTATGTATTGCAATAATTTAGCTGAAACACGATTGTATGGAAACCAAATAAAAAGTTTATGAAAATATGGCAAAAATTTATCTGGAATATGATTATATGGGAACCAAATAAAAAGATTATGAAAATTTGGTAATAGTTTATCTGGAAAGCGGTACGATGGGACCCAAAAAAAGTATTCTGAGAATCTGGTATAGCTAAATCTGGATTATAAGAATATGGGAAACAAAAAAATACTATTTGAAAATTTGGTTTTAGTGCGTCTGGAAATCGATTCATCTGGGAAATTAAAAACGGAATTTTAAAAAGTTGTCATTCATTACATCTGTCTTTTAAAAGTTCTACCAACTGTTTTCTGGGTTTTAAGATTCGGGTAACAGAAATTCGAGGTTTCAATAGGTTACCAAAAGATAAACATGGTACCTACCTTTTGTATTAATAGCCCTTTTTATTTATATTAGATCTCAAGAGAGCTTATCTCCCCGTATTTACCCTTTCCAATTACTGATCATGATATATTTAAATTATTATTCAATATGTGAATGAAGTTAGTTGTTGAATACATGAATAGGAAAATTGCATATGAAAGCCAATTAATGTGTGGTGATGTCTGGGTATAAATAGATGTAGGTTAAGTTGCAATAACCGGGCATTCGATTGTTGATTTAAGCTTGACTAATTAATATGTAAATGCGGTTAACTTATTAAGAGCGAAGAGGAATTAATATGCAATATAAAGGGGAGATATAAAGTTTTTGTTTTGATATTCACTAACATAGACTCAGGCCTTATTCGCATTGGGGTTGGCAGATACTATTGAGTGACAGAACTATGCCGATGAACCTTACAAACTTACGTTGCTTCGTCTACATACACATATCTTTATATAAAATGGCCGTCGTTGAATGAATGTCACCTCTTATGACTTTGTAAGTCTTTCATTTAAGAAAAAATATCGTTACCATCCAGCAGGAATCAAAGTACAAAAGCATAACAGCTACACATCTAAATGTCTACAAATTAAATATCTTACGTTTATGAACGCAGTATTTAATCATCAAAATACTTAACGGTTGTTTAACTTAAGCTCAAAATATCGGGACACGTAATGCAGAAGTTATTTTACATATTAATGTAAGTATTATAAATATAACTTCCGTGTGGTGACGGAGTAAGAATACAATATGTCACCACCCCATCTCATCCCATGGGTGTCGTAAAAACCGACTAATGGACTGTCCGTAAATATTATCTTTACGACATAAAAAGAAGGAAAACTTGAAATTAAACCCTATACAGCGTGGTACTAGTAGACCAAGTATCCCTCCGTCACGGAAGGAGGCCCGTCTCTGCAGTGGGACATTAAGGGGTTGTTATGAAATATAAATGTGTGTGTGTGTGTTATCAGGAGCGGCTGCTGCTATCAGTGCTGCCGCGCCACGTCGCCATGGAGATGAAGGCGGACATCGCCTCGCAGCCGCGCCAGGAGCAGTTCCACAAGATCTACATCCAGCGATATGAGAACGTCAGGTAATTACACTCTCACTACGTTACTTTATTATTAAACATTTACTTGTTTATAATAGCACGGTAGTGGCGAACAGGCATACGGTCTACCTTGTGGTAAGTGTTTACGGTATTCATATTTATATACCCACGAGCATATTCACTCCTCATCATCACATGATCATCCCTAACGAAAAGCTCACCGATCATAATAATATTCACCCAGGTATTATCATATCATTTACAGCGTAATTGTAATAAGAACGTTGATGATTAACATTTTTATTCCTGACCATAATACTTTGACTTTACTCGAACTTGCCTGCCTACAAACAATATGTTGTATACAATATTATTATCATAGTACAGTTAGTAGGTAAACTCACACGTAGCGTAGGCTAGAGAAGAGAAGGTTCTAGATTGATGTGTAGTACTTTACTTACACAGTATTGTAAAAAAAAATCAACTCTCAAATCCATGTGTACTGAGAATATAAAAGTGATAACGATTGATAAGTTTATAAATCATCTCTCAATCAATCATTTAGACTAGGTAACGAAAAACAAGAAAGTACATGACATCAACTCTTCCGGTGTGTAAAGGAAAGTTCCTATTCCTAGTTAACCCAATACAACAAGTAATATCCTTCAGTATTATCCTTCCTACAGTGAAAGTTTGAGGATGTATGGATGGATGGATGTTTGTTACAATTTCACGCAAAAATTACTTAATGGATTTTGATGAAATTTGGAGTATAGGTAGTTTAGTGTGTAGAATAACATTTAAGCTACTTATACAACGCGGGTAAAGCCGTAGGGATCAGCTAGTACACTATAAACACAACCACGTTAAAATAAACTTATACCATAACACACAGTACCTAGCATCATACTATAGAATGCACAAAACTTGTAAGTATTATCAAAGTTCAGTCAAACTATATTTGTGTACCTAGTTATAGAACAGATAGCATTACCAGATTGGACTAGTTTAAACTAGTTACCGTCGCGTCCCAGACTGCAGTCTGTACGAACAACTCTACCCAGTGTAGGAGTTAAGGTTCAGTTTTGCTTGTGCGACTGGGTGTAAATAAAAACGACGTGTTGTTTGTTCTAATATCTATTGAACACTAAAAGTGAATGAGACAAATGAATGTATGATGCGACAACATAACTAATATGGCCGAACATGCCGCCCACCAAAAGGACTGTAAGCCCTTTTATAATAAGTAATTAATAACAATCTTTATAAACTTTGGAACTTAAAAAATTTAAACAATAATAAATGCGTGTTATATGCAAAACACTAAACTAGTAAAATTTACACAAAAATACATTTATGGGTGACAGCCACTATCCAGCCAAACTCTCAAAAAGACAAAAAAAAACATATTTAAAGGAATTAAATTACTTTGAAGTTAAAACTAACCTATCCTACAAACAAATACAATTTAAATCTTTAGGTAGTACTAATATGTACTGAAAGGTTTGCTATACTTAATAACATAATATTTGAGATTTAAGTACAAAATTAAGTAAGTAAAATAAGTCTTTGATTTGAACTACACTAATATAATAATTTAATCTGCAGTACTAATAGGCAAAGGACATAAGTTTGTAATGGATCGCTTAGTATTTTTACCATTACTACGGACTGTATACACTCTCGTTATATTGTCATTTCCAGGATGCTTGTCCACAATACGTGCCAGTGGCCACTTGCTAGGGGGTAGGTTTTCTCCTCTTAATAATACAATATCTCCAAGTTGGAATTCTGGCGTTTTCTTTAACCATTTTGGTCGTTGATTGAGACGTGTCAAATATTCAGTCTGCCAACGTTTCCAGAAATGTTGTACTAATCTCTGTGTATGTTGCCATCTCGTTAACAAACCAACGTTGACTGTTTCGTAGGTTCGATCTGGAACGTTAATCAAAGCTTCTCCAATGAGAAAATGACCAGGCGTAATTACTTGTATGTCATCAATTACATCAACATCTGTAGATATAGGTGTCAACGGTCTGGAGTTAAGACACGCTTCTATTTGTGTAAGTACTGTCGCAAATTCTTCAAAGGTCAAATTAGATGTAAGTATTTTTCTTAAGTGTTGTTTTACTGACTTGACTCCGGCTTCCCAAAGCCCACCGAAGTTTGGACTGTATGGCGGAATGAAGTGCCACTGCGTACCATCATTGGTTAGTTGATTAGATATTTGATCAGGTATCTCAAGTCTAGCTTCTTTCCACATTGCAAATAATTCTTTGTTAGCTGCTATAAAATTTGTACCATTATCACTCCATATTTCATTACATTTGCCTCTTCTTGACACGAAGCGTTTGAATGCAGCGATAAAGGCGTCAGCTGTCAGATCGCTCACTAGTTCTAGATGTATGGCCTTTACTGCCATACAGATGAATATGCAAATGTATGCTTTACTTGTTTTAGCTCCTCTTCCTTTAGACTTCAACACGTACACTGGGCCAGCGTAGTCGATACCACAGCGAGAAAATGGTCGCGCCGGGGTGACTCGAGGTTTAGGTAAATCTCCCATCATCTGTTGTCTTCTCGAAGAGCGCTGCCGAGCACAGGTAAGACATTTGTGTGTATGTTGCTTTACTAAACTCTTACAGCCAACTATCCAGTATTTATTCATCAGGTAAGTAAGCATTAATTTTATTCCACCATGTAGTGTTTTATGGTGTGCATCAGCTATCAGTAAAGGTACTAATTTATTCTTTTTTCCCAATATCACGGGATGTTTCAGGTTCTCATCAACGTCAGCGTGTCGCAGCCTGCCGCCCACCCTGAGGATATTTTGCTTATCAATGAATGGATTCAAGGTTTTTAGCGTGCTTGAAACCTTTATGGTCTGTCCGTTTCTTAGTCTAATAATTTCTTCTGCAAATTCTTCTTCTTGTACTTGTCTTATGCATATGTCTAGAGCATCTTGTATTTCTTCTGTTGTAATTTTACATTCTAACTTCTTTTGATTCTTTTTCAGGTTGAGAAACTTCTTACAATAAACTATTACATTTAATAATTCAATAAGAGTGTCATAGTTTTCAAATTTGATACACTTATCTTCACCTTCTGTCACATGAACATGAGTAAGTATAGTTTCATTCTTTTTTCTTTCTATATCTGTATGTAGCGATGTACTCGTAGGTCTTACAAATTCTATTGGCTCGTTCATTAGCCAGGTAGGTCCATTCCACCACAAGGATTTGTGAATTAATTCTGATATGGAGGAACCTCTTGAAGCTATATCTGCTGGATTATGAGATGACTGCACGTGAAACCACTGGCTATTGCTCATGTACTCTAATATCTCCACAACGCGATTTGCAACAAATGGCTTCCAGCGGTATGGTTCTCCTAGAAGCCATGCCAAGACTATGGTGGAATCTGTCCAGGCAAATACGTTTTCAACTGGTATCCTCATTGATTGACTTGCCATAAATAGTAGTTTTGACAGTAGTACTGCTCCGCTTAGTTCGAGTCGTGGTAAAGAAATAGTTTTTACAGGTGCTACTTTAGTTCTCGCAGCAATAATGTTTGTCTTTATTTCTCCATTTTCTAACTGTACACGGCAATATACGACAGCTCCGTATGCTCTTTCAGAGGCATCGCAAAAGCCATGAAGTGTAACTTGATTCTTTTCTGTGCTTAATGTATTTAACCAGCGATTTATTTTTATTAGATTGACGTTATTTAAATCTTCTCGAATGTATTTCCACTGATCTTCTAATTCTTTTGTTATTTCTTGATCCCAACTAAAGCCTTCCAACCACAATCTTTGTACAAACATCTTTGCAGTAACTATGGCTGGTGCTATCCATCCTAGTGGGTCAAATAATCTTTGTAAATCTGATAATATGTTTCGTTTTGTAATGCTTGATGCCACAGGTTCCAAATTCAATTGGTAATTAAATTTATCATCTGCTAGATTCCATGTCAATCCTAGGGCTTTTATTATGCCATCTAATTTTATGTGTAGATTTGCTTTCGACGTAACTTTGCTGACATCTATTGATTTAAGAAACTCACTGCTGTTTGAGGCCCATTTCTGTAGTTCAAATCCACCCCGTTGTAATATAGTTGTGATTTGTTTACTAAGCTGGATTGCCTTTTCTTCTGTGTCACAACCAGAGGTTAAATCGTCAACATAGAAGTCTTCTTGTATTACTTTAGCTGCTTCTGGGTAAAGCTTACCTTCATCTTCTGCAAGTTTCATTAGCGTCTTGACAGCGAGATAAGGAGCAGATGCTGTCCCAAATGTTACGGTTCGTAATCTGTAATCTACTATGTCTGTATTGTTGCGACGCCAAAGGATTCTATGGTAATCAATGTCTTCTTTATCTAACAAAACCATTCTGTACATCTTCTTAATGTCGCTTACGAAACAAATTTTGTGCATTCTCCATCTCATTAATATACTTCTCATATCTTCTTGTAACACAGGACCAGTCATCAGTTCATCATTTAATGAAATGCCTTTATTGTATTTGCATGACGCATCAAATACAACTCTAATTTTTGTTGTTTCTTTGTCTGTTCGTATAATAGCATGATGTGGGAGGTAAACAGATCGTTTATTTATTTCATCTTCTGGTACTTCTGTCATATGCCCCATTGTTAAATATTCTTCCAATACATTATAATATTCTTCCTTTAACTTAGGTGTCTGTTGCAGCCTTTTCTCTTGATAAATTAATCTCTTTTTTGCTATTTCTCTTGTATTTTCACTCGGTGTTATAGGTTCATTATTGTTGAATGGAAGTCTGACAATATATCTTCCACTACTATCTCTTTTATATGTTTTTTCAAAAAAATCTTCACATTGTTGTTCTTCTTTTGTATACTTTCTCTTCGTAGTTTGGTCTACTTCCCAAAGTGTTTTTAAAAAATCTTCTACTATTATCTGATGATGCATGACGAGGATTGAATCTGATTGTTGTGGGTTCTCTTCTATATTACCAAATAAAATCCAACCAAGGCTTGTTTTATGAGCACACGGAGAGCCTGGTGGACCTTTGAGGAGTTCATTTTGTATTATTTGTGTGTATACATCTACTCCTAGAAGTAGGTCAATAGAACCTGGCTTGTAGTAATTAGGGTCAGCCAGAGTTAGCCCGTCTAAGTGAGGCCAATTGTTTGTCTTGATGGTTTGAGATGGTAATTTGGTTGTTAGTTGTTTAGACATAACATATGTTTTAATTCTTTGACTAAAAGTTTTACATGTAGACTCTAAATTGAGAAGAACTGCATGTTTGATGTGTTCTTTAGTAGATCCCACGCCAATAACTGTGCCTTTGATTGGATAACGTTTAGCCTTTAATGATTGGGCTGCACGCTCAGTTATGAAGCTCGCTTGTGAGCCTTGGTCAATCAAAGCACGTAGTGTAATTGCATGGTTATCCTCGCTTCTTATTGTGACAATTGCTGTAGCTAATAATGCTGTACTTTGTTTGGTAGAAATGTGTGATGCCATCATTGTTATATCTTCTTGTTCTTCTTCTACTTCTTCTTCCTTCTTTAAACTTGTACATAATGCCACTCCAGGTTGTTCGTTTGTTGTGTTCTGTATGTTGCCTTTTGTGGTTGTATTATTGTCTGTGTTTTCGTGAAGAAGAGTATGATGACGTCTTCTGCATAGTCGACAGCAGGTTGGTATGCGACATTGCCTTACAGAGTGTCCGGATGCAAGGCAATTGAAGCACAAGTTGTTTGTTTTTATAAACTGACTTCTTTCTAATGGTGTGTATTTTCCAAATGCTTTACAGTGGCTAAGTGTGTGTGGTTCATTACACATTTTGCATACCTTTGTATTTTCAGTTGTTGTTGTGGTGTGAAATGTCCTTTCACGTACAGGAGCAGTTGTTGTCTTTGGTTTAACAGCTTCAGTGAGCTCCAATGTACGAAAACGGCTTTCTAGAAACTTTTGAAGCATCTTCAAGGACGGCAGAGTATCCAGCTCGTTATTATTGCTTACATAATCTTCCCATAGTGTGTGCGTCTCACTGTCTAATTTCTGTACTATCACAAATATTATAATAGGATCCCAATTGTCTGTACTCACGCTCATGTTATTAAGGTGATGCAAGCACTCAAATGAAGTATCTAATAAGTTCTTTATGTTATTTGCATTATTCACAGAAATCTTTTTTTGCGAAAAGAATCTACGCATAACTGCATTGATATTTAAGCGTTTGTTACCGTACCTTAATTTTAATATTTCCCATGCCTTTTCGTAATTGCAATCTTCTATTTTAATGTTTTTCAACTTAGATTCAGCTTCTCCCTTAACGCTCAGTTTCAAATAATGCAATCTTTGTACATTACTCAGTGATTTGTTTGTATGCACAAGTGAATAAAAAAGGTCATGGAAGGACATCCATTCTTCATACTGTCCGCTAAATATTGGTATTTGTATTTTAGGTAACATCACGCGAGTTTGTTGTGAATCACTATTATTTGTAGTTAAAGCACTGTTTGTTGAACTTATGGGTCCTAGCAAGTCCATAATATCCGATTTTAAACTAATAAATATTTCTTCATGTTCATAAAATTCATTATTCTCAATGTAGGGTATTTTAGTTCCTTTCTCTTGCGGTATATGGCGTATTATGTCGTCGTAAGAATGTAAATACTTCTCCCAATACTCTTCTACACATTTGAGACGCGTTTCAAGGTAATTACGTGTTAATCTAGCCTTAGGACACTTTTTTAAATTAACTTGTGTATTCTTCAAAGTCTTGGCAATATGTTCCACCACATTAAACGATTCTTGCACTTCCTCAGCCATTGTAATCACGAAAAAAGTTTATATTGATCTTCACTCGTAATAAGTTATAATAACAACTTGTATATAATTAGTTAAAACTTGTACATAGATGTTTATAATCTTCTATTGTTCTCGACGGCGGGTCGGCCGGGCGGTCGTTCTCAGGTAGTCGCCACAGTGTCCGGCTCGGTTGGACCATAACATGTAGGAGTTAAGGTTCAGTTTTGCTTGTGCGACTGGGTGTAAATAAAAACGACGTGTTGTTTGTTCTAATATCTATTGAACACTAAAAGTGAATGAGACAAATGAATGTATGATGCGACAACATAACTAATATGGCCGAACACCCAGTGTAGGAAGGAGCGGAGGCAATATGTTCACTCAGAATGCCGCTACTAACCTATGTTACTTTACTGACTAACTTTTAAATTTTAAATTGTGAACTTGTACACAACTACTATATTTATAGTTTTATATGTTTTACCTCTCGTAATTGGTACTTAAGAAAAGTTATTTAGCCTATCTAAGTAAATACAATACTTAGTCTAAATCATGCCGAACTTAATATCATTCGAAAATCATGCCACATGAACCTAATACCGATATCTTTCGTTGTCAGAACCATTTAAGTAATGGATCTAAAAGTACACGGCCATTGCTTGACTCTGAACCTAATTAGAATTATTTCTAACTGCAATTACAACAACAGGCAATTTTTTTCAATAGTTATAGCTTTATGACGATTAAACATTGTCAAGACTAACGGCCAGCCTTCAATAAAAATCATCCAAGGAAGAAACCTGTACCTTACGTCTTAACAGTCAGAGCAGAACAGGCAAGATAATTTTGCTTTTCCTATACATACACACACATGCACACACTTTTTTTCATTTGCTTTACGTAATTTTGCGCGAACATAAATATAATAATAGGTTTGTAGCTCCGTGTTCACACAGAATAAATATAACAGTAGGGACTCCTAAGTTTAGAGAAAACGTCCTCTTAAGATAATAACAATGAATATAAACGTTTTATAATAGATTGTATAAAAGTATTTTAGTCAATACAACTTCAGTTCAAAGTGCATTTACGATATTGAAAAAACAATTGAAGCTGGTGACTTTGTAGAAACAGCTCGAATCTACGTAGGTAATCTCATTAATGATGAAAACAATGTGCCATTGCTGTTTTGGTCTTCTGAAACTATTGAGAAAAGAGACAGAAACTTCCAAAAAATTATCATACATAATAATATATAAATATCATATAAAACTATATAGTATACTATAGTAGTAACGTTTTCGGAGAGTATGATATTGACGATTTGATTGATATACAATTCAATAAGATATATTATGCTGAGTTACTAACTATTCAGCCCCCCCTTGTCGACTAGATCGTACGTTAAGCTATATCAAAAAACGTTATCTATTCATAGCTTCCTTTATGTTATTACATTTCATAGTTTTGTCATTAAAAGACAACTCCCGCAGTAGAGATGATGCCCTGTGTCGCAGGGTCTTTACAAACTTCAATTTAACGGACACAAAGTGCATGCAGACTTAGAACAATAGTTTATTTATCGCACAAAGAATAGTTCTGCGTAGGATTGTACCTCGCGACCTCGTGCGGTTTATATAATTATTGTTGTGGGGCTACTGTTGTGTGTAGGCTGTGCGTTGTCGATGTCTCGGACGCGACGTTATCGCGTACTGTTGTTCAAGATTCGTGGAACACTCGATATGTCACGCAGACACTTTTGGCACTTTATACGTATTGTAAAATATAACATATTTGGGACGCAGTCCTTTTGTTATGAATAAATATGTTATTTATATAAATATTTGTACAATGTTGTCGACATTTTGCCTACAAATCAGATCGGTAGATATCTATAGTTCCTCAATTATGTTACATGTTTCTACCTAAGTTTGGTAGAAACAAATTGACAACATAATGTAATATTATTTTAATTATTGAATTAAGCAGCAAGCTCTTACTTTACGAGTAATTTTAACTCCTTAAAGACTAAGTACACCGATTACCTAACTAAAATTCAAGACCCTGTTCTTTAAATTGAATCAGGTAATTGATGTCCAGTTTAACTAAGTCTCAAAGATGTAATTTATAAAGCCGGTGCGGTTATCAGTAGCCTGAGTAGGTACCTACTCTTAGTATTAAAAAGTGTTCACTATAACGTCCCCCACACTTTAAATTAAAACTTTTGTGATTGACATAGGGCTAAGCAAATTTTTTATACAGTATATCTATACTCTATACTATTATATAAAGCTGAAGAGTTTGTTTGTTTGTTTGAACGCGCTAATCTCAGGAACTACTTCTTCGAATTGAATTTAGTTTTCAGTTTTGGATAGACCATTGATCGAGGAAGGCTATAGGCTATATAACATCAAGCTATAACAAAAAAAAATTTTCAAATTTAGGGGGCCTAAGGGCCTTAACAGAAGGCTCATGGTCACTCAGAGGGCAATGGAGAGACCTATGTTGTAGCCTGACCTATGGACCTACTCAGAAGGTTCATGGTGTCTCAGAGGGCAATGGAGAGAGCTATGTTGTAGCTTGACCTATAGGCCTACTCAGAAGGCTCATGGTCACTCAGAGGGCAATGGAGAGAGCTATGTTGTAGCCTGACCTATGGGCCTACTCAGAAGAATCATGGTCACTCAGAGGGCATTGGAGAGAGCTATATTGCAGCCTGACCTATATGGGCCTATTTAAATGGCTCATGGTCACTCAGAGGGCTATGTTGTAGCCTGACCTATGGACCTACTCAAAAGGCTCATGGTCACTCCAAAGGGCAATGGAGAGAGCTATGTTGAAGCCTGACCTATGGACCTACTCAGAAGGCTCATGGTCACTCCAGAGGGCAATGGAAAGAGCTATGTTGTAGCCTGACCTATGGGCCTACTCAGAAGGCTTATGGTCATTCAGGGGCATTGGAGAGAGCTATGTTGGGAGTTTCCCTGCGTGATCGAATCAAAAATGAGGAGATTCGCAAGAGAACCAAAGTAACCGACATAACCGGTTAAAGTAGCGACAAGCAGGGCACATAGCGCGGAGAACCGACAGCTGTTTGGGCAGAAAGATTCTGGAATGGCGACCGCGAAAAGCGCTGTTGTGGACGGCTGGAAGCCGATGGATGAGGGAGGCACAGGACCGCACAAGGTGACAATACTTGAAGAAGGCATAAATATGTACAGCAGTTGACGTCGATTGGCTGATATGATGATGATGAATAAACTTTGTATGAATTATAGAAGTTTTTTTTTATTTCATTTCAAATTTAATCGCGGACAAAGTTGCGTTTTACAGCTAGTTTATAATAAAGCACACTTACACATATTACACAGTAATCCTTGCTCGAAATCAAATTTCCCTCCAGTAGTACTTGTACAAGAAACAACAGCAATTACATTTTATATTACGAGTGCTTACCAAATTGTAAATGAAATTTCAGCTCCCTCAATCCCTATTGGGAGAGGGGTAGGTTGATGGAGGGGGGAGGAGGGGCTGAGGATGTGACGTATATATACGTCATCATGCCTGTGAACGACGTCGCTCGGTCCTGAGCGTGATGCTCTAGGGCACAGCACAGACATACACATAGACACACACACACTCACACATACACACACGCGGAACATAATGCCTTTATTTAAATCTAAGTGTAAGATGTACAAGTAGATAACAGATTAGTGTAGGCGCATTGTATTAAAACGCTTTTGCTCTGAATATTAACAAGATGAGTTGTTAACTAGTTGTAAGTACGTTACTAACGAGTAGGAACTACTCGAGTGACGGAAACATATTAACTTTACGTGCTCCCCACGCCACGCACTCACTCTACCGGGACATAATCTTATAATCAAATACTACTTATTTACTTGACATGCATAATTATAACATTGACTTCACTAAATAGTTAACACTTTTACGATAAAAAAGTGTTCTCTGTGCCTTGTCGGCAGTAAAAAGTGTCTACGTTTGCGCGGGGCCTATGATAAGTAGACAAAAGTACTTTATTTATACAGTATAGATACGCAGTACTTTAGTTTAAAAACTAATATTAAGTAATATTATACTTAATTAGTTAAAGTACTTGTACAACATTGATGCTCGCAAGTGCTTTGAGTAGATTTAAGACAAGAAACAAATTACGAAATACATCCAGCTCACTATAATTTAACTAAGACAATGTCAAAAGAGAGAAGCTCGCGGGCATTCACTTGAAAATACGATGCTCTCATTAATTATGATAAAAGTAGACGTTTTATACATTATAAACTATTGTTTGATAACTTCGTTATTCTTATAAAATAACATTATTTATTGGGATGTACTTGTAGCTGTGTTTTGGATATTCTATTACCAGGAGGCCTATCCATATGCTAAGAGATATCGTTTTGCAAAGTGAGTAACAGCGCGTATGTTCTCGCTGGAGTAGGTCGTGATACAGGCTGTAGTGCATGCATCACTATTATTGTCATCATCATCATATCAGCCGATTGACGTCCACCGCTGAACATTGGCCTCCTCCATTGCATTTAGATTGTATTTTTATAAATAGGAAAATTCTAAAAAACGCTTAACAATACCAATATTTCTAGTTGAAACCAGCAAATAAATATGTAAGTAGTATCTTCAACTTTAAAACATATTTTAAGAACAAGGGATCTAAAATCATTCCCAAGTTGGCTTTACGTAATAAATTCGTTAGAATTTCATGTTATAGGTAGTGTTAGGTATACATAAGTTGATGTTAATTGTCTAGTGGTTAGAGGAACACATTTATAAGGTTCTGCGGTATCGTATAGTCCGTGTTTAAACGTAGGCCACGCCACGTAATTGTATCGTGCGGGGTTCGCACGTAATTGCGAGTAATGACGGTTATGCCTAGCGCAGAGCCGGCCGGTCTAATGGCGCTACATGGCTGAGGTTTGGCTACAGAATATTATCCTACGTTACTTAAACACATTACGTAACCACTCGGTTATGTACCTGCGTGTACAGTGAAGTAGTACTGTACTCTTTACTCTAAGTCTAGCATCTAGTATCATTGTGATGTATAAGTAAACTTGTGTAACAAAAGCTTACAGAAACATTTCACTTTCACAATATCGTTTTATAATAATTACATGTCGTTATAGTAAATACTTTTATCAAAAGCATTACCTCATCAAAAGGACTTAAGAGTATAAAGCTATCCGTAGAGGTACAAGTAAACAAATTAAGAGCCTCCTTGTCTCACAATATTACGAGGAACATTTAATATTAACATATATCTACCTAACTTACTAATGTAAAAAAAGGGATCGACTCAATACAAAGGGAATAGGGGAAGAGGTAATAATTTTTATCATACATGAAAATTTATTAACATTATGTGAACAAGACTTCAAAATGATGCTTTACAATGTTCTTTGTCATACAATTAATAAAATAAAAGTAAGTATATCAGTGTGAGGAAGCTCCTCGCTCGTCGAACAAGTTTAATTTGATAATATTCATGCGTCAAAACGGTGAAGACAAAGTTGGTGACATATTATTAGAGGCCGGGTGCAGGGTTGACAAACCTATCTGTATCAGTGAGCGACGAGCGATCAGAACGTTATCTACATAACTTTTAATGATAAAACAAAGCGCTCTCAAAAGTAATTATATTTTAGACAATACTGATTTTGTTATAATTACATCGAATTCAGTATTGTATTAAACTCGTTCTGTAAAGTTTGGTACCTTTGTTACGTGTTCTGTTCTATATTATAATGTTATGTCACGTGTGAGATGTACTTTGACTATGACGCGTTATTAGGTTCAGGCGATCACGCTCCCTTTTAAGTCTTTGCTTTCCATATATTGGTGACATGAAAGGAAACATTAAAAAATATCGACTTAGTTTTATATCACTTTACGTATACCTAATTATATTGTATTGAAGGCAGTTAAGACTGAAAAACTTTCGGTGCTCTACTACAAGATAATTTGTTTTATTCACAGTTTCTCTCATTGTCGATTTTTGCTAGACTCTCGGTATGAGGTGGACTAATGACGTAATAAATTGTGTATTTCTGTCACCATAAGAGTAATTCATGTAGCCTAAACACAAGCGGTATGCCTGTATAAAATAGTAGGTATGGGATATGATATGCCCGGGGCGACAGAGGGACAGCCCTGTTATCAAGTTAGCAGGTTAACTGCTAACTCGAGATATTGATAGATGGAGGAAAACGAGTTTGGACTCAGTCACCGAGATTATACTCGCAGCGATATATATCACAAACTATGATCGAGCAGGAGTTATCTCTCTACTACTAACTTACTAACTATATTCATGTCTCGATGAACAAACTCGACATATTTGCTCAAATCGGATAAAACTGAAAACGTAATACGTTTGGAAATGGTGCGCTCTCAAACTTTGAAATGATAATCTGATGTCTATTTATAGTAGGTCCGGATCCGGACGTATAATGTGTTGCGAACTGTTGTGTACCATGTATAATTATCTCATTTGGGCTTCAGTTATTATTATATTGTATACTTTCCTATGTGATAATCGTGAACTACGTATATAAAATGTTTGCAACTTTATAAAGTAAAGCTCTGGGCGTGCGTAGGCAGTTATTAATATTATATTTTCAGAACAAAACAAAAACGTTGATTTTCGCAGTTTTCCCTGGGGACTACACTATTAAGGGAGGGGTGAACAGGTTGTTGAAGGATCGGCAGCTCGTGTGAGCTGGTGTTGCAGGCGTCCACAGGCTACGGTAACTTGTTACCGCCAGGTGGACTGTATGTCTGTTTGTAAATAAAACCGAACACAGTTATACTAAGTGAGGTGTATATGATTTGTTGCAGCATCCTGTTCGCGGACATCTGCGGGTTCACGTCGCTATCAGACCAGTGCACCGCCGAGGAGCTGGTGCGCCTGCTTAACGAACTCTTCGCTCGGTCAGTTTATATTACTTTATACTTATGATTACTTTAAGTCGCACATGTTTATTTTATAAGACAACTATAGCTCAGATAGATTTGTTCAGTGTCGCGGACACTTTTACTATTTTGCAAGTTGTTTTTTTATTTAAATTCCTCGACATAGCCTGTCCCTAGTGCCTTATATTAGCGCTATTCTATTTTGTATTCGAATTATCTGTTTTAAATTTTACTTGAGCACCTGTTTTATTCGGAAGGCATTATTTATTTAATAACTAGCTGCTGTGCCCGCGACTTCGTTCGCGTGGCGGATGTTACTTACTTCGCAATTCGATTTAATACTGAAAAATCGTTTTTAAAACCTTATAACGAACAGATATACCTACATTACAAACGAATTGTAAAATTAACGAACGAACCAAAACCTTTTCAAAGTAAATAAATAGTAAATAAAATATCTATGAAGACTGCGTCTAAACTTATACTGAAAGACATGAGCGAACGTCATTCTTTCAAGGAAAATCTTAACACCGCGATACTGAAAATGACGTCACAGGCACAATGCTATCTGTTGTCAAATTTGTAAGTTAAAATAAATGACATCGCTTATTTCATCATAACTGCAAGGACGCGCCTCCTCCCGTGACGGAGGAATACTTGGCCTACTAATACCACGCTGGCCAGTCGGATTGGTTGATAATATACGGATAGATTGGAAGATAATATTCACCGATAGTCCCTTAGTCGGTTTTACGCCACCCATGGGATGAGATGGGGAGGTGACATATTGTATTTTTACTCCGTCACCACACGGATACATGGCTGGCGTGCATGAGGTCGCGGGTTCGATTCCCATGGAGGACAATTGTGATACACAAACTATTGTCCTTAGTCTGGATGTTCTTTGTGTCCGTTAAATTGATATTTTTAAAGGCTAGTGTGGGATTTGTCTTTTGTAAAAAAAATGCTGAAATAAATTATTGTACCTCACACCTTTTTACCATCTAGCAAAAAATATTTGACTAAACTTAGACTCGACTATATTATTATCTATAGATAAACTGCGTGCAGTATTTATGAATTACTTAATAAAATAAACACAAACACTTTGAATAATAATTTAATGTTTTGTGATTGTATTTCTTTATTTTATTGTCAGTTTTGTATTTTTTTATTGTTGACAAATAGCAATAATGTGTAAAATGATCTATATCTTGTGTGTTTATCAACCGATTTCTATAATTTTTTTTTTATGAATAAGATATTAAAGTGTACTTTTGAAATATGGGAGTTTGAAAAAGATATGTCTATGCAAATTACAATATATTTATGTATTTAATACACTTTGAAGAAAACCCTAACGATTAAACACGTTATTGTGGCTAATATATAAAAGATAGATATATACTATTCAAGACTTTTTTGTACATCTTTTGAAGACCATTATTTTTGTAATACATATTTTTGGCGTATGATCAACGTATGCGATGATAAGAGCTAGAACGCGCTTTTTGTCAACTGACTTGCTTCAAATTTTTCGTCACTGCTCAGCTCCTATGTGTCTTAGCGTTATGTTATACAGCCTATAACCTGTCCGGGAGTATGGACTACAATCGTACCAAGTTTGGTTAAAATGCCTTCAGTAGTTTTTGACCCATGCGTGCACATACAGACAGACAGACAGACAGACAGACAGACAGACAGACAGACAGACAAAAAATTTATTGATTGCATTTTTGGCATTAGTATCGATCACCATTCATCCTCCAATATTAATTTTGAACATATATTCAATGTACAGAATTGATCTCTCTACAGTTTTATTATAAGTATATAGATAAAATTAGCAATTCTGTCAGTTATTAAAGTCAAATAGGAGAGAATGTCAGTTTGTGTCAGACAAAAGGAAGACAGTTGTGTGCGTCACCCGACACTCACCAATCAAGGAGAAAATCTGTAATTCCTTGAATAATGAATGACGCTTGCGTCGCCCCCGAGGAGTCATGCGGCGGGTGTACGCGGTACGCGCGGAAATGAACGACAATTTTACATATTTCTTATATAAAAAAATTCCTTCTCTGATTTAGTTTAAATAAAGACTAACGACTGTTTGGTTGTAAGCTGGGGTTTGTATTTGCAAAGAAAAATATTTTAAACAAAATAAAAAGAAAACCTAAACTTCCGTAGCGTTGTTCTGATACTAGATGAGTCATCGTTAGGAGTTCTCAAGAACAAAATGAAACGTTACAGTTTCCGAGAAAAGGTCCGTTAAATAATTTTTAACCTCCAATGAACCATTAATGAAACATAACCCGTCAAAATTGTTAACAATGTGTACTCTCCTCCCTTTAATTTGTGTAATGTTTGACCTATAAATTTCTAATTAACCACGTAAATGGGCCACGGTGAAAACTCTCAACCAATTATTTTGTGAATATTTGCAAATATGTATGTGCCTACCACGAACACATAATATCGTATACTTTCTTATTATTCCTCACAGCTAGAATGTTAACTACTTAGTCTTAACTTGTATTAGACTATTACATTAAATATAATATTACACAATTATTTTACACATTCCTATTATTTTTTGTATTCAATGTAAAGATATGAAATGAGATATTTACATGTTGATAAGACAGCTTCTGGTTACAAGTACCTACTATGATATTTTTACCATAAATAGTTTAAAAAACGGGTAAACATTAATAACAACTTAAGACACACAACTTCAAAAAATGAATTTATTCTTAATCACAGTCTTATCCCCGGGCGGTGGGATAAATATTCTTTTATAAATGATTTATCCTAAGTTTCCATACGTAAGATGTCCACTGCCTATCATGTATCATATTCATATCATCTTTTCACAAAATACCTACACTTTATACATGAATGTTAATTATTACTCTTGCTAACTATTACAACTTTTTTGATTTAAAAAGTTATAAATTATATTGAGATGAATAATAAAATATTATCCCGCTTAGAAAATAATAGAAATTTGTATTTTTTTTTAATGAAACCTACTTATTTTTATTATTTTACTTATTTTTTGTAACAGACTTAATAGTGAGCCACCCTCTCAACTCAGACCAAATAAAAAATAAAGACGTAGCGCTGTCAACAGAAAAATTAAGCAGGTTTTATAAACATGTGTGCATTTAAGGAGTGCTGCCATGCAGTGAAAACTAATTACCCTAATATTTGTCTAAGTACTGGCAGACCTATTGAGTTCATGAATAAATTTAATTTTAAAATTGTATATAGGTATTTTCCTTTTAAGTGGTGGTACTCGTATAATAGTATGTTTATTCCGACAAGATTGGGTAAAAATAAAACAAATATTATTCCAAAATCATTTAATTAATGAATAATCTAGAGTGTTTCCGTGACCTGGGTGTCATCATATACTATGCGGAACGCATGTCGCTGCAGTCGGTCTAGGGTTTCTATGAAATACTTGGCAGAGCCATCCCAAAGATGCAAACAGTACTCCATGCTGCTCCGAACCTGCGTTTTGTAGAGCAGGTACCGCTGCTCCGGAGTGAAGTATCGCTGCACCCTGTTTAGGATGCCAAGTTTACGTGGGACTGTGGTGATCACTCCTTCGACATAGTCACGATTGAAAGTAATATAAGTCACCATTATCGAAATGTGTCGAACAAACTACGCTGCGCGCCTTAGGATTCCATGATTCATCATTCCGGCTAAATCGAATGACTTCAATCCACTTCTCTGCTACAATCTTATTTCGACTAGGAAACCTTAAAAATGTACATGTTCTCTTTAAACAACTTTTAGATCAATTCTTGATGGTCCCGTTTTTGGTAACAATCCTAATCCCAGCACAAGCAAAACGAACCTTTTTCTTTTACTTAGTTTTATTCTAAAACAAGAGACTCTGACATGAGGCTTGTCAAATAATGTGATGGAAAAATGCGACAATAAATTTTCTTGTAAATATTTTACTATGATAAAAGAGAATATAAAAGAAAATGCATTGCCATATTTTTTTTTTATTTATAAATATACCTAATGTTACTTTTCCATTACTTACCCCATAAACGGGGAAAATTCTGACGCTTACTAGTGGCAACATTTGTTGAGGTTTTGTGTTCCAGGCCGTCATCATAAGTCAATAATATTAATAATTAAAATTATGAGTTTTTATATTTACTTACGTATGATATGTGATTTCATCTGGCTTTTTATTTTTTAAAGATTGGTTTTTGCACCCTTTTACGACACAATTAAGCATTTTCCAGAATAAATAATGAAAAATGTTTATATGTCAGACTCTATTGACAAACTAGCGCCAACTGACTTATTAGGCGTAGTTTGGGTAGTAAATGTGTGCGTGTGAACTTGTACGTATAGAGCGAGGCGTAGTTTTGAATACTTCAATCGAGTGTTCGCAGCGCTACGTCTTTATTTTTTATTTGGTCTGAGCCTCTTAATAGTAGAATGAAATGTGATTAGCGCGCAATCTCGACTAGTTCGCAAGGACACTATGCTTCGCTGGCGCAGTGCTTCCAGTCCAGTGTGTATTGTGTGGATGTAGGGTGTAACAGTGGTCCCATCTGTTACACTATATCATCTACGTTATCTCAGGTTTATCTTAATTGTTATCTGTAGTGTGAAGAACCAAGAATACATTCTAATGTAACACTTTACACACTTTTTTATTCTTACATTTGGCTTTTTCTGTCGACTCTATAGTGATTATTGAAAAACAATCATAATTCGCAAATAGGATCAATAATGCAAAAGCTATTAAGTCTCAGTCTCAATATAAGACGGGTCGAATACCAACTATACCAATCCGTCTGGCCATCGTGGTATTAGTAGGCCAAGTATTCTTACTGGAGGAGGTCCGTCCCTGCAGTGGGGCATTAATGGGCTGGTATGATGATGAAGATTGTTGGTTTCCAATTGGCGTCGCCAGTGAGGCCTATAAACGCCCTTAAAGAGTAAAAATTTAGTGTACTCACCATTGTCCATAATGTGAGTGTCGTTAAAGCTATCTTAGGGAAATATAGACAAGAATTCAACAAAGAAAGAACAGATATCCGCATATCTCAGCAGCATAGCATAGCAGCATATCATAAGTCAATCAGCAAGTTTGCTTTATATTAGTAAACTAAGTTACCTTCTCTACAAAATAATACATACATTGAGACGAAACACATTTTACTTTTACGTGGTAATATTTCTTTAACAATATAAAAAGCTGTATGTCTACTGACTGTTGTAATAGGCAGGTCTTAAATTTACAACTAGATATGTAGTACAATGACATGCAACAACACAAATGTGACACATGACAGTTGCAGCAATTAAACACTTAACTAAACAATAGAGTCAGCTACTTAGCTCTGTCAAGAATTATGAATGTTCGTACATACACACAACAGTAGGTGAGGTGCAACAGGTGCGTCTCCCGCCTCCTGCCTCGCTGTCGAGTAACATTGTTAGTGCGCTACACCGCCACTCTCACAACTTTAACTATTTAACTGTAAGAAAACATGTTAAATTGCTATATAGTTACTTAGTAAAACTATTTTTAAATGAGCTCTAATATGACTGTAAAATGATTTTCTTGTTGAAACATTTATTTCTTCAGATTACATAGTTATTAATACACATAAAGATTTCAATTACCCATTAAAGTCTGATCGTGGGCAGCCTAATATTCATTTTTAATGGTTTCTCAGCCTAATTTATTTTTAAAAGAAAAATCTTTATATATGCTTAAAGCGTTTACGGCCATTAGCTATTTTAGTTTATGTGTTATCTATTCAATATGTCAGGCCTTTATACGTTTAGTGATGCAGAGCAATTTCAATATTCTAATAGTAGTTACCGGCTGCCGTTCACATTTGCTTTGATAGCTGCACCATGCTGTGCGCTCGACGTCGATGTGAAGACAAATCCTTTTGAGCATAGAATTACGTTACGAGTTGATTCCTCTGCTCGTAAATCTTTATACCCTGTACTGCTAAGTTTATAGCGCGTCGACGTTTCACTTACTAGTAATGAATTCCTATCTCTCTACGGTAGTTACAGAGACTGGGATTCCAATCATTACTGTATCAGCCATATCTATTTACGCACTCGAATAAAGACCTCTTCCAATGACAAAACGAAATCACCGTTCCTGTTGTTTAGTAAATATATCATTTAGGCAATGACACTCCATTGTCATGTCGTGTTTAAGGTAACTCGATCAAAAGGGAACTAGTAGCCCACAACTTCGTCACGAAATTAATATTTAGGTAATTAGTACAAACGTCCACATTTTTTATCTTTTTTCTGCGGCACCCTACAAAAAGAAACCTACCTATATTATTCGTTATTACCTCCTGTGACTCGTATAAACCCATTTAGAAATTATTAAATTTTCTATAGTTTTCATTTTTTCTGCGGAACCCTTAATTTTATCGAAATCTTAAGTAGCCTAAGTTAAGTGCCGTGAAATTTACAATCTAATACTAAAGGTCACCAGCGACTTCGCGGATCAGCGGGAACAAACAGACACACAAAAAAGTTTAATCGTTATTTTCAGCATGCAATTAGTAAAAAACCGTTGATTTCATATTATAAACAGACCTTTAAATTTTATATAAATGTATAAATAATAACTTTAGTACTAAAACAATCTGTATTCTCAAGAGGTGAAGTAATTTGTTAGGTTAGGTACACGACTTAAATGAGCAAAGATGTATCATTGATTGTAGATTGAGTTGCGCCTCACGTTCATTTGTGAGTGCACCCGAGGCATTCAGAACGTACCTACGCGTACATCTAATTAGGTCACGGGAAATGCACAAAAGTTGTTAAAGACTAGATTTTTAGGGAAGTAACACATACAACGTAACGTAAACGGATCGGCACCGCCTCGCCTTTTTCCTCGGTGTCAAACGTCAAAAATCCGATTACGTTACGATTCCGATTAGTGTGCGTTGCAGTAAGGAGTTTCATACAAATAATACTGAACATCTCGAGTTGATACGGTGCCGATCCGTTTACGTTACGTTATATGTGCTACGACCCTTAATGGAGACTTCTTACGAAATAATACAAGCGAGCAATTCAATAACAATAAGTTGAAAGATGTGTACTCTTGATAAATAGTGTATAATATTATAATATTAAGTATAGTCTATGTCTATAGCTTGTATAATATTATAATATTAAGTATAGTCTATGTCTATAGCTTGTATAATATTATAATATTAAGTATAGTCTATGTCTATAGCTTGTATAATATTATAATATTAAGTATAGTCTATGTCTATAGCTTGTATAATATTATAATATTAAGTATAGTCTATGTCTATAGCTTGTATAATATTATAATATTAAGTATAGTCTATGTCTATAGCTTGTATAATATTATAATATTAAGTATAGTCTATGTCTATAGCTTGTATAATATTATAATATTAAGTATAGTCTATGTCTATAGCTTGTATAATATTATAATATTAAGTATAGTCTATGTCTATAGCTTGTATAATATTATAATATTAAGTATAGTCTATGTCTATAGCTTGTATAATATTATAATATTAAGTATAGTCTATGTCTATAGCTTGTATAATATTATAATATTAAGTATAGTCTATGTCTATAGCTTGTATAATATTATAATATTAAGTATAGTCTATGTCTATAGCTTGTATAATATTATAATATTAAGTATAGTCTATGTCTATAGCTTGTATAATATTATAATATTAAGTATAGTCTATGTCTATAGCTTGTATAATATTATAATATTAAGTATAGTCTATGTCTATAGCTTGTATAATATTATAATATTAAGTATAGTCTATGTCTATAGCTTGTATAATATTATAATATTAAGTATAGTCTATGTCTATAGCTTGTATAATATTATAATATTAAGTATAGTCTATGTCTATAGCTTGTATAATATTATAATATTAAGTATAGTCTATGTCTATAGCTTGTATAATATTATAATATTAAGTATAGTCTATGTCTATAGCTTGTATAATATTATAATATTAAGTATAGTCTATGTCTATAGCTTGTATAATATTATAATATTAAGTATAGTCTATGTCTATAGCTTGTATAATATTATAATATTAAGTATAGTCTATGTCTATAGCTTGTATAATATTATAATATTAAGTATAGTCTATGTCTATAGCTTGTATAATATTATAATATTAAGTATAGTCTATGTCTATAGCTTGTATAATATTATAATATTAAGTATAGTCTATGTCTATAGCTTGTATAATATTATAATATTAAGTATAGTCTATGTCTATAGCTTGTATAATATTATAATATTAAGTATAGTCTATGTCTATAGCTTGTATAATATTATAATATTAAGTATAGTCTATGTCTATAGCTTGTATAATATTATAATATTAAGTATAGTCTATGTCTATAGCTTGTATAATATTATAATATTAAGTATAGTCTATGTCTATAGCTTGTATAATATTATAATATTAAGTATAGTCTATGTCTATAGCTTGTATAATATTATAATATTAAGTATAGTCTATGTCTATAGCTTGTATAATATTATAATATTAAGTATAGTCTATGTCTATAGCTTGTATAATATTATAATATTAAGTATAGTCTATGTCTATAGCTTGTATAATATTATAATATTAAGTATAGTCTATGTCTATAGCTTGTATAATATTATAATATTAAGTATAGTCTATGTCTATAGCTTGTATAATATTATAATATTAAGTATAGTCTATGTCTATAGCTTGTATAATATTATAATATTAAGTCTATATCAGCCTATGGACGTCCGCTGCTGGACATAGGCCTCCTCCAAAAGCTTCCACTCTGCGCGGTCTTGTGCCTCCCTCATCCATCGGCTTCCCGCCGTCCTAACCAGGTCGTCAGTAAAATATTAAGTATGCTTTGAAGTAAATACGAGGAGTAATAACCAATTTACATAATTTTGTAAGTTATGCGCTACTTTATTTATAAAAACAATAAAATCAGTCATTTAAAGAATGAACAGGGCGATGTACGGATTCCATGATAAACCTCTCAAATATATTTGAACATATTTTATGTGACACCTTCATACAAGATAATATTTTATATCATTTTTTATTTAGACATGAAATGATGTGAAATTTGAACGTTACGAGTATTATCGTACGTGCGGCTGTTAAATGTATAACATTGAGTGTATAACGAGTTAAGTCAGCATCAGGATATTTCTAAAACAATTTAAAATGTCAATAAGCTAAGTATACAGTACAAGTGACAATTTAATAAAAAATTGCTTGAGTAAACAGTCATTAGAGCAATAATGTTTAGATATCAATAGTACTTCTATAGTAGGCAAAGAACTTATAGACATTTTTAAATAGCTCACAAGTATTTGGTCACCATGTTCGGTACGAAATATCTGATGTTGAGTGTAACTGCTCTCTACCCTACAAACGAGGATGTTGTTATTGTATGGGTCCTCGTCAGCCTGATGTTGGGGGGGCGAGAGGGGGGAGGGGTGCAAGTGACGCCATTCTGTATGATGTTTATTGATAATGAATGTCCCATTTATCGTTCCAACATTGAGGACATCACAAAATATGTGCGCGTTACACAAACAACAATATTATGAAGGACGTATTTGTTTATCGTAATAAAGAATATTTTACTTTTGTATTAACTATTTTAAATGAATTAAAAATAAATATGAAATATCGATTGTTAAATAATGCAATAGGTTATAATATTAAATTGCAATACAAAGATTGTATTTGAAGGTTGTGCTCTACAAATGAGAGACATGGATAGTGCTTAAATGACTAAAGTAATAGAAAAGTGGCGTCAGTGCAGGACAATTACAAGATGAAGTAAGGGACTGGGTGGATTCGAACCTGTGTCTTCGGAGAATAATTAACCCCTAGGACACCTAAGTAGTAGTCTCGTTAACAAAATGTAACGCTCTGGTTTGTTTATCCACATTGTCTTCCTCTTTTCGATTTATATCTAAATACCCAAGTTTTATACGTAAATTGAAATGTAATTTATTACTTTTGCTATTAAAAGTAAAGGTTGAAAGTTTGTTATGTATTAATAATGTTGATTCCAGTTATAATCCTGTCCTAATATTGTTTTATGTAAAGATTCAGTGAATATTGTTTGTAGTAAGTTTATTAATGTCGTAGAATTATTAATGTGATTCAGGTAGTAACGCGACAGATTTGATGGGATGAAAGACGATACGAATAAATGATGAGAGGACGACTTACTGGACCACCCGTGAACGTCACTCGCTCAACTATAAATATTATTATTTGTATACAATACTTAGTTTATTGACGTATGAGCTAATTAATTAATAGCTACTTTATCAACATCAGCTAATGAATGTCCACTGCTGGACATAGCCCTCCTCCAAATATTTCCAAACTACGCGGCTCTGTGCCTCCCTCATCCATCGGGGTCCGGTCGTCCGGATCGGATCGGATCTCCCCACCCTGTGTCTCTCCGGTACGCGGTCGCCATTCTACAACTTTCTGCTTTAATCACACAAGGAAACTTCCAACATAACTCTCTCCATTGCCCTTTGAGTGACAGAAAGCTTTCTGAGAAGGCCTATAGCCAGCAACTGATAACTACATTGGAAAGAATTTACTACTTTATTGCCCCACTCCATTTTTGTTACAACATTATTTAGCCTATGGTTTTATTGATAGTTGACGCCTGTGGGTTCGTCTGCCCTCTTGTTATAATTTTGTTTACTTACATCTATTCTGTATTAAATAAACTCCTCCCACACGATCATACTTATATATAAAATAGCGCCTTACGATATGATACAACCTTTATAAATATTAGTCTAATATAAGTAAGTGGGTTTCTATGTAAATATTGTATTCTTGACAAGCTTATAGTCGAGATTTATTTAGTGGGATATAACTGACACGCAGAAACAGAAGTTGACAGCAACTGTAGCTTTCATAACAATATGTGTATCCTATTGTTTATTACACATTAAAATATGTTTAGTGCATCTACGAACACAGTTATCGAGAGTGTTTTCCGGTCGCAGCTTCGAGTCCCACGCGGGATAACTGTATGTGTAATACACAAATGATTGCGTTGAGCATGGATGTCTATGGCGTACATTTAATGTGTGTGAAAGTCGTTGGTAGGCAAGTAGTGTATGATAGTAAATTGATTGCTCGTGTAGGTTTGACCGGCTGGCGGCCGAGCACCACTGCCTGCGCATCAAGCTGCTGGGCGACTGCTACTACTGCGTGTCGGGGCTGCCCGAGGCGCGCGACGACCACGCCAAGTGCTGCGTCGAGATGGGACTCGACATGATCGATGCCATCGCGTAAGTATTCTGCCTAACTACTATACGTACGCACCTTATCATCTGAGTGCTCCAAGTGCTAGAAGATAGTACCTATATATGAATACAAGACCCCTAAGTGGAAGCAAGATAGATATAGAAATGATATGGCTTTAAGACATGATGATTTCAAATAATTACTTTTATCTGTTAGCTGTCTGCGTGCTAGATGTAGATTTAACCAAACTTTGCAATCATCTTTCAACTCCTCGACATGTTTTACACAACCATATCCGACCTCCTTTCTCAGGTTGTCATTTCGTTTGCGGTTCTAATAATCTGTATGTTTGTAGACTGGTGCGTGAGGTGATGGCGGTGAACGTGAACATGCGCGTGGGCATCCACACGGGGCGCGTGCACTGCGTCGTGCTCGGCCTGCGCAAGTGGCAGTTCGACGTCTGGTCCAACGACGTCACGCTCGCCAACTACATGGAGAGCGGGGGAGTCGCCGGGTACACACACATACATATCACTTTTAATAGCGATTATGTCACATTCACACCTATTTCATCCTTGTGGTGACGGAGTAAGAATACATTATGTCACCACCCCATCTCATCCCATGGGTGGCGTAAAAACCGACGATAATAAATAAAACCGTGATATCTTTACAATATAAAAATAAGGAAAACTCGAAATAAAACCCTATACCAATCGGTCTGGCCAGCGTGGTCGTGGCCAAGTACCTACCCCTCCGTCATGGGAGGAGGTCTGTGTCTAGCAGTGGACATCTATAAGCTGATGGATGGAGATGGTATGTTTTCCATGAAGTAAGGTATCCCATCGTGATATGATGATAAAGTGATCGACTTTGTCTTTACACACAAGTGTTCCACACTCGGAACCGTGGTTGGTGTGGTAAGGAAAGTCAAGAAAGACGCATTATCGACCGAGTAGTTACGCGTCTAAAGCTCGATTTACACATCGACAAGTACAGTAGCGAGTTAAGTAGTAAGTTGTTGATAAGTTGATTTAAATAGATCTCCATTTTATTTTTTGGCAAGTTAAGTTGGCGAGACGCGAGAGAGATCTGTTTAAATCAATTTAATTAACAACTTACTACTTAACTCGCTACTGTACTTGTCGATGTGTAAATCGGGTTTATTAGTAAATAGTTGCTGACTAGTTATAATAGATCAGCTAGTCCGTACACAAAGGTACTGAATGTATGTATGTGGTGTCAGACGCGTGCACATCACGAAGGAGACGCTGCAGTGCCTCGGCGACGACTACAAGGTGGAGCCGGGCCACGGCGGGCAGCGCAACGCGTACCTCAAGGACCACAACATCGAGACCTACCTCATCGTGCCCGACGACACCAGCCGCGTGGTGAGTGCGCATACACAACTGTGAGTCTTTCTACGGCATCCCCTACCGACCTTACTTAATACATTCGCACTATACCCTTTTTTCTTTCCTTTTTTTTTTTTAAAAGACAACTCCCGCACTAGGGATCATGCCCTGTGTCGCGGGGACCTTTTACAAACATCAATTAACGGACACAAAAAACACCCAGAACAGGACAATAATTTGTGGATCTCACAAATTATTGTCCTGCGTGGGGATCGAACCAACCTCTTGCACGGCAGCCGCTTGCGCTACCGTCGCGCCACCGAGGTCGTCAAATCGTCGTATATATTAGTTTTGTTAATCTCCTTCCAGATATTCTCTCATTGTGTTCAAACCTCCTTACTTAGTATACGTCACGCTCGTCACTACGTCTTCTTATAAAACGCAATGCTCTCTTACCCCACTGTGTCGCACTTTGTCACAACGAACACCACGCATTGAGCGCATCTCCACAGAGTTTACTTTACTTTCATTATACACTTATAATATATTCACATTGTAAGTATAGAAAGTACTAAAATATTATTATACGAAACAGCCTAACGTGAACGTCTCATGAAAAAATTCTAATATTATTATATTCTGGTTCTATTATTGTCAAGTTACCGTTACGACTTGGGGAGCTTCAAGAAACGAGCGTACTCCCTTTTAAAGGTCGGCAACGCATCTGTGATTCCTCTGGTGTTGCGGGTGTCCATGGACAGCGGTGATCACTTACCATCAGGTGACCTGCAGGCTCGTTTGCCTACTATTACATAAAAAAAAGTATTCTATGATGAACAGATGATGCCTCTTTATCTTGTACACACGTATATATGAATGTGTTTATATATAATATGTAAGTAATGTGTATATGTATGTATGTGTTGTTTAGGATAAGAAGCCGCAGCACTCGTTCTCGCTCAACGGCAACGTGAGCAAGGAGATGCGCGTGATGGGACATGGCTCGCAGCACGGCAAGCACTCCTCCAAGTAAGTACTACTAATTATTATGTCATCATCATCATAACAGCCCATTAATGTCCCACTGCAGGGACGAGCCTCCTCTTGTGACGGAGGGATACTTGGCCTACTAATACCACGCTGGCCAAACGGATTGGTAAAGTGAAAATACATAATAATTTATGTATTATCACTATAACCGTGGTAAACAACGTGACCGAGGTCTTTACATGAATGGGTGAGTGGTACCGCTCAGTGGTATTAGAGCTGGTAGAGTCCGTGCTGCGCAGGGCACACACAAAGTAGGTCCTACCTATTGTCGTAGTGTAACAATCGTAAGCCACGTCAGAGCCCTGTGATACAGTCTCGACACCAGGCTGGATGTATTATTATTTTATTTTATTTATTTAATTATTCAGTACAACTTACAAAACATATTATACTATACCCCTTCCAGCGTAAGTTAAGCTTTTTGACAGTTCACGTCCATGAAGTTTCGTAATACTTCCGCTTATTTTTCGCACAAATTATATTGTATTTCGTGGACGTACCCATGTTTTTTTCAGTTACCATGGTTACTTAGTGATGGACACTCATAACGATTACCACCATTATGAAACAAATTACAAATAATCGGTAAAAATAAATGCTATGAATAAACCTGAACTCTTCATAATACGTTTATAAAATGTAATATGATATTTTAGATTAGCTATAACCGGCGAAGGTGTCACCATAAATTATGTATTTTAAATAATACCTAAGCTAACTATAATTTTATCATTTTGAGCTATAGGCTAATTCTCTTAACATAGAAGAAAGAAACACTAATAAAATGATAATGTAAGTTGATGTAAGGATCCAAATGTGTAAAATAAAGTAATTTGAAAAATCGCGAAATCGCTTACAATCGAATGGCATTACATTCGAGATATTACTGAACGTCACTAACGTCAATCTGTCAAATATCGTTAAATATAGTGGAAAGGGTATAATACATTGATTACAAACATGAACTATATTTACGTGGGGTGAGTGTTGCTTTAATTACAAGTTACAATCCACCGCATGCAAGTGAACAGTCAGTGATGTCTAAATATTATAAAAATAACACAGATTATACTTACAAAGTTAATCGACAATCAAATGTAAAACAAAAACAGAAACAACCATATAATTAATGCCCCACTGCAGGGACGGGCCTTCTCCCGTGACGGAGGGTTACTTGGCCTACTAATACCACGCTGGCCAAACGGATCGGTATGGGGTTTAATTTCAAGTTTTCCTCTTTTTATTACGTAAAGATAGTATTCACGGATAGTCCCTTAGTCGGTTTTTACGACACCCATGGGATTCTCTGTGTGGTGACGGAGTAAGAATACAATGTCACCACCCCATCTCATCCCATGAGTGTCATAAAAACCGACTAAAAAAATACCTAACCAAATATAATGGTGTAGAACACAATACAATATTTACAATATTTAACAAAACAAGAACAAGTCTCTCTTCTCTCACCCACACTTTGCACAAAATAATGAACAAGTTGCAAAGTTTACATTTAGAGGTTTGAACGTTTGACTGTTAAGCAGAGGTCGCCAGACATACAAGTTTACGTTGCACGCTTTTAATTATTTTTTATAAAACTTGTTTAGCCCAGCTATGGGACACGGCTAAGGTCTTCCTAACTGCGTCTCTATATCTTTCTTGTACAGGCATTTACAGCAAACGTCAGTACCTTAGACGTCTGCTTATCTATCCATCCATTACCCAATGGAGGTCCACTGCTGGGCATAGACAAGGAGGTCTAAATATTATTATCTAAAACGTTGTTACTGTAGGTGAACTCGTAGTAAGTGTAGACGTGCTACGAATATGATCTGTACGTGCTACGCTCGCCACGCCCACTTATACACGCTGCTACGCGCGTAGACTCTTCACCGTACATTAGATACACACTCGTGGTACGTAGCGCTACGTAAACGCTACGAATATAGTGTTTTTTTTTTTCTTATCTTTATGTGAGAAAGAAAACAATTGCCGAGGTGCTGTATGTTGTATAATATACTATAGACACACTCGCATGTAATAATAATATAAGGAAGTAACAAAGTAATTAGGTACGTATATGTTAGAAAAGCAACGGAACGCAATACACATCTAAAAGTAACGCCTTTGTCCAGCAGTGGAACAAAATAGGATCTTATTTATGAATATGTTAGAAAGTAATAATATTTAGAATTAGTAGGTAGGCACGAGAGCAGAGCGTTTCTCTGTTGACACCTAGTTATACATAACTTAGTTACAACTAGCATGTTGTATCTCTCCAGGGTATTGGGTTCAGTTCCAGGTATGATTGTGCGCTTGTGATTATTATCGTCGCCCGGGAGACAGTGCAGTTACAATGTTATTATTTGTAGATGTACTAGTAAATGTTCATTATAATAGTGCTGTATTGGGATAGCTCATATATTTATGTTGTCTGTTGGTAAACTTGAATAAAATAAACATAGATATCAACTGGCCCATCGCAGTCCACTGTTACACATACGCCTCTCGCAGCATGCGCCACAGAACACGGCGTCTTAACCGGTTTCTATGACACACATGGGAGACATGTTGACAATTCAATTCAATTTATTTATTTTCAATATAATGTAACATAATGATGACTTACTGACGTCAATGTTATTCAACTTAACCTGAGTTTATACTTACACGTATAAAGTTTACTCAACTTTACTACCAATATAACTAACTATTGCGCTGTCCACACTCATATGACACTTTACATGTAGTTAAATACAAAGTGATATAGTATTACAATGAATGTGAAGCAATTACACGCGAGCTTAACTGTCCGTGTTGGAGTGTAACTCGAGCTAATTGAATCGCGTGATTCAAGCGGAGTCCCGTCATGCGATCACACTTGTGCGCGCTCACTACACTTTACATACGGTTATGTGTCCACTCGCACGGCTACTTCGTATGCACATAGTACACTTGACATTGTCGCACGACTCACCATGATAGTGCTCTGTTTATCACATTATGTCCTTCTATATTTACAATTACCCTTATACATACATACATACATAAACTCACGCCTATCCCGGCCGGGGTAGGCAGAGACGACAGAACGCCACTTGTCACGATCCTGGCAAACAGATGCGGCCTCGTCCACATTCATTAAGCGAGTCATACATGCGCGTCGGTTACGAGTGCCCTTTATTTGGCCCTTCTCCAATATGCAACCTATCTGGTCACCAATGGTATTTACCCTTATAACAGACCACAATAGTCGTTACGAGCCTGCCACGTAGATTTGTATGGAGACTGGTGTCATGCTTACCTTATATAATCATAGATCTAACTTCTGTCTACCTCATCCCTGAGTTGGCTTTTACGAATCCTAGGGGAAGAGATAACGGGGTTACATTTTATATTTTTTCACAGTGATGTAGAATAAAATATTAATTAAAGGCAGAAGCCAATAACAAGCATCCACATATTTAACTAATTTTAAGTACAATTTTCAAATGTAGCTGTTAGCTTCCCAAACAAAATAAAATAGAAGAGGTCTCGGAGTTCATTTTTATTAAAATTATGTAGCAATAGACGAGATCAATTATTATTATTTTATAAATACAATAAGAGGCTATTTAATATGTAAATGTAATATTCATCTCTATTAAATGATGTGTTATTGTTAACATATAGTTATGAACATGAACACTGTCCGTCACGCGTGAGATGTGCACGAGACCGAGGAGGTTGATACCTACTAATGGCATGTTCATGAACTCCCAGAGGTACGCGTTAAAACATTAACTGTCGCACATTTATTTACTTCTCGACGGTAAACACATAACTATTATTATTGTATTGTGTAAGTAATTGATATTTAAAGCTAAATAATTGTGCTGCTGCTTTTAGCGTTGACATTTTAGTAAATGATCACTCCAAGTTTAACAACTAGTGAACTGCGTCTATATACCTACACCCATTCGTACACGTCGCATTAATATATATTACGAGTAGCATCTTATACTCGTAGGTAGGCTACGTTAGGTTTTTTTAATTTAGGACCGACTTGTAGACAAACTCAGGAATAAATTTCATGTAGGTACTTACAACATTATGAACGTGAGCTTTCAGCTTAAAATGTTAAAATTGTATGAAACAAACAGAGTGTTAATAAGAGAGTCTCGAGCTCTCGTTACATAGTTGTTAGTCAAAAATGGTTCAAACTTAAAGATTCCCTCTGGGGGTGTTTCGATCTCAATGAATATATTTGGTTGGTCGTCACAAAATGTTCGCTAGGCCAACAATTAGGGTGTCATGAGCAACCCTTTTGATTATGAAAGCAGAGTTATTTACATAAAACTAATTAGCTTCGCTTGTGTGCGTGTACATGTTGCCCCGCGGCTACCTCCCGTAATGTAAGGTTGCACAAGTGCTAGGACACAATTTGTCATTACCTTGAAAATATTGTCGCCCATTAATTAGTGTTTGTTTAAATACGGTCATACTCATAACCGCCTCTTAAATTTAATCACTGTTTAGCGAAATTTTTATAAGTAAAATTTAAGCTAATCAATTGACTAAAATATAAGAGACGTTCATGAGTAAGACCGGAAGTGTGAAGATTGAAACATGACAAGTTGAGAACCATTCATTTCTAGTTGTAATTGTTAAAGTTGTAAGAAAGACGTTTTGTATAAATGATCCTGTAGAAACAGCTGGAAATATTTCGTATCATCTTATTAATAGTTAGATGCTGTGACTACTGCACAGTAGTATACTTAGTAGTAAGTAATCTTGCAAATAAATGGACGTGTTTCGTATCATAGCGTTTTATTACATCACTCACCCATGTTAGGACTGCATCATATTACAGTATTTATTACATCAAGTATAAATACGCACAATCCAACGTTACGATCATGCTGTTTGTAAACTATTGTGCTTATTAACATTAATGTTTACTATAATATCTTATAAATAAGGGTGTTCAATAAGCGATTTTATATCCCTTATTATTGTAATAAAGTTTAAATTCTGATATCCCCTTATTTGTCATCATCCTTAGATACGCTCTGGCAGAATAGTCGTAGAACACCATTTCATCGGTCAGCGGCTTGCAGTATTCGTTCGCGTTTGTTGTTGATTAGGAGCACATATGCCTTCAAGCACTAGGTCACCTCTAACCTCTATCTGTCTATCGTATTGCAGAGATTCAAGTTATTTTGCTCAATATTTGATTTATAGACAGCGTGTGGAAACAATCCGTACAATCGGTTCTGGTCATTTTAAGACCCAACAGCGGAGAAGATAAAATAAGATCTCCGACCACACTCTCTCTCTCCTGTAGCAAAGGCATACACGATGCCACTGCAGTCTCCGACAACTTAATAACAACAAGGCACCGGGGTATGACGGAATCACAAACGCGCAGGGTGGGGAGACCACACACGGTGGACCAACGACCTAGTTAGGACGGCGAGAAGCCGATGGATGAGGGAGGCACAGGGCCGCACAAGGTGGCAATACTTGGAGGAGGCCTATGTCGAGAAGTGGACGTCGATTGGCTGATATGATGATGATGAAAGAGAATTTTTGGAAATTTTAAACCATAACACTCTAATAAGTAACGTATCTTCTTCAACGTAGTAACATACTCTTATAAACATAAGTTTGACGAGCGGACACAAGTCTAGCTCAGGACTGACAAGGAAAAAGTTAGCTTGGTTAAAAATAAAGGACAGATAAATAAGTAAATATAGGATGATCATTTAAAAAAAAGGTATATTGCACCCTGTGATCATTACAAATATGTGCCGGTACTGTGAGGTGTACACAACAACAACAAGTTTGTGTAAACGTTCACTTAAACTACCAACATGCATTCACTTTACAATAGAATAGTCTAGACACCTTACTTTATGTTTAGTTATATTTGATGTTGCTCTATTTCCCATTTCATTTATAATACTTAACATTTTGCTCTACAAATTTATCTTTTATTAATCTCCCAAGCACTTTTTCAAGTGTTCCACCTTTGTCAACACTTTGAATTATTTTTTAAAGCAGAATAATTATTATTAAAATGAAAAATTCTATGAAATCATTATTATTTCATAGAATTTGTTAAACTTACATATTGTTCTAGTGTTCAACGCTCAACTAATAGGAAACTTGTGATGAAATCCAAAGGTCTTAATAATTTAAAAACGTAAAGGCAAGCTCGTTTGGTTCCGATCCGGGATCACTGGGTGGTAGAGCAGGTCACGTGAGCCGCGCCTCGTATAAATGTGTCCTCGTTAGAGCATTACAACGACGTACCTACATGATGTAGTATAATTATTAGCAAACAGTGAAGCTATTATCACGCAGTAAACGTTTGACTCGACACACATACAAGATTAATGAGCTGTATCACACGCTCCTTAATTAAATAAACTTGTAACTAAGTAAGCACCTGTAGCCGCCCACACAACACACCTACCTACCTACACGACCGTGACTCGATATATTTGTGTATTATCAAACAATACTAACTGCACGAGCATCAATAACATTTATAATTTAAAGAACCAACTTCCTAATGTGCTACATAGAAATAACAGAAAATAAAACTCATCACTAAGGTCGTCAATCCGATGCATATAGCAATAACTGATCGTTAGGGCACATGACCTTTAGGGATTTTATGCATCGACGTTGCAAGTTATAGAGCTCACGATTCATAGGTCTCATGAATAACCGAGCATACGTTTTCGAGCAATTGATATTTTATCAAACGTCTTTATATCTCAAGTAGGGGTAGGTAGATGATAGTGACAGAATGAATTAATCAAAACAATATCGTTATAAGTTGTGTGTGGGTCACCGCGCTGCGGACATCGATCATTGTTTGTTCACAAACTTTGTACTTGCGCCTCGTCTTGAAAGATTGATGATCAACAATGCCGGCTGGTTTGTTCTGAACACCTCTTATATCTATTCTACACGCAATATTAAATAGTATTTTATTTAGGCCGTAATGTAATTAATTTCGAAACAATAGGTATACTTCTTTTTTTTTTAAACCTGTACATGGACATTTATTGCGTATTCCCCCTATGTCTTATTTTTCAAACCGTTACGGTTAAAAGGTTAACTAATTGGATGTTGTTGTATTGTGCAGGATCGGCGCTGATGCCGGCAACGAGAACAAGAAGCCGGAGGACGAGGTGAACGAGTACCTCATGAAGGCCATCGACGCACGCTCCATCGACCGCCTCCGCGCCGAGCACTGCAAGCCCTTCACGCTCACCTTCCGAGACCTCAAGCTCGAGATGAAGGTATGTTTTAACCTAGCGCATAGGAGAGACGTGCCACCACAGATCACGTGGACAAATATCTCTAAGTATATAGCACAAGAATTATATTTGTACATTATATACCTATTACTATATATTATATTATATATATCTATACCTATTACTGATCTTTTGAACCTTGCTATTAGTCTAGTTTTACCTGAACTCTGGATGTGAAACATCCATTTGAGTGTTTCAACGTATAATATTTACATTTTTACCCTCTGAATAAATTGATGACTAAGCTGTTATTTTGTAACATTATGTTGAAAGATAAAGAAAGAAACTGAAACTGATTAACAAAATCGTAAACTTTCAAGAAGAACGTTAGTGTAATATCAATACTTTACAATACTAAGGTTACAATGACATTCAATCAGTAAGTTAGATTAGTTGAGGACGTGTTTATGAATGAACACAAGTTGCTTGACGTTACGGTACGAGACAGAAAGCTGTCACTCCTAGTAGTAGGCAGAGATGTGAACGTATCTGTCGTACTCAGTACTTAACGTAGGTGTACATGTACAGGGTTGACATAACACGTAACGTAGTATCAACAGCGACACACGTCAGTTACGTGGTCAGACATAGTACTCTGCGGTCGCAGGATCATTACGGTACATTTAGTTCTGTGCACTGGCTCTAACTCTATATTATTATATTCGCACATTCTCACCACGTGATAGTAAACATGACATTAAAGTATAAAACTTAGTATGTCTGGATATTTTGTGTCGTTCAACTCGAACATTTGTGACTTTGACTTGACTGGTTTTGTAAAAAAATATTCCCGTTGCCATAGCGTATTTACATAATATATATGATAGCGGTTAGTTAGTTATAGGGAACAAGCTGCGGCTCCGAGCTAGTGATGTGACACAGTGTGTGTAGGTGTTGTAGGTGTTGGCGTCAGCGATACGATCCATCACACGTCACTATAGGCCGACCGTTTATCTCAGTCCCCGCCTGCGGTATGAAAGGGACGAGGGAGCGGGGTAGCGGTGTCCGTTATGGTAGCGTACACAAGAGCTATATCGAGTTGTTTACTATGCCAAATAAAATAAGTTTTTACAATAAAAAAAAACGGACTTCAAAGACAAAAATTGCACTAAAAAGTAAAAAATAATTAGTTGTATTTTGGTTTTACAACATTAAATCAGACATTCTTTTTACTTAATTATAATCTAAAGAATAGGTTTTTTTAATTATTGTAAAAAGTATTGTTAAGGATATTTATTGAAGAGTCTACAAATATATTTATTTGAAGATTCTTTAAAATATAATCAAATTATTACAAATAGTGTAATATTATTGTTATTTTTGGAGTAATGTGACAGCCACGATAGTTATATTCTATATTTTATTCCTGACTATAAATTTAGAGAAATATGATGTCGTGTTTTACACTGACTAAAGACTAAGATGAGAAATAAGTACTACGAATCAAAGACAATTACTTAAAATTCTTATGCGAAAATGAAACGGCCATGTTTGTTTTAAATAAAATATTTATCAAATTAAAAACTATTTAAAGTGATCAGAATGTGTTAGACAAAACTCTATTGCCTTTTCTAACGACTTTGTAGACAACATTTTGAATTATTGATCCTATTCACGAATTACGATTTTTTTCAATTGACGGTGCTGGTTAGCCCCATAAACGCCCATAAGTTATGGAAAGCTTTAATCAGTTACTAAATAGGTATATTAAAACGTTTGAACGTGACACAGGTATTTTAAAATATATATTGATTTAAATATGATAAAAATAGTTATTTAATATTTGTTTAATTTTTAAACCAATCCATAAACAATCAACAACTTTATGTCAAACCCCGGACTCATAATCGCAACTTAAATTTTAGTCAATTGATTAGCTTAAATTTTTACGGTTTTGTTTGGCTTAAGGTTGGTTTTGTTAACAAAAAAATCGCTAAACAGTGATTAAAGTTTAGAGATTTTTATAAGTAAGGGGGTTAATGTCGAAGTCATATAATAATATAATCTGTAATTCATGGCCGCCATTCCATTAGCTTATGTATTATCGTATTTCGTTGGCTGACACCGACTCCAAAAATAACAATAATATTACATAATTTGTAATAATTTGATTATTTTTTAAAGAATCTACAAATATTTTGAATAAGAATGTTTTGAAAAAAATAACATTTCATTTAGTTACTTAAATAAGTTTTTGTTTAATTTGTGTAGTTTTAAGATATTATATTGCTATAATTTGCATATCCGATGTGGATAGACTGTTGAGAATAATGTATTCATACACTAACACCTGATATACACAGTTTTGCAATAAATCTTTGTCTTTAATAAATATATTTGTTATTATACGAATGGCTGATTTAAACTATAAATATAATTATAACTGAAGTCTTAGAAAATATTTACAAATAATAACAATTGTACAATCATTAATTATATATATTAAATCACAGTATAATCACATTACAATAATCACAGTTTACATTAAAACAGGTATGATTTAAACATATTAATTTGTAAGAATCAATCTTAGAAAATATTTACAGATAATAAGAACAATAATAAGAGCTTTTTTTATTTTTACACGCTACCATAACGGACACTTAGTCAGTATGTCAGTATGACCTAGTGTCATACTGACATACTGACTAAGTGTCCGTGCACTGCAGTATGCTAGTCCGTCTTCTATACAATTTACAAATGTCAAAGATGGTGGCGTCATCTTGGCTCTAAAACTAGTACTTTCTTAGAAAAAATTATGCAATCTAAATTATTACACAATTTAAAGCCTGACCAGAAAAATAAAACAACCTCTTCAGGTATTTCGATTGCTTTAGGGTATAATTTTAATTTTTCCTTCTTTTTATTTCATAAAAATAAGCTAGCTAAAAATTAGAGGTGTGTTGTGATGTAATGTAGTTCGGGTCACAGTATCTGAGATGGCGCCGTTTTGGCAAAAAATCAAGAGATAGCTCTCTCCTTTGTCCTCGCCCCCCGCGCACCTCTATTACCGCAGGCGGGGTCTGAGTTAAACGGTCGGCCTATAGCTCTGTGAATGATGTTAAACAAGCCGACAAACTACAGCTGATTGAACTCACTAATTACAATAATATATTACTCACTCATTTGTTGCCCAATTATTAGTCCAGCATAATTATTGATTTGCTCTGTTTGACTTCATTTTCCACCATCCAAATAAATTATATCAAAATATAATAACTTGTCTAATTAAACATTAGTAGAGCATGTATGCCAGCCTCATTGTACTCGTATATAACTCGGCCGAGTGAATTTGACACCTGGCTTTATTGAAAATTGTTTACAATAATGTGCGCAACAACAGTTTTGTTATTTTTAGGCAAGTACATCAAAATGTATTTTGGGTGCATTCAGTTATAATGGAACATCAATACTACCTACAATAAGTGTATATTTATAATAATAAATAACGTGATAGTAAATTATATAATTTATGATATTATTATTAGTATGATGCTGGGTATAATGGGTAAGACTATTCAAGCAAATCTGTGTCTAAACCGGATCTTTACCAAATGTATTGTCAATGGACATTATTGATTAAACGAATAATTTATGAGAAAGAGAAACAGGGAGAGAAGACGCATCACACGACCTTACTAGTTTTGTAAGTTCTTGTAAGTACACGTAGCGCATGTACCTACACTCTGCTGTCCTCCATCTTGTATCGCTGTATCTAGTAGTGGCGAAGTGTCCATATAACTCGATTCCTACCGGCTTACCTTTGCAAAAACCGCTTAGCATTGTCTATTAATCAATTATAAATCAATGACGCAACATCCACTCAATACAAAATAATATAAAACAAAAAAGTATTCTCTTACGTAAATCGCAATAATAATTACAGTAATAATAATTTTCAATATAATTATTTACGTACTCATAACGCCATCTTGTAATTAAAGGTTGTCAACTAACAACTTGTTATGGTTCAGTCAGAGAGTACTTAAAGCGCGCATGCGCGGAGCGCAGTAAGCCGGTCGCGAAATTAGGAATCCAGTACAACAGACTGTACGGAAATCGTACGGTCACGTGACACTTTGTATTCGTCGATCTAAGGTACCATATAAGCCGGTGGCCATCGGCTTATGACAAGGATAAAAGATACAACTACAACATTGCGAGAGCGAGAAAGCACTATTGCAACCAGTGGACCGACCAATTGTAACGAAGTTTCATTTCATTTCACGTTAAGTACTTAATTTGCCATTGACATTCCTTTGTTTTTATCAATTATTTAAATCTGATAGAAATCAGCCTTTCTTCTGAATTTTTAGTTTTTAATTATATTTATTTGTTTTTATATTTTTATACGGCTTGCGTCTTGACTTTGGCAGAATCATCGGTAAACGATAGGACCATTTGAAGAAAAAACAGATATTTGTATTTATTTTCTGCAAATAGGTTATAAAATTCGCTTTCTTGTTTAAAGTAGTAAAATTTGTATGTTTAATTATTTATGATTGTGTATTATGTGTTGTGCATTGGTTGACTTTATTTTTGTCGTAGTGCGTTGGGATCCTATGGAATATTTTTGTAAGTACTTGTTTGTATTGTTTTCAGCAAATTTAATAGTTTGTTGTTATAAGGGACAGGTTAATAGTGTTATATTATATTGACTATCCTATTATGTGATGTGCGATAAAACATCATTCTCGAAATTGAATTATAAATATAAGAAACGCCGGCGCTGTGGATTTACGAAACATTTTAATACAATTATCTCATTTCGATACGTATAAGTAAGTGGCTTACAGACAGTATTCTCAGGTTCTAAAAGTAAGTAAGTAGGTATGTAGAATCATTTAGGATATAGCAATATAAACAATTAATCTAATTGATCAAAGAAGTCTTCCAAACAGAGAAACATTTTCGTATTTTAAGTTTATGAGTTCGGGACAACTAGGTAAAATCGAAACATTTTCTCACGAATACCTATGAACTACAGAATAATAGTAATATAAAGTAGAACAAAAGTCCACGGAATCTTCGGCTTCCCTTTTATAAAAATCCACCCTTCGCCACTGGTATCTAGTGTATAGTATAGTATAGTAGTGAGTGTACTGTCCGCAGTACACGCTGGAGCGCGACCGCATGCTGAAGGTGTACTTCATGTGCTCGCTGGCGGTCTACCTCGCCGGCGTCGCCATCCAGGCGATGGCCTTCAACCTGTAAGTACTCACTTGTTAACAAACATCTTCTTTAGAAGCTCTCTTGTGAAATTACTATTTTAGTTTTGTTGAATATTGGTTATTTCAGCTGTTTTGCTGATGATCTAAGTGTGTTAGGACTAGGCTTCTAGAAATGATTATTTTGCACCTACATGTTTCTCAATACCCAATACTCAATATCTTGTTGTTTCCGACAAGCTTTATTTCTTCTTAAAAAAAAATTGATCTCGTAATAATAGTACCTGTATCACCTATTTCTGTAGTAATTGTACTACTAACTAAAATAACATAAAACTAGTCGAGATATTCGCAACAGTTGCAAGTTCCTTGATTTATTTGGTAAAATATAGATGTACAATGTAAGGTGGCTTAAATATCAGTCGCGTAAGTCAGTGAGCCGGATCGCTTCCAGACGATCAGGTAAACGTAACCGCTGATTCTCGACACGTCATATCTCTACTCGCTACCGTCTTCCTCAACAATGATACACAGATTATCTACGAGTATAATGTTATATCCCCCTGCGTTGTATATGTTACATGTTATCCTGTTTAGAAAATCGTTGAGTAATTCCAATACCCACCTGATATTTTCATTTCTCCTACGTAAATACACGCATTACTCTAACATAAGTGAGATAAATCTAAATTCGCTAAAGTTATGACTCGTACATACTACTCATAATTACATCACCCTAATATTCCGTCATCTTCTAGTAATTTAGGACAGAAGTATCGAATCTTAAATGTGAAACACTTTAAATTAAATTAGTCATGATAATAATACTTAATATGTTAGTTGATGTTATGTACTTACTTAAACACTGGTAAACATTCTGTGCAACCATCTGGCAGACAAGTACAACAAAAAATCGCCACTTTATATTAATTGGACTTCTCATTTTGACAACCTTACTTCCTACACGCAGTGAAGAGAATACGAATCTCAAGTTACACAGCACTGGCCCAAAGTAAATGACCATTCTTATTTTTGTGTCAGGCATTCACTTGCCAGACCGATAGATAATTGTCATTACCAAAATAATTTCGACTGTGTACAATCTCAGGTGTAGGTAAATGTAGTAGCCAATGATTGCAACTCTGTAAGTGAGTGAAACATAAATGTGATTGTTTGTTTGTGTGTTAGGTCGTCGCTCGGTATTGCCACCATCGTCTTCAGCGGCCTGATCATCTCCTCGCTGGCGTACCTCATCGCGTGCATCGACTTCAAGGTACCTAAACATCTTTATTAGATCAATCTAATTTTAATTTATTGATTTGATTTTATTTATTTAATTTCATTGTTTATTTGTTTAATATACTTGGTAATGTATATGTGTGCAGCACACGAGCGTGCGACTGAAGCGAGCGTCGCACCGCGTGCACAATAACCGCACGCTCGCTCAGCTCATGTCCTTCCTCGTCGTCGGCGCCTTCATCGTGCAGATACAAGTTGTGATGGTGAGCACTATACTACTTCTACTACTAGCTTACGAGTTCAGGTCCTACTTATCTATTAGTTAAAACTTGCTGAATTTGTGCAGGTCCAGAACATGATTGATGTGTCGCACCTGGGTGACCTCAAGGAGCGCATGGACAAGCACATCTTCTGCCCGTACGACATGAGTGAGGTGAGCATTCTATATAACATTACAGCTTTGCCAATCCATTTGTGGAATAATTTCCTGCCGAGCTTCTTCAGGAAAGGGTCAGTAGGTTTTAGAAGAGTCAGCAACGCGTGTCTTATTCCTCTGGTATGGCAAGCGTCCAAAGATGACGGTAACCACGTACCGCCAGGTGGACTGTGAAATGAACGTGTTGTGTTAATGTGTTGTACAGCACTACCTGCAGTTGACGCTGATGGCGATGTTCCTGTGCGCCGTGCACCAGATCCTCATCACGCTGGTGAAGCTGCTGCTGCTGCTGATCACCTGCGCCACCTACATCGGCGTCACCACGCAGGAGCACGCTTACTACAAGGAACATGTACAGGACTACGAGTAAGTACCTACTACACATACTACATAATTACACTACCACTGTACTAAAATAATTTAGACTCTTTGTTGTTTAAGCCATAAATAATTTATTTCTATACAACGCTTCTTTTTAAGTTATAACTTACTAGCTGACCCGTGCCTACTTCGTTGAGAGGCGAAAAAAACGCGTCTCTTTTTTAAACATGTTTCATTACTGCCCCACTCCTAATAGTTATAGCGTGATACTATATAGCCTGTGACACTCTCCGATATATGGACCATTCCCTTTTTTCGTTAAATGGCAGATTCTGTAAATGGCAGATTCTTTAAACGACAGATTCTGTAAACGGCAGAAGTACAGTACCAAACTACGTATTTATTAAGGGTAATATTTACATAATTTAATTAATTATGTAATTAACTTTTTTCACACGACATAACCGTTTTAAACAGTCTAAAGTAGATAAAATTACCTATATAGCTTAGGTATAACTAGAAAAATCCGAAAAGAAGAAAGACAATGGAATAAATTGGTACTCGATGCGGGACTCGAACCCGCGTCCAGCGCCACGACCACTAGGCCAACCGAGTAACCGTCTCGACTAAACTTCGGCCGTTCAGAGAATGCGTTCCTGACACGTCGCGATTGAACTGACGCAGTAACTTTGTAATGGCGTTGCAGTTACGATAAAAATATTTTTGCTGGTTGTTTATCGTTTTAACTATTGATGAGCATTAAAACAACATTATTATATCAATAATTAATGAATGTTATAATGTTGTGTCAAACTGAGTGTCAAATAACTTGGTAAACAATATTTTTCTAAATCTACACTGCGCTATTACAAGGTTATGTCAGCGCTTTATATTTGTAGTGCTGTGCCAACAATAACAGTGAATAATAGTATCGTAATCTGTTCTTATCGATACAGTTATACTTTATAAAATAATACGTTTTGTTTTTCTTTTCAAGAATTTGAAAATAATGGACTTTAGAATAACTTTTATTAAATATAAAAATAAAAGTACATTAAATACAAAGTAGCATTTTTATATTTAGGTTGAAAATGGTAACCCCAAATGGCGTTATGGGCCGCCATTTTGTGACGCTGAAACAGTCGTCTGTTGTCGTTTCGTGCGCATAGACCACGTTCTTCAAGTGTTTGCGATCTGTTGTTATTTGACTTTGATTGTGTCTTATATTGCGTTCTTTTTACTTTTGGTGCATAATAATGCCTAAACGTGGACAAACATTGAAAACTGGAGCCCGTGAGTTAATTATCAAGCTGCAAGATTACTTTGAGCGGGAGCGGCAAAATGGCGGACCCCTGGTTCCTGTCGAAAAAGTACAAGAACGCGTCTCTCAGGCGCTTGGAGTTAGCAAACGAACGATTACAAATATTAATAAAGAAAAGTTCGGCTCTACTGGCATGGAAGATAATATTTTACGTACTCCGAAGAAGAAACGTAGAACTAAACCCGTGACAGATATTGATACCTTTGACGCCGATGCAATCAGAAATCATATATATGGTTACTATTCCAGAAATGAATATCTCAACAGGATGAAGCTTTTGGCGTCGTTAAGAGAAGCTGGACTGTTTAGCGGGGGTAAAACTGCTTTAACGAAAATCTTAAAAGATATTGGTTTTTCGTATAAAAAAACAGACAAAAGAAAAATTTTATTAGAACGATACGACATCATTTTGAAACGGATAAGTTTCTTGAGAGAAGCAAAAAAAATTGATAACTGGGATAATGTCGTGTTCATTGACGAGACATGGCTAAACGCCAATCACACGGTTTCCCGTTCTTGGACGGATGATACACAAGCGTCGACGTCGAAAGTACCAATGGGTAAGGGGGCTCGTCTGATAATATGCCACGCAGGTACTGCAAAATACGGCTTTGTGGAGAACGCTTTACTGGCATTTCAATCAAAAACCACAAATGACTACCACGAGGAAATGAATGCCAGTACATTTAAAGAGTGGTTCCAGAACGTGCTTTTGCCCAGCCTACCAGAGCCTTCTGTAATATTGATGGATAATGCCTCCTATCACTCGTTTCAAATACAGAAACCACCTACCCAAGCTAATAAAAAAGAAGAAATGGTTGCTTGGTTACAAGCAAAAGGCATTGACGCAAATATGCAGATGCTAAAAGCAGAGCTAATTAAGTTAGTGAAAGAAAATAAAGCGGCAAATGTGCGATACGAAATCGATGAAATGGCTTTGGAGTACGGTCATCGCGTTCTAAGAATTCCACCGTATCATTGCCAATATAACGCGATTGAGCTAATCTGGGCTCAAATAAAAGGTTACGCCGCCCGCCACAATACTTCCCCGCCATTCAGCACGAAAAAGATGATGACCCTGTTAAAAGAAGCCTGCGGGAAAGTCACAAGAGATGACTGGGCAAAGGTTGTCGAAAAGACTAAAAACCTGATTATGGAACATTTTGACCGAGATATCAGGATTGATTCTGTAATTGATAATAATATAATTATACATGTAGGCGAAGATGATGATGAAGACACCACCTCCTCAAGCGAATCGGAGTCTGATTAATATTCTGTACGCACATTTAGTTCAATGTACTTTATTCCATAGAAATACAGATTGTAACTTTGTAAAAAATAATAAATAAAACAATTTTATTATATTAATATTCCCTTTTATTGTTTCCACGTAAAGAACTAAAATATAAATTTTAAATGATTCCGCCAATTTAAAACGGTCTAAATCTAATCATAAAAATAACGCGGCGGTTCATTTTGGAGTAACGGTAACGAACTCGGTATAATGTTGTGTCCATCACTAGTCGTGACTAACTGATAAGTGTCAGGAACGCATTCTCTGAACGGCCGGATAATACCAAATTTAACCATTGCTTTATACGGCGCCGGGCCGTAACTTAGACCCTAAACGTATTTCCTACGTTTTTTCCCTTTTATATACAATTAATTTTTCTTTAATTTAACATCTCAAAAATTTAAGAGGACGCATTCTAATTCGAATGCAAACTAATTATATTATGCAAAATAAGTTTAAATAAGTAATGTAAGTTAATTATTGTATTCTACTAATTCATATTCAAATAAGTTTGACATCTTCTTCTGTATAGATTTTAGACGCAGTCAAAAATTAAGTGCGGCATCTTGACCCGAATGACTCTATTATAATAGAATATTTAAACTTAATAATAATTAATTAGACCAAGAAAAATGACAACGGAAATAATGAGTAATGAAAACACATGATTTAATAATAGACAAAAATTAAGTAAGTTAGCAAAAAGGTTGCATTTAGAAAATTACATTTTGTAATTAATGCATCTACTTGTTTTAGAAAGGTAGCCAAGCAAAGCTACAAAGATCATGTCTAATAACATTTTGTTTTTAGCTGACGACTGTACAATATCTGCCGTTTAAAGAATCTGTCGTTTAAAGAATCTGCCATTTACAGAATCTGCCGATTTCAGAATCTGCCATTTAACGAAAAATCCGACCATTCAACACAGAAAGAATTATTTAAATTGGTTCATTAGATCCAGATATTACCTCCTCCAACGTCACAAACTCACAAACACACAAACTTTACCAGTATATAATACTAGCTGACCCGTGCCTACTTCGTTGGGCGGCGAAAAAAACGCGTCCATTTTTTAAACATATTTCATTACTGCTCCACTGCTATTAGTCATAGCGTGATACTATATAGCATGACACTCCCGTCCCCGATAAATGGACTATTCAACACAGAAAGAATTTTAAAAAATTGGTTCAATAGATCCAGAGATTACCCCCTACAACGTCACAAACACACAAACTTTACCTCTTTATAATATTAGTATAGATTAAAATTTTTTCATAATTGATTAGTAACTTATTAGTCAAAAGAGAAAGATATTATGTTATAAGCGCGAATGTCAGGAAAAGATGAAGAGGGCAATTGGAAGATTTGGCTTAAGTCGAACGCATGCGTTACGTTTCCGTAGTAGGGACATTTTTTGTGTTGATTTGTGAGCCATATACTTATCTACCTCTTTTTAATATAACATCATTGTTTTTTGGTTGTTTATATATCCGCCTTGTAGAATCTGAAGATAGGTGGCTCCATCTATGAGTTACAGTCAGAACTCTTATGTAAGCGACATCTATGTTACATGCTTAAAACTAGATACAAGCTTTCACTCGGTGTACTATAGAAAAAGAAAATGTTGTAACTTTTAATTATTGTACTTATCCCCGGTTTCTGAATGACTGATCAAGTCAAAATCAACTAATCAAGTGTCAAAACTATCATTTTCAGGAACTAAAATGACAGTTTTGACACTTGATTAGTTGATTTTGACTTGATCAGTCATTCAGAAACCGGGGTTAGTCACTCAAAACATGTTAGTGAGTTAATGATACGTTGCTTCTGTAGACACAAGTGCGGGCTGGACTGGAACCAGCAATGGACAAACATCGTGCTCGCCATCGGCGCCACCGTGGCGCTGCTGCTGCACTCACATCAGACCGAGAGCACGTACCGACTGGACTTCATCTGGAAACTGCAAGCCAACGGCAAGTCTTCTACTTACATACTAATCAACAAAAGAAATGCTAAGTACCTAGTAGGCAACTTAGTCTTCTTAGGCAAACATCGAAGGAAATCATTATTTCTCTAAGTTTGAAAATATTGCATTACTGTAATGTGCTCATTTAAGGAAATTAAAACCTGGAATATTATAAAAGAGCTATTGGAAATTGATAGGAATGGTACTTCATAAAATCAATTCAACAAAATGACGAATTTATAATTTTAATATTCAAACAATAACTAAGTATAATAGAAATACATATACTTAATAGAACTTTTTTCTTTAAGACAAGGCTTCATAACTGTTATTTATAATAACTATGCTATATTGTATTGTATATATATAATGATATACATTTATAATCTTGTCCACGTTATGATAACAGATGAGAAAGAAGAGATGGAGCACCTCGAGGCGTACAACCGCAAGTTGTTGGCGAACATTCTGCCGGAGCATGTTGCCCAACACTTCCTCAACAGTGACAAGAATATTGACGTTAGCTATTCACAATTTATTTTTTGTTTTAATTATTTATAATATTTGATAATTAAGAAAGCTTTCACTAAAAATAAAATAAATAAATGTGTCTTATTCAGGAGCTGTACCACGAGCAGTGCGAGTCTGTGTGCGTGATGTTCGCGTCCATCCCGAACTTCTCCGAGTTCTACGTGGAGCTGGAGGGCAACAACGAGGGCGTCGAGTGCCTCCGTCTGCTCAACGAGATCATCGCTGACTTTGATGAGATTCTGGCTGAAGAGCAGTTCCGCTACATCGAGAAGATTAAGAGCACGGGAGCTACCTACATGGCTGCCTCCGGTTAGTTAATGTTTCCATTCATCTAAAGTATCGTGTACGGCTTAGGAGTTTAGTGAACATTCCAGTGTCATTATACGGCTGGTAATGTTCCAGGTCTGACGGCTGCGACTCGTGATCTCCGCGGGTTCCGCCACGTGACCGCGATGGCCGACTATGCGCTGCGTCTTCGAGAACAACTACAATATGTGAACGAACATTCCTTCAACAGCTTCCGCATCCGCATCGGTAAGCAAGGCGAGCATAACATACAGCTCACGCGAACTTTGTGTAACTGCGAATGTTTACGTGAATCTGCGAAGTTGTTTAGTGATGTAGTCTAGTAATGATAGGTACGAGATGTATTGTGTCGCGCAGGTATCAACATCGGCCCCGTGGTGGCGGGCGTGATCGGCGCTCGCAAGCCGCAGTACGACATCTGGGGCAACGCTGTCAACGTAGCCTCGCGGATGGACTCGACTGGCGTCCTAGATCATATTCAGGTCTGCTAACTATACATTTCCATCAGTCAATATCCTGAAGAGAGGTAACTTCTACAGAGCTAAGTTACTTCTCCTGTAGATATTGACTGTTATAACAGTTACCACTTATTTAAATGCGTTTGCAAACGACTTACGAAATATATTTGCTTGTGATCTTAATGTGACGCTGTGCGATTGTGGTACCGCAATAACGTAGACACTTAGCAGTAACGTTTTGTTTGCTAGCGAAGCTCTAGCGAAATAGAAAGTATTGCGGCGAACCGTCTATATATGAGTAAGAGAATACGTTTGTGTAGTAGTGGTGATGTGTGGGTGGTGTGATAGTGGTGATGTGTGGTACACGGTATGTGACGAGGTGGTTGCGCAGGTGACGCAGGAGGTATACGACATCCTGTCCGCGCGCGGCTACAAGCTGCGCTGCCGCGGCACCGTCGACGTCAAGGGCAAGGGGAACATGGTCACGTTCTTCCTCGACGGCGTGGGAGACTCCAATCAGGCCGACAACGACCAGGACTTGTACAACGTGAGTACTCGGAACTTTAACGTACTAATAAATATGCAGAGGACAGTCGGCAATCATTTTTCACAACAGTAGCTAGACATGTTGGTGCAGAGATTTACTTTCTTGCCTTATTGCTATTACTGTTGTGTCGCACAACGCTTGTATTAACGGGAAGATTACTTTTATTACAGATTTAAAAGATCAGATACATAAACAAGAAAACACTCGTATGTATAAGCCGATGATTAGAAGACAAACAAAAAATTCTTTATAACGAAACTAAATGTTTGTATATAAACATATTTTATTTAGTTTAACAGTTAGTTAGTTAGTAAACTAAACAGATTATAAAAGTATAAAAATAGAATTTAGCAGTCTGGTTCTACAAATTGGTTGTCTGGTCCGATTCGTGATGATGTAGAAATGGTAGTATAATTGCAAACTGGTACGTTTCAGAACCCACAGCCCTCGACGTCGAGTGAGGGCAGCTTGCCGCTGGAGGAGGCCCCCGGAGGTCTCAGCCGTCTCACTCGACCTCTCGAGACGCTGTCGGAGGGGCATACGGATGAAGAACCTGGACCTTCGCCAAGAGCCTCTATTCCCAGTGGTAAGTTATTTTTAAACTTTATTAATCATAACATATTTAAGCATTATTAAAAAGAAAAACTTTCTTACTGCAATTAATACCACAAAGTGAAAAAATTTAATATATTCAGTCAATTATAATATGAACACTCTTTTGAAAGCTTGACGTTAGTAATGTCCATTAGAAGACTGTATTGTGTTAATTATTACTGCGATCCTGGTTCTTTCAAGCGAGGCGTGAAAAAGCATCTTCTTAAGCCGCCATAGTGGAGACATTCATGCCTCTACAAATATTGTAGCTGGCATGGTGCTCTCTATTCTTGGACTCTATTGGATGCTTAAAATCAGGCACGAAAGAGTCATTCTGGTAGGCCAATAAAAAATATTATTAATAAAAATACTCGAATTACGAGTAAGTAGAGAAAAAATAAGCGATTTCGTTACGATTGAATATTGTTTTAGATATATGTTAACAAATAATATAAGTCCGTATATTCCTCTTTATTTAATAATAATATTATAAAATAAATAAAAGAAACTGTAAAAACAAGTCGTAAAATCTATAAATTATAAGTATAAGTCAACTTGCAACACGTAAGGTCGGCTAACCTTACACAACAACTTCACTAGTTTTTGAGACAATCACAAATATTACAAATGAAATATTTTTAACTTATAAGCTTTTTTTTTTAAATAGCCAGCAGCCATTTACTATGTTTCTTATTTATTTATTTGTATCTTTTACTAAAATTAACATTAATATTGTAATAAAATAATTTCAGAGAGCAAGAACGGTGACGTTAACGGTCAGTTGGGAAGCAGTAGCGCATCGCGTGAGAGCGTCCTGCAGGCTGTGCGCGCCCGGGTCCTGCGCCGCCTCGAGCGCCCTCTGTCGCTCGCCGACCAGACCGGCATGCCCACTCTCTACTCGCTGCTCAACTCGCGCGCCTACTCCACCGAGTTCGACTCGGGCACCACTAACGACAAGCAGAACTTCTCACTGAACGATGTGAAGCGCGCCGTCGCGGCGACACGCAGCATCGGTGAGATCGAGTCCCTCCTCGACAACACCCCGCGCCGGTCCAACAGCCTCGCGGACTTCCTCGGCCGACGACGCCACGTGCGTCAGAACACCTTTGTCAACGTCATTGAGAACCCGATGCACGGCACACTCGACACCCTGGAGACTGGCGTCAACGACACACCCGCACAGTAAACATACAACGAGCTCTTTTATTTTGATTTAATGATACACACCACGGACTGACTAACATTATGCGTCGCATCTGTTACGATGACATGTTTGAGTCCAACTGATGAGGAGCTCGCAGCTGTTTGTACGTTAGCACAGAGGGCTCGCAACCAACTGTGGATCCTGATCGTGAGATGAACATGACTCATAATATTTTGACCCATAATGTTTAACGCGTTGGGGATATGGTTCTCACTGGTTTACTAACGGGCTTGAAACGTCTTGATACTACATCTTGATACCACAGTCTCTGGCTACAAATATGGGTTAACTTTTGATAGAATTGAGTAAGTAATTATTTTGTAAACTCAGTGAGAAACGAATAACTGTAACGCATACTTTTCTTATGACAATTTTCCGGACGTGACTTATTCTAAATAGGACTGCAGCATCCCTCGGGCGTGCAGGCCTTCGACCATGATCTCAACACTGACCTACTACACGGACATAACAAACTAATTAGACTACACATGAATAGACTTATTACTCACTCTGAATTGAACATGATAGTGTGTCAAGTGTCGGGGCGGTACAACTAGCGACTGTACTATGTAGTATTCAGTAACACCCAGCCCCGGCGCGCCCGGCGACGCCCGGACACAAGGAACATAATGTTAAGGATCGAGGTTGTGTACAGGAGGGTTGGAGGTAGTCAGTGTTAGCGCCGGTACACACACCTGAAGGATTTTATTCACTATTACAATAGTATAATATATTCCGTATTTGATGTCATATAACCGTTAGAAACTTGTAATCGTATTTGCTGTACAATGACTATAAACGTCGTGTAGCGCCCGCCTCGCCGCACACAGGTCGCGCGCAGTACTTGTCGAGTCGAGCATGTTGTCCAACAGCCGCCGAGTCGGTGTGCGTGCCGACTATGTGGCGGGTGTGGTTATCATATTATTATACTTTATTGTTAAATGATGTTAATAAGTGTTACTCCCTAGTCCCTCGCACGTGCCCCTCCCTCTTATCAAGTATATAACCGAGTACATTGTATCGTAATGATTAATCGAGCTTATAGTAAGTCATGTTATCATAGTGGTATTCTTATATAATAATTAGGTAGTTGTGGGTCGCTCGCACTCGGCAGTGTGGTGAGGGTGTTGATATTTGGTGCTTCTGAGGTGAACGCTCAAAGTGGTCACCTCGCGGTGAAACCTGAACGTAGCGGAGCTTGAGCTGACCCTGTCGAGTGCGCGCGCGCACAACGAACAATCTCAACTTAGTTGTTTAAGAACTGATTACGTATATATATTATTATCTATCATATTGAGGTATATACAGTGTGTCTACCTAGTTACGCTGTTCTCTCCTAGGAACATTACTTTTAGAACAAAGTTGGCTGTAAGGTCAGGTACCCCGCCGGCCCGAGTCTCGACACCGACTCTGCAGAGACAGATTGTACAAGCATCATCAGATAGCATATGAGCATCCATTTAATTTGAGTAAAGGTTTAGGAAGAAATTGATGCGTATAATAGAGATAACTATTTAAGATGTAAAGGGTAGATATGAGGGTACCTGAGTTAGTCGCATCAACCAAATATAGTATTCAAATAATTAAGTCACTATACGTATACGAACAATATGTCTAATGTTTTAATAACCGCTAAGGTAACACTTTACAAGTATCTAGTGCTGCCAGTATCTGTGTGAGTCTGGATCTATCCGGAATGTCACCTCCCCTGCCCCGTTCACTTGCTTCTGAATATAATTCAATAATAAACGTTTTCATTGGGCACTGATAGATTGTCTCAAAGAGTAGTTTTGTTCCAGATTCGCAAACGAGTCTTACTTAGAGTTTGTTGTGTTGAACCCACCGCGCCCACGCACAGCACACTGTACCTGCACCGACCAAGCCCCGGGTCCAAGCTTTATACAATTATACTTTAGATTTACAAAAACATATATTATTTATGAATGTTTGTAGGTATTAATGTATATTTATTCAAAATTTTAAAGTTGCCCAAGCTTTATAATGATATGTGCGCACATAATACATTAATCACTCATAAATAAATGTAATATTTTATTCTGAGAATCTAATATGAAATTAAATGTAATGTTTCATTAAATAGTAAACAAGAACAGTGTGGATGCACCTTGTATCGGTATGCATCTTGTTACACCAGTACTGTGATACACAGTACCTACCACACTCAGCTGAAACACTGAAGCTTTTTCTTTTACTTACATAACTACATATCGATGTCAATTTTAGTATTTATTAATTAAATATTGTGGTAGTCTTGATTATTACTTGTTCACTTAATCACACAAATGTTCGCACACAGCACTTAGAAGTTATCTGTAGCGAGGTTGCGTCACTTATACTTACGCTTCAGTGTTTCAGCACCCAAACATAACACATGAATACGTGTCGCACACACATTTACAACACATACATACACACACTCACTCAAACACACACATAAACATACATACATACAAGTAAGGTAGTTAATTTGAAATCTAAATGTGAGTTGTCAGTAGTTAGTTGTGATAGTATAGTCGAATCGTATATTGTAAGTGTTTACTTGTCTTACTATATCGTATAATATTATATCTTATCTTATGTCGGACGCGTGTTACTTTGTCCTTGTTTTCACTGTGATGTAAGTACTGAAACGAAATTATTTTAATTAATTTAAGATTAGGCGAGTTATCCAAATTGTCATTACGATGTTCGCTGTAGGAACCCTCGTTTTACATTGCCGCTAAATTACCTATGTATAACTAATTTTAAATAAATATATATATATTATATATATATATATATATATATATATATATATATATATATATATATATATATATATATATATATATATATATATATATATATATATATATATATATATATACACATACATACATAATATATATTTGTATATGTCTATTTACAAATTGACCCTAAAGTAAGGCCAACAATTCTTTCTCTTTATAGTTTATCTTCGATTAGGACAAAATTTAAGGTATTTTTCGATGTCGTATACCCACTTATGAAGTACTTTACAATTAGTAATGTGCCAACCGAGGCTCGCCTCGTTTATCATTAGTACCTACGAGAGCGCAGACAATACATGTGATGTCTATAAACCTATCTGTCGCGCCCTACACCTTCTCGTACGAGAACTCAAAACATATTATTTATTTTAACTTAACGTTAACAATTTCTTATAAATTATAACAAGAATACAAATAGCTAAGCGTTGCTTTGTCCCCCCTGCCTCCATCACTCTCTAAAGCTCAAAACTAAAGTATTAGTGAGTATTATATTGAAACAGTATTATTTTAAATATACAATCTAACTGCACCTGCCCCGCGCTGCCTCTCACATGTATTATTTCATATCTTCACTTCGACATTACATTCATAATCTATTTCATTTTTAATATGAGTGCTTTTGAGTGGCCCCTATACATAGATATAAATATTGGTATACATAGTAAATTGTCGATGAAATGTTAGATGTTCTTGCTTTAGTGTTTAGCGTAAGTAGTGTAGTAGGAGTTGATAGCTCGTTCTCCTGGATATTTGTGCCAATAATGCTCCGCGCTCATAATATTGTAGCCACGCTTCACTTACTACTACTTGTTAATAGGTATGTCAGGTCGGGGAACTTGCGATAACTAACAGTCAGTTTACGATCCTCAGATAACTTCCCTGTTTGTTGGTACGGACTCTACGTAGTATGAATGTTTCTCTATACATAGTTGTACCGCACTTATATAGACTAGAATGTTTGCTGAAGGAGCTGTTGCCAAATACTAAGTTAAGTTCCTAAGTATGAGTTTCTGTAGTATGTTAATTACTTTGTAGTTAGCTCGAGCTATTGTTGCTATTAAAATTATATACTTAATTATTTGTTAACGTTAAAACGAAATTTTGAGATTGACACCCACACTATATTATCAGGTCCCTTATGTTTTGCCAAATGAAAGGTTAAGTATTTTAGTTCCCCTGTGTATACCTGGGCAGCTCCACAAGCACGCTTACATGTTAGCTAACTGTGACTTAGTTATCGTTATCAGTTAAGTTCGGTGAGGCACATTATACTATATACTAAGTATATGTTTAGTTAGTGAAGGCCTAATCTCACTTGTATCAATATACAACAACGACGGAGCACCACTATGTCACTTGTTTCTGTTTACTACTTATACTTGCTCTTTAATGTTCTCGACTGTATTTGTATATTGAGGCGTAAGTAATTATTTATCTTTACCTTATATGACAAAAATTAAAACTAAAAATATGAATAGACTATAAAATAAAACTATAAATAGACAAGGGAAGCTATTAAGTAAAGGTAAAATTGTGTATAAAGTTGTTCCTATCTGATGCATATGTTCTGTTGTCGAAAGTGCTAAGTACTAGAGATCTGGTTTAACTAACAAACCTACGCTTGCTCACACGTTGTTGATGTATACTGAAATAATTTACATTTAATGTACTTACTAGGTAAATATAATTGTGTAAGATTTAATGTTAAGTTAGCGTCGTGGCTCATCTTTCAACTGTACACTTGTGTGTTGCCAAACGAACAGAAACCACCGGGAGCTTACAACTCGTAAGTACATCATATAATGATGTCACACTCTTAGCTAATCTAACACTTTAGCGCGTTCTAATCTGATAAGCATAAGATTGATAATGGACAGTTGAAACAAGATGACACGCAACCTTCTCTGCATTTTTAAGATAATTTTCAAACGGCACTAAGTTGTACCTACGACACGACCGACTCGAGTTATGTACAGTCACGAGCAATAATATGTACACATTTTCACATTTTGTAATACAGTTATCTAAAGTTCTGCTAATCCAAAATTAAAAATTCGAAGATTAATTCTTAACTGTACGAAACCTCTTACAATTACCGAAATAATTTTGGTATTCTAATGTCTAGATAAGTGAACAGATAGTTTAGAAAATTTGACAATGTGTACATATTATTGCTCGTGACTGTACTCTATTGCAATTGACAGAAAACTAGCATGATTGTGAGCATTATGTTATACCAACATTGGACAAACTCGAGCCTAGTGTTACAACTAGAACTGAATTATATTATTATTCAGCTTTTTAATTATATACGTAATAATTGATGTAAGCGCAGTACAATAGCGCACAGAACACTTAACAGTTTGTCACGTATTATATCAATGTTCTCGCTACAACGAGTAGTAGGTATGTATTATCTACTTGAATAGGAACTTTTTTGTTTTATCATTTTTGGATCTGGATCATAATGTAGTTTTATTTTTAAGCTAAGACGGTTCTGTTTATATTTAGAAAAGTTTTACTTTATATTATGATTTTATTCTATAGACAAAGGTTATTATTGTAAAGCTCAATGATGTTTAAATTATTGAGAGCCGAGCACAGTCGTGAAGTGCCCAGCTCACACGAAGCATAATGTGAAGGTGTGACAAACTGTCGAGTGCCTATTGTTTGATAACAACAATATTTTGTTAGCGCGTACTATTACATTTCCATTACATTGTAGTTGTATGTGCCACGCTTACTATTTCTAATCTGTCTGATATTTGTATTAAATGGTGTTATGTGTCATCCCGCTGAGTTTTATTTCAACCTCTACCCACTTAACAATGATATACCTATTGACAACATCGAAGAAAGGCAGAGCGAGCAGTAACAGGCCACTCGATTGACATCATTACCTAGAAACGTTAGTGCCTAGAAACATAAGTGCCTAGAAACACATCCAAATTCTTATCTTGAGATCATAGCAGTGATATAGGCCAGTAGTTAGGCCCACTAGATCTATACCACACTAGACAGAAGGATTCGTTCAGGTTTTGTTTCGATTTATTCGTCTTTAGTGACGATACTTACTGTTGTTTAAGATAGGGCCTGTCCACATCACCACGGCACGACGTCGTCGCCGTGGAACGATGCGGCATGCGGCACCTGTGGGCGGCAAACTTGGCCAGTTTGTAGTTGTTATGTATCAGCAAGCCAAACCCTTTCTACCGTGTATGAACTTGACCTTGGCCCATTAGTTTTAGAAGCCCGCAGTCGCAGACCACAGTTCGAGTAATGCAAGTATTTTCACACTTTCATGCAAGTCATTAGGACATAAAATCATGAGCATTGCTTTAAGTAAAATAAAGGAACGCTGTCAAAAATAAAACCGGTCTAGTGGGAGTATGACTCGCGCGCGAGGGTTCTGTACAAAATTTACCCGTCAAAATGTGATGACGTCACGACTCATCTGTTAAAATTCTATGAAGTCACGACTCATCTGTCAAAAGCTTTAAGACTTAGCAGTCAAAAATTACTTTCCCGCCAAAACTATGACGTAATATAATATGATGGAACTAAAAGCTTTTCAAGTTTTTTCCTTTATTATGTACTATAAGACCATGCATCAGGCCAAATTTCAAGTTTGTATGTAGATTGGAAGTACCCTGTAGGTTTTGATACCCATGCTTGTCTTCTTCTTCTTTCGAGTCGTAAGGCACACGATGCAGTACCATCGGTGGTCAAATGCAATCAGCCCAGAACTTGGCCACGGTGATTGCATTGTCAGTGGCGTTTATGAGGTCTTTTTCTGCGCAGCTACCTGGGCATCTTGGACAGTTCAGTAGGTGTGCCATTGTTTGCTGTTCTTCACCACATTCACAGCAGCTATCTGATGAATTTGACATGCCCCATTTCACCAGGTTTAGTTTGCAACGGCCTACATGGGTCCTTAGGCGGTTAAGGGATTTCCAATCGGACCAGTTGAGATGGGAACCGGGTGGCAGCCGCTCCTTGCATTTCACATAGTTGGGTGGTGGGGCATGTTTCTCTTGCCACAGTTTGACTCTAGCCGCAGATGGTTCGTCTTGGATTGGTGTGGTTTTACGCAGAAAGCTGTGTCGACTCTTTAACCTCCCTGGTGCTGGGCTATACCCATGCAGGGAGTGGCGTGGGTCTACCTCCTGGTGTTGTTTTTCCACGGCACAGCAAATTTCCCTTCTGACACACGGTGGAGCGATACCAACTAGAGGGTAAAGCTTGCTCAGCGGCGTTGGCTGTAGACAGCCAGATATTAACGTTGTTTGCACGTTGTATTCAGTGCAGTGTCCACTTGCTTAGCATGAGCAGACCGATGCCACACTGGACACACATATTCGCCAGCCGAGAATGACAAAGCCAAGCCTGTCGTGCGCAGCACGTCGTCTTTTGCCCCCCACTGAGTAGAGGTTAGTCGTCGCAGTAAGTTGTTTCGTGTGTTCACCTTCCGCCTTGCCACTTCACAGTGTTTCCGATATGTAAGGGATCTATCCAGAGATACACCCAGATACTTGGGGTACTCAAGGTGTTCTATCTGGATTCCCTGCCACGTGATGTTTAGTTTTCTGTTTGCGTGGCATTCCGTCGATTCTACGTGGCATTCGGCAAAGGGAAAAGCAGGTGGCGCCGTCAGAAGAACGGCTTACCTCAGGGCAGTTCTCTGGCTCCAACGTTGTTTAATATATATACTAATGACCAGCCCACCTTCCTGAACACCGACCGCTTTCTTTACGCAGACGACCTGGCTCTTGTGACACAGGCGAACAGCTTTAAAGAGGTTGAGCTGACCTTGTCCAATGCCCTCGAAAATCTGAGTCCATACTACGAACTTAACTCCCTCAAACCAAATCTTTCAAAAACCCAAGCTTGCGCTTTTCACCTGCACAACATCCCATGCTTGTCGAAAATTTGCGACATAAACAGCTGTATCTCTTAGTTGAGTTCAATTAGATTGGAATTGTTTTTAACAGCTTACGCAACAGACATAATTAAGTATTTGGTAAAAATTTCAGCTCGGTGCGACTATGTGTTCCTGAGAAATATGATCTTGACAGACAGACAGACGGTTAACTATCGTCAGTCAAACAACCTTATGAATGTGGTGGACAAACGTCACAGAGATCATGCTATAATCTTATACACTTTATTTACTTTAAATTGTATGAGTCAAAATGACTCACTCATGATTAGTGTATATGTTACAGCCAAAGTAATAAATACAAATATTATACATAATAACTAGCCATTATGTATAATGGCTACTCAATTTTGATAAAGTGATAAATGTCGCAGAATTAATCACATTAACTAGCCATTATATATGTTATAGTCAAAACTCATAACCACTTTTGACTGGTTTTTTCAGTCAAAAGTGGTTTTGACCATCGATGTTAGTCAAAACTCATTGAAATTTTACCTTTTAACTGGCAAAAATACAATATTAAGGCAAAAGTCAGAAACAGTTGGTTAGGTTAGGTTAGTATGGTGACCAAAGGACGCACGAGCCGAGCGAGCGTGCCGCGGCAGCGGCCAGCGAGTGCAAGAAGCTTTTATTTTATGTAAAATTAGAATATAGTACATATTACTAGATTCTAGGTTTGGTCACCATACTAACCTAACCTAACCAACTGTTTCTGACTTTTGACAGTTTAAAGGGTAAAATTTAATGAGTTAATCACTTTATCAAAATTGAGTAGCCCTTATACATAATGGCTAGTTATTATGTATAATATTCATATTTATTACTTTGGCTGTAACATATACATTTAACCCTTAGTTACTCGCATGAAGAAAATCCCTTAACTACTCGCATGGGGTCTCCACTGATCCCAACTTTCTGTAACAGTTTCTAATAAAATTATCATGGAGTGAAATAAATAAACTGCATGTTATTAAAGTACAATGTTTATTAAAAATATTACTCTTCTAATTGCCTTAAAAACTGAAAGAAAAGCTTCAAAAAAACAAAAAATAAAATTCCTCTCATAAATTAACAAAAATGGGCACTTTGAGATCAACAGTACTTTTATATTGTTTCTTACAGACAAATCAGAATAATTTGTGATCAAAGCCTTGTCAGTATACCTTGAATTGGTTATTACATACATTAATTAGTACATTTTCAAAAATAAATATCAAAAATGTATGAACTTACCACGAATAAAAAGAGTAACATAATTACTCGCACGGGGTCAGTCACCAAACTGAACTTCGACAAACTTTTCTACGACACCATTTTACTTCGACGTAATAAAACTTCGATGCATCTTAAATTCGACATTATTTAAGTACGAAACAACTTAACTTCGATACTACTGTACTTCGACACAGCGTTTCTTCGACATGACTTAACTAAGAAACAATGTGGGTTCGACGACATTCTACTTAGACAACTATGCTACTCCGAAAACAGTCTAATTCGACATACTCTACTCTGAAATACTTTAAATCGACGTAACTTATCTTAGACACTATATTACTCCGATATTAAAAGATGAAACCTACTTAGTTACCTACAATATTTTGACTGCACGAATTGAACAGTGGTTTCAGTGAAATGTTTGGCTCTGCCCCGAGTTAGTAATTTGAATCTCCTTAATGGACAGACTATACCAATCCGTCTGGTCAGCGTGGTATTAGCAGGACAAGTATTCCTCTGCCAAAAGAGGAGGCCCGTGCCTGATGTAGGACATAAAGGGGCTGTTATGAAAGGACAGCACTTTGTGTAACTCACAAATTGTTGTTTTGAATCTGGATGTACCTACTCGTAATTTATGTCCGATATTTTTGTGTTTTTTAAACTCGCTAAGATACCTAAATATATCTTAGTTCGAAATGTGCAATAAAGCTACAGGCTAAACACAGCTACAGAAAAAAAAACTTTGTAATAAATAATACTCGTACATTGTTTAGAATATTTTTTTATTAAATCATGGATATTATGTCAAATTCCTAACCTAATATACCTAAAAATCTATACAAAAATAACAAACAAAAACAAATCAATAAAATAAACTTCTCAATTATTGTAAAAGAAAGAAACTACTTAATGTATTAACATTTCTAAAACAAAAGGCAATCGTGCCTCCAAACAAAAATGTAAAATTTTTGTTGTTAATCTAATATCATAACAGCCCCTTTACCTACTGCAGGCACGGGCCTCCTCCCTTGGCAGAGGAATACTTGGCCTGCTAATACCACGCTGACCAGACGGATTGGTATAGTCTGTCCATTAAGGAGATTCAAATTACTAACTCGGGGCAGAGTCAAACGTTTTACCTACCACTGAAACCACTGTTCAATCAAAATATTGTAGGTAACTAAGTAGGTTTCATCTTTTAATATCGGAGTAATATAGTGTCTAAGATAAGTTACGTCGATTTAAAGTATTTCAGAGTAGAGTATGTCGAATTAGACTGTTTTCGGAGTAGCATAGTTGTCTAAGTAGAATGTCGTCGAACCCACATTGTTTCTTAGTTAAGTCATGTCGAAGAAACGCTGTGTCGAAGTACAGTAGCATCGAAGTTAAGTTGTTTCGTACTTAAATAATGTCGAATTAAAGATGCATCAAAGTTTCATTACGTCGAAGTAAAATGGTGTCGTAGAAAAGTTTGTCGAAGTTCAGTTTGGGAGTCAGCAGTGACACGTGTTTACGCTCTATCGTCCTGTTTGACACTAAAATTACAACTTTGACAGAAATTAGGAAGCTACTGTTAGCGGGAACGCATTGCGGCCGACCGAAGCTATAAATACAAAATATAATACAATATATAAATTTTGGCAAGCAAAAGTACGTTGACCCCATGCGAGTAATTAAGGGTTAAAAAACAATTAAAAAATATATTAACAATAACGTTTTATTTTTTCTATCAAATAACTAATTCGCTCTGAGTACCAGCGGTCTTACTCATAAACTCGTATTAAATATTAATCAATCGATTAACGCAATTCTTTACTCATAAAAACAATTTAACTTTAAGCAGTGGTTAATCTATTGATTAAGAGCTGTCAAAATTAACCACTCGTTCGACCTAGTTAAGATGTTGCTTATGGCAATATGGCCGTTTCAATATCATCAGCTGTTCGTTTGACAACAGAACTGATAGTATATTTTTTACGTTTTTTCATTGTAATCGGGTTGTTGTTATAAACATGGATTTTGGAGACTTTTAAAATGATATTGCATTAAAGAGAAACCCCTACAAAGCTAGTTTCGATCCGCTACGAAATTAATCAGGTGAAGAGTTGGGGTTGAAATACTGCTTTAGCAAAAATAATATGAGCTGCATTACAGGAATAGTCTGAATTAGAGTGACCTGATCTCCATGGTGATACCCGAGGTGTAGGTATCTCCGGAGACTTTCAAGTAATGGCAGTAGTCAGATATAGGAGTTGTCATGAGGTGAGTACTTATCTGATCTTATTAGTAGGTACAGTTACAAAATTACATGTGCATCCTTCTTTCTTTAATTTACCATCATCATATCAGCCTATGGTCCTCCATTGCTGAACATAATATGCCTCCTCCCAACTTCCTTGTCCTTAAATAAGTAATAATACTTTTACATAGTAATGTTAATTCAAATTTCTTTATTTGTTAGAATATGGTAAGTACAGAAAAGATCTTAAATTAAGTAGTACACTCATATTCTGCCAAGAATGTTTTGTATGCCACAAATGTGTCACATTTAAGACATTCTAGAAATCTTATATTATCTATAATCTTATTAACAATAATTCAGATTTAAAAACAATAAAACATAGAAAAATACAAAAAAAAAGCTAATACATCCAATGCAACAATGAAAATAAACATGAAACACTAGTCAAATGAAAATATATACAAGTTTATCACTAAGAAAATCATTTACCTATATTGTAATAACATTTCATTAATTAGATTATGTAATTTTTTTTTAATTGTATTCTGTTCCCTGTAGAGCTGAGGTATCTTATTGTAAATATTTGGAGCCATGCCAAATGCTTTTGTTCATTAAGGTAGTCCTAGAGGCATGCAAGGTTAATTTAGTATCCTTATGTTGAATGCGTGCACAAACATCTGACAATTTGTAAAACCCATCCTGGTTTGTTGTTACAAAAACTGCTGTTTCATAATAAATGTATAATGATGCCAGAGTAAGGAGTTTATATTTAACAAAATATGGTCTACAGCTGTCTGTATTTTGAAGCCCGAACATGCTCCTAAGACATTGATTTTAAAAACCATATCCTAATTTACAGAATTTCCCAAAAAAATTATACCAAATTTAAGTAAAGATTCCATCAGTCCATGATAGACCGTAAGCAAAGAATTTTCATTGACTACCTGACCAAGTTTATAAAGAGCAATGATCTACTACTTATTTTTTCAGATAATTGTTCTATAGAGCCTTTCAAATTAGTTTATCATCTATCGTTAATCCTAGAAACTTGAGATTAAGAACTGTATTGATGAGAACATTTTTATATTGAATACTTACTACTTAATATTGTAATTTTGATATTTCTTTTTAGATTTAAGAAGACTGCACTGACATCCATAGCATGAGCCAGCAGACAAGGTGGCAATGGCATTGGTGTGGAAAAACTTACTTTAATATTACTAAAGAAATGTAGATAATTTGAAGCGATTTGTGTTCTTCAAGGGATACATGGTGCTATAGTCTGCATGCATATTAAAATAAGAAATATTGTTATTGAAAATAATAAAAATCTATTATCACCTATGCATATTCATTTAATAAAGATTCACTATTGACATTACACAAATTATAATTGTTAAAATCAATTATTAAAATAAAAATGTTACAGTTGTATAATCATCTTTTATTTGAGACAAGCATTTCTTCCTTCAGCAAATAAAAAGTTACAAAACAAATACTATTTATAATAGCTCATGTGTTACATTAATCATATTTGCCTGTGTCGAGTAGGTTAAAATACATTCAGTAAGAGTAAAGTTTACACAAATTATTAAAAACGACATCAAAAAGCCCCCAGTGGACTGACGACCTGGCGCAGGACCGAGTTCTGTGGGCATGTTGGGAGTGGCCTATGTCCAGCATTGCGATAGATTAAGCTTCACTTTTCATTGTTGTTCAGGTGAATTTGACGGGAACGCGTATATTGGAGACAGGAACAGCGTGACCTCGATGCCACCAGCTATTCACCATCACAATGCATATTTCATTATTATGATTAAAACAAATAGTGCTTGAATTATAGTAGTTTTTATACTGCACAAGCTAGCTTTAGTAAGCAGTTACAAAGATCGTTGTGGGTTACGGATATTGAATTATAAATTCATAGATTTAAAAATCCATCCAGTTTTGGCAACACAAAATTAAATAAGAAATAACTTTGATATTATAATTTTTAAATTCTTTTTATAGGTTATGTTTTGAAAATCTTATCTGTCAAAATCACGATGTGTCATAATATCGCCATAGACGTAGAAAATCCAATTTTTCATAGAGAATATATCCGATTTTACGAAAATAGTCGACTTTTTCATCAATTATCTGTGGTTACCGCATTTTGTATCGTTCTTTGTTCTTTTACATCATATCTTATTTAAGCAACAGATTATCTGTTTTTATAAGTAAACAAATTTAGTTCATTGTTTAAATGCTTAAGAATTGATCATGTAAGAGATGGCTAATCACTTGCTTTAGAGATTTTTATAAGTAAGGGGGCAGATGTCTATATAATATTATGTGTTGTCTATAATAAATTGTCTATGGTGATCTGTCAAATGTGTCACGCTCAAGTGCGCACAGTGAGATCGATAATTTAGCTCACTTGCCTTCACTCATATAAAGTATTGTCTTCCCGTTACTTGTCTTGAACTTATTTTATACAAAGTTGATCAAATTATTTGTGTATTCGGTTTGTTGTATGTAGTATTTATCGTTTTTGTGGATATTTTAAAGTCACGTCTTTGTTAATAATATATTCTGTACGAATTTAATATGGAGTGGTCATATGTCCCGGTGAATGATATATTGCCCGATGATATCACGAAGCTCAACTGCACTTTGGTGCCTCCTGGATTTCAAGGGAACGTGACGGATTTGAGGTAAGCTGACTCGACTTAGTTATTGGCAAGTAGTATAGTGGAGTGTGTAGTCATGATCTACTATATGTGCATGAATCAATATTGCGCCACACCTCGTCAAGGTTCCTGGCCTTTTACAAAAGCCTCAGAGGCGGAGGCGAGGACGATGCAGAACGATTAGTACTCTCACAAGGATTTCTTATTACTCATTGGAATTGAGGGCATGTTTTTACCTTCACCTCATCATAACTTTAATGATAAGTAGGTATAGCTTCAAATAATATTATTATATTAATTATTTACCCAACTTTTTTTATATTTCTCACACTTTCACACAACGCTATCTAGTCCCAAACTAAGCAGAACTTGTACTATAGGTACTAGACAACAGATAAACTTACTTAAATACTTTTTTTTTTATAAATACATACATATTATATATAGAAAACACCCAGACCAATGCAAACAATCATGTTTATGCATACAAAGATGTGCATTGAGAGGGGGAATTGAATTTGAGACCTCTTCATAGCAGTCATGTTAAATAGCCACTACTGTGAGCCACTAAAATGATAGAGGTTAACAATGGCGGACTGAGTTGCGTGTGAGGTGCTCCCCAAACAATGGCTCACCTCTTATTATGCCCTGGATGCCCTAACACCTGCACCCAGGAAGAGCTAATGATTGCCAGCGATAACTCAGTCAGTGTCACAGAGTTTTGGGCTACATTAATTTAGTCCACAGTATCATTTGACATCAGTACGCTAAGAAGAAGATTTCGGTCTGCAAAATTAACAATGCTTTTAGATATTAAAAATAAAACTGAACAACTGTATCATTATTAATAAAATATTTATATGATATTTGAAGAGGTTTAGATAAATGCTTGTATCTAACTACCTGCCAAACTAGTAATGTACTAACTAATCACACCTACAATACCATGTAGTCCCAAACTAAGAAGTATATTATACTGTGGGTATTCATGATCATCATCATGAGTCTTTGTGTCTATTTTAGATGATTCACCTTGTGGATGTCACGCACTTGTTTCTCTTTTTTATTGGGGTCTCAAATAATAAATAAACCTTCTTACATATCCTCGACGATACTTCAATAGCGCTGAACTACCATTTGCAATACCGCGGAACTACAAAAAGTAGCAAAATTCAAAATTTCATGCCACGCTGTCCTAAGCTCCCATTATATATAATAATAAATCTAATATCCCATTCCACAGACTGATTGCCTCATACACTAGAAACCTAATATTTCAATAAGACCGCTTTATCATTTTAAATACTCAAATTATTAAGTTTTTTTATCTCCTGGAAAGAAATCAATCTTGTAGTTACGCACTATTGCAAATAGTAGATCAGCGTTTTTGCAGTATCGTCGACAATATAATATTTTGTAAGTACATTACAAATTATGGATACTGAATAACCAGGAAATACCATACACACAAATATTCATAGTAGTCATATTTATACTACTTGCACTTTGCTAATGTGGCTTGAGTTGGAGGAGGCCTATGTTCAAGAAGGACAACCTGATTACAGTATAACCACTCTAGTAGGTGAAATTTGACAGTTGCTTTGAGTCATAGAAGGTAAAATAATTTACTAAAACAGTGTAGCAAGTATACTGTAAACACTTTGCTCAAGTAGCTGTAATGCATTTCTTACAATAAAAACTCAGTAATTAAATTACATTTTAAATTATTTTCATTTTATGTACTTAAAAGTTGAGATCCTTAATATAAAAGTCATGTTTGTAGGAATTTTTATTAAAAAATTAAATGTTTTAGTAATTGACCGTACATTAGACTATTTTTAGTTAGTGTAGGTATATTGACCCTTTGCGACAATAATAAGATATTGTTTTCATAGATTCAATATTTATGTGACAGGTAGTACTCGCACCATTAACATTTTGATGTTATTACTGATTATGATCAGTGCATATAAAACTATAGTGATAACAGTATTTGTTTGTACTAGTATGTTATTTAGCCATCATCATCATAACAGCCCATTAATGTCCTACTGCAGGGACGGGCCTCCTCCCGTGACGGAGGATTACTTGGCCTACTAATAACACTATAGGTTTTAATTTCAAGTTTTCCTTCTTTTTATTTCGTAAAGATAGTAGTTAGTTACGGTTATTCCCTTAGTCGGTTTTTATGACACCCATGGGATGAGATGGGGTGGTGACATATTGTATTCTTACTCCGTCACCACACGGATATTATTTAGTAATAGAATGTTATTCTGTATCACAGGAAGATGCAGGAGAGCCTGACAATGATGATAGACGCAATAGGACAGCAGTCATCAGCTGCCCAAGGACTGAACCGTGTCATCACCACTACAGAGAAGCTCAGAAATGCACCAACACACATACTGTATTTGCTCAAGGACCCCGTAGCTAGGAAGTAAGTTATTATTTACTTTGCCTATTTATGCTTCAAGCTCATCTGTATATGATGCGGTTTGTTCTATGTTTTGTAGTCATGATACAAAAGGAGACGGTTTTTTGTTGTTCAGCAAATTGCCCCTCCACAAATTGTGGCGTATAGCAATGAAATACATATCAGTTTATTCCTTATAATCTCTAGATTACAGTCTGCACATATCAAAACCTTTTTTTATTAATATTTATTAAGGTAGGGTCGAGTGTCCAACGTTGAAACAGTCGTACACAGTGAAACAGTGCCATATTTCTGAAATTGCGAGGTTGCCAGGTTTTGCAGTATTCTCACTCTAGACAACTTCATACACGTCCCCCTCCTCCCTAGTCGGCGTAGGCGCCGGTTGCGAAACGACGTGTCTGCGGAGCAATTTTGGATTTTTCGACAAAAAAGTGAGTTTTTTTCTAGTTTATTTATGATTTCTCATGTTAACCCTATAGTAAATTCGGTTTTTCTTATTATTACGTTACTTTGTACATGTATCATAGATTCACATGGATTAGTACACCTGTTAAATAATTCGATTTTGATTAGAAATTTTTGAGGTTATTATAAAATAAGACAGATGTCCAACAATGACACAGTTCGAGGGTGGACACTATGAAACAGTGTTTCATTGTGTACTACTTTTTTTACTTTATGTCCGAATTAGTTTTATTTCAATATGTTTCATTCATTACGTATGGTTTTAATAAAATCTAGTGGATATTTTAGTAATGTTTACGTGCCTAAGCTCAATTATGTTACTAATACGTACTTTAACATTTTTAGGATGGCGCGTACAAAAACTGCAGTAAGAAAAAAGGGCAACCATTCATCTGAAAATATGCTAAAAGCTGTAAAGCTTAATAGGCAAGGCATGAGTTTGCGTAAAGCCGCGAAAGAATGTAATGTGTGTTACCCTACACTATTCCGGTATGTCAAAAAGCATAAAAATGTTGATGATGCGTTATTAGAGTGTCAAAAATTCACGCCTAACTACGACGTTAACAAAACGTTTACAGACGATCAAGAAACAGCACTCAAAACATATATTAAAGACTGTGCATTGAAGTTTTATGGATTAAGCAGTAAAGATGTTCGCCGCGTAGCTTACCAAATGGCAATCGTTAATGGTATCAAATATCCAGATAATTGGCAAAAGGAACAAATGGCTGGGAAGGAGTGGCTTCGATCTTTTAAGTCGAGACATCCAGATTTATCAATGAAGAAACCTGAGGCATGTAGTTTGGCTCGTGCCACTGCATTTAATAAAGAAACTGTCAAAACTTTCTTTACTAATCTAAAAACTGTTATGGATAGATATCCCTCTTTTGGCGATGGCACGAGAGTCTTTAATCTCGACGAAACTGCAACTACAACAGTCCAAAAGCCCCAGAAAGTGTTAGCGCCGAAAGGAAAACTAAACATAGGCAAAGTAACTAGCGGAGAAAGGGGTACTTTGGTTACTACATGCGCAATGGTATGTGCGGCAGGTCAAGCATTACCTCCGGTTCTAGTTTTTCCGAGGAAAAACTATAAAGACATAATGTTGCGTGGTGCTCCTCCAGGATCCCTCGGACTAGCTACTCCAACTGGGTGGATGAACGCAGAATTGTTTGTTCACGTTATGAGACATTTTATTAAACACACTTCTGCAAGCCCTGAAAACCCTGCCCTGCTAATTTGCGATAACCATGAATCTCACCTTAGCATTGAGGCTTTAAATTTAGCCAAAGAGTCTGGGGTGACAGTTTTAACTTTGCACCCTCATACAACTGCTAAGATGCAGCCACTTGATGTGGGTTTAAACGGCCCCTTCAAAGTATATTACAATAGCGCTGTGGATTCATGGTTAATGAAGAACCCAGGTAAACCAATAACTATTTACAATGTCGCTGAATGCGTGGGTCAGGCATATACAAAATCAATGACGCCAACAAATATAGCATCAGCCTTCAAAAAATGCGGGATTTTCCCGTACGATGCAGATATTTTTACCGAAATCGACTTCATGCCATCATCAGTTACTGACAGAGATGAACCAGCAAAACCATCCGTTGAACTGCAAAATAGAGAGAATCGTGCTAGTTTCTCATCAGATGCGACACGTGATAGTCCATCTGTTTTGGAAGCTATGGATCTCTATGTTGACACTGAACTTGCCTGTGAAATTCAGGATACTAGTTTAACAACCAAAGAAACGACGTCGCCTGCCAATGAAATTTTCGTTAGTGAGTCTCAAGAACCTGTTCCTAACATACCAAACAGAGAGATGACACCACCTACAATAAATACTCCCGCGAGTTCCATAATTCAATTTAAAACTCCTGACGAATTTATGCCTGCTTTGAAGGCTGTACCGCGGTCTGGAAAACGTAAAGCAAGAAAGCTTGGTAAAAGCATGGTTGCGACTGACACTCCAGAGAAAGACCAGATAGCAGAAGAAAAGAAAAAAACTCAAATAAGAAAATCAGCGGCAAAAGCAATAAAGCGACCAGTTTTATCTGATAAAAAAAGAAAAACTAAACCTAAACAAATTAAAATAGATTCTGAAACTACAGTTCAACAAATCTAAAAGATACAGTATGACGTTTCATATTTTTCAAACTGAAACAACTTAGTTCATGCGTACATTATTCAGTTTCGAAAACCTTTTTCGTAAAACCATGCATTTAGAAAGATTTTACTATTGTATCTAAAAATGTAAAATTCTTAATATATAAATTAAATTGAAAACTTTCAAACAAAGCAAAATAACACATATTTACATAGTAAATAATATCTAATAGTTCTATTCTTGACCTCATTGCAAAGTCACGTAGTTAGGTTACTGCTCGTAGTGTTGCGACTCTTCGGATACACTTGTATGCAAAAAAATCGTTTACATATACGAAAAATCGTTATTATCGTTAGACACGTAACTAACTATTACTTAAAACTATTACTCGACGTGGTCGAAGGTGACGGGGGGCAACTTATTAAGGTCTTAGTAGTGAATAAAAAAATCCTAAACATTACTTTTATTTAATTAATTATAATTAAAATAAAAGTAATGTTTGGAATTTTTTTTTATTCGCAGATTAGAGAATTTGCAATATGTGGTGTTTTTTTACAAAAGGTTCTACCCTTTACTAATAATGAAATTAATTATAAAAGTGTCTTAAAAATCGGATATTATCGTAATCGATCTCTTAAATTTCGGATATTATAGTAATCGATTTTTTTATCCCAACCTTATTATTCAATTTGTCAGAACTGTCATACCGTACCTATTAGATTTGTTGGACTTTAGTACCGATGAAGACGAGGAAATAGTGTGCTATAGTGAAACCGATCTGAGTGGAGTAGAAGATGAAGAAGAAGTTGATGAGGATGGGCTCCCATTGATTACAGAAAGTTTCATAAAACTTGAGCGTAAACCCAAAATAGACGATTATGTGCTAGTTTTAATGGACAATAAGAAACTGAAGGTATATTATGTCGCAAAGATAATTGATGTAGTAAGTGCTAATAGATATGAGGTTTCGTTTTTGAGACTAAAAGTGAAAGACATGATGAAATTTCAGATGCCATTAGAACCCGATATGTCAGAAATTCATATAAAAGAGATAAAAAAGATTCTTCCTCCACCACAAATAAATGGGACGAAAACCCGGAACGCCTTTTATAATTTTCCAGTCCGTGTGTCTCCAAATATTAAGTTGCGCTAAGGATGTAGGTATAGATACCTAGGTAATAAGCTCAAATATTACCAAATATTTGCAATTTTGAGACTGATTACACTGACAGAGTTAGTTTCTATATAATAATTAAACAAATAAAGAACGTAACATTTTAATTTTAAAATAATATTCATTGTTATTTTGTGTAGTAAGCTCTATTACCACTTAAAATTTGTGATTTAGTTTTTATAATTCATTAAGTAGGTAAAATAAGAATATTCATTGTTTGTGTAATAAGCTCAGCTTAATTACTAAATAGTGTTTGTGATTTTGAGACTGTTAAAGAGTTTAAATTTTTATACTTATCATAAAGTAAATAAAGAACATTGATTATTTGTGTTGTAAACTCTGTTAATTATTAAGTACATAATACAATTTGTGATTTTGAAACTAATTAAGCTTTAAAAGTTTTAGTAAGTGTTTATAACATTAAGAAAATAAACAATAATTTGAAAATAATATTCACTGTTTTTTATTTAGCTAGTTACTTGTACCAATATCCACAATTAATAAAAATAAGTAACAGTGTTTCATTGTTGGACTTAGGGTGTTTCATTGTGTACATATAGGTGGACACAATGAAACAATTCCCATTTTTTTTTAAATCCTTGGCAGTGGTTATGTTTCTGTTTATTAAAAAATCTATAAATGCCATATTATACCCTATAAAGAAGACTTCATTCCTACAAAAAACGGAATCAATATCTACAAAAATAAGATATATATGAAACTTAGAATTTTTGGTGTTTCATTGATGGACACTGTACCCTACACAAAACACATTACAATCCCAAATATACGTACTTACAATATAAAAACAATGGTATAGATCTGGATTATAACATAACTGTAGTTGCAAAACTTTGGAATAATTCTGGAATATTTCTTGGAAAGATTCTACAAATCAGAATTATTCAATATTAATTTGAATAATTTTATTTGCTGAAGAAATATAATAGTCATATAAGTACAATTATATAATTGTAGTGGTATACAAACATTATTATTGGTATACAATCACAAGATAATAATAAGATTGACATTCCAAAAAGATAATATATGTAGAAAGTTGTTTCATCTTTTATAATTGTTTTTTTTTTACTTCAGCATCTGTTGATATGATTTAGCAAGAAAGCTATTTATTATTGTTGTTCTCATATTCGTTTGTATTGAGCTATCTGGTAGGTATAATAAACCGTGTTTTCTAGCGAATACTTACGACTTGCTTTGCGATTTACTTATTGCTTGCTGCTATTTATTTGCGAATCTTTTATTTAATTAGCATTGCAAGGGACATTTACGAGCATATTTTTCCAGACGTTTTAATACTAAGTATATAACTTTACGAGACTTACAACAAAGCATAAACTATGTACCTGATTTAGACCCTGGTTATATTATATGTACATAGAAGAACTTGTCCGACTTTCGATTGAGCTCCTCTATTTTTAAAAGGGTACACAAGGAGTATAGGGCGACATGATTAGTATGAATATTACTAAGAGTTATAATTTCAATTTTTGTTGTGCCTTTGCTATTTCATATTTGATTATTTTAACCGACCCCTTAAAAAGAAGGGAGGCTCTCAACTTTATTTTTATGTCTGGAGACTCCGTCAATTGTAAACCTATTTGAAAAAAGGTTTTTTTTTATTTAAAAGAACTTACATCCAGATTGGTATAATATAAGTTTTATAAATTTCATTCATAGATGATATACAAATACATTTCATGTAATACTCTTAACCTCTAGTTCATAATGCTTATTATCTTACGCTGGTGACTAATAAGTATATTATAAGAATGTCGCGTATCATTCATATAACTATTCTTAGCAATTAAACAATAAGGAATAACATAGCAGTTTATTGCATTTATTTATTTATTCTTCTTGCATAATTATCCAAAGTACTTAGCGCTTTTAGGCATTATCTACCAACAAACCTTGTCAAATGTTTTAAATATAATAATTCCTTTATTAATTATACTACAGACGTGTGCAATTCTATGTCATTACAATCAATGATTAATCAACGAAATAAATTAGTAATACGAGTAATATTACGAGTACAAGGCTCTATTAGTCCGGTCAAAATAGACTAAATTATGATTCCAGTTTGCATTAATTCCCAACAAGCTGGATTTTTCTGCAGGCCTTAAATACATCATTACAAATGATATGTCAAAAGTCCCCATTGATCCCGCTTGTGCGTGGTTTTTTATTCGAGGTCAAAGGTCACACGTTTTCGTTTTTTGCGTATATCTCTGGTGTCCAGTTCGACCGCGCGGCCATAGCGTTTTTTTTTAAAAAAAACCATGTCAATTTTTTGTAAAAATTTGTAGAAGTTGATTCCCAAAACCATAAATTTGTCAAAGATACGGTTAAAAAGTTATAAGGGTTTAAACATGGCCGCGCCATTGAAACGCGGCGAACCGCGCGGCCACTGAGATCTTTAAAACTAAGCCTTGTAGAGACCTGAAATTTACGCAAATGCAAGATTTAATTTGTAAAAAATTTGTAAAAATATAAAAAAAATACTCAGGTTTATAGTTTAAGAGCTATAACACTAAAACCGAATGGCCGCGCCATTGAAACGGTGGAGAAAACGCTATCGCCTGTATCTCGCTGAAAAAAAATCGCAGAGGTGTGTAGTTTATTGTAATTACCCAGATTTGAATTTGTCGAAACTAGGAAAAATACAACAAAAATTCCTAGGTTTATATTTCAGGAGCTATAAGACTAAAACGATATGGCCACGCCATCGAAACGGTGAATAAAACGTTATTTCGCCTGTATCTCGCTGAAAAAGCATCGCAGAGGTCTGGAGTTTTTTGTAATACCTAGATTTTAATTTGTCAAAACTAGTAAAAATACAATAAAAATTCTTAAGGTTATATTTCAGAAGCTGTAGAACATTATCAGTATGTGGTGCGATAGGGTGACCATGTCTTATTGTTTACAGAATACTTTCTACTTATTGTTACAGAAATTATTTTATTTATTTTAATGGTGTATTTTTAAATTGTAATACAACAAATAATAATAATATTGTACTTCTGGTTTTGTAAAAAATAATGAGTGAGAGGAAAAGGAAGAGAGATTTTACCAGTGGAGTTACAAAAAAAAACTGGGGAAGTACGAGTCGGACTCGCCCATGAAGTGTTCCGTAGTAACAAGCAAAGTTTTGCTCTTAACTTTGTTTTTCATAGTGTTTGTATGAATTACAAAGTAACGTGTGCGGTTTTTGAAATTGTGCTATATCTCAAAAACTTATGATTGTATCTTGTTCAAACCAGTTTTCATTGAAAGTTTTTATTGACATTTACATCAATTTTTTTTTCCAACTTTATTATTTCAAAAGTTAGAGGCGGGGGGGGGGCTCATTTTACGACTTTGGAAGTGTATATCTTTCAAATGATTGACTTTAGTTTTTTTAGTAATTTTTCCATTCATATAATATTACGCTTAAAGTAAAAACATATATCTACATCCCTGCTAGTTATGATTGTACTTATTTAAAAATGTGGAATCAAAATGATTTACAATCATTTCAAATGTTCTAAGTAAAGTTCTAATTACCTATATGATTTAATAAAACATTAAATAATAATAATCCAGCCTATTATTGTCCCACTGCAGGGCAAACATTATATATTATTATTATTTTTGTTAGTTATTAGATAGTTTTTAGTATTTCATATAAGTTCATATACATAAGATTGTAAATATTTCATAGTAAAATATCTTAACTACACGGTCATCCATACAAATAAAGAGAGAGCTCTAACATAATCATAAAATATTTAAATGCAACATACCTTAATCACTTCTGCTGAATTGTTTACATAATTTACCGAACTGACGTTACACCACAGTACAACACTTAATCGTAATTACACACGAACTGAACATTTTAATAATCAGTAGATCACTTTTTTATCGTGTTAACATCACAACGACACACTGATAACGAAACTCTTACGCTTACGTCGCTGTACCACAGAATAATAAGTACTAACGGCTGTACGCGTCGGTGTCCAGTTCGACCGCGCGGCCATAGCGTTTTTTTTTAAAAAAAACCATGTAAATTTTTTGTAAAAATTTGTAGAAGTTGATTCCCAAAACCATAAATTTGTCAAAGATACGGTTAAAAAGTTATAAGGGTTTAAACATGGCCGCGCCATTGAAACGCGGCGAACCGCGCGGCCACTGAGATCTTTAAAACTAAGCCTTGTAGAGACCTGAAATTTACGCAAATGCAAGATTTAATTTGTAAAAAATTTGTAAAAATATAAAAAAAATACTCAGGTTTATAGTTTAAGAGCTATAACACTAAAACCGAATGGCCGCGCCATTGAAACGGTGGAGAAAACGCTATCGCCTGTATCTCGCTGAAAAAAAATCGCAGAGGTGTGTAGTTTATTGTAATTACCCAGATTTGAATTTGTCGAAACTAGGAAAAATACAACAAAAATTCCTAGGTTTATATTTCAGGAGCTATAAGACTAAAACGATATGGCCACGCCATCGAAACGGTGAATAAAACGTTATTTCGCCTGTATCTCGCTGAAAAAGCATCGCAGAGGTCTGGAGTTTTTTGTAATACCTAGATTTTAATTTGTCAAAACTAGTAAAAATACAATAAAAATTCTTAAGGTTATATTTCAGAAGCTGTAGAACATTATCAGTATGTGGTGCGATAGGGTGACCATGTCTTATTGTTTACAGAATACTTTCTACTTATTGTTACAGAAATTATTTTATTTATTTTAATGGTGTATTTTTAAATTGTAATACAACAAATAATAATAATATTGTACTTCTGGTTTTGTAAAAAATAATGAGTGAGAGGAAAAGGAAGAGAGATTTTACCAGTGGAGTTACAAAAAAAAACTGGGGAAGTACGAGTCGGACTCGCCCATGAAGTGTTCCGTAGTAACAAGCAAAGTTTTGCTCTTAACTTTGTTTTTCATAGTGTTTGTATGAATTACAAAGTAACGTGTGCGGTTTTTGAAATTGTGCTATATCTCAAAAACTTATGATTGTATCTTGTTCAAACCAGTTTTCATTGAAAGTTTTTATTGACATTTACATCAATTTTTTTTTCCAACTTTATTATTTCAAAAGTTAGAGGCGGGGGGGGGGGGGGCTCATTTTACGACTTTGGAAGTGTATATCTTTCAAATGATTGACTTTAGTTTTTTTAGTAATTTTTCCATTCATATAATATTACGCTTAAAGTAAAAACATATATCTACATCCCTGCTAGTTATGATTGTACTTATTTAAAAATGTGGAATCAAAATGATTTACAATCATTTCAAATGTTCTAAGTAAAGTTCTAATTACCTATATGATTTAATAAAACATTAAATAATAATAATCCAGCCTATTATTGTCCCACTGCAGGGCAAACATTATATATTATTATTATTTTTGTTAGTTATTAGATAGTTTTTAGTATTTCATATAAGTTCATATACATAAGATTGTAAATATTTCATAGTAAAATATCTTAACTACACGGTCATCCATACAAATAAAGAGAGAGCTCTAACATAATCATAAAATATTTAAATGCAACATACCTTAATCACTTCTGCTGAATTGTTTACATAATTTACCGAACTGACGTTACACCACAGTACAACACTTAATCGTAATTACACACGAACTGAACATTTTAATAATCAGTAGATCACTTTTTTATCGTGTTAACATCACAACGACACACTGATAACGAAACTCTTACGCTTACGTCGCTGTACCACAGAATAATAAGTACTAACGGCTGTACGCGTCGCACTGACCTGCGGAGGCGCGCGGGGGTGGCGCGTGTGAGATGCAATAGTGTGCATTACTAATCACATAGCTTAGGGGCGGAGTTGCGTCATTTAAACCAATCTTAGGGCTAGTTTTTCGTAAGTCCACGCGGACTGTAACTGTATTATTGACTTTTCAAGCAATAAACATAATTGTTTTTATATTTATGGTTTCATTTTAATTTTATTTAGAATCCTTGAATTATAATTTCTGTAACAATAAGTAGAAAGTATTCTGTAAACAATAAGACATGGTCACCCTATCGCACCACATACTGATAATGTTCTACAGCTTCTGAAATATAACCTTAAGAATTTTTATTGTATTTTTACTAGTTTTGACAAATTAAAATCTAGGTATTACAAAAAACTCCAGACCTCTGCGATGCTTTTTCAGCGAGATACAGGCGAAATAACGTTTTATTCACCGTTTCGATGGCGTGGCCATATCGTTTTAGTCTTATAGCTCCTGAAATATAAACCTAGGAATTTTTGTTGTATTTTTCCTAGTTTCGACAAATTCAAATCTGGGTAATTACAATAAACTACACACCTCTGCGATTTTTTTTCAGCGAGATACAGGCGATAGCGTTTTCTCCACCGTTTCAATGGCGCGGCCATTCGGTTTTAGTGTTATAGCTCTTAAACTATAAACCTGAGTATTTTTTTTATATTTTTACAAATTTTTTACAAATTAAATCTTGCATTTGCGTAAATTTCAGGTCTCTACAAGGCTTAGTTTTAAAGATCTCAGTGGCCGCGCGGTTCGCCGCGTTTCAATGGCGCGGCCATGTTTAAACCCTTATAACTTTTTAACCGTATCTTTGACAAATTTATGGTTTTGGGAATCAACTTCTACAAATTTTTACAAAAAATTGACATGGTTTTTTTTAAAAAAAAACGCTATGGCCGCGCGGTCGAACTGGACACTATCTCTGAAACAACGAGAGCTATCAAAAAATGGTTCAGACAAAGTTTGTAGGTCGTAAAATTGTCTACAAAAAATATTTCAACACTTTTATCCTACAAACCATCGCTTTCGAGATATCGTGACTTTAGACCGCAGGAAATTCGTATTTTCGACTATAATGACATTCTGTTCAATCGACAATTAAATATATTTACCTTGTTTTAGATCGGAAGGCAAAAATGTAAGTTTTGTCTATACTTAGTGTTGTAATTGCGTCATCAAGTCACGGTTCGGTATCACGGACGACCTTGATGGGACCTCCCGCGTACTCTGATATTATAAAAACGACAATTTACTCTTCTGCAATATTTTCGGCAGGCACCCCTAACGATAAATCTAAGAAAAGTAATAGCTACAAGTAATCGTTTATTGATAATGACAGTTATATTACAGACAAAGAATATAATTAGTTTCACCGCTGCTTATCATTAGTTTTACGCACGCAATATACCGTCATCATCGCTACGTTCAGTTCAGGTGCGGAGCTGGGCAAAGGTTCACCATTTTTTATTCTGCAGAACCCTATGAAAAGGCCTTTGACGTGATATAACCACTGTGTCCCTACAACGACAACTGGGACCAAAGTTTTGTGTCCCCTCCGAAGCACGGTCAGATGAAATACCACTGAGTGGTCACCCATCTATGAAACGACCTCGCCGCCTGATCAAATTTTGATATAAAGAGGATGATAAAGGATATCATATTAGGGTAGGAGGAGTGCAGAGCGACTAATATGTAGTTAGGAGTGTAACAGCGCCGGCGCGCAACAAGTATTGTAAGGAAGCACAAGTTAGTTACATTGGTTGCGGTACGTGTGTTCAGTGGTGCGTGCCGTGACTCATGAACAACTCAGTTATCGACCTGATCTAAACACTCGAGAGAAACTACATCATTCCGACATCTACTTGAAACATTCACGTGCCTTTCTCTCACTTTATTACGATGACTCTAATAACTTTGTTTATACTAAACAGGGGCGACAAACTAAGCACCTACATTACGATGATACTGATAGTATGTGATCACCAAAGACCTACAGAAAGCAACACATTGATGTTGAGTACCAACATGTACCATCATTTACTTGTTACAAGTATTGTAGCGAGAGGTACGTGTATGTGTACACTTATACTTTCCGCGCTTGTTCGCATGCCTCTAATTATACCAAAATTACGAACCATTGGAATGCACAAGCGTATTACAGCGATGTTACGTAGTACAAATGTACGAATTATACGGTTATTTTATCTCAGTACATATACTAAACACTAGAAAAATACGTTAACAGAAGACCTTTAGGTCCTAATATATTACAAGTGTGGAACCATTTGATTATATTGTTCAAATTATGAAATAGAGAAGGTATATGGATTAAAAAGGTAATATGTTATGAAGGTAGGCTTAGCAATATGCGCGAGGTCGTTCTGTAGATACGGGTGACTGGTCGCCTTGCTTCGCCGGACACGTAATAACTCGCTCCCGGTTCAGTCTAAGGGCCAGATTCAGAGACCGCACTTTGTCTTTACTTTAGCAAAGTCTAGTTATTATCTCTGAATTTGAACAACATTAAAGTAATTTTTCGCATGAAAAAGTTTACTTTCATTATTTATTACTACAAAGTAAACTTTTCATGCGAAAAATTACTTTAATGTTGTTCAAATTCAGTCAAAGTGCGGTCTCTGAATCTGGCCCTAAGGGCCAGATTCAGAGACCGCACTTTGACTTTACTTTAGCAAAGTCTAGTTATTATCTCTGAATTTGAACAACATTAAAGTAATCTTTTCGCATGAAAAGTTTACTTTGTAGTAATAAATAATGAAAGTAAACTTTTTCATGCGAAAATATATATAATAACTAGACTTTGCTAAAGTAAAGTCAAAGTGCGGTCTCTGAATCTGGCCCTAAGTGACAATCCACCAACAACGCAGCTAAAACCTTCAATGACTCGACTATTAAACAAAACAAACTATGATGTTAATAATTGACGACCTCGGTGGCGCGACGGTAGCGCAAGCGGCTGCCGTGCAAGAAGTTGTGGGTTCTATTCCCACGCAGGACAATAATTTGTGAGATAACTCACAAATTATTGTCCTGGTCTGTGTGTTCTTTGTGTCCGTTAATTGATGTTTGTAAAAAGGTCCCCGCGACACAGGGCATGATCCCTAGTGCGAGAGTTTTTTTTTTTTTTTGTTCGCAAAATATCTTGATCGTGGTATCGGTATAACAAAATATGGTACAATGGAACACATCCCCTACCGTTGCAGCCCGTAGGAGCAGATGCCGCTTGTGAATAAATAACCGGTATACTCGTTAACTGTCATGTTCATAGTACACGACATGACTCAAGTTAAACTAATTACAAAATACTTGTGTGCTCATGTCAAGTTTTATTATATTACAGTAACAGTTTTTTGTATCACGTTGGTGGCAAACATAAGTACGCTCCACACCATGGTAAGTGGTCGCCTATGGATAATCTATGGACGCGCAACACTAGAGCCATTATGTACTTGTATTGTATACTAGCCGACCCGTGCCCACTTCGTTGGGCGGCGAAAAAAACTCGTTCCTTTTTGAAACATATTTCATTACTGCTACACTCCTATTAGTCATAGCGTGATAATATATAGCCTATAACACTCCCCGGTAAATGTCCTATTTAACACACAAAGAATTTTTAAAATAGGTTCAGTAGATCCAGAGATTACCCTCTACAACGTCACAAACACACAAACTTTACCTCTTTATAATATTAGTATAGATTATTATCTTGCAATGACACTGTAAATATGCAAGCTGTTGCTTTCACTGTAATCATTTAACTTTCACCACTAAAAGAGATTAATGATTTATTGATGACCGTCGCGTTGTGGTGACAAACCACAAAGGTTTCTCTTTGGGTAGCCGCCTCGTTGTATGTTCTACCATTGTCCATTGATACTAAATTGTATTTTAATGACATACATGTTGCATTTCGTAATTGTTGTGTTTGACTTTTGGGTACAGTATAATACATGTTACAACGTTGTGTTTCAGTGGCGCGGGTGAGCTGATCGGCATGCTGAAGGTGGGGCACAAGCACCTGTTCCTGTTCGACGAGCGCGACCAGGTGCGCGAGGTGGAGCCGCTCTGCGTGCTCGACTTCTACGTGGTGCGCGACCGCCAGCGCTCCGGCTACGGACAAGTGCTCTTCGACTACATGCTACATGTAACTAACACTACATTCTATCAATAACAATAGTACCTACTGTTAAATAACCTACTAGCTGACCCGCGCACTTCGTTAGGCGGCGAAAAAAACGCGTCACTTTTTTAAACATACTTCATTACTGCTACACTCCTATTAGACATAGCGTGATACTATATAGCCTATGACACTCCCTGATAAATGGACTATTCAACACAGAAAGAATTTTTAAAATCGGTTTAGTAGATCCAGAGATTACCCCCTACAACGTCACAAACACACAATCACAGAAACACACAAACTTTACCTCTTCTAATATTAGTATAGAAGAAGAATACTTAATCATTAGGTATAATAAAATGTTAGTAGCACAGTAAACAGAATAAACACAAAACCTTTTTGAAGAAGGTGCCATTGTAGCATAGAGACATTGAGATCGGTCGCGTCTCTGTTCATGCTCAAGAGTTAGTGTTTACATATTATACGAGTGCGCTGGGCCAACCTGACAAGATCTAAACTTGCTATTCTAAAGATAATAATATCTACGGACGTTGTGAGTCCACTCTTACTTTACACATGTAATAAGTGAGGGGGTACCAACGCAACAGTAGCTCATGATGTCTCAGTTAAGTGTTAGTTGTGTTGGTGTAGGACATGGAGGTGAAGGCGCACGAGCTCGCCATCGACGGACCCTCGCCTAAGATGGAGCAGTTCCTGGCGAAGAACTACAACGTGGACCGCCTGCTGCGCCAGAACAACAACTTCGCCGTCTCGCCGCTCTTCTTCTCCGACCTCAACGACATAAGGTATACAGCGACAACTAACTAAGCTCACCTTCAACTATGCTATCCCGGCGCTATTGTTGAGTAGGTAAATACTACGTAGGTATTGTTATACCTATTCCATACTTCATTACATGGTCATTTCTGTATAAATGAGTGTCGTGTAGTGGAGACCGCATAGTTGTAGGTCAGCTTAGTTAGTTGTTAGATGTGTTATCTACCTAGATAAGAGATGATGAGCAGTGTTATCAGTGGCGGTCACAGTATCTTATACCGCCGCCGATCCCGCTCTATAGAGTGACCACCGCAGTAGAGTGACCAGAGACTAACACGTCCACCTCTAACATATACCATTATAATTGAACTCGCCATTATATCCTACTATACCCTTTCCACTATATTTAACAACATTTGACAGGTTGACGTTAGTGACGTTCAGCAGTATCTCGAATGTAATGCCATTCGATTTTAAGTGATTTCGCGATTTTTCGATTTTTTAAATTACTTTATTTTACACATTTGGATCCTTACATCAACTTACATTATAATTTTATTACTGTTTCTTTCTTTATCCATGTTAAGAGAATTAGCCTATAGCTTAAAATGATAAAATGATAGTTAGCGTAGGTATTATTTAAAGTACATAATTTATCGTGACACATTCGCGGGTTATAGTTAATCTAAAATATCATTTTATAAACGTATTATGAAGAGTTCAGGTTTATTCATAGCATTCATTTCTACCGATTATTTGGAATTTGTTTCTTATTGGTGGTAATCGTTATGAGTGTCCATCACTAAGTAACCATGGTAACTGAAAAAAACATGGGTACGTCAATGAAATACAATATTATTTGTTTGAAAAATAAGCAGAAGTATTACGAAACTTCATGGACGTGAACTGTCAAAAAGCTAAACTTACGCTGGAAGGGGTATAATAATAAAACATAATTAGGTTATAGTTTGTTGCTACATGAAGATACGTTCAAACAGCTGGACCGATTTCATTGAAATTAACTAATTATTTAAAAAGTTGACACGTTAACTTAACGCAAAATATACTACGTGATAATCCCATATGACAGAAATATAAAATAGCTCATAACAGATATGCACAGAAGCAGTACAAGCAAGTGTATTCAACAATATAATCCCCTTCGTGCTAATTAAAGTTGATCACACAAACTACTGTCACGAACGATGGCGTCCTCCTAAAAATAAGGACGCATTTCTTTCAGCTATTTTGTCATTGTTAAGGTTTAATTACCTTCTTAAAAAATGCCTCTCATAATACAACAGTATTGTTAACATGAGTGCGTAATGTATTGTATGGCAGATGCTGGAAACTAACAAGAGATATATTGAGTTAACAAAGCTTGTCGGCACAGGTGGGGGCCGCGGTCCGCTCTGCTCCGCCGCCACGAGCACAAGTGAGCGTACTTGTTGTACTAAGTATATGTGGTTTGTGCACCACGTGTCTAGTAGTCTGTCTCACTTATGTCGTGTTACTGTATCTATCTAGCTAATTATCATAATTAACATTATACTTATCTATAAATGTCATTATAAACAAACTCGTAGCTAATATTTTTAATATCATTTGAAGTATTTTTATAAAACAGTGTATGTAGAGTGTAAAAGAATAGTTAATAATAAGAGTAACGACTCCTGGTTGCTTATGGTCCACTTGTCGTAGTAACCGCGCACCAGGAGGCAAGCCATCCTCTCGTGCCCTGACCACGACGGCACTTGATAAACCCGTTCGTGAAGTTGTTCACATTCAGTCTTACGAGCATTGTTCGCAGAAAGTTTAAACTGTTACTACTATATATTAGAATAAGTTGCTAGTGATTTAGATTAGTAACATTTGACCCTTTCAACTCACCAATGGATCCACAAACAAAACATGAGCCTACATAAGAAAGTGGACTCGAGTGTAGGCTTGCCCCGACACTGTAGCTAACTCTTCGTACGCTAAAGACGATAACTCTTGCATTGCGGATGGACTTAATGGTCCACTCCCATTGTCATCTAAAATTACAATAAACTACCACTGGGTGTCAATTATCATGGGTTTCTTAAGTGACCAGTTCTATAACTCTCTTACTTTTTAAATTTAATTCGGAAAACTAATAGCAGCTGAGAGACCTATGCGACAAGCACAACATGACACATAAGTACAGTCACGAGCAATAATATGTACACATTTTACCCTTTTTGTAAAACAGTTATCTAAAGTTCTGCTAATCCAAAATTGAATATTCGAAAATTTTTCGAAACTTTACGGAACCTCTTTTAAATTACGAAATAATTTTGGTATACTAATGTCTAAATAAACGTGCAGATAGTTTAGAAACTTTGACTATGTGTACATAGTATTGCTCATGACTGTACAAGTACCTATACGGTTTGTGTATTAAATACAGTTAAAACAAATATAATTCTTTATACCTCTTGAGTCATTCTATTTATATTTTCTTTCTATTTATATTTTCTGTTTTTTTTTATTAGACCTATATGTGTGTTTTAATATGATATAATATGATAACATAAAACACTTTATTTATTTAATTACTGTGTTATTTCAAAGTTTTGCATAATAAAATAATAATGTTTTTTGTTAATTGTCAATTGTAGCATAGTTTAACTAGGCAGAAATGATTGTTATACCTTATTTATGTAACAGTATAATGTGTATTGTTACACTTGAGAGTGTGACATACCTCTCAGGCGGTACAGGTTGTGTCCAGCACTGGACTGAGGCTTGGCAGAACCTTGACCATTATTCCTCAACACGTAGTACTCATGTGTTTAGTAGCGCTGTGATTACTTTACTGTATGCATAATACACTTCTGATCGAAAAAATCGAAACACCCTGCAAGTTTGTCTTCTGTAACGATTATGAGAAAAATGTGTATATTTAGAAATATAATAAAAAATAATAACATTAGAATTATACACTTAAAATTAAATAACCTTAAAATCATACAAAATGCTTTTCAACCTAAAACTCATAAATATAATTATTTGTCAACTAGGAAGTTTTTTAGAGTTTTTTTTAATTGAGATATTTCTAAGAGTCTCCATTCTTTAGGAATCATATTATAAATTATTGGTGCCATACAGCAGACACTTTTGCGCATTAAAGTGGTTCGCGCAGGATAAAGAGCTCTGATTAAAGTGAAAAGACGTTAAGGCGTAGATTTTGTAAGGAAGTTGTTAGTATAAATCGATCTACTCGGTCAGAAATTACCTGTTTTTGCCAGATTTCTAATGGCGCGTGAACAAACCAGTCCCTTAATAGCGTTTGTATATTCTATGAAAAGACGATAGGCTTAGATGCAATCTTTCACTCGTAACACACTGACTAAGTCCAGAATTCAACATTGCCACCACTTGGTGGTTTAATAAGTGGAGCGAAGAACTCTGGGAGCGCGATACGGGTTATGAAATAAACGTTTCCTAGCTGTTTTTGTGTATTTACGTGCGAAATTTTATCAATTTCAGTCAAACTACGTAACAACTTGTTGAACAAAATACGAAATCAATGAAAATTGAATTAAAATTTAGAACATTAAGATTATTATTTGGAAACCTCATTTAATTCTCTATTAAATGACATATAACACATATTTCTAATTATACACATTTTTCAGATAATCCCTACAAAACAAAAACTTGTAGGGTGTTTCGATTTTTCTAATGAAAAGTGTATAATATACACTTTAAATATGAGGCCACCAGAACCAGAGTGGCCCAGACCCAAAATACAATTATGTGGAAATCTGCCAAAAGAGTTTATGCGAAATTTTAAGTTAATGTAACTTAAAAAAAATATATGGACAGTATGTTTATTATTTGTGAAAATATGATATAGTTATTGTTAAAATTTAGATTAACTATTAAAACAATCGGTATTTTACTTATTTGCCATTTTATTTGGACATGGGCCACTATGGCATTTAGCATTGACAATAAATTTAAAAATAGTGTAGTGGGATGGGCCGCTAGGTATGAAACTTATAACCTTTTCTTTTGATTTAAATGCAAGTTAGCCTTTTTAAACTTAAATGAGATTAATTAAAATTAAAACTAACTTATTTAATGTGTAATTTTTATTAAATTTATGTTTTATCTTAATTTTTTTTTCTTAGTTTAATTTTAACTTAAGACTATATTCATTTTAGCTTATTTATAAACACTTAGCGCGTCTTAGGACAATCTGGTATGGTTATTTATTTAATAAATAAGTTTAGTTTAGCCTTTTAAAATAAAAAATAACATTTCATTTACGTGGGCAAAACCATACATTGAATAACACGTAAACACTGCACTTAGACAACTAGTTTGGAATCGTTTCCAATGCCATAATATTTATACTAGACTATTTTTGAATGTCAGAACATTGTAATAAACTAAATAAATAAGGCTTCTAATGATAACATCGCACTTTTGGTAATTTTTAGGTTTACATACAAAATAATGGATAAAAAGTGCCAATAATCGAATGCAAATATTAAAGCTTTTATTAGCCAAACTATTGGAGTAAGTTTTCTATGACTCATACGCTTTATTTTTTTTGGAAAATTGGCTCAATATCGAATAATTAGACCGACGTAGTTAATATTCCGAAGGATACCTACCTAACATCATATAAGACTAGCGTGTCAAGATCCTATACCAACACAGATTAAAAGATAAATAAACCATTTCTGTGACGAGGTATAGGTCATGGCTGCTAAGCAGACGTCTTAACTCAATTCATTTCATTAACTTATTGACTTTAATTTAATTCTACTTAATCTAAGTTTACACAGTTAAAAATTACTAAACTTTTCCACCGCTGTCTAGGTAATAAAGAAGAAGGGATACTTACTACAAACTCTATTACTGGATTTTGCAAACGTCCAGTTTCCATTTTACATTTCAATTTACAAATGTTTACATTTCATCATCATCATAACAGCCCATTAATGTCCCACTGCAGAGACGGGCCTCCTCCCGTGACGGAGGGTTACTTGGCCTAGTAATACCACGCTGGCCAGACGGATTGGTATAGGGTTTAATTTCAAGTTTTCCTTCTTTTTATTTCGTAAAGATAGTAGTTACGGTTATTCCCTTAGTCGGTTTTTACGACACCCATGGGATGAGATGGGGTGGTGACATATTGTATTCTTACTCCGTCACCACACGGATATGTTTACATTTGTCTCGTATTAAATAAAGCAATTGTGAATAATAACAAAACATAAACTCTGGTTTGATTCCCTCTTAAACTTTGTTAGCATGAACATGAAAGTTTGCAAGCTGCTGGCGCTGGCCAGACGGATAATATACCCTATACCATCAATCCACTTGCCGTTAGTTTTAAGTTTTCATTATTTTTATTTCGTAAAGATAATATTCACGGAAAGTCTCTTAGTCGCTTTTTACGACATCCATGGGATGAGATGGGGTGGTAACATATTGTATTCTTAATCCGTCACCACACGGTTTTTTTTATTATTAATTTCCAGTTAAAAAACCGACTTAAGCTAGAAACTTAATTATAATGGTATGGTGTTTTTAGTAATTTAGTAGGTGGTATTACATAGTAATACCAAGAACTAAATTACTAATCAGAATGAAAACTCTTTCTCTTTCTTTCTCTCTTATCGGTTTATAATTGCCTGAGTTATGAAGTTCTAAACATGAAAAAAATACAGACGGACTGAGAACCTCCTCCTCATTTGGAGTCGGATAAAAAGAAAAGCTTAGTTACAGGAATTTGATGAGGGAAAACTACAAAGTAATTATTACAAGTATGTAATAATTACTTTGTAGTGATAAGTATGTCATATCTTTGTAGTCTGTGATGGGCTAATATATAATTTATAATCTTAAGATCATATATTATAGTAAACTTCTTACCCGTCGGTAACGCCCCTACATTTAAAAACGTTTGTTCAAATTAACTATCCAAGACCCGCGAAAAACTTCATACTTACATTGTTTTACTACGGAAATCTAGAAAGATAAACTTGCCATTTAAGTCAACTTCAATGTAGTCAGTGGATTCATTCTTAATTACACTCAATGTAACTCCAGTTAGATCTATCCTAAACAAAAATACTATATTTATGGTAATTTATAAGTATGAATTAGTTGCCGCCAAAAAACAAAAAAATTTGACTAATAAATTGATATTCTTCCCTTTAAACTTATTGCAGTACTGCAAACTTCTCGCACGCTTACATAAAATAATAACAAATTAATACACACTTATTTCTAAAAAACCCTATTCAGTTAATAAAAAGTACAAAAATAATAATCTCTACCCGTAAATACATAAGTTTCAAAACCAGAGTAACTCATGTCACATGAGCCAAAATGGCGCCGAAAACCATAGTGACCCAAGTGATCTGGGTCACTGTGCTCTATCGCTATTACTTTAAAATTCGAAATGGCAAAACTCTTTTTTATAACGCCATTTATGATTTTATTTTAAAATTAACTTAAAATCATTTTGACTATAAACTTAGGGGTTTTAAGGGGGCATTTCCGTGCCTAACTAAAAAAAACACAAATTGTGGTCTGGGCCGCTCTGGTTCTGGTGGCCTGATATATACCACACATCATATATTATGATGTGTGGTATATATTAATACTTAAAGTAATTACAACATGATTGAATAACAACATAAATCATAATACATTTGCTTTACATAATCAAATACTCATAAAGCTTGGGGTCTGTTATACGACAAATAATTTTATAATTAATTTCAATTTAAAAAGTTTGAAACAATGGGAATCACGTCATATTTGTAACTTATGCTCATAATGATGAGTAGTGGTGAAACATCGGTGAATGTAAGGTTCCTTAAACCATAATGATTGACACTCATGACAAGTAACATGCACACAACGCCATCTAGCCGTGGACTAAGCGAGCGACCTACTAATACGTTCATTTAATGTACTAACAGCAAGACGGACAGCAACACGCCCACCCACCCCAACATCCCCGCCGCTGTGGGCAGGTTCGCCGCTGCCAAGCCACAATCTGGAATCGCCACTGTGAGTATCATATAACTTACTTTATATACTACACTCTACTACTAAACCGTATTAACACATACAATATTACTAATCATCTCAACTATAAGTGTCGTCACGACAATTACTTTGTATACTCTGCATCTGCATACACAGACTCTATTAGAAAATAGTCTGACATAGAGTCAATATAACATTAAACACCGATTTTACATAAATCGCTATATGCATTTAATTCATTACATTTGTATTAAATATAAATAAATAGTAAAGATGAATGCTACTTTCCAGAAGTTTTCATTCAATTCAAAGTGTGCTTGATGTAAAAACTAGTCAACTTGCAAAATGTGGTGTTTGTTTACAAAGATAATTACATAGTATATAAGATATAGAGTACTGAGTAAGTAAATGTAATATATTGTGTAATGTATTGCAGGTAATACACGGCGGTACCTCATACTACTCTGAGTCTAATAACGGGTATGTATACTGTTTATATAATATACATGTATATAACATGAGTACACTATATAATATCATTAGGATTATATTATTTAATTCAGTTTTATGTTTTCGTATTAATTTTAATTATAATTTGTTATGATTTTGTTTATTCAGTTATATATTGTTTGATTTGCAGTTATGGCACACGGCAACGTCTCAATTGGCCTTGATCGTCTGCAACTCGTCACTTAATACAATCAGTGGTCGCGTGTCCGTACACGACACACACACACACAAACACACACACAGACCTACACGTACACAACAAGACACTGTTTAAGTATTAGTAGTATTGACGAGCAGTTAACGTTATCTGATAGCAGAATGTATTGTACCTACTTGTTAGACTGCATTTGTATTCGTAAAACCATTTGATACCTACTTGTGTGATATTATAATGAGTACATGATTTGATTGTGCGTTTTGTGTGTGTGTGTGTGTGTGTGTGTGTTAGTGCAATCATGCATGAGCCTGCCCGTTGGTAAACAACGTAAATTAAGTGCAATAGGTGTATGCACTGTGTAACGAGTATGTTGAATAAACATATAATATTGTAACGATAACGCGTGGAAATTCTGCCAGCGATAGCACTGAGATGATAAGTTAAATAATATTATCAAACCATGAATTAACACATAAAAGAAAATTTAGCAGTTCTCTTAAAGTGACACAATATTACAACACAATTATTTAGAATTGTTAAGTGTTGTGTAAGTAAGTGTGTTACCTCAAGCTGTGTATTTAGTACATCCTGATGAGCTGTCCTATTGCATTGACTAGTTTGGTTCAACTAGTGTAGATGTGCTAGATGAGATGCTAGTTGCGCAGCTAAGAGTGATGTGTACTTACGTGTATGTGTATGTGTGTGTGTGTGTGCGTGTGACGTTCTGATATATAAACAGGTGGTATCGTTTTAGGCTCGCCAGGTGTGGCGACCTGTACAACTCGCGACACACTAGCGACATCTGGCGGCACGTAGTCGTGACGAGTCGGTGAGTTGTGCTCAGTACTGTATGTTACGTGTGTTGTGTGTCGCTATCTATCTATGTATCTAGTAGTCTCTGTACTCGCGCACCACACGCACGAGGGTAGGTACGGTTCCCGTGCAGTGCACACACATTTGGTGAGCCTAAAGTGATCAGTAGTAGTCGCGACGCTACACCCAGCCCCAATGATCTTATACAAACATTTTTATTTATTTTTTGTAAATCAAATTTAGTTTTTATGTCGTGTATTTTTTTTAATAATCATCACAATCGGTTAAATTAATATCAAATTCATTTTATAAATGTATATGGCGCAAACGTAGATTATTATATAAAGCGAGCATCAATCGAATACATTTTGAGCGTTCCCCTGCAGAAGCAGACAACCTTTTGTCTTAGAGCTCTACAACCTAAATATATTACTTACCTATTTAAATACTTTGTTTTGAAGTATAAATAATAATATGTTGTTTTTGTGAACAGTAAAGTGTATATTTCAATATGTTTTGATCATTTTTCTATATACTTCATTACTTTTAAACGATACTTGATAGATGACATAACAAGATCTCTTTATAAAGCTATTATAAACAATGAACAAATGCTAGTGTAAGTGTCTTAAGGTACCGATACAGTATTGTCCCCGGGTTTGTGTTGATGCTCCTTTATATATGAGGTATTGTATGTTAGCGGCGCGCACACGTAACAGTTAGATTGTATGATGTGTGCACTCGTGGGAGTTAGTAGTTGTTCATGTTTCTAGTATTGTTAGTTATATGTAGCAGAGAGGAGCGAGCTCCTGCGCTAAATTGTATGTGAACGTATTTATTGTTGTAAACTAGAATATTGCACTGTGATAATATACCTTTTGTTTCCTTATTATTATTAATTAGTTTATACTTATTATGATCTGCTCAGCGCGAGTTAATGTAGCGGGCGATGCGCTTTACCAAATAACATTAATGATTAATATTGTGTGTGCTTAGGTTAGTGGTGACGTACGCCACTGCTTTGTTAGTAACCCCCTTACTTTTAAACGCCCTTTAAATTTTAGTCAATTAATTAATTAGCTTAAACTCTTACATTGTTTGGTTGGTTATCGTAATAAAAATCTCGCTAAACAGTGATTAAATTTAAGAGGCGTTTATGAGTAAGGGGGTTATTTATTATTTACTTATTAGGTTACGCTTCCACAATGAAATATTTTTTACGTAAATAACACATGAGCTGTTAACAGCGCGCAATAATTCAGTTTATAATACATATTTGTAATGTATTTTTTATTAACTTTAGGCACATGTTCTGAGTATATAATAAATGATTTATTAGTAACCACTTGTTCTACTCACCATACACATAACACACGAGTCTCCCTAACATGATAGTAAGTAAACATTGTGCTCATTCATACTATAACTAACTGTATTAACATAATATCATTACTACTTGTACTATGTAGGCCATCAAGGCGATGTCCCTCAGAGTGTATTAAACTAAATGCCGGGGCTCGGGGCTGACTTCAGTTCAACTCTATAAAAACTCAATAATAAGGAGCTCTATGCAATGACGAGTCAGCTTCACGAGACAACTTTACGTTACCACCACTTAGTTGTCTATGTGGTGTTCCTATCCTGGAGTATCTAGTGCGACTTGTTCACGAATGTTCCGAGGAACACCACTCTCACTTGACGTAAGTAGACATTATACGCTGCCATGACACGTCACAGGAAGGACCTCGCCTATCTCTCCATCACCTTAACATTTAACATTTTCAACATGTCTATAATAATTAGGGAACTTTGATATGAAATAACACATAAAATACACTATTAAATATTTAGAATGGCAACTGGTATTTAATTATTTGATTGAATGGTTTACTTTAAAAACAGTTGAACACTTGTGAAGGTAGAATAATAATGAACCAAAGTGAGCATTAGTCCTAGTTATTGATATACATATAAAATCAAACTGATAACTGTATCAGTTTGATGTATGCATGATGCATTTAGTTTATATTAATATCTGAGTAAAGCACCTGTGCAACTCTCGGCCCACAACATGTTTGTTCATTAGATTCTTAGTCGTGATGTGATGTTGTTTGTTAATTGTATTTGTTTTTAAATTATTTTTAATTTAGAGAGGTTGATTTAGACCACTTTGGAAGTAGAAGATTTCAAACAGGGTAATACTTTTTAAATTAAAATTGTAAATGACTCGAGTACTGATCCTGAGGTATTAAAATATAACTTAATTGAGAACCTCTTCCTTTTTAGTGGTGTCAAGTCGTTTAAGAATATATAAATAATAATACCTAACCGAGGGAAGTTATTTCCGCAGTAAAGTCAAATTAGATAAGATTGATATTGTATCGGTTGTCATCCTAAATAATAATAACAGCATGTCTCTTTTTTTAATCTTAAGTCATACATCGTATAGATTACATCGCCTTAACAGCATGTTCATTACTAAATTAATACATTAATCGCGCTTTAGATTATGATTAAAAGCGAACACATAAGCGAGTGATGATAATATAGTAAGAGTAAAGCATAGGTAGAGTGTTGTGTAGTGACGTGTTGTTTGTTGTGAAGCGACAGTTCGGAGCGCGAGCTGGAGTCTGCGAGCGAGGACGAGCACGCGCGCGGCGCCTCGCCCTGCTACTACCTGGAGCAGGTGCGCGACAGTCCGCCGCGGCCGCGCACGCTCGCCGTGGAGTCCGAGCCCGCGGTGCCGGCGCCCTTCGCCGACCTGCCCGCCGCCGGCCTGCCCTCGGGGGCCACCACGCCCGCCTCCGCCGCCTCGGGGCCGCGCAGAGACTCGCAGCTCACTGAGAAGGGCTACTTCGACGTCAAGTTCTACCACAACCGTCTCTGGTAGACACGCCTTGTACTCATGTATTGTTAAGCGTATACGTTTTGGCTGAGAGTGCGGAGGTCTCGCTAGGTGGCGCTGCATGTTGCTCCTCGCCTCGCGACCGTGTCGAGCGAGTGTCTAGCTCTACTATTATGTATAAATACATTGTTACTCATAGTCGTACGTAAGATACACACGAGTGTATTGACAAGTCTGATGCATACATTCCAGTGTTCACATTCAAGTCATTATTAAATATATAACAGTGGCCTAACCACGAGCGAAGTGTAAGGCGTGTACTACACATAGTACACGTCTGATGTACGTTAACATGTAACGTACAAGTTATTAGTTGGTATTGCGATGTATGGTAGTGTGGTGGGAGAGGCGAGCAAAGCGTCGCGTCTCTGCGCTTACGCATGAGCTTGTCACGTCACGTGTACGTCACGTGCACGGTGCATCATTAACAATTTTTTTATTAATATAATATTTAATCTAATTAGTTTGTTTTAATTACAACAAGACCCCTCTTCATGTTTATATTATTTGATTAGATTCTGCAAATTGTTCTCCTATTACAGTAAAATATTATTTTATTAAATACTATAGCTACAATAGTAGGATATATGTAGATACTTTGTATTGTATATCCTAGGATATGACAGGGACCAGTTCATTGTAATAATAATACAACTCGTAGGTCAAGAGACATTAGCGGCCTTTAGACAAACACTATCGCGCGTGAAACTGCAATCTTGCGGGAAAGAACACATCTATAAAGGAAGTGAAAGAAAAAGGTATTGACCACCACCAAACGAATTGTATGGAATGAGCGTGCAGGCAATCTTGTACGTTCCAAAGAACGCGCGATAGAGTGTATGTGTAAAGGCAACTATTACTCTGTTTATGGAGCAAAGATAAATTGTTAACGATCTGCTAAATGATAAAATGTTTTAATATGCGAGGTGTAACATTTTTTTAGAAGTGTTATTTTTTGTTCAGTTATTCTTTAATACACTACGTGTTTAAGTTAACACGAAAGGTATTTTATTATTAAGTGCAACAAAGCTACCTTACGTACAGATATAACGCAGACTGCCTGCGGTTGTGCCTTGGGGTTTCGTGTCCTCTTAGCTAGAGACTTACCCCCTTACTCATAAACGCCTCTCTTGAATATAATCATTGTTTAGCGAGAATTTTCTAAATAAAATCGTATGAATTTAAGTTAATCAATTGACTAAAATTTAAGAGGCGTATAAAAGTAAGCGGGTTAGTTCAATGGCGTACCAGAACGACTACACTGGCTGATGGTAAGTATGGTGTGTAGAGGAATAGTCATCGTCGTGTCACCAAAGAGCCTTTCTACACAAGTCATAGTTTACGGAGTTGTAAGTATAAAACCGAAATCTTTATAAAGCGCCTCTGAATCATCTCTATACTATATCCATACTAATATTATAAATGCGAAAGTAACTCTGTCTGTCGGTCTGTCTGTCTGTTACTCTTTCACGCCTAAACGGCTGAACGGATTTTGATAAAATTTGGTACAGACAATCTTTAGACCCTGAGAAAGAACTTAAGCTACTTTTTATTAACAAAAAAAAATTTTTTTTTTACAAAAAAATCTTATGTAAAAAATCGTATATAGTCCAGTCAAAATAGATATCCAGTTTGCATTAATTCCCAACAAGCTGGATTTTTGCGCAGGCCTTGAGTACGTCATTACAAATGATATGTCAAAAGTCCCCATCGATCCCGCTTGTGCGTTGTTTTTTATTCGAGGTCAAAGGTCACAAATTTGCGTTTTTCGCGTATATCTCTGAAACAACGAAAGCTATCGAAAAATGGTTCAGACAAAGTTTGTAGATCGTAAAATTGTCTACAAAAAATATTCCAACACTTTTCTCCTACAAAGCAGCGCTTTCGAGATATCGGGACTTTAGAGCACAGGAAAGTCGTATTTTCGATTATATGCACACACTAGCTTTTTCCCGCGATTTCGCTCGCGTTTATAAATATCATTAAAAATAAGGCTTATTTCAATATGTAGTAGCATATGCATGCTTGGTCTCAGCCTAATCGGTTTGAAATTGACAAAGTTACATGCAACTTTCATCCCCTGTCTTATCCCCTTAGGGGTAGAATTTATCAAAATCCTTTCATAGCGGATGTCTACGTTATATCATCTACCTGCATGCCAAAATTCAGCAAGATCCCACCAGTGGTTTGGGCTGTGCGTTGATAGATCACTATGTCAGTCACCTTTGAGTTTTATGTATATAGAAGATTTCCGCACCACCTCTGAGGTAGGTAAGGCCAATCTTGCGCCAATATTTAATCAAATACAACCGTACATTGAATAAAATACAGCAGTACATTGAATTAAGTACACGGCGCTTTATTTTTAACGTGGCTTCTCCAGAAGGAATACTCCTACCACATAGTGATCTATCAACGCACAGCCCAAACCACTGGTGGGATCTTGCTGAATTTTGGCATGCAGGTAGATGATATAACGTAGACATCCGCTATGAAAGGATTTTGATAAATTCTACCCCTAAGGGGATAAGACAGGGGATGAAAGTTGCATGTAACTTTGTCAATTTCAAACCGATTAGGCTGAGACCAAGCATGCATATGCTACTACATATTGAAATGAGCCTTATTTTTAATGATATTTATAAACGTGAGCGAAATCGCGGGAAAAAGCTAGTGTGTGCATATAGTCGAAAATACGACTTTCCTGTGCTCTAAAGTCCCGATATCTCGAAAGCGCTGCTTTGTAGGAGAAAAGTGTTGGAATATTTTTTGTAGACAATTTTACGATCTACAAACTTTGTCTGAACCATTTTTCGATAGCTTTCGTTGTTTCAGAGATTTACGCAAAAAACGCAAATTTGTGACCTTTGACCTCGAATAAAAAACAACGCACAAGCGGGATCGATGGGGACTTTTGACATATCATTTGTAATGACGTACTCAAGCCCTGCACAAAAATCCAGCTTGTTGGGAATTAATGCAAACTTTTATCATAATTTAGTCTATTTTGACTGGGCTAATAGCATTTTGAAATTTTTACTAGTGTGGGGGTGAAATATTGTTTGAATTGAAAATAAGACAGTCTTGGTACGTAGGCTTTTTCTACAAACGGAATTCCCGAAATTCGAACTGTAGGTACGGATTCGGAACGGGAACTACAAAGCCAAACTCACATTGTATGCGTTTCGACTGCTCGGCCACGGCACGCAAACAGAAAAAAAAATTGTCAGGGATTCTGTCGAAATTTGTCGAAAACGAATGGCACAAACTAAAAATTTGTCGAAGTAGAAATAAAGAAGTTAGGTATAGGGGTCTAAACGTGGCCGCGCGAACGAAACGCGGAGGATTGCGCGGCCACGGAGATCTCAGCAACTACTTAAGCTAGAGATCTAATTCTTTTTGTAAATAAATGGCTGAATTTGTCAACAATTGTCGAAAAAAGAATCACAAGCCCTAGATCAATACTTTACTAGATATTCACCTCTGAAGTCATGGCCGCGCAATCCTCCACTTGTGATTTCTTTAATGTTGATTATTTCTTTCAAACTAAGACTTTAGACAGTAAAATTGGTGTTGACAGCAAGGTTTTAATTTGTCGAAACTAATGAAAGCAATAGACTCTACTAAAGTTTAGCCATATAGACGAAATCAGAGGAAAACAAAAAGTTCATGGCCGCGCAATCGAAACGCTACTTTGGACGCTGATATCTTAGTAACTATTATTGCAAGGATATTCGTGTTTACATTTATTTATTCTACATTTTAACCTCATTGTAATGACATATCGTTTGATCCTCAAAACAGTTCTCAAGCCGTGTAATCTTAAAAATAATGATGTCGTGTAATCTTAAAAATAATGATACCCTGTACAATGTTCGAGCAGAGTAACCATAATTTCGATTTCATTAGGAAATTCCTTTTTATTAATCATAGTAAATTATTATATGCTACAAATATATGTAGATCTTAAACTATCAAGGAACTGTAGCTGCCGTGGCCTGCTACAGATTAATCCATAGAAATAGTGATTAGCTCTGAAAAGAGCTGTTTTTAAACATGACTTTAATACAGAATAAGTCAATAGAAACAGTGAGTAGCTCTGATAAGAGCTGTTTTGATAATGACTTTTCAATCACTTCTTAACATAGAAAAGTGAAGTAGTTCTGAAAAGAACTGTTTGATAATGACTTTCAGATTATTATATTATCTATACTATATAATAAAACTGTAGAGAGATCAATTCTGTACATTGAATATATGTTAAAAATTAATATTGGAGGATGAATGGTGATCGAAACTAATGCCAAAAATGCAACCAATAAATTTTTTGTCTGTCTGTCTGTCTGTCTGTATGTGCACGCATGGGTCAAAAACTACTGAAGGCATTTTAACCAAACTTGGTACGATTGTAGTCCATACTCCTGGGCAGGTTATAGGCTATATAACATAACGCTAAGACACATAAGAGCTGAGCAGTGACGAAAAATTTGAAGCAAGTCGGTTGAAAAAACGCGCGTTCGAGATCTTATCATCGCATACGTTGATCATACGCCAAAAATATGTATTACAAAAATAATGGTCTTCAAAAGATGTACAAAAAAGTCCTCAATAGTATATATCTATCTTTTATATATTAGCCACAATAACGTGTTAAATCGTTAGGGTTTTCTTCAAAGTGTATTAAATACAGAAATATATTGTAATTGGCATAAACATATCTTTTATAAACTCCCATATTTCAAAAGTACACTTTAACATCTTATTCATAAAAAAAAATTATAGAAATCGGTTTTTTTAAACACACAAGATATAGATGAAAGAAAATTTCCAAATGTCGCCGCGCCAGTATGAGTACGGCTGTACGGTTGATTTTTGTTTAACGTCCCAAACGGCCAACCGGTGCATCTATATAATTTCATTCACATTGACTCTTAATGCGAACGGACGTGGTTCTTATTGACTCTTCTCGGAATAAGCGCACTTTAGATATTATAATACATAGATACGTAGTTTTTAGGTATTATTTTTAAAGCAGGTAATCTATCTATCTATACTATAATAAAACTGTAGAGGTCGAAGTGTCTGTTCTTTTCGAAAATTCAGATAAAAATTATTTATAAAATCTAGAAAAAAGGCAAAAAGCAACAACACTACACACTTACAATTTTTAGAATTAATGTCTATCTGTCTGTCTGTCTGTTTGTTACCGCACATCTTTAAAACGAATTAAAATATAATCTTAAGACCAATACATTGTATTGTAGCCTTTCTTATTAGGCTTAAACTGAGGTATGTTTCATCAAAATCGGATAATATAGTCGAGTCTAAGTTTAGTCAAATATTTTTTGCTAGATGGTAAAAAGGTGTTAGGTACAATAATTTATTTCAGTATTTTTTTTACAAAAGGCAAATCCCATACTAGCCTTTAAAAATATCAATTTAAAGGACACAAAGAACATCCAGACTAAGGACAATAGTTTGTGTATCACAATTGTCCTCCATGGGAATCGAACCTGCGAACTCATGCACGCCAGCCATGTAATGCGACCGCCGCGCCACCGAGGCAGGTAATTCTGCCGCACCATAACGTGGCGTGCAAATGTATTCATTCATAATTAATTAGCGATTATCCGTGTGGTGACGGAGTAAGAATACAATATGTCACCTCCCCATCTCATCCCATGGGTGGCGTAAAACCGACTAAGGGACAATCGGTGAATATTATCTTTACGAAATAAAAATGAAGGAAAACTTGAAATTAAACCATATACCAATCCGACTGGCCAGCGTGGTATTAGTAGGCCAAGTATCCCTCCGTCACGGGAGGAGGCGCGTCCTTGCAGTGGGACATTAATGGGCTGTCATTTATTTTAACTTACAAATTTGACAACAGATGGTATTGTGCCTGTGACGTCATTTTCAGTATCGCGGTGTTAAGATTTTCCTTGAAAGAATGACGTTCGCTTATGTCTTTCAGCATAAGTTTAGACGCAGTCTTCATAGATCTGTCTTTGTAAAGGTCTGTTTTTGAAAAGGTTTTGGTTCGTTCGTTAATTTTACAATTCGTTTGTAGGTATATCTGTATGTTATAAGGTTAAAAAAACGATTTTTCAGTATTAAATCGAATTGCGAAGTAAGTAACATCCGCCACGCGAACGAAGTCGCGGGCACAGCAGCTAGTAGAAATAATAATCAGTTCTAATAAGAACCGTTGTGTACGACTTCTGCACACGTAACAACGTTTTTCATTATTCAAGCTAATATTTATCTTCACGCACGTCGTCGCCCAAACATACGCAGCCAACCAGAATGATCTTCAACAATAATTCAAGACTTCAAGTTGATAACAATCTTCACACACGCCGCACGCGCCGAACCATACGCGAGATAAACGTCCGTCCCTCTTCAACGCCGCGCCCGAGTGAAAGAACGAGTACGAGCGACGGGTCGTATTTATAACTTACGCACGGAGGCCAGACTACGTTAGTACATATCTATACATATAATAAAACTGTAGAAAAGTCGTTTTTGTACATTGAAAATAAATCCAAAAAAAATAGCCAGGGTATTAAAAGACAACCAATAGAACCCATTTCCACCATTTTTGGAATTTTTGTCTGTTTGTCTGTATATCTGTATATCTGTATGTCTGTATGTCTGTTTATCTGTAACCTAAAATTTGTTCGGGCATCACGTAAAAAGTACCAAAGCAATTAAGATGATTTTTAAACACAATGATTGAGCGTAACTTGAAGTTTTATTTAGTTTTTGTTTCATTGAAATCGGTTCCGTCTATTAAAAGATATTTGAATTTAACTAATTAATATTAAACAGCGCCATCTTTCAAACTTAGATAGAACTACATCAAGAGTTAAACTGCGTGCAGTATTTTTAAATGTAACTTAAAATGTAGATGCCTTTAATACACAACGATTGAGCGTAACTTGAAGTTCCATTTAATTTTTGTGTCATTGCAATCGGTTCAGTCTATCAAAAGATATTTGAATTTAAAGTGCTCAAGAATAAGTAGTTTTAGTTTTATACGTAGTTTATGTTTACAAAGTGAAATATTAAACAGCGCTATCTTAGGAATGTAGACTGGAATATATTTAGAGTTAAGCTGCGTGCAGTATTTTTGAATAAATAAAATAAAGACATTTAACATTTTTTTATCCGGCTCGAAGGACCATGAACAAATCCCAAAAAGTACTTGATGGCGAGTGACAAAGCTTTTATATATAACTACAAAACATAGTTATGCTGTAAGATGAACATAAAAATATCTTAACTATATATCAAATAACGCCATCTGTTGGTGGCTTAATTAAACTTATTATGTTAAACAAATAGAACATTAAACAATAATTTAATGTTTTGTGATTGTATTTCTATATTTTATTGTCAGTTATGTATTTTTCAATGTTAATAATCTATATATCTATATACTATAATAAAACTGTAAAGGTCGAAATGTCTGTTCTTTTCGAAAATTCAGATAAAAATTATCTATAAAATCTAGAAAAAAGTCAAAAAGCACGAAACCACGATTTTTAGAATTAATGTCTGTCTGTCTGTCTGTTTGTTACCGCACATCTTTAAAACGAATTAATATAATCTTAAGACCAATACATTGTATTGTAGCCTTTTTTATTAGGCTTAAACTGAGGTATGTTTCATCAAAATCGGATAAGTAATACTCGAGATATCGCTTGATCTCTTTATATTAGAACAGTCCAATACAAATCAGGGCCCATGAAAAATGGATTTGGTTCAATGTTGAATGAATTTAAATTTCGTTTCTTTTGTTCACGAGATGGCGTTACCAGTAGTAATCATACTCAAAAATAAATGAGTTTGTAAATAATCCATAACTATTTTATTATGAAGTGCTATTAATTATAAGTTATTCCTTTTAAATTTTAATAAAATTAACCATGAATCGTATGTGTTATATCAATTTTATGTTATAAGTTATATTAAATCTATACTAATATTATAAAGAGGTAAAGTTTGTGTGTTTGTGTCGTTGTAGGGGGTAATCTCTGGATCTACAGAACCGAGTTAAAAAATTCTTTCTGTGTTTCATAGTCCATTTATCGGAGAGTGTTATAGGCTATATAGTATCACGCTATGTCTAATAGGAGTAGAACAGTAATGAAATATGTATATAAAAGGGACGCTTAAAAACGTTTATTTTGCTTCTGCTGCTTAAACGTCTGGAGATATACTGAAATGATGTATTAGAGAATTGTACCTTTAAAAAAGGTTTATAATTAAGTCAACAATAGCATATATCTATCTTCTAAGGTTGACTCACTACGACCTTTTTTATAATAATCAAATTTGACTTAAAGAAATGCATTGTTTGTAAAGGTATTTTATGTATTTTAGGTATTGACCCTTATCAAAATAAATTACGTTCATCATTATATTTATTTAATTTTAAACAAAATTGACCTTTACAGCGATGAGATCCGACTATTAGTTTGAAAGATATCTCAGTTTTAAAATAATGCGCGAAAAACGTAAAATATCAGTCTAACGCGATGTTAGTATAGATGAATTTTCTTAGTATCAACATTTTGGCTGGAGTAAGATTTTAATTTTAAATTTTTTTTTTTTTTTTGTTTTTTTTCACCTCACTATCGTCCACTGTTGGACATAAGCCTCCCCCAAGAGACGCCAACCATCCCGGTCTTGGGCAGTCCGCATCCATCCACTGCCTGCCACCTTCTTTAAGTCATCGGTCCATCGTGCTGCAGGGCGCCCTACACTACGTTTGCCCAAACGCGGTCTCCACTCAAGCACATGTCTGCTCCATCGACCATCAGTCCGTCTGCAGACATGACCGGCCCACTTCCACTTGAGCGTGCTAACCCTGCGAGCGATGTCGGTCACTTTGGTTCTCTGGCGAATAACCTCGTTTCGAATTTTATCCACCAGAGAAACTCCAAGCATCGCACGCTCCATAGCACGCTGTGCTACTTTGAGCTTGTGAACCAGGCCAACTGTGAGTGTCCACGTTTCGGCTCCGTAGGTCATTACTGGTAGGACGCACTGATTAAAAACTTTAGTTTTTAGGCACTGTGGGATCGATGACTCAAAGACTTTTCGGAGCTTCCCGTATGCCGCCCAGCCCAAACGAATTCTTCTGTCCACCTCCTTCTGGAAGTTGTGCCTGCCAAGTTGTATAGTTTGGCCGAGGTAGATGTATTCATGCACAACCTCCAGGGTGGCAGAGCCCATGACAACAGGCCTCGGGGACACGTGACCGTTAAACATAACTTTGGTCTTACCGAGGTTCATCCCGAGGCCTACCCGTCTTGAAGAATCTCCTAGGCAGTTCAGCATCCCCTCCAATTCCTGCAGAGATTCCGCCATGATGACAATGTCATCCGCAAATCGAAGGTGAGAGATGTGTTGGCCGTTTATGTTGATGCCCCGTCCTTTCCAATCAAGCGTCTTGAAAACGTCCTCCAACGCGTTGGTAAACAGTTTCGGCGAAATAACATCACCCTGTCTTACCCCTCGACGCAGTTGGATTGGTTTTGTGCTCTTATCTTGTACTTGGACGGTCATTGTGGCAGCTTCGTATAGACATCTCAACACCTCGATATATCTGCAGTCGACAAGACATCTCTGCATGGAGTCCAGAACAGCCCAGGTCTCGATGGTGTCGAAGGCTTTTTCGTAGTCCACAAACGCTAGGCATAGAGGCTCATTATACTCCTCGGTCTTTTGAATAATTTGCCTTAGTGTGTGTATGTGGTCCACGGTACTGAAGCCTTTTCGAAACCCGGCCTGCTCCACTGGCTGGAAGTCGTCGAATCTTTGGGCAAGGCGATTCGTGATGACCCTTGAGAACAGCTTATATACATGGCTCAGGAGTGAGATGGGGCGGTAGTTCCTCAATAAGGCTTTATCGCCCTTTTTGAAGAACAAAACCACCACACTCCTGCTCCATGCCTCCGGTGTTGTGCCAGTGTGGATAACGGAATTAAAGAGTCGAGCAAGCTCCCTCAGAACCGGAATTCCTCCGGCCCTCAATAGCTCTGTAGTAACTCCGTCATCCCCCGGAGCTTTGTTATTATGAAGCTGTCTCAGGGCTACACTAACCTCACCCAGGTCGACGTCGGGAAGCTCATCTGTATGGTGGCGTACCAGTCTGGCTCTCGGATCATCCGCGCTATGGGTCTCAGGTGGTCTCGACTTTGGAGAGTATAGTTCTCCGTAATACTGTTCGACTTCAGCGAGAATCTCTGGCAATGAGGTGACGGTGGCATTCTGTGATGTTCTGAGCTTGGTCAGGCGACAACAGGAGGTGTTAGGTTTAGCTAATACCCGAGAGCCCTTGTTTCGACTGATAGTCGTTTCGATCTCTCGGGCATTTGAGCGCCTGATGTCGCGCCTTATAAGCCTTTTCACCTCCTTGTTCAGTGCCCGACGCTCAGAATCTTTGCCGTTGTGTTCGCGTCGTTTCCTCATAAGATCCAGAGTCTCGCTTGTGAGCTTCGACTTGCGTCCATTGCTCTTTGGTCGAAAGTATTTGAGACCCATATCGCGGATGGTCCGCACCAAACCGTTGGCGGTGTCGTTAATGTCCGCCGTGGTTTCCAACATGGCGAATCGATTCTGTAGCTCTAGCTGGAATGCTTCACAGCCAGCCTCGACCTGGGGCAGGGATGGTCGGAGAGTTGACCTCATTAAGCGCGCTCGTTCGATTTTAACGTTAAAATTCAGAGTGCCTCTTACGAGTCGGTGATCACTACCGGTGTTAACCCTGTTGATCACTGAGACATCTCTGAATATTTGGCGCTTATCGGACATAATGAAGTCGATCTCATTCCGAGTCACATTGTCGGGGCTTCGCCAGGTCCACTTTCTTTGGGGCTGTTTCTTGAAGAACGTGTTCATCAAGAAAAGCCCCTGGGCCTCGAGAAAGTTGACCAGCATTTGGCCTCTGTGATTTCTGCTCCCAAAGCCGAAGGATCCTATCCTCGATTCGCCATACTCTTGTACTCCCACTTTGGCATTGAAGTCACCCATGACAACTGTGTAGAAGGTTTTGGTACGAGACATAGCTTTCATTATATCCTCGTACATGGCTTCGACTTCCTCGTCGGGGTGCGCGGACGTCGGGGCGTACACTTGTAAGATCTTAACGCTGTAGCGTTTGTTGATCTTTAACACAAGGTACGCCACCCTCGCCGACACACTGCCCACCTCTACGACGTTGCCCTTGAGTGACTTATGGATCATAAATCCGACACCACCCTGGGATGGTTGGTCTCCTTGTCGGAAATAGAGTAAGTGGCCGGCATCGAGCTCCATCGTCTCCTCGCCCTGTCTTCGGAGTTCCGAGAGACCTACAATATGCCAGTTAATACGACTTAGCTCTACTTCCAACTCAGCAAGGTGTACGTCCAACCGCAGAGAGCGTCCATTGTACGTAGCCAAGGTCAGTCGCTTGTGGTACCCTGCCGTAGCCCGGGGATTCTTAGCACCCCCCACCCCACCGTTACCATGACCGGTACCGTGGCCAGGAATAGCAGGGCTGCCGGGAACTGGAGGCCGAGAATTAAGGTTGCGATCCATAGGGGGGTTTTTTGCCATAGTCACCACGCTTGGCAGGCGGGTTGGTGACCGCAGTGACTGGGATGTTTATGTTGATGGCGCTGCTGCCCACCATCACGTGTATTTAATCATCCCAGCCTGTCTGTGTGGTTATACCGCCACGAGTCGGTCGCCAGAGCCTCGTCCGTTGAACAGCAGGGTGCACCACGGGCAGGGGAGGTTGACAGTTGGGGGCCTAAGATGTTGTTGGCCCCCCTTACACCCCTAATTTTAAATACCTGTACTATAAATTAATTCTACCTCAAAAAGATCGCTTCATCATAACAGCCCATTAATGTCCCACTCCAGGGACGGGCCTCCTCCCGTGACGGAGAGTTACTTGGCCTACTAATACCACGCTGGCCAGACGGATTGGTATAGGGTTTAATTTCAAGTTTTCCTTCTTTTTATTTCGTAAGGATAGTAGTTACGGTTATTCCCATAATCGGTTTTTACGACACCTATGGTTTTTTTTTTGTTTAGGACGAGTAGTTGGTCTCTGACGACCGCTACTACTTTACACGGGCTGTGGTGGGGCGGATGGCCCTCAACCAAAAACAACCATGGGATGAGATGGGGTGATGACATATTGTATTCTTACTCCGTCACCACACGGATAGAAAGATCAAGAAGATCTCTTGGTCGGACTAAATTCGTAGGGCGGAGAACCCTGTTCTGTGGCGTTTGTTGGGAGAGGCATTTTGTCCAGAAGTGGACTGCGATAGGCTAATTGGTTTATTGATTAATACCATGTATTCTTAATCCATCGTTACATGGATAATACTCTATACCTACTAATATTATAAAGAGGTAAAGTTTGTGTGTTTGTAAGTTTGTGAAGTTGTAGGGGGTAATCTCTGGATCTTCAGAACCGATTTTTTAAATTCTTTTTGTGTCAAATAGACCATTTATCGGGGGGCACTCCCATAGGCTATATTAATAGTATCACGCTATGACTAATAAGAAAGGAGCAGTAATGAAATATTTTTAAAAAAGGGAAGCGTTTTTTTCGCCGCCCAACGAAGTGGGCACGGGTCAGCTAGTTCTTATCTATGGGCCAGACTGACAGACTGGCCGGTAGGACGGAGCTCGGAGGCGCGCCTCGACATTTCGCGCCATCGCCGCTACGCGTCGCTTCCATCGCATGGCGTGATTACAATCTGAGTTGTGATTGGTTATACATTTTTTATATTTTGTAAATATTTATTTTTCTTATATTTTATTGGTTTTACATGTTTACACACTTTTGTATATAGGGCGACGATTTTTATTAAACCACACGCATTCTACTTCAAGCAAATCGAGATTTTTATTTATACCTCAAGAATCTCCAAATCCTTACAGGAAGCTCTGACCCAGTATAGGCAGACCATCCTGTAAAGAACTATTGACTCCATTATACTTTAAATATTTTTAAAGACGAAAGATTTTGAATAAGTATGTATTTGTACTTTTTTGTTATCGCCTTAGTTATTTTTCGTACATCGATCGCATGATTCTTTACGAACTTACTGTGTGTGTAGTGATATTTAAAAGATGTTCTGTGCCGTGTAGCATTACAAGATTAACTTACATCCTGGTTTTATGACACCACACAAACATTTTTATTTAGGTACACCCATTGTTATACCTATTATTTTAAAATAAAAATTGAAATGTAATAATTACTTTACAATAATTGGATAACCCAAAAGCTTCAAGGTCTAATTTAAAGCAATTTTGCCAACGATTTTTAGTATCACGATGTTACAGCGTTCTTAAAAGTCTTATAATGTGATTAATAATGTTGAGGCAAACAGACTAAGAATAAAAATTGCTTCGGAGTATTTCAAAAATAATCACTATAGTTGTGAGTGGTGTGACTGTAATGCTGCTTTTATTTATGAACATATCTTAAATGACATTATTTTTAGCGCTAGGTCCATAAGTAGTTGTTCTAATAATAGTATGTGCATGAATTCAGACCCAACGGAGAGAAAACACGTATTCATACCGTTAAATTTAAAAATTATAGACATTTTTACAATTAACGCCTTGGAATATGCTATTCTTATAAATGATTGCGTAAATAAACGTTGCAGAAAATGCAATGAATTAGTCGAATTTACTTATACGTTATCAAAAATTCTAACATTTGATTTAAATGGCACTCCAATGATGTTGTTATGTGATATACCTGAAAATATAAGAGTAAAACAAAATACTTATAAATTGTTAGGTGCTATTGAATATATTCCTCCAATTCTTGGATCAATGGGTCATTACAGATGCCATTTCTGAAGAAATTCCGGGATGCTTTGCTACGACGACAATAATAGTAAATTATGTGAAAGTAAGAAAGACCCTGTTTTCATTCATTTTCTAACATATGGTTTTGTAGAAGTGTAACCTGTAACTTACCTACTTTATTTGATTATCTACTTAAACTAACTACTTTTTTATTGTGATTGTTCTTTTTAATATACCTATTGTTTAATATTTTTTATTGTTATTGTTGATTTTTTAACATTTTAGTTGATTTTTATTGTTATTGTTGATTTTTTGTAATGTTTTAAAGCTGTGTTAAATAAACATTCCTTTTAGCCATTGAAATATAACAAGTTTTTTATTTGATAATACCTAGTAAATTTTAAAGATTACATTAGTTGATAATTTATTTATCAATAGACATGTCAACATAAGATTTATACATATAGACATTCAATTCAATAAAAAACACATTATTACACATAGTCTTCATATTATATAAACCTAAAAGAAGCATGTACAACATTAACAAGAGTAGCAGATATCAATAAAGAGAGGTGAGCAATATTTTTTTTTATTCTAAATAAACCAAACAAAATAAAAGGCAGAGGAAAATTAAAACAAATTAACTAAAAAAAAAAATTTATTTTTTATTTTTTGTCCAAAACTGGAAATAGAGTCATGGAATATATCGACTTTACCATTCAATCTATTATATTCATTACATGCACGCACTAAAGGAGTAATTTTATTGTTTTTTAAAATAAAAATGATAGTCTCCCATTAGAGGAATATCCTAATGAAATCTAAATTATGGTTACTCTGCTCGAACATTGTACAGGGTATCATTATTTTTAAGATTACACGGCTTGATAACTGTTCTGAGGATCAAACGATATGTCATTACAATGAGGTTAAAATGTAGAATAAATAAATGTAAACACGAATATCCTTGCAATAATAGTTACTAAGATATCAGCGTCCAAAGTAGCGTTTCGATTGCGCGGCCATGAACTTTTTGTTTTCCTCTGATTTCGTCTATATGGCTAAACTTTAGTAGAGTCTATTGCTTTCATTAGTTTCGACAAATTAAAACCTTGCTGTCAACACCAATTTTACTGTCTAAAGTCTTAGTTTGAAAGAAATAATCAACATTAAAGAAATCGCAAGTGGAGGAGTGCGCGGCCATGACTTCAGAGGTGAATATCTAGTAAAGTATTGATCTAGGGCTTGTGATTCTTTTTTCGACAATTGTTGACAAATTCAGCCATTTATTTACAAAAAGAATTAGATCTCTAGCTCAAGTAGTTGCTGAGATCTCCGTGGCCGCGCAATCCTCCGCGTTTCGTTCGCGCGGCCACGTTTAGACCCCTATAACTTCTTTATTTCTACTTCGACAAATTTTTAGTTTGTGCCATTCGTTTTCGACAAATTTCGACAGAATCCCTGACTAATTTTTTTTCTGTTTGCGTGCCGTGGCCGAGCAGTCGAAACGCATACACTCACATTCACTTCTCTCTCACTCAAAACAAATTCTGATTGACAAAAACTAACTTCACGCGGGCGGAAGCTAGTTTATAAATAAAAGGGAAATTATCAACACGTCAATTTATTTTTATCAGATATACTTACTTTTCTTTGCATCAAATAAATTACTTCCCGGAGAATATCAGTTATTAAGATATATAATCCGTGACACATATTCTTCTACTCACATTTGAATAGGCGTGTAGGTAGTAAGTAGTATTGAGCTCACGTGAAACTAACATCCCGAAAGAACACGCAATTAAGACAAACAAATACTTTGACTCGACAAATGAGATAGCCAAAAATGGCTACAAGGTGACTCTATATGCCGTGGAAATAGGTGCGAGGGGTACTCCAGCTAAATTACTCTTCAGCTTATAAAAGAACTACTATCACGAATGTCTAAAACGGCATTGTTAGGTTCATACCAAATTTGGATAGGTACTAGGAACATAGCAGACAGTGAGGGTGACCGCTATCGCGTTTTAAGGGGGCCTTCTTAAACCTACATCTGGGTCGTAAGTCCCAGACGCCGTTATGCAAGTGTTCCTTCCCCGACCCGGCACCCGCACGGAGAAACCATGGAATGCTAAGATTAGGTCTTATTCAATAATTCAAATAATTTATTTCAGACAAAGTTCAAGTCCATAGTGTTAGTATTGCAAATTAACTTATGTGACTACCTAGTGTTAGTATAAAACATATAAAAAATATCATAAAAAGGCATCATTTATTCGTGTGGATATGGATACTATTCCAGTGACGTAGCAGAGGAGAGTCCTACCTATTCTTGAACACGCTCAGGAGACTGTTAGAGGTACTACGCAGCCTACTTGCCATTGATGCAGTCCTCTTTCTTATTATTGCGTAAAAATCATCAGTATGCGCCTCTGCAAACATACCTGATGCACTGCAACGCCACGATCTCCCAAACAATATCCTGAACACGTTATTGTATTGGACACGCAGTTCACTAAGTATATGCTCTCCGCGTTTATCTGGTCCAGAGACTACACGTGTAAAAAGATTGGCAGAAGGCTTTAAAAAGCGTTATCTTTATTTGATTTGTAAGTACAACGTGCAAATCTCCGAGCCTGCATATATCATCGAACAGTCAGCGACCTGCGTTCCCTTTCTATGTCTAAATTGTCTTTAGATCGTCAGTGACCCAATGACCCAAGTACTTATATTTATTGACCCATTGCAAATGTGACCCACATAGTGATATATTTGGGACCTCTGCATAGTTTGACATTGTACCTGAGTCCGTGGTTCACTGCGTAGGACTCACAACTTGCTACAAGCGTCCTTAAGGCACTAATCGATGGGGCCAGGAGCATCATATCATCCCCATAACTAATATTGTTCAGACAAACACCATCTACATGACAACCAGCTCTGGCGCTGCTGAGCTCACCGATCAGTCGATTCAGATACAAGTTAAAGAGACATGGTGAACTTAACCCCCCTGTCTCACCCCGCACTTCAGCCTATACACCTCCGAATCCTCAGCCCATCGAACAGTATTTGTCTGGTTATCGTACCAGTACTGAAACAATGACGTAATTTCATTCGGAACAGTTGTTTCTCTCTGCATCTTATCCCATAGTACCTCGTAGGACACTAGGTCAAAGGCGCTAGGGAGGTCTAGAAATCAATCAAACACAGGTGTTTTTCTTGTTGTATAATATTGGATAGTTTGCTTGAGACAGAGGATGGCACTCTCTGTGGATAAGCCAGGCCTGAAGCCAAACTGCGCGTCAAGTAACTTAATGTGCTCAGCCAAATGTTGGTCACGCAAACTATCCAAGATCTTTGCGACTAGGTATTGTGGCCAGCGAAATAGGCCTGTAATTACAAACGTCAGAGCCATCTCCTGTTTTATTCTTAATAACTGGTATCACCACCGTTCGCATAAGGTCATCCGGTAAATATCGGTGACTGATACACAAGTTAAAAAACATACCTAATTATGCTTTTATACCTACGCTTTTTTCGCGTGCGTTCGCCCAGCAAAAAAGTATCGCTTTACAAGAATTGAATAATACAGATAATTAGACCCTTATCCCGTATAAATGTGCCCCTAAATTAAAAATTCGAGCGTCTAGAGGCTTCAGAGTTATTTAAGAAAAACAAATTCTGCTGCACGAACGTTCGCCCAGCAAAATATTTTTTAGTTAATGGGTCTAGCTGAATATAAAATATGCAGAAATATAGCTTGTATTCGAGCCTAGATGTGCCGTGAAAATAAAATTCGAGCGTCATAAGGTTTCAGAGATTTTACAGTTTTTGCTGGGCGAACGTTCAGGCGATTGCTATATTATCGGAAACGGCTGGACGTGAAGTCAAAATTTTTTGTACACGGATAAAGCATAATTCGAGCCTCTTTAAGCTGAAATTTACATTAGTATAACTAATACGGCTCAAGAGTTATTACTTGATTACTAAAAAAATTTTAGGAGGCTCTATCTCTCGAACGAAGTAAGGTGCGGTTTTCAAGTTTGTGTTGACTGGTACCTGTTATTGAATCACATGATCCTGCAAAGTTTCGCCATGAAACTACCTAATATTGTAGAGTTTTTAATGATTTTCCTCTTATTTTGAGGTTATCTTCAATGAAATTAGTTACAGCCCCGAGACACTAGCTTTCTGTAAGCTGGCATGTTATACGTTTCAACAAAAATTAAAGCGCTTTTTGAAGAATACATATGCATAAAATCAGGTGAATATAGCCATTAATTTAGATGTTATGACTAGAAACCACGATCGACATCTTTTGATAGATTAACCGACCAAATTCGAATGGACATTAAAAAGCGGCCGCACGATACTTCAAGCTATCCTTTCACACTTACTCGTATTATAATGAAAATTCAATAGTACAGATGCGTACAGAATTGATAATATGATATTTTTAATTTACATAGGTACTTTTAAAGTTAAGATTGGGATACGTGTAAGGGTAATTAATAAATGAGGTATAGTAGGTACACATAATATTCATCGACCGCCTTTTCCAACGAGTACTGTGCTACTGGACGCAGTATTATTCGTCCAATTCTTTAACTTGGTGTGTTTAACATTTAATGTTTCATCTTTATATACCACTTTGTTCCAGTTCCTTAATCTGTTACGAAGAAATGTTACTCTTTGCATGATCAAAACAAATCTGTACCTCCTCGAGTAGAGATAGCCTCCTTACGGTTAAAAGGTATCTAACGCGTTGTCCTGCGTGGGCGATAAAAGAGAAAATGTAGAGAGAAAATACAGAGCGCATTGTTATAGAAAAATAAACAAAACATTTGAATGTTATGATGATTTGCACACTAAAATACAAACTTGTCATAAGAGATGTACGCCACATGCAATTATTTATACTTGCGACTAATTTTATTATTTACTAGCTGACCCGTGCCCACTTCGTTGGGCGGCGAAAAAAACGCTTCCCTTTTTTAAAAATATTTCATTACTGCTCCTTTCTTATTAGTCATAGCGTGATACTATTAATATAGCCTATGGGAGTGCCCCCCGATAAATGGTCTATTTGACACAAAAAGAATTTAAAAAATCGGTTCTGAAGATCCAGAGATTACCCCCTACAACTTCACAAACTTACAAACACACAAACTTTACCTCTTTATAATATTAGTAGGTATAGAGTATTATCCATGTAACGATGGATTAAGAATACATGGTATTAATCAATAAACCAATTAGCCTATCGCAGTCCACTTCTGGACAAAATGCCTCTCCCAACAAACGCCACAGAACAGGGTTCTCCGCCCTACGAATTTAGTCCGACCAAGAGATCTTCTTGATCTTTCTATCCGTGTGGTGACGGAGTAAGAATACAATATGTCATCACCCCATCTCATCCCATGGATGTTTTTGGTTGAGGGCCATCCGCCCCACCACAGCCCGTGTAAAGTAGTAGCGGTCGTCAGAGACCAACTACTCGTCCTAAACAAAAAAAAAACCATAGGTGTCGTAAAAACCGATTATGGGAATAACCGTAACTACTATCCTTACGAAATAAAAAGAAGGAAAACTTGAAATTAAACCCTATACCAATCCGTCTGGCCAGCGTGGTATTAGTAGGCCAAGTAACTCTCCGTCACGGGAGGAGGCCCGTCCCTGGAGTGGGACATTAATGGGCTGTTATGATGAAGCGATCTTTTTGAGGTAGAATTAATTTATAGTACAGGTATTTAAAATTAAAATCTTACTCCAGCCAAAATGTTGATACTAAGAAAATTCATCTATACTAACATCGCGTTAGACTGATATTTTACGTTTTTCGCGCATTATTTTAAAACTGAGATATCTTTCAAACTAATAGTCGGATCTCATCGCTGTAAAGGTCAATTTTGTTTAAAATTAAATAAATATAATGATTAACGTAATTTATTTTGATAAGGGTCAATACCTAAAATACATAAAATACCTTTACAAACAATGCATTTCTTTAAGTCAAATTTGATTATTATAAAAAAGGTCGTAGTGAGTCAACCTTAGAAGATAGATATATGCTATTGTTGACTTAATTATAAACCTTTTTTAAAGGTACAATTCTCTAATACATCATTTCAGTATATCTCCAGACGTTTAAGCAGCAGAAGCAAAATAAACGTTTTTAAGCGTCCCTTTTATATACATACTAGCTGACCCGTGCCCACTTCGTAGGGCGGCGAAAGAAACGTGTCACACAAACTTTACCTCTTTATAATATTAAGTATAGAAGTATAGATATATATGTTTTAAAAGAATATAATCTTAACTCTGGGCAGAAAACAATGTCTACTAAGTGCAGAACATTAAGTCTCTCTTTACGACACCCCTCCATCATTTTACGCTACCCTCCATCATTTTACGACACCCTTGCAGTTTGACGACAACCTTGCAGTTTTACGACATCCTACATCATTTTACGGCACTCTTGCAGTTTTACGACACCCTTGCAGTTTTACGACACCCTTGCAGTTTTAAGACACTCTTGCAGTTATACGACACCCTTCCATCATTTTACGACACCCTAGCAGTTTTACGACACTCTCCGTGAATTTTACGACACCCTTCATCATTTTACGACCTTCTAGCAGTTTTACGACACCCTCCATGAATTTTACGACACCCTCCTTCATTTTACAACATCCTTGCAGTTCTACGAAACCCTTCTATCTTTTACGACAGCTTTCATCATTTTACGACACCCTAGCTGTTTTACGACACCCTAGCAGTTTTACAACACCCTACATGCATTTTACGACATCCTAGCAGTTTTACGACACCCTCAACGCATTTTATGACACTTTCCATCATTTTACGACATCCTTGCAGGTTTACGACATCCTTCCATCTATTACAACAACCTTCATCATTTTCTGACACCCTAGCAGTTTTGCGACACCCTCCATGCATTTTACGACACCCTCCATGCATTTTACGACAACCTTCATCATTTCACGACATCCTTGCAGTTTTACGACAACCTCCATGCATTTTACGACACCCTAGCAGTTTTACGAAACCCTCCATCGTTTTACGACACTCTTGCAGTTTTACGACAACCTCCATGCATTTTACGACACTCTAGCTGTTTTACGACACCCTTGCAGTCGGACAACACGCCCCATGCATTTTACGACACCCTAGCAGTTTTACGACACCCTCCATCATTTTTCGACACTCTCCATGCATTTTACGACACCCTCCATCATTTTACGTCATCCTTGCAGTTTTACGACACCCTTCCATCTTTTACAACACCCTTCATCATTTTACGACACCCTAGCATTTTTACGACAATCTTAAGTCTCTTAATTGTAAAACTTTTTTAAAGGTACAATTCTCTAATACATTATTTCAGTATATCTCCAGACGTTTAAGCAGTAGAAGCAAAATAAACGTTTTTAAGCGTCCCTTTTATAAACATATTTCATTACTGCTCTACTCCTATTATGCATAGCGTGATACTATATAGCCTATGACACTCCCCGATAAATGGACTATCAAACACAGAAAGAATTTTTAAAATCGGTTCAGTAGATCCAGAGATTACCCCCTACAACGTCACAAACACACAAACAAACAAACACACAAACTTTACCTCTTTATAATATTAGTATAGATTTCATTACTGTTCTACTCCTATTAGACATAGCGTGATACTATATAGCCTATAACACTCTCCGATAAATGGACTATGAAACACAGAAAGAATTTTTTAACTCGGTTCTGTAGATCCAGAGATTACCCCCTACAACGACACAAACACACAAACTTTACCTCTTTATAATATTAGTATAGATTTAATATAACTTATAACATAAAATTGATATAACACATACGATTCATGGTTAATTTTATTAAAATTTAAAAGGAATAACTTATAATTAATAGCACTTCATAATAAAATAGTTATGGATTATTTACAAACTCATTTATTTTTGAGTATGATTACTACTGGTAACGCCATCTCGTGAACAAAAGAAACGAAATTTAAATTCATTCAACATTGAACCAAATCCATTTTTCATGGGCCCTGATTTGTATTGGACTGTTCTAATATAAAGAGATCAAGCGATATCTCGAGTATTACTTATCCGATTTTGATGAAACATACCTCAGTTTAAGCCTAATAAAAAAGGCTACAATACAATGTATTGGTCTTAAGATTATATTAATTCGTTTTAAAGATGTGCGGTAACAAACAGACAGACAGACAGACATTAATTCTAAAAATCGTGGTTTCGTGCTTTTTGACTTTTTTCTAGATTTTATAGATAATTTTTATCTGAATTTTCGAAAAGAACAGACATTTCGACCTTTACAGTTTTATTATAGTATATAGATATATAGATTATTAACATTGAAAAATACATAACTGACAATAAAATATAGAAATACAATCACAAAACATTAAATTATTGTTTAATGTTCTATTTGTTTAACATAATAAGTTTAATTAAGCCACCAACAGATGGCGTTATTTGATATATAGTTAAGATATTTTTATGTTCATCTTACAGCATAACTATGTTTTGTAGTTATATATAAAAGCTTTGTCACTCGCCATCAAGTACTTTTTGGGATTTGTTCATGGTCCTTCGAGCCGGATAAAAAAATGTTAAATGTCTTTATTTTATTTATTCAAAAATACTGCACGCAGCTTAACTCTAAATATATTCCAGTCTACATTCCTAAGATAGCGCTGTTTAATATTTCACTTTGTAAACATAAACTACGTATAAAACTAAAACTACTTATTCTTGAGCACTTTAAATTCAAATATCTTTTGATAGACTGAACCGATTGCAATGACACAAAAATTAAATGGAACTTCAAGTTACGCTCAATCGTTGTGTATTAAAGGCATCTACATTTTAAGTTACATTTAAAAATACTGCACGCAGTTTAACTCTTGATGTAGTTCTATCTAAGTTTGAAAGATGGCGCTGTTTAATATTAATTAGTTAAATTCAAATATCTTTTAATAGACGGAACCGATTTCAATGAAACAAAAACTAAATAAAACTTCAAGTTACGCTCAATCATTGTGTTTAAAAATCATCTTAATTGCTTTGGTACTTTTTACGTGATGCCCGAACAAATTTTAGGTTACAGATAAACAGACATACAGACATACAGATATACAGACATACAGATATACAGACAAACAGACAAAAATTCCAAAAATGGTGGAAATGGGTTCTATTGGTTGTCTTTTAATACCCTGGCTATTTTTTTTGGATTTATTTTCAATGTACAAAAACGACTTTTCTACAGTTTTATTATATGTATAGATAGATTTATTTATTTTTTTCATTTGTCAAAAAAGCTATAACAAAATTCTATAACATAAAATCAAAATATAATAAATGATGGTAGTAAAAATTTATGGTTTTCTGAACATTCCCTTTACATGTACCTACTATATACTCCAGTAAAATAAGCATTCAACCTCGGAATGGAAGCGAATAAGCTGTAAATTTGCATAAACCTTTGTTTTGGTGTACTAATGACTGGTAGAAAAGTCTCATATGATCACGTGTCTGCGTCATAAGTTATTCAAGGTCAAAGGTCACGAAAATCAGTTTTTTCCCATTATCTCGTTTTCTATGGGAAATACGCATTTAACGTCACTATAAATATTGTAGATCATAAAATTGTCTACAAAAAATATCTGAACACTTTTCTCCTAAAAAGCATCGCTTTCGAGATATCGTGACTTTAGAGCGCAGGAAAGTCGTATTTTCGACTATATGCACACACTAGCTTTTTCCCGTGATTTCGCTCGCCTTTATAAATATTATGAAAAATAAGGCTTATTTCAATATATAGTAGCATATGCATGCTTGGTCACAGCCTAATCGGTTTGAAATTGACAAGGTTACATACAAACTTCCATCCCCTATCTTATCCCTTTAGGGGTAGAATTTATCAAAATCCTTTCTTAGCGGGTGCCTACGTTATATCATCTACCTGCATGCCAAAATTCAGCTAGATCTGTCCAGTGGTTTGGGCTGTGCGTTGATAGAACACTAGGTATGTGGTAGGAGTATTCCTACTGGGATTAATTACTAATTAAAACACAATGCCAGTTTATTTATTTTATCGAGGTAATACAAATAATAAGTATGTATAAGAAACAGTAAAATGTAAGATACAATATTAGACCTACAAGTTTTTAAACTTAGACAGTACAACTTAGATACTACATAAGTATATACCAAGACTGTTTACGGCAAATTACAAAATATAATATTAAGTATTTTGTTTTATTTTCTACCTAAACTGATTTCCCTAATCCCTACTAACTGTATGAGTATAAAAAAACTCATTCATTGAACATAAACATGTTTATACACCATGTTTTCATGTCCTTAATACATAATATTTCCCGACCTACAATTCTGTTCGCATCTGTACTCGAACTGTCATTATAATACGAGTAAGTGTGAAAGGATAGCTTGAAGTATCGTGCGGCCGCTTTTAAATGTCCATTCGAATTTGGTCGGTTAATCTATCAAAAGATGTCGATCGTGGTTTCTAGTCATAACATCTAAATTAATGGCTATATTCACCTGATTTTATGCATATGTATTCTTCAAAAAGCGCGTTTAATTTTTGTTGAAACGTATAACATGCCAGCTTACAGAAAGCTAGTGTCTCGGGGCTGTAACTAATTTCATTGAAGTTAACCTCAAAATAATAATAATAGCCGACTTAATCTATAGGATGTATGGCTATTTTTAAATAAATGAGATTTAAAAAAACCTCAAAATAAGAGAAAAATCATTAAAAACTCTACAATATTAGGTAGTTTCATGGCGAAACTTTGCAGGATCATGTGATTCAATAACAGGTAAGTACCAGTCAACACAAACTTGAAAACCGCACCTTACTTCGTTCGAGAGATAGAGCCTCCTAAAATTTTTTTAGTAATCAAGTAATAACTCTTGAGCCGTATTAGTTATACTAATGTAAATTTCAGCTTAAAGAGGCTCGAATTATGCTTTATCCGTATATAAAAAATTTTGACTTCACGTCCAGCCGTTTCCGATAATATAGCAATCGCCTGAACGTTCGCCCAGCAAAAACTGTAAAATCTCTGAAACCTTATGACGCTCGAATTTTATTTTCACGGCACATCTAGGCTCGAATACAAGCTATATTTCTGCATATTTTATATTCAGCTAGACCCATTAACAAAAAATATTTTGCTGGGCGAACGTTCGTGCAGCAGAATTTGTTTTTCTTAAATAACTCTGAAGCCTCTGGACGCTCGAATTTTTAATTTAGGGGCACATTTATACGGGATAACGGTCTAATTATCTGTATCATTCAATTCTTGTAAAGCGATACTTTTTTGCTGGGCGAACGCACGCGCTTTTCAACCGACTTCAAAAAGGAGGAGGTTCTCAATTCGGTTGTATTTTTTTTTTTTTTTTTTTTTTTTTTTTTTTTTTTTTTTTTGTTTTTTTTACCTGATTTCTCGAAAACGGCTAGACCGATTTGAAAAATTTTTTTTTTGTTCGTATTGGTATGCTTCCCATTTGGTCCCATTGTCACCAGATCTGGATCTGGATGAGGGGATCCCAGAGAAATAGAGGGCATCTCTTGAAAATTGTAGAGACGCATTGTGTAAAATCTTGTCATACATGTGCATCTTTGAAGTCACTACCAAATAGTCAAGAATTTGAACTGGTCAGATCCTGGAGACCAGAGAGAGTCGAGGGAACACCTTAACGGCATATAGCAGCTACCTTGTGTTTGGGCTTATTTTAATTGTATTGATGAATACTTTACAAAACTTTACACAAACATGATCTGATGATGAAGAAGATTGAGGGTCGAGGCAACTCCTCAACGGTATATAGCAGCTACCTAGTGTTTGGGCTTATTTTATTCGTATTGATGAAAACTTTACAAAACTTGACACAAACATCATCTGATGATGAAGAAGACTGAGGGTCGAGGAAACTTTTTAACGGTATATAGCAGCTACCTAGTGTTTGGGCTTATTTTATTCGCATTGATAAAAGCTTTACACAACTGTACACAAACATAATCTAATGATGAAGAAGATTGAGGGTCAAGGGAACTTTTTAATAGTAAATAGCAGCTACCTAGTGTTTGGGCTTATTTTATTCGTATTGATGAAAACTTTACACTAACATTATGACTGTAATTGAAGGTATGGTTTAAGACTTAATAATGAAGTTCTTATTTGAATTTAAAATAGGAATTAATACCGGATTATAAATAGACTATAAACAAATTTTTTAATTGCATTTCATTTATTTTAAACTTATTCTTTAGGTACAACAAATTGATAATAATAACTATTATAAGTATTTATTTGATTTATTTTTATGTCAATTTATTTAAATTATCAATTTAGTGTGCATGTCGCACAATAAATTAATAATTTTTATTACTAATTAACCACGCAGAGACGGTGTGGCTACGCTTTTCGATGTTCTCCCTATTTAAAACGTTTTTCATGTAGGTCCTTTTTTGTGAAAGCTGATTCTTACGTTGTTCACTAGTCTCTTTTGAAATGGCATTGGAGGTAGATTTCCTACTTCGAGAATGGCGTTTCTTCCTTTCTTCGGTTGTCATCGAATCGAACCCGTGGCGGGCGCGTCAAGTCTTGTGACCTGTGACGCGCACCAATGAACATACCGCGGCGGCGCGGCGCCCGCGCTGCACTCCCCGCGACCCGACGGTGACCGGTCCGCCCGCTACCGCTCAGTCGCGAGCGAGCGACAGTGCGAGACGTAGACCGACGGCGAATGCACGTTCGCCCGCACTTCATGCGTACGCAATTAACTCGATCTCTAGATTCTAATTTACATCTTGTTTTCTACTCCTATTCTAAGCTACGTCTAGCTAATCTACATCTTGTTTTTTATTCTTGTATAACTTAAGACGCTACTTTGAAAATTTTCGAGTTGAATTCGGCCGTGGCCAGAGGGGCGCGCCCCTTGGCGCGCGAATGAGACGGATATACTCGCTCACGCGCCGCGCCGCGCCGTGTGCGCCGTCGTCGTCCGGCCGGCCCTCAAGGACACGTTATCGCTCTGTGCCATAGTACAAATATATACTTACAGTATTTCAACTTCATAGAAACGGACGAAACGTGAGTTTATACCTACACGCTCACGATCGCGGAGGGAACAGTCGCTACTGTGCCGCAGTAACGAGCGGACTGTGTGTTATAATTTGAAACTAAATATATTATTCATATGTCAATTTCAAACAAACATGGCTGATATAAATACCTACTTTACTAAATGACTTAGGTATTTAATATTATAATATAGTATTTTTTTTATCACGAAAACGGTTTGTTGTACTTAGGTCAATAATAATGAAAATTTAGCCCCCCTTTATGTAATCCCCCATGCGTGTCTTTCACTTTGATCTAGGTAAATTTAAGCAATGACATCGATGTCATTTTTTGAATGGATTGGTCACCCATCCATAAAGTGACCTCGATGACTTTATTTTGACGTTAGAATAGATCTAATAGACCTGTTTTAAGTTTGGTTTTGGTTATCGATAAATTCAATTTCAAACAAACATGGCCAATATAATAAATACAATACCCGGCCGTAAATATTACACATCGACTTTTTCTCTGACGCTCTACGAAGCCGAAATTGACCGATTGTATTTTTCTATAGGTTGATATGCAATATAAACGGCCCGGTACTGTACCTACTTTACTGAATGACTTGTTAAGTACCTTCTTAATATTATAATTTAGTATTTTATTTATATCACAAACATGGTGGATATAAATACAAACATAACATGTTTCTTTAAATTAAATGTATCAATCATAAAACAACACGTTTTTTACAGAACACTTCCTATTTATTTAAATATAAAATAGAAAAATAAAACGTATTAATTTACAATTACAAAACTAAATGGAAACACAAAGTAGATCGCATGTTTACTATTGTTTACGTACCGCGCACCCATTTATAATAAATATTCGGCCCAGTTTGACTACTGGTTATACTGTGACGTCAGTCCGCGGTAGGTAACAGAAAATTCTGTTACAGAAAAACCTATGTACCGGTCTATTATGTTTATACATGTAGCCCCTATTTTTTTTTTAATTTACACCCGCGCAAGGTATTATGAAGGCACAAAGCGCATCCAGATTCAGGACAATGATTTGGGGATCACAAAAATAATTTGACCGCCTCGGGGTAGCGGTCGCAGTGCACGAGGTCGCGGGTTTGAATCTCACGCAAAACAATAGGACTTTAAAAAAAATACAATAGCCCCACTATGTATTGTCCTGTGTCGCGGGGTATTTACAAACATTTACTTAGCTGACACAAAGAACATCCAGACTCAGGACAATAATTAGTGGATGGAACAAATAAAATTGTCTTACGTGAGATTTGAACTTTAGGTGATTTTCCACCAGAGGGAAGAAACGAGGCAAAAATTGAAATCTTTATGTAAAATTGAACCGTATTGCTTGGGAAATAGAGTATATATTAACTTTGTAATAAAAACACTCGCTTCTCGCGATAGGCCTATTGTTGTTTGTTGCTACTTTTTGTTTGTGTAAAAATGAACCGTATTATTTCTTAAATAGAGTTCAAAATACATTAACAAGAAACACGCATGTCGCGATGTCAATTTTTGGTGGAAAGAGTTCGGTGCGATTTCAATTCTCGTCTCGTCTCGCCCTTCTGGTGGACTCTTCATGCTGACTTACGATTACCGATTACTGCGCCCGCCACTGCCTAAGGCAGAGATTTTTTTTGTGTGATCCACAAACAACAGTTGGACAAACTGGACGTTCTTTGTGTTCGTTTGTTTCATGTTTGTAAACGTTCCCGCAGTGGAGTGCATGAGAGTTCAAATCTCACGTAAGACAATTTTTTTGTGTGATCCACAAACAATTGTCCTGAGTCTGGACGTTCTTTCTTTGTGTTCGTTTGTTTCATGTTTGTAAACATTCCCGCAGTGGAATGCATGAGTTCAAATCTCACGTAAGAAAATTTTTTGTGTGATCCACAAACAACTGTCCTGAGTCTGGACGTTCTTTGTGTTCGTTTATTTCATGTTTGTAAACGTTCCCGCGGTGGAGTGCGAGAGAGTTCAAATATCACGTAAGAAATTTTTTTGTGTGATCCACAAGCAACTGTCCTGAGTCTGGACGTTCTTTGTGTTCGTTTGTTTCATGTTTGTAAACGTTCCCGCGGTGGAGTGCATGAGAGTTCAAATCTCACGTAAGACAATTTTTTTGTGTGATCCACAAACAACTGTCCTGAGTCTGGACGTTCTTTGTGTTCGTTTGTTTCATGTTTGTAAAAGTTTCCGCGAAAGTAAAAAGTATTATTTAGATCTTATCAGTAAGTACCTACCTACCTAAGCTTGCAAATAAAATAGGTGAGTAATATTATTTCTTTGATTTTTTCAGTTTCACACAACTCCTAGGTACTGCCGCGGAGACTTTTACAAAGAACATCCGAACTCAGGACAGTAATTTGTGAATCGCTCAAACAACTTTTTTGCTTGGATTCGAGCCCGCGACCTCGTGCACGCAAGCCATTACCGCGACCGGGCCGCACTGCCCGCGCCACTGAGGCCGTTTCAATTACGTGATCTTGACGAAAACGGTTATAAAACTTATTACACTTGAGCATATAGTCTAAAATCGCTTATATAAACAAACGCTTGCATTATCAAAAGGGTCAACAGTAACTATATAGGTACTTAGTTGAGTTATGGCGAACTTTACCTAAGTTTTATAAAAGACATAACTACAAAAATATTTTACGAACCAATGTTATCGAAATAATTATTATAAAATAATACTATTATTTACTTATAAAAGAGAACAAAGTATTAATAAAAACTTCGGTATAAATATTTTAAACCTAACCTATATAAGTATTTTACCTACGATTAAAAATTACGCGATAAAATTTAGTACGAACGCCGGTGAGTAGACATGCACAGGTCCGGCGTCGAAGAGGGCCATCGCCCGACTGAATCGTCGACCGTACTCATTCTGTATCGATCGTTAACTAATCGGTATAAGGTCTGAAATTGCGATGCGCCCGCAACGATCCGGAGCGCTTAGAAATTGCTAAAATCTTATTTGATTCATTAAAAATTATTGGTTGTAGTTATGTAATGATATTCTACAGTAATACTAATATTGATGTTACGAATGTATTTGAGTAATTCCTAAGCATAATGACAGTGTACTTTCCGTGTAATATGTAAAAACCTGTTTTTGTAGAGGTGTTTTCAAAAATAAATATGATCGAGCCAAAATCAAGCTATCGCGTTTTGGTAATTACAAAAACCTAGTTAAAGGTATCAATTTACCTATATTAAAATTCTAGATCAATAGGTCTTTTCATAGTCCTGTAGTAGTTGATGAAAGATAGTGCATTTTGTCAATGAGTCCTCTTAAGTGCTGTGAACTTAACTAACTTAATAACTCTGTATTCTCTTTCATTCTGTGTCATTAAGTAAATAGTCTTGTAAATAACCGTCACGTTTTCTTTATCACCTCTACAGTCTCATACAATCAGCGCTGTCTCATAAGCAGCGCGTTTCGTAGGTCTACCCATATTTAGACAAAATAATGTCCCTCTGCAGGGACGGGCCTCCTCCACTGACGGAGGGATATTTAGCCTACTAATACCACACTGGCCAGACGGATTGGTATAGGGTTTAATTTCAAGTTTTCCTTCTTTTTATTTCTCAAAGATAATATTCACGGATAGTCCCTGTGGGTTTTTACGACACCCATGGGTTGAGATAAGGTGGTGACATGCATTCTCACTCCGTCACCACACGGATTTATAGAATTGGTATTCACTAAAAATTTGAAAATAAAATTGATTTTTACAAAAAAAAAAAAACCGACTTCAAAAACACAAATTGCACTAAAAAGTAAAAAATAATTAGTTGTATTTCGGTTTTACAACATTAAATCAGCCATTCCTTCTACTGAATTTTAATCTAAAGAATAGGTTATTTTAATTATTGTAAAAAGTATTGTTTAAGATATTTCTTGAAGAGTCTGTAAATATATTGATTTGTAGATTCTTTAAAAGATAATCAAATTATTACAAATAATGTAATATTATTGTTATTTTTGGAGTCGGTGTCAGCCAACGCAATAAGTATGATATAGTTATACAAAACTTTATGGCCTTTTCTAACACACTCGAATCACTTTAAATGGTTTTTAATTAGATAAATATTGCATTTAAAACAAAAACGGCCGTTTCATTTTCTAATGCGAATTTTAAGTAATTGTTAGTCTTTATCCTGTGTGTAACATGACGCCATAATGTTTGTTTAAATATTAAGTCAGAAATAAAAAATGGTAGGTATATAAACTATCGTGGCTGACACCGACTCCAAAAATAACAATAATATTACATTATTTGTAATAATTTGATTATCTTTTAAAGAATCTACAAATCAATATATTTACAGACTCTTCAAGAAATATCTTAAACAATACTTTTTACAATAATTAAAATAACCTATTCTTTAGATTAAAATTCAGTAGAAGGAATGGCTGATTTAATGTTGTAAAACCGAAATACAACTAATTATTTTTTACTTTTTAGTGCAATTTGTGTTTTTGAAGTCGGTTTTTTTTTTTTTGTAAAAATCAATTTTATTTCTAAATCTGTTTTTCCACGGTGTCCACGGATTAAAAAAAGTTCAACGAGGACAACGTTCGCCCACCTGAACCAGTTATTGGCGAATTTCTCCACAATGGCTGCATACACAATTTTCTTTTATCATATACTTACCCTCTACCTACGTCATACACTAAATACCTGCATAATTAAAATCTTTAAATTCAACAACATTCCGCTGGGCGAACGCACACGGTTAGATTAAGTTAGAACTGTGACCATAAAGCACGAGCCGAGCGAGCTAAGCGAGCGTGCCGCGGCAGCGGTCGGCAAAGTGCTATTAGTCCAGTCAAAATAGATATCCAGTTTGCATTAATTCCCATGCCTTGTAGGAGAAAAGTGTTGAGATATTTTTTGTAGACAATTTCATGGTCTACAAACATTGTCTGAACCATTTTCCGATAGCTCTCGTTGTTTCACAGATATACGCAAAAAACGCAAATTTGTGACCTTTGACCTCGAATAAAAAATAACGCACAAGCGGGATCGATGGGGACTTTTGACATATCATTTGTAATGACGTATTCAAGGCCTGCACAAAAATCTAGCTTGTTGGGAATTAATGCAAACTTTAATCATAATTTAGTCTATTTTGACTGGGCTATATAGTCAAATTCTTTTAGGTAAACTGCTATATTTTGTTATGAAAATAGATGCAATTTTTTTTATTTTAACTAGGTAATTGTTTTGATGTGCGTAAGTAATTATTAGCTATGCATTAATAAAAAAAGCTGTACTTTTAGATAAATAGCGGTACACCACACGACTATAAGTTGATGTTAATTTAGTAATATTTTGAGTTGAAATTTTTGCTGCTCAATTAGTATTTTTATCTTAACGAAATAAAAATAAGGAAATCTTGAAATTAAACCCTATACCAATCCGCTTAGCCAGCGCGGTATTAGAAGGCCAAGTATCCTTCCGTAAAGGAGGAGGCCCGTCCCTCTGCAGTGGGACATTAATGGGCTGTTATGATGATGAACTAGTATTTTTGATCTAAATTCAGATTATTTTTGTCTACAAAATGTATTAAGGTACATAATTTACGTCAATGGTTCGGTGAGAATAAAATTCTCTTCTTTTCCCTTCCTGCCCTATCATAATACCATTTTTTTAAATTCCCAATTTTCAATATTCGTAACGTTTAATTCTTCGGAATTATGAAATTCGGAATAATGATTTTCGGAATTTTAGGGTTTTTGCCTTTTCGTACTCATACAATCATAGTATACCCCAGCACTCGTGTACGTTTTGTTTATTAGAAAATGAGTGATGTCTGGCGGCGTTAGGATCTTAAGACATAATATTACGTCATGTCATGTTTCGTGCTCAACTTGTATGTAGTCACTGCATGCACAGAAACGGTTGTAAATAAGGTAAAGGTAAGGTTACTAAAATAATAAAACATATTAAGTCTTAAAGGAATCATTTAATTTCCATTACAGTTGGACATCTGTTTGTGTATCTTTGGATTCTATTACTTAATATAGAAGTAGGGGAGGTGTCGTCACCAGTAGGGGAGGGGGGAGCGTGGATACATATAGCCGTACCGCCGCGCGGCGCACGCACGAGCTTCCATCACTCGCTCGCTCGCACACACACACGCACGCACACATCTCGCGCCGCTCGTGCGCCGCGCCTCGGCCTGGCTCGACACTGAGTAAGGAGAGTATCTCTCTAGCTAATACAAAAATCCTTATCGATACAGTGATTACTAAAATATATGAAGGATTGTACACGAGCGTATTGTAATCTAACTTAGGTACGTACATATAATATAATAATAATAAAGACTAGCATACACATGTTACATGGTGATGTGAGCGTCGCGTGACGTCACGTGTGATCATCATCATACATGCTCGTACCTGGACACATACGCGTTACACACCAGGATGTCTTCACTTTCCGATAATACTAATAATAATAGGTAAACGATAAAATATTGAGCATAATTATATCTATATTATAAGCCGTATCACAGTACGCTAACTTAAAATACTTTCAATGTTTGACAATTTCATTTGTTCTCACTACTTACATATTAAAATAATAGTGTACAATTATGATTGAGTGATTAATATGACACATAGATACATATATGTATGTATATATTAATGATTCAACGAGTAGTATAGTGTATGTAGTGCATAATGTTGTTCCGAGCGCAATACACATTACAATAAATAGGCCCAAACAAAGCAACACATACAGTCTTAAATGCAAACCGAGTCACGTCACGCTATTGGTCCGAGAGTTAGAGTACCTGACCTACCTAGCTAGGATACATACAACTAACTATTATATAATTTAGTTAAATGCTAAACAGAGGAGTATACAGTATATAGTTGTTAGTGTAGTGGAAGTAAACTGTTACATACATACAAGATACATTTGGCACTGGTAAGCAAACTCAATAAGCGCTACGTACAGTGTGGCGTGGCAGACAGTCACTCTTTATACAACATGTAGGAGCTACAGAGAGAGCCTGGCTGTCTGTCTGTCGGTACTCTCTTTGGTTTAACTTAGTTATATTACAATATATACTGAGTGTGTACTGTTCATCTAAGTACTGTTCGTGTCTCACTAGTACTCGTGGCTGCTGCTCGTTTATCTGTAACAATACATGCATTACATTATATACATTGCACTCATACATACCTACCAAATATATTAGCTCCTTACCTATCAAATTGCCGTTTTGTATGAATATTTTATTAGAAGTTTTATTTTTCAGTTTTCTTAGTTTATTCAATAATTATTAAACTGAATAAAATGAAATTTGGTACAAGTAAAGGCGCACATTTTGGCTAACTTATAGCATTATAATTATAAGAAAAAATAATATCAGAGAAGAAGTTACAATTAAACAAATAATAAAATCCGCTGGTTTAAATTTGACCCTATATTTACAGGCTCATTACTTAATACAAATTTAATTATTTTTCATAATTAGCTTTTGTTAGTTGTTGGTAATGTCCTGTCAACAAAAATAATTTAAGCAATCCATATTTTAAAAGAAAATAGAGGCTAAAGACTGCGCTGAAAAAAACGCCAATTTCATAGGATACATATTTAAAGACATAATATACATAAAATTATTAGAAGATGGAAGGTTTCTGTCATAATAAGCATACAGGTAATAAATGCAGAAGGCTGAGTAAGACACGAGTGTAATAATACGATATACAACTCCTAGTGATTCACGTGTTTATGTCTTCATTCATTATATCAGCCTATGAACGTCCACGGCCGGCCATAGTCCTCCTCCAACAAACATATCCACCCTCCGCAGTGTTGTTCCTCCTACCGTGATTAGAGTGGGTGCAACATGGACATTCTTGTTCATCTTCATTTTAAGACCTACTTGTGAGAGACACTGCTGAGGCCACCGAGCATTGTGTCTAGGTCTGCCATGGTCTCGGCCATGACCACGATGTCGTCGGCAAATCGGAGATGCGTGATATACTCGCCATTGATATTGATGCCAAGTCCGTCCCAGTTCAAGAGTCTAAAAGCATCTTCCAGCGCAGCGGTAAACAGTTTCGGGGATACGACATCCCCCTGTCTCATTTCTCGCTGAAGCTGGATAGGCCTCGACCATCGATCTTGAAGAAGGACCGACATTGTGGCGTTTTTGTATAAACACTGAAACACCTCGATGTACCGATAGTCAGTTAGAGAGACTGTAACACTGTCCAAGTCTCAATCGAATTGAAGGCTTTCTCATAGTTCAAAAACGCCAAGCATGGAAGTCGGTTATACTTATCAAAATATATTTAATACATTGCATTTTATTTCTGTACAACTTGGCGCAGCGTATGAATGTGGCTTATGGTAGTAAAGCATTTTAGATAACCGGCTTGTTGGCCGGGACGGGAGGTTGGAAGTCGTCCAATCTAGGGCAGTGTAAGGTCTGAAGGCGCGTTCTATCGCCCTTGTTGATGAACAGTACCACCATATATCTTGTTTGTCCCTCGAGTACGACTTAATTAAATAGTTTTTGAAGATCCTTGAGAACGGGTTCACCTTTGGTCTACAGCAGCTCGTTTGTAATTTCATAGTTAATTTCGTCAGACTGCCTTTCGGGTATGGTTTCGCGTTAATCTAGCCCTAGGATCAGTGGCTAGATCACTAATAGTTGTGTTGAAGTGTGTAACTGTCCGTTCTCTATCTCTTCTTGTAGCTTAGGCTTTGACAACAGAAACTGTGTATAGTGTAAAGTATAGTGTACCTGTGTACAATGTCGGCGAGCTCCTTGAGCGCGCGCTCAACGGAGTCAGCGAGGTGGTGGCGGGGCGGGGCGGGCGAGGCGAGCGCGCGCGCCTCCGCCTCAAGGCGCGCGGCGGCGGCGCGGAGCTGCACGCGCAGCTGCGGCGCCAGGCCGCGCGCGTCCGCCGCCGCGCCGCACGCCGCGCCCAGCCGCGCCAGCCGCTCCGACGTCTGCAGCCGCCACAGCGACCCGCGTCCGCCCCCGCCGCCGCTACCGCCGCATCCGCGACGCACCTACACACACACACACAACATAAATATATACAACCTTGCCAGCAACACTTAACTAATAAAGAAACAGCAAGATTAGTTTATTTTAGTTACTTTCAGAACGTTATGTCGTGTGGTCTAATACTGTAGGACTCAACTGCCAATATTAAGACTATTTTTATATCACAGAAACGAATAATAATTTGTATAATACAAGATATAAAAATAAACTAGCTGTGTCAACGCTCAAACTTAAAAGTGATAAATTTGTTTGCAAACAATTATATAAAAATGTTTACTAAAATTCTTCAGAATGGTTAGCATAATTTGACAAATAGTTTTATCGAGTATTTGTCCATGCGTTACTATTAATTACGTATGCGAGTATATTTGAACATTGTTTCTAACATGAATTGCCAATAAACCTAATTTCTATTACTACATTCCATACAAAACAAAGTGAACCTTAAAGACTACAGGTAGCCAGTGATGCATGATTGCCCGAGCATATTGGACATTTATGTTTTTTGCCCGATTTATGTCCAGGTGACTGGGTATTAACTAATATACCGTGATAAAATATACTTTAGTTATATAAGATGTGATCCAGATATACAATGTAAACATTTTAGTCAGGAGTGAGTTAGTATCAATGGTGAAGCAAGTGCACTTGTCCAACAAGATGAGTACAAGTACTAACCTCGTTGGTGCACCAGTCGAGCGTGTTCCTGAGCGCGGCCAGGAGGTCCGGGTCCTCCTCCTCAGCGGCCACGTGCAGCGGCGTGGCGTAGATGCCGCCCTGCTAAGTACGTACACCACACATTACACTTCTTTCTACCATTATACTACACAAAGTGTACATGACAATAGAGTATAAAATTAACACGGGGTAGAGCATTATTTAACTAGACAGAAACCAAAAAAACAATCCAAAAAGGTCCATCCGTTTAGGAGATACGACCATCTAAATTATGGGGTTTTTACCTCATTTCGGCATAAAACCTGTTGGAACAAATAGAGTTAACGATTATAAAGCGCAGATTGTGTAGGTACACATATAGAAATGATCTTCATCAGTGGGTTGTAGTAGCTATACAGGGTGGCTCATTCAAAGGGGTCAGTATGGGAAAGTCTTAAACTATAAGTCATACGAAGATTTATTCTTAGGAACCATGACACCGATTTTGATAAAAACAAAAACTGCATTCATACATTTGAGAAAGATACTGTACCCAGCTCGGGAACCGAACCCGGTTGTTTTGCAAAAATAAACTTATACCTTTTCTATTGAAATATCGATTCTGTAGGTCTTAAGCAGTAAATATCTCTATGAAACATTATGTCTAAAATGAATAAAATGCATTGTTTTCACATACTTCAATTTATCATAGTAAGTAGGTGTTCGAAGTGGCTAATCTTTGAACTATTACAATCTTCAACAGTTTAGGTATTTAAAATTATCTCTACGGTTGTTTGTACCCCTCTACTTGTTACATACACCGTGTTACATATCATGTGGCCATTGTCATTGCATTAAACCTTAAAGGAAGTTTTGTTATCTACAGTAATATTATTATCTAGACACAACTGCTTACTTCTTTTAATCAAACACTAACAATCAATTGAAAAGCCATGTAAGTAATGTAGATATTGCAGATACAGAGACTGTTTAGTTAAGCCTCATTTGAAAATAGAACGTTTCAGTGTGACTGTTCGAATACCAAGAAAAAAAGAAAAAAAAAGATCGTTACCTAAACGTGTTGAATTTATTATTGAAAAAAAACGATGGCCACTTCGAACACCTACTTAATAAGGTAAATTGAAGTATGTGAAAACAATGCATTTTATTCATTTTAGACATAATGTTTCATAGAGATATTTACTGCTTAAGATCTACAGAATCGATATTTCAATAGAAAAAGTATAAGTTTATTTTTGCAAAACAACCGGGTTCGATTCCCGAGCTGGGTACAGTATCTTTCTCAAATGTATGAATGCAGTTTTTCTTTTTATCAAAATCGGTGTCATGGTTCCTAAGAACAAATCTTCGTATAACTTATAGTTTAAGACTTTCCCATACTGACCCCTTTGAATGAGCCACCCTGTATAACTATGGCGCTCTTTCTAAACAATAGACGCACACGTAAGTTCAAGGGCACTGAGCAAAGGCGTGAAAAAACAATAGACGCACATACGCGTTGTGGGCACTGTGTGAACGTCACCAAAATGCACATACGCGTCATGGGCACTGTATCTATTAACGGTCTGTTGGCGCTAGTTTGTTAATAGTTTCGGGAAAATTGTGTCCGTTATGGTAGCGTACACAAGAGCTATATCGAGTTGGTGACTATGCCAAAAAACCCGGCGTAAATACTGCCTAATTAGTGTAAAAATAAAAAAACTCTTCCTCTTTAGTCTAGGAAATAAAACTATTTTCAATGGGTACGCCAGCGTCACGATCAAGCCTAGCGTACCCATGGCCGTACTCGAAAACGGCTTACTAGATAGTTCTGATAGAAAGGGAACTTTGCTTTTGATAAATGCTATAATATGTAAAAATTGGGCGTGAAATTCTGACTCTATTAGTGCAAATACTTTATGCAAATTCGCAGTGAAATATGTTTTGTACCTAGTGTTAAATGTATGCGCCATTGTCATGTACTCCCTGTATATTCCAAGTCAAAACGGTAATCTACAATGTATATTTAAGCAATTATAATGTAATAGTATTATGATGGTGTAGTAGATAGGTAGAAGGTATACATACCTTGTTGGGTTTGTTCTTGACGTTGGGCTTGCTGGGCACGGCGGGCTTGTGCGAGGCGTGCGCGCGCGTGCCGCCGCGCTCCGAGCCCGCCTCCTCGGGCGAGGGCTCGTCCTCCGCGTCGCCTCGCCCGCGCTCGCGCTGCTTCGGGCTCAGCCGCTCCTCCGACTCCTATGGTAGGAGTACAAGCATCGTTACTACATACCCAATATATATTACAAATGCATGATACGTTACGCGCAATATTGTATATCATTATATTAGGATTATATCAGTGCTAATCCAATAAATAGTAAATAGCTAATAATAATAATATGGAATAGGACGTACAGCACGTTTAGTTTGAGTACTAGTAGTGTGTACCTTGTTCTCCCAGAGCTTCTTGAGGCTGGTGATGCTGCCGGTGCTGCGGCGCTTGTCCTCGTCGTCGTCGTGCGCGTGCTCGGGCGAGGCGCGCTCCGGCTTCTTGCCGCCCGTGCCGTTACTGCCCGCCCCCTCCACCTTCCTGAGGCGCGACTTCAGCTCGATGATGGAGCGCGACTCGTCTGCCTCCTTGTTCACTTTCTTGTTGGTCTCAACCTTCTTGAGTTGCGACTTGAAGTCGGTGTTGCCCTTCGCGTCGGCCTCCTGCTTCTTGGGCTCGGCGCTGTTCTTGTAGGCGGTCTTGCGCAGACTGACCTTGAGCTCGCCGATGGGCGACACATTGTCCCCCGGCGCGGCGTTGTCTGCGGCGCGAGGCGGCGCGGGCTCGGTCTTGGGCCTGCGTAGCGCCTCCATGTTGAGGCTCTCGGACAGCTCGGACACGAGCCTGGTGACGGGGTCGCCGAAGGACGTGTGCATCTCCATCAGCTCGTAGGGCGGGGAGGACTCCTTCACCGAGTGCTTCTTCTTGTCGGCGCGCTCCTTGATCTCTGCGACTAACTTAAGTTCGAGCATCTCTTTCATGTTCTTTTTGGCGAGTCTCTCGTCGTTGTCTTGTGCGAGCGCGGCAGTGTCCTCTGGAGGTGGAGGCGGCGGCGGGGGCTGCGTGTCGTCGGGCGGCGGCGGCAGGTCCGCGGGGGGCGGCGGGAACTCGAGGTCGGCGAGGCGGGGGCGCGGCTTGGCGGGGCTGTCGTTGAAGGAGCGCAGAGGCGCGGGGGCAGCGCGGGCGGCGCGCGGCGAGGCGGGGGGTGCGGTCACGCCGCCGGACGAGTTGGACCGGATCATGTGCGGCTGTGCGCGCGCGGTCCGCGGCGACAGCGAGCGCGCTTGCACGCACGCTGGGGCCGCGCCACCACCGCCACCGCTAGCTCCGCCGCAGGGCACGGCGGCCCCGCCCCCCGCGCCGCCGCTCTGCCGCAGAGACTCGAGGTAGGCGCCGATGCGCGCACCCTTGGGCAGAGTGCCGTACCTGTTGATGGCGCGCTTCACGTTCTGCACCTCGAGCGCCGCCACCTGCACGCCCACCTGCAACACGTAGTTACAACAGCTAGTATACATGTACGTGTGAGTGTGTGAGGTGTTGTTATGTAGTGTGAGTGTGGTAGGTGGCACGTACTCTCGGTTGTTCTTGTTGCAGCTGCTGCGGCGCCTGGTGGTGGTGTCGCCGCTTGGAGCGCCGCGGCTCCGCGCCGGCCGACTCGTCCGTGTCGGGCGTCGCCTCCGCCAGCGAGCCCTCCGAGGACGCCTCTCGACCGCCGCGGCACCCGCCTACACACAACAACACATTACCTACTACCTCAACTCGCTACTTTACTCACTATTTGTAAACAAGGGAATCATGTGAGACGTGCTCTGTCAACACAAACAGTTTTGATTCACACTTAACACTTTGTGACTAAATGAAGCTGATACACATGAATAATATTATATTCTAATCAGTCTTGTTGTGTTACATACAAAAAAATACGGACTGACGGATATTCTAAAAAAATATAGGTATATAATGAGTCATAATTAGTGGTATAATATATGTATATGCGCAGGACCGCACAAGGTGGCTGATATGATGATATAATTGTCCATCCATCCACTAATGTGGTACATTTATTTTAATTGAATGTAATGACTTAATTTTGTGATAAATTATACGCGACCTGTACATATTTATACTAAAATACTATTTTAATAAATAAGTATAATTTAAAATCCAATGGTGCAAACTACACTGCACATCTACGTAAACTAAATATATGAATATCTACATACACCAAGTAATATTATAAAAAACAAGGAAAGTGGACCCGCGACCTTAACATACATTATTATACAGGGTCTCCCAAAACTCGACGTCATGCAACATCTCAAAAAAAAAGTGGCATAATTTAAAAATTCTAGGCATTTTAAGAAAAATGCAACATTTCACACCACGTGACAGTTTTTTTACTACTTTTGCCTCAAATCTTAACTTTGTTTTTTGCTGTGTAGTCCTGATTATTGAATTTGGAAACTATACTCTATTCATCTGGGCGTGAGAAATTAGGTAAACAAACCAAAAATGGGTATTTTTAATGTCACGATTACTCATTCATACATATAATCTATGGTCAAGGTGAAGACTCGAAAGTCATTATGAAAAAAATATAAATAAGTGAACGACTTAACAATAAAAGTAGAAAATTCATTAGTATGTTTAAATAATTTAAAAATCATTTACATTATATTTTAATTTGATCATCAAGTAGTAGTAGTCAGTTAATTATATTTTTTCTTTTTAAAATATTACAAACTCCCAAATCGACATGATAAAGAAACCTAAAATAGTACTGTTTGTCAACCTTATTTTGCCTAAATAGGTCATGACAGCTAAAGAAGAATAACATTACAAATTGATGTTTTAAGTTAAAAAAAAACTTTTAAAGCCTATGGATTTTTGCAGTTTGACATGTTTATGTTATTTCTCATGCTGTCTTGAATAGAGTATAGCTGCTTTAGCTTTCATTGATCAGAATTATTTCTACACAATATAAGGCAAGTTTTACTGAATCTTTTGACTAACCATCTGTACTGATGGTATAATACTTAGTAAATTGTTGCTGCTATCGTGGACAAAATATGCTTACTAGTATAATCGAAAAGCCGATTCCAATGCCTAGTCATTGTATAATATGTTATAATATAGTATCTGAAAATGATGTAGGTCCACTTTCCTTTAACTGCTATGTATATTAAAGTAGCATGGAGTGAGTGTATCGCTAGTTTAGATTAGAGTAGATACGTAGTAACTACATGTGGTAGGTAGTGCAGGGGGCAGGCAGAGTCGCGCCTCTACACGTCTGCGTGTTGCTAGTCAACACTACAGAGAAACACCTCACAACACACATACAATCAGTATTTACACAATCTAACTACACTTTACCACTTCATTATATTAAGGTCCATTTTCAATCAACATCTTTTTCCATTAGTATTGACAATCTGATCTCTAAGCAAGATTAATTGCAGGCACCAGATGTTCTTAAATTATTTGAATCATACAGACTTTATAGCTATATACTTAGTATTTCTTGTTTGCTATAGCAAACAAGAAATACTATATACTTATAAGTAGGTAGGTATATTATATAATATGGAAAGATTTGGCACAATCATGTAAAGGAATCAGTCGGAAGATAGCTCTTAGCCATGCAAAACTTTCGATATTTATATTTAGCCAAGCTTCAGGTAAAGGTTAACACAGGATAACATTCTATCTATCTCAATTTTATTTATTTTTTGTTACAAAGTTGTTGCAAAGATTACATGCTTGTGAGATACCGCACAAACTCATAGGAGTTTTTCCGTGTAATTATCTGAAACTCTTAGACAAAATGGTTTTCCCCTCATAGACAAATCCGATCGTCAGCTGCTCTGATAGAGGTGGTGGGATCAAAGTCAAAGTCAAGTCAAAGTCAAAATAGCTTTATTCACTTAGGTTACAAAGTAACACATGCAAATCGTTATACATGTAGTAGAATAGTATAGAGAAAAATGTCTGCCAAACTACTACCACTTTCGCAGACGACTATAGTAGAGCTCTGAGAAGAATGTGGCCAAGAAACTCAGGCCACTCTTTTCAAAATAATAATTTGACTTTGTTACAATTACCAACAGCAGCGTGAAGAATGATGTGTGCAAGCAAATCTTACATGCATAGCAATTTAAAGTTTAATTGATAAAAAAAAAAAAAATTTCATTGTTAATAAATTGATTTAAAAAAAGCTTTAATTGCATGGCACGTTCATCAGTCATCTCGTCACTGCGATATCCGACAGAAATTAACACACAAGCATTTGTGTCGTCAAGTTGATTTTGTTAATCTTTAAGTAGTTGAGAATGGAATAGAATACCATTTAGATAATATAATTAAATACATTTACAAATGCAAGTGAAGTATTTCTATCGTTACAATAACAAATAAAACTGTAAAAGAAAGTAATAAGGTAGTAACATAACATCCGCACAACTACCTAGGTTAAGCCACAATCTACACCATGGAACAAGCAACATGAAATCACGATAATTGAAATCTAAGCCCATGAGTTTTTGTCATTAATATAATCGTTTATTGTATAATAGCCTTTCGATAATAGCTGATTTTTTACAAATGCTTTAAAGTTTAGTAAAGGTAGATCCATTACATGCTTAGGCAGTTTATTGAATAAACGTATACCGAGTCCCGCAAAAGTGTTATGTACCTTATGTAGGCGATGTTGTGGACCTATCAACTTATGCCTATTCCTCGTACCAATGCTATGAATGTCGCCATTTCTATCATACTGTTCAATATTTTGCTTAATATATATTATATTAGCATATATATATTGTGAAGCAACTGTTAAAATACCTATTTCCTTAAAACGATCTCTCAATGAAACATTCGATTCAAGATTGTAAATAGCTCGAACTGCACGCTTCTGAAGAATAAAAATAGATTCGATGTCTGCAGCCCTACCCCACAAAAGAACACCATAGGACATTAAGCTGTGAAAGTAACTAAAGTATACCAATCTTGCTGTCTCTATATTCGTTAGCTGCCTCACTTTTTTAACTGCATAAGCAGCTGAACTTAGTTTTCCTGCTAGAGCTAATATATGAGCACCCCATTGCAGCTTACTATCCAACGTTATTCCTAAAAATACAGTAGTGTCTACAAAACGAAGGACCTCACCGTTTAAAATCAGATTATTACTAAGGCTTTTAACATTGGGCATAGAGAATTTTAAGCATTTTGTTTTGGCAGCATTTAAAAGCAAATTGTTAGCAGTAAACCAGTTCAGGACTTGTGCGAGAGATTCGTTAACTTCATCTAAATTAGTTTGCTTACGGTTTACTTTGAAAACGAGTGAAGTATCATCTGCAAATAAAACAATGTCGCACAAACCCTGAGCAAGAAACGGCAAGTCATTGACATAAACTAAAAATAGAAACGGACCTAGAATGGATCCTTGAGGCACGCCCATACTTGGCGGAAGACCAGAGGACCTACTACCATTTACTTCGACATACTGAACCCTATTGCTTAAATACGAAGATAATAAATCAAGAGAAGCATCCCTAATTCCATAATGTCTAAGCTTGCACAGAAGTGTCCCATGATCAACGCAGTCAAAAGCTTTAGAAAGATCACAGAAGACGCCTATTGCATCCATAGAATTTTCCCAAGCATCATAGATATATTTCAGAAGAGAAACACCCGCATCAATCGTTGAGCTACCCTTCCTAAAACCGTATTGCTGCCTATGAAAAATATTATTTAAATGAAAGTGACTCTCCAATTGGCATAAGATAATTTTCTCATAGATTTTACTAATCACAGGTAGTATTGAAATTGGTCTAAAGTTACCAGGGTCGCTTTTTGATCCATTCTTGAACAAAGGAATAATCTTACTGTGTTTCATTAGATAAGGAAATACACCTATGGCAATACACTTATTAAATATAATAGATAAATGTGGAGATATATTAAATATAATACCCTGAAGAAGCTTGACAGACATACCCCATAAATCAGCAGATTTCTTGGAATTGAGACTTTTGAAAGCTTTTATGATATCATTATGGTTAATAGACCTAAAACTGAAGCGGTTCTTACATTCAATTACTTTATCTTTTAGTAAAAATTCTGCTTGGTTTGGAGAGGAATTTAAGGAGGTTGTTGTATGAATAGGAACATTGATAAAGAAATTATTAAAAGCATGTGCAACGTCAGCATTATTGGTGAGAACCTTATCTTGAGTTTTTAGTACATAATTAGTATCACGAATTTTCATCCGGCCGGTCTCTGCATTAATAATGTCCCATGTACTTTTAATTTTGTTGTTTGATTCCTTTATCTTATTACTCAAATAAGAAGACTTTGCTATGGCACAAGCCCTCTTAAAAGTTTTCGAGTAGTTCCTGACATATTGAATGAAATCTGGTTGAGTATTATATTGTTTCATACCATACAATTCATACAAGCGAGCTCTACTTTTATATATACCTGTTGTTGCCCAATCACAGAATTTAGTTTTAGAGTTACTAACAAAAGTCTTAGTTTTAAAAATATTATCATATTCAAGCTTGATAATGTCTAATAAATCTTTATAAATATCATCTGGGCTATACTGATTAAGATTAATTCTAGTCACTTTGATTGCAACATTATCACTAAATTGATTCAGGCGGTTTATGGTAATTGGCCTGCATGTGATTTTGTTCTCTGTGGGAGTAGTAATAGATGGAAATACTACCTTTTGCCCACAGTGGTCAGATGTTAAATCACTTAAGATATCCTTATTAACATATTCACAGTTGCAAAATACATTATCTAAGCATGTAGCAGAATGAGATGTAATCCTAGTGGCTTCTTTAAATAAAAACTGTAAATTATAAGACTGAAACAAACAAATTAATCCCTTTATGATCACAATGTCTACACTGTAAAATGACTTTGAAGCAAAATGCCTCAAATCCATATCTCTAAAGTGTTTTGACTTATTTGCAATACATCTGTATTGTTTCTTGCCTATGCAGCATAATGTCTCAAAATTGTAAACGACTTTAAAGGATAATACACAATACGCCATTAGGACTAAGAATCAAAACGACGATAAATCAAATAATCATTATTTTTATTTGTGAATTATTAATTTTATTATTTTTTATACTTTTATAATTTATTATAATTATTACTGCTTATTTATCCTAAAGTAGACGAGTAACAGGTTTGTTCAAATTAATGAAATAGTAGATAAACTCCGTTTTCAAACAGCCATTTTTGCAGACGACACAGCTATTGAAGCCTCTGGCACCTCCCCCTCCCCTTCGATATTTAGGTGCTAGTAATCTGCGTCCAACGCCCTTAGCGATTGGTTCCAGAAATGGAGGATAACAGTCAACCCCGAAAAGAGTCAAGCGGTAATGTTTCACAAGAAACAAAGCCACAAGAACCTCTCGGCAGAGACACCAAAAGTCAAGATGTTCGGCTCCCTGATCCCTTGGGCGAGGGAAGTCAAATATCTTAGACTCATACTCGACGATAAACTCTCCTTCCGTCCCCACATAAACATAGTTTGCAAGCTGTGCTCGTTTGTGATGGGACAGCTGCACATGCTCCTCCGGAAGGAATCTAAGATGTCGATCCTAAACAAGGTTAGGTTAAACACGACTTGTATTAGACACATTATGACGTATGCGTGCGTAGTTTTCGCCCAGGGCCCAGGACCTATAGACCCATGGACCTAGGGTCCATAGGTTAACAACACTGTAATCCATAGGTTACAAACACTTCAGAATAGGTTATTGCGCAAAGCGACGGGAGCACCGTGGTTCATGCGTAACGAGTATCTTCACATAGAACTCGAGTTGCCGACTATCCAGCAACACATGAAACTCTGTTCCCGTCGCTACTTTGAAACGGCTGCCACTCAACCGAACCAATTAGTGGTTGAGGCGTCCGGGTACATCCCGTCCTCACCGTCGAGGCCGGAATACGCGCCGCGTTCGATCCTAGAGGGCGTGCCTTCCGCACGTCCTGTTAGTCAGTGACAGTCCAGGCCGAGGTTCGTGCCCCACAGGGGGTGCATTTTCGTGTTCTGGTCATAAAACTACCTACTGAGATGTTTTGCATTTTAGGTATTTTGGATTTCAAGTCATCTTCACTTAAGACGTTTGTCTTTAAAGTCGCGTTACTTCGTAGTCATTTTACTACAAAGTCATTTTCATTTAAAGGTGTATTAGTACCAAGTCGTTATGATTTGAGGCATTTTGCTACTTAGTCAATATGCATTTTATGCGTAATCCTTTAAAGTCATTTTACAGTGTAGACATTGTGATCAAAAAGGAATTAATCTAGCACTAGTTGAAGATTTTTCAAGTAGATTTACATTAAAGTCCCCGCATACTATAATAAATTTATTTCCTGAGCATAGTCTTTCTAACAATTTCTCCATAACACCCTCGAATAGACTATAATCACTCTGCGGTGGTCGGTACACACAAGCTACGACATGTTGCTCAAGCTCCACACAAGAGATTTCGACTGTGCGCTCGATAGAAAGATTTGCTATGTCTTTTCTTTCTTTAAATTCAACTTTATTACTTATAAATATTAGAGAGCCACCGCGTATAGCCTTCTTTCTTACAAACGCACTTGCCAATGTAAAGTGTGCATTATTAAATAATAATTCATGTGACTGTAACCAATGCTCGGTAACACAAAAGATTTGTACATTATGTTTGTTTAAAAACAGTTCTATTTCTAGTTCTTTGCCAGATAGACCTTGTATGTTTTGATGAACTAAACAAAGATTAAGGCTACCCTTTGTCTTATCTAATAGTTTAAACTATTAGATGGTTTAATAAATGTATTAGTAGTGGACCTACTATCTCCTACCAAACTAATGAGTACTCTATTAGTACTTGTACCTATACCTATATTAAATGCTAATAAATTAGCAAGTTGTTTTCTATAATAAAAAGAAAGATACATGGTATCTTTTGTTAAGTAAAAACTGTTCCTAATAAAAATATTAGAGTCAAAAAATAAAATGTCACAGTAGTGACGTGTACTATTATATAATAGTAAATTTAATTTACCTATATGCCTATTTTGTTCTTGAGTAAGTGTATAAGAATATGGGAATGCACACATAATAAATTTGCAACCTACTGATGCCTGGATTTGTAATACCAGTTCCACTAATATAATTACATCCTTCTTGGTAATAGAAAGGCCATTTCCAAGTAATATGACAACTGTAGACTCTTCGTTAAGTTGTAAAAATATACAGTCTGATAAAGTCACTGAAAAAAAAAATTTTTCAAAGGTAAAATATACTAAATGCTTGTCAAACAAAACTAAATAATCGTCAGATGTATGGACGAGAGGGGTTTAACGTCACTTGATAAGTTCATAAAATTCAAGTTAAAATATTTAACGCCTCATGAAGTTTTGGTAGCTATGTAAGCTTATAAACATTCAAAACAGATGTATGGGATTATTTAATAAGGCGTAAAATGTACTTTTTATTCGTATTTTACTGAGCTTTATGGACTTGACCGGCACTGACCCCACCCTTACTGCATTTGCTGACGATTATTGCATTCATCATCGTGATTAAAACTATAATTTAATACAGTTTTAGACATTATTTTTTAAGTTTTTAGAGATTATTTTTAAAGACTTAATCAGCCTGTCTCTCTTGACTCCACCTCTTGTGCGATGACTGACGCTTACTTAACTGATTTTCCAACATTAAACAACTGTTTGAAATATAATTCATACGGGATACCATTCCTCAAAAAAAATGATACGCCAGCTCCCTTAGTATAATTAAAGGTGTTATAAGTGTATTACATGACTATCGATGTCTATAGCATATAGCTAGACCGTATTTTGATAAACTTTTAATAGTGTAATCAAAGGTGTTGCTTGAACTCATAATATATTATATGAACTGTTTCTCTGTGTCGACTACACACTGTACGTACATAATGTACATCTACACAAACACATATACATTGTACTTACTTGTACCTCTGTGTACAAACACACACACACACAATGTTCCCTTCGTATACAAGTTTTTTACATTACATTTAGTAAAAAGTAAATAGGTATTAAATGAGAAAGAGTGAGAGATAGTCACAGAGGGGGGTGGGGGTGTCCTACAGTGTCATACAGCAGGGGACCATAACTAAATATATGTTTTATTTAATATTTTTTATATATTTAATCTATTTAGTAAGATTTATATTATATAATACACATGTAAATGATATAAGTTGTTATATTTAGATATATGTATTAAATATAATGTATAATAAACTGTCTATCCCCAACACACGTGATACTTACGAGGTGAACCCAATGTCTGGATCACGTTTAAATCATTCGTTTTTTAAAAATTCGTTGTAGTGGAAGAATAAATCAGTTATATTATTGTGATGCTTCATACAAATTATATGCTGCATACATTTGCATTCACTTTAATCAGTCAATGATATATTATATAGCACACTAGCAGTAGGTACGTTCTGGTGTAGCAGCGCGTTAGCTTCAATAATTACAAGCAGTTCAAGTCAGCGTACATTTATCTTAAATATACCTTTACTTACCTCCTAGTGTGATCACGCTCTATGGTACAAGTTCAATGTAAAGTTAGCATATACCTAAGTAGTATAATATAATGACAGTTTCTTGTGTATATTATTATGAATGTATGCGTGGTGTAAAGTATGTAGTGTAGGTAGTTGTGTGATGTACTGACCGTTGAGCGAGGCGAGCGCGTCCTCGGCGCCGGCGTGCTCGTCGGCCGCGTACTGCGACTCGCGGAACGAGCTGCACGAGGACAGCAAGCTGCAACATGCACACCACACATTATGTATAGGTACATATACAAACAACTGTATAACCCGGGTGCGATAACTAGGCACATCTCGCTCACAACTCGCCCCGCATCCCAGCGCTCTTGTACTTCACTACCGCTAGGACGTAATCTTTTTGAATTTGAGACTCATTCGTTTGTTGTTATAATTATTTTCGTTGAGTTTATTTTTATCGTTAAGTTTGGACCTTTTATTTGCGTATTGTTATTGATCTTTTGTTAATATCGTTACGTTTTTAGGTATACTACGTATATGCTACTGGTATATCTAAAAGTACATTAACGAGAACAAAACAAAAGTTCTTGCTTTTTTTTAAACCTAAAAAATGATAATTATAAACACATCACAAACTTTAGTAAACTTTATTGTATAGTCGATAACGTTTTAGCTTTAGCAGTTTTAACAAAAATTCCATCATAATTCAAATTCTTTAAAGTTTGTTACCTAATGTTTATGCGTGAGATAGACGTCCTTGGTTGACCGCAGTTCAAACTATGCTTAGATTAAAAGTGAAATCTATTTTTACCTTACATATCAACACAATAAATAATAATATCTATTAACAAAATACAAATGTCACTATATAAAACTAGAGTTTATATGTGAATAACCATAAAATAGATAATTAAAAACTAAAGTCAACTTGTTACTTGTGACATTACTAGCTTGTCATTTTAGAAAAACTAAAAATGTTAGAATTTAAATATTAGTTGGTAAGCCACCCAATTGTTGGCACCTTAGGAGTGAATACCGTGTCAGACTTAAATAAAACGTATCGACACACCTGTCAAAAATTCAATGACGTCACGACGGTGGTAAAGTTTTCAAAACTTTGAAATGTTAATAAACTTAGATTAAGTAGTGTTAGATGACGTCAAAAAGATGCAATATTATTGTACTATTTTGAATAAATAAATGAATACTGAATACTGAATACTCATCTGTCAAAAATTCTATGACGTCACGTCTCATCTGTCAAAATTGACAGCTGTCAAAAACATTTTCCCGCCAAAATTTTGTGACGAAATAATCAAAATATAATATGATGGAAGTAAAAATTTAAGGTTTTCGTAATTTTTCTTTTACATTAACTATAAGACCTTGCTTCATGCCAAATTTCAAGTTTGTAGGTAGACTGGTAGTACCCTGTAGATTTTTACCCTTGGTAGTCCAAAAGGAGAATGAAACCTTCACTAAGAGTTTTGGGCCAAGATTATACAGAAATGAGAGTATTATTAATTTATAGCTTCACACTTATTAGTCTCGTGCTAAATTTTTTGTTAGTTTTGGCAATCTGAAATCCAAGATAATTTTTTTTTGAAGGAGATGGAAACTTTTGGGCTAAAGCCTGTACATTACTGTACAGAGTAAGGATATGCCCTACAAAAACCTTTCTATTTTTTTCAAGTTCGAAACTTAATAAAATTGAGTAATTTTATCATAACTTTATTAAAAAATAGAAAAGATTTTTAGGGCATATCCTTACTCTGTACAGTAATGTACAGGCTTTAGCCCAGAAGTTTCCATCTCCTTTGAGATAAAAACGTCGATATCTCTTGATTGCGTAGGATTAGCAGTTTGATTCTTTTACAGCACTAAGAGCTTTAGTATTTGGTGAAAATATGATGATTTCAGCTTGATACCTCCACGCGTTCCTTAGATAAATGTTCTTGACAGACAGGCATAAGTGATCCTATAAGGGTTCCGTTTTTCCAAAATCGGTACGGACCCCTAAAAAAGATTCTGATTTAATTGTACCCTTGACACATGAAATAAATAAAATATGATTTTTTTTTTATTTCATTAGCAAATAGGCGTTAAACATTTAACGACTATTTGCTAATAAAAGAAAATAAACGAATGGGCAGAGTATAATGCTATGTTATTTATACACAATTATTTGGTTAGTAACTGTTTATGTCTATGTGTGAGTAGAGGGCTAAACCTTTAACAATTAATTAGTTAGGTTAACGTTTTTATTTCAAACCTCGCCATACGGCGGAATGTCAATGGAACTAAATTTATAACGGAAATTGTTATTTTAATTACAATGTAATATAGGCTGAGCCAGTAGTAAGTAACTAGTACAAAGTACTCAGCAGCCAGGTATCAAGTTAGCACGGTCGAGTTATTACCTGGTGCGTTTGGGCGGCGCGGGCGCCTGCTTGCCGCGTCGGTTGGTGGAGCGGCGCATCTGCACGCCCGCGCCCTTCTTCAGCGACAGCTGCGGGGTGCCGCCGCACTCCTCCTGCAGCTGCTTCTCCACCTCTGCACACACACACACACACATTACATACATACATACTACTACATTATTACATTCTATAACTTATATATTTAAATAGTCATTCCTCTCTACAATAATATGAGAAGGACATTTTTTATAACATTTAAGTACTATTAACTTAAACATAATTGAAATCACTCGATTACATTACCTTGTTTTATATTAAATTTGAAAACTATTTAAATAATTAATAAGAATGAATACCTATACCGTGAATATAATACACATCACATTTATGATATCAAGTCACTTACCTACATCTTTCCCTTTATAAATTATTGTAATTACTTTTATAATTATAAATGACATAAAGGACATATTAACAGAAATAATAAAACAGAGATACAGCTCATAAATATCCTATGGCTGCAGAGGAACTTTCTGTACTGACTGCTCTGCCTTACCAAGCTGATCCAACTCATATAAGTACAATTCATATTAAATTCTTGTCAACACAATGGCATCATTTGTGAATATATTATATAAAATTTCATCCATTGCTCGCTAATAGCAGTGAATGAAATATTCCACATAGTTCGCCTGGACGAGTACACTAATACAGCTCTAGTTTATAGTTGAGAGCAAAACAAAACGCATTGCGATGTTTGTTAGAGTGATCGATAACATAACGTGCGTGGATGTTTCATTTCAAACTGTTTCTTCCAAGTTTTGTAAATAAGTTGCCTCAAACTATACATGACGTTATCTCTACATCACTAAATAAATGATAAAATGAAAAACAAATTGTTTTTCAAAAATTACTGTACGTGTGTACCTCTATAACTAAGGGCCCTCGCCCACGCCGACTTTTTGTAGCGATGCAGTCGCATCTTTTCATTCATCGCATTCGCAGTCGCGATTAGTAGTGTAGTAAATCCGCGACTGCATCGCTACAAAAAGTCGCCGTGAGCGAGGGCCCTCATGTATACGATATACTAACTTATTTGAGACACAATTTATGTGTGACATACGCATCTGGAACATCTATGATTGAGTTACTTTATTTTGAACCAAATACAACTACTTATATTTAAAGTTATGTTTAATATCCTTTATAATATTGTAAAACAGACTTGCCACTCCATTTAAACATTTTTGTGTAATTATAAAAAACTAGTAAAAGGGTCTTCTTTGTGTGTTAATTGTCAAGCGAGCTGAATGTAATATACCTTTATAGTTGATAGAAAGAACTCGTTGTATAGGTTAGAGTCGGTGGTATGGTATAGTATACCTTCAGTGATGGAGTTGTCCTGGAACATGTGCTCGAGCGCGTGGTGTATGTCGCGGAAGGTGGGCCGCTCCGCCGCGCTCCACTGCCAGCAGCCGCGCATCAGCTCGTACACCGCGCCCGGGCACCCCGGCGGACACTCCATGCGGTATCCCTGCACGCACACACACACATTACATATACCTATCATAAAGTAATCACTAGCTCAATTCTCCTAACTAAAAACCTAACTAAATTAACTTTTAGTAATCAAATTGTCACAATAGGTAATCTTGTTTTTTTTTTAAGTAATGTAATCGTACTGGGGCCCAATTCCGCTAATAACATTTAAGCTACATAACGTTGACAATCAATTTTGATGCTGTTACGATTGGAACAAATTTTGTATTCTGCTAAAACTTGTTTGTGGTCGAATGTGAATCGTAATTGAGTCGAAGATCAAAGTTAAATCTGTGTTGCCTTGTATAATCTACCAACTTATTAGAGTTGCCCTTTAAAACCTACTAATAACCTGAATAAGAAAATCATGGCTGTATTACGTAATTGCCTATGCAAACTCAACTAAAAAAATCTGTCATTCATATGAATGACAGATTAGTTAATAGTTACTGAATTATTATAAATAATGCAAGAAGAATTTAATAGTGTTTTGGTTTTTATCACTTCACATTAAGTCAGCACTTCGGACTCTGGCAGAATTGTCGACATCGGCATAGTTTGCCATATAAAAGAAAGAAGAAGAAGAAAAATAATGTAATATTATTGTTACATACTTTTGGAGTCGGTGTCAGCCACGAGTTATATACAATTTCGACTTATTTTAACAAATATTATGGCGTCGTGGAAATTTTGGAGTTACTAGGTAATATACAACTTCCTCTGTAATTGTCATGTAATAATATAGATAATGGTCTCTTAGATCTCAGTTTTTAAACACACTTTTTAGTAGATACAACTGGGACTGCCAAAATAATATTTCTGTTTTAAGTGTAATAATTAATTGTAATCTTATTTTCAGGTGATTTTGGTTATCCCCAGCGTTGATATCTAATGATACAGTTAACATTGCTTCAGAAGAGATTGCTGAAGGGTACTATTATAATTAAAGTACTATTGGTGTGCATACTCAAATACTTTGGTACACTGGGTGCTACATTGAAGTACCTTTACCATTCAGACACAGCGGGAAAGTTCATTATTGCATGTTGCTCTTCAATATTTGAAATTGTGCAGGCTTTACCTCTCCAACATTAGGTGAAGATAAGAATAGTCTTTGCTGGAATAGGGTGTAAGGCTTAACAGTGAAATAAGTAGATGTACTTACTAAGATTATTAAGTTTAAGTTAACAAAATGTTCAATATTTTAAATTAATTTGATAATGGGTGAATTTTATGTTAGATACTTAATTTAATGTAAATAGCAGATAGGTACTGATATTGTTAAATTACTTACATGATTTTGATAAAATTATTAGGTACATTTATTAAAAAATTAAACAAGGCATTTGAAAAGGTAGCAGATACTTTATTTTTATTTTGTACACTTATTTGCTATATTTTGTTATATGATACTTAATTAGAAATATAGAATAAACAGTAAACCTATTGAATTTTCACTATAATTATATAAATCAATATCCTATACTCCTAACATTAATGAATGCTGTGAGGGTATATAATAAGTTACCGGACGATTTTAAGAATTTGCCTTTAACAATATTTAAAATAAAGTTAACAAAATGGTTAAAGGCAAAATGCTTTTATAGTGTTGATGAATATAATATGTCAGATTGTGGAGAATGAGATTGTAGGTTATGGATCGTTTTGGTAATGGTGATGTCGAAAATCATAATATTTTAATAAGTAATTGATTTATGTATTAATTTTACTACTGTAACCTTTAAATTATAAGACTTACTAATGTACTTATTCTTGTTTATTACTATTATATTATATTGTGGACTTATTTGTATTTTTGATCTGACATTAATTTAATTTTACTCAATTTTATCTGTTTAACTGACATAAACTTAGACATAATCATGCATGAATATCTTATTTGTTGCTGTTGTTTACTCTTTTTATCACTCAAATAATAAATAGCATTGTGCATGTTAAAATGTAATATTTGCACACCATATGTAATGGTAGGATGTAAAGGCACCATTATACTGTAAGATCATACTCTGTAAACCTACATTCTGGCAAATAAATGATTATTGATTGATTAACTATAACACAATATCACTATTTCAAAAACTAAAAATGATTAATACATATAATAAAAACCTTATAAAACAGATATTATTTTTTATTGCCTCTGCCAGGGCAGTTCTTCACCAAAAGCCAAGCTAGCTTGTACACCCTGACTATTTCATTACTGCCATGATGGGATTTGGTAATTGTGGCTCTTCATAAACTTTTCATTAATGCTTGCAAATGATAGCATCTGCAGTATTAATATGGATTCTTTTCATCATTGTCTGGCAGCTATAAATAATTTAATGAAAATATTTCACTAGGATAAGCATTATATCCTTCTGCAACCACTCAAGGATGTCTTATGTGCTGAAAGAAATAAATACAAGTTGATTTACTAAATGACTAAAATGAAAGCATGATAATACTTAATGTTACTTTACAAAAAATGTTTTTTTTATTTATTTATTTGATGATGATCACCCATACATGGAATGTTTAGTGGATGACAACAACTTTAACTATAAAAACCTTGCCTCTACCTTACCTTGTTTCATTTATTAGCAAATTACAAAGCAGTTTCCCCGATGCTGTTTAATTTAAATTTTTCATTCTTTATCGGCTTTATCCTTAGCACTGGGTATTCTCAGATAGTCTTACGCTGGGCTGGATGTTCTGAAGGATGGAGAACACATTCAATGGGGCTGAAATAATTACATCAATTAGTATAATTCTATTAGGTACAACTCTTAAAAAAATACATAACTAATATTATAAACTATTGATATTATTATGTTATAATAAACTAATATACTTACTCCACATTAAATAAAAGTATATAAAGTAAAAGTAGTGTCGTTTTAATTATTGTCACTAGATTGTAAAGCCGTAACATTAGACAAATAGCTCTTGTTGTTCAATCGAAGGTCAAACGAACGTCAATGCAAAATCCACAATTGAAACAAACGTCAAACAAACGTCAAATAAGAGTAGAATACCGAATAAGTTCACAATCGACTTGCAATTGCAATCGATTTTAAAGCAGAATAGGGAATTATCCAAATACGATTCAATCGAAGCGTAATCGTTCTTGTAATAATTGCAGAATAGCAACTATGTCAAAAACTGACAATGAGACGCAATTTCGATTCTATTGAGTCATTTGTAAATAGCGGAATTGGGCCCCTGAACTAAGGGAGACTCCTCACACGGTGGACCGACGACCTGGTTAGGACGGCGGGAAGCCGATGGATGAGGGAGGCACAAGACCGCGCAGAGTGGAAGCTTTTGGAGGAGGCCTATGTCCAGCAGCGGACGTCCATAGGCTGATATGGATGGATGGAATGTAATCGTACTGAACTAAGCTTAAAACGGCATTCTTGTATTTTTTCAAGTGACAATACAGTAGGTAATTTTCTCCGAAACGTCAAACTACACATTTATTTAATCATTTATCTTAATTTTAACTTTTACTTTAACTAAATGTTTACCACTTAAAAATTATTAAAAATTAAATTTAAAAAAGTTAAAATGAAATCATTCGCGTATGTTACGAGAATTGACCTGCAGGTAAGAGCTCACTAGGTACGTATCACACAGTTCCTAATGCAACTAATGTTTTAAAAACGGAATACTATTAACAGCCTCGGTGTCGCGGCGGTCGCGGGTTCGATTCCCACGCAGGACAGTTCTTATGTGATCCACAAATAATTGCCCTTCGACGGACACAAAAATCATCAAGGCTCAGTGTCTTTTTAAACGTCTTTAATTAGTAGTCTTTTAATGTGCGCGAGTTTGTTGTGGTAAACCAGAACAATAAATATATTTATATAAGTACACATTGTACAAATTTAAAATATAAATGCAAATAAACAACTAATAGTCACTCATTATTTAAATACGTCTGGCAATACAATGTAAATAATGTTTGTATTTGGAATACAATATGTAAACATTAGTTCATCCACCCATCACCCCGGTGAGACAGCGCAGTACTGTGACATGACATCATCAGTGCATCATCCCGCTGAGCGCATAGTGCGCGTTACCTAAACAATAATGTACATTGTATAACAGCCGTTGCTGCTCGGTACACATTGTGTATATATCCTTGTGTAGTACATGGTGTGTGCGGTAGGTGCTAGATGTGTGATGTAAGAGTAGGTTACGTCGCCTGTCTCCGTCTCGCACACAGGGCGTATGTAACGCGCTATCGTATCGGCACACGACGCAACCAAAACACAAGGCTCATTGTTACCGCTCGCAGTATAAACACGCAGATTCCGATAGCGCAGCATACAGTCGCAGATCAACACTACACGCAACATGTACTGCCTCAAGAGCTCGCTGCTTTACTTCACCCTACTCCTACTTGTAAACATTCACCTCGCACAAGGTAAACATCTACAACCCTGCTCTCTACTCTACTAATGCACGCTCCTAACTTTAACTCGTGTCTGTATTGTAGGTAAGAACAAGAAGGTCAAGTCCAAAAAGGTATCGCTGACGTCGATCAAGGGTCTACAATGTTACAACTGTCTGTCGTACGACCACCCCGGGTGCTGGGACCCCGACCACCCGGACTACGCCAACGTGACGGTAAGTGCGACCACCCATGTACATCTCACGCTCTCAGGTACATACGCGCCTCACTCTATTATATATATATATATCGTTCAGGTGCCGAGCATAGACTGCAACATCCCCGGCATCAACTTCCTGTGTATAGTTATAACGTCCGAGTCCGCCAAGTTGTGTAAGTCTCGTTAATCATTGTGTTTATTATAATAACTTGTGCGACACCCTCGGTAGTGTAATTAATGTGGGCTAAATGTGTTACAGTAGATTCAGGGCGTGAGATAGGTCCCGTGCGAGCGAGGACGTGCGTGCCCGCCAACGACTTCAACAAGAAGACCGTCACGTACACGATGTGCAACCGACTGAGCAAGGAGCTCTCCTCCTCCGAGATATTCTCGCGCATTTCGGTGAGCCGGCCGAGCTGCACGCTCTGCAAGAAGCACCTCTGCACCGACGCGGACCACTGCTAGTACCACCACACTTACACCACACAACGCATACATACTTCATTCGACATCATCCTCTCATATCAATCGTACAAATGCAAAAACTATTAAGTATAATAACATGTTCAACTTTTTTACGTTAATTAAATTATAATATAGTATGAATGTTTTCATTGTAAATGTTTAGTTGATAAATATAAATATAATGTAAGATCTATTGTTTTATTATTTCTTGGAACCGATCGAATCATTAAAGATCTTATCTTTATAATAAACTAGCGGCCTGTGCCGGCTTCGCACGGGCATTATTTTCCCGCTTTTCTGTTCAATTTTTCCCTGATTTTTTTTTTGCTATAAACCTCACAGAGCCCGAAACCTTTCCAACGAATGCAAAACCGTGGAAATCGGTTCGTGCGTTCTGGAGTTATAGCGTCAGGAAGGAAAACCCGTCTTATTTTTATATAGTAGATAATAAAGTAAGTAAGTAACCTTTAGTAAAGTTTTGTATAATTTTATAAACCTTTTCATTTAAATAACATACATTCTGAAGTGACACTAGCTTTGTTCCATAGTACATATTTAGAGTAATTGTGTTAAGAAACTCTGTTTGAAAATGATAATAAATACCTTAAGCCCGATTTACACATCGACAAGTAGATTATAGTTTTCAGTTAGCGCAAGTTAGTCATAAAATAAAACCACTGAGTATTTACTTTAGCGTTTTAAACAAAATAAATAAAATAAGCTTATAATATTGGGGTAAAGACCCCAAGTTGAAATTAGGACAATACTTGTGTGTACACTTTATTATCCGAGAATAGTGATGTGTACTGCACTTGTCATACAAAAACCAACCTTGCAAGGGAAGGAATTACAGGTTATTTAAATTTCTTTTCTATTTACGTTTTTTTATCATTTTCAGTCGTACTACTTAAGAGTTATTCCTATATACACATTTTTATGATAATCCTTACAAAACATAAAACATACAAAGTGTTTCGATTTTTTTGATGACAAGTAAATTTCGACTAAAATGCAAGTAATTTAAATAAACTTGATGGCTTTCTTAACGATGTTAAACATTGGTTACGGTTTAAATATACCAAAGTATGAATACGAATCAGAATTTCTTACTCAGCTTAATGGCATGCTGATAAGTGAACGCCGCGCCAATTCGGTATGTTAAGTAAAAGTTTACCCATGTCGAATCCAAAACCATTTAGAGATCTTAGATCGGTAAGGATAATCATATTTTAAGCGCAAAAAAACCGCAAGATTGTGTTGTTCATTTTTTACAATTAAACTGAATTACTTTAGTCTTTCATTTTACCTCTAAATGACGTCATGCGTCCGGCCGAACAGAAGTTTGTTTCTGCCTTCATTGCTCAAGTAATTCGGACGCATGACGTCATTTAGAGGTAAAATGTAAAATAATTGTAAAATGCTATTTTACAATTATTTTTCAAGCAAGCTAAATAAATCTATAATTCGTCACAAATAAAATGTGTGAGGTTTACGAATGCAAGCTTTACCAGCTAGAACATTTTAATGTGAAAGAAGAGCAGAAGAAAATATCGTGATCAAAGCATGGACAAGATCCACAGTAGCTTATTCCGGCCTCACTCGGCACAAAGCCAAACAATATTACTATGTATTCATATTTTAGTGTTATTGCATTCAAGTTTTATTTAAATTGTATGAGCTACATATTGTAGGTATAACTAACGGGTGATTTTGATGAGACTGCTCTGAGCTTCCAGGCTGAAAGGTTCAGGCGAGCACAGAATGGTTTCGATAGCTAAAGGAAAACCTCCTGTCCCTAATGTCAACAAAACTAAAGCGGTCCCCTCCGCTATTAGATCCAGCCAACAAGTAATTGAATAACACACAGACAACCTACGACCCACAAAGGACAAAAACCCATGACACTTAGTAGGAATAATGGGAGAAGAAGGTCCTTCTCCCATTATTCCTACTGCTTTCTTGGTCCATATTTAACCAATAAAATAAATAACCTCCTAAACATATACCCGCTTTCACACTACAAATGTAAAAAAAAAACGGTCACTCAATACCTCAACACCCTTGGCTATGACAGCACAGAAGCTTTCCTCCATCCACTAAAGTAGGTGAAATCTCTTTTAGGGTCATAGCACATATAACGTAACGTAAGCGGAACGTCACCGTATCAACTCGAGTCGTTCAGTATTCTTTGTATGAAACTCCTTACTGCACCGCACACTAATCGGATACGTAACATAACCGGATTTTTGACGTTTGACACCAAGCAAAAAGGCGAGGCGATGCCGATCCGTTTACGTTACGGATCGGCGTTGTGCTATGACCCTTAACCACTATTTTTAACCGAAAAAAAAACGGAGGAGGTATTCAATTCGACACGTATATTTTTTTTTGTATGATCACGCATAACTTTTTACAGGGTGGTCCGATTTTGATCATTTTTTTTCTTTGTTGGATAGGGTTAGCTTTTAATGTGATCCCATAAATCACAGTGATCTGATGATGGACTACGTAGCTATGAAAAGTAATTCCTCATGGGACAACAGAAAAATTGCGATAATGACAATTTTAGCATTGTTTATGCTTGATGTTGTTACCCAAATTATGAAAAAGGAAAGGGGTGAGTGAGATAATTCAATAATTATTTAAAAAAGCTACACATTTATAATAAAACTCAGATTTTTTTGGAGTCGGTGCTCTATATTTAGTTGAACTCAGATAGGCTGGCACCGGCTCCAAAAATCTTTGAGTTTTATGATAAATGTGTAGCTAGTTAAAGTTAAGGATTATTTTTTACTTTTTAGTGCTTTCTTTAAATCTGTTATATTTTTGTTAAAAAAACATTTTTTACAAAGTCCAGTCTAGTTCAAATCCAATCATACATTCACATGCATACATCCATACGCGCGCGCAAACAAAACGTACATGCACATTCACATCCACATACACACAAAAAAAAACCACATATTTAATTGACTTTTTATTAACAAAATTGTTTTGTTTAGTTGTCCTGGTGAGCTGTAGCACACGTTTTTACAAACCCATTTCAAGCACCAGTCCTTCACAAACACTAATGTTTTATTAAAATTTGTCATATAATCTCTAGATGTAAGTTTGTATTTGGCGTTATGCCCGATTTACACATCGACAAGTACAGTGGCGAGTTAAGTAGTATTTTAAAATTAAGTTGATTTATATAGATCTCATCCTATATTTTGGCAAGTTAAGTACGAATTAGCCCCCTCTCTCGCGTCTCCCCAACTTATCTTGCCAAAAAATAGGATGGAGATCTATTTAAATCAACTTAATCAGCAACTTACTACTTAACTCGCTACTGTACTTGTCGATGTGTAAATCGGGCATTACTGGTTAATAATGGCATCCAAACGTCATCTATTAAAGTTACAAGTTTTCAGTATATCCTGCCATCATAGAAAGACTTACAACGATTGCACGATTGCAAATTGTTAAAATTTACTATCAATATTTGATTTAAGAGCTTAGAGCCGACTTTCGCACTTTGCCGACTTTTGTAATATTCAACGAATGAAACAGCGGAATGCCAACATTTAAAAATTTCTATGTATTCGTTTGCTGATTGCCGACTTTCGCGTAATGTCGATTTCTGTTATGTTCACACAATCAGTAGCTCTTTACAGACTAATTAATTTTGTCATGTATTTTTTCGCAGTCTGTCAATTTTATGTACAGTCAAAAGCGTAAAAAATAATCTGGAAATAAATTTTTGAGTTGTTAAGTATGCAGTTAGTTAAACGTTATTTTACAAATTGCTCTTTGGTGAGTGAGTCTCATCAGTCTTTACATCGATCCTAGTTGTTATGTTACTTCGCAACAACAGACTTCTCGTCTACTGAATGTAAGTAGGACCATTAAAAGAATCGATTAGCTCTAGTTTTTAAGATACAACTTATTCTTAATACAATCCTATTTATATTATTAACGCAAAAGTTTGTAAGAATAGATGGATGTTTATTACTCTTTCACGTAAAATCTACTGAATGGATCTTAATGAAACTTTACTATAATATACCTACATCAGAATAACAAATATACTAAAATACGCCAACGAAGTCGCGGTCACCAGCCAGTATTTTTTGAATACTTCATTCAAGTAACAATTGAAATTGGTAGATGATTATAACGTTGTAATCGCAATAAACACTTTTCGTCTTTCAGTATTTTTATTATGGGAAAAATATGTGGTTTCTTAGATACAACAATCTCTGGAATGCCATCCTTCCATTACATTTGTGGTTCGATGAGGTCTTCCATAACCGCTTATCATTGGCACTATATCATATGAAACTATCACTTATCTACTAAAAATAAGTCGGGTTTTCCTTCCTGACACTATAACTCCAGAACGCACGAACTGATTTCCACGGTTTTGCATTCGTTGGAAAGGTCTCGGGCTCCGTGAGGTTTATAGCAAAGAAAATTCAGGAAAAATTTCAACAGTTAAGCGGGAAAATATTTTTTCACATAACCTAAAACGAAGCCATTTGGTGGCGAAACGGAGTTCGCCTGGTTTGCTAGTCTACTATATAAAAATAAGTCGGGTTTTCCTTCCTGACGCTATAACTCCAGAACACACGAACCGATTTCCACGATTATGCATTCGTTGGAAAGGTCTCGGGCTCCGTGAGGTTTATAGCAAAGAAAATTCAGGAAAAATTTGAACAGAAAAGCGGGAAAATAATGCCCGTGCGAAGCCGGGACGGACCGCTAGTTCTATATACAACTAATGCAACGGTTATAACCCACAACATTTTTTTAACTTAATTGTACCACAATCGGTATCGTGCTTTCAGAAGTAAAGAAGTTTATAAAAGTAGGCCAAGCACCTATATAATACTTAAATTTTTTTAAAGTCGGCAATCAGCGAACAAATATATAGGAATATTTAAATGTTGCTACATTACGAAGAGAAACTTGTCCCCCTGTGAATCTTTGCGGCAAAGAACTCCCTAACAATGACACAGTCAAATACCTAGGGCTACACTTGGATCGCCGACTGACATGGCGCAAACATATCGAGACTAAACGAAATGAGATCAACTTAAAATACAGAGGTTTATACTGGCTGCTAGGCAGAAACTCTAAACTGTCCGTTGATAACAAGCTCTTGATATACAAGACCATAATAAAACCAATCTGGACCTATGGTATGGAGTTGTGGGGAGCGACATGTAACTCCAACATAGATAAAATCCAAAGAACTCAGAACTTCATACTAAAACAAATTGGCAATACACCCTGGTTCATAAGAAACACGGAGATTCATGAACACCTGAATATGCGCACAGTAAAGGAAGAAATCAAGGGATGCCTTGTAAAATACAAAACCAGATTGGAAAATCATCCTAACCAGTTGGCAGTCCAGCTCACACTACCTGATTGCATTAACCGGTTGAAACGACGCAGAATCCTTAAACTCGGCAACACCAACTAAGCCACTGTTATTTAAGAAGGATAAAATTTCCTGATGAGGAATGCCTTCCCCTGCCACGCCCATTCCTACATCACATCAGCTCATAGTCCTTGAGACTGATTGCTAGATCTTTTAAAAAAAAAAAAAAAAAAAAAATTTAAATGTTGGCACTCCGCTACTACATTCATTGAATATTGTAAAAGTCGGCACTAAGCTCCAAAATCCAATATTTGTGCCCTGTGAATAATGTGTATCGTTTGTTTCATTATGGACGTCATAATCGACCTGGTGAATCAAAAATTCCTTCTGTTATCACTAAATTTCGCACCAAGTTTACTTTGCATACATACAGAGCGACTAAAGAAAATATAGCAGCCATAGCGTCCAGTGTTAATGATGATAGTCAAATATTATGAGCAACAAATTTGACGCCTTTGATTTGGATTATTTCTTGTGGGGTTATGTAAAGACGTTAGTGCATATGGACAATCCGAACTCGATTGAAGCCATACAGGATAACATAACAAGGGTAATTCGTTGGATACTGACCGAAATGCTAGAAAGAGTGATTTACATGAAGTTATCTTTAAAATGTAAATGGCAAAGGCCGAGTTATCTATTTCAATAAAAATGTTGAATATATGATGCAATTTTAGATTTTAATTGATTTAAAAAAATCAATAGTATAGTATTTAGTGTAATGCATTACCTTCTCTAACATATGGTATACGTCGGCGAGGTCGACGCCCGGGTAGGGCGACATGCCGTAGGTGGCGATCTCCCACAGCAAGATCCCGAAGGCCCACACGTCGGACTTGGTGCTGAAGGTGTTGTAGGCGAGCCCCTCGGGCGCCGTCCACTTGATGGGGAACTTGGCGCCGGCGTGCGCCGTGTACGTGTCGTCGCGCATCAGCCGCGCCAGCCCGAAGTCCGCCACCTTCACCAGGTGGTTCTCTCCCACGAGGCAGTTGCGCGCCGCGAGGTCTCTGTGTATGAAGGAGCGGCTCTCGAGGTAGCTCATGCCCGAGGCGATCTGCGTGGCCATGTACATGAGCACGACGGCGCCGGGCACGCAGTCGCGGCTGCCGGTGCGCAGGTAGTCGAGCAGGTTGCCGCGCGACATGAACTCCGTGATTATGTAGAAGGGCGGCTCGCGCGTGCACACGCCCAGCAGCTGCACCAGGTTGGGGTGCCGCATCTCCTTCATGATGGCGGCCTCCTCCAGGAAGTCTTTCAATGCCATCGTGTCGTCTTTTAGCGTCTTCACTGCCACCTGAGTACGAACAGAACGCAACAACTAATAGAGCTTTGTACGAAATGTTACTAAACCCGACGGTTGAGGTTCTCCATTTAAATCCCTCAGCAACGTACCTATTAAAAGAACTAGGATTGCTGACAGTTTCAGAAATCTCTTTATTAACGCAAGCGGTATTGTTAACATGGCGGATGGAGAAGGCCTTTTGAAGCATAAGACCATAAATACAAAAGGCCAATATACGGCAAATATACGTAAGACAAAAAACACGTAATACCTTATACGCAAAGGACAAACAAGCTATTAACCAAATGTTCAATACGCGTTATAGCAAAAACACATTGGCCAAACTCTATTACGCGTTATACCACAATTAATAATAATTATCAGCGGGGCATCCGGTGCAGTTTATAGCCCTCTCTCACTTTTACTGAGGTGTCGTCGACTCCACTATCCCACTTGTTATTTAGTAATGTAACAAAATTATTTACAAATTTGGCGACGCACGCACGACCCCTACACCCACTGGCTTCTGGAAGGGTTATCTTTACATAGGTAAAAAGAACCCTTCTTCTTAATAGTAGCTAGACTAGTGTTTGCATAATAGATAGAAACACTAACGGTAATATTTCCCCTCTTCCAGGCCGCTTCATAGACGTCCCCGTACTGGCCCCCGCCGAGCTTGTGCTTCATCACGATGTCGGTGCGGTCGATCTCCCAGTGGTCGGGCGGCGCCAGCGGGAACACAGTGGGCTTGTTGCGCTTCGGCGCCGGGTACAGCAGCTGTGTGATGAGACCGTCCCCCACTATTGAGTGGTGATGCACCAGTTCCGCCAACGTGCCGAATTTGGATTCTGACGTCACGTAAACCTGCGAACAAACATACAATTGAATATTTTTTCATGTATCGATAGATCAAAGACTTAACTCTTATTTTTAAGCAGTCATATCACTAAGGTACAGATGGGTGATGACAGGAGGTCAACAATGTTATAAGACATGCTTGCCACCTTATTGATGACCAAACTAGTTTTGACAAGTGAATATTTTGACTTGGTGATAGTTCTGGACAGATAAAAGAAATATCAGTTATAGAATTGGAACATTGATTTTAACTGCTTAGCACTTTCTGAAAAAAGCTTATATCTTACTAGTATGTGTATCTGGTTAGATTTAAGCTTGCATGAACTTACAGGCCTTATCATCTTCGTAACAATTATTAGGTAAAAAGCAATCAGATTAGTTAACTTTATGTGATCGATCCTAAAACCGCGATAAAAGTCACTGATATTTATTTGTAATCGGGTTTGAAATATAAAGATATAATCTTTAAATTGATTAAAACCATTTTGAAAAACATGATATGCAAATAAACAGACAGAACAAATAAACAGCTATGCTTTTTTTTATAAGTAGTTACAGTCAGCATCATATAGATTGCAGCTGTTAAAATCCTCATCAAAATCTCAACAATAAGAATTTAAATTTATTTAAGCAAACAATTTGTAATGTTTATTGAAGCAGGTAAAGCGCCGAGAGTAACTCAGCAAACACAAATTATTTAAACATTCAGTTGTTCAATTAGTTTTTCACATTCAATAAGTCAAATATCACCTCATTCTATGTAGCAATATACGACGATATAAGAATTTAAGTTTGTTATTAGTATTAAGTTAATTCATAAGTTTGTAAAAATTTATAGGGCGACATGATCACTAAGTGGTCAAGCCTTTATTAAAGATATTAAAAAAAAAATATACGACGATATATTTGACGACCTCTGTGGCGTAGTGGTTACATAACATGACTGCTACGCAGAGGTCTCGGGTTCGATTCCCGCTCAATGCAAATATTTGTGTGCATGAACATGAATATTTACTTTGGTCTGAGTGTTTCTATGTATAATATGTATGAATTTACAAAAAAAAAAGTAATCTTTACTAATTATAAAGAGGTAAAGTTTGTGTGTTTGTGACGTTGTAGGAGGTAATCTCTGGATCTACTGAACCGATTTTAAAAATTCTTTCTGTGTTGAATAATCCATTTATCGGGGAGTGTCATAGGCTTTATATTATCACGCTATGACTAAAAGGAGTAGAGCAGTAATGAAATTTTTTTTTTAAAAGAGACACGTTTTTTTCGCCGTCCAACGAAGTGGGCACGGGTCAGCTAGTGGTAAATAGGTTCATGTCGCATGCAGTCCTACTGGGAGGGCTATATGTTTAACTGTACAGTTCAACAAATCTAAAAGATACAGTATGACGTTTCATATTTTTCAAACTGAAACAACTTTGTTCATGCGTACATTATTTAGTTTCGAAAACCTTTTTCGTAAAACCATGAATTTAGAAAGATTTTATTATTGTATATAAAAATTTACAGTTCTTAATATATAAATTTTATTGAAAACTTTCAAACAAAGCAAAATAACACATAAAATTAAGTAAATAATATCTAATAGTTCTATTCTTGACCTCATTGCAAAGTCACGTAGTTAGGTCACTGCTCGTAGTGTTGCGACTCTTTGGATACACTTGTATGCAAAAAAATTGTTTACATATACGAAAAATCGTTATTATAGTTAGACACGTAACTAACTATTACTTATAACTATTACTCGACGTGGTCGAAGGTGACGGGAGGCAACTTATTAAGGTCTTAGTAGTGAAAACTTCAGACATTACTGTGCGATTTACCGCGAAGGAAGTAGCCTCCGTAATAAAGGGGATGAGGAGAGGTAAGTCTCCGGGGCATGACGGCCTCAGCATTGAGCACCTGAGGTACGCGGGGGTGCATTTGCCGAGGGTCCTTGCTATGTTTTTTAACCTCTGTATTAGTCACTCATATTTACCTGATAATCTAATGTTTACAACTGTTGTGCCTATAGTTAAGAATAAAACAGGCGATGCCTCAGACGCTTCAAATTACAGGCCTATATCGCTTGCAACGATAATTGCTAAAGTGTTGGACAGTCTGCTTGACAAACAGTTGGCTAAGCATGTTAAGTTAAATGATGCTCAGTTTGGCTTTAGAGCGGGTCTTTCAACTGAAAGCGCTATACTGAGCCTCAAGCAGACTGTTCAATACTATACACAGAGAAAGACTCCTGTATTTGCCTGTTTTTTGGACCTGTCGAGGGCATTCGATTTAGTTAATTATGATGTGCTATGGTGTAAGTTGGAGAGCGAGACGACGCACGTTGCCACGTGAAATTATCTCAATTTTTAAATTTTGGTATAATTGTCAACGTAATACTGTAAAATGGGGTAATTCATTGTCAACGGAGTACCGTTTAGAGTGCGGGGTGAGGCAGGGAGGGTTAAGTTCACCTCGTCTCTTTAATTTATATATGAACCAGCTGATCGGTGGGCTTAGGAGTACCAGGGTCGGTTGTCATGTGGACGGAGTGTGTATTAATAACATAAGTTACGCTGATGATATGGTGCTCCTGGCCCCATCGATCAGTGCTATAAGACACCTGCTGGCTGTATGTGAATCCTATGCGGGGGCTCAGGGACTCAAATATAATGTAAAAAAGAGCGAACTACTGCTCTTTAAGTCGGGGGCTTTAACCTACACTGATATACCTGAGTTGTTACTCTGTGGGTCACCTCTACGCAGAGTCACTAGATTTAAATATTTGGGTCACTGGGTCACCGAGGATTTAAAAGATAACAGTGACATTGACAGAGAACGTAGATCGCTGGCTGTTCGCTGTAATATGCTGGCGCGCAGGTTTACAAGGTGCTCAGAGCCGGCTAAGATAACGCTGTTCAAAGCTTTTTGTCAATCGTTTTATACGTGCAGCCTGTGGGTCAGTTATACCCAGCGGGCATACAGTGATCTACGGGTTCAGTATAACAACGCACTTAGGGTGCTGCTGGGTTTGCCGTGGCGCTGCAGTGCGTCGACTATGTTTGCGCAGAAGCGCGTTGACGGTTTCGCCGCCATTATGCGCAAAAGGTGTGCCTCTATGCTGGAAAGGGTACGCGGCAGCACCAACAGCATCGTAAGTGTGTTTGCAGATAGGTGGGACACACCCATGATGCGTAGATGGATGCAGCTTCATACTACAAGGTGAAGCTGCAATCATCACACACTTTAAATTGTTGTATGTTTGTCTAGTTATAGTTACTAATACTAGTTTTAAGAGATATTGTTACTAACACTATGGACTTTGTTCCGAAATAAATGAATTGAATTGAATGAAAAAAAAATCCTAAATATTACTTTTATTTAATTAATTATAATTAAAATAAAAGTAATGTTTAGAATTATTTCTTATTCTCTAAAAGTACTACATCTAATACTATTGTTTATTTATTACGACTTGAATATAAAAAAGAAATATGTCAAATGATGAATGGTGAATTTGCAATATATGGTGTTTTTTTACAAAGTTAATCAAGTAAGGATCAATACCCTTTACTAATAATGAGATTAATTATTAAAGTGTCTTAAAAATCGGAAATTATAGTAATCGATCTCTTAAGTTACGGATATTATAGTAATCGATTTTTTTATCCCAACCTTATTATTCAATTTGTCAGAACTGTCATACCGTACCTAATAGATTTGTTGAACTGTAGTGTATGCAGTGCTATTTAACAAAACGACTATACTTAGTAGATAAAGAATAGAGGCTGTTCTGCATCTTTTGCGACACTTTGGTAAGCGTCAAGTGTTGCCCAAAACTATAATTTATAATGAATAATCGTCTAGACACAATACAATATGTGGGTAAGTAATATAGTGTATATTGTGACAAATGTAAAGTTTACCTTTCCGTCAGAATCCTCGTTGATCCGGTAGTGGTAGACTCGTCCTTCATACCGCAATGATATACTGCGCTGCCCCGGACTAGACTCGGACTCACGCACCTACAACACAAACAATATCACATCGACCCTTGCCCCATAAGTATACTGTGTAAAGCAAGCATTCACTATACCCCTTCCAGCGTAAGTTTAGCTTTTTGACAGTTCACGTCCATGAAGTTTCGTAATACTTCTGCTTATTTTTCAAACAAATAATATTGTATTTCATTGACGTACCCATGTTTTTTTCAGTTACCATGGTTACTTAGTGATGGACACTCATAACGATTACCACCAATAAGAAACAAATTCCAAATAATCGGTAGAAATGAATGCTATGAATAAACCTGAACTCTTCATAATACGTTTATAAAATGATATTTTAGATTAACTATAACCCGCGAATGTGTCACGATAAATTATGTACTTTAAATAATACCTACGCTAACTATCATTTTATCATTTTAAGCTATAGGCTAATTCTCTTAACATGGATAAAGAAAGAAACAGTAATAAAATTATAATGTAAGTTGATGTAAGGATCCAAATGTGTAAAATAAAGTAATTTAAAAAATCGAAAAATCGCGAAATCGCTTAAAATCGAATGGCGTAACATTCGAGAAACTGCTGAACGTCACTAACGTCAACCTGTCAAATGTTTTTAAATATAGTGGAAAGGGTATACTTGTATCTGATACTTAGTTATGTATTGGAAACTCCCGCACTAGGGATCCTACTTATTATACTTACAATATCATTTAATTTAGGGAAAAAAACGTGGCGTTAGTACCCCAAGTTTGCTTCCATAACAGCAGAAAGTCTCACAATAGGGCAGTTGTGCGACATGCACGTTTGTTAGCATGAGATGACAGTTTAATATTTGATTTTAAACTTTATCTAATATTTTCGACATTAATATGAAATAATTTCAATAAGATTGTGGTCACAGTGAGAACATACCAGGAAGCTCCCGTTGATCCCGGAGGAGAGCAGGTACTCGGCGGCGTTGCGCGAGATGGGCCCGTGGTACCAGGAGTGCTTCTCGAGCGAGTTGACGGGCGTCACGTAGTTGCTGGGCACCCAGCCCACGCCGCCGCCCAGCGTGTGCGCCTCGCACCACTCGCCGCTCTTGTTGTAGCTCTTGATGCGCACCTGCTCGCCTGCAACCAATACATACACACTCTACATACACCTACATACTAATATATACTTCCATAACTCTCCGAACAACATTCAGACCTAATCTGTTAGGTCCCAGCTCAAGTCAGTGTAGAGTACACTACCTTGTGGATTAGTCATTGAGTAGACTAGTAAAAGACTAGTGGCCAAGGTCAGGACACTTTCTTTAACCTAATAATTTGGCTTTGGTACCTTTCCCAACAGCATGAAGATTGGTGTACTGTAGAAATATTAGATAATACTTATAGTAATTTAAAAATAAAAAATATGTATGTAAAAAAATAAGTCCTCGTTCCACTTACGACATTTGTTAGAGGAAAACTACAAGTACATCTTTGTGTCGTCAAGTTGAAAAGAATAAAAAAATGCAATAAATGATATTTCATCCCAGTAAGACTTATTTACAGATACTTAATAAGATCGTCCGCGACGTAATAAATAAACATAACTAAATATTTCAAACGCTACCGCATAGCTATTATAAGTATTGAGTACATTATTTATCGGGCGTTACATTAGCACCATTCTAATCATAGAGAGTAGTTAATTAGCCTATAATATAACATTTAACAATTATAAGGTAAGTATCACCACACAGTATCAGTATCACAGATACATAAAATGCGGAGGCGACTTTATTCTATGTACCTATGTTTGTATTCTTAGATGTGATGACCTACGCAATGGATGTTGATTTTTTTATCTTCTTTTATTTATGGAGGGTTTTAATCAAATTAATTATGTCACCCTCGAGGAGAACATTAACACTTTTTACAAATTAAGATTTACATTAATGGATGCGGTTGAGAAGAAGAAGTTTAGTAAATTGAACAACATTTAGTACATTTCAGTTGAGACGCGGTTCCTCAGAGAGATACAACTCTACAGGTAGAAAGTCTAGTATCTTATCATCCTAATATTTTTTTTTTTTTTTTTTTTTTTTTTATGTTAAACACGGCCATATGACTATATCGAACCTGATGGAAAGCGCGAATATAGTCCATAAATGAAGCCGACGGATAGAAGTCCTAAAACAACTTCAATCCGTCGTCATCATCTTGCCGGTTTGGCCAAATGCTTCTTCACACTGCGTTTGAAGGACCCAATATCATATGATATTGCAGTATCATTGAGAATTATTGCCATAAGGTTATGTCTTTGTACATCTTTACACAATCAACTGGCAGGAGCAACAGGAGACGATAAAATACAGCCAGCTTGAGAGCACGCCCAGTGTAAAACGTGCCGAAACGTCGATAAAATGATAACATTGGATAAAATACAATAGATTTAGTGGGTTTTTATGAAATAGCTGTAAGTTCACTTCGTATTTTGTAGGGGAAACCCCTTCAAAATACAAAGTGAACTTACAGCTCAATCAGCTCAGGCTTACCAGGCACAATTATAAGGCTAATATAAAACTTTGCATACATTTTTGTAATAGCACAGATATAAACACGTGCTATTACAAAAATGCCCTTCGTCCAACAACGAGACAGTTCAATAATGTGTTCCTATTAGGTTAATATAAATATCAACAATGTTACGTCTTCAGTAACTGTGGTTTTTTTTTAATAAAACATTTAGTTATATCATATGGCAACATTAAAATATACTTCAAAGAGAAATCAAGACATGGAAATAGGTTGATAATCTCTTAATATTGATTTAGTTTCTGCGGCTGCTATTTGTTTTTTGTGAGTTTTAATAAACTTTCCAACATATTTTTATTTTGTACAACTTTTGGCACATTATATGATGATTGACATCCAATAAGTTATAATTATGTTACATTATATTGACTAATAAATGAATTGAATAAATAAAACACCTGTTGACAATCTAGACAACGTTCCTAGGAATAGACTGAGACGACATACTGATGAAATTCTGGAACATAGTCAGTGATAACAAAATACAGAGAGATGCAGGCACCTGCTGGAAGCTTGTGCTCACATCTCTTTAGTGGCTAGGTAATATCCGTAAGGTCAAAGAAAGAAAATCATTTGCTTGACACAAAAGTGTGGTAAACTGTTCTTCAGAAAGGGCATTAAGAAACTGTATAATAATTACAGAGCCATCATACTTTTGAGCCACGTTGAGCAAATGAAAATGTTCTCAAGAGTCTTCAAGCATCGATTTAAATTAAGGAGTTATAAATTGAGTACATTAACAAGCTGTTATAATAAAAGGTGGTATTTAGGCAGTGGACGTCCTATGACTGATATGATCATGATGATAATAAAAGAAAATCGTATATTTTATTTTATAATGTGTTAAATGCGGCCGATGTAACAAGTGAAGTATTTAGGATAAGTAAACAAGCATACGGTATTTTAGTTGTAGTGCTTAAAGATATGTATTAAAATGTTGTCAAATGCGTCATTTTGTCTTTGAACGGTTCAGCGAAACGAAAGATTTCTTAAGAGAACGATGTATCGGTTTTAGGCTGACCGACTCATTCGTCCATTTTTATTTGGACTTATCCCTCACTGCTTATTGGTGGAGTGTTCAAGTAAATGATACTTACAACCACATTATATTACCTTTCTTAAGACTGAGCTGATTCTCTCCGCCAGCCTGAAAGTCGTACAGTGCCACAAACAGCTGCGGGTCGTCCTCCTCGTGGTGGGCCAGCAAATTCTCTTTTGAAGTCCATCTGAAGTTAATAAACAAACTTACTTATTGTTTAATTACGACTAATAATAATATCTAAGGTTCATTCTGTGTGTGAGATAATACGCGAGAGTAAAACGTAGTGCGTTCATAGTATACATTATTAGTAGGCAAAGAATACCCCAAGTAACACAAACATGCTGAATAAAAGTTGAGAATGAGCAATCATTAAGAATATAAGCTGAATACTAAGCTGACTAACGTCTGAGTACCATCTATTCAGATGTTATTCAAACAAAATAGGCCCCAAAATAAATGCATAAAACTTAGTAACATCTGAAAAGAAGCTTAGTAATGAGACAATGATCTTAGTAACTTCTGAATAACAGCTGATATTGCTTTTATTAAGCCTGTACACATAATATATTCAGTTATACTTCGAATTGATCATTGGATTCAGAATTTACTCAGCTTTATACTCTGTTGTTTACAATAATACAGATTTCTTTCTTACAAATCGTGAAAATAATTAGATGCAAATGGCAATCAGTTTTAATGTCAGTCAAATAATTGAGAATCTTGATTATAACAAAATATAAGTTTTTTTACTTTAGTTATAAGTTTGCTACATGTTAATTATTAGTGCGGAATTTATTTTGTCGTAAATAGTTTATGATTTCTACGATTATTTTTGATGCGCTGCATGTATAATCAAGATAAGCAATTGCAAATATTATTTTTATATATGCATGCACGGTCTGACTAAAAACCTTATGGCGAAATTTCTAATTCTGGCAATTCCAATGCAACTTTGATAAATACAATTGAATATAAATAGTTGTTAGATTAAGGGTTCAGATAATCTTGGTGAATTTTCTTGTGTTTATAATTATTCGCACAAAAAAATAATGGCGATCACTTGTTCTTCTTTTATTGCTGAATAAAAGTGCACAAGTATCTAGTTAATAAGTTTTTACTTGAATAAAGTTATTTCAATACGCTAACTTATCTTTCTTTTAATATTACCAGTTCTTTTAAGCTATTTCCACGGTTTTTGCTCCATTTTAATGCAAACAACATCCAAAAACAGCATTCAAATAGATTTCAACAAAGCTGATATTAAGATATTTGCTCAGATAAAACGCACATGTGGCCTTTAATATGAATAATAGTCCCAATAGTGTTAAACAAAGCTTATATTAAGCTATTTGCGCTGAGAGAATGTACCTGTGGTCTTTAATTTGAATAAGTTAATTTAAAACATACTGTTATGCAGGTGAAAACTTAATAAATGCCTAAATAATCTTCTTTACTCAGCAGTTGAATAACTGGTAAAACATGATATCATATTCAGTTAAACCATAAAATAATTAGCTCACTTTACATTTATTCAGTATCAAGCTGTATAAAAGCATTATTTTGTAGCTTTATTCAGATAGTTATACGTTATTCAGCAATCAGCTCATTCAAACGCTACTAGCTTAGTAATTATTGAATAATAGCAATACCGATTATGATTATTCAGATGAATGCTTCCATAGAGCCCTTTTTTCAGCTTTAAGATACCTAGAAAGCGGAACGCTTTATAAAGTTTGTGTAAAAGTCTTAAAATTATTGTTTATTAAGTTTAAAGAAATAAAGTACAACGACACAGAACTTATTAAGCATTAAGTATAATAAGAGCTCAAACTCAAATTTATTCAGCATTTAGTAATTTCTAAGGCTCTTATACCAACGATATTCATCTTTGAACTGTTAAGTTGTCTAAACGTGTACTATTATCTTGCTTGTGTGTTACTTGGGAGAACGTGATCTACTTCAGTTTATACAAACCGGGAGTGTATAAAGTATTAAAACACGAAGCTTGTACTCGCACAAAGGTCTGGTGTACAATAATGTACAGTATCCGGCCGTAAATATTGCACATCGACCTGTGGAAAGAGAAATCGGTCAGTTTCGGCTTCGTAGAGCGTCGTCTCTGTCGCACACTATCAAATCATAATTTGTTTTAAGGGTACGCATGCCAGTCGCAACTCCATACAAACGGAGAAAGATAATTGCTCCTTCATTTGATAATTTATTATCAAATAGTATTTATTTATATGTTAATATTATTTGTACGTAATACCCTTTTCCCAAAGTTGTTATGGGCAATTTTAGCGTGCACGTTTTCCACAACAATCTTTTAGGCTCCGCCCACTAGCAAGTTTGTGTCTGTGAAATGCGTACCCTTAACAGTTGCTAATAGATACCTGACTGTTTGTATTTCGTGCGACAGAGATGATGGCCGATTGTTTCTTTACAAAAGTCGATGTGTAATATTTACTGCCGGGTACTGTAGTACGATGGTATCGGTTGCTGACCTGTTGGCAGTGTCGAGCGGCTGCGGCGTGGGCGGCGCTGGCTCCGCGTCGGGCAGGTCGGGGATGTGCGGCAGCGGCCGGCTCTGCAGCAGCGCCTCTGTAAAAACCATTATGTTCATCACCACCCACCTACTATATTTATTCTGTAACACTCAAAACGTACCTACAACAAAAAAGGTTCCACATTTTAACAATAAAGAGAGCTTACTGAGACGAATCTGACAAGTTTAGAAAACTTTATTATAAATAAATATTACATATCCCTAAAATCAAATAATACTTGCTCAGCTACTAATAATTTAATAAATTCACTTTCGCCACTAACGTAGTTCCTACATAATAAATTCAGTGCACATTTACGTTTGACCAAAACAGTAACATAATGTGCCCTACTGTGTACTCATATTAATAAAGAGGCGGGACTCCCACAGAGACAATTATTATCGTTGTCGGCTAGTGTTTTCGATAAGCTGTCATGTGAAATTAAACAGACTGCTCGTTTTATAAACATACCTAGGGACTATCTCACACAAGTAAATGTTATTCAGTAAATGGTACCTAACAATAGCAAAATATTACATGTTTTGCTCTTGACAGACTGACTCTTGGGACAGACTTATTATCATACCACTGAAAATCTAATAAATAAGGCGAACGACAGCACGCTGCTACGCGATCTGAACGATATAAGATTGTAAAGAAGAATGGGCGTTTTTGTATGGAATCCGTCCCCACCCCTGTAGATCTATGCATCCAATGAAAGTACTTGAAAAGTGAAGCATTTTATTGTATGACAGCAAATCCGTCAGTTATGGGAGCACAGCTTGCACATGCTAAGTAATAATTTTCTGGATGTAGATATATATAGTCCGTTACTAGTAAAGCCTTTGACTCTATCGTGCTTATAGTAAACATTAACAGTATGTAATATTAACGTTTATTATTTTTATTCTCTTCTCTTTAATAACTTTGTTCTCCCATGACTGACAGATTTGCTGTCATACAATAAAATGCTTAATTTTTCAAGTACATACTTTCATTTGATTCATAGATGTAAGTGTTGTAGGAACTAGGTAACTAAAGGAATATCTAATCTAACAATATGAGTGTGACAAAAACATAACTAGATAAACAAAAATAACCTTCTTGCTATATGTGAAAGTGATAATCATTGTCAGTTATCAACACATCATTGCATCACAAAGTGTGAATATGGTTTCTTTGCCATGTTTCATGTGGCAGTATGCCTCTCTTGCCTAACTGCTCCTACCACTTTAAATTTATATTTTAAAGAATTAAATACCTACGTAATGTATTAGATTTCTCGCAGTATAGACTATTATGATGACTATTAAAAAAGTGTACAAAACATTTATTATGTAACACAATTTTAGAATCTCCAAATCTACTGATAAAATTGTGCCAACACGTGCATGTTTTTATATATCTATACTTAATATTATAAAGAGGTAAAGTTTGTGTGTTTGTGACGTTGTAGGGGTAATCTCTGGATCTACTAAACCGATTTTAAAAATTCTTTCTGTGTTGAATAGTCCATTTATTAGCGAGTGTCATAGGCTATATAGTATCACGCTATGACTAATAGGAGTGGAGCAGTAATGAAATGTTTAAAAAGGGACGCGTTTATTTCTCGAAGTGGGCACGGGTCAGCTAGTAATATATAATGAAGAGTTAAAATACTTAGCTCTGCTGATTGAACTGTTCATACTGCTGCTGCTTCATTATATATTTTCTATTTGAGCAACAAACTAATACAACGTGCACTTTAAATATTATAACGTAATAACCTTAATTTTCACACGTCCGTGTGGTGACGGAGTAAGAATACAATATGTCACCACCCCATCTCATCCCATGGGTGTCGTAAAAACCGACTAAGGGACTATCCGTGTATATTATCTTTACGTAATAAAAAGAAGGATAACTTGAAATTAAACCCTATACCAATCCGTCTGGCCAGCGTGGTATTAGTAGGCCAAGTATCCCTCCGTCATAGGAGGAGGCCCGTCCCTGCAGTGGGACATTAATGGGCTGTTATGATAATGAACCTTAATTTTTAGGAAAGTAAAATTCGGAATAAAATATTTGTTAGTATTTGGGTGTAAACGTTTGGAGAAGGCTTATGTCCGGCAGCGGATGTCCATAGGGTGATATGGGTGGGTGGATTTCGGTGTTCCCAGTTAAGCAATTGCTAGGGAACAGCCGGTGTACAAGTGTAGACAGCGCAGCAATGTGATGGCGACGCGATGCATGGAGTCAAGCCATCTTGTAACAACCGTACGTTTTGACCGCGCAATGTGGTATAAACATATATGTAAAACAAAATCAGTTTTTTTTGCATTTTTTTGTATAACATAGTAGTATGTAAATATAGCGATACCTACTGTTCATCAAATCTTAAAGGTAACGTTTGTCAGTTCTGACAAATTGAATAATAGGGTTGGGATAAAAAAATCACTTACTATAATATCAGAACTTTAAGAGATCGATTACTATAATTTCCGAATTTTCAGACACTTTAATAATGATCTCTTACTATACCCCTTCCAACGTAAGTTTAGCTTTTTGACAGTTCACGTCCATGAAGTTTCGTAATATTTCTGCTTATTTTTCAAACAAATAATATTGTATTTCATGGACGTACCCATGTTTTTTTCAGTTACCATGGTTACTTAGTGATGGACACTCATAACGATTACCCCCATTATGAAACAAATTACAAATAATCGGTAGAAATAAATGCTATGAATAAACCGGAACTCTTCTTAATACGTTTATAAAATGTAATATGATATTTTAGATTAGCTATAACCCGCGAGTGTGTCACGATAAATTATGTATTTTAAATAATACCTAAGCTAACTATAACTTTATCATTTTAAGCTATAGGCTAATTCTCTTAACATAGATAAAGAAAGAAACAGTAATAAAATGATAATGTAAGTTGATGTAAGGATCCAAATGTGTAAAATAAAGTAATTTGAAAAATCACGAAATCGCTTACAATCGAATGGCATTACATTCGAGATACTGCTGAACGTCACTAACGTCAACCTGTCAAATGTCGTTAAATATAGTGGAAAGGGTATAGTAGTGTAAGATCTAGTACTAGTAGAGAATAAAAAAACATTCTAAAGATTTCTTTTACTTTAATTATCATTATTTAAATAAAAGTAATGTTTAGATTTTTTTTAAACATGGACTGATGATTCTGAAGCTTCGTGCTCGAAGGTGCCTATAGTAAAAGGTGGACGCCTCATAATATGCCATGCTGGGTCAGCGTCTACCGGCTTTATGGAAAATTTGTTATTAGCTGTCCAATCTGTTAGGAGGAGGGATATTCTGTAACAAATTTAAGAACCACTTTCGGAACCTTACCGCGTTTATTTCTCCATGATACTCTTTCGTGCTTTTGGATTGGAAAGCTAATAAGGAATTTTCCACGAAGCCTGTAGACGCTGACCCAGCACGGCATATTATGAAATTTGTCTATAATGATTGACTTAAAAATAATTAAATTAATTTATTTTAGGGTACCTATGTATTAAGTGATTAATGAAGTCGCGCAGTAATGTGCCGTTAGTTGATAATTTGAAAGTGATACATTCGATTATTCGTATATTATGTAAACGATTTTTTGCATACAAGTGAATCTGAAGAGTCGCAACACTACGAGCAGTGACCTAACTACGTGACTTTGCAATGAGGTCAAGAAGTACTATTAGATATTATTTACTTTGAAAATATGTGTTATTTTGCTTTGTTTGAAAGTTTTCAATTAAATTTAAATAATAAAGAATTGTACATTTACAGATACAATAATAAAATCTTTCTAAATTCATGATTTTACGAAAAAGGTTATTAAAACTGAATAATGTACGCATGAACAAAGTTGTTTCAATTGAAAAAATATGAAACGTCATACGGTACCTCTTAGATTTGTTGAACAGTATGGTATTCTCTTATTTATTTAAACAATATGGAAGACTTACAGCTAATATTACAAATTAGTTTATAAAGTGGTAATCTGACAGCCAATAACAAGTCTTCGCTTATAGCAAAGCTCGCTTAGCTTATGAGTGAATTGGCAAATTGTTTATATATGTATGTGTATATACATATATCTTTATTTATATTTTATCAATCATATACCTAATAGTTAAATAAGTATAAAAAAATAGGTTTTTTTTTTTTTTGGCGATTCTAAGATTACGCCAATGACCAGTTAAGATATTACTTGTAGTAGACGAGCAAGGTAATCAAAATTTGTTTTATACATAAAAACGTGTTATTATCTGCTGTACCAAAAAGGTGGATAATAACATAAGAATATAAATAGGAGCAAAGAATTAAATTTGAATGACATTAAATAGGTAACTATAGATTATAATATTATTATTATTATAATACAGCCATATATAGATTATAATACAGCCAGCAAAGAAACAGTTCTCAGCGCCTATCATGGGTATGTCTCGTCAGTGTTACGCTATGGATTAGTGATATGGGGCAACTCAGTGGATGTAGATAGGGCATTTATAGCACAAAAAAAATGTATTAGAGCCATGTGTGGTGCTGATTATATAGATCATTGTAAACCATTATTTCAAAAATTAAAGATACTTCCACTGCCATGTCTATACATTTTTGAAATTAGTTTGTTTGTTAAGAAATATCATCATCTATTTCCTATTTATGAGCCTATTTCTAAAAGAGTTCAGGAAAGAAACCCAAACCAATTAGTGGTACCAACCCAGAGACTACATTTGTACAGTTGTAATGCCTACTGTATGGCAGTAAAAATTTACAATAAACTACCACCTCAGATAAGACTGTTGCCTTTACACAAATTTAAATGTGCATTGTTTTCTTGGCTTTTGGACATGTGTTTTTATTCTGTGAATGATTTTATAGACTATAAGTATAAATAAATAAATGTTCCTAATAGTAATAATTTTTAGTATAGTAGGTTTATAAAAAATAGTAAAGTAGATAGTAAATAATTAGTAAGTAATGTCCTATTATTGTTTATGTTTTTATATTGTTTTTTTTTTGTCATTGTCTCTGAAGTATTTATGTGATGTTAAATAATATAATTAATATTGAAAATACCTAGTAATTAAGTGCAATATTTCTACACCGAACACGGTAGTGTATGTTGAACCATTTTATGTGTAACAACCTGTAATACCATATACTTAGAAATAAACGATATTCTATTCTATTCTATTCTATTCTATTCTTGTCAGTGCTAAGCATACCGTAATTGTCACAGATAAAATACTTTGTATATTATTTTCTTTTCTATAAATGTTTTTAATATGTATGATGTGGTAGTGCTTTGAAATAAATAAATAGCTAACTTTCTTTGTATGTAATTTAGTATCGAGACATTTATTTATTAGAACTTTGACTACCTCGGTGGCGCGACGGTAGCGCAAGCGGCCCCACGCAGGACAATAATTTGTGTCACAAATTATTGTCCTGGTCTGGGTGTTCTTTGTGTCCGTTAATTGATGTTTGTAAAAGGTCCCCGCGACACAGGGCATGATCCCTAGTGCGGGAGTTGTCTTTTTTTTAAAATAAAATGAAAATGAAACTGGAGAGTACGCTATCTCTGAAAAACTTGATATATTTCGACGTCTGTGGCATAATAGTTGTGGTTCATGGCAGCTACGCAATACCATATTTTCAAGTCTAGCATCAGAATATAATTTGAGGTGGTTAAATCTGGTGAATAGTAGTACAGTAGGGTATAGTTAATATGAGCTGTACCACACTTTTGGACTGCCTTCTTTCAGTCAACGATCAATCAGTACTGCTTTGTGAATTTTCTTTAACATCAGGAGTAGTCACCTTATTAGCTTGACCACTACGATGTTCGTCTTGACAGTTCCTACGACTTAAACTCAGCTAACAAATATTTTATTGTTGTAAACGAAGGCCCACCCACAGTAGAATCTAGTTAAGTTTCCATCCTAGTTGGGCTGGGGCCTTTAACATAACATTGACCGATTGTTTTCATTATTATAGATTTAAAAAAAACCTTTCACTCGTGATGCCCGTCAAACAAATACCAAACTGTCAAATACCAAACTTGGTTACAAGCGGCAGCGCAAGACTAGGTGTGGGAGCCGCCCGCGTCGACTCATTAGCACACAATCACATTCCAGACAAGAACCACTGAACCGTCCGTCACTTGCACTGGTCATCACTGCACGCCTGTGCCTTTACAGACATGCTTCAACTGTTTTGTTACGCAAAGTCGCAATCTATACATATCTAACACAGAACACAACGCCAGACCACGAACCCGATGTACCGGTGAAGGGCACCTAGACAGTTTGGCCTTCAGTTTTACTTTTTAGGAGTATTATTTTTATTTTACTTTTGGGTTAGGTTAATATAGGTAATAAATTAACCGTTATGTTTATGTTTTATGGTTTTTTCTTGTACCATAAAAGATGTCTTTCTCTGTTTGTTACACTCTGTATATATTGTACATAGCATCCCAGCTCGTGATAACGCCTCTTTATTGGTCCACTTGCTAAGTAGAGGTCAATCAAAAATCACAATTGAATGACTATTATTTGTAAATGGACATTCAATTGTGTTTTTTTTATATTATTTAACATGTGCAAAGCTCTGCTACTTTAAAATAAAACGGTTCTTTAAACTGTAAGAAAATATAAGCAAACCTTTATTTTATACTTATACAAGTAAAACACACAACCAGAACAATGTCATCGACAAGCAGCATGCACCAGGGTGCCTCTTCCTGTATGCCCGACGTCAAGGCGTCCAGAATCAGTAGGAAGAGGTAAGGACTTAAAGCCGACCCTTGGTGCAAGCCTACCACCACACTGAACTGGTCGGGGTTGCCAGCAGACGATCGGACGTATGTACTGGCTTGCCTGTACATAGCACGAATTAACTCCACATACTTCCCAGGTAGAGCTTTCTCTTCATGACCCACCACAACACTTCTCGAGGCATCCTATCATACGCTTTTCGAGGTCAAGTTCTTGTGGACACGTTTATACTTCTCGCACAATTGGCGGAGTGCAAAGATGGCGTCCGTTCTCCCTCGACCTGGCATGAACCCAAACTGGTTCTGGGTAACCTCACTCTTTTCTTTATCACCTTTTGAAAGAAAGAAAGAAAGAAAGAAAAATATTTTATTTTTGCAAATAACAAAACAATTACAACAATGTAGGTATATATCTATTAACAAATACAATTAAAAACATTTTATTTATTTGCAAAAATTGAGGTCAGCACTCAGGATTGTTGTTGGTTTGCCGCAAGGACGACAAACCAACCCTGATTTTCAGTGCTAACCCCAAGTGACGACCGGACTACAAACTAATAAAAAACAAGACGACAATAGACAAATATTATAACCAAGACAAATATAATTAAACTAAGTACATGATATTGTAAGGCAAACAAAGCAACTGCACAGTCCATGACATACCTAAATAAAAACATTAATAGGTACTATCATATTTTATATTTCAATGTAAAATATACACTTAAAATAAATACTTAAAATAAAACTGTACATAAAAATAAATAATAAATAAATATGTGCGGACAATAACAAAATACGCGCACCACACATACAGCGGAGGCAAACCGGTTTCGGTGATGTAATGAACATCGCAGTCGTGCGAATCATTCGGCCGCCCCATGCTGCCGCGGCGCCGCGCCCGTACATAGTGTTTACATATTAATATTATTACTTTACTAAGAATATATAAAAAAATATATATAAAAAAAAATAAAAACGGCCTACAGACAGAACCTATATGTAATAAAAATATAGTTATAGAGTATATAAACATTGATAAATATTGATGGTGATATTAATCAGTCATAGTCACAACAAGTCGCAAAAGAAATTAAATACAAAAACGAAAACAAAAACAATATACGTAAGTATTACAACTATCTAACGTCACGTTATTCATAACTAGTTTGGTACGGTTTTTTGCTCCTGTAGTAGATTCTTTTTATAATTTATTTTAAATGAGTGCTTTTCCCATACTTTCATAGTATGTAACATCAGCTTAATTTCTCTATAGTCGTTACAATCCTGGACATTCCTTTTATTTTCGAAGCTGGTTACTGGCGTGCTAAAGTATTTTCTATTTAAAAAGGGTACGGTGACATTTGATCTTATCCATGTTACTCAGTTTATTTTTGTACAAAGTAAAAATAAAAGCTTATATTGTATAGGCTTTAATATTTTAATTAAATTATATGAAATATTTGTTTTATATCTTGAACCTATTATGTAAAATATAAACATAACATAAATTTTAAAATTGTATGCGCGTCTCGGAACGAATGGTAAAAATTGACACAATAAAATTGTTTAAATCGATTTTTTTTTAATATTCATAGTAAATAATATTATAATTTTATTTCAGTTGTCTTAAAACTAAATATTAGTTTTTGAATATAAAATACTAGCTGACCCGTGCCCACTTCGTTAGGCCGCGAAAAAAAGCGTCACTTTTTTAAACATATTTCATTACTGCTCCACTCCTATTAGTCATAGCGTGATACTATATAGCCTATGACACTCCCCGATAAATGGCCTATTTAACACAAAAATAATTTTAAAAATCGGTTTAGTAGATCCAGAGATTACCCCCTACAACGTCACAAACACACGAACTTTACCTCTTTATAATATTAGTATAGAGTATTATCCATGTACGGTGGATTAAAAATACCTGGTACATATTAATCAATAAATCATGCCTCTCCCAACAAACGCCACAGAACAGGGTCCTCCGCCCTCCGAATTTAGTCCGACCAAGCGATCTTTTTGAGGTAGAATTAATTTATAGTACAGGTATTTAAAGAATACAATTGTAAGAATACAATATGTCACCACCTCATCTCATCTCATGGGTGTCGTAAAAACCGACTACGGGACTATCCGTGAATATTACCTTTACGAAATATAAAGAAGGAAAACTTGAAATAAAACCCTATACCAATCCGTCTGGCCAGCGTGGTATTAGTAGGCCAATTATCCCTCCGTCATCGGAGGAGGCCCGTCCCTGCAGTGGGACATTAATGGGCTGTTATGGTGACAGGTATTTAAAATTAAAATAAAAATCTTACTCCAACCAAAATGTTGATACTAAGAAAATTCATCTATACCTACTAACATCGCGTTAGACAGATATTTTACGTTATTCGCGCATTATTTTAAAACTGAGATATCTTTTAAACTAATAATCGGATCTCATTGCTGTAAAGGTCAATTTTGTTTAAAATTAAATAAATATAATGATTAACGTATTTATTTTGATAAGGGTCAATACCATATACACAAAATACCTTTACAAACAATGCATTTCTTTAAATCAAATTTGATTATTATAAAAAAGGTCGTAGTAAGTCAACCTTAGAAGATAGATAAAGGCTGTCGTTGACTTAATTGTAAAACTTTTTTAAAGGTACAATTCTCTAATACATCATTTCAGTATATCTCCAGACGTTTAAGCAGCAGAAGCAAAATAAACGTTTATAAGCGTCTCTTTTATAAACATATTTCATTACTGCTCTACTCCTATTAAGCATAGCGTGATACTATATAGCCTATGACACTCCCCGATAAATGGACTATCAAACACAGAAAGAATTTTTAAAATCGGTTCAGTAGATCCAGAGATTACCCCCTACAACGTCACAAACACACAAACACACAATCACACAAACAAACAAACACACAAACTTTACCTCTTTATAATATTAGTATAGATATGGAATGGTATCATTTTAACATTGCCAATACGAAAATAGGCCGCTAGTTTTTATGGCGGGATTCGTACGTCACCGCGGCACTACTTTATTTTATTATCTAAAAAAAAATATTTTGGTAATATTTTACTTACGACCGACTTGACTGACTGTTTGTACATAAATGATTCGAACTTTACCTTAACTATAAGAGAATTAACTTGACTTAAACTATGAGAGAATAGAAATAAAAAAGCTAGCAACTCCAAATAAGAAGCGACCTAAGAAAGCACCAGTAATAGAAATATAGATAAGTTTTGATACCGCTGCTATCCGGAATCACATATACAAATTATCAACATAACCCAATGCCGACTCTACTGAAGTTGGTAAAATCCCTTCCTTTTTATTTATTTAAAGTGACCCCGTCCACAATCAGTTTAGCCGCTATCAATCTATCATTTACTCTTTTAACATCAAACACACTTTCTTTCAACCTGTTATCTAAAACTACACCCCTAACATTTTTCTTACCGTCACTACCACAATTGTAAAACTTATATCCTTCCCATATCTCTCGAGCCCTTTCACCCTTCCATTTTGTCTCTTGCAGACACGCCACGTTTATCCTTCGCCTTTTTAACACATCCGCTAACTCTCTTCCTCTTCCACTCATCGTTCCCACATTCCAACTCGCACACTTCAACCTTAATTCTCTCACACTTTGGACTCGCATCTTTCGTCCCGCCCGATTAGATGCGACAACCCCTCCATTTTCCACAAGCCGGGTGCTGCGCCTGTGCGTCGCCTATGGGGTAAGCCCTAACCCTATCGCTCACTTTATTAATTCTTCTCATGGTGCTAGTGGTTTTGGCTATATTTTACGGCCTGACGCCAACCCTCCTTAGGAATGCTGTTGTTGGTGGTTTACCCCCACCAAGAGGTTGACCCGAGGTGCTAGGTGATAGGCACGGGGTCGTGGTATCCCTTAGTCGCCTCTTACGACACCCACGGAAGGATATGAGGCAGTCCTATTCTAACCGGGAACCGCGCGGTAGTTTTTATAGTAAGTGGTGGTGGTAGTAAGTGGTAGTAGTGGTGGTCGAGCAGCAAATACCCCGACCGTACATAATGTTTTTTTTAGATTTTTCATTTTCTTATTTTAGAAGTTAGAAGAGGGGGGGGGGGCGGAGACCAACTTTTCTCTAACTTTTTGGAAGCGTCTGTCACGTAAACTATTTGGTTTAGAAAAAAATATTTTAGATACCTCGATATCATTTTTGAAGACCTATCCATAGACATTATTATCCAACAAGCACATAATGTTTCAGTTCTAAGTATAGGGAGCCCAAAATATTTATAATTTTTTATTTTTGCCTTTAAATCTTAATGCGGTTCACAGAATACATCTACCTACCAAGTTTCAACAGTATAGCTTTTATAGTTTCGGAAAAAAAATGACTGTGCCATAGGGACGGACACACATGACGAATCAATCACCACTGTGAACATGTGTCAGAAGGGAGATATATTGTGCCGCGGATAAACAATACCAGGAGGCAGAACCACGCCACGACTGCATGGGCATAGCCTAGCACCAGAAAGGTTAAAGAGACGACACAACTTCTTGCATAATATCACACCAGTTCAAGATGAACCATCTGCGACTAGAATCCAACTGTGGCAAATGAAACATGCCCCACCACCCATGTGGAATGCAAGGAGCGCCTGCCATCCGTTTCCCATATCAAATGGTCCAATTGGAAATCCCTTAACTCCTTAAGGACCCAGGTAGACCATTGCAAACAAAACCTGGTGAAATGGCCAATGACAAATTTTTCAGATGGCTGCTGTGAATGCGGTCAAAACCTGCACACAACGCCTTACCTCCTAAATTGTCCTAGGTGCCCGTAAAGCTGCACAGAAAGAGACCTTACGAACACCACAGACAATGTAATCACCGAAGCCAAGTTCTGGACTGACTGTAATTGACCACCGATGGTACAGCATTTTGTGCCTTATGATTCAAAAGAAGAATAAAAACATTACATATAAACATTACTTGTTTTTTTATTCATATTCCAATTTTCCATTATTATTAAATTAAAATTTCCATAACATTATAGCTTATCATATTGCAATTCCTTTTCTGTTTGATATTACTAAATAAAAAATAAAATTGTTTATATAAATAATAAAATTTCATATGTGTCTGACCAGTATAATCTTGAATACAAGTTGTTCTGAAATTCGAGAGTGTAAATGACAAAATTAATCTGTACTGCTTCAGATTCAGAAAAAAATTTTTATGCAAGTAATCTAAAACCACGGATTTTTATTGATTTTCTAAAAGATTTCTATTTCTATTTTGATTGGTAGGTTCTGAAATAAATGAAATTTATTTTGATCAATAACTTGGCATCTGTTTATACAGGGTGTAACAAAACCCGACGTTAATTCGAAACCGGGTGATAAGGCAAGTCATGCTGGTTATCAGAAAAATATTTTAAAAAATCTAAGTCGCATGGTTGTAAAGTTATAGGCCTTTGAAAAAAAACACAAAAATTTCCACTTTGTGACACTCTTTTCCCTCCTGTTGTCACAAATCTTAACTGTTTCCAACTTTTTTTTTTGCTGTGTTACCCTGAATAGTGCCTCTTTAAATTCTAATAAATAATTTAAAACCACCTGGTCTAGTTTTCACATCAATAGGACTTATTTCTTAAAATAAAATTTATTATGAAAAAAATGTCCAGTTTGAATTGACTGTAGTGAAAAAAAAGCGTACTACGCGAGTTTGGCAAGTTCCGCCAAAAGTTGGCGCATTTAGTAAGGATTTGAAAATGGTATCATACTTGGTAAATTTTTGCCGCTATCATGGACACAACTTTACAACCATGCGACTTAGATTTTTTCATATATTTTTCTGATAACCAGCATGACTTGCCTTATCACCCGGTTTCGAATTAACGTCGAGTTTTGGGACACCCTGTATATTGATCATTTTCTGGATAAGTCCTTCTAATAATAATATTAATTTAGTGCCAACACAATTGTATGAGGCTTTGTCATATACAGGATGGCTCATTCTCATTCAAATCGGTCAGTATGGGAAAGTCTTAAACTATAAGTCATACGAAGATTTGTTCTTAGGAACCGATTACATTCATACATTTGAAAAAGATACTGTACCCAGCTGGGGAATTGAACCCGGTTGTTTGCAAAAATAAACTTATAGTTTTTCTATTTAAATATAGATTCTGTAGGTCTTATGCAGTATATGTCTCTAAGAAACATTATGTCTAAAATGAAAAAAATGCATTGTTTTCACATATTTTAGTTCATTATCAAAATCGGTGACATGGTTCCTAAGAACAAATCTTCGTATGACTTATAGTTTAAAACTTTACCATACTGACCTATTTGAATGAGCCACCCTGTATACTTGGCTTTATATTGAAGCTAGGGTTGTGCTTTACTAAATATAAAGGTATTCTAAGTCATGAAGCCTAAATAATTTAATAATATTTTTTTCAAATAATATTTTATTAATTCATCATTAGGATGTAACAATACTGCTTAAATTAGATTTGATTATGGTCATTTACAAATGAAGTAATATAATATAGAACACACAACACTGTCAATTGCCCACCTGACTCCAATGTTCTTTTGAAAAAGTTCATTTATACAAAACCTGTTATGAAATGCAATAATAGTATGATAAACACTAAACATTTATTTAGGCTTAAACATTGTCATATTATTTCAAATTCTTAGACTTAGTTCAAGTCGTTTTAGTTTATATTTTATGTGTGGAGTTAAAAAATGTAACAAATTAAATTTAAATAACATAAGTTTCGCTAAATTGGTATGCTTGATGTAGTGAATAATAAAATTGTTTATGCTGTTGAGGTTTTTATTGCAGAACAAAAGTAAAAGTTTTATTATACAAATAACAAGAATTTAAATATTTACTATTAAAACAGTAATACTAGTACTACTATAATAGAGAATAGAAATGAAGGAAGTGTTATAAATCTGATAAAAGCATAGCTAAACTTTGCTAAGGCTTTATAATTTAGTAGGGCTTTTCAGCGTTTGTAAGAATATTGCATTTGTAAGACAATTACAAAATATCGCAAAGCTCTATTATACAATTTTATTGCAAAACACCAAATATGTATTATAAATCACTCGCCAGCAGTGGAAGGCAATATATATAAGTAGTGCAATTATTTAGCTAAGATATTTAATTATTATGGTACCTGATTCATACACAGTCTAATTTCTGGGAGGGACTCTTATTAGGAATATCAGTATCTATTCCAATAAGGTAAGAGTTGCACAGATATTATATAAAGTGTTTGATAGTCCTTGAGCCAGGGTATGATATTATTATGTACATGAGGTACAACTACTACAGATTCTTCTGATTATGTTGGTAGCAAACTTCCTATTAGTATTTGATCAGTTTTATTTTGGTTAAGTATGTCTGCTTCAAATGTTTCATCATCATCTCAGCTAATTGACGTCCAATGCTGGACATAGGCCCCTTCTAAATATTGCCACCTTGTGCGGTCCTGCGCCTCCCTCATCCATCGAAACCCTCAGATGTTTATAAATAAATAATTGTCACACATTCACACAACCCCAAAGTTATATTTCTTTAGAAAGAGTAAATAAAGTTGAAGAACATAAAATACTTTGCAGTGATTTAATGCTTATCTATCAAGAGCCAACATTTTCATCATATTGTTTTTCTTGCAATATAGAAAGTTACCTGCTTCATTTGCCCACCCTATAGGCTGATATAGTTTAGTTCAAAGAAATGTGTAACTAATCAGATCACAAGTTTAAGTTTATACTTAACATATTAGAAGAAAGAATGTATTGTAGTTTCTTGAGTAATATTTATTTTGAATTATTGATAGAATTTAATTTTTTAGCCATTATCTATAAACGCACAGCCCAAATTATTATTTCATAACGCACAGCAAGTAAAACAAGAAAGCTCAGCAATTACAGACAATTCTTGATCATTAATGAATATTATTATAATAGTCTTCAAATACACAAACACACACAAGCTTTGTGTTGGTTTATCCATGAGAGTATTGTGGGTATTTACTGCTGATGTGCTTGGGTCATGATTACCAATGAATAAACATATATTTATAATATTTTTTTTTCATATCACTAATAACATCACAATGGCTTAGTTCAAAACAAATTATTATCTTATTATAAATATATGACACTTCACTTGCCTTGTTTGTGTTAATACAATATTATTTTAATAACTTCCTTTTGTGGTAAAGGAATCATATCAGGCTCCATTATATAATCTCTAAACTCTTCTACCTAGGACGTAGTTGTCACATTGTGAAACTCTTATTGGCATCAATTACTATGTTATATATTCAAACTGATTTTCTTCTCCCATTCTGGTTATTTGGCCTCATACATTGCTTTAGTGTTTTAAATCAAATTGTTTTTTTTGTTTTCATAACGAAACATTTCCATAAACTTGTAATTGCTGATATTGGGTAACCATTGTGTATAGGCATGGTGACAAACACATATAATTTACACCAAAACATAAAAAGCAAAACTTCTAAATAGAACACTGCCATTTGTTCTTGTCAAGTTTCCACAATATTAAGTAGGTACATAGTAGGTAAATATTAATATTTTGTTCAGAATGTTTTATGTAAGTGATACAAGTACAAAGGTTTGTTCTCCTGTGTTACAAGGTGTTAACTATTACAAGGTGAGCAATTGGGGTGAATATAACAGGCTATGCACCTTGTACAATTTAGTTCATTTTACATGAGTAAAATAGCTTAGATGAATTCCCTTGTTTTTTTTAAATTTTCTTAGTTTGTCAGGATGATTTAAAATTATTATATTATTAAATTATTACACTAAAATTAATTGTAATGCAGACAATACCACTTAATTTCAACTCTGGGTCAATCTACTTACCTGAATGAACAAGTTACCAAGATAGAGCAAATCAGACAAGTGTACGAAATACGAGTTAGTTGATTTTAACTAAAGAGAAGTATATTCAATGATGCCAGATGATATTTCAATAAAATATGTAATAAGAACAACTCACCGCTGTGTTCCGTGAATATGTTAGATCCCAGCATGCGGGGGTCCTTCGGCACCCGCGGCTTGCTCCGGGCAGAGCGCATGGACGCGCCGCTGGCCGTGCCGCGTTCCTTTGCCTGCTGCGCTCCCATATTGCAACGTCCGGCGCCTACCGCTGCGACCAGCCACCACCACACAAGCTAATTTAATAACACCGCAGACGCGAACAATTCAAGCTCCATACTCCTATTTATATCACTTCACTTTACTGTTTATTGCCTATGAACGTGATGATAAAGATTCACGCAAGATGCATTCTTGCGATGCAATTAGTATCCAAAACCACATAACACAAATCATTCGATCACAAAAAATAATACAACCACCGCCATTATGTGTGAGACTGACATGTTTGTTTGACGTCGATTTTTTAGTTTTACGAACTCGCCAATGAGGGCAGCACTTAATTAACCACAGAGTGCATAATAGCCCACAGGTAATATATTACGATTCTCTTTGGTAACTCTAGTCTAGATGTTAACTTTTTAATTTTTGAAAGAAGACTTCCCAACTTCTATCAACAATACAATAGATTCCCAGTCTCAAACTAAAAACGGCCAAGAAAATATAATATCAAGAATATTGCGATTACCTGCAGATTTGCCAGGTACTTGTAAGTGATAATTCTATAGGTGTAAGTGATAATTCTATAGGTAGGTAGAATTATTTATATATTAATTCTGATTTAAACTAAATATTTAGACAAGGAATGCTAGAGCTAAAAATAGCTCATCAAAACATACAAGGGCTTCCTAGCAAGGTAAGACCTAATCTTAGCATTCCATGGATTCTCCGTGCGGGTGCCGGGTCCATCGCGTGATAGAGGACGGAACATTGGCGTAACAGCGTCTGGGACTTACGACCCAGATGTAGGTATAAGGAGGCCCCCTTACAACGCGTTAGCGGTCACCTTCACTGTCTGCTATGTTCCGTCCTCTACCTATCCAAATTTGGTATGAACCTAACAATGCCGTTTTGGACATTCGTGATAGTAGAGAGCTTACTGAAGTTCTCGGCAGTCCTAGTTCTTTTAATAAGCTGTAGAGGGATTTAGCTGGAGTACCCCTCGCACCTGTTTGCACGGCATATAAAGTAACCTTGTAGCCATTTCTGGTTATCTCATTTGTCAAGTCAAAGTATTTGTTTGTCTTAATTGCGTGGTCTTTCGGGATGTTAGTTTCCCACGGTACCGTGAGCTCAATAAGTACTACACGCTTATTCAAATGTGAGTAGAGAAATATGTCTGGTCTTAACGGCGACACACAGATATTCTCCGGGATTTTATAGTGTGTTTCATACGTGTCAACCAGTAGTGTCCAATCGCTTGCCGAGCACAGAACTGAAAAAGGCTTAAAGGTGGTCTTTTTAGTGGTGCCTTCCTTAACGAATTGGATGTTTTGTCGCTCATTTGTAGTCAGTCCTTTTTTAGCTCTAGCAATCGATAGACTCACTGCCTCGCGTATAATCCCTAGTACTCTGTCGTGACGTTGCGAGTAATGACCCCTATCCATAAGCACTTTGCAGCCTACCAATAAGTGTCTAGCCGTACCAATTTCTTTGCCACATTCTGTGCATTTTTTGTCCGTGGCTTTTCCCCATCTTACAAGATTGCTTTGATCAGGAAGAGTCAATTGGAAGGCGTTGAGGTAGAATTTAAGTAATGATGGTGACCAGTCGTAAAGCAAAGTGCGCCACTTCTAGGCTAAAGGTATACAGTAATCACCTAGAGTAACCCATTCATTTTGCATTTCTAGGTTCATTGCGTGCACTCTATAGCTGTAATTCTCATCTTGGTTTATGAAAGATTTTGTAATTTCTTTGTCTGATTGTCTTTCCGTGTTTCCAAAACCTGCTCTATTAGTTTGCGCGCCTATCATGAACTTTTTGTGAAATTGTAACCGTGACTCGAGCGCAGATGAATTTTTATCAGTTGGGATGGATTTTACGATTTCGTCTTTAGATGTTGATAAGACTTGCATTTTAGTGACTCTTAGATGTTTATAGAGTTCCGATGGTTTTTTTAGTTTCATCCCAAAGTTATTTGTGTCTCGATACAGAGCGGAAGAGTCTGCAGATTGAGCAGTTTTAAAGATCTCAGTGGCCGCGCGGTTCGCCGCGTTTCAATGGCGCGGCCATGTTTAAACCCTTATAACTTTTTAACCGTATCTTTGACAAATTTATGGTTTTGGGAATCAACTTCTACAAATTTTTACAAAAAATTGACATGGTTTTTTTTAAAAAAAAACGCTATGGCCGCGCGGTCGAACTGGACACGATTTGTATGTTCCAGACATCCAGATATTCCGGGAATAAATCCCTTCTGGTGGCTTGGTCTGAAATAGTTGTTAGTTAACATGTATTCTGTCATTTTTATCTGTAAAATGGAAAAGAATATTTTGGAAATTGTGTTGGTAAGTGCTATCGGTCTAGTGTCTTTTGGACTGGTTACTTCATCTTTCTTTGGAATGAGAACAAAATTAGCTTTTCCGAAGGCAGCTGGTATTTCCTTACTTGACCAGATCTTACTGTATATGCTTAGAAGATGTTTATGTACTGATGGGCACTTTTTATATATGATGTCAGGTATGCCATCAGGGCCCGGGGCTGACTTGTTTGTTTTCTTTTTGATTTGGTGTGTTATTTCTTCTAAGCTAGGTGGTTTATTATTGAAATTGAAACGAGGGTATGTTGGTCTGTTAATTTTAGGGTCTTCGAATGGTTTTTCACATTTTGTCACCTCGTAGGTATTTTTATAGTGATCGTAAATCTGGTCGTTCGTTAGTACCAGCCTCCCCCGGTTGCCATTAAAAATATTTCTCGAATATTGAAAAGGGTCCTTATCAAACTGTACTTCATGCTTTACTCTATTAAGGTTATTATTTTCATTAATAGATTGGACTGAAATGCCTTGAATTAATTTTAACATTGATCTTAAAGCCCGAGCAAGTTGGTGGCTGAGATGGTTATGTCCTAAGGTTTTAGCTATCCGTAGTCGTTTGATAAGCTCCCTTTTCCTTTTTCTCACTTTAATTTTGAATGTATTTTCTCTGTGGTTTCGAGCGTAACTTGGTTGTGGTGGATAATGCTCGTAGAAGTAAGTGTATACATTGGTTTGGAAAGTTTCGACCTGATTGTCTAAATCTTGTTTCGATCCTGGATGTTCTAGTAGGATTTCTAAGTTTTGGTCGTGTACTTTCCATGTGGACGATTTTAGGGAAGGAATTCTAAGACGGGCCCGGATGGTAATGGGCTCCTGGTTTGAGTCACATTTTGGTTTGCCATGGGATTTGTGAGGTTCAACTCTATCCGTAGCAAAAGTTGAAGGACTTACAGACGACTGTCCCGCTTCCACCCCATCATGTGTTTATAAGTGTTTCATATACCAGGCTCTTCTTTTGTACTGTTTCCCGCACGTGGGGCATATCAAGTCCTTTTTCTCGCCTAGATCGTTTTCAGAATCAATCTGTGGACAATTCTTTCGCCCCCCCTCTCGGACTGTCCTGGGGGTATTTATTTGTTTGGACTTTTAGCGGATTAACTCTTGAGTAAGGGCTTGCTAGGCCCTTGCTCTCGGCTGTCTTTCCAGCAGTCGACTGTCTTTCCAGTAGTCATCTGTCTATTCCAGCTGTCACCTGTCTTTCCAGGGTCATCCCGTCTCTCCGAGCAGTCGAGTTTTAATAGTTATTATTAGTTATTGAATTTTTCCCTGAATTTAAATGTGGATATTTTATGTTTAACTGAATATTACTAAACTCCCCCATCCATCGGCTTCCCGCCGTCCTAACTAGGTCGTCGGTCCACCGAGGGGTATCCCTACCCTGCGCTTTCCGGTACGCGGTCGCCATTGCAGAACCTTTCTGCCCCAACGGCTGTCGGTTCTCCGCGCTGTGTGCCCTGCCCACCGCCACTTTAACCGGACAATTCTGAGCGCTATATCGGTTAGGTACTTACTTTATGCTGACTATACACGAAGTCAATTCCTTTTTTCTTCCCATTTTCATATTACTATTCGAGTTTCAAACTTGCGGCAGTCATAATCATTTTTGGGTTCCATGTTCATCACAGCTGTCTATAAAATGTATTGGGAATAGAGAAGCGGCTTCTATATTTGTCAGCTAAATTTGAACAGTGTCTCCGTCTGATAACATATCCACGGAACTAATATAAGTATGTATCCACTCTCCTGGCAAGGCAAAATGGCGGAAAATTGCACATGATAGTACCTATCATTGAGGTAATATGTACCTCAATGGTACCTATACGTATATTGCTGTACCTATAGCTATTTTTAGAATTTAGTTGGGGTTTGCAAAATGAGGCACGATTTAAAAAGATTTCTCTGCGCAATCACCGAAAGTATACTTTCTATCTTTTTTATTTTTTTCTCTTTCTTTTCTTCTTCTGTCTTGCTTGTTCTCATGCTTGTCTTCTACTTTTCTTTTCTTTGATTATTATTTTTTATAATGTATAAATGGTGTATTATCCTGTCTAGTACTGTCAAATATTTTAATTGTGTATATGATTTATGTTAAAAGAAATATTGTAAACAACCGAATTTTAAAAGAGTTGCCATGAGTTTCTTTGCCAGGTTTCTTCTCATTGGCCCAACCATTTGGAAACTGGAATTTATGGATCAACACAGACAGACAAGTAGATTTGAGTAGTAGATTGGTTTTATTTTTTCTTCTCTAATTTACATTGGACAATACAACGTGTTTTTTTAGTGCTGTGGCGTTTGTCTGTGTCGATCTATAATTTTAACTATAGCTTCAATTTCAAGTAAATTCTAAAAGACGATTTCAAACAATTTGTGATAAATTTTATGAAATAAAGCATTTTGAAGTTTGAAGTTTGAGTAAGTAGTAACCACCATTTTGAATTTTGTTGACCGATGAAACAAAATGTTGCCAAGAAAAAAAATAATCATTGCCCTTTTCTGATCTAACAAATTTTAAATACAGTAGTATATTATCCGGCCGTTCAGAGAATGCGTTCCTGACACTTATCAGTTAGTCACGACTAGTGATGGACACAACATTATACCGAGTTCGTTACCGTTACTCCAAAATGAACCGCCGCGTTATTTTTATGATTAGATTTAGACCGTTTTAAATTGGCGGAATCATTTAAAATTTATATTTTAGTTCTTTACGTGGAAACAATAAAAGGGAATATTAATATAATAAAATTGTTTTATTTATTATTTTTTACAAAGTTACAATCTGTATTTCTATGGAATAAAGTACATTGAACTAAATGTGCGTACAGAATATTAATCAGACTCCGATTCGCTTGAGGAGGTGGTGTCTTCATCATCATCTTCGCCTACATGTATAATTATATTATTATCAATTACAGAATCAATCCTGATATCTCGGTCAAAATGTTCCATAATCAGGTTTTTAGTCTTTTCGACAACCTTTGCCCAGTCATCTCTTGTGACTTTCCCGCAGGCTTCTTTTAACAGGGTCATCATCTTTTTCGTGCTGAATGGCGGGGAAGTATTGTGGCGGGCGGCGTAACCTTTTATTTGAGCCCAGATTAGCTCAATCGCGTTATATTGGCAATGATACGGTGGAATTCTTAGAACGCGATGACCGTACTCCAAAGCCATTTCATCGATTTCGTATCGCACATTTGCCGCTTTATTTTCTTTCACTAACTTAATTAGCTCTGCTTTTAGCATCTGCATATTTGCGTCAATGCCTTTTGCTTGTAACCAAGCAACCATTTCTTCTTTTTTATTAGCTTGGGTAGGTGGTTTCTGTATTTGAAACGAGTGATAGGAGGCATTATCCATCAATATTACAGAAGGCTCTGGTAGGCTGGGCAAAAGCACGTTCTGGAACCACTCTTTAAATGTACTGGCATTCATTTCCTCGTGGTAGTCATTTGTGGTTTTTGATTGAAATGCCAGTAAAGCGTTCTCCACAAAGCCGTATTTTGCAGTACCTGCGTGGCATATTATCAGACGAGCCCCCTTACCCATTGGTACTTTCGACGTCGACGCTTGTGTATCATCCGTCCAAGAACGGGAAACCGTGTGATTGGCGTTTAGCCATGTCTCGTCAATGAACACGACATTATCCCAGTTATCAATTTTTTTTGCTTCTCTCAAGAAACTTATCCGTTTCAAAATGATGTCGTATCGTTCTAATAAAATTTTTCTTTTGTCTGTTTTTTTATACGAAAAACCAATATCTTTTAAGATTTTCGTTAAAGCAGTTTTACCCCCGCTAAACAGTCCAGCTTCTCTTAACGACGCCAAAAGCTTCATCCTGTTGAGATATTCATTTCTGGAATAGTAACCATATATATGATTTCTGATTGCATCGGCGTCAAAGGTATCAATATCTGTCACGGGTTTAGTTCTACGTTTCTTCTTCGGAGTACGTAAAATATTATCTTCCATGCCAGTAGAGCCGAACTTTTCTTTATTAATATTTGTAATCGTTCGTTTGCTAACTCCAAGCGCCTGAGAGACGCGTTCTTGTACTTTTTCGACAGGAACCAGGGGTCCGCCATTTTGCCGCTCCCGCTCAAAGTAATCTTGCAGCTTGATAATTAACTCACGGGCTCCAGTTTTCAATGTTTGTCCACGTTTAGGCATTATTATGCACCAAAAGTAAAAAGAACGCAATATAAGACACAATCAAAGTCAAATAACAACAGATCGCAAACACTTGAAGAACGTGGTCTATGCGCACGAAACGACAACAGACGACTGTTTCAGCGTCACAAAATGGCGGCCCATAACGCCATTTGGGGTTACCATTTTCAACCTAAATATAAAAATGCTACTTTGTATTTAATGTACTTTTATTTTTATATTTAATAAAAGTTATTCTAAAGTCCATTATTTTCAAATTCTTGAAAAGAAAAACAAAACGTATTATTTTATAAAGTATAACTGTATCGATAAGAACAGATTACGATACTATTATTCACTGTTATTGTTGGCACAGCACTACAAATATAAAGCGCTGACATAACCTTGTAATAGCGCAGTGTAGATTTAGAAAAATATTGTTTACCAAGTTATTTGACACTCAGTTTGACACAACATTATAACATTCATTAATTATTGATATAATAATGTTGTTTTAATGCTCATCAATAGTTAAAACGATAAACAACCAGCAAAAATATTTTTATCGTAACTGCAACGCCATTACAAAGTTACTGCGTCAGTTCAATCGCGACGTGTCAGGAACGCATTCTCTGAACGGCCGAAGTTTAATCAATATCATTTCAACTTGATATTCTCAATGTGTGTATAAAACGTAATTCCTTAATTTTTATATATTTGGTAAAAGAAATCTACTGTTAACAATAATCTTAAAAGGGTATCAGGTTAGCGCCATCTTACAGTTCTGATAGTACTACGTGGGAAGGCTAGTTTAAACGGATCATTTAAGAGATGGATAAGTGTATGCGTCAGAAATAGGGCGCCGAGGATTTGTTCGGTACCGTTACCCCCCCTGCTATAGGCATTCCTTCGTGCAAACTAATTCCGAGACGAGGCTGAGGCTCATCTAGTGTGGATATCTATGTTACGGTATTAAACCGGACCCTTACAAGGCGTCTCTATTCCATTCCACATTACAGATATGGCTTATCTATACCTAGATTATTATATAGTACATATCTCGCAAAGGTCCTTAAGCGTCGCTCACGGAGGAGCGTAAATAAAGGATGGTAACATTTTGAAAGATCCGCTACGAATATTGTTTTACTTTTAAAACAACAAGCCGAAAAATTGACGTGCTTAATAAAAACAGACAATGAAAAAATATTTTAAATTTCTTTATTTTGAAACATTTTCAACAACAAAAAATTAAATAACATTCAAATAATAATAAATAGGTCTACTTACAATACAACCAAACCAACTCTTAACAATTATAATTATCTAATTAAAATATTTTATATCATAGCATAGAATAAATAAATACAATATAATTTATTATAATATACTACTATTTCCCCTGACTGTCTTCGTTTATTAATATAATAATATAACTAATTTAAGCCAAGCTTCGCCGACATAACTATATACTTATCACATTTTTCAAGTAGGTAACCATTTATTTACATATAAAATATAAGTGTTAAGCGCCCAAGCTTCAAGCTCAGAACATTGTTACATTAAGTAGTAGGTACACAATTACAGTACAGCCATGTAAAAAAATATAAATAACAAAATACGCTAGGTACATATTTATGTCCATTGTAGGTAAAACCATACTCTTCTAACAGCTCAACTTTAGTGATGTCCAATAATATCTCAAACGTTACGCCAATTCTGATTGCAAGCGATTTCGATAATGTCTATTTAATATTCTCTTAGATTTTTAGGAAAGGAATAAATGAGTGTATTATAAGTACACGACAAGACATTGCCCTCTTTCCCACAGACGCGTTCCAAGGTAGGCGCCATAAGGTACTCCAAATCTAGTTTTAGCTGTAATTGTTTCATCGCTATTTGCTTAAAATCTATACTAATATTAAAAAGAGGTAAAGTTTGTGTGTTTGTGACGTTGTAGGGGGTAATGTCTGGATCTACTGAACCGATTTTAAAAATTATTTCTGTGTTGAATAGTCCATTTATCGGGAAGTGTCATAGGCTATACAGTATCACGCTATGACTAATAGGAGTGGAGCAGTAATGAAATTTGTTTAAAAAACGGACGCGTTTTTTTCGCCGACCTAAATAGCATTAATTTCTACCGTTAGTAATCGTTATGGTGCACATCACTTAGTGGGAGGTAACCGTCAATGAAGTACAATATTATTTGTTCAAAAAGTTAGCATAAACAATCCGCAACTTCATGAGAGTAAGGTATCATGAGTGTTCATATTGGACTGGGTTGGGTTTTCATATTTATTATTTATATTTTTTAAATTATAAGTACCTACCTACTATGAATATAATACAATTAAAGTATGTAATAGCGTAGCAATAAAATCGTTGTGTTGTATTTATTCTAAAGCCCGATTTACACATCGACAAGTACAGTAGCGAGTTAAGTAGTAAGTTGTTGATTAAGTTGATTTAAATAGATCTCTCTCCTATTTTTTGGCAAGTTTAGTAAGAAGAAGCCTCTTCTCTCGCATCTCGCCACCTTAACTCGCCAAAAAATAGGATGGAGATCTATTTAAATCAACTTAATCAACCACTTACTACTTAACTCGCTACTGAACTTGTCGATGTGTAAATCGGGCTTAACAGCTAAGAATGAGATGTGCACAGGCCGTGACTACCGGCAGAACGTTCAACGTCTTGCAATATGGCACTATTAGACAGGAATAACGGATCGCATCTTTGGTGGTTATTACAATTGTTACAATTATTTTGGTAAAGGTGTTCGTCCTCTAGGACACGCTAGTTACATTATTATGTTTAGCACAACTTTATTTTAATATTAAGTAGATTACCTTGTATAATATACCCATTCCCTTAAACATTTGCTCAATAATTAGTGATTACTAGTCTCGTTTGTTTACAATCTACTTATGCCTTAATAATACTAATCTTAATACATAATAAGCATCTCTTCGATTTAAGTCACAAAAATTAAGACAACCACGTGTGTGGCACGTGTAAAGTAGCAATTAAAATGTAATAAGTACATTATCATGTTTATATAATAACGTCTGTAGTACAGTAACAAGTAAGGGACCGCGTAGATAATGCAATGGCTTCGGCAAACCTAAGTTACTTATCAGACAAGTTCGCCAATGTACAGGAACTAAGATAACACCCTCTTCATACAAATTCGTGTTGATAATACTATTTGTCTTGATAACATATTAATATTGTTGTGTTTATATTTTATTGTTAATTAATAATAATAAATAAATAATAATACTGGCAACATTAAAATAAAATTCTTATTAATTCAGAAGAAATATTAACATAATTGTACCTACTAGTACTATTTATATCTAGTAATATAGTATTTTATAATATAAATATGTCCGTTTAATATAAGTATAATTCATTATTGTTATTGCAATATTGTAGAACGAGTAAATCAGTTTGTTGTGAGTGTGCGGGTGAGAGGGTTGTGAGTTCTTACCTATACTCGTAGTAAAGGTACTAACACTACCTACACAGTGTGAACGTTTCTTCTTTACAATTACCAGTCACAAGTACCTACATTACTCCATCCATATAATATATAGGTATATTATAAATACATATTTCTCTAATTAGCCTAAGCATGAACAATATACAATTAGTTACGTACAAATAATGAAGTGTCTATTATCTCTCTTAAGTAGTTAACATTCACTAAGTTGGTGTAAGCAAGATACGAACAATCTTCTGTGCTCGATACACATTTCATTATTAACATTTACTTGCTTAGTACTTGTAAGTACACATCTTGTAAGTATAACAATAACTACACGAGACAATGAGCTAACGTGAGCGACGTGTCTGCTTGTGCTTACCCTGTTACATACTACGATAATTGAGCGACAAATAACGATAACATGACGTATGATGCGCAGAGGGCCTGCACTCTACCCCGGCAGCGGCGCCTCCTCGTAGAAGTCCGGCTCGTCATCCTTGTCTATGTCTTTCTGTGCGCCGTCCAACTAGCAACAGACATATGCGTTAACAACGTGTTCATCTTAAAGTATAATATGTGTAGATATAGGTAGGTATATATGAGTTACCGCTCTGAGCTGCAGCGGCGTGAAGAGGTACGCGAGGGACATGCGCAGCGGCACCATCATCACCAGGAAGAAGGGCATCGCGAGACTGAAGCGCGACGACTTGACCGCGTAGAGCACGGCCAGCCCCGCGCACTGCACCAGCGTGTACAGGTGCATCTTGAGCGTCGGTACCTGCACTCACACACACACACACACGCATAGTAACATGTTGTACCTACTAACATATAACATAACACATGTATACAAGCAACTGTACAGACCCTTCTCACGTAGGGCACTTGCGGGTGATGTTTGACAGGTTTGAACAAGAGTATGCAGCGGTCCCAGAACTGTATCCCGCCGAGCGCGGAGATGCCCATGTACAGGAACACGCCGAACAGCACGGCCATGGGCACCAGGCGCAGAAACCTGGAGGCCAGCACCGACACGCCCACCAGCACGGACACCAGCAGCGCGGTCAGGCGTTGTTCTGCAACATATACAATGTACTACTTCAATATCTACTCCTACTTGTACATACCATTCTCTCTCTAAACTTTATAAACCAACATTCTAGTAAATATATGTCTTGTATTTCTAATTTTTTCATCAATATCAACAAATTTAAATTTTTAGGTACTTACTTACTTGGTCTTAATTTTATGATTATACCCCTTCCACTATATTTAACAACATTTGACAGCTTGACGTTAGTAACGTTCAACGGTATCTCGAATGTAATGCCATGAGATTGTAAGCGATTTCGCGATTTTTTGATTTTTCAAATTACTATAATTTACAGATTTGGATCCTTACATTAACTGACTGTTAAATTCTTTTACATACTCTTTGACGACGATATCGGTGGTTAAGTAACATCGCCAAGATCATCCCAAAGATGGGTGACCACTCAGTGGTATTTCATCTGAGCATAACGTTTAGACAGGCACTTCGCATCGCACTTTACGCTCGTGCTTATAATAGTGGTATGGACAATATGGTATAGCTCTTACCCTTGACCTGGACGATGTGCGGCTTGTCGCCGGGCGCGTGCGTGGTGGACATGATGGTGAGCGCGGACACGTGGCTCACGGAGCGCACGGTGGCCACGCACTGCCACGGTGCGCCGAACAGTCCGCACATCGCGTTCACTGTCGACATTATCACGATGTCCATGTGGAAGCCGCTGCCCTTCTTCAGTTTACGTTCCGGCTTGTCTATGATCAGCCTGGAAACAAACCATCACATGCCTCTCGCTACTTATATGTTACAACCATATTACGTGTATAGTGTTACCATAGGTACTAGGCAGAGGTAAATACGTTCGCTTACTGCTTCACTTAGCTTCAGTTATAAAGATTAGCACAGGCAGACTTACTTGTACAACATGACTAAGAGTCAAAGTCTTCACGAGTACTCGTGAATAATATAAGCAATTAGGGACTTGAAATATTTAATATGAAGGTGGCGTGTCTTACTCAGCGATGTGCGTCTCCATGAACACGATGATGTAGACCATGAGCGCCGGCAAGGCCATGGCGAAGGCGGCCCAGGCGGGGATGGTGTCGAGGCCGGGGTTGAGCGGCACGAACCAGCTGCGCTGCGCCGTGGGGCTGAGCCCCTGCGGCACGCGCAGTGTCTCCGTCCACACGGGCACGGCGCACGAGATGCCCACCATCAACACGATCGCTATCGGCACGCCGAAGTCTCCGAGCGCGCGACGAGCCTGCCACACAAATTATCTATAGGTAAACACTATTTACTTATTTTAAAGCACTAATAAATATGGTGGATGGATACCATGTTTAAAACATATTTAGGTACCTATTGGAAAAATTTGTTTAATCATTTTAAAGTCAACTCCCGCTTCTTGGACTTTTTACAAACATCAATTAACGGAGACAAAGTACCTACACCCAGACTCAGGCAGGACAATAATTTATTAATTTTTTCATATTAAACAAATAGATTATATTCCGCCGGGAACTTATTTTTTTAGCTTTTTAACCCAGTTGTTACTGAAACTATTTTTTATTCGATATCTTCCTAAGTTTTTAATATTGTTACCTTGATACATATAGTAAACATGGAAAAATTTAAAAAAAAATCTAGATTTTCCAGAAAGCTGGGAAAATGAGGATCGTTATAACGATCAGTAGTAATAAGCGGGTAGGTTAACGGTAACACAAGTACCAATTTATATATTGTATCCCATTTGTAGTAAAAACACTGTTGGTATTACAAAACGTTTTTATTGGATGCAAGGGAACCTTACACTTTTGACAAGCAAAGTTTGTGTCTTTTTTTTACGAATGGAATACTGAAGTAGTGAGTCATTGTATTCCACTAACTGATCAATTATATCGTAGCGAGAGGTTTCCCTATAATTTCTGGGAGTTGGACTCAGTTCTTTTATGTGTTTCCAAAATACCTCTGGCTAAGTTCTCCGAGGTACGTAAGAACGTAAGGTAATCGTAGTCTCCTCCATTATTTTTGTAAAAGGTTGTCAAAGCAGCAGAAAAAATATGAGGAAAATATTTTTTGCTGCTTCTTTGACAAACTTTAGCTTTACGTAAGGGCTCGATGGTTTTTGAATTAGATGCTATGTCACCACGCTGTTATCATTCCACTTCCAAACTAAAATATGCTCTGGCTGACTTATCTAGTACTTGAAATTGCCTCTTGCAATTTTCTTGAATTCGTTGTTGTATGGCAAAGGACATTTTTAGTACGGTCTTCACGAATTGTTCCAGTAGCTTTGAGTCTTCTATTACCCAATTCGTGAAAAACTTCAATGGAAGAAAAGAAATTGTCAAAGAACAGGTGACAAGGAGCACCTGGGAAACGAAATTGTAAATGATCAGCAAAATAAGCTAATAAATAAGGCCCTCATCACCAGAATCTTTATCTGTGTGATCGGCATTAGCGTTATCCGGTGGAAAAATAGTTCTACATCTTAGGAACGTAGAATCATCATCCACTTTTTCCAATTTGTCAATGATTTTATTGAGAAACAATGGTTTAGTATGATCCATTGATCTGAAAATAAAATATCCCTATATTACTACTGATCGTTATAACGATCATGAAATATAACACGTAATTTTTAATAAAAATAGTATGTAAAAGGTCTAAATTCACTTCACATTTTGTAAGGCAGGTAACAAATTTATAAAAAATAATTATAAAATAAGTTTAATTCACAGAAACTTTGTGAAAACTTACCGTTTTGCAGACATAATGAAAGTTAATTTCACTTGTATAAATGAAAATCCAAGTATAATTCAAAATTAATATTATAGGATAAGGAAATACGCCCAGAAACACAGCTAAAGGATCACTGAAACTATTAATAGACAAAACGCAAAACATTGCGGTAGTCACATATTTTTAAATTGAGGGTATTTTAAATACAGTTTTGTGATCGTTATAACGATCGGTCGCTGTAAATGGTGTCCGTGACGGTAGCGTACACAAGAGCTGTATCGAGTTGGTTACTATGCCAAAAAACTCGGTGTAAATACTGCCTAATTAGTGTAAAAATAAAAAAAACTCTTCCTCTTTAGTTTAGGAAATAAACACCATTTTCAATGGGTACGCCAGCGTCACGATCAAGCTAGCGTACCCATGGCCGTACTCGAAAACGGCTAATTGTAATGCAACAGAAGTTACACACAAAAACTCGGTACTAACTCTGCCCCCGCTATGCAAAATTTCATAACAATTGCTCTTGTAGAAACAGAGATATTGAACAAGACTTTTAAATGACAGCGTTATGGTAGCGTACACATAATAGTTCTGATTACTTCTGATAGATAGGGAACTTTTCTTTTGATAAATGCTATATGAAAAAATTCGGTGTGAAATTCTGACTCTATTAGTGTAAATACTTTATGCGAATTCGCAGTGGAATATGTCAAAAATCCATGTTATTTTATGTTCATAGTACTGGTACAGATATGCTCACAAGTGATTTGACAAGTTTTTTTAAAATACAGAATTAAAACTGATGAAACGTGATGAAATACTGAACTAGGAGTATATTCACTTTATTAATTTCTAGATATAGCCCTGATAGAAAATGAAATAATTAGAAAAATTCAAATAAGTAGCTTTATCAGAAAAATAACGTTTGTTTTGCCAAAAACAACAATTTTTGTCACAGTATAATTATATTAGGTTCTGTTTTGTTATATTAATGACAATTTACATTAAAACAGGTTATGATTTAAACATATTTATTAGTAAGAATCAGTCTTAGAAAATATTTACAAATAATAACAATTGTACAATTATTAATTATATGTATATTAAAAATCACAGTATAATCACATTTGATATTGTTACAATAATCACAGTTTGAATTAAAACCGCATTTGTTGTATAAAATGTAATACAGGTTATGATTTATTTATGTTTTGTACAAAATAATTACAATTTACCATAAAATAGGTTATGATTTAAACATATTTATTTGTAAGAATCAGTCTTAGAAAATATTTACAAATAATAACTTTTTTTATTTTAAAAATTTATAACATATAAATTTTTAACTTAACTAATATTCACTGCCACAAAAAAAAAACAACAACACATCACAACAGGGTCCGACTAGTCACATCACAACGGAAATTATGTGAGCGGGTTTTTTCGCGCATCCTTACCCCGCTCACCCCTTATCCTCACCCCCCGATCATGTTAGCTGCCATAAGACGTGCAAGCGCGAAGGAGAAAGTATTAAGTATAGTCTATTTCTAAATTTGTTAAATCGTTAAAAGAATGGTTAATCGAGAAGACATTTTACTCCGTAACAGAATTTTTAAATTGTAAAAAAACTTGACTTTTCTTCCTTTTCTGTATAACAATTAGTAATTATTATTGACATTGACTTACCTTTGTAATCTGACATCACATTTAATTATTTTTAATTCTGACACACAATTCTTTTTTATAAATAAATAATAATATGTAATGTATGTGTGTAGATGTAAAAAATTATAGTTAATTGATATTATGTATTAGCTAGATCTTAAGTATTTGCATGCCCAAGTTGGACGAAACATGTAGATCAACCACTTTTGTACTACACCTTGTAATACCATGTTTTTGCAAATAAAGAAATTATGAATTATTATGAATTATGAATTTCACATTAGCATTTGAAAATGTTCCATTCCAGACAAACCAACTTTTTACAGTCAAGTACATAAATAGGTAGTTAATAATTTTAATATTTATGTCAGAACAAATCAAGCTAGCTTATACACTCTTTTGCAAAAAAAACGGGCACCTAAGGAAATTTACATTCTAGGGTCGATTTTAGTTAATTAAATGAAATTTATTTCTTTGACGTAGTCTATATACTTATAGTCGTGTAAATTAATGCGCGTGAAGTGAATTCGAGCATTTAAAAGAAAAAAAAAAGATAGATTCTTTAAAATCGATGTACACGCCCAAACAATAAAAAGTGGTCGGCAGTAAAGACTAGTTTTTTTGTACTTTTTTTAATTAAATAAAGTTACAAATGTAAAAACCTAATAACGAGTGTGACCTCCTCTTGCCAAAATCACAGCTTGAATCCTTCTGGGCATGCTTTTCACGATGTTTTTAATAACGTTTTGAGGAATACGTTCCCACTCTCCTGCAATGACTCTTTTTAGCTCCCTGATGTTTTGTGGAGCAGGTTGCACTGATCTTACCCGTCTCTTTAGAACATCCCACACATGCTCAATTGGATTGAGGTCAGGACTTCGAGCTGGCCAATCTAAACGACGGATCCCAACTTCTTGCATGTACGCTTCCACGTCGCCAGAACGGTGCGGGCGAGCATTATCGTCCATAAAAATGGAATCTTCCCCAAGTGCAGTCAATGTGGTTTGTGCATATGGAATTAGGACTTCCATTATGTACCGGTATGCATATAATATTCTATTTTCTATGAAAACTAACTCCGTACGTTCCGTCGAATTAATTCCTGCCCAAAACATAACGGAGCCTCCGCCATAAGGAGTGATTTCTTCGAAACACACTTCCGCATAGCGTTCCCGTGGTCTTCGCAGCACACGCCGGCGTCGGTCCTCTCCACACAAAGAGATTCTAGCTTCATCAGAAAACAATACTTTATTCCAGTCCTCCAGAGTCCATGAAGCACAGTTCCGAGCAAACTGAAGTCGAGCAACACGGTGCTCACGGAGTAATTTAGGGCCCCGAGCTGTGCGGTAACTTTTGATATTGGCAGCCAAAAGCCTCCTCCTGACCGTCCACTAGCTAACTTCTACTACTCTTACTTCTTCAAGGCTCTTCTTCAGGTCTACACTTGACGCCTTACGATTACGCAACGCCTGACTCACCAAAAAGCGGTCATCTCTTGGTTCTGTGCATCGTTTTCTTCCCGAACCAGGTCTTCTTTTGACCGAACCAGTCTCTTGATACCGTTGCCAAGTCCTCTGGACAGTTGAACGACTCACATTTAGCCGCTGAGACACGTAAGTTTGCGAACAACCTTATTCAAGTAGGGCTATAATTTTACCGGCCCTTATCGCTTTATCACTCATATCAAAAAGTGGTATTTAATGTAAAAAGAAAGATTAAATTGTTTAATTTGCAGAAAATATCCAAAACGTTTTAAAATATCGTAATCAGTTAAAAATCATTTCAGCAATTCGCGCCATTAGTAAAGCAATTTTAGAATAATCCACAATAATCATTATTTTTCTTTTAATAATTTCAAATTTTAAATTTGGAACGTAAAGAATCATGCCAGGATGCTTCAAAAAACATACCAATACATCGTCAAATTAACAAAACCTATTTCTTGTTCTTCTTCATTGAAATAGAGAAAAAAAACTAAAGTGCCCGTTTTTTTTGCAATAGAGTTTATTAGCAAATAACGCTATATCTCTGTTTATAATTTCACGAATACATTTTGTTCGCTACTGTACGTCAATACATTTGTTCCTAGAACTTTACATAGATTTTTTGACATATTCCACTGCGAATTCGCATAAAGTATTTACACTAATAGAGTCAGAATTTCACACCGAATTTTTTCATATAGCATTTATCAAAAGAAAAGTTCCCTATCTATCAGAAGTAATCAGAACTATTATGTGAACGCTACCATAACGCTGTCATTTAAAAGTCTTGTTCAATATCTCTGTTTCTACAAGAGCAATTGTTATGAAATTTTGCATAGCGGGGGCAGAGTTAGTACCGAGTTTTTGTGTGTAACTTCTGTTGCATTACAATTAGCCGTTTTCGAGTACGGCCATGGGTACGCTAGCTTGATCGTGACGCTGGCGTACCCATTGAAAATGGTGTTTATTTCCTAAACTAAAGAGGAAGAGTTTTTTTTATTTTTACACTAATTAGGCAGTATTTACACCGAGTTTTTTGGCATAGTAACCAACTCGATACAGCTCTTGTGTACGCTACCGTCACGGACACCTGTAAATGGGTTAAGAGCGTTAATTCCGTTGTACATCTTTTTTGTGTAGCCGTAGTGGGACCTTTTGCACAGCGCGCAATGATAAGCTTAGGAAAGTAGTAATATTCAAAAAATATTTTACCGCCAAAATTCTATGACGTCACGACTCATCCATGAAAAATTCTGTCAAGCATTAGCTGTCAAAGTTCTATGTAGTATTTTTCTCCTCTAATTTACATTGGACAATACAACGCGGTTTTTCTAGTACTGTGGCGTTTGTCTGTGTCGATCTATAATTTTAATTGTAGCTTCAATTTTAAGTAAATTGTAAACGACAATTTCAAACAATAAAGTAATAAATAATAAAAAATATTCAAGGACATCTTTACACAGTGCCATCTGTTCCCAAAGTAAGCTAGGGTTAACCTGCATGTGTTATGGGTAACAGAACAACGGATATTATTTCAAAATTTTTTTTCTTGTAAATACATACATACATAGAAACACTCAGACCAATGCAAATAATCATGTTAATGTTCATGCACACAAATATTTGCATTGAACGGGAATCGAACCCGAGACCTCTGCGTAGGTCGTCAGAGGATTTCAAACAATTTGTGATAAATTGTATGAAATAAAACAATTTGAAATTTGAAAAAAAAAAAAATTGTTATATTGTCAACTTTGAAACAGCCAATGAGAAACAAGTGTACTCGTAAGTAAGTACATATAAACGATACAGTGGAGCTAACAACATGGCTTGGTTGCTGTCAAGCTCCACCGGTAGCCGACTGCGTCGCAAGGAGAGCATAGTTTTTTTTAATATTGACTTTGTTTGCTGGGCGGAAGTGCATGGTAGCCACGACCCGGTGCCGGGCAGTCTCCAAGGCACCTGCTCATTATTGGCCTTATATCACACTTTAAGAGCAGAGCACACAAGAGTGCGGACGGACACTTTACCTATTTTTTTAGTGAAACCAATATTTTACAAATAAATATAGCTACAGACCTAGACAATATTCTAAACAAAACCCAGCCGTCTTTATAATATTCAACGACGTATTTATGCGGAATTGTAACGTTGCCAAAGGTAATTATGCAATAAAATTTTGCGATACTAAAAGTTAGTTATTGTAAAATAGTAGGTACGTTGTCATGATTATTCATCATGAACAGTTCGTATAAACATTCTTTCAAATGCTCAACTAAGTCTATTCTCGTACATACTATATAGAGAACATGTATAAACATGTTACGGCAGGTTTACAGATAATTACTGCGCGTTTGTTTTATCAAAAAACTAAACAAGCGTCTAGATTCTGTCAGACAACTGGAACCTGTTGGTTGCACCAATTATAAAGTTAACATGTTTTGGGAGGATAATTACTGTTAAGGCATCGCCTCAACAGTTCGTGCGCGCTCGGGTAACATCGGTCAACATCGGCTCACCTGCGCGTGCGACCACCTCGAGCGCCACCGAAGACAGCAGTCATCTGTTATAAGCGACGACGTACACCCGCGCTCGCGCTCATAATTCATCTCCATCTTGTTTTCCGTCGCTCATTTAATGTAACAGTTTGATTCTACATCCACATCGAATACATAGTACATATTTATACAGTCCGCTGCTTATATTATTTATACCCGTGAGTTATCGCCTTACTATATGGTCCTCTCACCGGTAAAGGAACATAGAACATTTAAAACGACAACGTGTAACGAACATTTTTTGCAAGTCATACTTAGTTGCAAATTTTGTGTGGACTTAATTAAAGTGCTTATACGTGCATAAAGTAAAAACATTTATTATACGGTGATCTTCATCAACTTCTTCGTGGCTTTTCTGTGGGCATCGTGAATAACGGCACGGTTCATCTTAGCCGTCTTAGCCGCGTTCAAACCAACGGACAACCGAAGAATTGAGATAGCAGTTGCAAAGCACATCATCAGATTGTCGTCGTGCATCGAGAAACCTGAAGAATTTCCTCGTCACAATTACATCAGTGGTTTGCGTCAACATAACTGTGAGGCCGTTCCAATATACTTTTTCATATCATTCATCATCATCTTCATAGTAGAAATCATTTTTACTATCTTCTTCGCTTATCCATACTCATATCATTCGCCTTCATTGACTTAGGCTGTTTCATCTCTTCATCATCTCTAATTTCATTACAATCATCATTTCAGTAGCAATTTTAGAATCATTTTAAGAATCATAACTATCAGTAGTTAGAATATTTCATAGCCCATTACATAATCATTATCATTTCTTAATATTATAAATCATTTACAATTTTTCAACATACTTACATAAACCGTCATTAATTAATTTCTTACATGACAAAGCACTTTTTTGACATACAAGTGCCTTACTAAATTTTCATACCAATACGCATTTAGTCATTTGTATTTGTTTTCAGGCAGGAAATTAATTAACTTAATTATTTAATTAATTTGTTTATTTTTACTGAGCACATTATTTAAAAAAAAAAAAAAAGTTTCTTCAAAGTCTATTTTCTTTCTTTTCTTTTCATTGCGTTTAACTTTTTAAAGGCTTATTATAAAGTGTTTTACACATTTATTTGTTTGCATCTCAAACTTTAAAACTATATTCTATCTTCTTTTCACTTACAACTTACTTCAATTATGGCTGACATCAAAAGCTTCATAAAAAAGCGAGCATCGCTTAAAGCCAAGCTTACGCAATTTTCATCTTATTTAAACATAGTTCAGTCTTGTGAAAAGTTAAGTGAGACACAGCTTATTGAAATTGAACATAGACTATCAATATTTGAATGCTTATATGAGAAATACGACATGTTACAGACTGACCTGGAGGAAGCGGTGGATGACCCCTGTGAGCAATATACGGAACGCGAGGAATTTGAGAAGCAGTATTACGCCTTGGTTGCTGCAGCCCGCCAGCTGATCAACAGAACTCGCAAGCTTCTTACGGGAGACTCATCGTCCGAGGTGCATTGTTCTAATATTTCTCACGCACACAAAAGCTCATCGGTTCGATTACCGAAAATTGATTTACCTAAATTTTCCGGCAGCTATCATGATTGGCTGGAATTTAGGGACACTTTTATGTCAATCATACATAATAATAAAGAAATTGATAGCATTAATAAATTGCATTACCTTCGTGCTTCTTTGACAGGTAGTGCCTCTCTTATTATAGACAATTTGGATTTTAGGTCAGATAACTATGACGCTGCCTGGAAGTTGCTCTGTACTAGGTATGACAACAAACGATTGCTTGTCAATAATCACGTCCAAGCCATTTTTAATATTAATACTATTCATAAGGAGTCAAGTAAGTCGTTACGTTATGTTGTTGACTCTATAAACAAAAACTTAAGAGCTTTGTCTACTCTCGGCCAGCCTGTCCAGCATTGGGACACTCTCATTATTTTCATCATGTCCAGTAGGCTAGATCAGGTGACGAATCGTGAGTGGGAAGAGCACAGGAATGGCTTATCTGATCCTCCAACCTTAGAGGTATTTATTAATTTCCTAAGTAATCGTGCTGACTTACTAGAAACACTAGAAGAATCAAAAAACTTTAAATCTAGGAATGAGGTCACCACTGTGAGTAATTTTAAACATAAAAATTTCCTGCAGACTGGTGAGCCTACCCAATCTAAATTTGTATTATGTCCTATGTGTAAAGAAAACCATTACATCTTTCTGTGTGATAAATTTAAGTGTTTATCAGTTCATGATAGGATTAAGAAGGCTAACTCTTCTAGTATATGCTTAAATTGTCTTCGACCAGGTCACATTGCTCAGAAATGTAAGTTAGGTCACTGTAAATACTGTCCTAAAAAACATAACACTCTACTTCATGTAGAGAACGAACCTGTTAGCAACCAAAACGTAACTCTCACTGCTAACAACATAACTACATCTAGAGTCGTTTTACTTTCCACAGCACTGGTACGGGTAGCGGACGCTGAAGGCAATCTTCATGATGCTAGAGTTCTGCTGGATAACGGAAGTACAGCTAACTTCGTATCTGAAGACTTCTGTCGAAAGCTACGTGTACCCACTCCTTCTGTTAAGACCAATGTCGAAGGTATAAACCATCAGTCTTCCCTTTGTACACAAGGTTGTACACTTTCTTTAAATTCCGTTCATGATAAATTTAAATTTAATTTAGATTGCTACGTCATACAGAGTATTTCTTCTACTGTACCGAATACATATATTGACACCCATACAATGTCTCTACCTAGCAACATAATTCTTGCCGACCCTAACTTTTATATTCCGTCTTCCATCGACATTCTTGTCGGAGCAGAAATATTTTGGGGTATCTTAGGCTCAAACCGTATCGCACTAGGTAAAGACATGCCCACATTAGTAGAGTCAAAATTAGGCTGGATTGTGACGGGTGTATTACAGCATAATCATAATTTACCTGCTAAGTTCTCATCCTTTTTTACTCTTACACAGGACTTGCGAGATTCTATACAGCCACAACATAAACGGACGTCCGAGGAGAGATCATGCTAAGATATCTTCGTAGATACCACATATCGCGACTCGGATGGACGGTTTGTTGTCAATATTCCTCTTAAAGAATTACCAGATGTTTTGGATGATTCATATTCCATTTCCAAGCAACGTTTTTTTCCCTTGAACGTTGTTTGGTTAAAGACGCCTACTTAAAACAACCCTATGTCAACTTCATGACGAGAGTTAGGTCATATGTCTGAATGTCACCTCAACACTACTTCTTCTTTTTTAAATTATTTGCCTCAACATGGAGCGTGCAGCGAGCCCACCCGCGATACTCGTGTCGGCGTTGGTGGGCCTTAGACCCTGTGCGGGGCCTTCACGCAGCGAGCCCACCCGCGATACTCGTGTCGGCGTTGGTGGGCCTTAGACCCTGTGCGGGGCCTTCACGCAGCGAGCCCACCCGCGATACTCGTGTCGGCGTTGGTGGGCCTTAGACCCTGTGCGGGGCCTTCACGCAGCGAGCCCACCCGCGATATTCGTGTCGGCGTTGGTTGGCCTTAGACGGGCTCGAATACATCTTAAAAATGTAGTCGCATTGCTACGTTAAAGTTGCGGAAGTCATTACAAACCCACCCGCGATACTTGTGTCTAGATCGGCGTTGGTGGGCATAAATGGAAGGAGTTGGCGATACGTTCCTTCTCTTTTGAACCCCGCAGACCTCGCTTCGCGTGGACTCAGAGCAGACAAGCTGCTGTCGTCTTCGCTGTGGTGGCGGGACCACAATTTCTTATGGGACCTACATCTTCTTGGCCTCTTTTTCCAAAGTCTAATAAAATTATTAAACTTCCTGAAACAGTCTCTACTTTTCATACACGTAGCATAGACTGTCTTAATATAACTGATAATATTTTAAATTCTTTATTTCCTAAGTATTCTTCTTATCTTAACGCTTTACAACGTATGATGGCTTATGTATTACGCTTCTGTAATAAATGAAGGAAACAATCGTCTGTTAGTGGTAAGCTTACCTCTCCAGAGTTAACCCTTTCCTTACACTTTCTTTGTAACATAACTTTAATATTAAGAATCCTATTCTTTTATCTAGTTCTCATGTCTTAAGTAAATTATTATTTAACATGTACCACTTACGTCTTATGCATCCAGGACCTCAGCTTTTACTAGCCACGGTTCGTCACCACTTCTATCCTATTGGTGGCAGAAACTTGGCAAAAGAGGTCACACATCAATGTGTGAAGTGTTGCCGGATCAAGGCAAGCACCATCCAACCTATAATGGGCAATCTTCCAGAGCAGCGCTTACATTTAGAGTTTACATTTTTAGATTCAGGGGTCGACTACGCCGGACCTATCATGATAGCTGATCGAAAGGGACGAGGGTGTAGGCTTGTCAAGAGCTTTATATGCGTTTTTGTGTGCTTGGCTACCAGAGCAATGCACCTCGAGCTAGTATCGGACCTGACTAAAGAAGCTTTTCTCTGCTATGAACCGCTTTATTGCTCGCAGGGGAAAATCTCGTAACATTTTCTCCGACAATGGCACTACCTTTGTCGGTGCTTTCAATGAGCTGGCTAACTTACTTTCACAGGACCTATGCATCAATACAATTAATCCAGGTATCAATTTTTCTTTTATACCCGCGTACACTCCACACTTTGGAGGATTATGGGAGTCCGCAGTGAAATCCACAAAACACCACCTTAGGAGAGTTCTAGGTTTGACAAATTTAACCTTCGAAGAGATGGCAACATGTCTAATTCAAGTGGAGGCTATTTTAAATTCTAGACCGTTAACTCCACTTTCCAATGATTCATCTGATCTTACTCCCTTAACTCCAGTTCACTTTCTTATTGGGCGGTCACTCGTCATGTTGCCTCACCCGCGGATCCAGAGCACCAACCAGAAGGAAATCTTGTGGTCATCAAGGACAAAGCCTTACCACCTCTACTCTGGCTTCTAGGACGCATCACTCGGCTGATTCCTGGCAGCGACATCCGCACTCGTAAGGGTGTCATACGACGGGCATTCAACACAATTTGCCTCTTACCTGTTTCTGTTGAAGAGACTTCAACGGGGGGAGCATGTTAAGGCATCGCCTCAACAGTTCGTGCGCGCTCGGGTAACATCGGTCAACATCGGCTCACCTGCGCGTGCGACCACCTCGAGCGCCACCGAAGACAGCAGTCATCTGTTATAAGCGACGACGTACACCCGCGCTCGCGCTCATAATTCATCTCCATCTTGTTTTCCGTCGCTCATTTAATGTAACAGTTTGATTCTACATCCACATCGAATACATAGTACATATTTATACAGTCCGCTGCTTATATTATTTATACCCGTGAGTTATCGCCTTACTATTACTTTGCCTGTCAAATTATATATTTTTATGTATCTATGTGTCATATTGTATACGTATTCGACAAAGTAAACCCATTATAAACTGTTACTATTGCATGCAAGTGGACACAGCAGAGGCCCTGAGTATAGAAAGTATCACGGCTCACAGAACAATGTCGCACAAGCTGTACAAAAATAGCAACTTGTTTATAAACACATCAATGAGACTCGCTCACAGAAGATATCAGTTACTTGTTTACTTCCTGCACACATTATTAACAACTGAACGAGACCACTACCTATTACACAGTTAATCGTATCAAATACTCCTTAAACCCAAAAGCTAACTTTTGAATGTTTATTGTCAACAAAGTGACAGACTCAAACATGTTCACTTAACAGCGGTTAAGCTAAGCTAACTATGTATACAGGGTGTCCCAAGCCTCGACGTTAACCCGAAACCAGGTGATAAAGCAAGTCACGCTGGTTATTAGATAAATAAAAAAAAATCTAAGTTGCATGGTTGTAAAGTTATAGGCATTTGAAATTTTTGCTTTTGTTGGTTAACCCTGAATAATGCCTCTCTATACTTTAATAAAAAAAATAAAACCAGCTGTTCTAGCTTTCATAACAATAAGACTTCATTCTTTACAAAAAAAATGAAATAAATTTATATTATTATTTTTTTTTTCTCTGATAACCAGCATGACTTGCTTTATCATCTGGTTTCGGGTTAACGTCGAGTTTTGGGACATCCTGTATAATTTATACATATATTAGGTACTAAAATGAACGTACTTGTCAGTCTGCTTAACACAAATTAAATGAATAATACTTTATTAGAATAACATAATAAGTGATAGTTAGTGCTTATTATAAGAGTAGTAGCAGTATTAGTAGATATCGTTTGTCGTTGTATACTCACGCTACGTCCGAGGAACTTGCCGTTGCGGAAGATGCGCAGGTAGTAGGCGATGATGAAGGTGGAGAGCGTGAGCATGGTGCACCACAGCGCCGTGTTGGGCTGCGGCGGCATGGGCAGACGCGTCACGCCCGCGCCCGCCAAGCTGCTGTTCTCTGCGACTACGTTACATTACATTATACACTAGCCACTTTGTATGCACACGATTACTACTACGATTATTGTAATGTATGAGCTACATCATAGTCAAGCTTCATTAAAATCCATCGCGTAGTTAATTCGTGAACGAGTAACAAACATCCATTGATACTACAAACTTTCACCTTTATTATTGTGATAGACATTTGTGATAGATAGGATAATATCATAATAACTTTATCATCAATCTTCAATATCAGTACATATTGAATAGTAGAGTGATAGGTTACCTGTGTGTGTAACGTTAAGTGGTCCCCCTGCGAGGCTGGTGTTGCGCCCCGCGGCGCTGTAGTCCACGCCCAGCGGGTGCGCCTTGAACACGTTGATCAGGCTGGTGACGGGCTCGCCGATGAATATCAAAGAGATCAGAAACGCGAACACGTCCTCTGTGAAACTGCACAAACACATGGTCATGTTTGTTACTAATATAACTATACTTGTAAACCTAACAACTGCTACTGTTTTAACTGCAACCGACCACTATGTCTAAATAGTCTGTGTCGTTAAAATATCATTTGACAGAATAAAACATCAGTCGAACATAGGAAGTACTACTGCACTAAGGTACAGTAAACTTGTAAGTAGGTATGTATTAAGTAATAGGTATTTACCGCGTGATCCGTTTGACAGCGACACTGCCCTCGACGGAAGCGACGCAGAGCGCGATGACGATCATCCACAGGCCGCAGTACATGCGCGCCGCCAGGAAGTCAAACCCGTACGCCACGCAGAAGTTGGCGAGCGACTCGTCCAGCAGCAGCAGCGGCCCCGTCGCGCCCGTGATCATCATCGGCTGGCCCGACACCAGCGCGAACACCACGCCGCCGGCGCACGTGAACACCTGCGGACAGTGCGCCCTAGTGTAACCTAGCTGCAGGCACAGTACTACATAGTATTACACAGTACGCTCGTCACCTACCAGCGTCTCAGAGATACCGATCTTGCCGTAGGTCTTGTCGGCGAGCAGGCCGCCGAACGTGATGGCGGAGGAGAGCGCCGCGAAGTACATGAAGATGGTGGCGGCCACGCACTGCCCGTTCAGCGCGTCCTTGAAGTCCGACGCGTAGTACGGGTAGCGCCGCTTCATGTCGCGGATCACGCCTGCAATCAACATTATCCTCTACATCTGACACATACAGACACTTCAGTATGTTTCACTTACTTAAAAACCACCTTTAGAACACACAGGCGAAGGTGAAAAACAATAGTGATCTAGAAATGGCTTTGCTTCCCAGTTCATCACAGAACACAAAACGCAAACCGTTTGGGGGCTTTGGCTTTGTTGCTAGCTGCTACCGACGACGCGACCATCAATTTGTATACCACTAAGCAAAAGGATTACTTTTTCTTTATTAGAAGAATTCTCGTTTAAGTTCGATAACAAACCTGGTGATCTAAACAATGTCTTACTTTCATGAAATCGGTTATCTATGTTATATAAAAAATAATATTACCGCCAAACAGTCGTCCAGTTCTGGAGAGCGGGTCATCAGGCTCCTTGTAGGGCGCGCCCCCCGCCTCCGCCGCGAGCAGCGCCTTCTTCTCATCACACTGCGGCAGCGGGAGCTCCCCCGCAGCGCGCTTACGCTCCAGGGCGTCACGCTTACGCCTGCGTATCATCTCACTCTTGGCGCGCAACTCCTCGAAGGGCAGCAGCGCCTGCCGCTCCCAGTCACCGGGGGGCAGCACTATCGAATCATCGAGAAACTCGTTGATGGCCGAGAGTAACTCGCGCCGGTCGTCAGCCTTGTAGGCGATGCCGTGGAACGTGGGGTTCGACATGAGCGTGGAGATGGAGCGGCCGACCTCGTGGTAGTCAAGGTCCGCGCCGCTCGGCCCCAGCAGAATGAACATAAAGCGCACAGGCACGGGCACTTCCGTTATAGAGGGCATGAGGATGCCTTGCGCGAGCCTCACGAACGCGATGGTGGGTTGTTCGAGGAAGCCGACGGCGCCGACGAGCACGGTGGTGGCCTCCGCGTCGCCGGGGATGCGCTTCATGATGGAGTCGTTGTGCGTGCGGCGCAGCTCGTCCTGCGAGCCCAGCGCCTCGGCCGCGCCCGCCAGGTACTCCACCTCGCGCAGCTCCAGCGCGCCCGCAGACGACTTCTTGCGCTCGGCGCGCTCTGTGGGCAGCGCGTGCGAGCTGCGCCGCCGCCGACCCTCCGCCAGGTTCTGTTCGTAAACCATACATCATCATTACTACCCTCACGATATACTACGACTAGACGAGAGTCGGCTTCTAATACGCATTGAACACAAAAGGACTAACATTATAAGGAGAACTTGAGCGGAAGCCATTTTCTTTTTGTTGTAATAAAGTAATTATTTGTGAATTTACATTATATGAATGTGTATTAAAAAAAAGGTTAAATAATAGTTTTGAGAGTGCAAATTTAAAAAAAATTAAGCAATATTAATATACTACGCTGTGCCAGCGACTTCGTCCGCATGGAATAGTTTTTTTAGACATGATATTTATTTTTGCCAACAACTTCCTCTTTATTGCCTTCATGTTCAACTGAGCCCACATACAACTGAGCCCGCGGAGTCAGTTGACTACCTTCTATGGTTAAGGGTCTATTCAGCCCACGGGCTCAGTTAACCACTAAGTACGGCTAAGGGTCTACTCAGCCCACACCTAGTACCCAGTACCCATGGTTCGCGGTCGCAGTAGTGTAACGTACGACATGGTACTTTTGGTACTCGACCTCAAAGACGAAGTGAAGAAGATCTTTAAGATTGACCGGTCCATTCGGCATCCGGTAGAGCTCCCACGTCGCAGAGGCGGGATACCACATCGCTACAGGTGCCAGATGTACGTGCATTTACAGCGACACTGCTTTGCCTAACCCAGGCGCGTCAAGTGCCTTAGCGACCACGCCACAGCCGAGTGCGGGAGGCCTAAGGACATGTCTCTTTGCGCAGAGCCACCGGCGTGCTATCTTTCAATTGACCATGAAGGCATAATTCCTTTCATGGTCAACTGAGCCCGCGGGATCAATTGACACAATTCGTCTTTTTAAGGGTGTAACTCAGTCCTCTAATACATATGTCAACTTGATCCGCGGACTCAGTTGACTACTTCCTATGGTTAATGCTGAGTAGATTAGCCCGCGGGCTCAGTGAACCGCTATGTACGGCTAAGGGTCTACTCAGCCCACACCAAGTTCAGACAGTAGTTATAGCCGTTACACACTACTTCGCACGCCTTCATTTCTGTTATTATTTAGACGATTTAGTTATAAGTTTTGTAAAGAACATATTAATCAATCAATCAATCAATCAATCAATCAACTAGCCTATCGCAGTCCACTGCTGGACTCTCCCAACACGCGCCACAGAACTCGCTCCTGCGCCCTCCGCATCCAGTCCGACCCAGAGACCTTTATGAGGTCGTCGAACATATTAAAGTACTTCTTAATTATAATTATATTTTTTTAAGTTTTATTTTCTTATGGCAGAAGATCAAATTGATTTTCTCCGCCATATTGTTATATAATCCGCAATTTATTGTTGGCCGTGTGGAAAGGGAGGAAAACAAAGGGGCTTCTACGTGATAAAGTCTAAAAAGGTTTTTGGCCTTAGACGTAGGCCACGCTGAGACAAAAAAAGTTTTTTGGTCGGAGCATTATACTTTATAGCCTAAAGTCATCCTAGATAAATAATCTATCCAACACTAAAAACCAAATTCAATTCGAACGCGTTCAAACAAACAAACAAACTCTTCAGCTTTATATATTAGTATAGATATATAGGACACTATATGGACCACTCGTGCCGGTTTGCGGAGTCATTCTCAGACGGTCTGTCGGATATCGGCTCGCACCAAGAGGTTCGGGAATTCCTTCTTATGCCGAACCATTAAATTGTGGAACCAGCTTCCGGCTCACGTATTTCCTCCATCATATGATATTGGGTCCTTCAAACGCAGTGTGAAGAAGCATTTGGCCAAACCGGCAAGATGATGACGACGGATTGAAGTTGTTTTAGGACTTCTATCCGTCGGCTTCATTTATGGACTATATTCGCGCTTTCCATCAGGTTCGATATAGTCATATTGCCGTGTTTAATATTAAAAAAAAAAAAAAATTAATAGGTATATCAAGAAGAACCTCTCATAAAGTATGGTCTTATATTATAGGGTTATATTTCACGGTCGAGTGTTCAAAGCGTCCGTCCCGCCTTCGCCCAGTTTTAGAGACAACATTAGCATGTGTAGTGTGTACAAGTACATAGTAATATAGTATATGTATTCAACATAGGTCAGCTAGCGCGGGCTCTTCAACCGTCATTATATAAAGTCGCTCTAACAAAAGAAGCATTCAAATATACACAAAAACTTTAGTAATTTCTACAATCAAGAAAAAATATGTTAATCACGATGCGATGATACATCCGCTCGTGCTCTATGCTCTATGGTATGTTTTTTGTATTTGATGATCTCTGACACCTTATGTAATACTCAACGTGCTCACGCATTTTTTTTCTTTTAAATAATACTTTAAATACTCAAAGCAGAACAAGGAACAATATAGAATGAAGGGAGTATGTACATGAGTATGTCTGTCTACAAGATACTACATTCTAAGTACTCTGTAGGTGGTGTGCAAGCACTACGTCACCTATACATTACATATGTACGACATACATGTGCTGCAGATGTGGCTGTGCGCGTCACGTAGATGTAGCCGGCGACATTCTACACCTTGTAATATGCTAAGCTTATATCTAATGTTCTATGCCATCATTTAATGTAAATACACAGTCTCCATGTGCTCTGTTTAATCTCTAGGCATAGGTGAAGTTCAGGAGTGAAGTGAACTAGGATTACCTAACAGTAGCATGTATACATCGCCGGCGCACATCGCCGCGACGCGACAGTATCTAGTGAGCGTGTAGGTGATGCGGTGAGGTCTGCTAAGAGCTACAAGCCACACTAGGGAGGGAGAGGAGAGGGGCGCACGGGGGGTTCACTCGCTCGTACGATGAGGTGTGCGCTGTGCCGGCGACACGCGCCCGCAGAGCTGCACGCGGCGCAGCGCTCCTCCACCCACAGCGACTGCGGCATCACAGAGCACGTTACACATCTCTACTACACATCAGTACCTACACTGTGACGTCACGCGTCAGTGACCTTCGTGCAGGATTAACCTTGGACGTTTTCACCAAGATTACACCACATTCCGATAAATGCCAATCGTAGGATTATCAATAAGGTTTGATACGCGTGCTATCTTGTATCGGATACGATTATTATTTATCTAAACACGTCTTTGTATAAAACAGAGATAAGGGCAGTCGCGAGACTCGTAGGTACTTAGTTATATAATATGGTATAGATATAGTATAGATAAACGGTGCGAGGTCGCAGGTACCTGCAGACTCGTGTAGGACGAGTGCTTGCGGCCGCTGATGCTGAAGCGGAAGCGGTCGTCGTGCACGTGCCGGTGGCGCAGCAGCAGCGAGCGCATCACCACCGGCTTGTCGTCCTCCTCTATCAGCCCGTCGGACACCATGCTCTCCACCACTCTGCAACATCAACTATATCGTCAGACACGTTACAATGTGTACCTACACATACACGTAGGGACATGATGTATGTCACGTCACCTGTAGGCGACGCCGGGCAGGTCCTTCTCGTCGAGGTCGAGCAGCACGACGCCGGTCTCGAGGCAGCGGCGCAGGTTGAGCAGCGAGTGGAAGGAGAGCGAGGCCACGTGCGGCTTGCCCCAGCGCGCCGAGCCCTCCTCCACGTCCTCCTCGTACTTGATCCAGCGCGCCGTCTCCTTCCACTCCGACTCGCCGTCCTCGCTCAGCAGCAGCTCGTCCAGTTGCACGAACACCTGCACATCACACGTACATTATACTTACATTATACCACACACGCACCTACTGTAGGTACAGTATGTACTATGTATGGGAGGCGTTACCGAGTGCGGGCTGTGGTCGTACATCTTCTTGTAGGCGGTGTCGGAGAGTATGTTCTGCACCTTGTCGCCGCCGTCCTTGCGGCCGACGTGCACCGTGGAGCCCTGCAACATGCCATCACTACAGTGTCACCACACAGTGTAGGTGCACACTACAGTGTCACCACACAGTGTACATACTCTCGGCTGTATCTTGTGTCGGCGGAGGGCACGCGGGTCGTCGCTGCGGTGCGCCTGCAGCTCGGCCGCGTCCGCCTCGCGCAGCGGCTCGTCCCCGGGCTCGATGGACACGCGCCGCTCCACGCCGCCGCCCCCCGCGCCCCCCTCCTGCAGCGAGTACTTGCGAGACTTGTGCTGGTGCAGGTGACGCCTACACATAACACATTCAATCAAACATTACACACAATCAAACAAGTCGCTATTATGTACTTATGTTCATTACAAGCCATAAACGTCCTTGATGCAACGGGGTTCAATTCTAGTAAGTGATCCTTGTATTTTTGTTAGGTACTTATTTACATAAAAGAAAATAGATTTCGTATTTATGATCTGGGTATTAAGTTCAGTACTTGAATCAAGTTGTAGTAAATCCATGAGTCAAATCAAGTGCCTTTGCTATTTTGCTAATAGAGTCCAATGACGGAATGCGAAGAGCACAGTTGATACGTTAGACAGGTGAAACAATATAATCAGTTTGTGATATACGAGTAGGTACTACTAGTAAACAAATTATACACGAGATTATACACCGATAGTATAATCTCCACAGAGCGGATAAGGGTGAACATAACATATTATGCTCACTTCTGTTTTGTTACTTTAATTACCTAGTAAAGTTTTATACTAAATTGACTTTAACTAAAATTCACCCAGATAAAAAAAAGAAAGACGGCCCAAAGATCTACTCTAGTAGGTACTCAAGGAATGATCCAATAAAACTGCCATCTTCTGTATTCAAACGGGTATCATAGAGATCGGGAGCTCAGCTCATCAACGCGTATCAAGTTACAACACAGCCTCGAGTTAACAAACTATTCTAATAGTTAATTATATTTCTAAATACTAGAGTAACATTCTGTCTGCGTTGTAGTAAACATTCAAAACATATGGGTTCGTAAATGTTAAGGTCACCCACTCACCCTAATACTAAATGGCATCACATGTTGATTACATATATAGAATAACTTTAATTTAATTATACTATTAAACATTGTGTAATAACAAATCAATACAAAACATGTTCGATATTAACAAGGATGAGATCGTATATCGTGTTACAATAAGGAACGTTATCGCATCCGCACTCCAACACCCGAGGAGCTTTTAAAACGTATTGACCATAGAGTAAAGTAATAATTATATAGGGTAGTATTGACATTCTTACAAGAAGATAATAATATCTTTTTGGATTAAATTTCATGCTCATTTTTGTTTCACAGAAAGGTAACGATAGAAGCAATAAGTACAATAACATTTGAAATAAATGAGATAAGGGTTGTATTGTGGCTGACCTACACGGATGCGTAAACATATTCCTGTTTGATGTTAGGTAACTAGCTGCTTCGTATTGTTAAGATATTAAGTACATGTAGATGCAGTGCATTTTGTTCAACAATTTAGTCATTACTACCGAGATGATAGCATAATGCGACTCAATCTACAAACACTGATACGTATTCTACTGTAAACATTACATTCTCTACGAGAGCGTGAGCGTACCTACTTACACACCTAACTACTTACTCTCTTACTTTATTTAATATGTTAATATCGTACTTATACTGATTTTGTGCTGAACCTTTCAACTGGGCCTGCAAACATTCCATTCTACTATGATTATAAAAACAATTTAAAACATTTTAGAGCATTATTTAATGTTCTCAACAGATTTTAACTTCTTAACGTTTTCAAAATATCTACGAACAGCAATTAATTGATGGTAATTTACATCGGGAAAACATCTTCAGCGATGAGGCCCATATCTAGATAAATGGGTCCGTGAACAGGCATAATTGTCAAATTTGGGACGATACCAATTTTATAGGTCGATTACCAACTTTTTTGACCTAAACTGGACTATCTTTACAGCAACAATATGTGGTTTCAACCGGATGGCGGTGCCACAAATGACAGATGACATGATATTTATTATCACAGGATATGACAGGATATTCTGCATGAGAGATTTGAGGGGATGGTCATCTTACATAGAGATGTAGTACCTATACCACCGAGACGTGCGATTGAACCTGCTAGACTTCTTTTTAAGCGGTTTTCTTAAATCGCAGATCTATGCAAATAAGCCGATAAGCACTGCGGCCCTCATATCTAACACTAGCTGTAAAACGCGACTTTGTCCGCGATTAAATTTGAAATGAAATAAAAAAGAACTGTCGGTTCTCCGCGCTATGTGCCCTGCTTGTCGCTACTTTAACCGGTTATGTCGGTTACTTTGGTTCTTTTGCGAATCTTCTCATTTTTGATTCGATCACCCAGGAAAACTCCCAACATAGCTCTCTCCAATCCCCCTGAATGACCATGAGCCTTCTGAGTAGGCCCATAGGTCAGGCTACAACATAGCTCTCTCCATTGCCCTCTGAGTGACCATGAGCCTTCTGAGTAGGTCCATAGGTCAGGCTACAACATAGCTCTCTCCATTGCCCTCTGAGTGACCATGAGCCTTCTGAGTAGGTCCATAGGTCAGGCTACAACATAGCTCTCTCCATTGCCCTCTGAGTGACCATGAGCCTTCTGAGTAGGTCCATAGGTCAGGCTACAACACAGCTCTCTCCAATGCCCTCTGAGTGACCATGATTCTTCTGAGTAGGCCCATAGGTCAGGCTACAACATAGCTCTCTCCATTGCCCTCTGAGTGACCATGAGCCTTCTGAGTAGGCCCATAGGTAAAGCTACAACATTGCCCTCTCCATTGCCCTCTGAGACACCATGAGCCTTCTGAGTAGGTCCATAGGTCAGGCTACAACATAGGTCTCTCCATTGCCCTCTGAGTGACCATGAGCCTTCTGAGTAGGCCCATAGGTAAAGCTACAACATTGCCCTCTCCATTGCCCTCTGAGACACCATGAGCCTTCTGAGTAGGTCCATAGGTCAGGCTACAACATAGGTCTCTCCATTGCCCTCTGAGTGGCCATGAGCCTTCTGAGTAGGCCCTTAGGCCCCCTAAATTTAATTTTTTTTTTTTTGTCCTAGCTTGATGTTATATAGCCTATAGCCTTCCTTGATCAATGGTCTATCCAAAACTGAAAACTAAATTCAATTCGAAGAAGTAGTTCCTGAGATTAGCGCGTTCAAACAAACAAACAAACTCTTCAGCTTTATATAATAGTATAGATATAGATATAGATAACCTATGTCATCGGTTAAATTCAGCCCGATTTATGCCCCAAAATCTTGGAAAGTTGGATATTTCGGATACGCTCTACCTAATGAAGCCGCGGCATACATTTAAGCAATGTCATATTCCACACAATGACTTCACTAGGTCCGTCAAATAAACAATGTTTTGGAGGATATATCACACACATTTTGTTTTGTTGAAATTGAAAGGTAGGACAGGCTTAATGAAGAGCCGGTATTAGTAAAGTGAGACAACAAGAATGTAACAAGTCTGTGTGTGGTTTATGTATATTCTAGTGTTGTCACATGTTGGCAGCTGTGCGCGCTCTGTACCTACTGTACTACACGTACGTATTACGTTAGAATATCTGTGTGTTGTGGTGTACAAGAGTGACGTACTGCGGGCTGGCGACAGCGAGCTGTGGAGGTCGCCTGTCTGTCAGCGGGGCAACAACTAAATTAGCAAAAACGTAACAAAACAGCATGTTTCCGCACTGTTCGTACCTACTGTATTATATGATGTAGGAGGGACAGACACAACGCGCACAGACTGTGTATGCGATGGTACAACGAGACATGTTGGGATGGTGGTACAAGGACACACTCATGTGTGCGTATGCTATGAGCTTGGTGGACATGCAACGCTCACCGCTCCTGCGCCAGCTGCGAGGCGCGCGTGTACGTGACCGGCATGGCGCCGCGCCGCAGTGTCAATGTCGCACTCGCGGCTATTTCTGTCACCGAACACTTCCGCACTCGCAACACACGCTCGCTGCGCCATCTGCCGCCAGCCTCGTCTATGTATCATGACATAGTATACTAACAAGCAAACCTCTTCACCAACAATTGTGCTTCTATAATACTTACATGCCTATGCCTAGTGTTGTCATTTACATTGGACGATGGCAGTATTGATAGATTAAGCATGTTGTAAACAGTTAAGAGGTAACAAAACGAAATAGTAATCATGACAGAGATACATTTGGTGTTTAATTATACTTAACTTTTTGGAAATAATAAAAAAGGTACATTAAATCTCTCACACATTCACACAACGCCATCTAGCCCCAAACTAAGCAGAGCTTGTACTTACAGTGGGTACTAGACAACTCATAAACATACTTAAATACTTTTTGTAAATGGACATGTTTAACACAGAAAACAATATCATCATCATAACAGCCCTTTACTGTTCCACTGCAGGGACGGGCCTCCTCCCGTGGCGGAGGAATACTTGGCCTACTAATACCACGCTGGCCAGACGGATTGTTATAGGGTTTAATTTCATTTTTTTCTTCTTTTTTCTTCGTAAAGATAATATTTCCGATTAGTCCCTTAGTCGGTTTTTACGACACCCATAGGATGAGATGGGGTGGTGACATATTGTATTCTTACTCCGTCACCACAGAAACCAATACTTAATCATATAATAGTCAAATGTTAGCAAGCAGAGATACGAGAGGGCGGATGTTATACACTATGTGTGTGTGTGTGTGAGAAACGTTTGGGGACTACAACACAGTAGGTATATAATAATATTTTGGCAACAATCTCACATCTCTTACCACAGTGTTGGTGATGTTATACACAGTACCGTGATCCGTGCACTAACTGTACCGTGTGTGGTCTACGTACCACGGGTGGTACCGTGCTGGTCCACGCGTGCCCTTCACACTCACCTCCAGACAGCAGCGCTAGGTACTACAACCAAATAATATCCTAAAGACACATTGTGAGACCTGCGACTGGGCTGAGAACAGTCACCTTTGTACATAATGCACCTTGTATACATAATATTCAATTAATACATAATATTTTCCTCTGCGGTCTGTGTTTATAACACTTATCTATCAAATGCTACGCAAGGAATGTTTTGCTTCAATATTAGTATGTAATAAGTATAGTCCATGACTCCTGCGATGCCATGTTGGTGACGTCACAAGTGTTAAGTATCATGTGATTTTGTACAAAATAAAAGATTGAGACACAACTAAGAGTAATGGAGATAATTAGTTAAGTTCGTTTATGAAAAGGTAACGCACGGCACGGCTACATAGTTTACACATACCTACATCACACCATTATTCTAAAGTGACTAATATTGTACATTGTTTTAGTGCTAATTAGTTTTTGGACAGTAGGTACCTATATAATAGTGTAATGCCCGATTTGACACATCGACAAGTACAGGAGCGAGTTAACTTGCATCATTGTCGAGTTAAGTCACTTTTTGCTTTTGAAGCCCGATTTACACATCGACAAGTACAGTAGCGAGTTAAGTTGATTTGAATAGATCTCCGTGAGCGTGTTTTGCTATATTTTGACAATTTCCGTACGCACAAATTTCGCGCGTAAAATTGAGTTATTTCATCTTACCCCGTTTGCTGTATCTCTTTGCACAGGTAAAGCGCCAATTACACTACCCTACATGTAGTGTCCTAGGTTCTCAATGTAATACACTCCAAACCTCAAACATCGCAACAAAAACTTTTTAAGTATATGAAATTAGTACACAAATCTAGATGTTTTTATATGTATGTGTCTATGTACCTATGTGTGTTTTATTTCTGTTTTAGTATCAACATGCCTCGTAACTACATCAGGAAATCGTTACGGGCAACTTGTTATTCTCCTGAGGACTTGATAAATTATATTTTAGTCGAGGTATATTCATTTCACAACTAATTGTGACTATACCTTGAGAACTGTGTACCTTCCATCGGTTTCATTAAACCAAATGATAGGTATACATTTGCTAACAAGTTATTTAGTTAAGTTTGTACTTACTATGTTTTTCTAACAGTGATGTTATTACTATATAAAAAAATGAAGTAATATTTCAAATAATTTGTTTAATTTTACCTACTTAATACAAAAATGTATTTTATTTATTGACTTAACTAAAACTTGACAGTTATAACATTCAGAATCCCTCAATAACATTGAGGACCTCTGACTGTCTGCCGTCCAAAAGGGGTAAGATGGATATATTTTTTATGACAAATTCTTTTACCTTGCATTTAGAAAGCTACTTTTGGGTGTAACTAACATTCATAATGTAGAAATAATTTAAACAAAACTCAGCTTTATTTCAATATTTAAAATACTATTAAAATTGTATAGGTATGGATCTAAATACCTAAAATTAAAATACCTACAGTTATAGCCCCAAAGCATAATTCGGTAGGTATGAGATGAAAGATGTTTTTTTGGATTTTTTTTACATTTTTATTATATTTATTAATTTTAAACAGTATTTGAGTATTTTTGGTTTTCTAGCTTACCTTTATTTTAATAAATATTTTAAGTTTTACTTGTAATGACATCATACGTACGGCTGAATTACTTAAGAAATGAAGGCAGAGACAAACTTTGGTTCAGCCGGACGCATGACGTCATTTTGACGTCAAATGAAAGACAAAGTAATTTATGTATACCTAATTGTAAAAATTAACACAATCTTGCGGTTTTTTTCGCTGTAAATATGGTTTTATTCCTTACCGATCTAAAATCTCTAAATGGTTTTGGAATCGACATTGTAAACTTTTACTTTACATACCGAACTCACACACATTAAAAATACCAAATGGTTCACTTGCTAGGTATTAGTATAAAATAATAGATCGAGGGATTCGAGGGGAAGACAGGGTAGAGTGGTACAATGGGCTGTTTACTATTGCGTATTTTCATTATTTTTATAATGTGATGTTTAATTTTAATCATTTAGATGTGTTCCCGTCAAGAACATGAATTACATGTTACAAAATATTAAATTATATAGTTATTGTGTGTTCCTATACTGTAGTCTGTCTAGTCTAGTCATAACATAGGTACATTAACAATATATTATACGCTTCAATACAGTTTCTGGCAACACTATTATACAAGCTAACTACACGACTCCCTTCAGACAATTTATATTAAGTATATTTATTTACATTATACGATAGCTACGATTTTATATTGACGATCATGTGTTCCATTTAATGTTTGACATAATAAATATGAAACAAGAGAATACCGAGATGTTCATTACATACTTATTAGATATTTATGTATTACATTATTTATATGTATAGATACATGTAACATCTACAGAGACTCTCTAATGTACTTAGTATATACCTACCTACCTACAAGTAGTGGAGACCTTGTACTAACGAGCATATCATATAAATTGGATGGAAATAATTGTTTCGTTTTAGTTGTAACATGTATGTTTATTGTTTACTATGTTACGACGAGTACATAGATGTAACAGTTATGCTCGTAATATATTCGCTTATAACGACTACTTATAGATTGACAATGATATGTACTTGTCTAATACTTATATTAGTCCTGTGTTATAGTAAGTCGAATAAACGGAAAGCTAAGCTTGTAACAACACACAACAAGATAAGTAAACGTAACTACTTGCAGTTGATTATTATAACTTGTTCATGTGGTGAATATAAATATTCCTCACACATTCACACAACGCCATCTAGTCCATAACTAAGCCGAGCTTGTACTATGGATACTAGACAACTTGAATACTTTTTTTGTAAATACATACATTATAGATAGAAAACACCCAGACCAATGCAAACAATCATGTTCATGCACACAAAGATTTGCATTGAGCGGGAATCCAACCCGAGACCTCTGCGTAGCAGTCGTGTTATAATAACCAATACGCCATAGAGGTCGTCAATACATATACACTGCTAATCAGAAAAATCGAAGCTCCCTGCATGTTTGTATGTAGTAAGGATTATCTAAAAACGTAAGTGTTTGGGAATATAATTTAAATTTAGCACATTAACATTATTATTTGAAAAGCTCATTAAATTCCCTATTATTCGACATATAACACATATGACTAAATATACTTATTTTTCTCATAATCCTTACAAAACACAAACTTGCCAGATATTTCGATTTTTTTTTATGAGGATTGATGTCCATTATTGTCCATGTCCGGTGAGCGCACAGAGCGATCGCGCTACACCCGGAGCAGACGCTCAGTGCTGAGGCATCACATATGCCGGGGATGCAACACCGAGATATCAGACTAATGTTAACTCATGCCGTGGATGACACTACACAGTAACAACTGCTTTCACTATTGTGTGTATTTCGAGGTACCAGAAGTGTAACCTACTCTTACTAAATTGGTCGTGCTGATAGTTAAATATTCATATTAATGTACCTACTACTTGTACCCGTACTGAAGACACATTTACGCAATAATGTTTACAAACACTTAAATCGATACAACATCTACAACCTAACTATTATATTAACTAAATACAGGTTTAGTTAGTAACTAAATACAGGTTTAGTTAGTAAGTAGCGCGACCCGCCCTCACTCTATTTCTGACTATATCTAATTTGCACCCATTGTGCACCCCGCATGTAGTGTGCTGTGTGCGCGCGGTGCAACGCAACGTGTCAGCGACTGTTACTGAGCTCGTCCGAGAGTTCACCTCAAGCTTGTCAGTTTGACCTTCCTTCTATGTCCTCTCTTATAATTAAACAAACTGCTTACTGACTTGTAATAATAAATGTACTCTGTAATTATAATAGTGTCTGAGCGTAGCGTAGGTTTATCTCTGTGTGAGTACTCACGCGTGCCTCTGTGTCCTGTGCTCGTCGTCATGCTCGTGCGGCAGGTCTGCGGGCAGCGCGTCGTCGGCGCGCTCGCCGTGGAACTGCACGTGGCGCTGCTCCGGCGTCAGCGCGCTCTCGCCCTCTGCACACACAACACACTCTCATGTCTACCTACGTACTACACTCAGCGATGCTTGTACTTGTTGTACGCTTGTTTCAATAAGCATACCTGCAGGGTGCGTGAGCGAGTAGGGGGGAGGCGCGGCGTCGTCGCGTCGTGGCTCGGCGTCGGCGGCGGGCAGGCGCGTCTCGCCCGCGTCTCCCCAGACCACGCGCTCCATCTCCTCGTCCAGCCGGACCTCATCCTCGTTCGCCTCCTGCGCGACACATACAGACAACGTCATTACACACATAGTATAAGTAGGTACGGGCTGCTAACTGCCAGCTACTCACATACGCAATACGTTTACTGATACATAAACAATAACGGTGGGTAAGCAAGGTCGTTCAGTGCAGTGTCAGGGTGAACCTTAAAGGTGAATAACTCTTGCTATAAACATTAAATACAATACATTATCTAATACAAGTTACTACCATGATTATTCATAGAAACAACTGTCTCTCGATGAACACCAATAGACACTGAATACCAGCAACACTTTTCTTAACTTGTGAACAAGTGGTCAAGTCGTTCTATGTTGAGCTGTGAACACAAGTCAGAGTACAAGTTAAGTGAACAACAATTATGCCAGAACAAGAGATTATTAGTATAGAAAATGACTAGTATGTTTGTGAGCTACAATCTAAAACTTGACATTAGTCGTGGTTGTGCCGGAGCTGCTCCCAGACACGCGGGGCTCTGTAGTTGTCGCACAACAGTTTCTGTAGCTAATTGTGAGACCTGTATGAGTACGTAAAACAATAATGGAGATAATGTTCGGCACGCACCACGTTCCCACAGGACGACAAGCGTGCACTCAGTGCTCTCTGCGCCTAACACTAATGGGGAAAAGGTGGGTACGTGATATATTTAGGCATAAAAAGATCGTGCACCGTGCTTTTACAAACAAAATAAAACAAAGAATTAAGTAAGTACTAAAGTTGTTATGAAATGAGAACCTTTTAAAATTACCTATGAATTAAGTCGAAAACTTGAGTTCGTCGGGTTCTTTTGACTGACCAGACAAAGACTTTGTCCCACAAATAACAAATTACTTACGCACTTTGAAAGACAATTCATTATTAACAGCCCAAAAGAGAGAGAAAGAGAGATATCCTATCTGGAAAGGGCAGTGACTGTTCGGATTAGCTGGGGTAGGGGCTAGCGAGGCTCCACTGTTGTTGAGTATCTACAAGACTGTTTGTTTAGTGGACTGACGACAAGCGGCCGAGTAGGAGCCGCACTACTGCTTCACAACTAAACACATTACAGTAAGGGCCAGATTCAGAGACCGCACTTTGTCTTTACTTTAGCAAAGTCTAGTTATTATCTCTGAATTTGAACAACATTAAAGTAATTTTTCGCATGAAAAAGTTTACTTTCATTATTTATTACTACAAAGTAAACTTTTCATGCGAAAAGATTACTTTAATGTTGTTCAAATTCAGAGTTAATAACTAGACTTTGCTAAAGTAAAGTCAAAGTGCGGTCTCTGAATCTGGCCCTTAGAGCAGCCATTCAACCTGCAACACTCAAGTTTAAGAATAGTAGTCAAGCTACCGTTTATAAACAAGCTTGTTGGTTCAAGTTACGAGTATCTCTTTGTTATGAGCGCGACCAAGCCGCTCATGTTCACAATACACTCAATACTCTGAACAGTTTTACAAATAAGTTTAAACAATGAAGTGACATAAGTCATTATAAGTATACAAAACAGTTTTTTTCAGAGCTATTCACTATTTCTATTGAATTAATTTGCAGCAGTAGCAGCTATGACAGCAGCTACATGGTGTACGGTGTGGAGTGCGCATCACTACGCCACGCCGTCACGTGTATCCTTTCTTACTAACTGCGCTGTAAGCATACGCATGTGAGCTAGTTTCTTTTCTATCCCGAAAATGACATCAACACGTACGCGGACAATCTGCTTTCTCTGCGTGTTTTTACAAAGATCGTAAGTGTGGTTGCCACACAATGTCCTCACTCACAATGCAAGTGTTAGACATTTCTTATTGAGTTAACACAGGAGCCACAAATTTTAAAACAACCTTTATTTCACACATATACAGGGTGTCCCAAAACCTGACGCCAATTCGACAAAAAATACTTTTAAGGAAAGTTTAGGAGCCGATTCCAATGCTGAATAAGTTAAACGGCTAAGTAGTTGAGCCGGAAAGAGTCACCATTATCAAGTGAAAAGTAGTAGAAACTGTAGTACTTATAAGTTTAAAGTGGCAAAAAATACAGCCCATCGTATTTTAAAAAGACATGAATTATTACACACATATATTACATTATGCATGTTCTTGTCCTTTTTGAATGTTAAATCATGAGACCAATTTTTATTTTTTTAAAAAGCTTTTAATCATAGAGCTTCTGAACCCCTTCAATATCGTCCGGAATATAATTTGATAATATGTAATTATGATATAATTCGAATTATAATATACTTACTCGTAGTTACTTACATATTTGTTTGTAAGTATTATATCCTTTTTTCCAAAATGTACAAAATTATATTTTGTGTTTTATTTATATGTAAGTATATAAAAATATAGATAATAATATAGTTAGCTTTAAACTTAAAAAAGTACAAGGAGATTGAGACGTCATAGCTGGCCGGTCTGTGAGTTATATTAAACTAGTACCTACTAGTTAGTTAAGTAACCACGCTGGTACGGTAAGGCTCATACTATTATCGTATAAAACGTTGCTAAATAATCATTAGTTGTCCACATGTTTGTTCATGTATTACTTTAAACACATAAACGTTGCCATTGATCGGAGCACTCAAACACGCACAAGCCTGCTGCTTTCATATTCCTTTACGTATAGTTATGTCATCGTTAGCGGGCCGCTGCAAGGACTGACCCTCTGCAGTGACGCACAATACACCACTACTGACCACGATGTTGTCTTGCCGTGCTTATGTCCCTTACATCGGCGGGTAACCCTTACATCACCCGCAATCCTAACAGATTCTGACCTAGCAAGTGCAGTCGCCGCTCCTCTCAAGTTAGTGAGCCCCTAGTACTGCATCAATAACTCTGTTCCGATGCCAAAACCTACATGGCACTGCAGAGCGCATGGCCTTGGAAAAGATGACCAACCCCAGTCCTACCTGCTGGATGCGAGCTACTACTTGTGGCAGGCCAGGTCCTGCAGGTGTGTCCTACCACCAACGCACTATATACCGACCATTGGTAGCCGACACATTGCAAACGAGCGCCTACAAACATAGATGGAATTTCCTCAATCTGTGCTTAAATGTATATTATATATCTGTGGCATTTGGTATATATATCGCACGCTATAAATAAAAGGGTATTAAGTCTGAAAAACCGTTTTTTTTTTATTTTGAATTCGGAAACCTAATTTTTTTCTCTATAAATTGGTAAGAAAATAGTATTTAAATTCCAAATACTTTTTGAAATATAACGATACAATTCTTTCTTGACTATTTATGCACCCTATTTTCGAGATAGGTAAGACAGTCGCATCTTAGTTGATTCAGTAGCCGGGCATCGTTCGTGGCTGTCGCACGTATCTTTCTGAGTTACAACCCGTCCAGCCGTCAATATCGAATCAATCTATAAAATTGTAAGTATTCTAAACAGTATTATGTAAAGTTAATACCTTATTGCTTGTTAAAATTGATACTAGTTTCATGTTTTATTTTAAATAATACTGTCTTGCCTGTTCAATATAATATAATTTGGTAATTTTAACGAAATAATATTAAAATAATACTTTATAGCTCCCGATTTGCTTGAGATAATTCTGTACATCTTGTCAATTGTATTTTATGGTTGCAAGTTTCAAGTAAAATACTACCTTTTAAGTTGTTATTATATTTTTTCTTTTTTAAATTTTAGTTATAATCAAAACAATGAAGCGAAGTAGGAAGGCTGGTTTAATAATGAAAGCAATCAGCAATCACCTAAGTACACCGGACAGTTCTTAAAATGAAGAAAACAAAGACCCATTTGCTCATTATCATCATTTCCCTGCCCTTATTCCAATTTTATTTGGGATCGGCGCAGCATGTTTTTTTCTTCCATACTGTCCTATCGGACGTCATCTCACTAGTAACACTCTTCGCAGCCATATAGCTTTTCACACAATCCATCCATCGTTTCTTTGGTCGTCCTCTTCCCCTATATCCATCCACACACATATTCAGCACCTTCCTCACTACATGACTCTCATTCCTCCGCATAACATGCCCATACCATGCCAGCCGGCTGCCACGTAATTTTTCTGCCACCGGTGCCACTTTCAAATCTTCTTACATACTCATTTCTTACTCTATCTACTCTCGTAACACCACACAGATTGTCTTTCATTCATCCCTTTTGTGGCCAACTCTCTGATCCATACAGGACGGCAGGTGTAATCATAGTTTTATAGATCTTCCCCTTAAATTAAGGGGACTGGGTCACAGATGGTTCCCGTGAAGCAATGACCTGCTGCCATTTCATCCATCCTATGTTAACTCGGTTCTCGACCGCCCGATCTACTTCGCCATCGCTTTGAATGAAAGAACCGAGATACCAGAAGACAGAGAAGACTAGAAGGCGCATGCCGTTAAGCGCTGTGGCTTCAGGACTGCCAACGCTCTAATCTGCTCTGGATCTTAGGTCCATCCTCCCCAACCAGAACAATGTAATCGGCAAACACTGCACCAGGGTGCCATTTCCTGTATGCCCGCCGTCAAGGCGTCCATAATCAGTAAGAGGTAAGGACTTAAAGCCGACCCTTGGTGCAAGCCTACCGCCACACTGAACTGGTTGGAGTTGCAAGACGATCGGACGTATAACTGGTTTGTCTTTACATAGCACGAATTAACTTCACATACTTCCCAGGTACAACTTTCTCTTTCATGGCCCACTTCAATACTTCTACGAAGACCCATTTGCTGACAGTGACAACAGGGATCTAACGTATGTCCCTAAAGTATCACATTTGATTTAATTTGATAGTTTTGTTACTGTAGGTACCTACATAATGTTGTTAAATTATGTTTCTTTCATATTGAGTTTCTTTTTTATTATAACTAATTATGATACTAAAACAAATAGAATTTCTAGATTTTCTAGATGCAATCAGTATTTAATTTATTATAATACCAAGCAAAAAATATCAACCAGAAACAACTTGGTCAAACGCCTAACTTCTGCGTCTTGGGGGGCAGCCCCACATGTTGTCAGGACTACGGGTCTGGCATTGTCCTACATGGCAGGAGAGTATGCGTCCGCGGTATGGCACCGTTCGGCTCACGCAGGTATGGTCGACTCTGCCCTGAATGAAACATGCCGTATAATAACTGGCTGCTTGAAACCTACCCCATTGGTCAAATTATACTCATTGGCCGCCATTGCTCGACCTGGTGTTCGCCGTCAGGTCATTTGCGAAAGTGAAAGGAAAAACAAGAGACTGACCCTCGTCATCCACTTTACTCGCACAATATACCCAGGGCACGCCTCAAAAGTCGTGAGAGTTTTTTGCGACACACACGTGCACTGTGCGGTGACCCCAGTAAGGCTAGACTGGACGGGTGGGCCTCAAACTTTGCACCACCGGCGGACTTCATTCCACCCGCCGAACATCTTCCACCTGGTTTCGAGGAGCAGTGGCCGATCTGGAGGTCGCTCAATAGGCTACGTACCCAAGTAGGCCGCTGTAACTCTAACCGGACTAAATGGGGTTATCTGAACCCCTCCTATAGTGGATGTGGGTGCGGTTCTCTCGTCCAGGACATCGAACACTTCCTATCATGCCCACTGTGCCCTGCCACCTGCACACCAGAAGACCTAAAGAGTGCCAACGATAATGCTGTTGCTGTCGCTGGTTTTTGGGCAAAACACATCTAAAATATATTTGAAATTAGACTTATTGCCGTCGAAACGAAGAAGAAGAAGAATTATAATCCCTTAGCCATGTAGGCAAAAGATAATTTCTGTGCTGCTTAATATAGTATCAATATTAATTACAACTGGTTATCGAAATAATTTGGTAAATTTTGGTTAAGCTAGAGAGTAGCAAGTTAAACTTAAGAGCTATTTGAACTGCTTAAAGGGTATCATCTTTTTCTGTTCCCATAAAACTATTAATATAAAAAAACTGTTATAGATACACAAACTAAACTTAACCAGCATAAAGAAGGATAGTGTACTTTTAAATCTAGAGATAATTTTAAATATTTGAGTAAGTAGTTCCGAATCTATGATTTTTTAAAACTTCAATACGCGATATCTCAAAACAACGTTTTCGAAATAATACCCTTTTGTTTGTGACGTGCGATATGATAACTCTTGAACAACGAGTTTACAGTACAAGCATTTTAAGCATTAAGTTATTTTCTTAAATCGGAATAATGAAATAATAAAACAAATCAATGAAATTATTGTTTTTATTAGAATCAGATTTTCACTAACATAAAAATCAAATCAATAAGTTTTTTTATTTGTTAATTAGTGGCACTTAACAACTTTGTACCAATTGAAAAAAAAAAGTTAAAAAATAATAATTAAACTTATCATGTTTATCCATAGATATTATAAGTTGAGATCATGTTTTTGGCAATTAATCTTACACTGTAATTAGTTTTTAAAGAAACAAATATTATTCATCATAATTCTCCTCACTATCACTCATTATATAAACGGGACTTATCAATTTTTGTCAAGGTGTTTAATATAAAATGTTTGATCTAAAAATGATATATACACTTATCTGAAATGGATCGTGAAACATTAACTATTTGCTCTAACAAAAAGATGATATGTTGAAATAACAGAAAATTATCAAATATAGGTATATATATTTTTTTTAAAGTTATCATTATTTGATCAAAATAATATGGACTTCTTAGAGTAGTGGACTTATTTCGATTGGATCAAACGAAAATATAGAAAAAATAAAGTCCACTTGTATACTTAACTAAAAACAGCTGATTTTGGAGTTATCATAATAATATGTATACCAAATGCCACAGATATTATATGCGTGTGTGTATATGAAGAGAGAATACTTTTATAATCTAGATTGCGAGAGTTCGTTATTCAGATGAAGTGGGTCCAGCGCTCAACTAGTGCCTCGGTACTGCCCAGGTACTGTTGATATAATATGTACAGTACGTACTGATATGTTCAGTACCTAGCGAGTACTCGGCGTACAGGACGTGTAATGTTTAATAATACGCGCACGTTATGTAGGTGGTGGACACTGATTGTACTGCATCAATGACTAATCACCATTTTATAAATATACCTATGAATAATGCGGGCCACTGATAACACTACCACCGCTCAACTATTCTACTGCTTATCAGCATTCACACATTCTACTAACTACTAATTAACCGCCAGTTATATATTTAAGAATGAAAATCACTATGATCAAGTTCACTCGAAACTACAAAACATTAGGCACATAGTAGAGGTGTCTATACCTCTGTGTGGTGACACAAGCACACTACGTCACAGTGTGAAGGAGTGCATTAGCGTGAGTGCAGAGTCGTGGTGGTGGTTAATCAATGTATAATTGTACCTAGAGGTACATACCTACATGTGTACAAGGAGCTTACCTGCACACAGCCGCCAGTGACCGTGAACGCACCTGACCGAGGGACGCTATACTCATACTTACTTCATTTAATTATACTGCCTTATTGACAATACAATTATAAATACATTTCTGACATTATAACGTTTTTGTAACCACTTTAATATTATTACAAAATAATATGTAGCATCTATAAGATGTTAAAAAAACATAAAATATAAGAACATTGAACTGAATGTTAGAAGTCAAGTAGCTGCTTTATGGTATTTAGCTATCATTGAAGTTCTTACAAATATCAATATTAGTTTATTGTCTGTCTGTTTGTTTCGAGTAATTTCCTAAACGGCTTGACCGTAAATTGCTGAGTTTATGGCGCGTAATAAAATTGTAATAAGTACTTTAGTTTCCGAAAAAAATTAAGAGTTCCGAAAAGAACTACTTAAGATTAATCTACACTCGAGAGCAAAAGTTCCGGGTCACTAGCATTTACTTCAATATCTTGAAAACGAATAAAGCTATCGTATTGAAATAAATTGAACTTTATAGACAATTTAATAATCTTTCATTAAACATATAAAAACTTATTGATTGGCGGTAAGTAATGGCATTAAAAAAGTTATAAAAAAAAAGATCCATTTTTTTTAAATCAGAACTTCTAATTTTCACTACTGTTTTTGCTTTTGTTTTTGTTCTGTCATAAAATGTATTTATAAGGAGTCATCCAGGTATCCAATAGTCATTATTAAAGTGGTAATTCTGTCACTCACACCTGAGGAATGTACGAGAATCCTCACGATCCTGGAAAATGGGAGCAGTCAGCGAGAAACAGCAAGAATAGTCGGTGTATCGTTGTCTACAGTTCAGCGTGTTCGCCAGCGGTTTCTAGAAACTGGTTTGAACCTACGCAGACCAACAACAGGCAGACCCAGGTGTACGACGGCACGGGAAGATCGATATTTAGTGAACTCTATGCTACGAAATCGGTTTCTTACGGGAACAGCACTGACTCATCATTTTTTAGGACTTGGTGGAAGCAGCCCTTCTGCTTGGACTGTAAGACGGCGACTTGCTGAAGGTAATTTGAAACCATTTAGACCCGCAAATGGTCCGAAACTCGAGAGACACCATCGTATAGCAAGACGAATTTATGCACGCGAACACTCGAATTGGACGATTGAAAATTGGTCAAATGTCATATTCTCGGACGAATCAAAATTTATGCTGTATACACACGACGGAAGGGCAAAGGTGTCAGAAGACCAGGAGAAAGATTTATGCAAGCCTGTATTGAAGAAAAGGTGTCATACGGTGGTGGTTCGGTACTCGTGTGGGCTGGAATTTCTGCGGAAAGCCGAACAGAGCTTGTACTGATCGAAAACGGTACTCTTAATGGCGTAAGATACGTGGATGAAATCCTCAACGAGCACGTCGGTCCATTTATGGCAAGACTTGGTGAGAATGCCATCTTTATGCAGGATAACGCCCGTCCCCACACTGCTCGTGTAGTGCAAGACTACCTTGATGAGGTGAATATTCGTCCCATGGTGTGGCCAGCACGTAGCCCCGACCTCAACCCAATCGAGCACGCCTGGGACGAGCTCGGACGACGGGTAAGACAACAAGATCCTCCTTTAATTACGCTTAGTGACTTGAAACATGCATTGGTAGAGGAATGGGAGAACATTCCCCAACAGTGTTTCAGAAACTTGGTGTACAGCATGCCAAATCGCATTGCAGCAGTCCAGACAGCACGTGGGGGTAATACCAAGTACTAAACCGTGTTAAAACTACTTGTAAATATAAAAAAATCAATATTTTCAGTTTTGGTTTTACAAGCATAATGACGCCATTTTTAATTTGTCCTTTTAAACATAATAAAATAAATGGTCAGTAGTAAATGTAATGCATTTTATTTTAGTAACATTAAATTGTCTATAAAGTTCAAATTATTTCAATACGATAGCTTTATTCGTTTTCAAGATATTGAAGTAAATGCTAGTGACCCGGAACTTTTGCTCTCGAGTTTATTAAAAAAATATTTTCTTGGTTTTATAATTAAGACTTTAACAAGAAGTATGATAAATTGACTTTTAATTGACATTATAAGAAGTAACTTAGTCTTCTTTGTCTAGGCAAAATACACCAAATGTTTAAACGGATTTTTCACTGGATTTAAATAAATTTACTTATATAATTAGTAAGAATATATTTTTATAAAGAGAGCCTTCATGTTGTTAATGTAGCTTACAGTTTAGGATAGTTTAACCGTAGTAGTAGTAAAGAAGAGGCAGTCGCGGGTCGAGCTAGTGTCACGATGTGAATCGTAGCGTGGAGACAGAGGTCGGGCGTGCACTGAGCGCCGGCGCCGCCAGTGACCCGGCACCGGCACCGGCACCGCCGTGACCTTGCTCAGCGGTGCCTTCTATTTCGATACACCTAACTTAATATTTATTGGTAAGGTTATTACGTCCTCAAAGAAATTACACTGAATGTATTAACGAGTAAATAGTGAAGAGGAAGACACAGCTTACTTGTGAATAATATATCTACAGGACGCGGACGGTCACGCCATGTCATTCTGTCCAAACAGTTAACAAGCTACCTAATATTTGTAAACCTCAAAATTTCTAATTATGGATGTTTGTAACTCTTTCGCGTAAAAACTTCTGAATAGAATTTTATGAAACTTTACTACAATATAAGTACTTACCTGAATCATATTATATAAATTACATATATTTTTTACCTATAAACCTTAGGTATAACTAGAAAAATCCGAAAAACAATGAAAAAAATTGATACTCGAGGCGGGAATCGAACCCGCGTCTCTGGAACTCTGGACTAATTTTCTGTCTTTCTTCTTTTCGGATATTTCTAGTTATACCTAAGGTTTATAGGTAAAAATTATATGTAATTTAATACAAAAACTTAAAACCATTACGTAAACTCTTCAATTGCAACATTGAAAGTTTACGTCTGTCGCGCCTAGATGGCGTTGTACAGTTGAGTTCTAAGTTGCGGCCCGGCGCCGTATAAAGCAATGGTTAAATTTGGTAGTCGAGACGGTTACTCGGGTGGCCTAGAGGTCATGGCTGGAATATTAACATTAGTTCAAACGACTGTATCATCGTTATTTGGCAAAGAATTGGCATTAAGTGTTGTGCTACTGACAGGTACAACTTTTCCGCTAGACAAAGATGTACGAGTCCCTTTTACCCTTAAGGGAATCAGTACCAAGCTAGTGTTATTAAACAATTAACAAATAATAATGAGTAAGTATATAGTTTCGGACATACCTATAATAATAAACTATAATATAGGTACATATTATTAGTGCATACTCGTCTAACATTATAATATGTCATGATAATAAACATTATTTGGTTATTTTAAAGCATGACTATTTATTTTGTGAACACATGGACAAAGCACAATCTCTCAACAAATTATGTGGAGCATTAAGACTACGTTATTATATATAATCTATACTTAATATTATAAAGAGGTAAAGTTTGTGTGTTTGTTTGTTTGTGTGTTTGTGACGTTGTAGGGGGTAATCTCTGGATCTACTGAACCGATTTCAAAAATTCTTTCTGTGTTGAATAGTCCATTTATCGGGGAGTGTCATAGGCTATGTAGCATCACGCTATGACTAATAGGAGTGGAGCAGTAATGAAATATGTTTATAAAAGGGACGCTTAAAAACGTTTATTTTGCGTCTGCTGCTTAAACGTATGGAGATATACTGAAATGATGTATTAGAGAATTGTACCTTTAAAAAAGTTTTACAATTAAGTCAACGATAGCATATATCTATCTTCTAAGGTTGACTCACTACGACCTTTTTTATAATAATTAAATTTGATTTAAAGAAATGCATTGTTTGTAAAGGTATTTTGTGTATATGGTATTAACCCTTATCAAAGTAAATACGTTAATCATTATACTTATTTAATTTTAAACAATATTGTCCTTTACAGCGATGAGATCCGATAATTAGTTTGAAAGATATCTCAGTTTTAAAATAATGCGCGAATAACGTAAAATATCTGTCTAACGCGATGTTAGTAGGTATAGATGAATTTTCTTAGTATCAACATTTAATTTTTGGTTGGAGTAAGATTTTTATTTTAATTTTAAATACCTGTACTATAAATTAATTCTACCTCAAAAAGATCGCTTGGTCGGACTAAAATTCGGAGGGCGGAGGACCCTGTTCTGTGGCGTTTGTTGGAAGAGGCATTTTGTCCAGCAGTGGACTGCGATAGGCTAATTGGTTTATTGATTAATACCATGTACCTATTCTTAATCCATAGTTACATGGATAATCATTATCATAACAGCCCATTAATGTCCCACTGCAGGGACGGGCCTCCTCCCGTGACGGAGGGTAACTTGGCCTACTAATACAGACGGATTGGTTTAGGGTTTAATTTCAAGTTTACCTTCTTTTTATTTCGTAAATATAGTAGTAACGGTTATTCCCTAAGTCGGTTTTTACGACACCCATGGGATGAGATGGGGTGGTGACATATTGTATTCTTACTCCGTCAGCACACGGATAGAAGGAATGGATAATACTCTATACTAATATTATAAAAAGGTAACGTTTGTGTGTATGTAAGTTTGTGACGTTATAGGGGTTAATCTCTGGAACTACAGAACCAATTTTTAAAATTCTTTTTGTGTTAAATAGGCCATTTATCGGGGAGTGCCATAGGCTATATAGTATCACGCTATGACTAATAAGAGAGGAGCAGTAATGAAATATGTTTAAAAAAAGGACGCGTTTTTTTTTGCTGCTCAACGAAGTGGGCACGGGTCAGCTAGTTGTATTATAATATAATTATGTAGTGCTCGTGAAGTATTAGCGCTGACTGTTTTTGTACATGCACAAAAACTAGGTAAATACATCTTATTTGTATACTCATAGTGAGATCATTTCGCGTCTACTTAATGCTGATAGATAATTAATACTTATCATAGTGAAACATTGTCGGCAAGTTAATGGAGGATGAGTTCAACTAGTTTGGAGTTAAGTGCAGTCTGGTCCAGGTGAGTACGTCGGTACATAGCGTAGGTGCCACGTGTGTCTCTACTATTTATTAATATGATCATTAACGTCTTACTCTAGTAAGGAAGAGCCACTTGTCTAATGTTACCACGCAGCCCAAACCAATTGATTAGGGTTTTCCTTAGTCGGGGTGGTAACACAGTGACGTTGATGCTAAGGGCTCTTTCAATTTAACCGTTCCGTGCCGCACGGCTGCCGTGCGTTTTTTGAATGGCAAAAGCAACGTTCGTCTGTTTTCATACAAATCTTGCCGTGTGGTGACGGAGAAAGAATACAATATGTCACCACCCCATCTCATCCCATGGGTGTCGTAAAAACCGACTAAGAATCTACCCGTGAATATTATCTTTCGAAATAAAAAGAAGGAAAACTTGAAATTAAACCCTATACCAATCCGTCTGGCCAGCGTGGTATAAGTAGGTCAAGTATCCCTCCGTCACGTGAGGAGGCCCGTCCCTGCAGTGGGACATTAATGGGCTGTTATGATGATGATGATTGCCGTTCCGGACGAAACGGCTAAATTGAAAGAGCCCTAATAGTTGGTAGATACGTATGGACATAGTGGAGTGATAATGGTCAAGGAGCCACGTGACCGTCACGTAGGTATTAATGAACAACATACACTCTGTATTGGACAGGGAGTGCACTGTACTTAATAGTTTTTAATTTAAAGGTCAAGTGCCTCGTTTAGTATAAATACAGCGCGAGTGTGAACACCGCACTGCACCGACACCACACTACCACGAGCACCGCTAGTGTATACCTACATGTACAATACATTATACCTAGCACAACAAGAGCCATGTTATAACATCTACGAGTCCTCTCCTAACAATGAGCTATAAACTCGTACCATACATAAACACGACACTGACACTTGTGACAGTTAATGTAAGAGTAATCTTCTCTCTTGTTTAGTACGCCCATCGTCTGGTAGAATAGGTTATGTCACGTTGTGCATGTGGGGCCGTATGTAGAGGATCGGTTATCCCTCACGTGAGGGTAGTCGCGCGTGCCTACTGCGTCACTCAGTCTAGTGAGCTCGCCGAGCTGCCTGTACATATGTACTGTAATGTGTACGACCTCACAGAACACCGACTATGTTTATGGAATATTAACTACAATGTGCGTGACCCTGCGCCATTATTATTGTCACGTCAAAACTGTCAAATCGAAAGATATACTTAGGTAAGGTCAGTCGAAATATCAATACATATTAATAATTAAATTTTGTAGTAATTTTACATACTGATACCTTACGTATGCCTTACTTACGAGAAGTTGTGTATGCAACAACAAACTGGGCCGCCCTGAAGTTACATATCAAAACAGTTCGCGCAAATATAAACAAAACACGGCACCTAGTTCCAAAAACAACAACTTTAACCCGGCGTATACTCTTTGCAGTAAAGCTGCCAATAAAAATTAGAATTAATTATAAATACAATAAGAGATGAACACATTGCATACAAAGTTTTGTATGAACATAAGTGAAACAAAGTTAAAATCATATCATACTAGCACAATATGTTTGTGCTCAATACAAAACTTTAACAAAAACTGTTCAAAGCTACATTAAGTATAACATTAGTAAACCAACAACATAAAATAGTCTTCAATTTGTTATGTAAAAACTTTACTAATATTATAATGTGATGCTTTTATAATTGATATAGATAATACGTATAAATATAATTTACAATTAATCAATCAATTTATTTATTTACTTTTTTCAGTGATACATTATTTATTTTCGACTAGCTGACCCGTGCCTACTTCGTTGGGCGACGAATAAATGCGTCCCTTTTTTAAACATAAGTATTTCATTACTGCTCTACTCCTATTGGTCATAGCGTGATACTATAATATAGCCTATGACACTCCCCGATTAATGGACTATTTAACACAGAAAGAATTTTTAAAATCGGTTCAGGAGATCCAGAGATTACAACGTCACAAACACACAAACTTTACCTCTATATAATATTAGTATACGAGCCCCAATGCAAAATACTTCGTCTAGTATGGAAAGAACAGCAAGTAGTAAAGTGTATAACGTAAATATTTGTAAAATAATTAAGAATATTTAATAAAAAGTAAACCACAATTTGAGGATCACATTAAAGTTTGTTTTAACATCACTGAAATTATTCCATGACTTTACATAACATAAAAACAATAGATAATATTCTAAAAATCTTTGCAAAAGTATTCGTCTACCCTTGTCATTCACGCAAAATACTTCGTCTACCACTTAGATAAGTCGCCTTTGCCTTTAAATAACGGCTTTGATGCGAAGAAGGATGGTTTCAACGATCGCTGCACACTCCTCAGGCGTAATGGAGTCCCAAGCAGTCAAGAAACTTCAAGCCGCTCTTCGATCTTGATGAATTTTTATTTAAGATTTTTTTTTCATTTTCCACCATAGGGTTTCAATCGGCGATAAGTCCGGGCTGTTAGATGGCCATTCGATTGTAGGGATGCTTTTTGCCAGTACCCAACTCTTTGTTGTCCTTGCAGTATGGCAGGAAGCACCATCCTGTTCGAAAATGAATGAATCTTTATGCTCGAGTGACGGAATAGAGGGCTGTAAGCTCTCTTCCAAAATGTTTTGATACCTCGCAGCATTGATAGAACCATCCACAAACTGCATACTACTAACACCCTGCGCAGACATGCAGTCCTATATCATAAGAGACGCCGGAAACTTCACTTTTCGTTTGAGACAATCAGTATGAAATGCCTTATCTTTGTTGCGAATCACTTTTTTCCTTTCATCACCGACAATGACTTCGAGTTTGGACTCGTCATACCAAATGATACTACGCCAATGATCGGAAGTCCAATTTAAATAATCACGAGCAAACTTTAACAGCTTTTTCTTTTGTACAACAGTCAACAGTGGTGTCTCCTTAGCGGTGTAAAAACCGTAACCCATCTTTTTAAGACTCTTTTGCAAGTGTCAACTGAGACTTCTTTGTGAATCATGTGCTTCCATTGCACCGTAAGTTCTCAAGCTCGAGCACGATGATTATTTTTGATTATTTTCTTCAGTACTCTATTTTCTGCTGGAGTCGTGATGCGTAGTCAGCCTGTTTTCTTCAAACATGAAAACGTTTTATTCTTTTTATATTGCTGAATGTTAAATTGGACTGTAGATCTGTGAAGTATTAAGTCTTTAGATATTTGGTAACTTGATTTGCCAGCATCGAGCCCACAAACTATTCGTTTCCGAAGCTCATCACACACCGGTTTGTCAAGACCCATTGTTACTTGAAAACTAATGAAAATACTTAAAAATATCAGGATTTATACGGTCTCACTTGACAAATAACACGGAATTACTTTTAGAAATTAAAATTATGGAACACAATAGTACAAGGAAGGAATAATCTTATTTAACTCAACGATAGACGAAGTCTTTTGCATCAATTAACAATTAGACGAACAATTTTGCTTATAATTTATTCGAATTTAAAACAGTATATTTGTAAATTTAAACAACTAAAATAGTTTATTGGTTCATATTTAAACAGGCCATAAGTAATGCGACAAGTGATAGTAGAACAGCTTGATATTTTATATAGATAGACAAAAATAATGAAGTTAGAAAAAATCTCACATAGAAAATTTCAGGCTGGACGAACTATTTTGCACCGGAGCTCGTATATATAGCTTTACCCTTACCATCCTAGTAAGTATCCAACTCGTATAAAATACTCCTGTCAGCAGGCCCGCAGGCTCACGTGACCACATTACATTTTTTAGGGTATAACTCAACCCACATAACTGTCAACTGGATCCGCGGGCTCAGTTAACCACTTGTTATGGTTAAGGGTCTACTCGGCCCGTGGGCTTAGTTAACCACTCAGTACGGCAAAGGGTCTTCTTAGCCCATACCCAGTACCCGGACACAATATACACATTTAGGGAACTATGAGATAGTAGTTGTTGTTGTAGTACATAATTATCTGTACAGGAAGAGTTTGCTTATCATGAGGTCGTGCTCATACTATGGTCGTCGTTTACACGTAACGTATGTATATCTTTTCGTCCACATTGTCGCAGTGTCTGGAGACAAAGGTCTTCAACCTGAAACTTGGCTCTAGGCCTTTTTAAGAAAGCTTATGCTCACTCAGAGGCCAATGAAGAGAGTTCCCAATAAAGCTCTAGTGATGCGTGATCGAATCAGAAATGAGGATATCTGCAGGAGAACGAAAGTGACCGAAATAGCGCTTAGGATTGCCCAGTTAAAGTGACTTAGCTAATTAGCGAGAAGAACTAATTGCCGTTGGGGCAGAAAGGTTCTGGAACGGTGACCGCGTACCAGAAAACGCAGAGTGGGAAACCGATGGATGAGGGAGGCACAGGACCGCACAGAGGAGATCTATGCCTAGCAGTGGATATCTATTGAGTTGCGACGAAGTAAGCGACATGTTTTCGTTTTCGATGACATTCTATATGCGGTGTGCTCTACACCGGTGCGGTGTCTTAATGTTTTAACTAAATTATATGCGGTGTGCTCTACACCGGTGCGGTGTCTTAATGTTTTAACTAAATTAACAACTTTATATAAATGTGTTGAACACGAGCCGCTACATGTGATCTTGTTAATTCAGTTTGATAAACATTATATCATGTACGCAAGCCACTTAGATACTATTAAAAAGTAAAATATCTACAAAACAATATTCGACAAATAAATATAGTCTCAAACAAATGATGTAATGCATCATCCTTCATTCGTCACCGTCGTCGTCTCAGCGCGTATTCATTATCCTACGAGTAGTACAATCGTGACACACGATCTCAATTTCAACTATTATTTTTATTCCCAAAAAGTTTGAAATAACAATAAGCTAGATATATTTTGTAATAACCACACTGTAATGGTCAGTCAGTATTCATGTCTGAGACTAATTTAATTGTCAACTTAAGCGCTGATTACACTAGACTACATGTAGTCTCCTACATCATGTAGGAGACTACATGCATGTCTAGTGTAATCACATTTAGGTTGTTAGGACACTACATATCGGAGATTGGCGAGTCCCGACCGTCCTTCATCATGTAGTCTCCTACATGATGTAGGAGACTACATGTAGTCTAGTGCAATCGGCACTTTAAGTACAGAATGCCCGGTTTCAGGATCATAATTATGAACTACTAGCTGACCCGTGCCCGCTTCGTTGGTCGGCGAAAAAATGATAAATTGCATAAATGATAAAATGCAACAGAGAAATAATTTTTAAAATCTCAATAGATTTTAAAAATTCTTTCTGTATTTCAGTAATCTCTGGAGATTACCCCCTACAACGTCACAATCACACAAACTTTACCTCTTTATAATATTAAGTATAGATGAATGTATAGCTATGACGTCATGTGTGGGTGTATTACATTACATGATACAGTTGATAAATTTATGTATTATTAAAGTGTGAATAAATGATTAAGGGTCATAGCACATAAATATGTAACGTAAACGGATCGGCACCGCCTCGCCTTTTTCCTCGGTGTCAAACGTCAAAAATCCGATTACGTTACGGTTCCGATTAGTGTGCGTTGCAGTAAGGAGTTTCATACAAATAATACGGAACGGCTCGAGTTGATACGGTGACGATCCGTTTACGTGACGTTATATGTGCTACGACCCTAAGTGTTCATTGATGAGTTATGTATAGCATAACATCTACAGCACAGAGTGCACGTTCAGTAGCAAGTTACCTTACTTAGCATAATATTTAACTAACTGTACAGTGTACAACCTCCCTGTCGGTCCTAATGTGCTTATGAAGAGTCACTATTCAGTAAACATAACGCGGTGCTGTGGTACTAGGAGCTGGCGAGCATGCTCTACACTCTTCCCATAGTTACTTCATTACGAACAATCTCATTTAACATATTAGGACACGTCTCTGTGCTTTGACATTGCATTAGTTAGGTGAAGAGGAAAATGGATCACTATAAAGCATAAACAATAAGTATCAGTGGAGCTGCCTGCGGAGTGCGACGCATACCTTATACCTAGCTACGTCTGACACACACGCGGGAAATGTCATAATGACTTTGTGTCATTTCACGTAATATAAAAACATTGTATAATGTTAACTTGATAGTTTACCGCATACCAATACGCTACACGAACACATGCACACATGTATTTACATGTGTATCTACAGGCTTCTATGTACCGTGAGTAAATGCAAGAATAAAAAAGTCGTAAAAGTTAACGATTCTGTGGAGCAGGTGTAACAGTGTTGTGTGCATACCTGTGCTACACTCACGAGATAATATTTGTACGTCCACTAGTCAGCCCTGTGCACCCTGCAACTGTGCCAACCTACAGGCCACTCTGTTACACTACACTTTACACTAGCTCAACATGTGTCACGCTAGTTTGTCTGCAACTCCTCAGTAGATTCCGAGTCATCCTCTCTGAGCCTTATCTTCTCTAGCTATTCATTAATTATGATTGAGATGGCGAGATCAACTGTATGCCTTCAGATCTAACATAATACAAGTCTGAAGAGGAGCTCTTTGCCTTGAGGGAGAATACACTCTATAATTGGTGAAGTGAGGGAGGTGTATTGTCCCTCACGTGTGAGTGTTACAGTAGTGCGATATATTATTGTAACAGTTACATTGTACAATATTCAAGTACTTGTTTATAAGTGTAAATATAATAATTTGACCGGCGCATAACTTGAGTAAGTGCCGTGTCGACGTGAAGGTCACGCAGCAGAGCCTACTCTATGAGATATATTCAAACTTTCAATGTAAACATAAGTACCTATTATGTGTAAGCAATAAAACACAATGTTGTTATACCACCGTGTCACCGTGCTACTACCTACTGCACCACAGATATCTGAATAAAGTTAGATTTCTGTGTACTGCACTGTACTGTACTACATAAGTACATATACCACTACATGTATACACACTCCTTGTACGATCATTGTGTTCAGGCATCATTGATATTCGTAATTATTACTACGCTTACTTGACTTCGTACTGAACCAATAAAATATCAGCGCGTACTACAAAAACAAATAACAACATGGAAGTGAAAAGTTGTCGAGAAGCCTAAACGAGCATAGAGTGACACATATTGTATGTTCAACAGTTCTGTAACAATATGATTAGCATAAATACGAGAGACGGCGCGCTGAGCTCATATGCGTGAGTCGCGTCGCGTATAACATTGTATATTGTAAGTTATAAGGCAGCACGAGCAGTCTCGTAGCGCGGCGCGGCGGCAGACTCTGAGTGCAGCCTGCATATCTAGACTTAATACTCGTACTAACTGCCTACCCATCTAATTGTCTACACTAAAATACCTCACGTTAAAAACAATTCAAAGTACTTACTAAAAAGTTTAAAATGTAAATCATCGTAATATATTAATTTTAAATACACACGTTTAAGGCTCTTTCAATTTAGCCGTTCGAAAAACGCACGGCAGGCGTTACGTACGGCACGTACCGTACGGCTGCCGTGCGTTTTTCAAAAGCCTTTTAAATGGTTACATATTTATTTAAACACCAAAAACACAAATACCAAATGGTTGTAATAGAACAAGTGGACGTTACTGTAATGCGACATGAAGATTAACATCAGCATTGCACTCGGTAGGTCACGTCTACTCAACCGTCCCTCCACCGGTACATGATTGTGCACGTGTGCTGCGAGCGCAGAGAGTCAACATCTCACTACAGTCTCACACCTGTCTACTACACTAACACTCTCACGTGATCCTTCCAGGTTAGTACCACATTATACATTATCTACGCGCCATCTAGACGCCATCTCTATGAGTTTGTGAACAGTTGGAGAAGACAGCAGGATGCATCAAATGACAACATCATCAAATAATATTTAACTACTCGGATCACCTTTGTGTCAAAACAAAATACAAAACTAGCTAATGTGAGCATCAAAGTATTGGTAATTAAAATAATAAGTCCACGATAAACTGCATCCAATTAATATCTAATATCAATCAATTTTTGAATGCCATTTTGTAAAATGTCAAAACAATATTTATATTTAATAAGCACAAAATTAATTGTTTAATCAATAAAATCGATTAACAGAGTATTTATCAATATATTGTAACCTTAACTGACAGATTTACTAAATGATAACAACATTGTGTACACGGGCATTTGGATGTTCATGGGTATGTTCGAGCACGTTGTGTGTCCATAACTTTGTGTTATTGTTGTATTAGGGACACGGGGTTAGTTTGCTAAAGCGCATTCAAAAGCTTTTCTATTAATTTCGTTAACATAGAGAGCAACTGTAACTTATAAAATGCTGACGAACAAAAATATGATGAGTAGAGATGAGTATGAGATGAGTATAGTAGTATACACGTACGCGGACAGGATCACTACATTTGTATGCTCCGCGCAAACATTATTAGTGTGTTGCCAATTTCTAATTCAGTCCATGTCCGCCAGCGCTCAGGTGTCCGCTGAGCCGAGTCCTAGAGCGGAGGACGCGCTCGGGGCCGCCACCTTGCAGGGAGCAAACTCCGGCCCACTGCGCGTCACGCGTCACTGACGGCCAAGTTCCTCTAGTGCTACACTCATAGTCTCGCATCATTATACACGTAGGCTACATTTAACGAGCACCTTGACCCTTCAGATCTAAGGTTATGTTTATGTGCTAATATATTATCTATTTCCTATATTGTTCTTGATGTAGAAAAGTATATTTTTCAGAATAGGTATAATATAATCTATACTATTATATAAAGCTGAAGAGTTTGTTTGTTTGTTTGAACGCGCTAATCTCAGGAACTACTTCTTCGAATTGAATTTAGTTTTCAGTTTTGGATAGACCATTGATCGAGAAAGGCTATAGGCTATATAACATCAAGTTATGACTAAAAAAAAATTTTTCAAATTTAAAGGCTCATGGTTACTCAGAGGGCAATGGAGAGAGCTATGTTGTAGCCTGACCTATGGACCTACTCAAAAGGCTCATGGTCACTCCAGAGGGCAATGGAGAGAGCTATGTTGTAGCCTGACCTATGGGCCTACTCCTCAGAAGGCTCATGGTCATTCAGGGGCATTGGAGAGAGCTCTGTTGTAACCTGACCTATGGACCTACTCAAAAGGCTCATGGTCACTCCAGAGGGCAATGGAGAGAGCTATGTTGTAGCCTGACCAATGGGCCTACTCAGAAGGTTCATGGTCATTCAGGGGCATTGGAGAAAGCTATGTTGGGAGTTTCCCTGCGTGATCGAATCAAAAATGAGGAGATCCGCAAGAGAACCAAAGTAACCGACATAACCGGTTAAAGTAGGGACAAGCAGAGCATAGCGCGGAGAACCGACAGCTTTTTGGGCAGAAAGATTCTGGAATGGCGACCGCGTACCGAAAAGCGCTGGTGTGGATGGCTGGTAGCCGATGGATGAGGGAGGCACAGGACCGCACAAGGTGACAATACTTGGAGAAGGCATATATACAGCAGTTGACGTCGATTGGCTGATATGATGATGATGAAATAAACTTTGTATGAATTATACAAGTTTTTTTTATTGCATTTCAAATTTAATCGCGGACAAAGTCGCGTTTTACAGCTAGTATTTTATATAAGTAGGTAAAGTGGGGTAATGTACCAAGCAAACTAATATTTATCATGGAATAGGAATATCACTCAAATAGTTTTTATCTGCATTAGCAAACAGACTCTTTGTTCTAGGAAATATGAATAACATGTCTCATACGTAAAAACCGGGTTTTTGTACAAGAACTATATTTGTTTAAACAAACCAGACATTCATTTAAATATGAACTCAAATGTCTCCCAGCAGCGACACGCAGCTCGGACAGCTTGGTACCTATAGGTACCACTGTCACGACGAGTGCGAGTGCGCACTGTGCGCATGCGCTATAGACATAGTGTCACTCTCTCAGTCCTACTCGGAGTCTGCGCCCGGTGCTTCGTCAGGTAATTGCTCAGGGTGTCCTGAGCAAGTAGCGCCGCGTGTGTGTGAAGCGCGACTGCCTGCAGGGTGCACCTCCAGACAGTAGGTAGCTAGGTGTCTAGTGCGCGTGCGTGACATGTCCGTGCCCCTCATCAGCACATAATTACACCACCACTAAGTACTCAATTAACTGAGTAATAGCGGACAAGCTCATTGCACGGATGTATATTACCTACGCGTCACACACGGGGGCGTGTGTAGTACCTACTCTGACAACCTGCCTACTACTCTACACTCGACTCGACTACTTATCATCTCATAGCACTGCACAGGGGTGCGATGCTTATTACTCTACTATATTGCATCTACTATAGGTACATATAAAACCTCCTCCTGAATATAATATAATAAGGACAGAGAGCAGCGACTTTATACTAAGTACGTGTTATATACTGTGTAGTGATGTTTGATCAACTATTTATCAATACATACAAATATATCGCGACGCGAGCATCGTGCTGTTATGGACCATGCCGAAATGTACCTGATATAATATCATTATAACAGATAAATAATAGGACGTGTTTATATATATTTATATAGATAGAGAGTGTACACCATGACCCGGTTTATTTATATGATTAACAAACATCTGGGTCACACATACAGTTGGCAGAATGCTAATTACTATGCGACAATATTTTTCACGATAGTTACGGAAAACAAACTAAGTGTTATCTACCTACCTATTAGTTGAATACATTCCAGTTTTAGCTCACAAGTAAACAAACTGTTCGTACGCGGCTGTAACGCGCGCCGCCGGTCTTGAGCTCCAACGACCTTCCACCACAGTGCGCACCCTACCAGTACCACCACTTATGAATTTGTACATGTTTACGAACACCTACTCTCTTCTACTTGAGAAAAGGTGTTTTATTTCACTCAAAAACAAATAGTAAACCTAATAAAATAGTATAACTGAGTACATGAATGCACAGTTAGATTGTTTAGTATTTCTACTCTACAGTATGTACTGTACAACAAGTACTCGTATTGTTGAGTTCCTACACCAAGTACAAACTTAGAGTACGGGTACGGGACAACCCGTGACGGATATTTATAAAGTGTGGTGATCACACGCTTCTACACTTCATAACGTACTTTTATATCGTCTAAACCCATGAGATGAAGAGATTCCTTCTAGTAAACAACTACTAACAACAACAAATTCTTTATTTGCCTAATGTGAATTCACAGAGATGTTTACAATAATATGAGTTTAATTTTTGTTAATTTAGCCACTTAGCATGCAAAATTTTCTTAAAATATTTTAATACAATATTTAATTAATGGATATAAATTATAAATGTCATGTTTTTGTTAAACTTATCTGAATCAGCATCTAAGATCTCATCTCATTAAGTGATAAAACTAATAGTAATAATATAAACATTTACTAAATACTTTTGTCTTCCATAAACTGATTAATGTATATTTAGTATGCCTTATCGAGTAATAACATTTTAATTTATTTTTAAACCTATTCAGATCACTTTCATTTCGTATGTTCTTTTTTGTATTTGATTGTATATCTTTGGACCCATGCATATAACGCTCTTTTTTAGTAATGCTGTTTTTGAGTGTCTAAGGCATAATGTACCGGTCTGACGAACTTTTGTGAGAAATTCAAACAAATTTGGATTTGATTTAATAAATAATGCGATTTCTATACATAATGTACATGCATGGTAGAGTCAGAATCTTTGGGTTGTTGAAATGTGGAAGGCCGGGGTCTGTGCTTTCAGAAGATGTTTGAGAGCTATCTGTGTCCAAGCCACAGATAGCTCTCAAACATCTTCTGAAAGCACAAGGCACCTCGTCGGTGGAGTTGCCTCAGATAATGACACCGCATTGGAGTGTGGATGACACGTAACCATGGTATGCAGTTAGCGATGTTGAGATATCAGCTACTTTACTACCAGTGGCTTCCTCTCTCACAGACATACTTTATATGTCTACTTATACATTCATTGCCGGTATCACTAAGGTAGTCATTTTGAATGCAATTATTTTATTAAAAACTACGGCTTTTAAGGAATACGATAAGTTGTTTCCTACCGCGATCTACAAAGTGTTAATAATGTCGTACGTAAGTGTGTATGTACCTATGAGTAGGTACGAGGTACAGGTGACCGCGCGGGGTGCGCACGTGAGACGGACGCGGAACACACGCGCATATCTTATCCTCCGGACCGATTGCGGACTGATAAACTTCGCGTAAACAACATATTATATCTCCAAATAATAATGCGTTCGCTAAGTAAGAGCCTTCGCGCAGATAAGGCAGCCCTGAGCGAGGGACCTTCCTCTTCGCCGAGACGACACAATAACACACCACCTTTAATCGCATTATCATGACACACTTTTTGTTTTCAAGATAGTTTAAATTTTGCGTTATCGCTACAGATAATTGATTAGAAACTAGTGTGTGTGCGCGTGGTGGCCGCTAGTTCTGCACAGTGGTTAGATAACGCGCGGCGACCTCGACCGCCAACACCGCGCCACATGTCCACGCGACCAACATGTTCCCTCTGACACTGTCCCTACCTCATTACCTAAACAAACATGTCAAGCTATTACATTACTATACTTATTAAAGTTCGTTATTCCCATCATAATTTGATAATTACTTGCATCTATAAAAACTGTGTTTTAAAAAAAAAAACAGTTTAATGGTTATTAATGTGCTTGTATTATTGTAAGCATGGTTAACTCTCAGCTGTTCCGTACAAGTCCCCATTTTTAGGGTTTCGTAGGCAAATGGCAAAACACGGAACCCTTATAGATTCGTCATGTCTGTCTGTCCGTCCGTATGTCACAGCCATTTGTTTCGAAACTATAAGAGCTATACTGTTAAACCTTGGTAGATAGATGTATTCTGTGAATCGCATTAAGATTTTGATGCAAAAATAATAATAAATATTGGGGGCTCCCCATACTTAGAACTGAAAATAATTTTTTTTCATCAAACTTATACGTAAATCTATGGATAGGTCTTCAAAAATGATATCGAGGTTTCTAAAATATTTTTTTTCTAAACCGAATAGTTTGCGTGACAGACGCTTACAAAGTGAAAAAAAATTGGTCCCTCTAACTTCTAAAATAAAAAATCTAAAAGAAACATAATCTTATTATGATGTACATTACTATAAAAACAACCAACGAAAATTGAAAATTGTATTGAACGAGATCTAGTAAGTAGTTTTATTTTTAATACCTCCTAAATCGTAAACCGCTTAATCTTTCATACAAATAACAAAAGGCCTTTAATTTCATAAATCAATGGTACGGAACCCTTTCTGCGTGAGTCCGACACGCACTTGGCCGGTGTTGTACAGGGCCACTGCAAGGCACAGACCTCTCCTTTAGACTTCCATCTTGATCAATTCTGTGTTGGTCTTTGAGACTTTCCTTATTAAGAGTTGTAAATATAATGTCAAGAACCTTCTAAATGTGAATCATAGTTGTTGTTGAAGTGGAATCAAACAGAATAACGTTTACAAGAAATAGTAATGCGGACAAGATATAAGGCAGCGATACACCGTACTTATGCCCGATTTACACATCGACAAGTACAGTAGCGAGTTAAGTAGTATTTTAAGATTAAGTCGATTTAAATAGATCTCCATCTTATTTTTTGGCAAGTTAAGTTGGCGAGACGCGCGAGGTTAGGTACTATGTCTACTTCATTATATTTATTTGAATGTTTTAAACAGTCTGTTCTTGTTGTGAACATTATTGTAGTTCATATCCTGACTCACTTGTTCATTACTCACACAGTGCTCATGTAATGTTTGCCTCTGAACAAACACACTACTGTAGTGTCTCATTCTTACTTCATTACACAATAATCAATCAACACGTCTAACTACTTCATATCGATCTTAAAAGTGCAATTATTAGAGAACACGCGTGAGTGAGTGAACAGAGGCTTCGCAAAACGTATACTTAGCAAGAGACGTTAACAAATAAACAAGATATCATAATAAAGCTTTTTGCCTTTTATCATTTGTTTATTGCGTAACGCATGTTATGCGTAGTTAGTACATAGTAGTTAGGCCAGCTGCAGCAGGTACACAACATCACCTCAACTGTGCTGCTGCTGGACATGACGTCCAGTGTTCACGTGGTCATACTCTCAGACATGTTCGTGGAGCTTCCTCCACAACAGATTATATAAGCTATAGCGCACATCACAAGCGTCATTCAACACAACTAAAATACCAAAATAGTCTCATTATATTGTAATTGTATGTAGGTATATATCTACCTACTTACTGTCTGTGTACATCTATACTATTATATTGTAAAGCATTAGTGCGAGCATCACGAGCTGTAGCTGTACCAGATTACAAACACACTTGTTACTGTACTGTGGCTGTACCTCCGGATCAGCTCTAAAGAGGTCATGCCACATTGTGATGACAACTGCAACGCGGTAGGATTATGTTTACAGTCGGCATCATGTTGTGGGCTCTCTCCAGGTGGAGTGGAGGTACACTTGAACATTCACTCGTAACAAAATATTGCTACCAACAATTCTAGATTCGAAGCTCGTCCAAGATATTCTTTATGAAGAGGTCAGATTTGCTGCACGCGTGTGCTGCATTAATCATTGGTTATGTTCAATAAAAGATATACAAAATAATGGTGACGAACTAATCTTTTTCGAACGAAACAAATGTATCATTTCGTTGTAGATGTTCGCAAGAATGGTAGTTAGAATGCTCGCTAAGGTGCTCCCGTATTTGTCTGTAATGTAACATTCGCAAGAACGCTGTTTACAAGTGAATGCTCAGATGTATAGAACATTGATTCCCCACATCGTATGTACGCACTTATATTTGTGATTGTACTTAATTATAATTAATTGTTTGACAATTAAATGAAGGAGGAACAAATTGTGTACAGTTTCAGCAGTTTAACAAAACAAACTTATAATAATATATGAGTCATTACATTAGTAGTTAGTTAATATTATTATGTTAGACTACTGTACGCAGACTAAGTTTGCACCTCACCATCTCTTACCTTACACAACCACTTATTAAATTATATATTCAATAAAATGTACCTATATGTAATGTAACCCCTTACAACTATTTTAAAACTAACAATAAGTAAGTAATAACTTAATAAATACACAAAATAAACACGATAATAAGTAAGTAAGTAATATAAATATTATGGAGAAGGGCAAGAGCTGATTAATATTACCTTCGCTGATAGCTTGCTAGTCGGGTGTAAAAATGTACCTGTTGCTATTTGTCTAAAGGTAAAAGTAACGACAGGTACCTGGCTGCGGTACAGTTTGGGAACAATATCCTTTACTTATATAACAATAAAGTAATGTGTGATATAGTAGTCGGTACTGACCTGCGGCGCGAAGCCCAGGAACGAAAGCTTCCTCTTCCCGGAGCTCATGGTGCGAGCGCGTGCGAGTGTCGCGCGGTGCGGTACGGCTCACTGAGCGCGTCTGTGCTCGGCGCCGGCGACGGACCAACTGCTTGCGCTTGCGCTGCGGCGGTCGAGTCGATGCTGCGCGCCATTACCCGCGCACGCGCACACCAGGCAGACACGCCTCCTGCGCACCACCACAACCCTACATACAACAGAGCTTGAAAATATTTACGCTAGTTGGACTTTACTGTAACTTCATTATCATAAAACGGGTGGTACCGGGAACATAAATAATTGTTATTTCTAATGATAGTTTCTAGGTGGAGATGGTAACGGGGGGTGGAATCATCCCTAACCCGTCTTGTGATACTGTACATCTGGCTGCACCTCGTGCTCCTGGTAGTGACGGTGTTTCTTCTTCTTTTCAAACAATAATGCGTTACATTATCTATAGGTATTAATCTATACTTCTGTACTAATATTATAAAGAGGTAAAGTTTGTGTATTTGTGACGTCGCTTGTAGGGGCTATCTCTGGATCGACAGAACCGATTTTAAAAATTCTTTCTGTGTTGAATAGTCTATTTATCGGCTATATAGTTTCACGCTATGACTAATAGGAGTGGAGCAGTAATAAAATATGTTTAAAAAACGGACGCGTTTTTTTCGCCGCCCTACGAAGTGGGCACGAGTCAGCTCGTTATAGTAATATGCTTATGTTACAGCCAAAGTAATAAATCTGTATATAATACACATTGATTTATAAAAAACCCAAGATGCACATTTTCAAACAAAACTAACAGCCAAAAGTGTCACCAAATTATACATACGCAATAAATACGTAAAGAAATATCGTAAACATATATTTTTTTTCAAATTCAATCTTACATGCATGACATAAAGTTGTATTTAAAAAGTAATGCACATAAAGCAATAAAATTTAATGATTGACGTTTGCCGGTAGAACAACGCGATACTAATTTAAAAAAAGTGCACAATGCGCCTATTTGTTGCGGACGTTTTTGGGAAGTGGAGTGTGTATCTTTGGTTTTTTGTAAATCAATGATAATACATAATAACTAGCTATTATGTACCTATAATGGCTACTCAATTTAGATAAAGTGATAAATGTCGCAGAATTAATCACATTAACTAGCCATTTGTATAAAATATCTTTAAAAAACTCAGATAATGTAATAAAACAATTGGGTAAAGATTATTATATTAAGTATATTTAAAGAAGAATGGGCGAAACGTCCCCACCCTTGTAACACTTTCATCTATAGGTACATCAAATGAAAGCCCTTGAAAAGTAAGGCATTTTATTGTATAACAGCAAATCTGTCAGTCATGGGAGAACAGAGTTATTGAGGAGAAGAAAACAAAAATAATAAAGGATAATATTACATACTTTAAGCTAATGTTTACTATATAAGCATGATAGAGACAAAGGCTATCTTACTAATAGAGGGACCATACATCTAAAACATCCTACATCAACCAGTTAACCATGAATTTCAACATGGCGAGGGTGGCACCCTCATCCATCGGCTTCCCGCCATCCTAACCAGCTTTCATAAATATAAAAACTCGTACGTCATATCAGCCAATTGATGTCCACTACTGAACATAAGCCTCCTTTAAACATGGCGAGGGTGGCACCCTCATCCATCGACTTTCCGCCATCCTAACCAGCTTTCATAAATATAAAAACTCGTACGTCATATCAGCCAATTGATGACTACTACTGAACATAAGCCTCCTCTAAACATGGCGAGGGTGGCACCCTCATCCATCGGTTTCCCGCCATCCTAACTAGGTCGTGGTGGGGGGTCTCTCTACCCTGCGCTTTCTGATAGGTGGTCGCCATTCCAGAACCTTTCGACCCCAAAGGCTGTTGGTTCTCCGTGCTATGTCCCCTGCCCACCGCCACTTTAACCGGGCAATTCTGAGCGCTATGTTCGTATGCATAGTTGGGTATATTAGAAAGATAACTGGACCTGACGCGGCAACTACTTCCAATGTAATGCTTCGCTGAGGCTCTCGAAGCGGTTCTGTAATATGAGTTGGAAGTTCTCGGGGATGTGGACTGGTGTAGGTTAGAGCGTATACTTCATCAGCCGACTTCTTTCCAGCCTAGGATTGATATTTAATGTGCCTCTCACCATACGGTTATCGCTTCCGGTTTTCACCGAATTGATCACTGAGACATCATTAACGACGGGACGGCTTCCATACAAAAATGCCCATTCTTCTTTGCCTCCTATCTACATGACATGTAATAACAGAATAATAATATTGTTACACATACTATTTTCTGGTCACTGACACAAGGCGTTAAAATGAACTGACATTAAATAACAAGTTTATAACTTATTATTTATTCTCACAAGTAAGGCTCATGTGACATTTTAAGTTACACATAAGGTTTGTCTTTTTACATTTACACCTTTTAGAAACACATTTCCAGTACAGTTGCAATGCAATGCAAACATTCTCTTATGGTAACTTCATTTTGGGGAACGATATCAGTTCGATATCTGATGGTAACTTCATGTTGGGGAACGATATCAGTTCGATATCTGATGGTAACTTCATGTTGGGGAACGATATCAGTTCGATATCTGATGGTAAATTCATGTTGGGAAACGATATCAGTTCGATATCTGATGGTAACTTCATGTTGGGGAACGATATCAGTTCGATATCTGATGGTAACTCCATGTTGGGGAACGATATCAATTCGGTATCTGATGGTAACTCCATGTTGGGGAACGATATCAGTTCGATATCTGATGGTAACTTCATGTTGGGGAACGATATCAGTTCGATATCTGATGGTAACTCCACGTTGGGAAACGTTTCTTTGCAGACAGGGAAGAGATTCCTTGCATAATGTTGATTTAGTACCCCAAGCTTAGTGCCTAACTTATACATTCCTTCTGTCTCCTGGAAAATTATAACAGCCATAATGTTTCTGTCAATGGCTTTGGCACGGTATACATCAGGAATTTTACCACTTATCATTCACATTATCGCCTCTATTTGCAGCAGGATACTTTATAGCGAAGATAGAGCTAACATTTTATCTGCTTGCTTTTTCAGAGATTGTCCAACTAATATTTTGACTTTTCCAATATCTTGTTTCTTTTTATCAAGAGCAATTACTACATCTTGGTCACTCACTCGATGCGAATGGTTGGGGTATGAGTGGGTGTATTAATAATTTCTAAGCATTTTTTCTGTGTTCTCATAGTCTAAGGCATCCTATATTATTAAATGGTAAACATCGCTTTACAAAATTATTATGTGAATACGAGCACATAAAAATTACTACATGCTGCTCCTCAAATGCTGCTTTACTCCATGCGTGAAACTTGGTGGATAATAGGGGCTCGAAATTTAGCTAAACAAATAGTGCATAAGTGTGTTAAGCGCCGATTACACTACCCTACATGAGCTAGTGCACTACATGAGCTAGTGCACTACATGAGCTAGTGCACTACATGAGCTAGTGCACTACATGAGCTAGTGCACTACATGAGCTAGTGCACTACATGAGCTAGTGCACTACATGAGGTAGGGCACTACATGAGTTAGTGCACTACAGGATGTAGAGCGGTCGGGACTCGCCAATCTCCGATATGTAGTGTACATCCAGATCTAAACTGAACTAACTCAAAAATTGACGTTTTTGACTTTTACGCAGTTTTTTTTTTTTTTTAAAGACAACTCCCGCACTAGGGATCATGCCCTGTGTCGCGGGGACAACATTTTACAAACATCATTTAACGGACACAAAGAACATCCAGACCAGGACAATAATTTGTGGATCTTACAAATTATTGTCCTGCGTGGAGATCGAACCCACAACCTCTTGCACGGCAGCCGCTTGCGCTACCGTCGCGCCACCAAGGTCGTCGAATTCCTTGATTCGTTACGCATCGACTACGAAAACAGATTTAAATATACGAGTCTACACTACACGACGCTAGATGTAGACCAGCAATACAAGTTTATCTCAAAATGTTTCATTTTTAACGATTAGTTTCAGACACTTGAAACTAATCGTTAAAATAGAGACAACTCAAAATAAAATTACGAAAAATGTTAGATATAATCAGTAAAATCAAAATAACTCCGAGGAGCGGAGTCCGTTCATCCAACAAAAAAGACTCCTTACGACATCTAGCGTCGTGTAGTGTTGATATATTTAAATCTGTTTTCGTGGTCGATGCGTAACGAATCAAAGAATTCGACTGCGTGTAAAAGTCAAAAACGTAAATTTTTGAGTTAGCTCTGTTTAGATCTGGATGGGCACTACATATCGGAGATTGGCGAGTCCCGACCGCCCTACATCATGTAGTGCACTACCTCATGTAGTGCACTAGGTCATGTAGTGCACTAGGTCATGTAGTGCACTAGCTCATGTAGTGCACTACCTCATGTAGTGCACTAGCTCATGTAGTGCACTAGGTTATGTAGTGCACTAGGTCATGTAGGGCCCTACATGTAGGGTAGTGTAATCGGCGCTTTACATGCGCACGCATGAAGGCAAAGCCTCTAAGCCCACTGATGGGCAACTTACCATCAGCGCGATTGGAAGCCTCATTTCCATTCATGGACAGTGGGGTAGATTATGCCGGGCCTATTTTGATAATGGATCGTAAAGGCAGGGGAGCTAGGGCAATAAAGGCATATATTTATTGTTTGTTTGTTTTTGTTTCACAACAAAAGCGTTACATTTAGAGTTAGTTGGTAGTTTAACCACTCAAGAATATCTTTTAGCGTTAAAGCGCTTTATAGCGCGCCGTGGTATGCCATACCAGATTTTTTCTGATAATGCAAAAACTTTTATCGGTGCGCAAAAAGAATTAGCATCTATTTTTGAAAACACTAATGAATTATCTAATTTTTTTACTAGTAATCAGATTCGATTTACACACATTCCTTATAGTCCTCATTTTGGCGGGTTATGAAAAGCAGGAGTAAAGTCGTGTAAATACCATTTACGCCGAGTATTAGGTAATGCGAGACTGACGCGAGAACAGTTAGAGACAGTTTTAACACAAATTGAAGCACTTTTAAACTCCCGTCCATTATCCCCACTCTCCTCAAATCCAAACGACTATCTACCTTTAACTCCTGCCCACTTCTTGATTGGCCGCCCGTTGACTGCGCCTGTCTGCGTAGATGTGACGACAACTTCGCCTATACGTCTGAGAAACTACGAAAATGCTGAGCAATTAAGACAACACTTTTGGCAGCGTTGGGCCAAAGAGTATGTATCTGAACTCCAGCAAAGTACAAAATGGAAGGTTAACAGTCAAGACATATCTCAAGACAGTCTCGTACTCATTAAGGAAGACAACAGTCCACCTCTCAAATGGAAGCTGGGCCGGGTCACTCAACTATTCCCAGGCAAGGACGGAATTTCTCGTGTAGCCGAAATCAAAACAGCAACTGGCACTATTAGGCGAGCATACGCCCGCTACCGTTGCAATAAATATCACTAAATACCCACATCGAGCAGTTACTGGAAGCGACGATCCTGGTGCTTCCAAGGCGGCCGGCATGTTCAACACACCACTAGCGACACCTACCGTGGAAAACAACGCTCGAGCGATGTCACGCGCCGCCCGGGTCAACTTCACTTAGCCAGATACCGCAAGCACGACAACACATATTTTTTATATTGTATCATCTGTTATACTTACCTATACAGAATTAAATATTTTACGTCGAAACACAAATACAACTATTCACATGCACACACAAGAACCTTCAACATAATTTGGTCCTTCGAGCTATTTAATTACTTTGACTGTAACACTTACATGCTTTTGTGATGCACAGAATAGAGTTAGAGTGTTATACCTACCTTTCTGGTGTTTAAAATTTACAATAACTAAATTTAATATTACCTAAGACAGTACTTATTTTAATATTTTGTGTAACATTTTTCCAAATGCAAAGATACGGGAATTTATTTATTATTTTGAAAAAAAAAAATGAGTAAAAATAAGTGGTGTGTATTCAACGAGAGGCACAAATAACAGAACACATTTTTTCTAAACGCAATCAAGATTTCAAAAACCATTTGTTTCGTTGAATAAACTGCTAACAGTGATGTCTTAAAATACCGAGTCTTTGGGCTCATCGGTAACTAAACTACACAAAGCTTACTGCGAAGACTTTTTTATGGCATCAGGTGTTGATGAAGTTCGTCAGTACATTGATCAACTGTGTCCTGCTGCTGTCTGCTCGGTTGAGGAACTCATCCCTCGCGGGGATTATAAATCATACAAAATTGGTGTTTTGGAAGCATTCTACGACAAGATATTTTCGACTGATGTCTGGCCACTGAACGCTAGGATCAAACCATGGATAAACTATAGGAAACGATCGACTATATCCAAAACGAATGACGTTAACTCAATGAGTGGTCAGTCCTTTCGTGAACTTCCAACCACACTGCGACAGTAAAATCCCTAGTGCTGGTACAGCTTCCATAACTACCAAACGTGATAACTGTGTGCGAATACTGTACCAGAATGTGCGTGACCTAAAGACGAAACTATCTACTTGGAAATCTAACTTATTACTCACCGAGCACGACCTGGTTGCTGTCACAGAGACAAATTTGGATTGTTCAGTTGAGGACGCTGAAGTCACAATTAAGTGGAGGATGGAGCATCCTACGCAGAGATAGAATGACATTGGGAGGCGGCGTCTTATTAGCTACGCGCCCTGCTGTTGCTATGCATAGGCGACATGAACTCGAGACAGAATGTGGCGAAGACATGTGGGCGACAATCACAATACATGGCACAAATATGTCAGTATGTGTTGTTTACATAAAACCCACGGCAACTGACTCTGATTATATGACATGGTTCTGCAAAGTGGAGAGCATTATATGTGATTTGAAGGGAAATGTTGTAATTTTAGGTGAACTTAATTTAAAAAGTGCCTCTGTAAATATTAATAATTATTTCTGTTATTTTTTGAGCTTCTGTGATCTGGTCGATGTGGATGAGGTGATGAATATGCGAGGGAGTAAGTTGGATGTGGTGTTGACTCGGGAAGGTTCCAGTACTAACTGCAAGCATGTAATAGGCATGGAGTTGGTTCCTATTGACTTATATCATCCCCCGTTGGACATTGTTATTACTATCCCAACAGGTACGACTGATGAGAGCCTTGACCCCAGTAACATCAACCGAAGTAGGGATTGGAACTTCAATAAAGGAAACTACATACTTCTGTACGAACTTATCCATACTACCCCGTGGATAGAGGTTTTTTAATGCTCCGACGCTCCTTCTGCTGCTGATATATTATGTTCTACACGGTTTTATATAGTTTGTTTGACTCTTGTATTCCTAAGAAATGAAGACAAATCTCCGGTAATAGGTGATATCCTGTCTGGTTCACGAGGGACATTATTAATGATATTCAGCGCAAAAATAAACTACATGCTGGGTGGAAACGGGCGCACTGTGACCTCATCTACTTAGAATTTAGTATTTTGCGCTCAGACCTAAAAACAAGAACCCGTGAAGCCTACAAGAGCTATTGTTCTAACATTGAAAAAAATATAGGGACAAATCCACGGCAATTTTGGAAACATGTCTCTGGCTTGCGATCTAAGGGCGGCTTTGACCCAAACGTGATGCACAAAGAGGAGACTTGCTCTGGTGTCAAAGCTGCCGAAGCCTTCGCCCAGTACTTTGCTAGTGTAGTGGTTTATCAGGAAGAAACCTTCCTGATAAACCTAAATTTGACATTAGCAACCTGAATCTGGTCAAAGAGGAAAGTAATATTCCACTGCCTACCCTGACTAAACAGGACATTGTTAAAGGGATCGCTAAGCTCAAACCATTTTCATAAATTGGACCTGACGATACCCCTGCGTTTATCCTAAAGGGGTGCCAGGAAACCTTGGCAGCCCCTCTGTGCCACATATTTAATCTGGCCCTTCAGACTGGTGTTTACCCTGAGCAGTGGAAAATGTCACGCGTAATTCCCATTCCCAAAGCCGGTAATAACTCGTCAGTTGAAGAACACAGACCCATTGCTGTTTTGCTAACAATCGCTAAAGTTTTTGAGCACATTCTCCATTCTGTCATTTATAAACACATTAATGTGTTTTTATCTGATGCACAGCACGGCTTTCGACCAGGTCGTTCGTTTCGTTTCGTTGAATACATCCCTCGGGGTTTAGACGCCGGTAGGCAGGTTGACGCTCTTTGCTTTGATTTTAGCAAAGCATTCGATAGAGTCGACAATGATTTTGCTGACTACTTGCGAGATCGCAAGCAATTCGTAAGGCATGGCTGTTTCGAGTTCAAGGCCTACATTACTGGCTCAGGGGTGAGTCAGGGGTCTGTTCTGGGCCCTCTTTTATTCCTCATTATGATCAACGATCTCACTGAAGAGGTCAAATTTGCTAGATGCTTGCTCTATGCCGATGACCTGAAATTGCTTGCACAAGTAAAGACGGAAGAGAATTGCGGACTCCTGCAAAAGGATATCAACGCAATTCATGAATGGAGTACAGTAAACAAGCTGTACTTTAACTTTAGTAAATGCTATGTAATGAGCTACGGTCGGAAGTTGCGACCAACCGTCTTTAACTATAGCTTAGATGGTAAGGTAATTGCTCGTGTCTCCACTGTTAAGGATCTGGGTGTAGCCTTCGACCGGGGATTAACTTTTAAAGACCACGTCACCGCTATTGCGAAAGAATCTTTCAGGCGATTGGGTTTCGTCTTGGGAAATTCATGGAATTTTCAAAACCCTTATATTGCTCGCCTCCTGTTTAATACTCTTGTTCGGAGCAAACTCGAAGCAAGCGCATGTGTCTGGCGTCCCCATACTGCAAACCAAACTTTGTATAATGGGCTTTGCAAAATGTGTATAATGGACGACCAAGTTAAGAATAAGTACTTAACTGCTTTTAATTGCACTTATTTACAGGAAGATCTTTTATTATTAAACACAACAACTTCATAATTTTAATAGTTGTTCATACTAGAGAATAAATGTGTTTTGTATGAAAACACACCAACGTGCGTATTGTCGTTCGACAATCGCACTGCTGCGGCACCGCAAAGGTCCGACAAGAAACGCCTAAGTTGAAAGACCCTTTTTGCCACGGAAGAAAAATCAAGTGGAAGTGCTAAGTAGGCGCGGTACGCGTGTCACTAATATGCAATGGTACGCATAACTTGTCGCTGAAGTCATACGTAAAACATAATGCGAATATCACCCCTATGTACAGTCAGCCCCAAAAGTCGTTAACACATTTTAAATTCCAAAACTGCTGAACCCCAATATGTCATAATAAGTCAGTGTCGCAACAAGAGTACAGAATAAGCTTTACATACGAAACGACCATAACACTCTGAACACGGCTATTCCAAAAGTAGTTGAACCCTAGATTTTTATAAGTAACTGAACACTAGTATTCCAAAAGTATCTGAAAACTAGTATTCTAAAAGTAGCTGAACATCAATAAATGCAAAAGTTGGTTAACAAATCATATTATCAATGTTATTGCCTGTCAATCTACTTTTGGTGTTCTTGATGTAAAGCGAATTTTGGTCCTTTGACATGTAAAATATTTTGACAAATGTTTTAAAGCCACTTAATTATTTTGAGCATCTCTACAAGTATATATCCTAACGCACTTAAAACGTCAATAGTCAAACCACTTTTTAAAAAAGAAAACCGAGAATTGATGAAATTTTATAGACCCATAACATTGGTTCCGGTGTTATCAAAAGTCTTTGAAAAACATATCTGTAAACAAATCTACACTTACATAGAAAAAAATAATATTTTCTCAATAGAACAAAACGAATTCCGGAAAAATAAATGTATAAATATAGCCATTTACGATTTTATGAATATAATAATGCTGAATGTAGATAAAAGGACACCGGTGTGCACTATTTTCTGTGATATGACCTCTGCTTTTGACTACGTAGATCATGAAATCTTACTAGCTAAACTAAATGACTATGGTATAAGAGGGAACGTATTAAACCTAATAAAATCGTACTTATCCGACAGAAAACAATACACAGAAATAAAGAGCATAATTATAAATCCTATTACTAAAAAAGAAAAAATATATAGATCGCACACTCGAACGGTGAACTACGGCGTGGGTCAAGGCAGTGTGATTGCACCTTTGTTATTTATTTTATATATCAAAGATATGCCAAAGATTCAGTTACACTATTTGCTGACGACAGCTCGATAACCCTAGAATGCAAAAATACAACCACATATGAAAGAGAAATAAATAACACAATCGCGCAAATTATCAGATGGATGGAAAATAATCTAAAAGTAAATTTAAGTAAAACGAATCTAATTCAATTTTTACAAAGAATATTACCAATACAAAATATGGACATTATTGTAATAATACAAAAATTGATGAAGTTGAAACAACGAAATTTTTAGGGTTGACGTTCGATAATAACATTAACTGGAAGACACATATAGAATCACTATGTAAAAAGATTAGTAGCTCAGCTTATGCTTTATTTAAACTTGCACCTGTAATAGACCAAAGGGCACTTCTCATGGCTTATCACGGCACAACTGCATCCTATCTGCGTTGCGGTATATTATTTTGGGTCAACTCTACAAACAGAGACTTGATTTTTGAAGCACAAAAGAGATGTATTAGGGCAATGTTTAACTTAAAACCAACAGATAGCTGTGAACCATATTTTAAAAAACATAAAATTTTGACTGTCCCCACACTTTACATATACGAAACCGCAATTTTTGTTAGAACTAACCCAGAACTCTTCAAAGTTATCAGACAAAACTTTTAGAAATAGACGCACTACTTAATACTGCAAACAGGCTCTGTATTGGTAGAGCTAAAACAGCCTTAATGCACGAGGGCGGACTCTGTATGGCGCCCGTATTATACAATAAAGTACCAGAAAATATAAAAAGTAATAGCTTAGAAATCTTAAAAAAATTACGTCATGATGAGCTCGCAACAAAATGCTATTATATTGTTAAAGATTATTTGACAGGAAAAATATGACATTATAAACCTATTATTATATAATTAAAATTATTTGACTACGTTATAATATCTTTAAACACTATTGTTATATCAATATTTAAATTCCTTTATTTTTGTATACCTACTCATTTAATTATTATATACAAACTTATGACTATTTTAATATTTGCATGCCTGTGCGATAGAATGTGAAGATTCACATGTAATTAGCGAATGCAATCCGGACTATCCGTAATCCGAAAAATCCGGATATCCGCCCGTTTTTACTCGGATTGTAAATCCGGATTCGAAAATTAAAGCCGCGGATTTTCTGAATAATAAGAAATTGTAATTTTAGAGTGGATATGGCGTTATTCGAGGATAGTGGTTCACAAGGACGTTATTAGGAGCCCGCTTACAAGCATCTTCAATGCATTCCCCCTACAAGCGTTGAAACAGAGCGTGCTTTTCCTACAGCAGGAATTATGTGTAACCGAATTCGCAGCAGTTTACACAACTTTAGATGATTTATTATTTTTGAAGTCACATTTTGCTGGCAGCAAAGTTAATACAGACATCTACAACATAGCAACTTTACAGTCATCATTTTACTGAAATAATGTACCTATATTCTATTCGCGTTTAGAATGCAGTGAGTTGTCATTTTCCACCGACCTAGCCCCGCCGTCCTAACCAATCAAATCTTTTAAAATACAAATTAATTGAATTTAAAACAAAAATATTGGTTAGACGGCGGGGCAGTCACTGCATTCTATAGAATAGGATATATATGTCTTTTTATACATAGAAAGATATCTTACGTGGAAGAAGGCATCTACCTAATAATCGTACATACGTCATTAGTTGCCACAAACGAGGTCATTTCGATATAAAATATTATAATATAAACTGAGTAATAAGTTCTGAGACTTTCTTTTATGGATATGTAATGTTATAAAAGCGACATAAACATTCCATTGATGTTCTAAAACAAAACAATATTAAATTTGTCAATAAAAATATTGTAGATGTCTTCATTTACATTGCATATAACATTTATATTTATGTAAAGTAGGTACTTAAGTATGTAAGAACTTTAAACAAAATAAATGCATTTAAAAGACAACAAAACGGTACGCGCAAAAGCAAGACAAGTGACTGTTGTCTTTATTTAGTTTACAATCACCTGTGGATGCTCCAGAGTAATTATTTTTTTTTTATAAATAAAATATAACTTTAACTAAAATAAATTTAATGCAGAACTTTAGATAAGGTTATAGGCTCATTTTCGTAAAACAAAGATATTTGCCGAAATGTAGTTGTCCGCATTAACTTGGCCGCCATCGATTTTATGTCTTATAAAATAACAGTCTTTTTTAAAAGTAAGTTAAATAAAAAGAGGTTAAATTATTTTGTTACTTTTGTTATGTTATTAATTTTTCAAGAAGTCAATTATTTATGTTTACTTACCTGAATTTCTATGTATTTTAACTTTTAATTGTTTTAGTAACGTTCCTCAGCTGGCAGTTCACGAGTTATACACAGATTATTTTAATAATGCGGATTATTTCCGTGTGTAATCTTTATTAATTTGAGGAGAAGTTTTGATAGTTTAATTTTTAATCTCCAAAGTTTTATTTTAATTTGTTCTTATTATTTTGATTTGAAATTGAATAATTACAAATAACAAAATCAAAATAAATCGATTATATTAATATGTTTTGATTTTCCAGTGTTTTCATTATAATCCATTTACACAAGTATAAGAAACATTACATTTAGAAACTGATTTAAGTGGATTTGTTTAATTTTATAAAAAATCCGTAAAATCCGGATCGGACCAAAAATCCGTTCTTAAAAATCCGGCTTTTAAAACAGAACGGATTTGCATTCCCTACATGTAATCATTATTGTAACACCTTATTGTATTACCCATATTCGCAAATAAATTGATTATTGAAAGCTTTAATAATCACAATTTAACAATGATAAACAATAAAAAACTCTTAGGTATTACAGGCTGTAGAAAGAGGTGCTAGCTCTTATGGTGACCGCACTATCACTTTCTCGGGATTATAATGGTGTTTAATTAAAGTCTCTCGTAAGTTAACAAAGAGGTCGGGAGGAGAGGGAAAAATAAATACAAAGAATCTACAACTAAATACAAAAAAAAAATAAAAAATATAGTTATCCTATAACATAAAGTAACCCAATCTAAAATATGAAACAATATGATACCTAAACTAATGAAATTCAAAACACCCTTTTAAAATATAATTATATCTTATGCTAAACTACTGAGTCATCTATTTTAGTGGTTCGTTTAATTGCACCATATCTTGCACTGGGCCACCGTTTGGCTAAATTTTGCAAATCGAAATTTATACGATGTTTGTCATTTAAATCACTTGCACTAAGCACTTCACTATACACTTGTTTACCGACCGGTGTAGATGGCACTGTGACTGTTGAGTGAAATGAGTTGCATGGCTGTGATCTCTGCGTTGGTACCGGTGGTGGATCCGTAACGACCACCGGGCGAATGGTTTCTTCATTTGTATGGGTAGTCCTGCCTGTGGTTGCTGGACGTTGAAACGAGCGACAACGTCCAGTCTTCCACACCCAAACTAACACGGCGCAGAGTGTAACAAGTATCATGATGTAACTGATGGTGTAGTGATGAATATCATGAGGTGATAAATCCTCAACTTCTGTATTGCTGTTCTTTAGTTCCTTTACAGCTTTTTCTAAGCTTGTAATGTATGTGGTGAGATTTTCTTGTGATTGGTCATACTCAGGTATTCGAATATTTATTATGCGATTAATTTGATCAAATTGTGGTATATAAATATTTGATGTAATATTCATTGATGATTGTTGACGAATGGAATAGAAGGAAAATCCCTTGCCTTTAATTACGCAGTCTTGACTTATGCCGATAACCCCGGCCGACTCAGGTGACTTATTGTAACTTGATCCGGTACGGACCCACGATACCCCTGACGATACCACCAGGGGTATCGTGGGTCTTTCAAAAGTAAACGATACCCCTGTCCGAATGACAGTAGTGTTGTAGTGTGGAATGCGGAAATACATTTATCTCTTGTACGTAAATGACTAATGTGTACCACCCCTTTTAAACGATGGGGTGGGGTATCGTAGGGTTATATCCACGCAAATATGCGAATAATTTTTGCAATTGAGCTCTTTAATAAATGGTTTACTATTTCAGCTATTGTCATGTCCCTTTGTTGTTTACATAACGTTAGGTTTGTTATTCTAAAAATAGATGGTTTTATTTCTAAATCGGTTTGGTATATGGTTTGATATTTATTATCTTGGTTTGAATATGATAAAAGCCATGGTGACCCCTGCCACCATAAAGTATGGTCTTTAAGCTGTTTAACTGTTAACCCTCTACTTGCACAGTCAGCGGGGTTGTCGTCTGTCTTCACATGATGCCAATTTGTAGGTGGTATTATTTTGGTAATAGCTGTAACTCGATTGGCTACGAATGGTTTCCAACGGGTAGGGTCACCTTGTAACCACCCTAATACTGCTGTTGAGTCTGTCCAACAATATGGTTTAAAATATAATCCACTGAAAAGTGAAATCATGGTCTTTGAGGCCCGAGGAGGCAGAAGTACAGGTAGCATGTTTCCCGATGTTACCCTTAATGGTACTACATTACGTCGGGTTTCAAAGTTTAAGTACCTAGGGCATGTGCTAACCTCTGACCTCAAAGACAATGATGACATGGAGAGGGAACGGAGGGCACTGGCAGTGAGGGCAAACATGATAGCTCGCAGGTTTGCACGGTGTACGCGGGAAGTCAAGATTACTCTTTTTAAATCTTATTGCACGTCATTCTACACGTGCAGCCTGTGGGCTGACTACACCCAAAGATCCTACAGTGCTCTCCGAGTCCAATATAATAATGCATTCAGGATGTTGATGGGGCTGCCGCGATTCTGCAGCGCGTCAGGTATGTTTGCCACTCATCGTGTGGATTGCTTTTACGCCACAATGCGCAAACGATGCACATCTCTGGTGCGCAGAGTGCGCGGCAGCACCAACGGCATCCTTCGCATGATCGCAGGTAGGCTGGACTGTGATTACGTTGGTCATTGTTGCGCAATTTCATACGGAATGGCGCAGCAGTGATTAGCGTGTATTATATTTATGTATATATCATCATTGTCCCTATTAGTACTAACACTAGTCTGTAAGAACATTGTTACTAACAAAATGGATTTATGTGGTCTGAAATAAAAGAAAAAAAAAAAAGATAATTTAATATACTTCTTTTTTGTAATCAGGTAAGGATACTTCGACCTTTTGCATTAACGATGACAATAGTAGAGCGCCCATCAACTCCAACCTAGGTATTGTTACATTTTTACCTAGGGGGGCTAATCTTGCCTTCCCGGCGACTAATGTGATGGTTACCTTATCTCCTTTCGTGGTTTTGCAGTAAACAACACAGGCGTACGCTTTGTTCGATGCGTCACAAAAGCCGTGTAATTGAATAGCTTGCCCTTCGCTTGTTCCTAACCATCTGTTAATTTCTAAGCCCTTTAAATCGTCGAATTCTCTTTTTATTTTATTCCACTCTGAGTTTATTTGGACTGGTAGAGTTTCATCCCATTTTAATTTAGATAACCAAACGTTTTGAAACAATATTTTCATTGTGGTACTCAAAGGTGTGAGCCATCCTAATGGGTCATACAGCTTAGAAATATCTGAGAGAAGGCTTCGCTTGGTAGAAGTATCTTTAGATATTTGTTCTGAGATTAATGTTGAGGTAAAGATAAACTTGTCTTTCTGAGGGTTCCAACCGAGCCCTAGAGTTTTCGTGGTTCCGCTTTCTTTAAATTCGTATGTTGATTGGTTGCATTGCTCTGGTTTCAAATCACGGAGGAGGTCTAGGCTATTCGAAGTCCATTTTCTAAGGTTAAATTCTCCTAGTTGTAATAACTTTATAAGGTCATTTTTTACTTTATTTGCCATACTCAAAGAATGATGACCTCCACAGTAATCGTCCATATAAAATCTATCTTCTAATTCCCTTGCTGCCTCAGGATAATTATGCCGTTCATCAGAAGCTAACTTCTTTAGACACATCATGGCTAAGAACCCTGCTGGTTTGGTTCCGTATGTGAGTGTTACTAATTGAAATGACTGAAATTCTTGGTTAGAACGCGGTGACAGTGACTCTTTTGTAATTTCTTCTTGGTTCGTTCTTCTCCATATAATTTTTTGAAAAATTTGAATCCGGCTCGAAGGACCATGTAGAAAGAGGTGCTAGCTCTTATGGTGACCGCACTATCACTTTCTCGGGATTATAATGGTGTTTAATTAAAGTCTCTCGTAAGTTAACAAATGATTTAATGGCTAAGTACACATATAACAAACACTAAATTGTATTAAGTAATTAACACTCTGTTAACTTATTTATTTCGGATAACTTTAAACTGATACAAAACTGGTTATAAAATGGTTAATGGTTATGGTTGTTGGTTATGAGTACGCGACGTCTCTAACCAGAGTTGAACACGAACTGATTTACATTAATTAGTACAAAAGTTACTAAGCGCATTATTGCGAGTTGTGCAATAATGCAAAAATGCTGAGTGTTCGATGTAAACTCGAACACAGGCATTAGTTTCGGAATCAGTTTCTTTTTAATTGAATTTGAACTACAATTACAACTCCTTTCCTGAATTCCTTTTTTTTAAATATTTTTCCGCTCTAGGAATTATGCTTTGTGTCGCGGGGACTTCACAATTATCAATTTAAAGGACGCATAGAACATCCAGACTCAGGACAATAATTTGTAGATTGCACAAGAAAAACCTTTATGATCACAATGTCTACACTGTAAAATGACTTTGAAGCAAAATGCCTCAAATCAATATCTCTAAAGTGTTTTGACTAATTTGCAATACATCTGTATTGTTTCTTGCCTATGCAGCATAATGTCTCAAAATTGAAAACGACTTTAAAGGATAATACACAATACGCTATTAGGACTAAGAATCAAAACGACGATAAATCAAATAATCATTATTTTTATTTGTGAATTATTATAAATGAAATAAAATGTTACTTTAATTATTAAGTACTGCTTATTTATTTCCTAGAGTAGACGAGTAACTGGTTTCTTTAAATAAATGAAATAGTAGATAAACTCCATTTTCAAACAGCCCTTTTTGCAGACGACACAGCTATTTAAGCCTCCGGCACCTCCCTCTCCCCCCACGATATTTAGGTGACTCCAATCTGCGTCCAACGCCCTTAGCGATCGGTTTCAGAAATGGAGGATAACAGTCAACCCCGAAAAGAGTCAAGCGGTAATGTTTCACAAGAAACAAAGCCACAAGACCCTCTCGGCAGAGACACTAAAAGTTAAGATTGGGCGAGGGAAGCCAAATATCTTGGACTCATACTCGACGATAAACTCTCCTTCCGTCCCCACATAAACATGGTTCGCAAGCTGGCCTCCTTTGGAGGCCAGCTTGCGGATGGGACGGCTGCACATGCTCCTCCGGAAGGAGTCTAAGATGTCGATCCGAAACAAGGTTAGGTTATACACGACTTGCATTAGACCAATTATGACGTATGCGTGCGTAGTTTTCGCCCACCTTACGCCACACAGGGTCCATAGGCCACTTCAGAATAGGCGCAAAGCGACGGGAGCACCGTGGTTCATGCGTAACGAGGATCTTCACATGGAACTCGAATAGCCGACTATACAGTAACACATGGAACATGGCGATCGCTCAACGTAGAGCTCATACGGCTCGCGAAGCCACAACAACACGTCCGCGGTTCCGTCCTCGCCGCCGAGGCTGGAATACGGAAACATTTTTTTTATGTAAAACTAGAATATACATAGTATTACTATATTCTAGCAAAATCACAATTTAACAATAATAAACAATAACAATCAATTTTTCCGCTCTAGGAATTATGCTTTGTGTCGCGGGGACTTCACAATTATCAATTTAAAGGACACATAGAACATCCAGACACAGGACAATAATTTGTAGATTGCACAAAAAAAATCCCACGTGGGAATCGAACCCGCGGCCTCGTGCACGATAACCTCATCCTCGACCGTCACGTACCGAGGTGGTTGAATTTAATTGATTTATTTTATTTAAGTAGTTTTGCTTATTATAATCAATATGATGAAGATAAAAAAATAAATACACAAAACTAACCATGAAATAAAGAAATAATCGTGTAGGTACAGTCAGCCCCAAAAGTCGCTGAACACATTTTAAATTCCAAAATTGCTGAACACTAAAAGTGCCATAAGTCAGTGTCGCGGGTATTTCAGAAGTATCGATGTTGCCAACTCGTGCAGTATACGGGAGCCGCGCATGACTGAACGGCAACGTCGCCCGCTGCGTCGCTCATCTGCGGTCGAGTTTCAGTGTAGTTGTAGTGAGTGATTTTGACAGTAGACAAAAGTCAAGCCAATTTCAAAGCGGAATACTACATTAACAATTTCATCAAAACAGTTGTCAACACGATAGCTTTGCTTGTATAGAGCTTGGGTGAAAAGAAAACAGCTCTGGTTCCATCCTGAGGAACGGATTACTTTTTGTGTTTTTTTATTTTTTCTTATTTTGTTTTCTACTATTATTATTCAATACAAGCTGTAACCCGCGACTTCGTTTACGAAAAAAATGTATATTCGACAATTAAATTAAATAATTTAATTAATTAATTAATTAAATGGCTTTATCACCTCTAGACTTAATTTTAGTTGCATGTCATAAAACTATTAAGTTCAATGTCGCACAACAGGGAGCGCTTCGTCTTACATAACATTTCAACTCATATCATCGAATCTCCGAAAATGTTTCTCATACAATTTAAAGTCATAATGATCATTCTTCATTAAATTTAAAAATTAAATAAAAATACTACTTATTTAATTTTCAATTAAAAATTAAAAATAATATTTTAACTTTATTAAAATACCTGTGAACAGTGACGGTGAATTTAAGTTACTTGTTTTTTTTGAGATAAAATACAATAAATAAAAAATAAAAAACCAAAAAAAATACTTGGCACAACCCGGTTTCGAACGCACGTCTACTTCATCAAAGTCGAGTGTTCTATACCCTAGGCTATCGAATCTCAGTGAATTGTCTTGAAATTATGTATCTATTCCAACGAGTAAACATAATAGACACTAGTGTTCAGCTACTTTTGGAACACTAGTGTTCAGCTACTTTTGAAATACCCGCGACACTGACTTATGGCACTTTTAGTGTTCAGCAGTTTTGGAATTTAAAATGTGTTCAGCGACTTTTGGGGCTGACTGTACATACGTGTCAAATTTTACGTTTTGTAAATTTTTGCGCGGTAGTAAATACATTTATAACAGGATAATATTATAGCTATAGGCTATAGCCAAGATAAGATAACTAAATTACAGTTTGTATTAATTCCCAACAATAATCTATAGAAATATTGGTGAAATATGTTTCAAATGTATTCGCTATATCTAAATCAGAATCTATAATTTTATCTTCAACTTTTAATTTTAGGTTTTTGTGTTGTTGATTTTTTCGACCTGTTTCCTCATTTATAATATTCCAAGTAGTCTTAATTTTATTATTACTGTTTTTTATTCTAGAGGTTATTTAATGTGCTTTGGTATTTTTACAGTTAATTTTAAAGTTTTTTGAAAATTCTTTTACATACTCTTTGAACTCATCACTGGTGTTAATTGATTTTTCTTCATATAAGTTATACAATAATTGCCTATCTTTGTGTAACTCCGCTGTTGCCCAGTCATTAAATGCTAATGTATTAGTAACTGCAAATGTTTTACAGGTAAAAATCTCACTAAATAATTTAAGAAATGTAGTAAAAAAAGAGTTATACAGTTCATTTGGATGTGATATATTTAATAAAAATGAATAATCAATACTAAGTAACTTTGTTTTCAAACTATTCAAACGGTTTGCAGTTACCGGTACACAAGTTATATACTTCTTTGATATTATTTCATTTACATTATCGAATTGGATTAATTGGCCACTATGATCTGAATTTAATTTGTTAATAATACATTTCTGAGTTGGAATTATATTTGTAAAAATATTATCTATACATGTTGCACTATTTGATGTTATCCTAGTAGGTTCCATAAACATATTAATTAAGTTGTATGATTTAAATAGATTTATCAATCTAAGACTTAATTTGCTACATTCTAAAATATTAATATTAAAATCTCCACATATAATAAGTTTCTTGTTTGATTTTGACAGTTTAAATAAAACCTCTTCCATGATTAATTCAATAATATCAAAGGAACCTAGTGGTGGTCTATATACTGATACTACTATGAATTGTCCTGTTTCCAATGATGCCAATTCAATTGTTCGTTCAACAGATAGATTTACTATGTCTTTACGTTCCTTAAATTTAAATTGTTTATTTATTATTATTCATGAACCTCCATGTATTGAATTTGCTCTGGTGAATGAACTACCAACCTGGTGGCCACTGAAATTAAACATTAATTCAAAACTTTTTAACCAATGTTCAGTTATACATAAAATACTGATATTGCAACTATTCAAAAAAAGTTCTATTTCTAGCTCTTTATTTCTTAAACACTGAATGTTCTGGTGCACCAAGTTAATATGATTGGCATTTTTTTTATAATTATGAAAGGTATTACATTTTACTAAGCTTGAGGGAAACTCTATTGTCTTAATATCTAGTTTAAATTAATTGGAACAGATTCCAAAATAAAATTAGATGCACTAAAGCATTGTTCAATATGAGCAAATTGTTTAGCAAAATTATTTGCTGTAATATCAAAAAAATATGATAGCGAAATAGCTACTTGTCGTTTAAAAGCACTAGAACCACTTTCCACACTTTGCGCAATATGATACATACTCTGCGCTGAACTTGTGGGCATTGAAGAGTTGTAGGAATTCCAAATAATAATGCAGGTGAATAATAAATAGATTATACATATAATTTCCTGGTACCAGATTAATAATGTCCCTACAAACTAAATTTCATTGTTGCAAAATAGTATAAGAATTTGACTGAGAGTCGTGTAAGAATACAATATTGGTAACTCTTTTGCTACTGTCACGTAAGAGTAGTTCTCACGGCTTCTTTACGAATAACGTTTGTGTCGTAAAGACGTTCCTAGTACGACCTTATTGGATAATATCAGTGAAAGTTGTATAATGGTAATTTCTGGTTATAATGGTAAATTGACGTTTATACAACGACTTTATACAATTCTGAGTTCTATTCAGATAAGGGGGCATTAAGTTGTATTATACGCTGAAATTACTTCAATACGATGTTTAAAGTACTTTGAGCCGTATTCGTTCCAATTAACAGACTAAAATGTTTGTTGGGATACTAGTGTTCAGTTACTTTTAAAAATACTAGGGTTCAGCTACTTTTGGAATAACCGTGTTCAGCGTGTTATGGTCGTTTGGTATGTAAAGCTTATTCTGTACTCTTGTTGCGACACTGACATAAGACATTTTTAGTGTTCAGCAGTTTTGGAATTTAAAATGTGTTCAGCGACTTTTGGGGCTGACTTATAAACAACATGTTAAAGTATATAATTGCCAGAATTGAGTAAACCGCCATCTATGGAATTAACTCGAAAATTGAATCTATTTAGATTACAAAACGTCATATAATTCTTTTAACGCTACAGCAAATTAACTTCTATTTATATTGTATGAAGGTTCACTCTCAGATGTAGGATTAGCTACATAATAATATGTTACTTTTTTGTTAGTAGTTTATTTGTTTTTTTGGCGACAGCGCGGTGTCCGTAATGAATTAGTTGTATTGCATTTCCACTTGAACTTTCTACCGTGCCTTTGTCTATCTACAGTACGTAGTAATGCTAGTGGTGCTCTAAATGCTACCACTGCACTGCACCAGATTATCAGGACTCCCTACAAAAACTAGCAATGTAAGCTTTTTTATTAGCTTTATACTTCAGTAAAATAAGCATTCAACCTCGGAATGGAAGCGAATAAGCTGTAAATTTGCATGAACCTTTGTTTTGGTGTACTAATGACTGGTAGAAAAGTCTTATATAATCACGTGTCTGCGTCACAAGTTATTCAAGGTCAAAGTTCACGAAAATCAGTTTTTTCCAATTATCTCGTTTTCTATGGGAAATACGCCATTTAATGTGCCAATAAAATTGTCTACAATTTTTATATCAAGTATTATTTTGTATCATGAACCGTTTGCCCCTATTTTAGCCTTATTTGACTGTACTATTAAGTGGTAGCCCAAATTGGCTACCACTTAAAGAAAAAGAAAATTACGTAGATTATTTCGGAATTAACTTTTGGGAACACCAAACTCTGCTTGGTGAGGGTGCTAGGTTTATTTTCTAGTAAGACTCATGTAAATAAAAGCTATTCTTTTTAATAAAAGCTAACTGACTGACTTTCGGCAGCAATTTTTTCGGACGTTTTTAATGTACATGTTTATCCAAAAGGACAGCTATTTTAGAAACATTCTACGCAATAAACACGTAGTTACTTAGGCATACACGTAGAAGCTGTAATTAGGATTACCTCTCAAAAGATTAGTATATTATTATATCTAACTAAAACATAGAGAAGAAAAACATATAACATACATAACCTATGCTTCAACCGGTATTCTACACATTACCTAGGTATTGTATAGAATGCCTGCATTATACACATTGCTTAAAACATAATACACCATATACTATGGTTATGACGTGTGATCTTCGATGTATTCTTTGGTGTTTTTGCTTATTTTGTAAAGATAAAATCCTAAAATCTTTGCTACACAGTACTCCACCTTATCTAATGAAAAAAAAACATATAAGTAATAGCTTTAGCCATTCATGCCTAATTTTTAAGTAGTTTTTCACAATAGGACGACTCGAGTAAGTACTAAATAAAACAAGGTTGGCACTGCTCTTTGTATATAACCAAATGATGTAATAGACTATGCATGCGGTAACTAGTTAATAAAGGAGACGTTATCATAATGTAATGCACAGAGTTAGGTATTGAGTAGAGTCTCACAGTGTACACTCACAGCAGCACCCGCGCCGCCGACACTCAGACCATTGCGCTCTGCAGTAGCACACAACTCATTACCTTGTCCTCACTTGCCACTGATACAGCAGACACTTATAACACTACCTACGACCTTTACATTCAGTTCTCTGCGTTTTATCGTCTTTAACAACTTGCACATACAACTTGTACTCAACCACTATCATCGACATTATAATGATGTTGTATTATTTACAATATGTCAAATATGATTGTTGTTATCTATGACATTTATAACATAGAAGCTGTTTATTGAGATCATACTTGCGTATTAAAGGTCTATGGCTTGAATACTCTATATAACCTATACTATAATTATTATCAGTGAGCTGAAGCTGAAGGGACTTCAGCCTAAATTATCATAAAAAAATGTCTTTATTAGAACCAACTGAAGTCAACTTATTGTATTGTATTTATTTTATTTACTGACGGTTTCAGAATTGGGGGACCGAATTTTGACATAGTAATTTTTTTTCACCAAAATGATAATATCGTGATCTGTTATTTGTTAATGGTAGGGTCGACTGCCCAACCCTACTTGAAAAATTAAACATTTGGGTCCCTAGGAAACTGCCAGTTAGGCGAAATCAGTTAATAGGTGTGTATAAGTATATTTATGTATTAACTGATTGTAAATTATGCTGTTGGTGTTCCGAAGAAAATAAAATAAAATACATAAGCAAACGGAATGACGGCCATGAATTACAGATTATATATGACTTCGACATTATACAGTGTGTAAAAAAAACCCTGTCCGATCCGTGAAGGGGTGATACAGTATCGAAAGGTGGTCAGGTTGGCAGTGTTATTTCATGAAATTAATTTAAAAAAATTTTTACAATATTTCGTGAGCTATAGGGAAATCGTAACAGTTACCACTAGGCACACCGGCTGGTAGTACATCAATACCTAGATAGATATTCACTTAGAATGCCGATGCGCGAGACACTTTTGCCAGCCCGCGCGGCCGTTGAACCTAACTACTTGCTAAAGACGGCCTGTAAACTTTACCTACGAGTAAGTCAGCTGTTATTTATACTTATACGGATTGTTGAATTGTATTTCATTTATTTTGAACTTATTCTTTAAAGATAACAAATTCATAATGATAACGCTATGCACAATAAATTGGTATAATTTTTAATACGTTTATGAGTAGATATTTTAAATAAAATTACTTATCATATCTTATGCCTAAGTACTTACATACCTTTAGTTGATAAAAATATCAACTTGCTGTTGTAGGGTCTGTAGATCATGCTCCACATAGGCACATTCCCTTTGTACACCACGTAAGGCACCTTTTTTTAAAGTTTTCGCGAACACATAGTAACACGGTAGGGTTTGCCCTTATAGCTTCAAAAGCACTCACTATTCGATTTCGCATTTCCAGTTCCGTTTCACAATTATTGTTTAAATTATTTGTTTTACGTGGGGCCCCTCAAATAAAAGGCTAACGGAGCCGAGAGTTGGCGATCTGTTATCGTTTCGGGCGGCGCGGCGCGGCGGGGTCTCCCGGCGGCGTCTATGCAATGTACCTACACGCGGTAGTGTAGCCTCTGAAAGGCACGCACTGATGGTACAGGCAAACCTTGAGGAATAGAGAACCTTTCCTCATACTCCCTACGTGCAGCTCCACATACTTTCACATAAACACATCAACATTTGAATATGGCACGGACTAATCGTAACGTAATACTCGTATTATGTACAATAATAGGTCACAATCACAATCCCGGAACGTCTAAACTGTTGAAGTTATTTCGCGAGACTGCGACAAATAAATAATAAATAGTCCTCATTCAAAATATTAGGCAAAGAACTATGAAGTAGGTTTTTAAAGGAATAGGGATGTGCCGAAACTTTGTTAAAGTAACATTTTCATTAATATCGATAGTGAGTGCATGACAACCAATAATTATTTAAATACAAGCATACTTACAATGATAAAATCGGTTAACATTAATTAGCTATTTTAATTTTACAGTTTTATTAGTTTGTTTTTACAGTAACTGACGGACAAATTCGCAGTTTCAAGTAAATTTTTTATGAGAATAGTACATAATTCTAAATATCGTACTGTACGATATGTAGCCTTTCCTAAATTCAGGAAAGTTTAATAGGAAAAGAAATTGTAGGTAAGTAAGTAGTAGTAAGTAGGTTATTTCAAAAAATCGATATTTTTTTTTAGTTTCCCAATTTCAGGGTAAATTTTGCAGGGGAAAATGTATAACTTTTTTTTTTTTAAGTATTTTTCATTTTTAAAATTATATTTAGAATGTTTGTCAGGTATACAATGCCCCCGTTACGGATCGGACAGGGTTTTTTATACACACTGTAGTTGTTGATTGTTTATGGATTAGTTTAAAAATTAAACATATACTTATTAAATAACTATTCTTATCATATTTAAATAAATATATTGTAATATACCCGTATCACATTTAAACGTTTTAATATTTAATAACTGATTAAAGCTTTCCAAAACTTAAAATAGATTAGATTTAAAGAAATAATTCGCGAATAGGATCAATAATGCAAAATGTTGTCTACAACGTCGTTAGAATAGGCAATAAAGTTTTGTATAATACACTCTCATCACTTTAAATGGTTTCTAATTAGATAAATATTGCATTTAAAACAAAAACGGCCGTTTCATTTCCGAATGTGAATTTTGAGTAATTGTTAGTCTGTGCCACGACGATGCTGTAACACGACGCCATAATATTTGTTTAAGTTTTCAGCCAGAAATAAAAAATAGTATAATAATAACTATCGTGGCTGACACCGACTCCAAAAATAACAATAATATTACATTATTTGTAATAATTTCGTTTATCTTTTAAAGAATCTACAAATAAATATTGTTGGATTATATACCTTAATTCTATTATCATACAGTCCACTATATGTAAATACCATCACAGCTCTCATAGTCGCCTACCATATTTAATATAATGTGTTTATGTAAAAACAGTAGCAAATTAAAACTGATCCAGTACAGACGTATTACTTGTTTCCTTCATCTCCACCAAAACTATAGACCTTATTACACTAAACAGAATGGTCCTTCGAGCCGGATAGAACTGCTACCTGAGCGCGTTGAATAGGCAACCCTTTCCGGAGAACAAAAGACGGCCGCATTCCATTGCCAATTATTATTATATGTAGCTATTGATATGGTGGATTTTTACGTAAACAAACTCATTAGTGATTTATAACATCGTTTATTCTGAATAGAAAACGATTTAAATCACATTTTATTGAAGATAATATCACGCTGTTCATTACATTGGTGCTCAGCAGAATTACAAGTGAAGATTCATATTGAAAATGGCTACAACACCTGAACAAGTCCTTAGTTTATTAGAAGATACGGCTGAATTATTGAAAAAGACTCAAACAAATTTACGAAAATGTCCCAAGCAGCGATTAACAAGAGGATACATACAGTCGCGGATACAATGCATTGATGAACACTGGAAAACATTTAGTAGTGCTCATCAGGAGTTAGCACGAATTACGCCACGTGACAAACGCAACTTAATATCGTATTTTGCAAATGATGAATTTTTTATTTACGAAGACTTTTACACGTGTATGCTGGGTGATTTACGCGACATGCTGTCCAAGACCACGCATCAGGTGCCAAGCAGTGAACATGGGGTCGAAGATAACGAAAATTCTCGAGTGAAATTGCCAAGAATAACTATTCCTACATTCGCAGGTGCATATGATGAGTGGCCCACGTTCAAGGACTTGTATGTTTCGTTGGTGCATGATGATAAATCGCTGAGTCAAGTGCAAAAATTACACTATTTGAAGACTAGTGTTTCTGGAGAACCGGCTGCGTTACTTAAACACATTCAAGTAACCGAGAGCAATTATTTACACGCCTGGGAAACATTAAGAAATCGTTATGGAAATAAACGACTAATTGTAAATTCACTTCTAAAGAGATTGTTTGCTCTAAGAAAAACAAATACTCAATCACCTAGTCAACTGAAAACACTGTTAGACACAACATGTGAAGTTCTTAACAATCTTCAAAATTTGGATATATCTACAAGCACTTGGGATCCAGTAATTATATTTCTGGTCGTGCAGAAGTTGGACCCAGAGTCGCACAAGGACTGGGAGGAGTACGCTTATAAGGGCAGCTCCGAAGAGTTACCATCGTGGCAAGATATGAAGACATTTTTAGCAGGCAAATTTTGAACTTTAGAATTAGTCGCACCAAATTCGACACCAAGCGCCCGTGAAAAGTTGAAGGAACGTGTTTACCACGTGGCAAGCTCATCTGCTAGCACTTGTATATTATGTCAAGAAAATCACACTATGAGTCACTGTAAGGCGTTCACAACATTGAACCCTGCCGAAAGGAAAGAGTATGAGAAGAAAAACAAACTCTGTTTTAATTGTTTGGCATCGGGACACGCTGTTTACAAATGTCGTGTTCCGTTTACGTGTCGAATATGCAACAGGCGCCATCATACTCTTCTTCATCAAAATAAGAAACTGGATACGTCGGGATTTTCTGGAACTACACAACCGGCGGTTTCAACACAAGCAGGTGAAGAAGAAAAGCTGCAAGTTAACACAATGATTGCGTCATACTACAATGCCAAACAAGACATGGGTCTATTAGCAACTGCGATGGTTATTGTACAGTCACGGACTTATCAACCTAGACTGTTTGGACTTTGAACTATTAGAAGTTGAACGCTGCGAATCGTGCGAGAGTGTGCGATATATTTTTGTTGATTCCTCTCTTACTACGTAGATAGCAGCGCCAGTGCACGATGTGGCCAACACGCGATACTATTTTCGTTTTGTTATTGCTGAACTACAAATGTATTAATATTAATAAAATGAAGCACATTTTCGTGAAAATGCTTACAAAATTGTATGATTAATTTACAATGATGCATTTTAACTTTAACAATTTAACCTTGACCGTTAATGTAAATGTTTTGCCCAAAAAGTAAAGTGATTTCTTTTTAAATACTTACTAGGATTGTTTTTTCAAGAAATATTATTGTAACAGTTTCAAAGAGTTATAATGAGGTGTTTTTGATATTAACCCGTCAAATCCGGTTTTTCGGACACAATAGAAATTAAATTATTTCTCGGTGACCGGTCACTGCCTGATAGTTAACATATTAATGTTGATCACTTGGCAGATTTCATTGTCCCATCGAACCTCATACCTACACGTTTTTTCAATGGGAATAAGTCAATTGATCTGCATGCAACATTTAACTATGGGTCAGAAAGAAACAGCTGTGTAGACATATCTGTACTGAAGTTCGGTAAATAAATATCATCCACAGAGCAGTTTTCTCTCTTTAATACACACATCAAAAAAGTCTAAGCAACATGCATGATATTACAAATTTACCATTTATATTAATTTATTTTACCATTTATTTTAATTATAACGTTGTATTTTATTTTTAAAATAATATTTTTAGGGTTCTATGATGTAAAAATAACAGCTGTTTTCTTTATAAGTTCTTTTAATAACAGAAAATAACAATATTAGAATATACAGGTACATAAGAAACTAAACTTTTTTTTTACAAATTGAAATTTCTTAAGAAAATGAATTTATTGTGAAAGAATAGGACAATTTAATACAAAGTATGGCCTCCTCTGCTATTCAGAACTTGTCGGCAACGATTATTCATTGAATTAATGAGACTGTTTATGTCATCTTGCGGTATTCGCTCCCAATGGAATTGTAGCAAATCCTTCAGCTGTTGGGTTGTTGTCACTCCGTCCAAGTCCTTCAAAACACGTCTCTGGAGCATGTCCCATGCGTGCTCGATGGGGTTGAGGTCTGGCGATTGTGCAGGCCAGGGCAATACCTGGATGTTCTCCGTTGCCAAGTATTCACTGGTTCGCCGAGCTGTATGTGAACGCGCATTGTCATGCATTAACGTAAAATCGGAGCCAAAGGTTTGTGCAAATGGATGGACATAAGGTCTGAGAATATCCTCAACGTAATTTTCAGCGTTCATGTTTCCATTTACAAAAACGAGCTCAGTTCGCCTGTTCTTCATAATACCCGCCCATACCATAACTGTTGAGCCGCTGTATGGATGAACTTCCTGAACGCACCTGAGTCTTTCAGTATTTCCGGGTCGACGGTACACTCGCACCCTTCTTGTATCAGGCCTAAACCCGAATCGCGACTCATCGGAAAACATAATTTTATCCCATTGTTCCTGGGTCCATGTTATGCGTTCTCTACACCATTCATTTCGACGAGCGCGATTCCCGTGACGTATCGGTGGGCACCTGATAGGGCGTCGAGCTCGTAGGCCGTACTCATGCAGTCGATTTCGCACAGTTTGGGGACTTACATCAACACCATTTGAATTTTGTAGCCTCAAACTTATCTCTCGAGCGGTTAACATCGGCTGGCGTCTTGCAGTCAGTTGTATGTACCGGTCTTGCCGAGTGGTTGTACTCCTTTTACGGCCTGGATGCTGTTCAGCGGGTTCCCCTGTATTATTGTAGCGCTGCCAAAGACGACAAATAACACTTCTATGAATACCAAAATGTCGAGATACCTGAGATTGATTACTTCCCGCTTGCAACATCCCTACAGCTCTTTGCATTTCATCTGCCGTCAAATGACGTCGCTCCATGACGTAAAGAATATCTAACAATTCAATTTTGTCGCCAACTGTATTTAAATGGTTGGTAAAATTATAAAATCAAGACTAAAACGTAGCAATTAACATGCACTCAAATTCAAACAAATTCGCAGTCATTTGAATTTTATGAAAAAAAACAAAACATAATCGAAATTTTTTTTTTACAACCAGCCAGTATGTCATCAATAACAAAAAAGTTTACTTACCTATACACTTTGAGTGAGTAAATACTTAGAAATTAATTAATATAAATGGTAAATTTGTAATATCATGCATGTTGCTTAGACTTTTTTGATGTGTGTAGTTCTATTAATACTAATTGTAATAGTATCTTCAAATTACCCAGCCTTTATGGTGGTTATAAAAATATATATATTTAAGAATAGGAAGAAAATAAATTTTCAAGACGAAGAGTAGATGCGTGTTTATGGCTCCAGCTAACCAAACTATTCACATCAACCGAGGTTCCCGCCTTGTCGTGGTGGTTGGCTGAGTACCCGTAACACGTAAAACTAAGTGACATCCCCCGAAAGGAGCTTCTCTTCACTGGGCTGTAACCCAGACAGCTCATGTTAAAGCGGTTCAGTAGGTTGCGGTGCTGAATGGGCAGTCCGCAACTGAGGCGGGCCACGGCGTCGCGTGGGAAGAACCTGCCCATCCGGGCCAACGACAAGTGTAGGCCCATAAAGAGTTGAGAGAGTCCTGGGACACGTGCAAGTAATGCCCGTGACTGAAAAGTCGATTCGTGTCAAGAATTATATACCTACTTATACTTCAAAAATGTCTTAATTGTGAACAAATTAATATTTTTAACAAAATATTAGCAATTTTAATAAACTTGAATACTTACGACCTTTTCTAAAGAGTAAGTTATAATATATGTTTTGTCTACATGTTTTTTTTAAATAATCCTTTTATGAAATGATGATTTAAATTTTATATACCTAAAAACATTTTTTGTTTGTTGAACAGTTTTAAAAAAGGTAAATTTAACAAGTAAGTAGGTATTGTTTTGTCAAATGTTATTTTGTAATTGAAAATTTGTGATTTGTTTTTTGTCATAATATTATGATTGGACACCGTATAAAAATACTGTGGCGCGATGTGTAAGCGTCGGGATTCCTTTTTTTCTCATAATGGTTTTTGTCCTAATTTTCATTGTCATTATGTTACGCATAATTTTCTTGGTCATAATAATAGTATGCCATAATTGTTTTTTAGCATACTGTGTTATTAATCAAAAATATTGCATATGCTATTGTTTTTATTCATAACTTAGAAATGCATAAAGTTGTAACGCATATTGGTTATTTGTCTATTAGTTAATTGACAAAAAATAGGTTTATGTTATTGATAGCTATTCTGATAAACAAACATAAGGTTTTAGGTTAGGTTTATGTTATTGATAGATTAATAGCTATCTATTTGAATTTGAAAAACAAAAATTATGTAATAGGCATGTAAAACAAAAATTGTTATGGTTATGCATCATAATGCTTAAGTAAACTTATGCTTTGGGATAGTATGCTTATTAAATATTATACTTAAAGTAAATAGGATGAAATAGTTATGTTAAATAAGTATTATGCGTCTTATGTAAGGAAAAGGAACATAATGCAATGTTAAATTTAAAAAATTATAACATAATCTTATGAATGAAAATAAAGAACCGAATAATACTGATATTATATCGATCATTTACCATAATATCTTGTTAAAAAAGTTAAATTTATAATATTCTTTTATTTCAGGTAACAATGCAAACAATACGGAGAAGACTACACGCTGCGGGACCGTTACTTAATAATATGACAAAGACTTTATATTGTGATGTTATTTGGTGTTAAATACCAATTGTTTTAACTTTTGTTCATTAATATTAGATTTTTTTATAACAATTAATATTGCAAACACTTTATATTGTGATAGGTATTTAGTTATTTGGTGTTAAATACCAATTAAAATTGTTTTAACTTTTGTTGATTTAATATAAGATTTATTTATAACAATTAATATTACAAAGACTTTATATTATGATAGGTATTTAGTTATTTGGTGTAAAATAACAATTAAAATTGTTTTAACTTTTATTGATTACTTAATAGATTTTTCTATAATGTATAATTTTCAAATTATTTGTTTTATCTTTCAAGTTTGTAAAATAACAAAAAAATGATTTTATTTTTATTTACTTCTACTTCTGGCGGCTTCTGAACAGTTCTGGCGCAAAAGACCGCGCTCAGGATCGGAGGAGCTAGGCTCGTCAAGTGACGAATCAGCTCAGAAGACGCTAAGCGTCAATCAGCCCTCAAAGCGAGGAAGAGGCCGACCGCCCACTACAGGGCAGTACATCGGAGTCGGGAAAGCCAGGAAGGAGCTGGCCGCTGCCAAGAAAGCAGCTGCAGAGGAAGATGCTGGAGCCTCTCAGGAGCAACCCAGCAAGAACAGACCATCTCCAACCTTGCGGTCACAGAGACTTTCCGAAACATCATCGGAAGTACATGCGGACTCTGACACGGAGGATCTGACACTGTTCCAACTGGGACAGAAGACGAAACACCTCGCTACCATCATCCAAGGGGTGCGGAAAGTCTCGAAAGGACTGCAAGGAGGACGTTCACGCGATCTGAAGGTCGCTGCAACACAGCTGACGGAGATTGCTGAGGCTCTTCAGAGCAGAACAGTCTCCGAGGAAATGGAGAGGCTGAAGAAGGAAAACGCTCGTCTGTCTAGGAGGCTGTCAGATCTTAGTCGGCAGCTACAAGAACTAAGAGAGGACCGCGATCAGGCTTTGCAAGAAAGACAAAGCAAGGTCTCTGCCGAGAAAAAGAACCAGGATGCAGATGTGGCACTCCTGGTTAGGAAAGAACTGGCAAGTTTCGCTGCCCGGTTCGAAGTGTTGGAAAGCCGAATTCTACGACCACCTCTAGCTTCGGACACTAGGACGACCTATGCAGCGAAAACTGCTGCGCCACGTCCAGCACAATCGAAGGCAACACCATCACCTTCGACATCGGCCACTGTTTCTGTCCCCGCGACTTCTTCAGCTAGTGCCAAGGTTGCAGCTCCTCAGCAATCTACGAAGAAGGTTGCAAAGAAGACCACGCAGCCCACGAAGGAGATAATAAACCCACCTAAACCACCAGAAGAGGTGTGGCAAAAAGTAGGCGCTAAAAAGGCCGCCGCTAAAGCTAATAAGCGAGCGGCCAAAAAGAAAAAGAAGATAGAGAAGATGCTACGTGCCCCTCGCTCTTCTGCAGTTGTTCTTCAATTGCAACCAGCAGCTGCAGAAAGTGGAACAACCTATGCTGATCTACTGAAACAAGCTCAGGAGTCGATCAGCATGGAGGAGCTTGGGATCAAGAATGGGCTACGGTGTAAGCAGACACAGACGGGTGCTCGTCTTCTGGAAGTTCCGGGAGCCAACAGCAGCGAAACGGCAGACGCCCTAGCCGCCAAGCTAACCCAAGTATTGGCAAAAGATGTGGCAACAGTAACGAGGCCTATGAAGTGTGCTAATGTGCGAATTTCAGGACTGGCAGACTCCGCAAGCACCGACCAAATTACCGCAGCTATTGCGAAAGTAGGTGAGTGCCCCTCATCGCAGATTTCCGTAGGAAATATACGTCCCGGCGGTGCAGGAATGGGAACTGCAATCGTCAAGTGCCCGGTAACAGCAGTGAGGAAGCTGGCCTCAGGGGGAAAACACCTATTAATTGGCTGCTTCTCAGCCCACGTGAAGATCCTGGAACCGAGGCCCATGCGTTGTTACCGCTGCTTTGTTCCCGGGCACGTTGGTGTAAAATGCACGTCGGGGGTAGATTGCAGTACGCGATGTTTCCGCTGCGGTGAGCACGGCCTTAAGGCTGCTGGATGCAGTGCTGATCCGCATTGCATCATATGTGCGGCTTCAGAAAAACCCGCAAGCCATCGCACAGGAGGCAAGACATGTATGCCTAAAAAGGGCAACACTAAACGCCCGACTCCAGTGCAGGAGCCAGCAAGAAAGGCTGCACCACAGGTGCAGGGCGAGGCGGACTTAGCTGAAATGGAACTCATATAATGGTTCTAAAGCTCCGCCTCGCCCAAACCAACTTAAACCACTGCGCCAGGGCCCAAGATCTTCTTACCCAGACCATGGCGCAGTGGCAAATATCCATTTGCGTAGCTGCCGAACCGTATTTTGTACCCACCAGAGATGACTGGTTGGGTGACCTGGACGGTTCGGTGACCATAATTTCGTCGCGCGCCGCTGGGGCCCCGATTCTCGAAGTTCTGTCTAGAGGTCGGGGTTGTGTGGCGGCGCGCATTGGCTCGTTTGTCATAATTGGGACCTATTTTTCGCCGAACCGATGTCTCGCCGACTTTGAGGGATTCTTGCATGAATTAGGCAACGTCGTCGCTCGATGTCACCCCGTACCCGTTTTAGTCCTCGGGGACTTCAACGCCAAATCAACGGCTTGGGGTTCCCCGTCAACGGACGCTAGGGGTGGGGTGCTAGAGGAGTGGGCCGCAACATCTGGCCTGCTCATCCTCAACCGGGGAAACGTTCATACATGCGTACGGCAGCGGGGCGGTTCCATAGTGGACCTTTCATTCGCAAGCCCCGCTGTAGCCCGTTTTGTTACCGACTGGCGCGTCGAGGAGGGGGTTGAGACCTTATCCGATCACCGGTACATCCGGTTTGATCTCTCCCCCCGCAATTCCGCTGCGCCGGTCCGGGCTACCCCGGTTGGTCCGCGCTGGGCTCTAAAACAGATAGATCGGGAGAGCCTCCTTGAAGCCTCCATTGTCCAGGCCTGGGTTTCTGCACCAGACAGGCCTGTCGACATTGATGCGGAGGCAGAGTGGTTCAGGGAGGCCATGTCGCAAATTTGCGATGCGGCGATGCCCCGGGTTCGACCGGGGCGAGCGAAGCGCCAGGTGTACTGGTGGTCGACCGACATCGCGCAGCTACGTCACCAATGCGTAGCAGCGCACCGCCGGTACACCGGTCAACGAAGAAGGCGCCGCCGCACTCCCGATGCCGATGCCATCGAGGCGGAACTGTACGAAGGGTACAGAGTGGCCAAGAAGGCCCTCAACCTGGCCATATCGCGGGCTAAAATTGAAGCCCGCGAACGGTTAATAGAGACTCTGGATCAAGATCCGTGGGGGCGTCCCTATTTGTTAGTGCGGGGAAAATTGCGCACGTGGGCGCCCCCGCTCACGCAGAGTCTCAGGCCAGAGGTGCTGGAGGGAGTTGTTGGTACTCTGTTCCCTCCGAGGACGGAGCACACTCCTCCGCCCATGGTTCCGCCCATAGTGGCTGCCAGCGCGGACGAAGAGGAAGACGACGACGTGCCCGAGGTGACCCGGGTAGAGTTGCGGGCTGCGGTGGTACGCCTTCAGAGGAAGAACACCGCACCGGGACCCGATGGCATTCCAGGCCGAGCGTGGGTCCTGGCCCTACGGGAGCTCGCGCCCCGACTATTAGGGCTCCTATCGGCGTGCCTTGAGAGGGGCCGATTTCCAGAGCCATGGAAACATGGGCGTATGGTCCTTCTCAAGAAGGAGGGGCGCCCGGCAGACTCACCGTCTGCCTACCGGCCCATTGTGTTGCTGGACGAGGTGGGCAAGCTGTTCGAGCGTGTGCTTGCAGACCGCCTCGTCCGTCACCTTTCCGTAGTTGGGCCGGACCTGGCGGAATGTCAGTTCGGTTTTCGCCAGGGGCGCTCCACCGTGCACGCCATCAAGCACGTAAGGAGCCTGGCGGAGGACGCTGTTTCCCGGGGCGAGGTGTTGTTGGCTGTCTCGTTAGACATTGCCAACGCTTTCAACACCTTGCCTTGGAGTTGTATTCGGGCGGCACTAGTTTACCATGGTGTGCCGCCCTACCTCCGCCGCATTGTCGGGGCTTATCTTGAGGACAGAGTCATCACCTACCCGGGTCGGGAGGGATTATGTCGGCGAGACATCGGTTGCGGAGTTCCACAGGGGTCGGTTCTGGGTCCGCTCCTGTGGAACATCGGCTATGACTGGGCGCTGCGCGGTGCGCTCCTCGCGGGTGTCAGCATTGTTTGTTATGCTGACGACACACTTGTCACCGCGAGGGGTAAGACGCACCGGCAGGCCCAAGTTCTGGCGACTGCTGGAGTCGCGCAAGTCGTGCATAGGATCCGGCGTTTGGGTCTCGAGGTGGCGCTTCACAAGTCCGAGGCCGTTTTCTTTCACGGGCCTCGGAACCGTCCACCTTCGGGATCCCACATTGTGGTAGGAGGGGTTCGCATCGGCGTCGAGCCCACTTTGAAGTACCTTGGGCTCGTACTCGATGGCCGGTGGAACTTCGAAGAACATTTTCGACGTTTGGCCCCAAAGCTGAAAGCCGCCGCGAACAACCTGTCGCGGCTTTTGCCAAATTTGGGAGGGCCAAACGCCTCCTGCCGGAGGCTCTATTGCGGGATCGTGCGGTCCATCGCGCTCTACGGCGCTCCGATTTGGGCCGATGACCTGACGGACCGGAGTCTCGCCCTTTTGCGGGCTCCCCAAAGAATAATGTCCGTCAGGTGCATCAGAGGCTACCGCACGATCGCCTTCGAGTCGGCGAGCCTCCTTGCCGGATCCCCGCCGTGGGACCTTGAGGCCAGGGTCCTTGCGTCGCTATTTCAATGGCGCGAGGATGCACTGGTGCGGGGCGTATCTACAGCGCCCCGCGTATTGGAGGAAGTGAGGTCCCAACTCCGCCGAAACATGCTGGCGGAGTGGGCGGCGCGACTAGCGCGACCCAGTGCCGGGCACGCCACGATTGTGGCGGTAAGTCCCGTATTCCATGAGTGGCTAGAGAGGCGTCATGGCGCCCTCTCTTACCGGTTGACGCAGTTGCTCACCGGCCACGGCTGCTTCGGCAAATTTCTGTGTCGAATCGGCCGTGAGGAGACGTCCAGTTGTTACCACTGCGGGGACTGCGCCGAAGACACGGCGCACCATACGTTGGCGGAGTGCCCGGCGTGGCACGAGCCGCGCCGTGTATTAACCGGCGCAGTCAGGGTGGGTAGCCTCTCGCTTCCGGTACTCATCAGTTTGATGGTCCGAAGCGAGAGTGCTTGGGAAGCCGCCGCTTCATTCGCGGAGACGGTTCTGTCCGTCAAGGAAGCGGCGGAAAGGGAGAGGGAGATAACACGATCATCCTCCCTCTCAACCCGCAGATCTGGGCGTCGAAGGAGGGCGCCTAGGGACGACCTCCAGCCACCATGAGGGGCCTGCGGGCGGCAAACTATGGCCAGTTTGTCGCCGTTAAGTAGCAGGCCAGAGAGGACGGCGTAGTGTTCCACGTACGCCTCTCTACATAGGAAGGGCACGGTCCTGCCCTGTCCACTTTCGGGGTTCGCAGTTGCGGACCAGCACCCGCCGGGACGGCTCGAGTAATGCCAGTCTTCTCGCCGTCTCGGCATTTTGGGTGATAGAGGAACACCGTGGGTTTTAGTCGGTACACCGAGCTTCCATCTTTCGGGACTCCGACACACCTGCCCGCCTGGGCCAAAGGCGGGTAGACGGCCTATAAAAGGTTTCCCACGCAAAAAAAAAAAAAAAAAAAAAAAAAAAAAAAAAAAAAAAAAAAAAAAAAAAAAAGGTTAGGTTAGGTTGGGGGTTCCCCCACAGCTTCGACTTCCACGTAGTAACCCCTGGGCAACGTCGCGCCTGACCACCGTAACGGAGTGGCAGGCCGGCGGCGAACGGAAGCTGTGTACTGAAACGATCTTGTGCTTTAAGTTTCAGTGTTTTTGGTGGCAATGCCACAATCCTTGAGAGACGCCTCCGGGCGTTTTCTTCCAAAAGGCCCTTTTCAGGGCCAACCAAAAGGCCCTTCTCAGGGCCAACCCAAAGGCCCTTCTCAGGGCCAACCCAAAGGCCCTTCTCAGGGCCAAGCAAGGTCTCGTGATTCTTCAGCATCCGAGGCCTCTGATGTCGTACTAACTGTGACATCAGACGCTGACATGACATCTCAGTTTTGGCGAAAGCGACCGCGCTCTGGTGCGGAAGAGCCGAGCTCGTCCAGCGACGAGTCCAGCAAGATTCAGGGCAATCAAGCTCTAATCAAAGCGGCCGACAAAGAGAAGTCAGCACAATTCTGGCGAAAGAGATCGCGTTCAGAAGAGCTAAACTCATCTAGTGATGATACGAGTAAGGCGAATCACACGAATGTTGTAAAACATACATCCAAGCGAGGAAGAGGCCGTCCTTCTACCACTGGCCAATATGTCGGAGTCGGCAAAGCTAGGAAGGAACTGGCTGCTGCTAAAAAAGCTGCAGCAGAAGAGGAACTGCAACAACAACAGCAGAAGTCGAATAGATCGTCACAGAGAAGAAGTTGTGACGTAGTGGGTAGTTTAGGGAGATAAATGCAAACAACTCAGTACGACAATGTAGTATTATTCAGTTAAAAGTTTAGTACATACAATGTTATTAGTTTGTCACTATATATTTAGAAATCACTACGTTAACACAAATATAGTTTAAGCAAGCCGGTCTAATCAGAAGGATTTTGAGAGGATTCGATTACAAAGCACGAGGTTCGAAGGCTGCCCTATAGAAAGGCAAACACTTAGCTTCAGTCAGCAAGCCGGAACAAAAAGGAAGGGGCCGCGCCCCGCGTCTTCTTATATAATGGCCGCTGTGTAGGCCCCTCCACGACGCGCTCGCGCCATTGACGTGTAGCGAAGTGGAGCGCGCGAAGATGGACGCGCGAAGCGGGACGCGTGAGGCACGTCACATACCCCCCCCGCTAGACCAGAATTTTTCCTAGGGAAAATTCGGCTGCTAGCAGGGGGGCGACAGGCTGTTCAGGCACCAACACCCTGCAGGAGCGGTAGATGAGATCAGCTCCGCGGGAGGTACCTGAAACAGCCAAAAGAAAAGGGCAGTACATCCTATTTTAAAAAAAAAATTAGGGTTAGTAGTTAGTATAGTCGTGTGACGAGTCAGCGCTGTACGGATATTTTAATAAAAAGGGAAGAGAGAAAGAGAGTTTTCAAGTAGGTATACTATGCAGATTAGATTCATTGAAATACGGAACCTATATTGTAAACAAAAGAACATCTGTAGGCTGTCGCCGTGTTATAGAAAAAGATATAGTCAATTAAATAACAAAGAAACAGGTTAACAACCTTCGAACAAAAGATCGTTCGAGCAAGGCCGCATTCCAATGGTTCGACTTATACCTAATATTTAATTAAAATGTTATATTTTAGAACGTAAACAATCTTAATATAATTCAATAAAACATATTAACTTAGTGAGCAGCTTCACGGTTAACTTCTTAATGAAACAAGGAGCTTCAGGCATCGAACCCGTGATCAAGTTCGAATGACCTCTCTTTTTACCACTGTACCAAGGGGTAAAAAAAATATATTTTCTTTTAATCAGCTCGATGAACACCGAGTAACAAAAACAACAAGTTAAAATACAACACGCCACAGCGCAGTCTCGGGCTCGAATCCGAAACCCTGCGTAGTTTGTAGATAAAAATACAAAGTCTCGGGTTCGAATCCGAAACCCTTGTAATTTGTAGATAAAAATACAAATCGATAATATTATTACACCGAGGTGTGAAGGATAAAAGTCGATAAGCGACATGCACGAGAGTGCGAGTAATACGACGATGCCTAAACAAAATAATAACAACTATATGTAGGTAAAATCTATTTATGTTTATTTCAGATATCATTCTTTATAATTTATATTTTTAATATCTTTGATATGCCATTCACCCAGCGGTTTACCTGACATATCGGATAGTTTATAGACCAAAGGCGACTTTTTAGATGTGATTTTACACTTTATAAACTTAGGGGCCAACTTCTTACAAAAATATTTATCCTTATCGCTAAGATAAAAAGTACGTCTCCAAACAACATCGCCCACCTGGAATTCCACCGGCCTACGACGGAGATTATAAGATTGACAATTACGCTGGTGAGCCGACAGCAAGGCTGCCTGTACCTTCTCAAAGATCGAAGATAAGTAGCCGAGTGATTCAGCGTAGGAGTCTCGCGGCTCATGGACCATATTGGGGTCAGAGTCAATATGGCGTGAGCCGCAATTTACAAGCTCCCGACCGTAAACAAGAAACGACGGCGAGAAACCTGTCACTTCGTTCACCGCAGAATTAATTGCAAATTGAATCTTTGGTATAAGTGTGTCCCAGACACGGTGATCATTATCTATGAAGGTTGAAACGGCCGTGATTATAGTTTTATTATAACGTTCCACAGAATTTACATGAGGAGTATATAAAGGCGTGTAGTGCAAGTTTGGAATTTTATATTTAGTTAATAAGTTTTTAAAAGTTGAACTAATGAATTGCTTGCCGTTATCGAGTATGACCGTAGAAGGAATACCATGAACTAAGAAAACGTTCTCCTCCAGTATTCTGGTAATAACCTCGGCTGTTGCACGTTTAATGGGAAAAAGTAAACAATATTTCGAGAAACAACAAGAAACGACAAAAATGAAAGTATTTTGCTTCCTCGTTGGAGGCAATGGACCGACTAAATCGATGCTAATTACCTGGAAGGGTTTGGAAACCGACTTAGGACCGCCCATGTGACCCAAGGTTAAATGTGTCTGGTGTTTATGGGCAATGCAAGCTTCGCAAGAATTTACCGCCTTGACCACGTCACTATACATACCTGGCCAATAATAATTAAGATCTAGACGTTTATAAGTTTTAAAAATGCCAAGATGACCAGCCGTGGGCAACGAATGATTCTGAGATATAACCAACGCTCTCTCCTCGGACGGTACAATCTCCTTCCATTGAAATTCTCTAGTGAGAGGATTGAGACTTCTCTTAAAACGATAAAGTTTGTTATCAATTACCTGATAATCAACAAAGGAAGTAGGAGTTTTTAAACAACCGTTATATATTTTTAAATACCACGGATCGTTAGTAGAAACGTTATTAGATTTATTTTGCGTTTCTATACACATAATATTTTTAGAACGAGACAACAAATCCGGCACAACATTGTCAGAACCACGACGGTGCCTTATTTCGAAATTATAAGCAGAAAGACGAACACCCCACCTAGCCAACCGGCCGGTTGGGTTATTAAGCTTTAGGAACCATTGGAGCGCTGCGTGGTCACTATATACTATGAGGGGTTTACCGTTATCTACATAGCAACGCCAATGCTCAATGGCTGAAAGCACTGCGAGCGCCTCGCGCTCGGTAGCACTATAATTTCTCTCTTGGTCCGATAGCGACTTGCTATAGTAAGCAATGACCCTTTCCTCCCCATTCAAGATCTGGCAAAGTACCGCGCCTATGCCATAGTCACTGGCATCGGCGTGTATCTCAAATGGTTGAGTATAATCTGGACAAGATAAGACAGAAGGGGAAATCAAATGATTTTTTAAATTAACGAAGGCCTGATCGGCCTCTGGTGACCAAGAAAAAGGGGGAGACTTCTTTCCACTAGAAGTTAATTTATTAAGAGGAGTAGCCAAGGTACTAAAGTTAGGAATGAACCTCCTATACCACGACGCCGCTCCCAAGAAACGACGCACCTCCTTTCTATTAGCGGGCACAGGATAATTTGCAATAGAATCAACCTTATCGGGATCGGGATGAAGGCCCTTAGAATCGACAACATAACCTAAATATTTAATTTTTTCTCTAAAAAATTTACATTTTTCAAAATTTATTGTTAAATTAGCGTCCTTTAATTTTTTTAATATTAAGGACAATAATTTAATATGCATTTTATAATTTTGCGTAATGCAGACGATGTCGTCTACAAAACAGAATACCCTATTTTCGAACTCAGGACCGCAGAATAGGCTGTCCGCTAAGCGCTGCTGAGTAGCGGGTGCATTGGTAAGACCAAAAGGCATACATTTAAATTGATACGTTCCGCGAGAGGGAATATAAAAGGCCGTCTTACAACGATCCTCCTCTTTTATTAAAGTTTGCCAAAAACACTTAGAAATATCGATGCTAGATAAGTATTTCGCGTCTGACAAATTATCCAATATTTCGGCTATATAGGGCAAGCTATAGGCATCCTTTTTTGTGACAGAATTCAATTTACGACTATCAAGACAAAAGCGCATGTCACCCGTTTTTTTTTTAATCAATATTACAGGGTTCGACCAAGGGCTTTCGGACTTCTCAATCACATCGTCCTTAAGCATTCCGTCGACCTGCTGTATTAAAATACGCTGCTTTTCGGGAGACATGCGATAGTAACGCTGGCGAATAGGGGGACTGTCCCCAGTATCAATCGAATGAGTAATAAGGGAAGTGCGACCCAGACCTCGTCTTTCATAAGAAATATCCTTAAACTGGGAGATTATTTTATTAGCGTTCTCTCTTTGGTCACTTGAAAGATTATCAAGGGAAATTAACTGAGTCGTGTCATCGGAATGTAGTTCCGTGACGTCCACAATTTTTCTATCAACCAACACAGATTCTAATTCGACAGGAAACAAATCAAAACTCCTCCAAAAGTCTATACCAAGTATCAAGGAAATCTTTATGCCTGGCACTATGTGAGTGACAATATAATTAATTTTATTACCAAATTTAAAAGGAAGTACCACACTGCCAAGAGAATAATATCTATCACCCCCAGCGGTGGTAAATTCTAATGATTTTGTTGAATCAATATTTAACTTGTTTAAAAAATAATTATGACAGTTGTTACCAAGAATTGTAAAACACGAACCAGTATCAAGAAGACCCACTGTACTTCTACCGTTCACTGTCACAGAAATATATGGCGTAATAGTTTGTTTTGAATTATCGATTGAGGAAAGTTTGTTACTGTTGCAGAAGTATAATGAATTGGAATGCAACAAGTCTTGCCATTTATTATTATTATACAATTTACTCTTTATTTTATTATTAAAGATTTTATTTTTCTTTCCCCAACCGTTACTAATTAGTTTTTTGAATTATTAATAATTGGACCGTTGCACTTCGGACAGTCCATTGCGCGGTAGCCCTTTAGGCCACATTTAAAACAAATCAAGTAACGCGGCTGCCGGCAAGTTTTCAAGGAATGCGAATCAGAACGACACCGAGGACAATGCTGCCTGGGAGTATTAGATACCGCACTAACTTGGGGTTCCGCAGATAAGTCAAAAGAAGTTGAAGGCTCATTTTTAAAATTTTTATGAAAGTTTTTAAACCTATTAGGTTGGTAAGAACCAGTATACTTTTTATTACTATTATTATTATTATAAGCGAATTCAGGAGCTAAAGTGTTAGAAGTAACCGTAGGAGGCTCAGAGAAATCCCTACTACGACTATTATATTTTTCAAAATTACGACAGACACTAACCAACGAAGGAATATCAGTAATAGTTGTAGTCAAGAGACAGTTGGTATAACAAGGCCTAATATTGTTTAATAAAATTTCCAGTTTCTCACCATCTGGAACTGGATTGTCAAGGCGAGAAAACAACCCCTGCATTTTCGCTACATACAGGGTTATGTTCTCACCTTGACCTTGAGAGCGCAGTCTTATTTCAGACATTAATTTGAAATCATAGTTATGTGGGCTAAAATCCTGCTTCAATGACCCACACAACTCACTCCATGAATTTACATTGTTCCTAACGGAACGATACCAATGAAGGGCATCGTCCGAAAATATCTCATACGCGAAGGATAAGATCTTCGAGTCAGGAATGCCCCTAGACGAAATAAATTCATTCATTCTCTCTATGAAACCGCGCACACACGTTTTACCCGAGTACTTAAACTTGCCTAACTCCGAAAAAAGTTTACGGTCATAATTTAATGACTCGGAGGTAGGTGCAACACCGCCTGGTTGCTGTACTGCTGTCTTTGCGACGCTCGTGCCACTAATAGAGGAAGGTGACAAGGCTTTAAATAAGTTAAAGATGGAGTTGAACTCCTGCCAAATGGATTCATAACTTTCCCTGTCACTAAATTCAACACGCTGTAACCTATGATACACGTGGTGCAAGATGGATTCCGTCCTAGCGAACATCCTACTATTAAAGTCTACTTGCAATAGTTTTAAATTATTATTAGCTCGCGACAAGGACAATTCACTTTGCGATATATCCGCGGCGGGCTCGTAACACGACTCTGAAATGTCCTCCGACGGATAAAGAGGAAATAATTTTACTAATTGCTTCCGCAACTCGTCTACCGTATCTGACTTATCGCCCTTTCGTACAAGGACCTCATATTGTAGTTCAGTCTTGTTTAAATGGTGGTAGTTAATCGCGTACGACATTTTATTTAAGAAAAGAAAAAATAATACACGGCAAAACTGCAGAAGCAATCAATGTAAACAACGAACAATAGAATTAAATGTGAATTATGTGTTCCGTTCAGTAGGTATCGTCTACGAAGATAATTAAATATCTTGTTATGATATTTTTTAAAAGGACAACGCGGTCACGCCACGTGCGCTGACCGGTTGTTTATTTAACGTACAAGGTAGTTAAATTAAATAAAAAAAATAGATAATTCGCTTGCAGAAACGAAAGGAAAGTTTAAACTCTTTTTAACACAAAAGAAAGAACAAGAACAGTACCAACCTTGAACGGAACACTTTTTTTTTTTTCACGACACACAGAAAAGAAAAAAAAAAAAATGGGCGTGCTCACCAAACCTCGTGCTTTTGCCTTAATACGTTGGACGCCACTGTGACGTAGTGGGTAGTTTAGGGAGATAAATGCAAACAACTCAGTACGACAATGTAGTATTATTCAGTTAAAAGTTTAGTACATACAATGTTATTAGTTTGTCACTATATATTTAGAAATCACTACGTTAACACAAATATAGTTTAAGCAAGCCGGTCTAATCAGAAGGATTTTGAGAGGATTCGATTACAAAGCACGAGGTTCGAAGGCTGCCCTATAGAAAGGCAAACACTTAGCTTCAGTCAGCAAGCCGGAACAAAAAGGAAGGGGCCGCGCCCCGCGTCTTCTTATATAATGGCCGCTGTGTAGGCCCCTCCACGACGCGCTCGCGCCATTGACGTGTAGCGAAGTGGAGCGCGCGAAGATGGACGCGCGAAGCGGGACGCGTGAGGCACGTCACAAAGTCGATCACAGAGTGCATCCGAGTCATCTATGGATGTTCCCTTAGAGTCTGACATAGAAGACTTGACTATAGCGGACTTAGGGTTAAAGACAAGGCACATCGCCAATGTAATCAAAGATGTTCGCAAGGTGTCTAAGGGCCTACAAGGCACCCGCTCCAGAGACCTTAAAGAGGCTGTAGGGTCGTTAAATGAGATTGCAGACACTCTACGAACAAGAACGGTTTCTGACGAGGTTGCCAAGCTACGAGCGGAGAATGCTCGCCTCTCCAGAAAACTGTCGGAAATCACCCGAGAACTACGAGAAATGCGGGAAGACCGCAATGAAGAAAGGAGACAGCAGAACTCCCCAATCGTGCAGAGCCAGGAGACAACCTTGGCTGAAATAATAAAAAAGGAGTTGGCAGGGTTTGCCGCACGATTCGAAGTTCTGGAGGCACGAATTTTACGTCCACCACTAGCTTCGGACCGAAGGATGTCTTTTGCGGCTGCGGTAAGCAATCCTAGTCCTACGCAGTCAGGACCCAAACCGTCAACGTCGGCAGCGGCTACACCCGCCTTACAAAGTAGAGCCGGAGAAGAAAGTACTGCTTCTCGGAAAAAGTCAGCATCAAAGAAGAAAGAGACCCCCAAAAACCACTCGTCTGCTGGTATCGCGGAAGAGGTTTCTCGGCCTACCTCAGTAGGACGACAACCAAAAGAAGCTGCATGGGAAAAAGTAGGCGAGAAGAAGACAGCTGCCAAGGCGAAAAAACTAGCTGCAAAAAAGGCTAAGCAAATGGCTAGCCTGCTACGCGCTCCTCGCTCGGCCGCAGTCGTAATGACGTTGCAGCCTGCTGCGGTCGAGACTGGCACTACATATGCCGAGCTTCTTAAAAAGGCCAAAGAGGCAATAAATGTAGAAGAGCTCGGCATCACAAAGGGTCTCCGGTGCAGAACCACGCAAACGGGTGCTCGTTTGCTGGAAGTTCCAGGAGCTAATAGCGGCGATGCGGCTGACGCCCTGGCAGGCAAATTAAAGGAAATCGTTGGAGAAGCTGCTGCAGTGACAAGGCCTACTAAATGCGCTGATGTTCGCATCTCTGGTCTGGATGACTCAGCTACGATTGAAGAAGTAGTCGCTGCAGTTGCCAAAGTAGGAGAATGCCCACCTAGTAGTGTGAAGGGAGGTACTATACGCTTCGGCGGCGGAGGTATGGGTACTACAATTGTAAAGTGTCCAGTGACTGCAGCCAAAAAGCTGGCCTCAGAACGCCGCTTGCTCGTGAGCTTTGTTTCAGCCCATATAAAGGTTTTGCCGCCTAGGAGCATAAGATGCTACCGCTGCCTAGCACCGGGGCATGTCGGCGTTCAGTGCACGTCGACAGACGATTGCACTACGCGTTGCTTCCGTTGCAGCAAGTCTGGCCACACGGCGGCAAACTGTGAAGCTTCACCAAACTGCTTCTTATGTGCAGCCGCAGGCAAGCCAGCCAATCATCGGGTTGGAAGTAAGGCGTGTGGTCCTGCCAAATCCAAGGCGACCCGTAAGCCACTCACAACCCAGAGAGTGGCTAATAATAAGGATATAACGGACGGTGCAACTCAAAACAAGTTGCCATCTCAAGACGAAGCGGAACCAGTTGAAATGGAATTGATTTAATGGCTCCACGGTTCCGCTTCGTCCAGACGAACTTGAACCACTGTGCCAGGGCGCAAGATCTCTTAACCCAGACCATGGCGCAGTGGAATATTTCAATATGTGTCGCCGCCGAGCCTTATTTTGTGCCGCCCAGGGATGACTGGTTGGGCGACCTGGATGGCTCGGTGGCAATAATTTCGTCGCGCGCTGCCGGGGCTCCGATTCTCGAAGTTCTGTCTAGAGGTCGGGGTTGCGTGGCAGCGCGCTTTGGGTCGTTTGTGTTGATTGGCATATACTTCTCGCCAAACCGATGTCTCGCCGACTTCGAGGGATTTATTCACGAATTGGGTACCGTCGTCGCTCGTTGTCACCCCGTACCCGTTTTAGTCCTCGGGGACTTCAACGCCAAGTCTACGGCTTGGGGTTCCCCGTCAACGGACGCCAAGGGTGGGGTGCTCGAGGAGTGGGTCACAACATCTGGCCTGCTCATCCTCAACCGGGGCAATGTACATACATGCGTACGACAGCGGGGCGGTTCCATAGTGGACCTTTCATTCGCAAGCCCCGCTGTAGCCCGTCTTGTCACCGACTGGCGCGTCGAGGAGGGGGTTGAGACACTTTCCGATCACCGGTACATCCGGTTTGATCTCTCCCCCCGCAATTCCGATGCGCCGGTCCGGGCTACCCCGGTTGGTCCGCGCTGGGCTTTGAAGCAAATGGATCGGGAGAGCCTCCTTGAAGCCTCCATCGTCCAGGCCTGGGTTTCTGCACCGGATAGGCCTGTCGACATTGATGTAGAGGCAGAGTGGTTCAGGGAGGCCATGTCGCAAATTTGCGACGCGGCGATGCCCCGGGTTCGACCGGGGCGACCGAAGCGCCAGGTGTACTGGTGGTCTACTGACATCGCGCAGCTACGTCGTCAATGCGTAGTAGCGCACCGCCGGTACACCGGACAACGAAGAAGGCGCCGCCGCACTCCCGATGCCGATGCCATCGAGGCGGAACTGTATGAAGGGTACAGAGTGGCCAAAAAGGCCCTCAATCTGGCCATATCGCGGGCTAAAGTTGAAGCCCGCGAGCGTTTGATTGAGACTCTGGATCAAGATCCGTGGGGGCGTCCCTATTTGCTAGTGCGGGGTAAATTGCGCACGTGGGCACCCCCGCTCACGCAGAGTCTCAGGCCAGAGGTGCTGGAGGGAGTTGTTGGTACTCTGTTCCCTTCGAGGACGGAGCACACTCCTCCGCCCATGGTTCCGCCAATTGTGGCTGCCAGCGCGGACGAAGAGGACGACGACGACGTGCCCGAGGTGACCCGGGTAGAGTTGCGGGCGGCGGTGTTACGCCTTCAGAGGAAGAACACCGCGCCAGGACCCGATGGCATTCCAGGCCGAGCGTGGGTCCTGGCCCTTCGGGAGCTCGCGCCCCGACTATTAGGGCTCCTATCGGCGTGCCTTGAGAGGGGCCGATTTCCAGAGCCGTGGAAACATGGGCGTATGGTCCTTCTCAAGAAGGAGGGGCGCCCGGCAGACTCACCGTCTGCCTACCGGCCCATTGTGTTGCTGGACGAGGTGGGCAAGCTGTTCGAGCGTGTGCTTGCAGACCGCCTCGTCCGCCACCTTTCCTTAGTTGGGCCGGACCTGGCGGATTGTCAATTTGGTTTTCGCCAGGGGCGCTCCACCGTGCACGCCATAAAGCACGTGAGGAGCCTGGCGGAGGACGCTGTTTCCCGGGGCGAGGTGTTGTTGGCTGTCTCTCTTGACATTGCTAACGCGTTCAACACCTTGCCTTGGAGTTGTATTCGGGCGGCACTAGTTTACCATGGTGTGCCGCCCTACCTCCGCCGCATTGTCGGGGCATATTTAGAGGATCGTATTATTACCTACCCGGGTCGGGAGGGATTATGTCGGCGAGACATCGGTTGTGGAGTTCCACAGGGGTCGGTTCTGGGTCCGCTCCTGTGGAACATAGGATATGACTGGGCGCTGCGCGGTGCGCTCCTCGCGGGTGTCAGCATTGTCTGTTATGCTGACGACACTCTTGTCACCGCGAGGGGTAAGACGCACCGGCAGGCCCAGATATTGGCGACTGCTGGAGTCGCGCAGGTCGTTGCTAGGATCCGGCGTTTGGGTCTCGAGGTGGCGCTTCACAAGTCCGAGGCCGTTTTCTTTCACGGGCCTCGGAACCGTCCACCTTCGGGATCCCACATTGTGGTAGGAGGGGTTCGCATCGGCATCGAGCCCACTTTGAAGTACCTTGGGCTCGTTCTCGATGGCCGATGGAACTTCGAGGAGCATTTTCGTCGTTTGGCCCCAAAACTAACGGCCGCCGCGAACAGTTTGTCGCGGCTTTTGCCGAACCTAGGGGGGCCAAACGCCTCCTGCCGGAGGCTCTATTGCGGGATCGTGCGGTCGATGGCGCTTTATGGCGCCCCAATTTGGGCCGATGACCTGACGGACCGGAGTCTCGCCCTTTTGCGAGCTCCGCAACGCATCATGTCCGTCAGGTGCATCAGAGGATACCGCACGATTGCCTTTGAGTCGGCGAGCCTCCTTGCCGGATCCCCGCCGTGGGACCTTGAGGCCAGGGTCCTTGCGTCGCTTTTCCAATGGCGCGAGGACGCACTGGTGCGGGGCGTATCTACAGCGCCCCGCGTAGTAGAGGATGTGAGGTCCCAGCTCCGCCGTAACATGTTGGCGGAGTGGGCGGCGCGACTTGCGCGACCTAGCGCCGGGCACGCCACGATTGTGGCGGTAAGTCCCGTTTTCCACGAGTGGCTAGAGAGGCGTCATGGTGCCCTCTCGTACCGGTTGACGCAATTGCTCACCGGCCACGGCTGCTTCGGCAAGTTTCTATGTCGAATCGGCCGTGAGGAGACGCCCAGTTGTCATCACTGCGGGGACAGCGCCGAAGACACGGCGCACCACACGTTGGCGGAGTGCCCGGCGTGGCACGAGCCGCGCCGTGAGTTAGCCGGCGCTGTCAGGGTGGGTAGCCTCTCGCTGTCGGTATTGATCAGTTCGATCGTCCGAAGCGAGAGTGCTTGGGAAGCCGCCGCTTCATTTGCGGAGACGGTTCTGTCCGTCAAGGAAGCGGCGGAAAGGGAGAGGGAGTGTCATCGTTCATCCTCCCTCTCAACCCGCAGATCTGGGCGTCAAAGGAGGGCGCCGCGAGACGACCTCCAGCCACCGTGAGGGGCCTGCGGGCGGCAAACTATGGCCAGTTTGTCGCCGTCAGTAGCAGGCCAGAGAGGACGGCGTAGTGTTCCACGTACGCCTCTCTACAGAGGAAGGGCAAGGTCATGCCCTTTCCATTTCGGGGTCCGCTAATTTTGCGGACCAGCACCCGCCGGGACGGCTCGAGTAATGCCAGTCTTCTCGCCGTCTCGGCATTTTGGGTGATAGAGGAACACCGTGGGTTTTAGTCGGTAAACCGTATTACCATCTTTCGGGACTCCGACACACCTGCCCGCCTGGGCCAAAGGCGGGTAGACGGCCTATAAAAGGTTTCCCACGAAAAAAAAAAAAAAAAAAAAAAGGTTAGGTTAGGTTAGGTTAGGTTAGGTTAGGTTTTTTTTTTTTTTTTTTTTTTTTTTTGCCTGGTGGAAATGCGTTTGCGCACTTCGCTCACCCTGCACGGGGGTGTAGGGTGAGCTTCGTGTGGGACTCCTGGCCTCGGACAGAGACCAGACTACCCACTAAAACCACCACGGTGTTCCTCCTTCCCCTACTCCGAGCCACGGGATAGTTGCCTCACCGGGACTCGGACAGGGCCGCCCGTCAACAGAATGACGGGCTCTCCTCTCGAGGCCCCACTACCTGAGTCAATAAACACAGATAGTGGGGCCTACCTCCTCCAAGTGCGCCCCTGGAACACACAGGGGCACATCTCTCCACTCCGCCATTGGGCATCGGCCAGTCCCCCGACTGCCGCCCGTGGCCACACTCACTCGGGGACGCGGGCATAAAGCGCACGCCGGCGTCCCCTCACCGGGGGCCTTCGAGGTGGGAGGGTGAGCCCTGCTCGCTCCCGCTCCCGAAGGGCCTCTCTCTTCGCCGCCATCACTTCACTAGCAAACGAGGCGACGGCGGCCCAACAAACTTCGCTGTCGGCCATCTTCCAAACTAAGGCCGACAGCAACAAATCCCCACTCTCCTCTCCTACAACTTGCCTGAGGGCTGCTCTCTGGCCGTCCCACGCCTCACACACGGCCAAGGTGTGATAGGCCGTGTCCACCTCTCCACTGGCGCAGTGTTTGCACTGAGGCTCCGACTCTATACCTACAACTTCCCACAGATATTTGGCAAAGCAGCCATGACCTGTGAGCAGCTGCGTAAGGTGATAGGTCGGGGCCCCATGCCGCCTCTCAATCCACTGGCGCAGGACGGGCCGAATAGCCCCCACCAACAACAGGCTACTACGGGTCGCACCCAGCCTTTCGTTCCATTTGCGGAAGAGATCGTCGCGAGCCGCCTGTCTCCAGCGATCGATCTCCTCCGGAAGCGGACGACCTCCAAATTCGCGCCGCATTAAGGCGCCCTCCTCATACACCCTCTTTAAGACGCCGGCCTCTAAATCCCAAGGGATACTGCCCGCGATCAAACACGCCGCCTCGCAAGACACGGTGTGGTACGCCCGTGCACCTCTCTGCGCGATGGCGCGCTGCGAGCGCCGCAGCAGCGCAATATTAGCCGCAGAGAGGGACTCCGCCCAGATTGGCGCTCCATAGAGCGCCTTAGAGCGCACCACTCCATCATAGAGACGGCGGCAGGCAGAACCCGGTCCTCCGCTGTTGGGCAGCAGCCGCGAGAGCATTCCGGCAAAAGACAACAACTTCGGAGACATTTGCCGGAAATGCTCCGCGAAACGCCATCGACTATCAAGTACCAGCCCGAGGTACTTCAGACTGGTACCGATAGCGATCGGCGTGCCACCCACCACAATAGACCGACCTCGAGGCGGCGTCTGACGAGGTCCATGGAAGAAGAGGGCCTCAGACTTTTCGAGGGCCACAGTCAAACCAAGCGCTCCAATACGGCGCACGACATGGGCGACGCCCGCCGTCGCTAAGACACAGGCGTCACGAAAGGATTGGGCCCGCGCGGTGACTAGGGTGTCGTCAGCATAACATAAAACACCGACACCCCGAAGATTAACGCCGCGCAGGACCCAATCATATCCTATGTTCCACAGGAGCGGCCCAAGGACCGACCCCTGTGGAACGCCACAAGACATGCCCTTGCGAGCCACACCGCTTTGGGCCGGGTAGATGATGACCCGGTCCACGAAGTAGTCCGCAAGGACACGCCTGAGGTACCACGGTACGTTGTGGTACCTTAACGCCTCAGCAATGGTCTCCCAGGGGAGGGTGTTGAAGGCGTTTGCTATATCTAGCGATACTGCCAACAACACCTCACCCCCTGCAACCGCAACGTCCACACTGTCCCTGAGTCGGGATATAGCGTCGAGGGTAGACCTCCCGCGACGAAAGCCGAACTGGCCGTCACTGAGATTGGGCCCCGCCCCCTCCAAGTGGTTGACGAGACGCGCAGCGAGCACTCGCTCAAACAGCTTGCACGTCTCGTCGAGCAAAACGATGGGGCGGTAGGCGGACGGCGACTCGGCTGGGCGCCCGTGCTTTTTAAGCAGCACGAGCTTGCCGGTCTTCCATCGTTGCGGGAATCGCCCTGACAGCAAACACCCCGACATGAGGGACAGTGTCTCCTCTTCTAGTGCCGGCATAACGGCGGCAACCACCTTCCCAGGCGCTCCGTCTGGACCTGGGGCGCGATTTCTGGACTTAAGTGTCAGTATCGCAGCCCCCAACTCTGCCTCAGACACGGGAGGTATTGCCCCGTCATCTGCCGGCACTTCACTCGGTGCGACCATTCGCGGTGGGACAAAGTCTTCCCTGGCAGGGAAGAGGGCATTAACGACTCGGTCTAGAAGGGCCGGCTCGAGAGTTCTAGTGAGGGGCGGCGCCCAAGGCCGGAGTTTCTGACTCACATTCTTGTACGGGCGCCCCCACGGATCTTGGTCGAGGCTTTCAAGCCATTCCCTCCACGACTCCTCTTTGGCGGCTCTTATCGCCGAGCTTAAGGCCTCACGAGCGGCCCGGTACGTGGCGTGCAACAGCTCTTCACGGGCGAGGTCTCTCACGGCTCGCCTTCGGCTGCGGGTGTACTGCCTCTGGGCTGCGTTACAAGCTGTACGCAGCCCGGCTAGGTGGGGACGCCACCAGTACACTTGCTTCCGGGGCGGAATAGGCCTCGCCCTCTGCATTGAAGCGTCGCAGACGCGAGTAAGCGCTCCAGCAAGCCGCTCACACCGCACGTCCACATCCAGGCCACTGTCAGACGTAGCCCATCGCTCGACGATAGCCGCCTCTTTGGCCAGCTCTCGATCCAATGTACCCAGTCTCCACCGCGGACCTTCTCCAACCAAGGGACGGTTCAAATCAACACGAGCCGCCGAGGCGGCGGGGACGATATCAAAACGAATGTATCGGTGGTCCGATGCAGTCTCCACCCCCTCGACGACCCGCCAGTTCCCGATCCGTCGTGCCAGGTCAGAACTGGCAAACGACAGATCAACTATGGACCTCCCCTGTGGACGCACCAGAGTGTGAACTGACCCTCGGTTAAGCAGAACCAAGCCTTGCGACACCGCCCACTCCTCTACCATCTCCCCTCGAGCATCGGTTGCCGGGGAACCCCACGCGCGTGAATGTGCGTTGAAATCCCCGGCCACCACTGCCGGGGTGGGGTGCACTTCAGCCAGTAGAGCCCCGACCTCCGTGAGCAACAGTTCAAATTCGGCGAGGCTCCAACTGGGGGGGCAGTACACCCCAACCACTGCAGCGCCGCCCAGCGCGACGAGTATACAACCGCGACCTCTCCGCACACAGTCGAATGGTGGAGCCGTTTGCTGGGCGACGATAGCCACCGAGCTGCAATTGTCGCTGGCCCAATTAGGGGCGTCGCGAACGAAGTACGGCTCGGCGACTACTGCCACTGTCGTCTGCCACTGCGCCATAGACTGGGCCAAGAGATCCTGAGCCGTGACGCAGTGGTTGACGTTGGCCTGCAGTATAGAGACGGTGTGGGCCATTATATTGGGGCGGTGTCCATCTCCTCCTCGGCATGTTCCTGCTGGGCGGGGGTGAGCGAAGAATGCGCCCCGCTTGCGGGTCTACTTTTAGGCTGGCCTCTATTACGTTGGACCGGCTTACATTGCGCTGACCCTAATTTGTGGCCAGACGATACACCTGCCGACACACAAATAGGGCAGCAGGGCTCCGCAGAGCAGGCAGCCGCCTTATGACCCAGCTGCCCGCAGTTGAAACAGACTGCGCTGCGATCAGTGGACGACGTGCACTTAGTTCCCACATGTCCCGGCTCGAGGCAGCGGAAGCACCGTGCCGGCCTTGGGTCCAGGGTGGTCAAGGTGACTTGCGACCACCCGACATAAATTCTGCGACCGTCCACAAGTTTCTTCGCCGCCTCAACCGGGCAACGCAGCCAGGCAGTGCCCTGGCGCCCAGCTGAACGCTGGATGTCCCCCACTTTAATTAAATCGGCTGAGCAGCCACCCTCTGCTGCCAGCGATGCCGCCACCTTTTCTTTTGAGGCCGATTCGCTTAGGCCAGAGATGCGCATCTCCACACATCTCTCCGGCCTAGCAATACGGACCTCATCCAGCACCGACCTCAATCTTACTGCGAGCGCATCCGCCTTTTGCACTCGGTCGACGCCGGTCACCTCAAGGATTTTCGCACCAGTTACGGCAGTGCGGAATCGTAAGCCGTCAATCCCCAAAGCTTTGAGGTCGATTGCACTCTCGGCTTTGCTGAGGACTTGCGCAAAAGTGACGCCCTGCTCTGCGGCACCCGGCTGAAGCGTGAGCGTGATAGCTGCAGTGTTAGGGGTGCGCAATTTACGGGCGCCAGGCTTCTTCTTTGTGAGTGGTACTGCTGGAGCAGCCTGGGACGTTGTCGGCTTTGTCCGTGCAGCCACCGTGCTCCATTGACTTTGCGTGACGGGAGCGGGGACCGATGGAGGTGTCGACGATGGCTGCTGTCTCGAGAGGCGGGCAGCTTCTGCCTCCCTCGCCGCAGCTGACGTTTTTTTCTTCTTCGTTTTCTTCTTCTTCCCCCCTGTAAGCCCAACAGGGCAAGATTCCTCTTGCCCAACTGGCGCAGGAGAAGGAAGAGGAGGGGGCGAGGACGTATGAAGAGGCGGCGACGCCGCAGAGAGACCTTGAAGCTCTGGCTGGGGTGCGGGTTCAGCTCCTGATTGACGCGCTGCATTGCGTCTGTCTGCCTGCAGAGGTGGGCGAATGCGGACCTCAGGAAGCAGGCGATCCTGGATACCTGCGATTCGCGCGTCGATAAATACCGCGATCTCATCGCGGCTCATCACAGGCGGTGCAGTCTCTGCCTGCTGCTTCCAGGCCCACATCTCTGCTCTTACTGCGGTCAACTCTGCCTGCAGTTGGGCCACTTCTTCAGATTCAGTGCGGGACCGGAGCACGCGCACATTCTCCATTATAACGGAACACGCGTTGTGAAGGTCCCGCACGTATTGGCCCTTCAGGTTTGAACTTTTAGAGGCGACCTTTTGCACTATCGCCAACGATGCCTCAATTGATGAGGTCAGCTGCTCCGAGCTGAGCTGAGTAGCCGCCAAGGTAGTGATACCCGATGCCTGCGGGATGGGCTGGTTCTGCGGATTGGGAGTCTCTCTTAAATAGAGAGCCCTCTGCCGCTGCAGGCGCAACTCCTCCGCCAACTCTTTCTCGGCTTGAAGCTCGAGCTCCCTGGCCTTTGCCGCATTTAAATCGGCCTTAGCCTTAGCAAGACCTGCATATTCGCCAGTGGTGATAGGGCGGCCACGACCGCGCTTAGGACTCGCACTTCGCGATTCCAGGTCTGAGGCGGAGTTGGTCCGCTTCAGCCAGAACCGTCCCATCGCAGGAGACGATGAGCGCGAAAGGTCATTCGACGAAGCGTCCATCATACGCTCTAACATTACGACTGGCTCTGCAGGAGAGACGCGTGGCCTCGCGGCCCGCGTCTCAATCACTGCCGCCATCTCCTCCACTCCTCCTCCAGGAGTCTCCTCCGACCAATCAAATATCGCATCCATATTTTCACTCATTATCGCAATCAAAAGTCACTGTTTAATGTCCACAAGTTTGGAGCCTGAGATTCGGTCACCCGCCTGCCACTCCGTTACGGTGGTCAGGACGGGGTCCAGGGCGGACGACGAGGACGTACTCAAACTCACTTGGGGACCCGCCCCAGGTTAGGTTAGGTTAGGTTAGGTTAGGTTTTTTTTTTTTTTTTTTTTTTTTTTTATCCTCCCTCCGCCCTTACCTCTGACATGATCAGAGTCCTTTTTATATTTGTTTTATTAATTCTGTGCTTTCTCTTCTGTTGCGCCTTCTTATAACTTTATAAATAAATGTATATGAAAATAAATAAAAAAAATAAAAATGGAGATCGTGGAAAGAAACGCACCCGATCAATCCGATGCGTTTCTCTCCACAACGATTTTGCATATCTGTTGAGCATATTCTATGAATTGTGGCCTTGAGTTTTTATTCGCGAGGAGGCTCGGGGCCTCCTCGAGCGAAAAGGCCGAATCGAGCTTCTGCTCGAGCCCGTAGCGCTGGGTGCAGAACATTGGGCACTCAAAAATTATGTGCTGCACCCTTTCCTCCACCGCAGGGTCACAAACACATGACGGGCTCTCCCGACACCTGAATCGGTGCAAGTATTGGGCGAACCCGCCATGGCCCGTGAAGATCTGCGTCATGATCCCCTGCGGCTGGATTTTTCGCACAAGTCCATGCGCCTCCCTCGCGTCTGGGAAGAACACTTTCGTGACGGAGGCCGTCTCACCCGACCGATATCTCCGATTCCATTCGTCAAGCGTACTGTTACGCAGTTCTTGCTTGACGAATGAAAGCGGACACCGGCCGTAGTCAGGCTTCCTCCGACTCGAAAGTGCCGCTTCCTTGGCTAGCGTGGACCTGCAAAGAGTAGTGGTAGAGGACCACTCCCCGGTAGTACAATGCACCGTCTGCCTAGCCTTTGGTCACGGGAGGCGACAGTGCAAGACCTCACAGGACAAATGTGCACACTGTGGGGGTGATCACAGAAGGAACGAGTGCCAAGAATGGATTGCAGGGAGGGCGCCGACGTGCATTAACTGCATGAAGGCAAAGCTTGGCGATACCAGCCATAATGCTTTTAACAGAGAATGTGCAGTGAGAGGCAGATGGGATGCCTTGGCAAGAGCAACTATCTCGTATTGCTAAGGTGGTCCCGATTGACATAACAAGTGTTAAATGCGCCAAGCCCCACCTTGCAGGACAGATAAACCTTCAGAGAAAGCAGCTGGCTACTCTGGAGCTGTTTCAAGAGGCTAAGAACAGAAACATGTCCATAGCTCTCCTCCAGGAGCCGTACGTTGGGGGACTGGGAAGAATGAAGGATTACCCCGGCATCCGCATATTTCAAAATGAGAAACATGGTGACAACCCGGTGAAAGCAGCCATAGCCGTGTTTGATAACAAACTTAGCGTTACACAATGCCCTACACTCACCACAAATAACATCACAGTGGTGAGGATAAAGTTTGAGCACTGGGAAGTCGGGGTGATCTCATTTTACCTAGAGCCGGATAAACCAATTGCACCTTACCTCGACGAATTAAAAAGCGCGGCAAATCACCTGAGCTCTTGCAGGATAATAATGGGGGGAGATGCTAACTCTAAAAATACGTGGTGGGGCAGTTCGACAGTGGACGGGAGAGGGGAAGAGATGGAGGGATTTCTGGATGAGATGGGCTTACACATTCTTAATATTGGAAACACACCAACATTTAGTACAATAAGAGGTAGAAAATCCTATGAGAGTTTTATTGATGTTACAGTGTGTTCTGAAGATCTGCTGGTCTATCTGGAGAATTGGAGGGTAGAAGAGAGCTTGGTAAGCTCGGACCACAATTTGGTAACCTTTAATATAAACATGGAAAAAGGGAAAGGGATACAAATTAAAAGAACAACAAGAGTTTATAACACAAAAAAAGCTAACTGGGCTCAGTTTAATGACAAACTGAACCAATTAACTACAGAGCTTGAAATAAATAAAAACACAATAAATAAAATAAATAATAAGAGGGATTTGGATGGGATAGTGGAAAAATTAACAGGGATTATTGGGGAAACATGCAACAACAGTATACCTAAAAAACAGTCTAATACCAAATTTTACTTACCATGGTGGTCCGATGAGCTTGCCGAAATGAAGAGGGCGGTCAGAACACGGCGGCGACGAATCCGGTGCGCAGCTCCGCAGCGTCGAGAGAAGGTGGTTGACCAGTACCTGAAAGAAAAAGAGAATTATGAGATTAGTGTTAAGAAAGCGCAGATAGACAGCTGGAAACAGTTTTGCGAGAAACAAAATAGAGAGTCGGTATGGGACGGCATCTATAGGGTCATAGGTAGAACGAACAAAAGGCACGAAGATCCACCTTTGACATCTGGGGGCAGAATATTAAGTGGGGACGCCTCAGCTAGGCTGATGGCTGATACATTCTACCCGCAAGATGACGAAAACCAAGACACCGAGGAGCACAAACGCCTAAGAGCTCACGCAAATACCCTAAATGGTTGGGTTCAAGATGAACCCTTGGACCCGCCATTTACTCTGGTTGAAATGAAGACAGCGTTGTGCTCCTTTGATCCTAAGAAGGCACCTGGCGGAGAGGGTTTTACGGCGGATATTTGTCAAAAAGTCATCATGCAGGATCCGCAGATGTTCCTATCACTGGCAAATAAATGTCTCCAGTTAGGGCACTTTCCGACCATCTGGAAAGAGGCGACTGTTGTAGCTCTCCGCAAACCTGGAAAAGAAGACTACACAGACCCTAAATCATATAGGCCCATTGGACTGTTGCCGGTGATGGGAAAAATCCTTGAGAAGATGGTGATGACTCGCCTAAAATGGCATATCTTGCCGAAGATAAGCCCCCGCCAGTATGGTTTCATGCCGCAAAGAGGCACCGAGGACGCTCTCTATGCCCTAGTGAATAATATTAAGACCAAAATAAAACAAAAACAAATTGTTGTTTTTGTCTCACTGGACATAGAGGGCGCCTTCGACAGTGCATGGTGGCCCGCTATTAGGGTGCGTCTCGCAGAGGATGGTTGTCCGGTAAACTTAAGAAGGGTCCTGGACAGCTATCTTCAAGATCGGGCGGTACGCGTAATATACGCAGAAAAGGAACACCGCAAAGCTACGTCCAAAGGTTGTGTTCAGGGATCAGTGGGGGGGCCCATATTATGGAACCTCCTTCTGGACCCACTTTTGAGGGAGCTTGGCGAGCACGGAGACTACTGCCAGGCGTTTGCGGACGACGTAGTCCTCGTGTTCGCCGGTGACACAGCTGAGGAGATCCAGGGAAGGGCCAATGCCACCCTTGAGCGTGTTAGGGCGTGGGGTAGCCGTAATAAACTTAGCTTTGGTCCTCAAAAAACCAAAGCAATGCTTCTGACCAATAGATTGAGGTACGACACTCCACGCCTATCTATGGGGGGGGTGAATATAGAGATGGCAAACGAAGTCAAAGTGCTGGGTCTCACCATCGACAGAAGGCTTAACTTCAAAACGCACGTCATGAAGACAGTCGTCAGGGTCCAAGCTCTATATAAATCCCTAGCAAAAGCGGCCAAGATAAGCTGGGGTCTCCACCCAGAGGTAGTTCGGGTGATCTACGTGGCAGTGGTGGAACCTATCGTACTGTACGCGGCAAGTGCGTGGGCCCCTGCGGCGCGGAAAAAAGGAATTCAAAAAGTGCTGAATGCGGCGCAGAGAGGATTTGTGCAGAAGATGTGTAGAGCCTATAGGACCGTATCGCTAAGTGCCTCTCTGGCTCTGACCGGAATACTTCCTCTAGACCTGCGAGTTCGCGAAATGGCCGCTTTGTACGAAGCCAAGATTGGAGTCTTCCGGTCTGAGCGAGAGGAGTATCAGGTGGAACATAAGGTAGCATACACAACTACCCCGCATCCAGCCACACGAGCACACATTAATTTCTCAAGCCTGGTACAGCCGGAAGATGTGGAAAACCAGAGCACCCAGGCGGTGCGCATATACACCGATGGCAGTAAGCTTGAGGGCAAGGTCGGCGCAGCCCTTTCCATATGGAAAGAGACCAGTGAGGTCAGGGCCCTCAAGCTTAGGCTATCTGCGCACTGCACGGTTTACCAGGCGGAGCTGCTGGCTCTGCGGAAAGCGCTGGCGGTGGTCGCCGATCGCCCCGAAAACAGCTTTGGCGTTTTCAGTGACTCCTACGCCGCTCTGCAAACAATAGCGAATTGGGATGCCCTTCATCCGCTCGCCGTCGAGGCACGCAATAGTCTGTGTGCGGCTTTGATCCAGAATAAAGAAGTCTCCCTGTTCTGGATCAAAGCACATGCGGGCCACGCTGGCAATGAGCGTGCGGATCAGCTAGCAAGAGAGGCAGCGGGAAAATTAAAAATCGCACCGCATTACGATTTGTGCCCGGTTTCATTTCTTAAGAAAAGTATTCGTGGTGCTTCGCTTGAGGAATGGAACCGGAGATACATTGAAGGAGGAACAGCTGCGATTACGAAGCTGTTCTTCCCAGACATCTACGCAGCACACAAAATTGTGAGACACATCACGCACACCTACTACCTAACGCAGGCATTAACGGGGCACGGTGGATTTGCCGACTACCTACACCGGTTTAAGTGCAAGGAGAGTCCATCGTGCTCCTGCGACTTAAACCAAAATCAAACTGCCGTACATGTGTTGTGTGAGTGTCCTGTGTTCGCGAGAATCCGGTATGAGTTGGAGCAGAGAATAGATCAAGATGTCACCACCAGCAACATGAAAAAGATCATGATGGACAACAACATCAGACCGGCGTTCCTTAAATACAGCCAGGAAGTAGTAAGAAAGGTTTGTGCAGGAAACAAGACAGCATAAGACAAGGTATGTGGATTCAATACTTAAAAGCATTGAATACCAGCATATAAGGAATGAAGTAAACAAAAAGAATGAATGCAAACCAACCGCCGTATGACATCTGATATAACGAAGCTACAAGAAGAGGAGCAGTAGAGTAGACATAGGAATAACAGCAAAATACATAAAAAGAAAGGAATAAAAAAAATGATAGATAAAAATAAAATAAATATGACATAAGAAAAAGATAAAGATAAACCAAATACAATATAATAAAAAAGAAGAAAAGAAAAAGAAAAGAAACATTATAATAAATTAAACAAACAACATTAAAAATAAGCCTGAAAAATAAAAAAAAAAAAACCAGAAACCCAAAGTCTCTGAAAAGACAACAGAGGGATAAGATTTAAAAAAAAAAAAAAAAAAAAAAAAAAAAAAAAAAAAAAAAAAAAACCTAACCTAACCTAACCTAACCTAACCTAACCGACCTATTTATTTTAGCAAATTTTGACAATTTTTCACTGACTTTTCGTTTTTAACCACCTCCTATAGCAACAATTTAGTGTTCACAGACACCCTTTTGGATACCAACCCCTAGTTTCACCCCTAGGGACTTAGAAAATTTTTACGTGTTTTTGTAAAATTTTGTTTTCGAAAAACACATACAACTTTGATATTTTTCATTAGATTTTGAATTTTTTGGTTTTAAATTACGGGCATTAACTCCCCCTACACGACGACCACCCTCTTGTGGGGTACCGCTGTGTAGTTATTTTCAAATTTTTTGTTTTTATCGTAATATTCTGTTTTTCGCTATAGAAACGAACATTGAGAGTCCTTTATAAGTGTTCGGAGTCATTATTATTGCTGAAATTATTACTTACCTGTGCGTTGACGTACTCCTGAGGTCCTACTGAAGTTTTAGCACCGTCCGACGTCCCGTTGGATCACGACCACCTGAAAAAGGAAGAATTTTGACATTTTTATATAAAAATTTTACATTTTAACTTTTTATTTGGCAACCCTACATCCTATTTTCTAAATTTATACTTATCTGGATTGGGCTAGTCGAGCCCTTTCTCTGGACACCTCATTTGTTAAAATCCGTTTGATAGAAAGTCAAAAATTCGCCCGCCCACCCTCCCTGTAGTGGCCTGACACGTTAAGTAGGATCCGTACATTGAGATTTTAATTTAGGTTTTAGTTTTTAAGGACAGTTTTTCGGCAATATACACCGATAAGGCAAATTTGACCGAAACCCTGACTCCCGATCCCTATTGATCGGGACATTAGTTATAGTTTTTGACTTTTAATCGCTCTTTAAAGCCCTATTGGCACCTAGTTCTAAGATTTTATCGAGACATTATTTATTGACTTTTAACCAATTATTTTTATTGTATTATTTTAATTATTATTTCATATTAATTTGTGACTTCCGGCCTATTGGCTAATAATTGTATTTGATTAGATCTTTTGATTAAAAACTTCTTTTACATCTTGTTAGGATAGACTCAGGTTGTGCGGCGTATCACCCAGCCCTTTACACTGAGTGGTGCGTTGCACCAGGTCGAGCAAGGCTTACTGAAGCTCTGGGCAGGACCCAGTTGCCGCATCTCCGGGGGCCTTTGGACCCTTCCTCATAGCAAGAAGGGTTGCCCTGCTAAGGAGCCCGCAGATCAAGCTGCTGGGACACCGCCGATTAACTGTGATAATTTACTTGTGTGCTCGTCCTGTGTTTTATTTTATTCTGTGTTGTCCTATTTATTAAAAAGAAAAAATGTTTGGTTATCGCACGCCCGCTAAAACGCAAACTGCCTCACCCTCCAACGGTACTCCTCCTGGCACCACGTCAAAAGTGAGCCCAGCTCAGCCAGCACAGACAAGTGTCAGGCGGAGTGTCGGGGAATGGGAGGCCAGCCAAACCCTCTTGCCCTGTTCGGCACCAGCCGCTCCCACGAAGCCCAAAAAGACCACCGCGAAGAGCACAACACCAGCTCCACGGGATCTAGTGGGCGCGGCGGATGCCCCTGCGGCTGGTAGAGTCCAGCTAGCGAAGAACCTGGTGACCAAGGCAAAGATGGCCGTAGGGCAGAGCCGTAACCTCCGCTCCGACATCAAGGAGGCGGTCACCCAGGCCATAGATGGACTCTACCGGCTGGTTAAGGAGGCCGAAACGGGCAAGGGGCAAAGCCATACTGAGACCGCGCCAGTGCCACCTATCACTGTCGATGCGGCCCCCACGGTCCAAGTTCCAGCTCAAAACCCAGAACTCTCTCAGCTGCTCACCTCACTAGCGAACCATTCCAAGCTGATGAGGGAGAGCAGCGAGAAGATGGAGGAGCTGAAGACCTCTCTGGCGAAGCAGTCGAGTGCTCTGGAGGCGGCCACATACGCGAGCGTAGTCGCGGCTCCCAAACCGACATCGGTGCCGTCGCGACCAACGCTGCACTCGGTAGTGGTCGCCTCGAGTGACACTCAAGAGACTGGTGAGCAGGTGCTGGAAAAAATCCGCACCGCCATCAACGCCAGAGAAGGGGGCATCTGCATCGACAGAGTCAGGAAGGCAAAGGACAGGAAGGTCGTCATCAGCTGCCGGAACGAGGAGGAGCGGAGCAGGGTCCGGGAAAAGCTAAAGTCGGCCGGTCAGCAACTGACCGTGCAGGACATAGCGAACCAGGACCCGCTCATAATCCTCAGGGACGTCCTCGCATTCAACACGGACGAGGACGTGTTAAAGGCCCTGAGGAAGCAGAACACCACGCTCTTCACCGGTCTCGCGGCTGGAGACGACCGCGTCGCGGTCAAATACCGGAAGCGGGCGCGCAATAGCCTTACGTGTCACGAAGAGGTGGTTAAAAACGAAAAGTCAGTGAAAAATTGTCAAAATTTGCTAAAATAAATAGGTCGGTTAGGTTAGGTTAGGTTAGGTTAGGTTAGGTTAGGTTAGGTTAGGTTAGGTTAGGTTAGGTTAGGTTAGGTTAGGTTAGGTTAGGTTAGGTTAGGTTAGGTTAGGTTAGGTTAGGTTAGGTTAGGTTAGGTTAGGTTAGGTTAGGTTAGGTTAGGTTAGGTTAGGTTAGGTTAGGTTAGGTTAGGTTAGGTTAGGTTAGGTTAGGTTTTTTTTTTTTTTTTTTTTTTTTTTTTATTTTTTTTTTTTTTTTTTTTTTTTTTTTTTTTTTTTTTTTTTTTTTTAAAAACTTATCCCTCTGATATCTTTTCAGAGACTTTGGGTTTCTGGTTTTTCTGATATAATCTTTATTTATATTGTTCATTTATTATATATTTTATGTTTCTTTCATTAAATTTTCTTGTGCTTTTGTTATATTTTATGTACTTACTTGATGTCTATTTATTACATTACGTTTCTTTTTAAAACTGATTTGTTTTCCTATCTTTATATGTATTTGCTGATTTTCTTGTTTCTACTCCACTGCTCCTCTTCTTGTAGCATAGATGGATCAGACGTCACACGGCGGTTGGTTTGTCTCCAATTCTTCTTTTTTCTTCATTCCTTTCTCATTCCTTATATGCTGGTATTCAATACTTTTAAGTATTGAATCCACATACCTTGTCTTATACTGTTTTATTTCCAGCACAAACCTTCCTTACAACTTTCTGGATAAATTCGAGAAACACTGGTCTTATGTTGTTGTCCATCATGATTTTCCTGATGTTGGTGCTAGTGACGTCTTGATCGATTCTCTGCTCCAACTCATACCGGATTCTCGCAAACACAGGACACTCACACAACACATGTACTGCAGTTTGATTACAGTTAAGGTCGCAGGAGCACGATGGACTCTCCTTGCACTTAAACCGGTGTAGGTAGTCGGCAAATCCACCGTGCCCCGTTAATGCCTGCGTTAGGTGGTAGGTGTGCGTGAAGTGTCGGACAATTTTGTGTGCTGCGTAGATATCCGGGAAGAACAGCTTCGTAGTCGCCGCTGTTTCTCCTTCAATGTATCTCCGGTTCCATTCCTCAAGCGAAGCATCACGAATACTTTTCTTAAGAAATGAAACCGGGCATAAATCGTAATGCGGTGCGACTTTTAATTTTCCTGCTGCTTCTCTTGCTAGATGATCCGCACGCTCATTGCCAGCATGGCCCACATGTGCTTTGATCCAGAACAGGGAGACTTCTTTGTTCTGGATCAAAGCCGCACACAGACTGTTGCGTGCTTCAACGGCGAGCGGATGAAGGGCATCCCAATTTACGATTGTTTGGAGGGCAGCGAAGGAGTCGCTGAAAATGCCAAAACTGTTCTCGGGGCGATCAGCGACCACCGCTAGCGCTCTCCGCAAAGCCAACAGCTCCGCCTGGTAGACCGTGCAGTGCGCAGATAGCCTAAGCTTGAGGGCCTTGACTTCACCGGTCTCTTTCCATATGGAAAGAGCTGCTCCGACCTTGCCCTCAAGCTTACTGCCATCAGTGTAGATGCGCACCGCTTGTGTACTTTGATTTTCCACCTCTTCAGGCTGTACCAGGTTTGAAAATTGTATGTGAGCTCGTGTGGCTGGATGTGGATTTGCTGTGTATGCTACTTTCTGCTCTACTTGATACTCCTCTTGCTCAGACCGGAAGACTCCGATCTTGGCTTCGTATAATGCTGCCATTTCGCGAATTCGCAGGTCTAGAGGGAGTATTCCGGTCAGAGCAAGTGAGGCATTAAGCGACACAGTCCTGTAGCCTCTACACATCTTTTGCGCAAAGCCTCTTTGCGCTGCATTTAGCGCTTTTTGGATGCCCTTTTTTTGCACTGCAGGAGCCCACGCACATGCTGCGTATAGAACAATAGGCTCCACCACTGCCACGTAGATCACACGAACTACCTCTGGGTGGAGGCCCCAGCTGATCTTAGCCGCTCTTGCCAGGGACTTATATATAGCTTGGACCCTGACGACCGTCTTCATTACGTGCGACTTAAAGTTAAGCCTTCTGTCGATGGTGAGACCCAAAACTTTCACCTCGTTTGCCATCTCTATGCTCACCCCCCCCATGGAGAGACGCGGAGTGTCGTACCTCAGTCTGTTGGTCAAGAGCATAGCCTTCGTTTTGTGAGGACCAAAACTAAGTTTGTTACGTCTACCCCACGCCTCAACACGCCCAAGAGTGGCATTGGCCCTTCCCTGGACCTCTTCAGTAGTGTCGCCGGCGAACACGAGAACTACGTCGTCCGCGAACGCCTGGCAGTAGTCCCCGTGCTCGCCAAGCTCCCTCAAAAGCGGGTCCAGGAGGAGGTTCCAGAGTATGGGCCCCCCCACCGACCCCTGAACACAACCTTTCGACGTTGGTTTGCGGAATTCATTTTCCGCGTATTTCACGCGTACTACCCTTTCTTGAAGATAGCTGTCCAGGACTCTTCTTAGATTTACTGGACAGCCATCTTCAGCGAGACGCACCCTAATAGCGGGCCACCATGCACTATCGAAGGCGCCCTCTATGTCCAGTGAGACAAAGACAACAATTTGTTTTTGTTTTATTTTGTTCTTGATATAATTCACTAGGGCATAGAGAGCGTCCTCGGTGCCTCTTTGCGGCATGAAGCCATACTGGCGGGGGCTTATTTTAGGTATGATATGCCATTTTAGTCGAGTCATCACCATTTTTTCAAGGACTTTTCCCATCACCGGCAGCAGTCCGATGGGCCTATATGACTTGGGGTCTGTGTAGTCTTCTTTCGCAGGTTTGCGAAGAGCTACTACAGTCGCCTCTTTCCAGATGGTCGGAAAGTGCCCTAGCTGAAGACATTTATTTGCCAGTGATAGGAACCTCTGCGGGTCTTGCGTTATGACTTTTTGGCATATATCCGCCGTAAACCCCTCTCCGCCAGGTGCTTTTTTAGGATCGAAGGAGCACAAAGCAGTCTTCATTTCAACGAGTGTAAATGGGGGGTCCAAGTGTTCATCTTGAACCCAACCATTTAGAGTGCTAGCATGAGCTCTTATGCGTTTGTGCTCCTCTGTGTCTTGGCGTTCGTCATCCTGCGGGTAGAATGTGTCGGCCATCAACCTTGCCGAGGCGTTACCACTTAATATTCCACCCCCAGATGTCAAAGGCAGATCCTCATGTCTTTTGGTCGTTCTGCCTATGACCCTATAGATGCCGTCCCACACCGATTCTCTATTTTGTTTCTCGCAAAACTGTTTCCAACTGTCTATCTGTGCCTTCTTAACGCTGTTCTCATAATTTTCTTTTTCTTTCAGATAATGCTCGACCACCATCTCTCGACGCTGCGGAGCTGCGCATCGGATTCGTCGCCGCCGGGTCCTGACCGCCCTCTTCATCTCGGATAGCTCATCGGACCACCATGGTAAGTTGAATTTAGTATTAGTTTGTTTTTTAGGTATACTACTATTGCATGCTTCCCCAATAATCTCTGTAAATTTTTCGACAATCCCATCCAAATCCCTCTTATTATTTATTTTATTTATTGCATTTTCACTAATTTTTTGTTCTGTAGTTAATTGGTTCAGTTTTTCATAAAACTGGGCCCAGTTAGCTTTTTTTGTATTGTAGATTCTAGTTGTTCTTTTTACTTGCACCCCTTTCCCTTTTTCCATTTTAATTATAAAAGTTACTAAATTGTGATCCGAGCTTACCGTGCTCTCTTCTACCCTCCACTTCTCTACGTGGACTAGCAGATCTTCTGTACACACTGTAATGTCAATGAAGCTTTCATAACATTTTCTTCCTCTTATTGTACTGAATGTTGGAGTACTTCCATTGTTGAGTATATGAAAGCCCAATTCTTCCAGAAATCCCTCCATCTCCTCCCCTCTTCCGTCCACTATCGGACTGCCCCACCAAGTATTTTTCGAATTTGCGTCTCCCCCCATTATTATTTTGCAGGACCTCAGATGATTTGCCGCGCTTTTTAATTGTTCAAGGTAAGGTGCAAGTGGCTTGTCCGGCTCTAGGTAGAATGAGATCACCCCGACTTCCCAGTGATCAAGATTTATCCTCACCACAGCGATGTTGTTTGTGGTGAGTGATGGGCATTGCGTAATGCGTAATTCGTTGTCGAATACAGCTATTGCGGCCTTTACCGGGTTGTTCCCATGTTTTTCATTTTGATATATACGGATGCCGGGGTAATCCTTCATTCTTCCCAGTCCTCCCACGTACGGCTCCTGAAGGAGAGCTATGGACATGTTTCTATTCCTAGCTTCTTGAAACAGCTCCAGAGTAGCAAGCTGCTTTCTCTGGAGATTTATCTGACCTGCGAAGTAGGGCTTGGTGCATTTGGCACTTCTCATAACAGTCGGGACCACCTTAGCAATACGAGACAGTTGCTCTTGCCAAGGCATCCCATCTGCCTCTCACTGCACATTCTCTGTTAAAAGCATTATGGCTGGTATCGCCAAGCTTTGCCTTCATGCAGTTAATGCACGTCGGCGCCCTCCCTGCAATCCATTCTTGGCACTCGTTCCTTCTGTGATCACCCCCACAGTGTGCACATTTGTCCTGTGAGGTCTTGCACTGTCGCCTCCCGTGACCAAAGGCTAGGCAGACGGTGCATTGTACTACCGGGGAGTGGTCCTCTACCACTACTCTTTGCAGGTCCACTCTCGCCATTCCAACCGACGTCAGGCGTTGCCACACTGCGGGAAAGACCCTTATTATTATGTGGCTAGAATGGGGGTTACGAGTCTTTTTCCGGTACCTGACTTCAAGTTGACTTTCCTCCTCGCTCAGTCCCTCAAAAGCATTTTTATTTTGTGCCTTGAGCGCCATCATTACATCTTCGTCGGTGAGGTAGTTAAGGACATTCTTAAGAACTATTAATGGGTTCTTGTTTTGCACCTCTTCTATCTTTAAGTTTTTTCCACTTTCCTGCAGCCTTTTCTTCACTCTTTCTCTTTCTTCCTTAGTCTCACAACTCATGATAATTTTTCGGTCTCTAGCCTTCCTCACCCTATCGACTTCTATTCCCCCTTCTTTCGCCCTAACTACTTCCCGTATTTGGTCCAAGACCTGATCCCCTGTATCATCCTCGTTGTTTGAGGCCACTACTAGCGAGTGCAGTGTAGCTTGAGTCGCTGGAGATCTTCGGCCAATCACTGCACTTGCGTATGTTTTTTCTTTACTAAAAGCTTCTTGATTTAAAACTTCTTTTTTCATTTCATCCATTTTTCTTGACAGGTGGATCATTTTTTCTGTATTTTCTTGAACGAGGAGCTTGTGTTGTTCTAGCAAGCCCATCAACTGCTCTGGGGTTTTTGAGGGGGTTGCTGATACTTCTAATTTTTTCTCAATGTCTTCATTCTTTCTCTTTTCTTTTTCTAATGTTGTTTCTTCCTTTCCTTTGCTTGCCTCGCTTTCTTTTACTAACTGGTATAACTTTTCAACTGCTTTTTTAATTTCTATCTTGATTTCTTGCTTTAAGTTTCTTGAACTGTCTAACTGTGCTTTTGCTCTCAAAAGGCAAGCTCTTGCCTCCGCTGTCCTATTCTTTTCCTGTACTCCTTCACTATGGATGGGTTTTGGGGTTACCTGCTTTATTTTGGGGTCACTTTCGTTTGGTGTTGCTTTAACTGGGGCACTTGGGGGTGTAGAGGCTCCTGGTCTACCTGCCTCCCATTCACCTATGCTTCTCCTGACCCCTGAAGAGCCTTCTTGTTTGGAGGGAATAGCTTCCTCACTACCACTATTATTTGTCATTTTCGCAGGTGTCCTAAATCCGAACATGTCAAATTCAGAGGGATGTGTCAATAATTAAAATAAGGAAATCAGGTGTAAAGGACCTGTTCCCTTTGTCTTGCAAAAAGTATATAGTATAATATATTGTCAAACTTAATAAAACTATGGTACTTAAACTAAGTGGTGTATATGGCCGTATATGACTAGTCCTTAAGTTAACTAAAAACTTAATCTAAAATATATAATAACAATTTAAAACAATTAAATAAATAATTCGGTCAACTAAGTCTAAAAATAATAAATTAAATAATAAATTTAAATTTGATAAATTTTTATAAATTATTACGTCCGAGTCAATGTTTTATGTAATTGGTGTAAAGTATTAGCTATGAATATAATGTCCTCACAGTCAATAACCTAACTTATAATTTATATATACCACCAATGTATGAACCCAACTTAAGGTGTCTAGTCACTACAGGGAGGGTGGGCGTTTTTGACTTTCTATCAAACGGATTTTAACAAATGAGGTGTCCAGAGAAAGGGCTCGACTAGCCCAATCCAGATAAGTATAAATTTTGAAAATAGGATGTAGGGTTGCCAAATAAAAAATTAAAATGTAAAATTTTTATATAAAAATGTCAAAATTCTTCCTTTTTCAGGTGATCGTGATCCAACGGGACGTCGGACGGTGCTAAAACTTCAGTAGGACCTCAGGAGTACGTCAACGCACAGGTAAGTAATAATTTCAGCAATAATAATGACTCCGAACACTTATAAAAGGACTCTCAATGTTCGTTTCTATAGCGAAAAACAGAATATTACGATAAAACAAAAAATTTGAAAATAACTACACAGCGGTACCCCACAAGAGGGTGGTCGTCGTGTAGGGGGCGTTAATGCCCGTAATTTAAAACCAAAAAATTCAAAATCCAATAAAAAATAGCAAAGTTGTATGTGTTTTTCAAAAACAAAATTTTACAAAAACACGTAAAAATTTTCTAAGTCCCTAGGGGTGAAACTAGGGGTTGGTATCCAAAAGGGTGTCTGCGAACACCAAATTGTTGCTATAGGAGGTGGTTAAAAACGAAAAGTCAGTGAAAAATTGTCAAAATTTGCTAAAATAAATAGGTGATCTTTCAAATTTCGTAGGGGTAAGGTAAACCTTGTTAGACATTTCAATGCACAGTATGTACTGGAAGAGTCTTCAGCGGGTGTTTTTTGACTTTCTATCAAACGGATTTTAACAAATGAGGTGTCCAGAGAAAGGGCTCGACTAGCCCAATCCAGACAAGTACAAATTTTGAAAATAGGATGTAGGGTTGCCAAATAAAAAATTAAAATGTAAAATTTTTATATAAAAATGTCAAAATTCTTCCTTTTTCAGGTGATCGTGATCCAACGGGACGTCGGACGGTGCTAAAACTTCAGTAGGACCTCAGGAGTACGTCAACGCACAGGTAAGTAATAATTTCAGCAATAATAATGACTCCGAACACTTATAAAAGGACTCTCAATGTTCGTTTCTATAGCGAAAAACAGAATATTACGATAAAACAAAAAATTTGAAAATAACTACACAGCGGTACCCCACAAGAGGGTGGTCGTCGTGTAGGGGGCGTTAATGCCCGTAATTTAAAACCAAAAAATTCAAAATCCAATAAAAAATAGCAAAGTTGTATGTGTTTTTCAAAAACAAAATTTTACAAAAACACGTAAAAATTTTCCAAGTCCCTAGGGGTGAAACTAGGGGTTGGTATCCAAAAGGGTGTCTGTGAACACTAAATTGTTGCTATAGGAGGTGGTTAAAAACGAAAAGTCAGTGAAAAATTGTCAAAATTTGCTAAAATAAATAGGTCGGTTAGGTTAGGTTAGGTTAGGTTAGGTTAGGTTAGGTTAGGTTAGGTTAGGTTAGGTTAGGTTAGGTTAGGTTAGGTTAGGTTAGGTTAGGTTAGGTTAGGTTAGGTTAGGTTAGGTTAGGTTAGGTTAGGTTAGGTTAGGTTAGGTTAGGTTAGGTTAGGTTAGGTTAGGTTAGGTTAGGTTAGGTTAGGTTAGGTTAGGTTAGGTTAGGTTAGGTTAGGTTAGGTTAGGTTAGGTTAGGTTAGGTTAGGTTAGGTTAGGTTAGGTTAGGTTAGGTTAGGTTAGGTTAGGTTAGGTTAGGTTAGGTTAGGTTAGGTTAGGTTAGGTTAGGTTAGGTTAGGTTAGGTTAGGTTGGGGCGGGTCCCCAAGTGAGCAACGAATACGTCCTCGTCGTCCGCCCTGGACCCTGACTTGACCACCGTAACGGAGTGGCAAGTTGGGTGACTGAACTTCATTGCTCTATACTTGTGGACTGAGTGCGCATATATCTTCTTGCGAACTCCATCAACGACCTATTGTGAAATCGGAACCGCTTGGTTCAAGAGCTTTCACTCTATTGTTTATATTTTCTCTCATCTGCCTTGGACCCCAGCTTGACCACCGTAACGGAGTGGCAAGTTGGGTGACTTCATCGTCGTTGTTTTTTGGAGCTCTGAACCGCTGGTTCAATAGTTTCTTTTCTTTTTATTAGTTGTTATATTCCATTTTGTTATTAGTTCCTATATTCCATTTTATTAGTTCTTATATTCCTGTTATTAATTAGCTTTAAGTTTGTATATTCTTAGCTATATATTCCTGTTTGTTGCTTGTTTTTGTCTCGGCACCCTGCTCCCCTACAGGGGTTGTGGTTGCCAAAATGAACACCCGGCCTGCACGGACTGAGTCGCAGTTAACAAATTGGTCGATGTCCGAGGGGGGAGATCCCTCCCACTCGGGCGTGACATCCTCGTCATCTCGCCCCGCCTCACCAGTGTTGTGTGTCTCGATGCCTTCTCCTCGTGTGAGTGTTGCTGGGACTTCGGGAGAAGTCCCGAAATCAATTTTAAAGCCTCCCTCAGGCAGACGCAAGAGGGTCATGAAGACCCCGACCCCTCCTCCGATAGGGGGAGGTACTGTGGACCGCACCCCGGCTGAGGAGGGTGGCGATGAAAGTGAAGCGGCGTCGCCAGCTAGGAAGGCGCCACGGTCGAGGAGTGGCCGTGGTGGTCGGCGGGCTGATGAGTTTTCGCGATACCAACGGCAAATGAATTTCACCCGCGACCCCTCGGTGGAGAGCTCCGATTCGGGGGCCACAATTAGGGGGTCGCGGAAGCCGTCATCCTCTATTGAGGACTTGGTGGAAAAGGCGGAGGCGTACGCCACGACCTTGCGCAGTGTGGCCTCCAAATCAAAGAATTTGAAGGGCACCTGTGTAAGGGAAATAAAAGATGCCTCGGCAGCCCTTCTGATGGTCGTGAAAGGGATGGCCCAACGGGACTCATCGGATGAGATGAGGAGGCTGAGGGCCGACAATAAGCGCCTCAGGAAACAACTGTCGGTCCTCACGGAGGAGATCTCCGCTCTCCGGAGAGCGTTCTCTGAGCGGGGAAGGGGGAGAGCGGAGAGGGAGCCATCCCCTAATGGGCCATCCCCGCGAAGAGCAGTGGAGCCCGTCACTATGGACGCTCCTGTGGAGGAGAGCGGGGGAGCCATTACTCGTGCCGATATGGCGGAAATAGTAGGGCTCCTCCAGCGAGACCTAGCGGAGAGGTTCGGCGCCATGCTGGGTGCCCGACTGGAGGGGCTGGAGGCGGACGGGCGTCTGCTACCTGCACCCGTCATTCGTCCGCCCCTTGCGTCGGACAAACGAGCTGCCCCGGTCAGATCATATGCCGGGGTAGCAGCCTCCTCCGCACCTACGACCCTCACCCCCCCGGCCAATCTGCCAAAGGAGGCCAGGGCCAAAAAGCCGGCGCAGCGCAAGGCGCCGGAGAGGGCCCGCGAACAGTTCGCGGGAACATCCCACGAGGTGGAGCCGCCGGTCGTCCTAAATGAGTGGACGACCGTAGCTAAGAAGCCTAAAAAGGCAAAGGCGGCTCCTGCTCCCGCGGGCTCGCGGGCTCAGGCCCAGCTAAAGAAGCCCAAACCACCGAAGACGCTGGCGGTGGTGGTGGCCCTTAAGCCAGAGGCGGTGGCAAATGGGGCCACGTACGCTCAGGCCCTCACAACAGCGAGGGCCAGAGTCAATTTGGGCGAGCTGGGCATAGGCCCGGCCAAATTTAGGACGGGACTCACCGGAGCACGAGTCATTGAGCTCCCAAAGGGGACGACCCCGGCCCAGGCCGACAACCTCGCCACTCAGATAGGAGTGGTGTTGGGGGAGTCGGCCAAAGTCACTCGGCCCCAAAAACTGGCGAGCTTCCGGGTGACGGGGCTCGATGACTCTGTGTCAGTCGCGGAGGTGCAGGCGGAGCTGGCCAGGCTGGCCGACTGCTCAAATGAAGCCGTGAGGGTAGGGGCAATTGTGTCCAACCTCAGGGGTGTAGGGGCGACAATTGTCTCCTGCCCTGTAGAGGCGGCGCTCAAGTTAGCGGAAATAGGGCGCATTTGCGTCGGATGGAGCGCCGCCTCTATAACTTTAATGGAGCAGCGGCCGCTGCGGTGTCACCGGTGCTTCGGCATCGGGCACCCGCAGCAGTTGTGCCCCTCTGCCAAGGACCGGAGCAAACTGTGCTTCCGGTGTGGCAGTGAGGGGCATCTCGCGGTGGCCTGCGAGGCCACTCCGCACTGCGCCGTGTGCGCGGACAAGGGAGTCCCGTCCGGACACAGAATGGGGGGAACAAATTGCCGACCTCCCCCCGTAAAAGGCCGCCCCCTGGGTGCGCCTCAGCGTCGCGCGGTGACGGCCGCGCCAACCGAGTCCCGCCCTATGCAAACTGATGGACAGTAGGTCCTCAGGGCGGGTACTCCAGGTCAACCTCAACCACTCGGCTGGGGCACAGGATTTGGCGTGCCAGTCGGCCGCCGAGTGGGAGGTTGACCTGCTAGTCGCCGCGGAGCCACACAGTATTCCCCCTGGCCGACCCAACTGGCTAGGGGCCGCCGATGGCTCCGCGGCGATAGCAACCTTTGGAGCAGGCTCCTCTCTCGTTCTGACCGAGAGAGGAGCAGGATACGTCGCGGCACGATGGGGGAGAATAGTGGTGGTGGCTACCTACTTCTCCCCCAACCGCAGCAGGGCCGAATTCGAAAGGTTCCTTGCTGCGGTCGAAGGAGTGGTGCGCCGCTCGGCCCCCAACCCTGTGTTGGTTGCGGGGGACCTAAACGCCCATTCAACGGCGTGGGGGTCCCCCAACACAGATGTGCGGGGTGGTGACGTGGAGTCCTGGGTTTCAGCCCTGGGGCTTCACATCCTCAATCGAGGCACTACCCCGACCTGCGTCCGATGGCAGGGCACGTCGATTGTGGACGTGACCCTAGCCACTCCGCCACTCGCAGCCCGAATCAGGGACTGGCGTGTGGTGGAGGATGTAGAGACCCTATCGGATCATCTTTACGTCCGGTACGAGGTCTCTACGGTGTCCCCCGGAGCCCCCATTCATCTGGGCTCCGCTGCGGGTGCCTCACCCTTTCCAAGGTGGGCGCTTGCACGCCTCCGTCGAGATGTGGCGGAGGAGGCGGCGGTGGTGCGGGCATGGAGTGACGTGCCCGACACCATTGCAGGGGATGCCGACGGCATGGCGGAGCTGCTTGCGGATGACCTGCGGGTTGTCTGCGATGCCGCCATGCCCAGGACGCAGGCCCGCCCTCGTTGTGGGCGGGTCTACTGGTGGACGCAGGAGATTGCGCTCCTGCGGTCCGCCAGTATGGGGGCCAGACGCGCGTACCAGAGGTGCCGCAGACGTATCCAGCGATCGCCTGGGGAAGAGGAGGCTCTACACAGGGCCTCTAAGGAGGCCATAAGGGCTCTGCGGAACGGTATCCGCAGGGCCAAGAAGGATGCCTGGGAACAGTTCTTGGGCATCCTCAACCGCGACCCGTGGGGCCGGCCATACAGGGCGATAAGGGGGAAGCTTTCTCCAGCTCCCCCGCTTCCCTGTATGGAGCCGGAATTGCGACGGAGGGTTCTCGAAACTTTATTTCCAGAGCCGAGACCCTCCGTCCCCCATCTGGTTCAGGGGAGATACACCTCCGGTTCTGTCCCGGAGGTGTGGGTCGCGGGGCCTCCCGTGTCGGACGCGGAGTTTGGCACGGTGCGAGAGAGGCTCCGGCGCGGAAAGAAAGCGCCGGGGCCGGACGGGGTCCCTGCAAAGGCTATGGCCGTGGCACTGGGGCCCCTAGAACAGAGAATTCGCACCGTGTTCGATTGCTGTATTGCGTCGACACGCTTCCCCAGGCGTTGGAAGGCGGGGCGACTGGTCCTGATTCGTAAGGAGAGTCGCCCCGCCGATGTCCCGGCGGGCTACCGACCGTTGGTGTTGCTCGATGAGACGGCCAAGGCTTTCGAGAAGATTCTCGCCTCCCGTATCATCGAGCACATTGAGTGCGTAGGCCCGGACTTGGCGGAGTGCCAGTACGGGTTCCGCACCGGTCGGTCCACGATTGACGCGATAGGCCGCCTCAAATCTTTCACCGAGGCGGCCGCCGCGCGCGGGGAGATGGTGGTGGCGGTGTCTCTAGACATCGCCAACGCATTTAACACCGTCCCCCACGAAGCGATAGAGGGAGCGCTAGTTTTCCATAAAGTGCCCCTCTACCTCCGCTCCTTGGTTAGGGATTACCTTCAGGATAGGGTAGTGCTCTACCAGGATGCGGAGGGTCGCGTTCAATCGTGGAGAGTGGCGGCAGGTGTACCCCAGGGATCAGTGTTGGGTCCGTTGTTGTGGAATCTGGGGTACAACTGGGTTCTGCGTGGAAGGCTGCTGCCGCAAACAGAGATAGTCTGTTATGCGGACGACACGCTCGTTGCGGCAGCGGCCAAATTCTGGGAGGAGGCGGCCGAAAATGCGTCGGTGTGCACCGAGAGGGTTGTCCGGCGCATCCGCCTCCTGGGGCTTGAGGTGGCCCTAGACAAAACAAGGGCCATCGGTTTTCGAGCCCCAAGAAGAAGACGCAGAATCCCACCGGAGCTCCGTGTCCGAGTAGGGGGGGTCAGTATTCCCGTCGGGGTACATTTAAGGTACCTCGGCCTTGAACTTGACTCCTCCTGGAGCTGGGAGCGGCATTTTACGCTCTTGGCTCCCAGACTGTGTGCTGCTGCGGCAGCTCTCGGACGGCTGCTCCCCAACATAGGGGGGCCATCAGCCAAGTGCCGGAGACTGTACCACGGAACGATACGGTCGATGGCACTTTACGGATCTCCGGTGTGGGCAGAGAGTCTCACGTCTCGCACTAAGGCCCTGTTGCGCGGGCCGCAACGGACCATCGCAGTCCGCGTAATACGCGCATATCGGACTGTGAGTCACGGGGCGGCCTGCGTTCTTGCGGGCACGCCTCCATTTGAAGTCGATGCCGTGGCACTCGCCGAAGCGCATCGACGCAAAGTGGAGGCGAGGGTGCGGGGCGTGCGGCCCGCTCTAGAAGATATAGAGCGGGCCCAATCCAACATCCAGGATGACGCCATCAGAGCGTGGATGGAGACTCTCTCCCAACCTGCCGCCGGCCACCGGACGATCGAGGCGATTCGTCCGGTGTTGAAGGAGTGGGTGGGGCGCCCGGGTGGCAGCCTCACCTACCGCCTGGTGCAGGTACTGACCGGACATGGTTGCTTCGGTCACTACCTGCACCGGGTCGCCCGCCGGGAAGAAACGCCGCAGTGCCACCACTGCGGCGATCTTGATGACACGGCCGAGCACACTCTGCTCCTGTGCTCGGCCTGGGACGAAGAGCGCCGCGAACTTTGCGCGGCGCTAAGATCGAACGACCTCGCGCTGCCGGCATTGGTCAGAACAATGCTCGGTAGTGCGGAGGCGTGGAATGCCGTGACCTCCTTTTGCGAGACCGTCATCTCGCGGAAGGAGGAAGCGGAGCGGGTGCGGGAGAATGATGTTCTAGCTGCACCCGCTCGGCGCAGACGAAGAGGTGGGAGGGGATTGGGCGCGGCGTCGTCTAATCCTAGCCAACCTCGTACGTAGCTCGCGCAGGGTTCTGTCGCCTGCGTGTGGGGTGCCTTGGGCTGTTGTCCGTATGGACGGCAGTTGCGGAGGTGACCTGCTACGACGTCAAAGAGAGGTACTCTGGGTTACCCCGGGCCTTTCTTGAATTGCGTCACCTGGCGGCCGCCAGGAAGCCCGACGGAGTCTCCGGAGTATGGGTGTAGCACCCTGGTCCCGGAACTCTGTCCCTATGGGCTAAAAGGGTAGCCGTGGAGGGTTTAGTGTGGTATACCGGCCAATTTGGTCGGGGAGTCCTCACACTCTGGCATAAAGCTTCCCTCCCGGAAAAAAAAAAAAAAAAAAAAAGGTTAGGTTAGGTTAGGTTAGGTTAGGTTAGGTTAGGTTAGGTTAGGTTAGGTTAGGTTAGGTTAGGTTAGGTTAGGTTAGGTTAGGTTAGGTTAGGTTAGGTTAGGTTAGGTTAGGTTAGGTTAGGTTAGGTTAGGTTAGGTTAGGTTAGGTTAGGTTAGGTTAGGTTAGGTTAGGTTAGGTTAGGTTAGGTTAGGTTTTTTTTATTTTTTTTTTTTTTTTATGAGTTTTTCAATTCTCCACAGACATTTGTCCGTGCCTTTTTTTGTTTATACTTTAATTATTAGATTAATTTTCTTGTTTACATGCATGTGCTACTGAAATTTTTTAATAACAATACTCGCGCTTGAGTTTATATAATAATATTGGGATAAATAAGAAATAATAAATTTTATATAAGAATAGTATTAATTACATTAAAATTGAATATATTAAAATTAAATTAATCAATGGAATCTATTGGAGTTACTGAATTTATTTAAAAATTTAGTAAAGTTGGGATAGAATAATTTATAATAATAATTAATTAAATTTGATTCTGGCTGAAGGCCTGTTGTCTTCTTCTTCTACGGTGCTTATGTTTCTACGACTGGGATATTTGTTTTTGCCTCTTCTCGTATTTCTCCATAATTGTCTCGTCTCTATTTTTAATAGCCATTTTCAGGTTGTGGTTGGCTATGTCGGCCTCTTGGGTGTTTATTGCCTTCTTCATCAGGCTTCCGATGGCGTCATCACTATTGTTGGTGTAGTAAGTGCAACTTTTTGTGTGTCTTGAGATTGCCACCACAGCATGTGACACACTATGGTGGATCTGTAGCTTTTTGCTGAGGCTCTGTACTATAATCACTCTCTCTCTACTAAGCCCCTGTGCCTCGTGGACAGTCAATGCTTGAGATCCCTCTCCGGAGCCATATCCCTCTGCCTTGAAGGCCTCTTTTTCGGCTTGAGTGTGGAAGAGGTAGAGGGTTTCCTTTTGGTCTTTTGGTATTGCTGTCTTGGTGTAATTTCTGATTAGCAGGGACCTAGTGATGTCGTTTGAGGAGTATATGCCGTTATAGATGGTATGAAGGACGAACGGCACATCTTGAGGATTCCTGTGTGTACAGAGCAGTTCTTTATGGGTTGCAGCTTTTATTTCCGGCCTGATGTAGTGCAATTTGAAGAGGTTGTCTCTATCTATGTAGGGGAGCTGGTTTATATCGCCGATGAGTAGTAGCTCGTCAGCGCCGACTATGCGTGCGGCCATGACCACAGCACCAAAGTGATTCATTAGAGCCTCGTCGATGAAGAGGCGCTTATGGTGGGAGTGCTCGTCTCTTATTCCGTTGGCCAGGACCGACGCCATGGTGTAAATTTGTCGGGATGCTTCGTTTCCAGTTTTGATAGAGATTCTGTTTCTTATGTCTTTTTGTGCCTCTTTTGTTGTTGTTATCACCACGTCGCTTTCCACTCTGAAGTTCTCGACAATCCATCCTGTTTTCCCGCAGCCTGGGCCGCCATTTATAGTGTGTATGGTTCGTGGAGGTTCCCAGCTCTCCGGGGGTTCTATATCTTCTAGTGCCCGTGCTGTGTCGAGGATCTTATCTTCCAGCCAGATTTCCGTGCACTGAGCTACTACCACGATTGGGTCAGCTGCGGGGGTCAGAAAGGTTATTTTTCCCGAACTCTTTGTGCTATCTTTGTCCTGCAACACGAAGCCCTCTGTGGCATTATATGCAGCCATGTAGTCCGATGCCATACGCCCCATGATAACCTCTGAGGTGTTGTTATTATATATGGCGGCGTTTGCTTCGTTTAGCCTCGCCTGCAACAGTCCCATATTCCTGTTTTTGTGGGATTCCAGTATTTTGCTGCAGGTATTGGTTCTTATTTTTCTTGTGGCTGTTGTTATTGCCTTGAATTCGAGAAAGGCGTTTGTAAAGATGTCGGCCGATTTCCTGTTGGTAATGAATTCGGGCTCCTCAACTATTCCCTTCTGGCTGCATGTTCTTATGTTGTTTGATGGATTCGTCTTGTGGATGTTATTGGTTGTGAAGGCTTCCACCGCTTTTTCTATGGATTCTTGTTGTGATTGGACTCCTCTTTTCTTTGGTGAAATTTTGGAGAGGAGTGTGGTGAGGATAGACTTAACGTTTCTTACTTGTTTTGATGGAGTTTTTCTTTCAGAGTGGGCTTTGTCCTGTTTTTCCTGAAGCTTTTCAGATCCACTTTTCCGGGAGGAGCTTGATGGCAGTGCTTCTCGAGTTGGTGAGTTTCTTTCCGCGGGTGATGTTGTTTTTGGCTGTAATAGGTACTCTAGGCTTTCACCCCTATTTTCATACGCTATTACTTCATGGTGTGCAGAAGCCTTGATGCAGCCCATGTAATCTATAGCTCTGCCGCGGTCAAAACCCACTGCCATTGCATCCACACTGATGATGGTAGAGTTGGATGTTTCTCTTTTCCTTGTTAAGTTGATCATCAGTGAGTTTGCCTGTTGGAAACTGCTGCGGCCCTCTTTCCAGTCAAAAAGCATAATGGTCTTGCCTTTTTCCCTGATAAGGCGGCAGGTTTCGCCTCCAACATTTATTTTCTTTAGCTCCTCATACCTTTTGAATTTGATAGTGTTTCTTGTTGTGCTGCCTTTAAGTAGTAGGGCGACGCCTGGCGATATTGCGACCCTATTTCTTGCATTAACAATACAATAGCCTATGCCAAGTCTTTCGCTGTTTCCTGACATGAAAAGAGCAACCCCTTTGGTTTTTAGGCCTGGTGTTCCTGCCGCTCCCAATTGCAGTAGTTCTTGCTCTATGGTGGGAATAAAGGGTGTTGAGGTCTTGCTAGTTTGTGTGACATTGGCCCTCTTCTGTGGTTTTTCAGCTATTGTACTGTTTCTGGCAATTGTTGTTTTGAAGACGTTTTCTATATAATGTAGGAAAAGCGGTCTCACCTCTGCGCTGCTCATGATTTTTTCCAAGTCCCTTTCGCAAATTTCCACGCCTGTCTTGACTTCCAATTCGGATCTGTATGCCAAAAATCTGGGACACCGGAACAAAACGTGCCACACGGTTTCTTCTGCATCCATATCACACTCGCACCCGGGACTATCCTTGAGGTTGAATCTGTGCAAATAAGCTGAGATTCCGCCATGGCCGGTCAGCGCCTGTATATGAAGCGGTGTAAGTTTGATTTCCCTTACCAGTTTGTGTGCCGCTTCAATTTCTGGGAGAAAACGTCTTGTAATTTCTCCTGTTTCTGAGGCGCTGTACCTGTCCTGCCATCTCTTGACGGACTCTTCTCTTATCCTTTTCTTTATGTGTGATATGGGCACCTTGCTGTAGTTCTTTATGCTTCCCGGTGACAACGCAGCCCTTTTCGCCAGCTCGTCGGCCCTTTCATTGCCCGCAGTTCCTTGGTGTGCTCTCAACCAAAAGAGCCTCAACCGCCTGCCCTTCCCTTCGATTTCTCTGATGTTCTCTTTTATAGTTTTGATTAGTGGAGTAAGGTTTTTCGAGCTTTTTATTAGGTCCAGTGATGATCTAGAGTCACTTAGAATGTTTGTGACTTGGACGTCGCTATTCCTGACCTTCTCCACCGCTTTGTGAAGGGCGTATATCTCGGTCTGGAAGACGGTGCAGTGTGACTCAAGACTATACATCGCGTAGTGGATCTCCCTACCATTTTCCCACCATGTGACCGCCGCTCCGGTCATTCCTTCGATCTTACTCCCATCTGTATATATTTGGGGTCCGGAGATTTGGTG